>OU383773.1:83707299-84947299 GCA_910950805.1 Acrocephalus scirpaceus scirpaceus | reverse complement strand
AAGGAAGTGGATCTCCTGGACTGAGTCCAGAGAAGGGTCACAAACTTATCAAAGAAATAGAACACCTCTCCTATGAAAACAGTCGGAGACAGTAGGGGTTGTTCAGCCTGGAGAAGAGAGAGCTGCCATCAGAGGGGCAAAGCATAAGGACAAGTCAAGTGATTAAAGTTGATACATAGGAAATTTCAAGTAGATAAAGGAAAAAAGAAAAAAAATTACCATAATGTTGGTCAAGCACAGAAACAGGCTGCTCAGAGGAGTCAAAGCATTAATATTCTTTGTCCAAGAATGTTTACCTTCTTTAACTTGATTTCTTTGGAGCAGGAGGTTGCGCTAGGTAACCTCTAGATGTTTCTCCCAACCTAGATAATTCTGTGTTATGGACATCATAAATAGCAACTTGAAAAGTAGCTGCTACAGGAAGTACTTTATCTGTGGTTTCATAGGGCTTGACATCCAGTTTATGTGTGGATATATCTACTGCTAATCCAGACTGTTCTGGGTAGCCAAAAGTGTGACTAACTGGGGTTCTCTCTTTACCACAACCAGCTGAACACAGTTCAGAAGTTGTTCTATGACAGAATGAACCTAGAAAATGAGGCTATAAAAAGTTCTGTGAAAAATTCATCCTTTTCATTTACACTCTAAATTATTTCAAAGATCACTCTATCAAAGATTTTCAATAGTCTTGTTGCTGATAACTACCTCTGAACTTTTTAAAAGAAGTTTTTCGACCAGCCCACCTTAGTCCATGTCCAAGTGAACTTTCAGATCATTTCACAGTTTAGGTGCAGATACAGGCAACAGTCTGCCTTCCTGTAAGCAGTGAGATTGAGAAATTGAAAGAATGAGAATTTATTTGCATTAAAGCAATTAGTCATAAGCAGTTTGCCTAATACAACTTTATAAGTGCATCCACATGTTAAACACAAGACTTTTCTTTTGATCCTGTAAACATTGCACTGTCAGCTGCAATATAGGCTATATTAAACAACTTGACTGAAAAAAAGAGAGTTCAAATACTCCAGAATGTATGTCCTTGTGGTAACATCCATAAAGAATCTTTGTACTTCAGATAATCCTCTCCCTTCCTATATAGATGATAAAATTTGCAGCAAAGAGAAATGAGCATTATGTGATAAGTGCCAAAAGCTGGCTTGTTTTGATTTATTCCTCCTCTCCCTTCTTCTTCCTATCTGACTTCTCTCTGGATAACAGCTGCACTCCCAGATGATGTACTATTGGTGCTGTTTTTAACAGAGCTTTCTCAAATGCTCTGTAAAGCATAGATTCACTGGAAGCTAGTAAGAATGTGCAGGAAGTACTGCATGTATATCTCAGATAAGATAAAAATGATATTTTGTATAATTTTTACACAGTTTTTCTGTAAAGGCAGGAAAGCCATCTGCAGGAATTATGAACAGATGATCCATAGCAGAATGTTCATGCTTGATGTTGACATTGCAAAGTAGACAAGTGAACCATGGGGCCATTAAGTTCTTACTTTTGCTTATACTTTACTTTCCTGGTGCTTAGATGGTGTTCTGATGCTGTCACATGCAGATATAAGAGTGCTATGGTATTCAGGGATTCCCCTTTTGACTCCCAGTTACCTCACTTGCAGTTTCTGGTTTGATTCTTCCTGGTATGAGTTCTCCATATTTCCTCATTAACAAATTATCTAACACTTATATATGTATATACATATATACCTATCTTATTAAGTCAGTGCAAGTTGCAGCTGGGCTGTGAAATGGATAAAACTTGTTCAAGTTCCCAGAAAATGTGATTTAATTAATAGTTTCTGCAACGGGGCTAGAATAGCAGTAGTTGTTCCTTTTGCCTCCAAGCAGTGTGAACAAAATGGCTCTAAGCATTTTGATTAGACAAGATATTTTCTAGCACAATCTACCAGCTACCCTTGAACTACCAGAATAAAGGGAAAAGACAGAAAACTGACCTGCTACCTGCAGCCTGACCTTTCATTCAGAGAAAGCCAGAATGGAGTCCTGCGTTTTAAGCCAATTTCAGTTCTAAATCTGTTCTGGTTTTAAAGCATACAACTGAACAAAATAGATTAGCCCAGCTGGCTTGGCATTTCAGTTTTGTTAAAAGGACTTTTGGTGATACAGCAAATCAAGACAGAGAAGAGTGCTAGGTATTCTTCTGTTCAAAGTCTGTGCTTTCTCTGTTGCCATAGCTTTGGAAGCCTTCTCAATTAATAGGAAGTGCCACATCACCATTTTTTACTTAATCTCAATTTTTGTGTTTTGCCTGCTTGAGTTCAGAGAGCCCAAGAGCCTCAAAGTTTATTGTGTAGATAATCTTTAAGACAAAAACATAATTCATGGCCAATAGCTTTTAGAGTGGAAGTATTTTTATTTAAATATAAAAAAGAGCCTTGAACCCTGAAATCTGGCTAAATAGCTGAGTGTTTTAGGTTCTCTTTATTTTGTAGAATATCTAGATAGATAGATATCATGTAACGTGACGATTCAAAGAGTGAGGGACCTATTTTAACAAAAACTAAAAGATTACTTTGGTTTTGAAAATTTAAATATTCATATACCTCCCTTTAATAAAGAGCTTGGAGATATAAGTCAAAAGTTGTAATAAAATCATGTCTGAAATTATCTGAAGATGTGCCTTAAGCAATTGAAAGATATTCTAAAAAATCTTAATTTATAAATAAATTTAATTTTTTTATTATCTTTTTTTATATTGGAGGTTGTTGAGTATTTTTCCCATTTAAAAACTTGTCTATGTCAAGTGTAGATACAAGTTTGAGGTTTAGTGTACTGAGTAAACAATTAACAGTAACAATCCTGTCCACAACATTTCTTCAAAATAATTAACCATTCTTTCGAGGAATAAAAACATCATAATACAAAGAACATACAGCTATAGCATTGGTGAAGGAAATAGATGTTACTCCTTCAAGCTCTGGATTTTTTTTTTTTTGTTTACAGAACAACTGTGTAAAAATTATACAAAATATCATTTTTATCTTATCTGAGATATACATGCAGTACTTCCTGCACATTCTTACTATCTTCCAGTGAATCTATTTTATCTCCTTATCACTAGCTTCCTATCAATCTAATTTATTTCCTTATCATATCTGTTTAATAAGGTTTACTATTTTTTCAGATGTTTAGGAATGAAACCTATGTTTCCAATAGAAAAGTGTGCTAGCAGTTTTTGCTGCACTATGGCTTTAATGAATCACAATTCATTTTATCTTCTGGCTAACATTCAATGATATCCATTGCCTTCTTCATTCATTTTAAGGGATGGAACTGAGAGGATATTATAGAACTAGTTTTAGTTCAACTGAAAGGTTAGCAAAGGGCAGGCTGTCAAATTTGACCTAACAAGTACCTGGCCCATAGGAGACTGGGGATTTTCAAGACATTAATTTATGTAAAACAAATTAAACCAGGTCCAGCGACAGGTATAATATACTATAAATACTATAACTTAAGATTTTTATTTTTCCCTGTTGGCATATTTTTATTTTTCATAGCAAAGTATTTATTTGGCTACAGTAAGAGGTGCTGTCACTCACTGACTATAGCAGCCACATGAAAAAGAAAACTAGTAAGACACCTGCTTATTGCAGCAATAATTGAAGATAACCCGCTCACTACAAAAACAACTGTTGCAAGATGAGAATGAGAAATCTGTGCCAAAATGCTCTACAACCTCATTGCTAAGGTGATGAAATTAACAAATAAGAGTTTGATTGTCTTAGGAGGGAATTCAAGCCCAAATCTTTCCCTTTACATCCCAGACATCAGAGGAATTATCTGTAATTAATGTCAGGAGCTTTCTCCTGTCGCACTTGAGAAGGGCAATTAACCTGACTTACACACAGACTCAAGAACAAAATTTAGTCCTGGATCCCAACTGGAGGCAGGCAGTTCTGTTGATTTAGGTAGGCAATATGCTTAGTTTTCTTAGAAAAATCTCATGCTCTGAGTTTTCTTTTGAGAGGCTCCTCAAATTAATTTACATTCCCATTACTGATTCTAGTTTCCTTCAGTTTGAGTGGTATGAAAAGGAGGAAAAGAAGTTTGTTTGGCTAGGCTGTGTTCACTGTTCACTGAAGTAATGTGATACTACACAACATACCTTGTTCCCATATCTCTATTTATCTCTATTTTCTACTCCCTAGACAAGCACATCCAGATTATTAAAAATTATGAAAAATTTTTAGACTTTCAAATTATACATTATAGTTTGAGTTCTTGTTCCATGTGGAATTTTCATTTATGAATTTCCCTGGTGGTTTTTGGCATATGAAGCGGAGGCTCAACACAGACTTCTTTGTGACTCTCACCTACCATCCTTTCACAAATAATGTGATTGACACAAGTAGGCTTAGCCCAAGAAAGGAAAAAAAAAAGAAGATACTTTCTCTAGAATGCTAAAACAGGTATTAGAATATACTCCAAAAGAGTTATGCATGGGACCATTTAAAAGTTATGAAATACCAATGGAAGAGGGTTGGGCCCTTTCTTTCTCTGCTACCTTAATGCTAAATTACACTATCTTTCAAAAAATACGAGTAACTCAAAAAGCAGAAATACAGGAGGATGCCTATATGCCATATTTCCACATCTACCAGTCCCAGCATCTGGTTTCTAGATTGAATCTGTGTAACAAAGGGATTCATTAAGACCAAATCAGAAGTTTTGAAATGATTCGCTTGACTTGTTTTAGGGTAAACTTCTAAATCTAGAAAGATGAGCAAATATATTTAACCATGAACAAAACTCCCAGTAAGTTTCTAAGATACCGTAACTGTTATAAGAAAATCCTGAAACCAGCTGCATAACCACCTTTAGCCTCCTCAGAAAATATTTCATTTCAGTTTTGAAAGGAACATTTTCTGCCTTTAACACGTCATAATTTAGCTTTCCATAGGGAGGCTTGTTGTTGCAGGTCAGATAGAGATCATGTTACTCATTAAATATGCTTGATGGTGACATCATGAGCACATTCAATCACAAAATTTTAAGTACTTGCATTTCATCAAGCATCATTTTGGAAAGTAACAGCCCTTCACTTCAGCACTTCAAAAGGCAGTTTTTCATTCCATGCTGTGTGAACAAATGTTCCTGTTCTTAGCCACTGGCAACTTTTGGGACTGTGGTGCTACACATCATGTAGTTAAAAGTCCTCATCTGTTATGCCCAGTGTGGCCCTGGGAGAATTATTCATGCAGTGACAGCTCAAAATTTTATTCTCACCCTTCCTGTGTAACATCAAACTCATTATTAATTTTTTAAAAGCCACATGCTCACAATCTATGTCCAGGGCAGAGTAGGTTAATTTGAAATGATCAAATCAACTTACATTACCTAAGGACAGAGGTTTGATATTCCTGGAATGAGAAATTATCTTGCTTTACTTGGGTCTTAAGATGCCACTGTAACTCAAATTTTTACTTCCCTTTCAATGAATCATCACTGACTTAGAAATCTCTGTTAATATAAGAAGGACATGGATCTCTTAGAACAAGTCCAGAGGAGTGTTGGAGCACCTCTTCTATGAAGACAGGCAGAGAGAGTTTGAGTTGTTCAGCCTGGAGAAGAAAAAACTCCAGGGTGACCTTAGAGCAGCCTTCCAGTACCTAAAGGGGCTACAAGAGAGCAGGAGAGGAACTTTTTACAAGCACGTGTAGAGATAGAACAAGGGACAATTGCTTCAAACTCAAAGAAGGTAGGTTTAGATTAAATATTAGGAGGAAGTATTTTTCTTTGTTATGGCAAGACACTGAAAGAGCTTTCCCAGGGAGGCTGTGGATGCCTCATCTCTGGAAGTGTTCAAGACCAGGCTGGATGGGATTCTGAGCACTCTGGTCTAGTGGAGGGTGCCCCTGCCATCGGCAGCTGGGTTGGAACTAGGTGATCTTCAAGATCCTTTCCAAACCAGACCCTTCTACTTCATTTTATGGCAATAAACACTGAAGAGCTATAGAGTTTGCTCGTTCCAGGTCACTTTATGACAAATAACTAATTGAGCAATACTTACACAGAATATATTGTCCTTACACAGTAGGTGTTGGAGAATAAATTATCCTACTTGTGACACTCAGGATATGCATGATCCAACGAGCATTTCATTTCAGTTTCAGATCTTCCTTTCTATTTCACCACACCATTACACTCCTAGAAAATGCAGAAATAAAATCATTGAAGAGCACAGTCTTTTTATATTAATTTACTTGTTAATTAAGTTACTGCAGTAAATGCTTACTTAATTACATTCTCCCATGTACATTATTCCTTGTTATAAACTTTTCTTCTGACTCTTGTTCCAAACAAAGTATAACTGTCTTGCCTTACCTCACAAAACAGGTTTTAAACAGCTTGTCCCAGTGTTCTGGTGCTCTGGTGTATTTTAGTAATGACAATTTAAATGAAAAAAATCCCGCAACACATACAAAACCAAGATAACTATCTGAATTAGGGGTTTAGAGATATATTAGAGGGATTATGTTCCTCCTGAGCTTTAAATGCTTCTCTATTCCTCAGACTAACATGAATTTGGAATCTGAATTCTCATCTTCAGGTGAGCAACCTAAAATGAGACCAGCTAAGAATGAGATATTCATGAGACGTTTGCTATGTTGAAGCTGTCCCTATCTGTAAAATTAACAAGTATGCCTGGAAGAGAGTGAAATTCTCCAAAACTGAAGGCTCCAGTGCTATTCACTACTCCAGTGAATTTTTGTTTATGTGAAGCATAACATTGTCACAGAAAAGACAAAAAATGTTTTGATTTGGGTTTCTTTTATTTCTTTGTTTCCTAAAATGCCTTACAATTTGAGGGTAAGTAGCAGGAGCAGGAATTAGAGATGCACTCTTAATTCCAGGTGTTAGAGTGCTTTAATCCAGGAGATCTTAGTTGGAAGGATATTATTCTCCCTGTTCCATCAGTCTTCTTTTAGTATATCAGTATTTTTATATTTTTTGTTCTTTGCTTTTTAGTGTTACCCACAAATAGAAGCCACCCAAATGCCTGAGAGGAAAAGGAAATGTAGTTTAAAAATTAATGTTTTGTTTGGATTAAAGATGTGCAGTTAAAGATGACAAAGAAGAGAAACGGGGAAAGACGATTTGCAGAAGGCTTTTCAAAATTTTCCACTGCCTTCTGAACGTGTCAGAAGGAAAGAGAATCACTTCAAACACAATAAAAGAGAAAAATTAGTTGCTGATTTCATTCTATGAAGACAATTTTGGGGTCTATATATAATGAATTAGCACTGTCATGTATAACAGCTGCAATTTACTCTCTGTATTTTCCTACGTTTCTAAGAAAAAACATGGATAAAAGGATGACTACCACATTGGTTATATCCGAGGACTGAATCTAGGAAAACTGAGAGAAGCAGTCTTGAATTCTTTATATTAGCAATTCATAAATGAAGATATCATTCAACCATAGGAAGTAGATTTCTGACTTATCAAATCAAAAGCTTTAACAGGTGGTTTGTTCCATAAATGAAGTGGTATAAAAGGGAGAGACAACAGAATGGAAGGTGATTGCACCACTGGAAATCTAAATAACTTCTTGCAATCTAGAGACCAAGGAATGGGTTAGCAACCTATTTTTGTTAAAGCCTGTGTAGGTAATACCAAGGCAATTTAATAGTCAAAGGATTTCACTTTTCATGGTTGTTGATCTACAGCCACTGATGCTTTACACACACACTCCAAAAAATTACAGATTAAAGTAAAGAAGGCCTTTGATTTAGACCAGTCTGATAGAAAGTCATGCTTTTTATTTTGTTAGATGCCAGGACAAATAAACCCTGAAACATTAATCACCCTAGAACACTGAATTTAAGAGTTTGTATTTGGTTAGCTACAGAACATGCAATGAGTAAATATAGACAAAAGAACTAATAGAATCTTTCTTCTAAAGAGTTTCATAGTCCAACATTTATAAATACCAAATTAATACAAACACAATATAAGCAAGGTAGATCAGCAATTTATTTAACATTTTTAGATAGACTAAATGAAGAACATGACCTTTAAAGATATTGGTGCAGAACACACTCTCTAGCCATTTTTTATTTATCGTATTCTTCTTATGGTCAAAATCCCTTCTGAAATACTTTTCCACAATAATTTCCTAATTAGCTATAGTTAAGAAAAATGTACATACCTGGGGATTTTAAATACTCCCATGCTATTGTCACACATTGAGTCCTCCATCTGCAGCTAGCCATATATCCATTAGATCTGTTGAGTGTATTTCTGTATTGTGAATGAATTCGGGTTGTTTGCCATCTGCACTTGAATCCTAAAGTGCAATTATTTTATTCATCTATAACCTCTGATGAAATCCTGCTGAGATAATCTTTTGAGCCTCTTTTCCTCCCTCAGATATAGCTACCATAATAATACTTAGCAATTGACAGGCAGAACAAGTTGGGGATCTTCAGCCTGGAGAAGAGAAAGTTGTGTGGACACCTCCCAGTTACCTTCCACTACCTCAAGGAGGCCTACAGGGAAGCTGGAGAGAAACTGTTCAACAGGAAATGTAGTGACAGGACAAGGACTAATGGCTACAAACTGAAAGAGGGAAAATTTAGGTTAGACATATGGAAGAAATTATTAACATGACCATCATGAGACACTGGAACAAGCTGCCAAAGAAGCTGTAGATGTCTCATCCCTCAAAGTTTTTAAGGCCAGGTTGAATGAGAGATTGAACAACCTGGTCCAGTGAAGACATCCCTGCCTATGGTAGAGGGGCTGGAGCCAGATGATTTTTAAAGGTTCCTTCCAACTCAAACCATTCTATGATTATGATTCTATAATAATTAATATTCTAAAATTTCATTTTATGTTCAAACCTAAAGTTTTGCTTTAGCTTCAGAAAAACTGCCACTTGACAAATCAAAGCAGTATTTTTCAGACTAAATTTAAACAAACAAACTAACAAACAAAACTGATAGGAAAACAGATTTAGTTACAATATTCTAAAGGTAAAGTTGGGAATGAGAGCCATTCCCATTGGAATTAAGACATTATAAGAGGGAGGACTGGAATGGATTTACACAGCAGGAGTAGGTGACATTCCTAATTAGCCCAGGCACAGCAGCAAAACACTGAAGTCAATGACAGCTCTGTAAAAAACCACTGGCCTCCTCATTATGTTCATCTGCTCTCCAGTGCTTCCATTCTTAGTGCACTGCTTCAAACACACTTCCTTGTTACTCTTCAGGTTTTCTGGGAGACCAAGACATTGCTCATTTCTAAAGGGAAATGAGCAGAACTTGAGACAGAGTAGCAAAGTGAAGGGGATGTTTTTCTCATGGAACACCCCTTTTCTTTCCCTCTCTATTTTTTCACTGCAAAGTTACGCACTTGGAGTTGTTTAGAGTTGTTATCTACACCCAACTGGCAATAGCATCACCTTGTAAACAAGGCCAAGATGTATCTCGGAGGACAGGTTTTGTCATAACATTAGTTTTTCACATACTTTTTTTTTTTTCTCACAGCCTGTTACTGTAGCTGGCATGCATTACAGTCTTTTAAAGGAATTAAAAGCTTAACAAAAACAAACAAATAGAGGGGGGAATAAAAGGGAGGAAAAGGTGTTCTGGGGAGTAAGGAGGCATTTTGGTAGGTAAAAATTTTTGACAAAAGGAATAAAATAAGGTCTGGTGAACAGATGGAAACCAGCTAAGCTTCACACATGTTTTTTAGTCTGAAAAGATGTCAAAGAAATCTACCACAAAATCATGGCCAGAAAAATCCACTTTGGTGAAAAAAACATATAGGTTCTATCAAAAACGTCATAAATTTCACCTCAGCATTTAGTTGTTCAATGAACTGATTACAGTAACATATTTTACCTAAAAAATCTAGGTCAAGTAGGGAGAAAGGAAACCCCTGAAGTCCTTGGCTATAAATGTGTTCTACATGACCTAGCAGGGAAGAATTATTTAAAGATCATTCAACTTAAACTCGCCAGAGATTTCTGGTTGGACATTTATTATTTTCCTACAAGAAACACAAGCTACTGCTCTGACTTACTGCTCCAGTTTTAGAATGAAAATCTCAATGGAACTCGCACTGATATAAAAATGGACTGTAAAAATCACAGTAATGAATCCAGCTCAGTGACATGACAAGTACTGAAAGTCTTTTTTTTTTTTCAGCTTTTGAATTCATTTTTAAGAGTAAATTTTTAATGTTTAAGAATAATTAAATTTCTAACTGATCTTTAAAAACATAGTATGGAAAAAAAATTGGATTAAAAACACCTGATTCATGAAAAGACACCTTGAAAACAGTACTGACTCCAACCGTCTGGTGTTTCTACCATTTTGACACAAATCCCAATTTATTTAAACTGTTCTTCCTAAGCTTCTATCTATTCAGAAATGACAGTGAAACTGTATGAGAAAGTTTTTAGCTCCTAGTTTGAAGACTACATTTAGACAAACTCTTGCATACTGTGCATAATGGGAAGGAGCTCTTCACCTGTTCCTCTCTATTTGCCAACCAAAACATAGGTCAATTTAGAAAGGTAAATTATAAAAAATTTACCTGACTAATTTTTAGATTAATGTAAAACAATATAACAACATTATAAACAGTAAAACCTTTAAGCATTTTTGCTCCTTCGAAAAAACTTACTTTTTAAGAAACATGTATTAGCATAATGTGGAGGACAAAAATACTTTTATAAATTGCTGTAACTCTTACTTAGGCATTTTCTCAACTCCATATAAGTTTGTGTATTTAGTCTAAATAAAAGTGGCAATAGGATGCAGTCATACAGAATATTTAGGCATGTCATGCATATTTTGGCAGGTCTTCAGCTTCTGTGTCTTTAGACTTACAATCCCTAAACATTCCTGCGTTTGTCACCCTTGAACAGAAAGGTTTATATATTTTTATATTTTAGTAGAAATATCAATCACTACTCTATATTTTGCCCCAGTTATGCAATAATCAATTCCATAATCAATAACTGATCTTTTTCATGTTCTGGCTTCCAAGAAACAGGTAAAAATCCTTGCAATGTTTCCATAAGAAATAAGATGAACATTACAAGATGTTCATTACAAGATTAACAATCACAGCAGGATGTCAAATTTCATCTGTATTTCACATAACAGAGCAAATCATGAGCATTAGACACATTTTTATCTACAGGTAGGAAAACAATGTACTACTGTTGAAACCCATAAGAGCAGCATAGTATACTTGCTAATGCTAACAACGTGTTGCATGTCCCTTCATTTCTCCGTCAATGCAAACCTAGTCTTAGATGCTAAAAATCAGGGTCCAAGATCACACTTAGTTACCTCATATCCTACTTCGTAGGAGGAAAGACGACATCAGAGTTTTCAACAACATATTTGCATTTTCCCACCCCTTTTTCCTGTGTCTGGTTGTAAGGTTTTGCTCAAATTGTTACCTGTTCCAAAGAGGTAAAGTTCCTCAACCCACCAACACCTCTGAATCACAGGCAATAAAAGTATAGCAGCTTTTATCAGGCCTTGCCTCTCCCACCAGCCTCTGCCTGTGCTCTAGTGTGCTGCTTCTCACCATAGGTAACAGCAGGCAGGTTGGCATGCAATTTTTACCAGCAGTCTAGACACTGAGATCCAGCCTTTTGGTAATCCATAGCCAGAGGGATTGATTTTTCTAGTATACATTTGATGGCTTCTAACTTCTTGATGATGCGTGGTGGTTTGACCAGGAAGTGAGTTTTCAGGAAGTTACAAAAAAGAACCAATTAAGAACAGATATGTCTCTGTGACCATACAGGCTTAGATATCAGGAATTCCAAGAAGTCCTTCCTGTTCCTTAGGGTCAGAAAAGCAGGTAACACCCTTGGGCAGTGGTGGACCCTGAGCCAAGCCCCACTTCCCCTCTGGGCGGCTGGGGTTGTGATGTTGGCCAAAGATATATCAAAGTGAGTAAGGTTTATCAGGCAACAACCCAAGAGCAAGAATGAACTGATACTATGACTGCCTGGGAGCTGCTGCCAGCAGAGGAGTCGTGCTGGCGGGCCCCTATCCCTCCCCAGCTGCCACAAGGAGGGAAGAAAAAAAAGGAGAAGGCCGTAGCTCAACATCTAGCAAATTTTTAAAGCCTACCCTGAGCCAGCCGGGGCCAGGGGAGATGTTCATCCCCTCCCCTGAGGGTCCCCAGGAGCAGCCCCAAGCCTGGGCTTGGCCCACCCCATGAGACTGAGATGTGGACAGGAAGCATTTATCAGCATTTATGACTCCTGACTGCCCTGCCGCTGGCAGCTCCAGGTTTTGGCTCTCCCCTCCAGGTGGCCTTGAAATCTGACACCATGAGCAGCAGGGGGAGAGAGGACCTGGGCAAGATTTAACCCTTTCCTGGCAACATGAAGCTTTCAAGACTTAATTCTTCCCTGAGAGACAGAAGAGAGAGACAGAGTAAACATAGAGAAGACCCAGCATGACAGTCAGATGGAAAGAGTGAAAGACTAATTAGAGGAAAGATGGAAGAGTTGCCTGCTGGCTGGATTTTCTTACTGAGCCATAGAAATGAACTCTATATGTAGATTATCCTTTAAATCATGGGAAAGATATGCATTTGGGGAGATGTTGTTCAAATTTGTGTGTGGATTTTGAGCAAAGGTGTTTGTGATGTGCTAAGTGATATTGATCTTATGAGATGCTTGAACAGAGAGAAATGAGAAGCCCTCTGTGTTAGTGAAGAAGTAAGAAAACATCTCTGTTCCTTTGAGTTGTACATCTTTAAAAAGAGACACCCCAGATGCCTGAGTTCCCATGACCCATAAGCAGCTTGGGAAACTGCTAATGGGAGCAGACTTCATAGAAGCAGAATCTCCCCAGGCAGCTGTTTCTGTAAGAGTTAAGACTCACAAGAGAACTGTTCTAAGTTGTCAGTGGGGGAAAATTCTATGATAAGCTGAGACTCCTCTACTGAAGAACTGATGAAGGACTATTTTCAAACAGTGAAACTGACTGAAAATCACAGGTTTTGTCCCTATGATTTTTGTGGGAAAGTGAACAGTTTGTGGGGGAAAGAGAAGTGTTTAAAAGTTTCATTTTTTTTCCCTCATTCTTTAGTGTGTGTGTTAATAAAATCTGTTTACTTGTTTTGCCTTTTTCCTAATTCTATTTCACAGCAGCAAAGACACTCAAACCACTACACTAAATTTGGTAAACAGAATTCAGCGAACGTGAAATCACTACATGATGGTGATGGGTATCATCCAATCTTTCATCAGGCTGTACTTAATTATCATTTTATAAATCCTTTATTTTCATGCTTTCAAACACTAAGATAATATTTGTTATTATATATTCTTTCCTGTTAAAATACAGGGGGGAAAAAATGGACAAGAAAACAAAATTGCAGACTATGCTTATCAGTTCAAAGCTGTTTTAAGATCATCATCATTTTGGCTAAACATGAGGCTGGCCATCTAACCTTTCCTCCCTTCTCTCGTGACACAAAAAGCTCTGAGAGTTGCCTGTTTCCTCTGCCTGGTATTAAGAGATGGATTTTCCTCTCCTTAGTGTGCAACCCATATGAGGGACAGACAGCTGTGCTTTTCTAGCCTTCAAACTCTGCTTCCACTCCCCAATGTGCCTGATATTCCTCTTGTGCTTGCTTAACCTAGATAATTTATTTCTTCCTGCTTGCTTTCTGCCTCCATAACCAGTTAATGAAGAACCACAAGTTGGACTAAGTGACCCCAAAGGTCCCTTCCAACTTGAGGTACCCTGAAAACATCAATAAATTTCACACCTTGGAAAAAAAGTGCTTATAGTAATTTTATTAAATTCTAAAATATGGAAAAATTACATAGCTCACAAGTCGTTGTATTACTTCTGTAACACAGAAATAGTTGGAACTAACATTCTGAATATGACAAGTCTGGTAACATTTTGTTTGAAGGGTACCGTACCCACCAAGGGCTGGCTTATTCATGCATACACAGATTATCCAAAATTTCTCCTATATGCCCCCTCCAGTTTATTTCCTCAAGGAAGCAGAAATTCAAAGGTGGATCATAACTGAATCAAACCAGCTTACTCTTCCATTCCTAAGAAAATGTAACTACACATTTCCTTTTTAGATGGAATTTGCAACCAAACTACATTTGACCCTTTGACAGAAATTTTTCACAGTATGAAGCATGGTGCTCTTTTCCTCCTAGAGCATAGTAGTCCTACCTTTTCTGTGTAAAAATTGTGCAGCCAAACTGTAGGCTCATAAATAAAGGTTGTCCAAAATTATATGCAGCTTCATGTTTTGAGAAAATAACAACAACAACAACAACAAAATTCTACTTTACAGTAAATATTCTGGACTTTTTTCCTGTCATTAAAAATACATTTATTAACTGTCTATTCTTTCTAAATCTGAACATCCATTAAATTTTTTATTTCATAGTATGATTGTACCATCTGGGACTACTGAGCCAATTTCACCTGTATGAATATCCATTGTCCCTGAACCATATCCTCAAATTTTTGTAAGAGTCAGTTATAAGCTGCAGCACTGAAACATGGGATGTTCATATCCCGAGTCAAGGATACACAGCTCAAGCCTGTATAAACATGAAGTCTTTATTTCTATGGGTGACTTAGTGCCAGTTGTGTTACTGAGGGCTGCAGATATCAAGCTTGATAGTTTTTTATTTTTCCTCTGCCATCAACTTGCCAGATAGAGTTCATTACAGCTCTTGCCTTACAAGAAGTTTAAAATGTTTTTGGGCTTCTGGGAATTAAAAAGTTTTTTAAAAAAACATTTTATTGGAGTGTGTTGGCTGGATCTATGATCCTTCAAGAGCAGACAGCCACCAGGCGCTATAAAAGAAAAGAAAAACTCACTTTCTTCTAACCAGGTTTCTTCAAGTTCTCACAGATATCCTGCTTTAACAGATGCTTAACTCCCAATTGTCCTGGGTTGGCAGGCGACTCCTACTCTATATCCTACATCGTGGGGCTCTATTGTGTCTGGCAGTTGTTTTCTCTTCCCCTTTGGCACGGACTGCGGCTGATAGACGGACCCTCGCTGGGGGTGGGGTGGAAACAGCTGCGGGCTTCTTACTTTCACTTTTGGCTCACGGCTCTGCTCTGCTTGGCGTGCTTGCTTGCTGGCTGGCTATTCTCGCTATTCTTTGCTTGTTTTTTTTCCCTCTTCCTTTTTTCTTTCCCCTTCCCGAAGATTAGGACTGGCCCTGGACTGACCTGGAGGAAGTTCAGGAATTTCTAGGGCTCGACACAGAAGATCGGTGCCTCTTCCCACACAGTACCTGTTTCCTTCTTTTTTTTCCTTTTGTGTGGGGAGTGTTGTTAATAAAATAGGTTTTTTCCACTTTCCCTCCAAGGAGTTTTTCTTCCCTCCCGAACCCAGGTCTGGGAGTGGGGGAGGGGTGATGGAGGTTTGTTTTAGGGGTTCTCCCCCTAATCTGTTCCAAACCGGGACACCAATACATTGTATAAACTTTGTGAGGTGGTTTTTGCAGAGTCATGTCTGCTAGGCATAAATAGATGACTGTCTCATGTCTAAAAAGCTGTGAATGCAGGTCACAGGAGAAAAGGACTGGATGGATTCATGACCGTGACAAAAGGATTTTGAGCCAAGCAGCAAACCAGGAAATAACAGGATATAATTTTTTGTTTTAGTAACATTTCCCCTTCCTTCAGATGTTAAGTGTGTAGCTAGAGACAGATAAATCATTTTGCCTGAGATACTACACCACTTTGCAATAGTGCCTTAGGTCTGTGATCAAAGAGCACTTGAGAGCGTTTTTGCATGTAAAACTATGGTTCAATTTTTTTCTCTTTCAACACTAAGACAAACAGATATATTTCTTTTACTCCAACTACCTTCAGTGTTCACTGTTCTATTTAGGTCCAATCTGCTGCATGTTTCAAAGCTGCATTTGAAACTTGTGAATTAGCCACACTACCATGTGAAGGACGGTCTCCTGATGGTGGGAAAGAGTTTAAAAGAATGGCAGCTCCCAAGATTTGAGTGGTGCTGCAGGGTGTTAAGCTCCATAGGAGATTTTGAGCATGTCAGAAGTGTCAGGTACTTTATATTCATGGACAGTTTCACAAAGGAGTTGGTGGTGCTGTCTTTAGGTTATTAAAGGCAAAAGGAATGACGTGGTTACCAAGTTTAATGACTTCAAAGAACTGTGCCTGTCACGTGGGCTGCTACAGAGCTATTTGTATTGGACTATTTTAAGGCAAACATTCTTGTCAGTATTTGCTATTAAATTGTTTAAGAAAGGCCACATTGAGCATTTAGTCAATGTTCTCAAAACACTGAAAGTTTGCATGAAAGCCTTGCAGCAATGTGCTAAGTTGATATAAATTAAGACATCTGTTGCAGGATTTATCCCTGAGTAATTAACTAGACTTGGCATAATGGAAAGGAACAGATTTACCATTCAGCAATAGAAACCTGTTGCAGGGAAATAATTGGTAAACTTCTCTTTTTCCTAATTCTTTTCCTCATATCATAGACTATTATTTTGTTTCATTAAAATGAAAAGAATGCTGAGTATTCTGTATATTAACAAGTGTGTTTCTAGCACCTTTATTTTTTAAATTCCTCCTGTTTGCAACTCTGCCATATCATATGAAGAAGTGTGCAGTCTATTAAAACCACAAGGTGTTCCAGGTTGGGGCTTATTCATAATCTTTAAGTGAAGCTTTCCCTCTTGATGTGAAACACCTGACACCCGCCACCAGCAACCCTGGATGTTACCCCACTGAATGAGCCTGGTTTTTCTCTGTGCAATCTGTCCACCTCTAAATGGACCTGGTTCAAGCAAAAGAGCTGGGAAACCCTGTCCACGTTACAACTTTTCCCTCTAATTTGGCAACAAAGAGTATGAATTTGGCAATGACTGTGAAACATCCCAAGAAATGAAGGATTTCGGAGTGGATATTATAGTAATCAGGATTGACCTAAGAGGCTGCATTTTTCTCCCCTGCTGTGCTTTGTTGGGGGATAGCATTATATGCTTATCTAACAGAATGCATCTCTTATCTGTGGGGTCCAGAGAAACATAAATCTACCCAACACATTTCCTGAAGACATCTGAGAGCTCCTCTGCCGGCATCCTGAGCTCACAGACACAGGCCAGCAGTGGCCTGAAAGCTGTAGGTCCAATTTAGCATGGCTTTGTGCCCAAACTAAAACATCTTGCCTCATCAGAGCTGTGTTAATGCCTAGATGGCTTCTGGACTGCAAGGGGCAAGCATGGCCCATTGCAGGATGGGCAGGACCAGAGCACCTGCCTGTGTGAGACACGTCTCTGCTTGCAAGTCCCGTAGCTATCCAGGCTGATGGAGCTCACCAGTTCTGTCAAGAGTGCTGAACATGCCAAGAAAAGGCACCCCGAGGACTCTTCTGCTGCAAACTCCAACACCTTGAGAAATTTAGTCTTCCCCAGGCAAAGGAAAGGATTTGGTGCCAGGTAAGTGTTTAGGGAAAAGAGGATATTTGTCCACCTCATCCATAGTCTTCTGAAGCAGCTGAATAACCTTAGATTAAAGGCATATTAATGCATTATAATCTTGAATAGGATTTAGACTAAATATTACATTTCTACAGTGTATAAGCTAGGTTTTTCTGGTCAGCCTAATTAGGATATTAATGATGCAAATTTAGAGAACATATCAAATTTTTAGACAAAACAAAATCTATTTTATTTCCACCCAGTATGTACAGTTGCTGCATATACTTCCAAGACTGTGTATAGTAGAAATGATTTTGGTTTTCAAAATCTTCCCAGAAAAGACAAACTTGAGATTTTCTGCATTCTATAAATGATTCTGAGTACAAAGTCAGTTGTAGGAGTGTGGGGGGTGAGTTTTATTTGCCTTTTAATTTAAAAAAAAAATCATTAAGCTGAAACACTCACATGACCTACAAGAAATGAATGGGGCTTTTTGTTTTGTTTTGGGTTTTTTTCTGGGACAATTCTACTGACTGTTTGCGATTTTAATTGCAAATTTCAGGTTGAAATTTGTCAGTGACCAGATCAAGCAGTAATTCAGGTCACAATTTAGGTGGATGAACAAAAATGAAGAACAAGGCCTATAGAAATTTGAATGATGGTGTAATTGCATAGTACCACAGAAACATAGGATATGCTGAGTCAGAAAGGATCCATCAGGACCTTTGAGTCCAGCTTCTGGCCCTGCACAGGACACTTCAAGAATCACACCACAAGCATTTCATATAGGCTTTAGATTACTGCCAGAATGTTGTTTGCCTATATGGAGGTGTTCCATCCCTGACATATTCTATGACTGGGATCAAAGACTCTCACTTGTTAAATTATATTAAACAGATAGAAATGAAATAAATTACAGAATTTTATTACTTCACTAAGTTCAACACAGTAGTTTGGTTATGATTTGGAGGGCTATCACAAAATCTCATGTCTGAGTAGACAGAATTAGTTTTCTAAACTGTGCACATGCCCTTCTAAATGGTGTGCTTGAGGAAAAAAAAAAGATTAGTTGCCAATACACCATGATTGATATATTATCTATTGCTGTCATTATCAATTTGTTATTTTGAATAACTTTTAAGGATGCAAAGAACTACAAAGAATTCAGAAATTTGATCATTCATATCAATTCCACTTTCTGATGTTCCAGTCAGGTTTGTAAGAAGAATCTTGCTTACATACAACTATAGAAATCACTGTATCTCAATATTTGAGAGATTGCTCCAAATACATCAATAACATTGCTGAAATAAATATTGAAAAGCTAGTTAGAAGTTGCCAGTTTCTTTAAGTTACAACTGTAAGTTTGGTAAAATATCATTTGAAAAACAAGATCCATAGAAATTCTTCTACATGTCAATGGAAAAAAAATCACATAATCCATCTGAAAGATCTTTGTAAGCATTGCTGCTTTCTTTTATCCTCATACATGGAAGTACATGAACATTTTGCTACTCTGACTGTAGGCTTGAAAACACACTAAAGTCAGGAAATTTTAGAGGAGTGTGCAATTAGTTCAACTAAAGCTTTATCACTGCTTTTGTTTGACTCTCCATCACCATCTCAACTGAGGTATTAATTCTTATTTGATTTTAGTAATCCTTAACTATAGGTGTGCTGAAGTGATACAAACACATTATTCGGTGACTTTAACTGCTACCAGCCTTCTAACTGGTGGCCTTCCAGCAGTATATACTCAAACACAGTACAATATCTTAATTTCCACTGGCATTTTGCTATGGCTACACTATGGTCATATTTCTCTCCTCCCAGTGGTTAAATGCTTGAAGCACAGGTTGTTTTATTCTAGCCAGTAAGCTTAATAAAAGGAAATTATTCCTTTCAGGAAAGGGAATGAAATCTTGAAATTAAGAGAACAAAGTTGAACAAACACTCTGGAAAGGAGATATGATCAAATAAAGGGCAATTTAAAAAAACTAGAAAATTTAGAAATGGAGTGACTACAACCAAATGAACTGAGATGAAATGAGGTGCAGTGGAAAGGACCAAAACAGGCAGAAGTTACTCCAGTTAAAATCCTGAAAACAGGAAAGAAAGGTACACATACAGACAGTAAAAGAATTTGAAAAAATGAAATGCTAAAAAAAAGGGAAAATTCCTAAACCAAGTGAAAACAATAAAAGTGAATGGGATGACAAGTGCAGGGAAATGGACTGAACCTTGCCCAAATAATCCTCACTGAAATTGCAAGATTAGGTTAGAGTATCCTAAATTAATTAGTAGTGAAAGGCTTGATTTTGATTGAAATTTTGCTTCAAATTTTGCAAGTTCCCGATCTTCTAATGTTTGCCAGTGAAGCTTGTTTTTTGACCTCCCAAGAGCTTTTGTCAAGTTCTCTTTTGTGCCACCTCAGGGAAAAGTAGTACCTTAAGCCACTTTTAAATAAACTCGTTGTGTAATGACCAGGGATTTACTGCATGTTCCTCTTTAACCTGCATTGAGTGACCCTGTCTTGGCAGGGGGCTTGGACTAGGTGATCTACAGACTCCTTTCAACCCTAACAATTATGTGATTCTGTGAAGTCCTCACTGAAGGGCAGACCAATTAGTCCAAAGGGCAAACAGAGTTCTCTTACCCAATTCAAGAACATGGAGTTGTGCAACTTATGATAAATAATGGGAAAACTCACAGGTCAGATAAACAAAAAGCTGAAGTTAAGATAACACCAAAACGGTTTCACGGGTGGTTTTAGTACTTCAGAGCTTCAAATGTAGACCAATAATTTTGACTAAAAAGCACAGCTTTACATTAATTTTCTTGTATCCCCATAAAATCTGATTTTAAGGACACATTTTGACAGCATCTAATTGAAAAGTTATGTAGTTTACCATTGAGTCTACATAGCATGGACATGCATCCAAATTATGGTGAAAACAAGATAGTAAAAATACTTTTTTTGAAAAAAGAGGGAAGTATTTTAGAAAAATGTAACATATAATTCACGCTGTATCTTATTAATATTGATACTTAGGATTTATCTTTTTTGCTTTCATTTCAGGCTTCCAAACACCTTAAGAGCACTCAAGTCCCCAAGTAAAACAAGTCTGGGGTAATCTTCTGTTTTAATAGTTACTTGTGAGGAAAATTATTTATTAACAAAAACATAGAAAAAGCCACATAACAGGAGCTTCAGGCCCTCAGTCCCATAGGCATAAAGGTTATTTTCAAACCTAAATTTTTGTAGTGTTTGTGATTGCCTTTTTTCTTTTACAGCTCTCTTCAAGACTCTCTTGACGCTCAACTATAACAACAGATTTTTTTAAAAAGAAGAGAAAGCTTTGAAGTCACCACTGACAGTCAATCATTAAATGTGATTTTTATTTCCTCTCATCAGGCAGAGAAGCAATAAGTCATGTATGAAGCTGAAACTAGCATCTCTTTATACTCCATTTATACAACCCATGCACACTTCAGTTAGGGCCTAGTGACATAAATAGGTTTGTAGAAGCCTGTGAGACTTCATAAAATAAACAAAGAATGTGTATATAGACCATTATGGAGCTTTTAGAAAGAGAAGAAGAAATTTTTATTGTATTTTGCAGCTCTCAAAACTTAGTTGAGAAGCAAAAAAGACCTTGTAATAAAATCTCTGTTCTTTTGAAAAAATGCTGGTGGCTTTTGCATTTTTGCAACCTTACTCATTTAAATTTATGGGACTTCTTGGACAGTACTGCTAATTATTTTCCTAGCAGAGACTTCTGCACTCTACCTGGCAGAATTGTAATGAGTTCACATATGGAAATAGTACTTGGGTGTGACAAGGGGAGACGTGGAAAATATAACACAAATGTCCGAAGACCCAGTTCATATAATGGAAAAGCCTTAAACTGATTCCATCAACACAGAAAATGCAAAGTCCATAAAAATCCTGTCTGGATGAAAGGCTTAAATTGTCTCACTTTACAGTGGTCATTCTGGGAATGTGTCCAAAAGAAGGAATACAGATTCACACACTGCCTTTATCAGTACTTAGGGATTCAAGTGCAGATAAGTTTCATAGCCAATATATACTCCATTTTTACTGACACTCTTACATGATATAATGTCCTCTTTACTCAGTTCCATGTGTTGTACACCTACTTTGACTTAAAGGATTCTCAGAATTGAAAAATCAAGAAGCCTGAGTTTGTCTGCGAGTAGTTGGAGGAAGGAAAGGTAGACAAATGCAAAAGAAATGCTATTTTTCAGAAACAGAAGAAAGGTTGCAGAAAATAGTGCATATAATCATCTCAACTGATTGACCTCCTGCTAGCATTGTACATTTCATTGGCTGACTTGGTCAAGGCTTGCTTTGATTAAAACAGCTGTTCAGGAGACACAGGATCAGGCAGGCCTCACTCAAGAGAAAGGCGGAGTAAACTGCTGCTATTAGCACAGGGCAGCAGGTACCAAGATGCTGCCTATTAGGCCACTTGCAGAAGTGAGCCCACATTAAAGCCTGGTAAAGTTTCATCAGAACAGAAGATAGCCAATACTCCTGAATTCAGATAAATCCATTTGCATTTTAGTTGATCTAGCAAGAGAGAATAGACAGAGAATTAGGTAACTGATGCTACATTAGCTGACTTTTTCATCCTCCAAAAGCCACGAATTTGAGGAACACATCTAAGCCTGAAAAATGGGCACTTTACTGAATATCATACACACATTTTTATAGTGCGTAATACCCAGAAAAAAAGCCATGATAGCAGGTCAGATGGTTTTGCAGTAAGAGGACTCATACCTAATTATGGAAAGAGGCCCCAGATATCTCTCAGGTGTGATTCCTCCTTTTGGTTTGTCTGGAGGGATAGCATGGTCTTTAATTGTCTCTTAACCATGATAAGGATCTGGTTCAATAAAGCTGTTCTCAGAAATTAGAAAAAAATCCTTTTTATACTCCAGTGTACTGGTTTTGGCTGTGATAGAGTTGGTTTTCTTCATAGTAGCTTGTATGAGGATATGTTCTGCGTTTGTGCTGAAAATAGTGTTGATAGTAAAATTTTAATTAGTGCTGAACAGTGCTTACACAGTGCAAGGACTGTATATTTTAAAACGGGATGCTATTTACTCCAAACAGAACAACAATGAGCTCACCACAACAGATAAAAAACCTTGTTCAGGACTTGTTTGTATAAGTCAATCTATCATAAAACAACTAAACTTCAAGACAGCAAAAATATTTGCTGCCCAAAAGATATAAAGATAAAATATATTTGTCTTCTGCAGATGTAATCCCACAATCCTTCTCCACTATCCTGTAAATTAAATCTTTCCCATGAAACATATGAGAAGTCTTGTGTGTCCTATTCCTCTCCCTTCTTTCAACTACAAATTACTGATTGAACCTCTGCAAAGACATGTCTGAGTAGTTTCTCTAATGGTCCATCCATCAATCAGTACCCTAAGACTTCTGATCTTTGCAATTGTCTCCATTATCAACTTTTGTTCAGGGTTGCTGCATAATGAAATGTCTTTGACTATAATGTATTAATTTTCCTGTCTCTTAACCTGTCTTTTTTTATACTGACTAGCCATAAATCAGATATTCTGACAATAATCCTTACATTCTTCTGATCTTTGCACTAATTTAAAAAATGTACACCATTCCATGAGGATTAACACTTTTTGTCGTTTGGTGGGAACATTATCATTATTTGTTGGCAGAACAGTAACAATCAAAAAGATGCACTTGACATTTTTACCTTAGTCTTTAACCTCCAATTCATATGACCGATGTTTGTAAGATATCAAAGTTGGGGTTTTTTGCACCCAATGGGTCTATTTACAGAAAGCAGTCATATTTTCTGTTCCTACAAAATCTGTAACTAAGTGACAGTGGTCAGTTAGGGTAGATTTTGAGTAGCTCCTAGCACGTCATTGTCAGGTTGAATGTGAGTGACAACCCCTCAGTTTCTAATGTGACAGACATCTACAGCTGGATCCACAGAGATTTTAGCAGATCAGTTTTATTTTATTTTTGTGGTTTCAGTGTGGTATTCCCCAATGTAGTGCTCCCACTGCCACTGTCTTTCCCTTCTCCTCCAGCTAAAAGTACAAATGACACATATCACAGGTTGAGGTAAGACCGATTTACTGGAAACAGCAACAAGATAAGAAAATAACAGCAACAATACTAATATCAAAAGCATACAAAGAGGGTGTGTCTTACATGCAAAGTACTCACCAGGCCTAGGACAATGAAGCAATGGCAGACAGAACCTCTACCCACCACACTTTTCCAGCTCTCAAAAGGAGAACCCTTTCTTCCAGGAAGCAAGAGAGAGATTCCCCCACCCCTGGCAATGACCTAAAGTGGTGTGGAATAACCTTAGGTCCCTGGCCATGCCCACAGGGTTCCAGGCTATGAACTCTCACTACTGCTTTGAAAAATTAACCCTGTCCATGGCTGAAAATAAGACACTTATATGCAAGAACACTCTTTTATTCTTTCTTATTGTCCTAGGGTGACAATATGATGCTTGTATCCCCAATCGTCTGTTCTGTTTGTGCTGGATATTGAGTTCTGCAACTTTGATTCTGAGAGTGAAGAGGAAGAGAAGAAGCACAGAGCCTGTTATCAGAGACTGCACTTGCTCCCCTGCATCCTTCTGCCAAACGGTGTTGTCTGCAGTGGCTAGCAGGAGAGAGCTCTCCTTTGTTTTCTAGTTAGTTTTTGGCTAACTGAGGCAGAAAAGTTCCTGGGACTGTGGTTGTTTTTCTTTTTCTTGGAACTGTTTTCAACCTGCTCTGGACTGAAAACCCAGAAGAGCACCAGGAGCTCACAGCTGTGGCCCACCATGGCCTGGCCTGGGCCACGGCATTTTCCAGCACCACAGGGACTGTGAGCTGAGCTTCAACCCATGAAAAGGACTTTCTGAATTTGTCATCTCTTCGGAGCAGCGAGAGGTTTTGTTGCTTAGTATTGTTCGGTTTTTTGTGCTGGGGAGTGCTTTGCCTGTTGAATAAACAGGTTTTTTTTCCACTTCTCTCCAAGGAATTCTTTTTCACAAACCAGCTGGGGTAGGGTCTACTTGAATTTGCTTTCTGGAGAAACCCCTTTGGAGGTTTTCTCACAAATTTGCCCTAAATCAGGACACTTATTTATACTGCCTACCAACTGGTTCACTCAAGCTGGGTTATAGAGACAGCGACCTGTTCATATAGGCAGGATTTACCATCCAAATTCCTAGAAGATACTCCACGTCATGTCAGTACTTTTTGAGGGTTTTGTTGAACACCTAAACAATTACTTGAACTTTTCCTGAGGATCTTTTGGGACACTTAGTGGAGTGAACATACAAGAAAACCTGATACTTTTTTGCTTCAGTTGTTTTTAATGGTTATTCAGCCAGGAAAGACCACAGACTGAAAACATTTATCAATGTTGAATTGAAAAATTCATTATGAATTTTCATTATTGCAGGCATCATCAAGTCTGAACATGAATCTCAGTGGTCCTGAAGGAATAGGCATACTTGCCTTATTGAAACTGCCACATACCTTCTCCTGAGTTAAGTTTTCCCCAGATTAACTCAGGAAAGGATACCCAGAAATGAATATACAGCAGGACTGAAATTAAGAGTGCACATAACTATACAGAAAGGCTGAGAGTGGTCATCAGCTTTTGTGTGAAAGGAAAAATTCTTCACAGAAACCAGTAGATTTCTATAAAACAAGACAAATTTTGGTATTCTTAAAATCACATAACTGAAGTGCTACCTTGAAGATGCAAAGGAAGAGGAAGAATAGGTGTATTCTCTAAGGAGAACACTTGGGGAATCACAGTTTCTTCAATTACACAGGTACAAGGCAAAATACATTGCATATTGTGTTAAGTTTTTGGCCTCTTACCACTAGTTATTGAGGTGCTAGAGTGCCCAGAGAAGGACAACAAATGTGGTAAAGGGTCTGGAGGACAAGTCTGATGAGAAGTGACTGAGGAAGCTGTGGCTGGGACCTTATCATTCTCTACAACTACTTGAAAGGATGTTGTAAAAAGAGCTGAAGGTACATCTCCCCTCCAGGTAACAAGTGACTGGATGAGAGGATGTGGCCTCAAGCTATGCCAGAGGAGGTTTAGGTTGATCATTAGGAAAACAATTCTTCACCAAAAAGGTTGTCAAGCACTGGAACAGGCTGCTCAGGGAAGTAAATGAGTCATCATCCCTGAAGGTATGGAAAAACATGTGGATGTGGCACTTAGAGAAGCAATTTAGCATTGGACTTGGCAGTGCTGAATTTACAGTCGGACTTGACCATCTAAAAGGTCTTCTCCAGCTCAAAGAATTCCATGGGATAAAGCTCATACGTAATGCTCAGTTCACAGTGGCCCATGCATTGGTGAAATTACAGAACCACTTTGAAGCTAGGAAAAGATTGATGTTTTGCTTATTCAGTCAATCTCAAGTAGCAAGGCATTTTTTGTCAGATGTATCTTAACTGAAGAGCAGATGGATACATGCACTAGAATTACAGTCTAGAGCTGAAATGCACTTTCAGAACATAGCTCCACAGACATTTATCCATTAGCACATCAAGGTTCCATTGCACCTTGATGTGCATTGTGGTACATGTGCAGTGGAACCCTTGGAAAGAAGAAACCTTCTTAGTACCCTTTTGTGCTACAAATCTGTTCAACTAATCATGCTGCACTGTTGACTAACACAGACTTTTTAGCAGCCAGCCTTGAGCGGAGACGTACAATAGCAGAATGTAATCAGCACTGCTTACACAGTCAGGTGGCTTCTAGGGATCAATAAAGATTCCTGTCTGCAGATGTGAACAGAAAGCTGGCTTAACCTAGGTCAAAACCCCCCAAACTCAGAAAGATACAGAAGTCTTACAGGCAACTGAAATATATTAAATTACAGCAGCAGAATGGCAGTCCTTTTTCTAAGTTATTTGTAGAGTTGACACTTCAAGAGTACAACAGATGGTATTTATGTTCCAGTATAGAACCCCTACACATTTGGAAGGAAAATACTGAATGAAATTCTCCATAGCACCTGCAGTCTTGCCATTCTAAGACAGTGTGCTTCCTGATGGCACTGCACACCTGTATTATGACAGCTGACAACATCAGTCAAACAGCTTGCCTCCAAGCACAAGAGTTTTGGGTAGAGGTTGAGGAAGACAAACTTGCAGAAGCGATTTACTGGATGGAGAGACAGTGAAGGTTGCACACTGATACTGCAGCTCTGGCACTGAGCATCAACTCTTTCAAGGAATTCTTTTCTCCCAAGTTCTATGTGTTGAACAGCTTACTCCTAGTCCTAGCCTTTGGTTTTCTGCTCTTCAGGATAAACCAGTTTACTTTGAAAATTATTTGAGAAGACAAGGTATGCCTAAATTTAGTCCTGTGTGAATGCAGTATGACTACAGCTGGCTTGAAACATTTGTCTCTGACAGCCGAGCCAAAAATCAGCTTATGAATTTAAATTCAAATTATCAAAGAATAAGATAATTGCCCCTCAGTTGTCCTTAGGTATCTTAACAGGGTACCAAAATTCCATGTATTATAGAAAACTTAAAAGCCCTTAGACAATTCAGAAACTGATCTAATGTAATCTTTAGGAAATACCAGAAGGGGAAGAGCACTTTGTTCTCACTTGTGTATGCAAGGGGGCCTCCTACTGTGCAAGCATTTGATTGAACAGATAAAAGCTAGTTTGCTGAAATTAGCTCTATGAGCAATTTGAAAAGGAAGTGATCTACACTTTAAGGACAGAGAAAGGCACATATATGTCTGCCCTAAAAGTGCTTACTTGTATAGAAATTTGTAGGTTGCATTTTGTTTGCAGATGTTACTATGAATACAACATCAAGCAGCCCCTCTAGGTACATCAGGATGCTAAACCACCAAAGAAACTCAGAGGAACGTACAGGGGTGGGAAAAACCTGCCGGGCACGGTGTAAAAAGAAAACTTCACTGCAAAATTAATGAATAGACTTTCATTAAAATGTATCAGTATGCAGTCAAAGTAATAGCTTGCAAATACTTGAAATGATCTCTAAAAAAAGGGTGAAATAAATATGCTTTATCCCAAAAGGAGGAATAACATATAGAAAACAGCCTGTTATTCCTTCTTTTTCCTCCCATCCTGGTCAGTTTTAAGTAATTGAGAAGCAACTGTACAAAACCTACAAACAAATCCCAATCCAGCACTCTTTCTTAAAAACCACATGCATATCCTGGTATTTGAAATGTTTTCCTGGCTCCTGAGCTGAATAAGATTAGGTAAAGGGGAAAAAAAATAATCTGATCTTCCACGTTGTACAAGAAAACTAACAAAAAATTATCAAACCCCCAGCAATTATAGAAAAAAGGAAAAAGCTGTCTTTTGTTAATAACATAATTCTTTTGAAAGACGTGTCATAAGGACTTCTTTTCTAAGGGTCTCTTTGGTGCATAAATCCTCAGCAGTGGCTCCGCAGCATCAAAGGCAGCTGAGTGCAGTCTAGGCTGAAGATACCCTCTCCTCAGCATTCCTGTAGGGCTGGCAGCTTCCTGCTCAGCATTCTGACTTCAGGTTAGCTCCTGAGATTTCAGGAGCACTTCACAGTGCTCTCCAGTTTCCCTACATATGAAAATCAGGTACAAGGCTTTGCTTCTAGAACCTGTTCCAGTCAGCTATAAAGAACCTGCTGTTAAGCCTGTTTCACAATTCCACTGCCTTAGCACAGCCAGTATATGACTTGCTTGTCATCTGACAGCAATTACATTGCAGAGCAGGTTGAGAAGGTGCTACACCTTCCCTGACAGCAACCAGTACCATTGAATAGTCACACTAAGCAGGTCAATGCAATTTGTTTCCTTACAGCCTAGCAAAACCCAAAGCCATCCACTTGATCCAGCAAGCCAGCAGTTTCTCCCTGCTCCATCTTTTGTGCAGGTTTTAACCTTCCAGCCTTCTGTCTGGATTTCAGCCAGCTCTTCAAAGTGAAGCACACCAAAATCCTCAGTAAAACTATGAGTGAGGTAACTACCTGAAACAAGGAGAGAGAAAAAAACACCAAGACTGGCAGGATTTACAGGAACAAGCTGATTGCTTTCTCCCCTAATTTTTCAATTATATTCACTTCTTCTGTTGAACTCAGTGACTGATGAAATAATGAAGTTAGTGACAGTAAGTCACAGAAGGTTTTAACTGTGTAGTTGTCAGAGGAAGAATTTGCTAGATGATTGCCCCCCAGAGCAGAAAATAGTTGTACCTACAGTTGTGTGGAACCAGAAGTGGTTATAGAACATAAATTCTGTTTGCTTCTGATGTATGAACTTTTGAAATACCTTTGGTATTTTGGTTTCTGATCATAAATAATGTTTGTTTTGGTACTTTTGTCTTAATTGCTGTGTAATATATATTGAGATGATATGATACTCTTCAATTTAATTTTATTCAAATTTTAGACAGAAATTTCTTGCTCTGGAGAAAACTAGGAAATACATTAGGGTCAGAAGTCTTTGTTACAGAGGCTGAGCACCTGAATACCATTTTTACTCCCATAATAATTTCTAAAATAGACTAGAGAGAACCACAGTAATTTTAATGACTTATTGCATTATTATAATACAAATTATAATAGGACATCACAACTTATTGTGTTCTTTCTAACAGTAGAAAATACATATTCTTTGAGAAAAAAAAAAGCATTTTCTTTGGGAACAGCTGAGATGAAGAATCTTTTCTTTGAAAAAATGCCAAAGTAGCTCTGCTACAATAGCAAGAGCATTTACTGAAAGAAACTAGAGGCTTAGATCTGCAACATGTCTTCCAAATGCCAGCCTGTTTTTCCCTTAGGAGAAGAATTAAAAGTAGTTCTGGGAACAGCATGGGGATAAAACAATCAAGATTTTTTTACAAAGTTCTGTACTATTATCCTACAACGCAGTATTTTAGAGCTTTGTAACAGAGGGCAATTACCATCTGTTACTACTGTTAACTCTTAAGGGTGGAAAGACTCAGAAAAAATGTGTGGTATTAAAACCAAGTATTTTGCTTTTAGTCTCATGATATAGAGCAGATTGCAGTCTTTAATTTTAAGTCTAATGCCTAACTTTAAGACTAAATAGATGTCTAATTTTAATTGTACATGAATTTCAGGCCAATGAGATTTGCCTCATCAGCCTTAGGTGCTGAAGTTCAGTACAGAGTCAAAAGGTGGTAGAGTAGCAACAGCAAGGCTGTGATAATTCCTTCTGATGCTGAAGAAATTGCGGCAAAATTAACTTTTCATTTCAATCGATCCCTATCTCACGCTTAGATGCTGTTAAGAGGACAAGGACTGACTGCCGATAATTTGACTGAAACTATCAACAGTAGTTAGAAGCAAATGGCAAACTCCCCAGCAATCCAAGATACAACAGCATTTGTAAGAAAAAAAGCTAGAAAGCTCTGTTTCTCTGTAAATAACATAGCCACCATAAACACATAGGGGTCACTGCAACACCAACACAGCAGCAGAAAATCTGTACGATTCATTTTGAAAATGTGGGAACACAGCACCCTGACTCAAGCATCTGTATATCTGAGTACTGCAAATTTGTCTCCTTTTTAAAAAGTACTGACGAGTAGTTTGATGCAGTCAAAAATTTTAACACATTATACTGAAATATCAGCCCATGCTTTTCACAAGACTTATTTTGGCTATTCACCTATTCAATAATCTTGCAGTAAATTGCATATAATGGTCACAATTCCTCAGGTTTACCTTCACCTAAAAAACCCTCAACATAATGTTTAATAATTTGAAGTTTTATCTCCCTTTAAGCCAGCTGGTACACAAATTTAAACTAAATGTTAGTAGCAGTCATGGATTTTGACCCAATTTCATGATCATTATTTGGATGAAAAAAATTGGAACACTAGGAGAGTTGACAATTATGGTGTGTTGCAAGCCACCTGAACCTGTCAGATGAACAATGTAGCTTCATTGGAGGTCATGAATTACAATGGAGTGGTTCAGCAGAGCAAAGAACTTCCTGCATTCAAAGAGTTTAGTCTGAGTCTGCCTGTAGTCTTAGTCCCTTGGATCAGAATCACAGAATAAGCTGAGTTGGAAGAGGTCAATCAGGATCATTGAGTCCAGCTCTCAGCCCTGCACAGGACACTCCCCAAGAGTCATACCACATGGCCAAAAGTATTGTCCAAACACTTCTTTAACTCTGTCAGTCTTGGTGCTGTGACCACTTCCCTGAGGAGCCTGTTCCAGTGCCCAGTCACTCCCTGGGTGAAGAATCTTTTTCTAATATAGAACCTGAACTTCCCCTTACACAACTTCAGGTCATTCCCTGGAGTCCTGTCACTGGTCACCAGAAAGGAGAGATCAGTGTCTGCCCTTCTTTTTCCCCTTATGAGGAGGTTGCAGTCTATGATGAGATCTCTCCTAAGTCTCCTCCAGGCTGAACAGACCAAGTGATCTCAGCCACTCCTCATGCAGCTTCCTCTCAAGGCCTTTTAACATCTTCTTGCCCTCTTTTGGACAATCTCTAATAGTTTAATATCTTTCTTATATTGTGGTGCCCAAAACACAATATTCAAGGTGAGATCACATCAGTTCAGAGCAGAGTGGGAGAAGGTGAATTAATGGAGATTATCTTCAGATTTGTCTTAAGAACCTGTTAAAAACTCCCACAAACATGAGCCCTCCAAATACTTGTTTCTGTTACACTGCTTAGGGGCACAGCTTGAATTTGCACCATAATGACCCCAACTTTCCTAAGCAACCATACTTGCATGTGGGTAATCCATGGGCAGTCATCTTAGGTTCTGTCTCTCAAGCTGTACTTTAATCTCCCTATCACTATGCTCAAAGGACATGGATATAATAAGCAATTCCTTTCTTTTTTTCATAGCAACTCTTGACCAAGATGAGCAATAGTATCTTCCACAAAGTATAGGCATTATGTCTTACATTACCATCATTATATGTTCTGAATTATCCCATCATATGCCATGGCAGGTTTGGTTTCTAATCCATATGTGTTACCATTGAGTTATTAAAATATTTAGAACGATGCCTCTGCCCAAATTAAGGTACCAAAAAGACCATATGCTGAATACACATAGCAATCTTTTGTTTAAACCAAAGCAACCTTTGCTTCACACCCTGCAGCAAATGGATTTCTTTATAGCATAGAGCTTCTTTGGATCAATAGAACTTTGAACAATAATACGACATGTACATTGATAAAAGATACCAGTTAGACAAAAAATAGAGTATTAACAGAAATTAATGGTAATGCTGGATTAACTTTAGGGGTTTTACTTACACGCTAAGAATTCTTTAGAAGATTTCTATTAGCACTAATGTCTTCAAAATCACCGAAGAAAATGTTTTCTTTCAAATAATAATAAAAAAATCCTGTGGAATTGAGCTTCATTTATTTAATCTTACTCTATTGAAAAGAGCAAGAAGTCTCACCTTTAAACTCACAGAACAAAAGTAGATTCATAATCTCCTTGATAAATGCCATGTAAATTGCAGTATTTTCAACTGGGACATTGTAATTTAATGACCTTTCAGTCATGAATAACCAGAACACTTAGTACCTTACAATAGCTGCAGAGAAATTGGAAACATTCAAAGATTAAAAAAAAAAAAAAAATTGACTGTAGGCTTTCAGTTGGGAATTCAGAAGTTCTTGTGGCATCTTATTGGAAATTTTATAGAATGATTTTGTATAAGAAAAATGAGTGAGACACATGCACAGTGGTTTACTAACATGTTTGAGGGAATGTTTAGACAGCAATAAATAAGGGTTCCTACTATTTATGTCTTTTGCTACAATATTCCTCCTTATTCCTCTTCTACTGTCTATTTACAGACTTTTCATTTATGTAACAGTAATTACAGTTTATATTTTCATTAACAACCACATGTATTACCATATAGCACTATGCATCATCTCTTTTGATATGGAACACAGAATGCAATGTGATAATGCACCACAGTAAACACATAAAAGTTACAAGTAGTATGATAATATTTTTCTGATTCTTACCTTTGATAGAAATACAAACATAAAAGAATGCAGTTATAGCGACTGGGTCCAAAGAAATTATTTTCATATTTAAAGACATTTTTATTTAAAGCACCCTTTATCTTTCATTTTGGTTTCCATGAGAACTGAGTTACTGAAAAGTTATTTGCAGGTGCTACTTAAAAAATTTATTCTTATAATTCATTAACCCCAATGACAGCAATATACAGGGCCAAATGTAAGAGAAAATATTAGGTATTTCTTTGAATAAGGCAATGTCTATCTGGGTATTTTCTCCAGAAGTATATACTTGAATATGACATTTAAACAACAATATTAAGCATTAAAACAGTGCATGCAGTGAAATCACATGAAATATTTTCCATGCTTAGCTGCCATTTGGAATAAATAACTATAGATTCTAAAAATCTGAAAAATTCATAAGGCACATAATTTCTGCCCTTCAGCACTCTCTCTTTTTGTAACTGTGTCACAAATAGAAATGATATGAGATTTACTTTAAAATGGTGTGTAGGTTTTGGTATAGAGGTGCATAGGAGTAATGATCATTGTGGATCCCTTACAAATGAATAATTCTAGTCTTGTCTAGTCTACTTCTATCCTATTTATAATCTAATGGATAAGTTCTTAGAGTATTGTCAATAAAATATCTTTCCTGAATAATCATACATATTTTGAGTCAGAGGTAATAAATTTCATACAGTTACAACTGACAAATTCCTAAAATACCAAGTACCTACCTTATTATGATCAACCACAAATTTTCCTGAGAATAATAACCCTAATAAAAGCAAGCCAATAAAAAACATATGTTTGGACCATGAGTTTATATAAAAAGATTAAATATTGAAATTATTTACAATTTGGTAAACCTGCCTGTGTTACTGTTCTGCCTCCTATTTGCATTTTGTAAAGTAAAATGCTTCTTCTATTTCTCTGACTGAATAGTGAAAACTGTTTTCTTGAGAAGTTCAATGACTTGCCTTGTTGCTTTTTCATTTACCTTTTCCATCAATGTGTGACTGCTTATTTCTGTATCACAAAGGGGAAAATACTCTTGATCTCACTAAACAAACATAGTATCTTTACACACTTGATTCAGCTATACTTCCACTATAATTGTTAGAAGAACAAAATAAACAGACAAAAAACCAAGCCAAATCACAAAGCTGGTTCTTACTTTTTTAAAATATTCAGGTAAAAGACCTTAGGCAAAATCAATTCAGATATGAATATATGCATCAGTCTTCAAGAACTCCAGCAGGACTCAATTTGTTTTCTGGTAAAAGCTGTAAAATCAAAGTTATAATTGGAATATAAGCATAAAATTCAAGTCCATCCAGTAATTCCAGCTGTGGCCTAGCTGGATATCAATGCTTTGGCTGCATACACAACCAACACCCTCTGTCAATGAGTTCCTGGGTGGTGCAAGAGCTTCCCAAATACCCTCAGCATTGAGAAGACAGCACATGAGACAAAATCAATGACTAAGCCTTTAACAAAGTTCACAACAAAAATTCTGTTACAGGAGCTCTCCAGGTGTGAATTATAGACAGCCCTGGGATTCTCCTAAGCAGGCCCTGCTGTGCCTAGACTCTGTGATAGCCACCATCTGTATGCTTCAATACATATGCTATTCATGCATAATTTATTAATATGCATTTATTAAAAATGCAGCTACCTTGGATAAATAATCTGGCAGGCTCATTGACTCCTTTAGTCATTTCCTGATGCAAGACTAACAAAATATACAGATAGTCATAAACAACCAGCAGAAAGATTTTTTTTTGTGCATTTGAGAGAAATGGTTATATATGTCAGTCTTTTATACATAATTAAGGTAGGACATGTTATGTGTATCATTTAAAACACTCAATATAAACATATCTATGAGATGCTGGAGTGGTCATGGAGTACTGAAGGCCAACTGAATTATAGGAAACAAGTGAAATAGCATCACAAGTAGTCTTAATCTGATCCAGCTGAACACACTGCTGCAGGGATACTTGCAATGGAGGCTCCTGCAACTAAACAGAAAACAACCATCTCATTCAAGAGACTGGTTTCCTGTCAGAAGTGTTATGCTCTGCCAAGGTGCCATTCCTTTTTTTAGATAAAAAATCTGCCTGTGAGAATCTCTACAAGTTTCCAGTGCTTAAAAGAAGATAACATAAAATTGAATATTAACAACAAATATGTCATCCTGTTTCAAAATACATTGCTAATAAAGAATAGTAAATTTCCTTTTCGAATTGTGTGAGATCACAGCTCCAACTACTATGCAGAAGGATTGGTATTATTTTCAAAACCATGCTAAAACAAAAACTTAATGACGTAAAAATTAGGTTACTAAATTTGAACCCTTGTATATATATAGTACAAAAAAAAGAGCTGTATTCCTAGCTTTTCCTCTAGTCTAGGTATTATATGGAAGTATTAGTCATGTGCATGACTAATTTTTGACTAGTTTCCTTGACACGATTAAATAAAAAGGAAGACCCTGCATGACTAACATTGATTAACACAATACATTCCACCTCATATGATGAATCAGGAATGCCATATCAAAGGAAGAGAATTGCAATTAGATCTGAGTAGCTAGGCTCTGCCTAAAGGCTAAACACTTCTATAGAACTTGTTCACTCCTTTTAATAAGAAGACTGGATATACATGACAACAGTATAAAAAGACAAGCACCATTAATACACCTAATTTTGCATCTACATCTGGAGTGCTAAAACTGTTGCATGACCCTAGATAAATCATTCCTCCTCTAAAATTCAGGAAAAACAACATCTCTAAGGGCACTGATGCTTGAACAAGACAGTGCCACAACATGACTAGCTAATTTCCAATAACAAAGTTGAATTATCCTCTGCATTTTTACACAACAGTCTAAAAGTATTTAATACGTGGCTGCATGAATACTTTATATAACCATTATACTCCATAGACTCCAGTACAAGAGAAAAAAAAACCCATAACATTAATAACCTTAGCATAAAGAGTCTCATTAAATTCAAAAGGATGGGTCACACAAAATAGCAGTGCTGTGTATAAAAAAAAATATGTCTGTATCTTATGTTTGCTTTAAAAGACACAAAACCCAAATCTGTTTAACATAACTGGCTATGTGTCAGCTCTAAAATACTAAACGAAAAAGTTCTCAGAAACTGACTTACTGAAATGTCTACTGTATTTCATGTCACCCTGATCTTGCAAAGACATTTAATTAATTTACCTTAATATGTATGAACAACTCCATCTGAGAGAAGTAGACTACACAAGACTACTGAGCAAGCACATTGTGCATCGTTTGCAGAATTACACTTTAAAGCTAATGCATACTGAAAACATACAAAGCAGTTAAAACATCACAATCATTTTGTATTAATTCAGACATAGTTACCCACCTGTGCTTTGGTACAAATCAGAAAACTATCCAGACTTCCATTTGACATTCTCCTTCCTTTTCCACTTGACAATTTTGTTCACATTAGAGCTCCTAGTTGAATCTATGAAATAGTTACTCAAGAACAAGTCCCTGAATATTAACCAATATAGCATTTGCAGTAACAATATGTTCCTACAACTGGGACAAAATATACAAAATATTCAATGTGCTTTTACATCTAAGTCTGTGTAAAAAATAACCCCTTTCTAAACTACGCAATAAAAGGCTAAATAGTTATTTCAAAAACATTTACATTGTTTTTCTTATTTGAACTGCACCACAGTAATGAGAAAAGACAATAATAATTGACTGTGGATAATACTTCTTGGAAAAAGCTTAACTGAATGGTGAATGGGTTCCATTTAATTGTGGCCTAGGGTAGTGATACAGAGTACTGTTTTAAGAATGGGAGCTATCGATTAGAGAATCATAGAATGGCTTGGGTCGTAAAGATCCTTAAACTTTTGAGATTTGCTGATATAGAAACTCTAGGGAGACAAATTATATATTGCATTTTAGGACAGTCAGCTCACAGTGCTATGGTATATATTTCAGCATGGGATATATGGGATATAATTTCAATGCCATTCAAAGTTCCAATATCTGTACTTTATCTGTATCTTAATCTGTATCTGTACTTTGTACTTTAACTGGTATCTCAGAAACTCAAAATCTGGTGAATTGTTTTGTTTAAATACTGCAATAAATTTAAGTACTTCCAGCTGGACAATATTTTCCTTAGGTAGTTATCAGCTAGGTAGAAAATCAGCTTACATCAATAGAGCTACGTCTCCCCACCCAGAAAAAGAGATTTACCTCATTTTACCACAAGGATCAGAAGTTTGTGTAAGTGAATTGAAGCACAAAATTCTGAAGCTGCTAGATATTTTCCAATTTATTTAGTTGTTGCTCTGTGTTTGATGTTCTAATTCTGTTTTTCATATTATATCAAAAAGACTAAGATGTGTAGTGTCCATCTTGATAAGAAGCAGAAGCATTAAGTATGCTGAAAAAAAAAAGGCCTGAAACACTCAAACACTTTTTCGTGTTACTATAAAAAGGATATGCACATGTACATGTTATTAATCTTGCTTTTCAGTAATAAAGGGGTGAAAACAGCACTATATGTTAAGATTAAGACCTATATTACTTATTTTGAAATGACTGAGAGAAGTTTCCAGTTTCTTTTTAGCCTGACCTATTCTGTGCATTCTTGCAGAATACTTTTTCTCTTAAATGATTTATTCTAGCCATGTTTCACTACACTGACCCTAATTGTCTTTTGGTATTTGTTTATGTCTTCCTGTTGACTAGTGTAAATAGCAGAAAGAACTATAGCACTTACAGCTCCTTGTTCAGTTTTGCAGGTTCACAGAGGTTCCAGTGCTTAAAACATTTGTTTAAGCATTTATCTGCACTCACGTTTTTGTGCAGAAATAAACAGACAGAAATCAAGATAAAATCCAAAGAAAGCATCTAAGATGGACTTGCCTATATCAGAGAAGACTGTTATGCTCTAAAGTTTCTGTTTACCATAAAGCATTTTTCATTCTTATTAGAAGATATTACACATACGACTGAAGTTCAAATTGACTGAGTTCAAACAATTATCACAGCTTTAGATTATATACTGGATTAGCAATCAGAAATAAAGGACTTTATTCAACAGGTAATATAGTAAAAATATTTTTTAATATAATCAAGCTAAAATACTGGGCAATCAAATCATGTTATTCAAAATGCAATTTCTGGAATTACTGAGAAAGTTTAGAGATAATAAGCCTCTTAAAAATTCTGAACTCATTTAAACATCCTACCTGCAGTATAATATCTCGGAATTGTATCATACCTCTAGGAAAACATCTGATGGCATTGTTTCTTTAGGAGCCATTGCCATTAAAACCTTTCTGAGTTATTCTTGGCTATTCTTTATTGCTTTATCCAAAGCAATAAATAATTTTTCCTTTTATATGTTATAACCAGTGCTGGTTTTTTATTTCATTTAGTTCTGTAGATAAAAGAAACCACCAATGCCAGGCCTGACAAGTAATGCAAGACCTGCTGTCCATATGTGTGTTTAAGAGAGAGGGACAGAGGGCAAGAGGAACCAACATGAGTAAGATGATGAAAAAGTATTTCTGCAAACAGATGGCAAGAAAAGTTTGAAAGTGTACTTTTGAGACTAGGAAAAGTACATCTTGTGCTGCATTAATTTTCTTATGTGTCACTTCTTGGATCTGAATTCAATATCATGAACTCCAAAAATTTTTAAGAAAACATACTAAAAATGAAAAAGTTTCTTTTGCGTCAAATCATAAAATATTAGTTTCCTGGAATCCTATTTTTTCTATGTGCTCAGGTTTATAGTCTGATCTAAAACTTCCATTCACAAAAGCTTGACCTTTAAGGGCACTCTTACTATTTTCTTCATCATTGATGAAGTCATTCATGAAGTCATTGAAGTCATTGACTTTATGCCTCAGTACTTGAAATCTGCTCCCTTCTCTGTATAGAGGGCCTTATTCACTCAGTTGTCCTGGTTGGACAGTCTGTAACAGACCCCCACTGTAATGTCACTTGACCCGGCCCTGCTTTTAGTCCTGACCCATAAATTCTCAGTTGGCTTCTCACCCATTTCAAGGTAGAGCTGCTCATTGACACAGAGGAAGACATTCCTCCTCATCTCCCTTGCCTGCCTTTCCTAAAGAGTCTGTATCATTCCATTCCAACACTCCTGTCACAGGGGTCATCGCATCGTCTCTCCATTATGGCAGTAACATTCTAGCCCTGCAGGCATTTGCACATCTCTAACTAAATCATCATGTTTACTCCCCATGGAATATATCTTGTATCGACACATTTAAGTTGGGTCCCCAGTGAAGCCAGCTTACTGTCTGGGGTGGCTGAAATTACTTTAAAGCCACACTTCAGGCACTCTCTTTGTGACCTGTGATCCCTCTCCAGGCTCTGGGCATCTACGGCTGGTAGGTTATTTATGATCCCTGGTTTTGCTTCTTTTCTGATGTTACTGGGGTGGAAAAAAGTAATCATTAAAAAACCCCCAATCAATCAAACAAAAACAAAAAGGTTTTGCTAACAGATCATTATTTTGATATTTTATGAAACCAGAATATTCTCAGACATCCACAATATGTGTGTTTAAAAAGCTGTGTTTTGCAGGTGCTGAGTAAAGTTAATTTAGAATTTGTATACAACATTGTTTTCTTGATTAAGTCTTTCTTTGCTGTGCAAGTTGGGAACATTTTTAATTGGGCCCACCTCTTACTCATTAGAAGCAGGCCATTAGAACCAATATTAAAGGCCAGAAAAAAGTGAAAAAATACTGGCAATAAAGGGAGACATTTTCTGTGCACAGATAATTGAAAAAATAGTGTGATAGCCTTTGGCAATGAGGCTGGATGTATAACAGAAGGCAGGGGAGCCCTGTGGTTCCCATTTACTTGATGTACAAGACAGAACACCAGCTTCTTTTCCTGAAAAATTGCTCTTCAGGGTAAACAGAAATAATCATTAAAAAATCATTAAAGTAGTTGCTTCTTTTTCTTTTGGGGAAGGGGTTTTTTTGAGTGTGTGATCATAGAGTCAGCACGTAACACTTTGAATATCCAAAGGCTTTCATTCTCTTGAACAAGATGCTAGTTTTAAATATAAGTATTATTCAGAACAGAAGTATATTCCAAGCACCTTGCTCAAGATCATGCAGGAATGCTAGGACAGAACAGAGTATAAATCAGATTTCCCAGTTCTGTGCTTCGATCGAAGAATGTCTTTTCTCTCTTCAAATGTATCCCAAACGTATACCTTGAAAATAGTGTAGGGACCAGTCAAAGAGATTCACAGTTACAGCCTGTGTTTGAAAGAATACCTTGAGGATGTTTGCTCAACTACAAATTTAACCTAGAAGCCAAGGAGCTCTTGTTTTGTCCAAATCAGTGCACATGCATTTGAAATTTAGTCCCTGAAATTGTTCTAAATCACAGAAAGTGGTGAGTATTGTAAAAATCAAGTTCAAGCCCTGTGGAAAACCATGTGAAGCTCCAGGCATCACAAAGGGCAGTGTTTCTGCCTAAGACCACTGCCTCTCCTGATGTGATTTATCCCACAAACACAGATCTCCAGAAGTCAAACATGTAAACCTGAGCTATGGTTCACAGCATGCACAGTTATGGGAGGAAAGCCTATTTAATTTACCTTGTGCAAACCTACTGACATGTCCAGAAAATAATTTAATATACAAGTAATCTGCTCCAGACAGAAAGATGTAAATGAAAATGTATCCCTACACAAGGGGGGTAGTATACATAAAGCCCACTTATTAAGCACTTATTTCCTAGATTCCAAGTGGAATAAATTGGCATCTCCTCTTCATCACGTCAACATTATGTACCTCTAAAGAAACATTTCCATCTACTCTGGGCACTCCCTGTATGGGCATACAAAGTTCAAGTCCTTGAAGAAGTTGTTACTCATTTTCAAGCTTACTTTCAGTACAGCTACTTTTCTTTTACTTTTCAGTTTTCCTCAGATGCTGAAGCTCTTCCTACCTATGGAGGAGGAGGAATGGTAGCAGTGTGGGTAGTTACCATTTATTTTTATCTTGGTTTTATTATCTCATGGGCTCACAAAACATTTGCAAGCAGCAAGAACACTTATGCAAGTAGAAGGCAGGTGGATAGCACACCATTACAGTATTTCCCAAGTTCCATTAAACAAGCAATGACCAAACTGACTGTAGAAGTGCTTGTAAGCAAAAGCAAGTAATACCCTGCAAGTAAGAGCAGGAAAGAAGACTAGTATTCTAAGCACTATCATGATTTCATGCTAGTCTACATTTAGTCAGGTAGAAGAAGATCCTTTAGCACAATCGTTTTTTCTGTGCTGAAGCAAATATTAAAAGGTGTTCAGAAGTCAAAAAGTGTTGGGTACTGCTTGGGTTAGTTTTTACTGAATAGAAATTAATAATATATTGCTATTATATTAGGCTCTATTTTGTTTTGAGGCCATATATATATATAAAAGGCTCTTTTAAGGAACAATGTTTAAAGAAGCCCTGGTAACCCACTGTGGCTGTGTTGACATGGATTTCTAGCTTTTGCCCCCTCTTCTTTGGAAAAGTAAAAGCATCTCCAGTGTTTGTTCTTCATTGATCAATCTCCTTTGCTGTACTTTAGATTCTCCATTCTGTACTCAAATCCAGCTGAAAATGTTTCTTTTCTGTACCCTATTAAGCTTAAACACTACCGATTAAAGAAAAAAAAAAAAGGCATGTTTTTTCATGTAATATTTTTTAGAAGTTATTCATTTATTAGGTTGTGCCTCTGTGGACAGAATTTATAAGAGAATTGTAAAAGGATATAGACTGTTGAGCAAACCAAAATTGTTATTACAAAATAAATAAAAGGAAAATTCAGTATCTAAAACTATCCCTTGAAGACTCTGCCCTGTACACCTAAGAATCAATCATCAAAGCTTGAGTTACTCACCCAGCCTTTTGCAGTCATAATTTTCCTTTTTTGGTTTAGACTTTTAACCAAGGATAAACCTGTCTTAAGTGATTCATGTACTTACTTGAATAGTGATTCATCTCTATTGACTATGAGGAATACCTTGGACAGCTAGTGCAGTCTTACAGGTGTCACAGTTAGACCTCTGGCAATGCACTTCAACAAAATTATAGGTAACTTTGGAGAGAGGCACAGAGCCCTTGAGCATCTACAGAAGGTTCACTGCACTCCAGTTACACATGAAAGTCCTGAGCTTCAGATGGTCTCAGCAGCTTCCTTCCACCAACACTGACATGGCTATACTTGCAGTCTGTACCCATTCCCCATGCCTCCTCGAGTTCACTCTGAGTTCTCTTCCTACCAATGCCTTCTAGTTATAAAGAAACGACAAGTGTTGGCTTCCCAATGAAGTTTTACTAAATTATTGTTGCACTGGAAAAAAAACCAGGACAAATCCATGTCTATTGGTGTACATACCAAAGCTGTCTGTGGTATGGATAAAAACCATATCTCAGGCAGAAGGAATGCAAGAAGCTTATCAAGATACATGACTACACATCCCAGAACAGCCTGATTGTCCATTCTGCGGAGGTAGAAGAAGCACTCACACTATATTTTAGAAACAGACAACATTACAAAATCATATCCTTACTCATTGCTTTTTTACAAGCAAATGATCACATATTCGGAAAAGGATGCTTGGATAACCAGTAATTTTGCTCTTAATAAGCAAGTGAATTCAAAAGTGGAGAAGTGAATTCTAAAACCTGAAGATTTAAATCATTGGATTTCAATAGAGATGAATAATTTGCATAAGTTTTGTTTTGCCTCAAAAACACAGCTTGTCCCTAGAGGACAAAGATAAATTGCTTTTAGCACGAGAAATTAAGCAGGATGATCAATTTGCAGTGGCTAAAGAAAGCTTGCAAACAGGCTGATAAAACATTCAGGGTTGAGAAGTTTACAAATATAACTAACTTTGCATTCCTCATTATCCTTCATTAGCAAGATAATAAAATCAATAGCAATTTAAATCAAGGGTATACTTTATACAAAGTCTCCTCTTAGGATTAGTAGAAATAGAACACCGTGTAGGTAAAAATTCAGTTACCAGATTTTTCCATATCTAAATCAGAATCCAGTGCATCTCATTCAAGGCTCCAGCAGTTCAGTCAAAGCTTAAAGGAAAAATGTGCTTGTCACAACTTACTCGTTTCTAGTGCAGATGTCTAGAAGACTTCTCTTTTAAAAGGACTGAACATTATTTTCAGTGCCATTAGTTTGTTCATGAAAATAAATATAGGAATATTTCTCTAGGACTCACTCTGAAATGGTCCAAGTCCTAAGTGAAGCTAAATCCCAGCTCCAGGCATAAGCAAGTAGGACGACTGATATTCAGAGCAGTGGAGGATGAAGAGCTCATGGGAATGCAGCCTTTTCCTCAGCTTCAGCAACAGATCAACAAGATCAGTCTGCTACCACACTGACAGGAGTGATCTTTCTGACTACACTATGAAAACACCTGAATTCCACATTTATCTGCTGTATGCTAGGGCACATTCCAGCACACCACAACTAATGGAGATGTCTCTTCACAAGGTTGTCACTTCATAGATTTAAACAGTAGTTATGTATACCCCAATATTCATTTTTATACACATCTCCAGCAGTTTTTCTTGAAGGTTTCTAAGCCAGTTTAGGAAGTTGAACATCCATTAATAATTCCAGCTGCACTAGGTGTAGTTCTGGAGCACATCTGACAACCATCTGAAAATAAATCTAATTTGTGTGCTCTGAGAGTGCCCCAGAGTCATGTAAAATGTAAAGAGGAAAAAATAGTAAAAATGACTAAAAGATTTCTTGCATCTGTGCACACCTTGCCTCAGATTATACTCTGATGTAGAGGCACCATAAGAAGAAGTCACTCAAGCATAATTCTGAAGATAAAGATCATTACTGTATTCTAACAAAATCCATTATTTTTCTTGAAGGCACATAGAAACAATATTTTTTTAATACCTGGTAATTTTTTCTTAGCTAAAGAATAATCTTTCTAATTCATTCAGCTGGCAGAGAAATAGAACCAGCTGACACAGTAATTTTGTAGCTCTTTCAGTTAGGGATTGTCTTCCCAAATTTGTGAAAGCCTGGAACATGTCTAGAATTAATTTCCTCTACATATTTGCTGGAAACACTACTAAACACAAATTCTGCTTTGGCTACCTCTCTTAAGTAGTACTGACTTGTAGCTTTCTTGGTAATGAGGAGCTGTTTGCTGCAGCAATAATCCACCCTGGATAGGCATAGGTGCCTTTGAAATATGTAAGTCTCTGAGTGAGGAGACACAGACAAGTCTAGTACTTTTTTAGTCAGTGAACAACCTCATTTATATGAGATAATAGTGGCTCCTCATACCAAACTGGCAGTTCATATATAGATATTGAGAGATAGATAGATAGATAGATAGATAGATAGATAGATAGATAGATAGATAAAAAAATTATTAAAATCATCATTATTAAAAACATCAACATGGTACAGACTGTATGGTTTAGGCTGCAGACTAAATACAGTTTATTTAAGGATAGTTTTAGAGGACATCCATCACAAGGTTTTAGAGGACATCCATCTCAAGAATGAATGACAGTAATAACAGAAAGCCTTTGGAGATACCTTGTTAGCAGTCACTTCAGGTAATCTTATTGTCCTTACAACTCTCTGATCCTCTTCAACACATTTTATCTTCGAACAATCTCTGTCTTGGGGTTCTATCTGGTTTTTAGCTACCCTGTTTCTAATACTTTTTCTTGTCAAATGCCACTTAAATCCTCTGACATTGAAGAGAGGCAGGATTATCAAAGCAACCAACAGAAAGAGCCCAAATAGAAGGCTACCTAAAAGGTTACATTTACTACAGTTTTAATCAAATGGTTTAATTTAATCTCTCCTCTGTGTTCAGTTTATCATCAGAAAAGTACTTAAAAAGTCAACTCATTTTTATAAGTAGTAAGAACATTATTCTGTAATTATTTGTCAACAGGTAGTGGGGCCAACATAAAATTAAAAGGGAGGAAAATGTCCATTGTTTCAATGAGATTCAAAGCTGCATTTTGCTTTGGTTTTATTACAGTGAAAATTGTGCTTATTTCCAAGTATAGGACATTCTGAATAGTCCTGTAATCCCCAAAAACAAAAGAGGTTTGTTTTTGTGTTCACACTTTTAGAAAACCACTCTTTAGACACTTTCATAAACCCTGTCTGTAGAAAAAAATATAAAATCCAATTACTTTCCACCTATTAATATTACATGTGATTCTCAGCAACAGGTATATCCAGCCTGGTAAACTTTTAAAGTATTTTTTGAAGTTACTTAAACATATGCAAACATATGACTGTTGCTTGTTGAAAATAAATAAAGACAAAATCACTTTTGAACATAAAAGCTACATCTATGTGCTTTCTCCCTATAGAAATAGCTTTTTAATCACATAACACAATACACTTGAAAACTGAGTTCATTGTATTTCTACAGAAATTGACTCTGGCTCTACCACAAGTCAATAATCATGGAAGTTTTGGAATTTCTTTTCATACCAAGGGACATTACTTTCAGAGATTGATAACATATATCACACCAGTAATTAATCTGAAAAAAAACCCTCAAAATTGTAATTTCAAGTTTCTAGTAAAGCAAAACTAAATCACAGAAAAAATAGTTGAAAAACTTTTAAGTTCTGCAAACAAAGGGCATTTTTTTGCTCGCCCTTCCTTTTCTTTTTTTTTTAATTTTTTTTTCTTCTTTATATGGCCCCATCCAAACAGCTCTTCAGTATTCTATAAGCATTTATAAGGTGTATCATATATCAGTCCCTTTCTCTGGAATTTTTTATTACTTACTTTTATTTGTTAAACATCCTAATTCCAGTTTTCACTATTTTTTATTACACTGAATTTTCTATTATTAGGCTTTGCCTATTTTTTTTTTCTCACCTGCTATAACTCTACCAAGTATGGGCTTCTACCTTCTACCTCTACCCACACCTAACAGCCCATCTGCTTCCACAATATTGTCACCTTCACCCATCTTTTCCACCCTTCCCCAGGCCCACATCTATAAGACTTCCAGTTGGGCCACTGTTGCAGACATACAGGTCCAGGAATATATTTTTTAATGTCCTGCCTCTTTTCTCATGACGTCTACATTAAAAAAAAAATTATGGCAAACACTTAAGCTGTAAGAATATATCTTTTCTGTAGACCATGAAACCTAGTACTTCAGTGTTTGATGACAAAAACATCATCAAAAAAGTTTTGGTTGATGCTACTGCAATTATACTTTTTCTTACTTTCATATTCCACTTTTTCGCTTTAATGTGTCAATCTCTTATAGCCTTTCTGCCTATCTTGACTTTAAAGAATTTTTTACACATTTTTATTCTTGCTGTATTTCATAGTGTTTTTCACATGGTACCACTGTTTAGGCAGATTGCACCCCAGGGAGAAATAAGATCTAAAAGTGGTTTTTCACTTCACAATTTACATGCTACACAAAATCCATCAGGTCCTTGAGCTTTATTTTACCTCAGTATTTCTCTACAGAATGAGACCAGTGTTACTCATATACCACTGGAAAATGCTGATTGAATTACTTATTTGACATTTTCATAGTCCACTTATTTTATATCCCCTCTGCTCCCATAGTTTAATTGTTTTCCTATCTCATTTCTCTCCTTGGTTTTTCTTTACTCTTAATCCTTCCTAGTTTTCCTTACCTCAAAGAGACCACCCATTCATCTTTTCATGTATTTTCCCTCTGGTATAATAAGATATAAAACATTTATGTCATAATTTCCAATTTCTGTGCAGATCCCACAGCTGAAGGTCAATTCCAGTGTACAAATATTAACCTAACCAAAATTCTGGATTTTTTTTCCAATACTTTCTCTTAGGTGTCTAGTTCTTAGTTTATGTACAATTTGACTAAACAAAGCTCTTAATCCCTTCTCTCTCATCCCAATCCAGCCCTCATATTTATCAATGGAACAGTGTTAGACTACAGATCCTATTAACTGTTATATTGCCTGTCAGGCATGTAATTCCAGACATCTTTTGTTGATCCTGATAAATCCCCAGCTGCAGGATATGACTAAATCTTGCTGAGGTCTTTTTTGCCTAAGACTCTAAGTACAACATTTTCTGTATTCCTATTCAGCCAGAACAGGTGCCTAAATTTTCATTACATTTTACTCTGTTTCTTGAATCATCACTTCCATTTGGCAGATAATCGTGTTCTACCATAGGTTTTTAAAATGCTTTTAAGGACTAACCTCTTTTCGTGTGTTGATTTGATTATGTTGCCCTGACTCCCTTTCCAGATAGCTCATAGTGTAGGAGTCCCACAGTGCTCAATGTCACTTTTACCTCTAATATTTGCCATCAAATTTTAATCTTTTGCTTCTAACATTTCCTGTGAGATGAAACTCCTTGTTCATGTGTCAGATTACCCAATAGGTATCTTTTTTCTTCCTTCCTGGTTTCTCTTCAGGTGTAGGTATACAAATTTACATGCATTCACATAAACATACATGTGTGTGCAGAAATGTATGTGTGTATAGACATGCAGGTAGGTAAGCAAATATGTGCATGAACACTTAAACATTTGGGCATGTGCGCAAAATCCCACATACATGTGCAAACATAAATGCATGCAGGAGGTGTGCATGGGTAAATACAAAAGATATTCCTTAGTGGTGGTTTTTCCAACCTTCATTAACTCATCTGTGCACATTTCTAAAAGCAGTACTTCAGGCTACACTTTAGTAACTGCAACTGTCTAAGCGTGGCTGCAAGTGGCAGGTAAAGTGAGTTCACTTGGAGTCAATACAGACACCCTTCACAGGCCACAAGAAATGGAAAATAAAACTCAGCATAAAATGTTGGATGAATTTTTTAGATGATCAACCTAAAGTCTGAAAAGAATTATTTCTTTTTATTATTTAAGGCTGAATGACTTCCAGAATTCCATTTTGAACAATACACTAAATCCATAAAGTTGAATGGAGCTTTCCAAGTTACTGTACTGGATAACGCAGTTAGTGAATTGTCTCCTGAATTTGAAAATGACTGATTAAACTTTATAGGGAAATAACACAGCAACAAAATTTACTTTTCTGGGCATTTATAGTATTTCTTACACCAATATACCTAAGTTTTAACATTTCATTCCACTTTCCTGAGTTAACAAGTGCTTGTTCCAAATCATAAACTGCTGTTCACAGGAAAATTGAAGTCCTCTGTTGTTTCTTTGCTTCCTCTGCATCATATTGGAAAATAGATTTTATTTGAAAACTTTTTCAACATTAAAGTTTAGTGCATTTGTTGCGTTTTCTTAAGACAATACAAAAATTTCTTTTTAAAATTAAAAAGAGAAAAAAAGCATTAAAAAAGAGAAGAAAAGCAGCTAGAAATAGGCAATCCTAACCTCAAAATTCTTTAAAGAGTTTTCATGTATGAAACAGAGTTTTTGTAGTATGTAATATTTCTCCGTTATCAGCAGGAATAGTTTGAATATAGTGACAGACAACTTCTGAAAACACTCAATGTATTCTTTTTCTTTTACAGAAACAAGCAGAGTAAATATGTTGTTTACAATTGAGGTATGCTATTTGCAGCTGTGAGAACAACAAAAAAGTTAAAATCACAAAGAGAAGTCCCAGTTAGTAGGTTTTGGGATTCATTATATCAAATCAGCCTTCCTCCTGGAAAGACATTTGCAACTGAATTCATCAGTGTCTCTGTTAGGTTCCCAGAAATGCTTCCTAGCTCTCACTTACGGCACACAGGTTCTCAAATCAAATTCTTTCTTAAGGCTTATTCCAAGATTCAGAGTTTAGATTCAAGTCAGCTATGTACAAAGGGCTAATTTTCCTGACTATTCAGACTTCACATAATGGTTTATAAGAAAATAACTAGAGATTTCCATAATTTTTTAATTCGATATTCAGCATGTTTTTTCCCACTTGAATTCCCTAAACCTTTTACATCACCAGGCTAAAATCCTACAGACTTTCATAAAATTTGCAATGTTTTCTGACTCAGAGTAACAAGAGAAGACATTTTTATTTGAGTTTTTCAACACTTCTTCAATATTTGAACATTTTACTTTTAATTTGAGAAGATTTACCACACTACTAAATTGTATCCACTGTCTGCAAGGGTGTGATTCTTACCGTACACTTAAATAACCATTTTTACTAATTACCTTTTTAAACAACCACATCTATAAAGGGGAGAAATTAGCTCAATTTGACTTATTTTGCATTCTATTATATGACATCTTTAGTACAGAAATTCAAATATAATTCATCATAAAAGATGCCACCCTCCTGAGTAGAAAACTCTAGTGCCTACTAGTAACTAGCAATGAATTCACAACAATTCTTTGTCCACCTTTCAAGAATCTTTACAAATCTCTCAATTTTTAGGCTGAACAATATCTGCAATCTAGTTTAAAACATTCTAAGAGCAGAAATAGGTAAAGAAATACATATATATGTTAGGATCACAGTCTCTGGGGTTTTTTTTTCTCCACCTAAAGGGCACTTTGTTGTATTATATATTTCAGCACAAGGCAAACTTCAAAATTACCCTTTTTTCTACATGAAAAACACCAGCACTGAGGAAAGACATACACTATCCAAGAGAGAGAAACAAGCCCTGGAGATTCAGCAAAAATTATGGCCTCAGAAGCACTACTTTTATCTTTTACTGTTTCAAAAGTCTTCAAAACAGTATAAAGACTTCATAAATGTCAGATTTCTGCCTCAAACCATTCTAGAGGCTGTGAAGTTGAAGCTAAACAGCAGTAGACCTTATTCTTGGCTCTAGGGCTTAAACTCATAATAGTAAGACAGCTTTATTTTCATCAACTTGGACAAAGTCCAAACCTATTTCCAAAGCCAGCTAGAGAGCAGCAATAGGGCAGACATCTTAGAACAACACCTTAATCTGACACAGTCGTTGTGGTCAATCAGGTCAGTACCTTTATGAAAAATAGGGGAGGTGAAGAGTGGTTTGTGGTTTGGAGACAGCTTCTCCTGAAGGTGGTATATGTAACAGGAGCCACACTTCTGGTTCAGCTCTTAGACAGTCATTTATATTAAACATAAAATTGATCCTGCCCATATGGTTCGGAGTATCTTTTTTGCTTCCAGCTTTAATCAGGACCCTGCAGTTCCAATAAATGGAAGAAGGTAAAGTACAATGTCATCTTTATTGTGTGTATTTCATAGTGCTGTGCTAGTCTACTAATCATGGTGGAGGCACCTTCACAGATAAAAGAGGCATTAAATTTATAGCACCAGAATTGCTATAGAAATAGTGTGCCTTTAATAAAAGCTTGAGGAATCCTATACTATTTTGAAATTCAGCAAGCCTGGCATATATCCAAAAACTGTAGCAGATTCAATCTCAGTTAGGTGCTTATGCAGTTACCAGCAGTATTCTCACCAACATGTCACCTAGGTACTTGTTATACATCATATCAGACTTAATTAAATAACATTTAAATAAAATAATCGTCTGGGGCTTTTTTACTAATTCCACAAAATAACTCATTAAAAAAAATTAAAAGATGTAATGCTCTTATAATCACAAAATAAATTATCACACCTCAGCTTTAAGAAAGACTAATGAGAAATGAGTGAGGAAAACAGAAAGTTAAAACTGTATCAAACATTTACATCACAGCATTTACAAGAATTATTATAGGTCTTGTCTTCAAGGAGCTGTTTTTAGCAGCTGTATCTATCCAATCCGTTCACCGTTAAGAGCCATGTACTGTAACATGTGGAATTCACGAGGAACACTTATTTGTTCCTTTTGTGAAGATGAGTATCTTCACATGGTCTTAAGACAAGAGAATTGCACTCATAAGGAATTTTATCACTTCCTGCATGGAGAAGGGATAAACATTTAGGGAAATTGTAGTCATTTGAGAGTTGACAAGTACACTGACATTGTAGCAAAAGGTCTGGCTTCACACAGAGAAGAGCGTTATACTGAAGATAGTCTTTAAACAAGAGCTTAGCTGAATCCTCTGTCCGTAACTGAAGGCCAAAGTAATTCAGGCTGCCTTGTAAGAAACTTCTCCCTTCTGTTGCTATTCCCCATCTAAAACTGATAAATTTACCTCAGATTAACATTAGAAAATCTGAATAAATTGTGTTTATGTACACACTTAGCTGTTTGCCTTCTAGCTTGCAAAAAATTATTTATGTGTATTATATTTAAACCAGGAATCACTACATAAGAAACAAAAAATATTATCTTACATACCTTCCAGTTTCAGGAAAAATGTGTTTAGGATGCTGAACCCTCCTCCATCTTACTGTTCAATTATGGAGAAAATGGTTGAGATCCTAGAATTTTGTAAACCAATTAAGTGATTTGTGGCAATACTAAGATGGCCAAGGACAACTTTTTAAAAATTTAAATGCAAAATGTAGTTCATCCTTTATATGGTTTGTGTGAAACAGTTTACGCTTCTTGGAGGAACACTTGCTGGTTTATTAGAAGGTAGTACATTTAAAACACTAAAGATCTTTGTGAAAATTGAAGAAAGGGTATAAGTAGGTTAAAAGAAAATATAGGCCTAGGAAGAATTCACATCTGGATAAATGAATCTTGGGTAGAGAAGAGAAGCTACTACTTCTGGTCACCTCCAGTTAAGAGTCTATCACCAGCATTCAGAGGCAAAGCTGGTAAGTCAGGTATGACAGGCAGTGGCTTCTCTGTAACTCCCTTGGAAAGAATTTATCAAAAGTACTTTCTGTTTGCAAATAAATAGGCTTCTGAACTTTTCAACACGAATTTTTTATCGGGGTCAAATTAGCTCTGCTGTGCTTATTAAGCCAAAAAAAACCAACCCCTTTTTTTTATAGAAGTCTTATGCAGATGACAGCTTAGCTGTTTCTGAAATGGAAAAGAGGAGCAATAGAGGTACACGGTAATTAAAACCTCTTTTTACAATGGCTATCAATAAAGAGAAGCAAAATCTATTTCTTTGAGAAGTTAAATAAATTCAACTTCTGAGTTTGTCCAGCAGTAACAGGCAAGGAATTATTTATAAAATATTTTGACAATTGGACAAGAATAACATATACTTTCTAAATTATTAAAGACTTACTTATGTGCTCTTTGCCAAAGTTCCAGTTGTCCACACAACGGCGGTCCAATATAGGAGCACAATGAAGTTGAATACACCCACATGACAATAAATTACACCTCTGGAGTCTGAAGTGTCACTACAAAGTCTGACTCAAAGGGAGGATTAAGTTTTACTTGATAAAACTATAATTATTGTAAATAGCTTCAAACTAAAAAAGAGCACATTTGGATTGGATATTAGGAATACATTATTTACTGTGAGGGTGGTGAGACCTTGGAACAGGTTGTGCAGAGGAGCTGTGAATGCCCTGTCCCTGGGAGTGTTCAAGGCCAGGTTGGATGGGATTTAAGTAGCCTGGTCTAGTGGAAGGTGTTCCTGCCCAAGGCAGGAAGTTGGAAGCAGATGATCTTTAAGGTCTGTCGCAACCCAAACTATTCTATGATTCTATGATTTCTTCCTGAGAACAACCTGAATAAATCAACTCATAGAAATATTTCTGCTTTTCTGATTCCCCCGCTGCCAGAAAATATTGTAAATTTTCAGGATTAACAACAGAGGCTATTATATGCTTCCCATAATAGTAACAGTGAAACAAAGCAGGACGTTTCAGCTGAGAAGACAGAAGTGGGGGAAATACTATACAATAATTTTCTGTGGCATAGAGAAATTCAGTGATGAATAGTTGTTTGCCATCTTTCAAAACACAGACATTAAAAACAACAAAAAACAGTATTGACACTGTTTAAAACAATGGAAAGGCTTTTCCTTACTGTACAAGTTAATCTGCATAGAGAACTTAATTTCATTAGCACTTGTCTGCAATACAATTACAACAATCAAATTTATTTGCTATCAGATCTCAGACAATGTACGTGGTCACATATGATGTGAATGAAGAGCAGAATTTATCACCTTAACTGTGAAGTATTAAACTTCTGTGTCTACCAGAGCAGTTAAAATGCTAAAGAAATTAAGAAAGATTTTAATTTGAGGAAATAAGTCTGACAATAAAAATTACTTTCTTGAAGTGCATATTTAGATAATCTCATTTCATTGCCAAATCACTTATTTGCTTTGTAAAGCCATTAACTCAAAACAAATTCAGGATTAATTTTTCCCCTACTTTGTTATGCTTGAGAAATATCATTTGCCAAATTATAGTCATGCATTTTGTTACATGAGCTTTCATTTGAAACATATTTTAAAACATTAATTGCTTGCTATTTTGAGAAACAAAACCAAAGAAAATATTGCTGGTTTTTCTTACTTTGTTCAGAAGATAAAAACAGTTCTTGATAAGCAAGAGCTTCCCATATATTTTGTCCTTCTACCCAGTCAGCGGAGGATCATTTTCTCTTACGTCTTCTTTCCTGGGGTTTAAACTCAAACCTACATCCAAGGAAATGTACACCCCGTTCACACAAAAGCTCCAGCCTGAGTAGCTGTGTAAAACTGAGGAGGACATAGGTGTTGGCATCATTAGCTACCATAGCTAGCACAAAACTTATCAGGAATGGCAGGAATGTTAAGCATCAGTTTCAGAGTTGTTAATAACTGTCTGGTGCAGACAAAAGCTTGTTTCAGGGTCTTTGCTGCCCTGTGAGAGGAACACCATATAACTAAACTTTGAAAGGATTAATCGTAAAAACTGTCTTTATCTCATTGAAAGGATGTGTGGGCTGCAGTCTGCAGGCAGGGTCCAACATCTTCGGAGACACCTCTAAGGGTCTCAGCTTTTGCTTAGACTTTAAAAAGCAGCTTTTCCAGTGTGACTACAAATCCAGGAAGATCTGCCTTCTTTAATCAAACTTAGCACTTTAACCACAGCCCTCTGTTTTTTCCATGACAAACGGGCACAAATTCAGCACATTTCTTCTGCAAAAAACTAAGATTTGCTTATGCAAAGAAATTACTTATTTATGCCTCTTTCCAGGCCACTAGCTCCTATATAGCATATCCATGAATGTTTCCCAAATCCAATTCCCAACATTCATTAGGAAAACAAGTAAGAAAAGCTAAGCTATGCCTCAGTTCTTCTGAACATATACTTTTAATCTGATAGAATTTATTCTGTCATATAGAAACACTTCCTAGCTCCTGTACCTTCCTTGAACATCTCCCACATGGATCCTGCAAGATTTGATTTAGAGGAAACCAACACATTTACACATTTCCAGAGAGACTGACAATTGTGAGGACAGTTGGTGTCTACAGAACTAGCCCTAGTACTAATTTTAAAAAAAGTAGAAAAAAGCAAACCACCAAATAAAAACAACAGAACAACCACAAAAATTGTTTCAGAGACCAGGCACAGATATCCTCAGTGAACATAGCAATATGTGAACCACTACTGCCATGTAAATATCTGCATTGCTATGACACTTGTATTAAGCTACTAAAATTAATTTTAAAATAAGAATCAAAGGTCAGTAAGATTAAAAATATTACATAGGAATATTTTTGTAAGAGAAAAATAGCAGAAATCTGTTACAGTTATAGTGGTAGAAAGAGACAGCTCTTTAGTCTTTGGATCCCAGATTTATTACACATAAATAATTTATTTTAAAATACTGAAAATGCTTTCTCATGGGGTAAAAAATATTCTCTCAAAATCTCATAATGGATCTATGAATATGGCTGAGAAAGATACATACTTAAGTATTTAATAAAGGCCTAGCAATCAGCAAATACTTCTAGGCTGAGAATTAGCCAGTTGTTAGATGAAGTAGTTTCATGTTCACACTGAATTTGTTTCCTATTTGCAAAAGAAATTTTATGTTATGCAACTGCAGCAAGAAAACTTTTTACATTCCGAGTATTTAGTTTCTTTTACTTTTTGTTATGACTAAGCAATCTGAAGCTTGTAAAAGAGAATTTGAACACATTTACCACTTATTGTGAGAAAGCGCAAATAGTGACACCAGAGGAGGTTTCACAATGAACTGATTGCCCATATTTTCTGTCTGCAGGTTTGCAGGGGCAAGGGGAGGAGGAAGAAAGAGACTACCCAGTATGGAAATATTCTGTTTCCTCCTTTATATATAATTGTGCTTTGCCATTTTACAGGGGATAAAAATCCATCTGTTAATGTAGAAACATTAACTGTATAACACTTGTGTGGTTTATTTTACCAGCAGAGCTAAGACAGCAAGAGTCAGTATTTCACATCTATATTAAAACCTAGAAATGTGACACAGAGTATTCTTTATCAACGAAAGAGAAGGGGGTGCAATAAATACTTGAAGACAAAACTTTGTTGTTTGTTCTGGGCTACTAAAGTCATCATACTGGCTACATCTTCACCCATACATCCTCATGCAATTGAGGAGTGGTGTGGTACACGGAAAATCTGTGTCCAGATGTTACATTGTATTTTGTCCCTGTCCAGACTTCTCATGATATTTCTGTGTTAAGAACACATTTGCCATCTCTCTTCTCTTTTATCTCACTATAAACTGCTGGTAAATCTAAGCAGATGCTTTTTACAAGTAGATGAGGTTGAACCCACTAAAATATTTAATAAAATAAACAGAAAAACATTAAGTGAAAGAAATATCTGCAAAGACTTTCAGAGACTGTGACATAACCCATAAGTCCTCAGAAGACATGCAGCAGGGGAATTCTGATGTTTTGAGTAGACTAGGCTGCCTGTATAGAGGTGTTGGGAGTGAGCTAATCAGTGGCATTGGTGAATGGCAACCGAAACACTGCTCCTATTTTGTACTGTTTGATTTCCTATTGGCAATTTTCAAAAATACCTTCCTTGTTTTCATTTAAGAAAAGAGGAAATGTGTTTGCACAGCAGTGTTTATTTCCATCCAAATCATATTCTGTGGTTCTTAGAGATTTTGCCCCCATTTTTTATTTCATGAAGAGTAGTTCATCCACTTGCATTCTCATAAAAGAAAGTTTCCACTGAGCGTAAAAAACCCCAATCCCACCACAGGCAACATACGATGCACAGAAAATAGAAGTTTAGCTTTCTGGGGAAAAAAATGAAATACAGTTTGGAGTTTTTCTGAGGTTTTTAAACCAAATTTTTTATGTACCTACTAATGCTGAAATCACTAGAATAATAAGTAAAGCTATGTGGCTTAGCTCTATAAAAAATGACAGAGATTTAAGTAGATAAAAATAACACAGAAACTGTCAGAAGCATAAAGACACCTGGGTCTCTCTGAGAAGTTGCAGAAGTTTTCCACAGAAAAGTCTACCAAGCCACAAGATGGGAAGAAGGAAAAGAAGCAGAGGTAGAAAAGATATTTCTGGCTGCTTCAGGTGTCCTTTAGTGCTTACAGCAAGTTTAGAAGAGTAAATTTTATCAAGAACAACTTGTAGTGATCTCTGCATCACAGAAAACGTTTGTTTTAAATAAAGCTAGTTTGGAATTCAGTACTGTCACTTGTGATTAAAATTTTCTAAAAAATGTTATAATTTTATTTTGTAACATGAAAGAACATAACTTTGAGTCCAGGATGCAACTGTTATGAAAAAAATTTCCCAAAGTTCATATGATGTATAATTACTACACTTTAAGAAATACATCATAAAACTCTAGGACAAAATGACTGTACTCATCAGTATCCCATTACAGAAAGGGTATAAAATTATTTGAATCTGCATGGAATAAGATTAAAAATCTTAAGGTAGCAATCTTGACAAATTGTTTAGGCATAAAAAATGTCATAGCCTTAAAATTAAATTTGATACAGAAATATTATAGGAATGTCTTGCATAAAACAGAGATTTCAGTTCTCCTTGGCATTCCTGCTGATGTGATAACAAAGGCCCAGAGGGCAAAAGAATTCTGCTGGAAAAGGAATATTCTTACTTGCTATATCATGACTATCCCTATTTCTGTGAACACAAAGGTATGCTGAGAGAAAGCTTTAAATTCCCTACTGCATGCACAAAATAAGGATTTCATTTTGTTCTTCAAAACCATAAGTGATATTAGAGTTGAATGATACCTGTACAGCAGGATATGAAACTTGGAGTGCCAAACAACTTAGAAAACCACAATGATATCAGCTCTTGCCTTACAAATCACACTTCCTGTAGGATGGGAAAACTCAGAAAGTTCCTGCTGTCTCTTTCACTGAAGGCATAAGCAGTTTTGCACAAGATTCATTTTGCTGAGGTCCAGATTTCTAACCTGTTTTCAAACTACAGAGCCCTTTCTCTCACTGGACACCTGAGCTTTTTGGAGCACGACCCTGAAAACCCCCCAGTTTTGAAATGGCTGTAGCTACAATTATTTCTCTCTGTGATGTCTCCAGAAAGGTTCTTACAGAGTAAAAAAAAAAAAAAAAAAAAAAAAAAAGAAGAAGAAAAAACCAAAAAAAAGCAAGCTTAATAGTGTTGAACAAAGCCTGGAAATTTTCAAAGAAAACTGGCTCAGAAAAATAACAAGTAAGACTTGTACACAGCTGTTCTCCTCACTGTGTGTTCAAAGGTGAGTTGCTGCTTCCAGGCATCTCAGCAATTTTTTGAGTCACAGTGAACTGCAGCATCCTCTGGCCCCTGGGAAGATCTGAGTCACTGCTGAAAGCTGTCTCTGCTCCTGACTGCACTGTTTGTTTAAGCATGAGCTGTAAACTCCAGGTCAGTACAGTGATTCATGCCTCTCATACCTTTCCCTCTCAGCCATCTTCTCCTTACAGGTCTTGATGCCTGAGAAAACACAGAACACAAATTCAGAAAAGTAAGTAAAAGAGATGCAAATTCTATCACAAATATTTACAAAACCATCCAGTAAGGTCCTCTATGTGTACAGGTGTCAAGAGCAATATTGAGCTGCAATGCAAATTCCTGTCCAGAAGGAAGACATGTCTCTTCTTGCAAAACCATGGTCTTGCCCAAACACCTTCCTAGAGCCCTTCTCTTAGGTCGTGTTCAGACCTCCAAACTGTTCCAAACTGTCCAACAGAAGGAAACAGGGCAGCCTCAGGGGATGCCCAACTCCGTTGACCATAACTCTACTGAAAGGACTGTCAATGTCTCAGGCTTCTGGTAAGCAGTTGGACTGAAATAAGAGGAGCAGATTTCTAGCTGCAGGCCACTTAGAAAAGCTATAGGAAAAGAAAAAGTGAATTTAGAAAGCGATTTGTAGACCGGCTGTTCACTGCTGTTCTCTGCCTGGATGGAAAATCCTTTTTTGGAGTAGCTTAGAAGAAAAAGATCAGTAGAAGTGTAAAATTTCATGTCAGAGTTATTGCAGCAAATTATAACCTCCTCATTTCTTTCCTAACTTTTCATTTGAGGTTTTATTGATTTTTTTCTTCTGTTTCTGTTGTTTCAAAATGTTCAGTAGCTACTGGTATCTCCTTAGCCAGCCTTCAGTCTCAAAGTACCTGAGCTATTTTTGAGATACTTAACTCTTTTTCAGATATGACATAAATAGCTCTCCAGGGCCTAAATTAATAACCTGAGTAACTTTAGTAAAGTGAGTGGCATTATTCAAACAAAGTCTTGTCATATGCATTTTTCTTCTATTTCCATTTGAAGGGAAGTGCAGTATTCATCTGTTTGTGCCATCTGTCCTTGGGACTCAATGAGTCTAATTTTTCTAATGTCATAATCTGTGATGCAACTATTTGATGTATATGACAATTCCTTGATCCTCTTGATTTCAGAGTTTTTTGTTCTACAATCTGCTCCATACGAATCCAAATGTTTAATTTACCAAATAAGTTATTTTTCTAAGTCTCTTTTTTATCTCTGCCCTCTAGCCTTCCTTTTTTTCCTTTGTTGTTTTCATTCTCTTTTCTTCCTTTCAAAAGGAGCCAACTAAAAATAAATTTAACTAGGTACCTTCTCTTATTTGAAAACAAACACTGGTAATTAAGAGAGAGTCGGATACATTTGTCTTTTAATTTGCATTAAATTTATTAGTGAAGACTTTGTGTCTTATCAACCTACTCTAAAATTACTATACTTAAAATATCTGTGAATTCACCTTTTATAAAACAAAGGGTTTATATTGGAGCATCGGACTGCAGTGACACTGAAGGCAGAAGGTGATTTATGACTTGTTTTTAAGAAAAACTACCCCAAGAGACAAAGAAGAGGTAATTCTTCAGGCATTAGGGAATAATTTAAACAAGTCACACAAGTAAACAAGATGCAGGGAAAAGTCTCTAAATAACAGTCAGTGATTACAAGTATACATTCACTTTATGGTTTATTTTTAACCTGATCCTTCCTGAAAAGACAATGATCTGCTAGATGTGCTAGATTGGACAAGAGGGAATGGTATTAAATGGAAAGAATGCAGATTAAGATTAGATACTAGGAAAAGATTCTTTATTGACAGAGTGGTAAGGCACTGGAATAGGTTGCCCTGTGGAGTTATGGATGCCCCATACCTGGAAGTGTTCAAGGCCAGGCTGGATGGGGCTTTGAGCAACCTGGTCTAGTGGAAGGTGCCCCTGCCTATGGCAGAAAGCTGGAACTAGATGATCTTTAATGTCTCTCCCAATCCAAACCATTCTATGATTCTATAATATACTTCACTTTTTTTTTTTTTTTCCTTATAGCATCAAACATTAGAACATAGCTGCAAAACCCAAGCAAATATCCATGTAAAAAATGTAGTAACCTTGTTCAGGAAGGTTGTGCTGCTGTGCACTGTAGCGGTGCGTGAGCTGTGCTCACAAGTTTTGGGTTTATGTTATCTATGTTGGGAAAAGGGTCTATTCTAAACCCCTCTGTTTATAGCTGCATTCGCAGTGGCTTGTCCCCTCCCCCCGGAGCCTGCCAGTCATCCAGGGAAAGCCTCTCCCCCTTCTGGAATTCTCGGGGAGACCGGGCTTCTGATTGGAACAGGTTCTGGGAATCCCCTCCCCCCCTCCTCTCCAGAGATTGGCCCTTTTGTGTGTCAATCTACCCCCCAACTCCTCCCTTTCTATCCCCCTATTGGTGGAAAGTTTATGTACACGCCCCCTGGTACCTGTCTACTTAAGGGGGCTTGGGCGGGGCTTTCGCTCTCTCACCCACCACCGATGAGGAATAAACATCTCCTGTGAACCCTCAGAAGAGAGCCTTCCTTTCCTTCGCCATTAGCCACTAATTTACATCTAGTGCTAGCCAGCCAGAAAGCCCACCGCGTGGGGGTTGCTGCAGAATTGTCCAGTGGGCCCTACCGACTGCTGCCAGAAGCCGGGCAAGGCAAGGGATCACTGATCAAGTGATCCACGGAGGGCAGAAACGCCATAGTGCACTAAGGAGCTATAATGTCAAAGTCTGCCTCTTGCTTCACACACTGGCCAGTTTTATGATCTGAATCTAAAAATGGTTTTCAGTACAAGTATATGAAGATATGTATAGGTATATGATGAATGATTTCTATGTAATGTGCACCATCTGAGAGACAGGCTATCCCCAATAAAAAGGACTCCATTTGTAGTAACGACTGATCTAATGACATTTAAATCTTTTCAGTATTTTGACAGAGAAGTGAATGTTTCTTTTGTGGCTGCTGTTGTGAAAGAGCACAAAGGAAGCCTGTAGGAAACTGAGCTTGAGCAGCCTTTAGCCCCAAGTCAGGAGGAGTCTGACCTATAAAGCTATTTAGTCTTTCCTGGCACACTACATATTGGGTTGTTCGAGTCATAATATCTTCATGGTGTTTATAACTGCTTGGCAGGAAGAAATTAGTCTTCTCAGATTACAGTGCTTTATGATTTAAGCTAAATTCTTCCACAGAAGAATCAACAAGGATAAAGACGAAAAAGGAACTGTTCAAATAACATTTTACTGAAAAGCTGGTAATTTATCCACTGATTAGTAATCCTCCATTGTAACTGAGACCTTAAGAAAGCAACAGACCTGTTTGGAAAGATTTTTCCAGTTCTTTCCTTCCTATGGCAGTTTTTAGCTACTACTTTTGCAACTTCCCTGGATATACTGTTTGAAAAATAAGAAGCTAAAGATGATGCACTGGAGAAATTAAAAATGAGTGAGTGTTTATACTTCCCAAACCACCAGAATTTCGAATGTCTACTACTTAAACAGTAAAATGACTCAAAAGCTTATGCTGGTATTTTGCATCAAGGGAGCATCATGGGGTATAAAACCATAACAACCTGCAAAGGAAAATGCAACTATTATAGCTCTCTTTTTTTTTTTTTTTTTTTCAAATTCTTTGTATTTCATCACAGGTGGTGATGTTTATGTTGATGGATATATCAAGCTCATCACAATTAGGAAAAGAAATATGAAAACATATGCCCTTTGTGTAGGGTAGCTTGATGTCATTATTATCATTCCTTAGGGTTTTCATGGAACTCTGAACCACTAAGGTTGCATTAATGATATTATATGCATACATAGTTACATAGAGAATAATGTGCTAAGCAGATGACCTTGTAAAAGCAAGATAATCCCCTAGAACACACAAAATTGCTGTTTTCAATTGTGATGACTTTCTTCTAAATTTAGATGTTTAAATTCATTGAAATTTATCAGAATAGTCATCAATGTCATACTGAATTATTTCTTGTTACTATGTAAAGTTTAAAACCAAACCAAATTATTATAAACATTACAAGATATTTTCCTTAATAGGCAAGGCATTTGGAATTTAGATGGCCATTTATTCCTGTTCTTTTTTCTTTGCCATCCATGTAGCCTCTATTTTTATTGACATATAGGGAAATTGTGCAAACTAACACCCTCTACTTTCATTTCATGCAGAAATTTTAGTCTGTTAATTAGGCTAACAGTAATAATACTGCTTAACTTATGAGAATGTCCTTCTGTGCATCAATTTGGAACACTTGGTTGCAGAAACAGTATAAAATATGTAAGTACTTTACTGAAACATGGATCTAATTTTTTCAGGTCTATGGAACTGGATTTACTTTGTCTTTTTAGTAGAGTGATTACATGCAGTATTTCATCATTAAAGGCAATCTACTGCAGAACAGCTCTTGAAATTCTGGATTATCATTGATATTCCAGAAAAGAGGATTCAGAGCTCAAAAGAGAAGAAAGACTAGAATGAAAGTTTCACTGCTGAGGAATTTTTTTGTTTCCCGAGTATTCCGTAAAAGGTCCCTGTAGAGATGAGACTACTTTGAACATGACTGGCAATTGCCTTTGGTTTATTAACTGTTTCTGCTCTTGAAAACCAAGGACAGATGTTGGTGCTGGGTACCTTCATTGCAGCTCAGGCACACACTGTTATAGTAGTGCCTTTGTAAAGAGGAGGAATTACCTGGCAGCTTAGAAAGGACAGAGAAAACTTTGCAGGTAACCATTTAAGTTGAAAATATTCCCCAGCCTCCAGTCTTGTAAATAAGCACCAGATGAATCCTGATTATATTTTGGGATGAGGCCCAGGAGGGTATTATCCCTCCTCTGAGGTCCACTCACCTTTCTTCTGCTTTTTCTATTGTCCTGTTTTCTTTTGGATGAAAACACAAGCATCCAGCAGCAAGCGTCCTCTGACAGGTCTCCTATCCTGAACAAGGGCATGAAACCAGAAGTCCAGGGAACAACCCAAAACTATCCTGTCCAACTCCAGTTTGAATGCAGCACTTTTGTCACCCACTGGTTTAGGAGCCAGGACCGATCATATAAAGTTTATCCAGAGCCCTTTTGTAACACAGATATAGTTGTGAAATTTTATAAGTGGAGATTAATAGAAGATTATTGAATAACTCTTGTTCAAATCAGGAAAAGTCCTTCTGTGGAGTACTTTCAGCCATCTGCATATCACCTGTATATCACTGAGCAATTCCTCAATTGTGGCTGAAGGTTTGACTAATGTTTTGTAAGTGTGAGAAAATGGACGAGAGCAGAAAGAGTCCATTTGAGGACATTTGGGTTGATTTTTGCACACCCATACATTACTGATTCCTTCTGTACTATCAGACTTACATATGAATTATATGATTTCTTTGTTGTTGCCTCCTTGCAGTTTCTGTTTGCTTCTGCAAATATGTCTACCTACAAACAGTTGTGTTTCAGCAAGAACTTTCTAATAAATGAAGCCAACATACAGAGCAACTGCAGAAGTTTCCTCAAAAAAATTTGAAAAACATCTCTAGAAAACATATAACACAACATTACAGATACTCAGGCAGAATTACAGCAATAGAAATGAAATGTTTTTGGTTTTAAACATAGTCATGTGGCTGTTCTCCAGTTCTGAAACCAATCCAATGTGTCCCCTTAGAGTGCAGTGGAGTCATCTGGGAATTACTCAGACGGTGAAACAGAGAGTATTGAGGAACAAAGTGTTCCTGTGTTTGTTTTACACTTCAGAAATGCCTATCACTGAATGCCTATCACTCCCAGTACCCAGGGAGAAGGAAAGATAGTGAAATATAGCTCTCTGTAGGCATTAGAAAAGTAAAGTGTAAATTTTCTTATGCTGACAAATTATAAGTTTTATGCCATTTCAATTAAAAATATGGAATAATGGGCCCTTAATGGTTCATAGCAAGACTGTAATTCCATCAAAGTCCTCTGTATAAACTGAAGTTTTTGAGTTAAACTTGGTTAACATTACTCTGATTCCAAAAGTAACAACTTCAACACACACTTTCATTACACACCACCTTTTTTTTGTCAGATGGATCCAGAAAACACAGAAATGTTAAACACCCTCTTGAAATCAATATCATTTTATGTAAATGTTTCTTTATTGAAGCTAATTCAGCAAACACATACTTTTCTGCCAAAAACATTACTCATCTCATAGGAGATATTTTCCTCCTGTCATGAACACTTGATATTTTGCTGCTGCTTCTCACTGAGACTTCATAAATGGGATTTATTTCAATTATGTCCTTGGGAAAACTTAAATGAAAGACAGCCAGACTTCTTATTTGACCTGGCTAGGCTTTCTTTCTCATTATTTTTGATGAATTTATTTACATCCATTTACTAAGAGTAGCATTTTGGAGCCTGGACAATCTAATAGGTTTTTGCAAATAGAAATGTCCACCTTCATTTCCCCTTGCACAAAGGTGAGCCATTGGTGAGTTTGACATATTACTCATTTAAAAAGAAATTACAGCTATTCACTCTAGTTAGGTCAGACTCTCTAAAAAGAGCTCTCCCTTGATTATAACATTTATAAATTATGCAAGAGGTTCAACAAGTAGAATTTTTAAGCTAATATAATTTCAGTTGAATATTCAGTTTTATCTTGGAATCACGTAAATACTTATAAACTTTTAAGAAAATGTAGCTACAATAAATAGGAATCAAATACATGTTATGAAAATTTTGAAATAAGGATTTTGTTTGTTCTCACATTGAATTGATATTCCTATATCTAATGTCCAGATAACAGCAGAACAGGTTTAAACTGAAATAATAATCAACCTGGAGGGACCTTTTTGTAGTGACCATTTTCAGAAATGTCTGAAAATGTCTACAGTTCTGCCACAGTTAGTAAAAACTGTGTTATTTTTTCCTTTCAGAGGAATGATGGGATTCTTACAGTTACTGAGCACAGCCTTGTTTAGTTTTCAATGCATGAAACTGTAGTACTTTCTGTAAAGCCATCCTGATTTTTTGCAGTCTATCTTAGTCCAGCTGTGGTGGATTGACCCTGGCTGAACACCAGGTGCTCACTAAAGCTGCTCTATCACCCACCTTCTCAGCTGGACAGGGAAGAGAAAATAGAATGAAAGGCTCATGGGTTAAGATAAGGGCAAGGAGAGATCACTCATCAATTACCATCATGGATAAAGCAGATGTGACTCATAGAAATTAGTCTGATTTATTGCAAATCAAATTAGAGTAGGGTAATGAGAAATAAAACCAAATCTTAAAACACATTCTCCCACCCCTACCTTCTTCCCAGGCTTAACTTCACAACTGATCTTCTCTATCTCCTCTCTTCTAGGGGTGCAGTGGGATGGGAAATGGAGGCTGAGGTCAATTACTCACACAGTTAACTTCTGCTGCTTCTTCTTTCCTCGGGGGAGGACTGGTCACACACTTCCCTTGCTTCAGCAAAGGATCCCTCCCACAAGAGACAATTCTTCATGAACTTCTCTAATCTGAGTCCTTCCAATGAGCTGCAGTTTCTCCCTACCTAATCCAAGGTGGGGTCCTTTCCATAAGGTGCAGTCCTTTGGAACAAACTGCTCCAATGCGGGTCCCCTGTGGGGTCACAAGTCCTGCCATCAAACCTACTCCAGCATGGGCTCTTTCCATGGGTCCACAGGTACTGCCAGAACTCTTGTTCTAGTGTAGGCTTCTCATGGGGTCACATCTTCCTTCAGGCATTCACCTGCTCCAGCATGGGGTCCTCCATGGACTTCCAGTGGATCTCTGCTACCCCATGGACTTTCATGAGCTGCTAGGGGACAGCTGCCCTCATAAATGTTTTTCACCATGGGCTGCAGGGGAAGCTCAGCTCCAGAGTCTGGGGCCCCTCCTCCCACTTCTCCTTGTGTCTGTAGGGCTGTTTCTCTCACATATTCTCACTCCTCTCCTGCTGTGGGTTTGGAAGATCTTTCCCCTCCTTAAATCTGCTATCCCAGAGGCACTACAACTGTTGCTGCTGGGTTTGCCCTTGGCCAGTTGTTGTGGTTTGATCCACCCTAGGAAGTGAGAGAGTGCTGGTTCAGAGGTTTTGCCACCCTGTGAACCAATGAAAGGTCATTTTATCTCTGTGAACACACACTTCAGGCTCTGAAGGGGGTGGAGTAGGTCTCTGTCTTCTGGCCTTCAGAGAGTGAACAGACTCCTCAGGCTCCCCTCCTCCTCCTGGCTGTGGGGGGGAGGGGAGGCCTCCCCTGGCCAAGGCCAAGGCTGCCATGCGGCCTGGGCTGGGGTGAGCCTGGACAGCATTTGCCGGCTCCCTGGCACAGCTGTCTGTGAGCTCTGGCCTTGGCTGGGCCCCTCCTTCAGACCAGAGGAAAAAGGAGGGCTGTGTAGCCCACCAGGCCGACTGAAAATGGAGGGGTGGAAGATTTATCACTGAGATATTTCTGCATCCTAAACCGCCTCCTCCCCAGAGAGTTTGACCAACGCTGCTTTAAATCTGAGATTTAAGACGTTTCTTCAGCTGTGTCTTCTCTAAGTGATGGGGGAGAGAGCCTGGGACTTGTGATGCCAGCAGAAGATAAGAAGAAGAGATGATGGATTGGCTTTTGGCCGGACTTTCCTTGTAGTGGCCTTAGAGACTGCATTAATGCTCCTGTAACTTATGGAAATTCTGTCTAGGGGGATGCAAGGTTGGCACTGTGGAGGGGAATTGCCAGTGCCAGAGTGAGCGAACAGAGGATTGAGAGGGTGTGGTGGTGCCCTCAGAAGAGGCTTCTGTTCTCAAAACCCTTTGCCTCGAGGGAGAAATGGGGGGCAACTTGCGTCCCAAAGCATCCTTAAAAAGAACCCTACAAGCAGTTTCTGGTCCATGGGTGGTGGTGAGAGCACTGTCCATGGAAGAGGCTTCTCAAATGCACATTTCCTCTGTGTGGGGTGGGCTGTTTGTGAAGAGTGCAGGCTATGAGAGACTGTGTTTCTTGTGGGCATTTCTATGGGGCACAAGGAAGACTTCTCTCCCTTAATATTTTTAGCTGGGAGTTCCAGGTTTTGTCTCAGAAAGTTTTGGTAGGAATTTCAGTGCGGGGGAGGAGGAGTAGTTTAGGAGGTTCTTCTCACTTTAGATTTTGTTTCTTTCTTTTCCTTTTTCCTATATAGTGTAAGTTAATAAAGTTTTTCTATTTCTAAGTTGGAGCCTGCTCTGCTGTATTCCTGTCTCTCTCACAGAATCATTTTAGAGAACTATATTCTCATGGGTGTGCTGGCATTAGGCCAGCGACTCAAATCCATGACACCAGTGTAAGTCTGTCTTGAAGCCAGCTGACATTGGCACTGTTGGACATGGGGGAAGCTTCTGGCATCCCTCACTACCAAAACCTGTCCAGGGAATCCCAATGCATAGTGTAATGTTGTACTCAACTCTGAATTCTGTAAAATTATCTCAATCTCACCAGAATAAAACCAGGCTACTGACTTCACTGCCACTAGTCTTACCCAACAGTGAAGTGTGACTTTAAATCTTTACCATTAACGTCCCCTCTCCAGATATTTCCTGCCTACACTAATACAAAATATAATTAGCTTCATTGCTTTCTTTTCTCATGTATTCCTCCTTCTCTATTAGAACCTCAGGCTGATATACTATGCTAATCAACTTGCATGTAATTGTTTTCTTAGGCTGGAATCACCAAAGTACACAACATGAAGAGAATACTGAGATAATTCTTGATAGATTAGACCTCCACCCTGTCTTACACATGAATAAAATGCTAAGCATCTTCTGAGCATCCAGGACAATCACTGAACTGATGCATATCTCAAAGAGGCATGTTTCTTACTTGTATATTTTTTACTTTTTGTGTTATACTGCCTTTTATTTCTCTAATACAAGTTTTTGTTCATTTTGGTATTTCACCTTTTTTTGAAAATTCACGAGCAAGTTTATATTTTGGTGTTAGAGTATTCTGCTTCTCCAGTTAATTTTCCTTTGTCAGTTGACATGTCTGTTATAGACAGACTTTTTAAATTTTTGTTTCATTATAAACATAAAGCCTCCAATGCCAGCTTCTTTTCCAATTCCTACTTTATTCCACCAATGTCTGAATAAACTACTCTCATATTGAAATATTTTTCTCCTGGTTCACCCTCTGTAGATTCTGAGAAATATGAGAAATTCTATACATATTAAAATTCAATTTGTTTGTGTTTTCTCTTCTTTCAGCCTGTTCTAGTGCCAATTCGTACTGTAAATTCTCATGAGGTGTTATGTTTTCTGACTTAATTTACTTGCCAGATTGTAATGAAGTACCATTTAACAAGTTTTTCAGTATCATCTTAGTATATCATCTACATAGAGTAGTTGCCTACAAGAAATCAAAATCTTTCTTCTCACATGCGAATTTTCTATTACCCTCCTTAGAAACTGAAAATTGCAGTAGCCGTGAAATCATGTAGAACTCCATCATAGCCTGTTTTTCATTCAGACTAACAAGAATTTGTCTTTTCTGACTTTAGTTATCTGCAGTGTAGTCATCCTTATCTGAGCTAGTCATCTGAACATCTACAGTTAATCGGGAAAATTGCCAAACCCAAGTTCATCTCTGCATGTCATCTGCAATAGCATGACATGAACTTCAGATTTGAAGTATCATTGTTGTGACTGTACAGGGGATCCCCTAGTCTACATTATGTCTTCAGAATTTCTTCTTTCTAACATTCCACTGGGCTTTTTTTCATTTAGTTGAGCAGACTGCAGAATCTCACTGTTTTGCTTCCTCTCACAGTGTTGAAATTACTGTTTGTGACACATGGCACCATTTCTGTGGCATCTGCCCCTCTGAAAGTGAGGTAGTTCTAGTCTTCTCCAAACTGTCCCCACCTGCAGAGACCACACTGACCCTCAGTTGCTCTTGGGGAAGAATGCATAGAAGCAACACAGATAAGGTTTTTTACATTTCCACTCTATTCTATCCTCTCACTGCCTCTGCCTATTCTGGGAAGTAATCAAGTCCATGGTAACAGTGGTAGCCTACTGAGGGATATGTAAAACAAGCCATTATACTCTTCTCATTTAAAACTAAGTGGACTTGTTAAACTAATTTCCATCTTGACTTCATTTCAAACAGAAAAGCAAGGATGGGTGTTTTAATTATCAGGCCCACCATGAATGCTGCAGTACCAGGTAACATATGTACCTTCAGCTAATCAATATGCTGCTTTGTAGTTTCCTTTACATGAGCATCCCAGCCTCCAACTCTAATATAGACTGTCATCTTGAATGAACAGTTCAAATGATTCTACAGGGACTCTTTTCAGAGGCACAATAGAACAGACAACAGCACAAAACCCTGGTCTTTTCAGATATTATACTCTCTCTTTACATAATGCATTCTATGAGGTCCAATCATTATCTGCCAGGACCGTCTATCTAGGAATATATTCCATAGCATTGATCTTTGGAGGATATACAGCTAGTGGGTTAATTAACACAGATCACGTACAAATTAAAGTGATTCTGAAGCATTGCCTACTACTGGAAAACAAACAAACAAACAAAAAATAGAAGGCAGAGATTTAATATCAGACCTGCTGGAAGCTTCAGACATAATGAAGATCATAAAGAATTACGTCATTTGATATTTTACGATATACTATGTTGGGAAGTGTAAATAGTCAAATGGTCTAGGAAGCCTCTCAGGCTGCCATAAGGGGAAAAAATATTAGCATCTTTATACTTAAGTAGAGGGGAAAACTGAAATCAATTGATAAATGTTTCAGCTTTGAAAGCTAAGCCTAATGAAATACATTTTGAAGAGGAACTTGTATATACAAGCATAGACGTAAGAGACAAAAAAAATTCCTACAGTGTGCAGGAAGATTGAGAATTCTTTGGAGCTTACCATGGATCTTTTATGAAGGAGGAATAAAGCTAGCAACAGGCTTCTGTCTTATAAAATTAGCCCAAATAGAATAGAGATCCAAAATAAAGAGGAACGTATCAGATCCTTCTCCTATAGAAAGGGTTTACATTTTCAGTAGATCATTCTAGGGCAGGGATCACACTCATCCATAGGCATAGGTGACTGTGCTTGCATTGCCTTTTTTGGATGCAGAAGTTGTGGGTATTATTTATAGTAAAACACTATTTTGTTGGTATTTGAACCAGTCATAGACCTTCACAGTTTGTGCTGACAGTTATTGTCATGTACAAGCACACACAAAATAATCTGTAATTAGTAATTAACCTTTCATTCACATTATGGTACTGCTCTGAAAAAATCATATCTAGAGGGTACAAATAACATTTCAGCCATCAACTCTCTGTCATAGTGGACAGTTTTCTACAGCAACATTGACTTCCAGATGCAAAACAAGAACACTGAGTGGAGCAGAATCATGAACATGAGCAGTGTGGCACCTTCTGAGACAGTGCCAGCAGGGAGTGCAGATTGACAGGTCACATTCAGAACCAGTCTAATAGCCAGGAACCACAAGATTTTTAACATTATTTAAACCAGGAAAAACTGCCTCCAGCATAGTCCTGGAATAAACATGAGCTTAATTTTTGATATGTTGAAATCATTTTTTCCTTCCAGACATTTCTGTTGCAGGCTGGTAAACCTGACCTGCAAAGAGACAGCATTTCTGATCCTGAAGGTGTGCATAGTGCATGCAGAACTTTTCCATATTACCCACAAAAGCAACAATTCTTTTGAAGTTAAGCATTAGATCTCCCATTTTGTGCGGGCTGCTTTGCAGTTCATGCAATATTAGTTTTTGTGGAATCATTAAGGCTTTCATTAGTTACAGAATGGTTAATGGAAAGCAGTAATTATATTAATGGTAAAATAAGAGGAAAAATCTTTTATCAAAACAGCAATTTCAAGCTCCAGCATGTTTCAGCTCTTGGTGAGAACATGCTTTAAACCACCATGTCACAGATGAGGACTTTAGGGAACTACCATCTTATCTATTTCCTTCTACCACAAGTAATTAGCTGCTCAAAGCAAAACAAAATCTTTAATTCCTTCAAGTTTTAGAGTGCCCATTTTCTCATCCAGGAATATAGGACTAATATAAGGACTAATTTGAAACATATTGCTTTATAATTTTTTTTTTTTTGATAAGAGTAGAAGATAAAGGAAGAGTCTTCCTAGAAGTGCATGGGAATAGGACAATTGACAAGTTAGAGTATGGAAATTTCTAATCAAATCTTAGGAGGTTTCCTTGTTTTCTACTGTAAATGTGGGATGGCCTTGATTTAATGAGACCTGTTTTGAGCAGGGAATTTATCATGGATGAGCTCTGGAGTACTAACCTAAATTATCTTTCTGTAGTTCTAGTTCTGATTCAGGAAAAACTTAACTCTACACTTCCATCTGTCTCCTAAGATAAAGATCTTTATCTTGAGATAAATATTAGCTATTAGTCAGGGTGGACTGAAATCAGCAGGAGGATGGGCATGTATTTAAGTAGTATTCTGAACAGAGATAGCTTCCTCTATCAAGGCTCAGATATACAGGAAATTAAGCTACATTTTGATAAATTTTGTTTATAAAGAATGAGGAGTCAGCTCAAGTTCTGTTCCTATATCTTTTTTCACACTTCTACAAAAGAGGACAAATAAAATTTCTTCATGTGGATCCTCATGAAGTCTTACAGTTGGAACAGTCCTAAAGAAGAACATTTAAGTATATTCCCATGTGGCTGCATTCCTTTCTTTCACTTTTTTTTACTCTTAACTTGTTGCTACTATCCAGATGTAACACCAAAATACCTAATGAACCTTTTGCATAATTAATAATTTTCAATTATGTGACAACATCCTTGATGTCTTTCAGGCTTGCTTTTTTTCCCTTTAAATTATTAAAACTGTTGTTTAGTTTCCTTATTCCTCTGCATTCCATCTCTCTTCTAAAGGAGCCAACCCAACAGAAAAATCTTTAATTTGATGAATATGAAAATTTCTGCATTCTAACAGAATAATGGGATTTGTTTTAGAGAAAAAGCACACCAACGTATTAGCTTCATTGAAATATTGAAATAGACGTTTTTCCAATCTTCCAGTTTCTCTCTCTGTGTGTAGAGCAAGATAAGCAGTGAGGAAAGACAGATCTAGTATAAGATTTAAAAAAGTATATAAAAATATTTTTTTTGTAACTGCCACATTTCCTCTGTAATATTTCTGTTACAGATGACAAATAAACCCAAATATGGAACTGTCATTTATGACAGTAAATACCTGCTTGTGGACTGTTGAAACAGCCCTCTTGTTAGAGGGTAGAAATGAGCCAAGACACAGACCTGTTGTTGATCACAGCACAAAAAGGGTCCTGGTTTATTCCTCTTTACAGTTCAGCCACCCTGACTCCAGCTGCAGCAAGCTCCTACTGTAGGTTTCCCTTGCAGCCTCTGACTGCTGGTTATTTCCAGCTAAACTATGGCTGCATGTATTGGTTTGCAGACTCTGAATGGTGGCTATACCTAATTAGGCTATGACTGCAGGTTCCAACACCAGGCTCTCACTGCAGACCCAAACTGACCTCACTGCAGTGATTCTCTCTGCCCAGGATCCTTCTCCTTCATGAACCTCTCCTTCCTTCTTCCTCAAGGTTCCTCCTCCTTCATGATCTCCCTCACCAGCTAACCCCCTCCCTCTATCACACTTATCTTTATTGGATGTAGCTGTGACTCCTCAGGGTTGAGGCTGTAATGGGTAATTAACACAGCTGCTCTTATCAGGGACAAGGTCACCTGTATTCCCTTCTACAGTGGACCTATTCTAATTTCCACATGTTCAAATGATTCCAAAATTACTAAGGAAAAACAAGCACAAGCTTATACTCACAGAAAATCAATAACAATCTGTTTACTCATGCCCTGAAATGGGGAGCGTGAGTGACCAGAGAGGGGATGGAAACATATCCAAGAAGGGAAGGGTCTTCACTCCCCACGACCAGAAACCCTGAGGCAGAACCAGATATGAAAGAGTCTAACATCATCAAGGAGACAGCAGGATTGCAAAAAAACCTATGAAATCACATCATCTGCTTCCTAGATCTGGCCAGACTCAGCATCAAAGCCACAGCAGCACCAAGGCAAAGGGGTTGTGCACAGATTCCTCTGATTTCTCTTGATAGAGTAGCTAAAACAGCCATGCAGGTGGGCTAGTGGGGGAGGCTGGGGGGGGGGGGGGGGGACTCCACCTAGCTAATATTAGCATTTAACAACCCTGAGAATAGTACTGTAGAATTATATACTTCAATTTGAAAGAAGTTTGCTCCTGCACTGATTTCCTATATGTTTGCTACTGAGTCATCAGTGAATTTTCAAATATTTTAAATCTGAAAATTACTCTGCAAGTATGCAAGTGACTCCAAACTGAGACATGCAGTTGACACAGCAGAAGAAAGGGAAGCCACCGAGGCATTTTCTGAGGAAATTATAAATGGAATTTACAATTGTTTAATATTTTACATATATTTGTGTCTTTGTAATTATTCAACAGAACAGACTAATGGCAAATTATATTTCTCAGTAGCACAATGGAAAGACTCAAATAGTGCTATGTTGTGCCAAAACAGTGTTACCTTTTGGTGTATCTTTACCCCTGCATAAATACTACCAACTCTGATTATTAAAAACACCGATTATTAAAAGCAGTGGCTGATATTTTTGTGTATTTTCTATACCTTTGCACACAGGATTCAATTTTAAGCCATTAATCCAAAACACATAGCCATAAGACTCACCTATTTTTTCCCTTTAATTATATTGCAGGAATGTCTAGACTGCAATGTCTGCCTACTTAGATACCAGAGATTAGATCCTGGCCTGGAGATTCCAGAATCCATGGAGATACTTATAAAATATCTTATTATTTCTGCAGGAAACAAGCAGAGTACTAAATGTTAGGAGATTAGTCTAGTTAGTACCAAGGATGGTAGGAAAGGATCCATGGAACCAGCTGACAGCACAAAGCTCAACTTTTAAGCCAGTCCAAGCAAGGCATTAGCTGTGCCAGGGAAAACACAGGTGTGCACACATGTGCACCATCAGCCAAGGACTTCTACATCCAGCTGTCAGTGCCTGACACCAGCAAGAGGAGCTCCTAGAGATAGGCAGTTTTATCTTTCCAGTAGTTTCCGTTATCAGTCTCCTGTCCACTGCCAGCCAGTGTTCTGGTTCACCAGTGCCAGACACTTGGCCAGAGTGCTGTACTCAGCACCTTGCCAAAGCGAGACCGTGGACTGTTGTATCTCAGCTCCCTTATGTTACAAAGATCTGAGGAACCAGGATTTCACTTTCTGCCCTTGGTGTTTTTCTCTAATCCATCTACACAAGGTTTCCAAGATTTATTTAGTACGAGGGTAAGATTGCTCTCTCAAGCCATTGTTCTTCCATTCCTCTGCAGGTACCAAAGCCTCACAATATTGTGTTGAATGAAGGCCTAATTTCCAGTCCCTTTTAGAAATCATTAATGTTATTTACAGTGCTTCTTCTTCCCTGAAAGCACAACATGCTCTATTTTATCTGGTTTTAGTCTGCCTTCAATCTACATTTTATTATTTCCATCTTTTAAAATATTTCTGTTGTCTTTTTTTCAAACACAAGCCCTCCATTCATAAAGAATAATTTAAAAACTTTTGCCTGTAGTTTTTCTCCCTGTAGCTTTTCTATTTTCCTTAATAGAAACTGGTTATTGTGATTGTCTGAGCTCTGATGAGCACACAGTACCAGTAAAATCAGCCTCCAAGTAATCTGTAGGGGCTTTTTGTAAGATCAATAAATAATTTCTAGAGATAAGTTAAATAAATTGTACTTGCCTAGCAAGATAAAAAATCAGAGTATGTGAGTAGGTGTTTGTATGTTTTATTTAAAGCAGTTTGTATCTGTTCCTAAATTTCAGCTTTAATATTACATTTGATGCTGTAGAACTCTTAACTAGTGTATTAATGTATTTGGAGCCTGTGTTACAATCCAAATTCATCAAAATGTCAATCATTCGTTTTAACAGTCTGCTCCTTTTTCTTATCAATTTTCTGTATTATTCGGGTGTAGATGCAATCACAGTGCTGCTGAAGGTGTGTATGTGATCTGCCTTCCTCCCCCACAGCTCTGACAGTTTCACAGGCACTGATAAAAAGCAGATGTAAAATTTGGCTCTGATCTGTTAGCAAATCTGCACCGGCAAGCACTGACAGTCCAGGCAGTGTCTGACATTCTTGTGCAGAAAAAAAAAGCAGCAGCTTATCAATGATGTATTAGAGATGGGCACAAACCAACTGGTGTACACATTCACATAAGAAAGGAGAAAACATTCGTTGGCAAAGGGATGGCTTGCCTCCTACTACATATCTGGCCTACATCTCCACCCTCTGTGGTAACTGCTTCTTTTCAGATCAGGGTCATAGAGGTGAGTGCCCAGAGTCAGCTACAACCATACTGTCAGTAGGGACACAACCTGAATATGAACTGTCCTGGTTTTCCTAACCTGGAGAGTCAGCTGGCTCCCTCAAAGCTAGAACAGAGCTGCCAGCCAGTGGGTTGGTGGTGTGAGGGATCAGCTGGGCTCAGCTAAAGTGGCAGTATCATCTGCGTGGTTTTGTTACCTCTCTCCTCTTTGGTACTTGACTATCTTACTGATTTCTAGGTTCTGTAAACATAACAGCTGGATTTCATACCAGATGTCATTCCTGTTTATGCCATGGCAACTAGGAAGATGAGAAATAAAATGTCCTCCATGGAACTAGAGCTTCCATAAACAAATACTGCCAAACACGGGCCAAAATGCTGTCATAGCAAGAGGGAGGTTAAAATTCAAGTCTGTGTCTGCTAAGTGCTAGCTACTTAAACAGTGGGTTAAAAACCTCTTGAAAATTAAAACTCTGGCCAGATATTTGAAAATTATACATTTCTTAATTCCCACTTGTCAGATTTGAAATAATGTTAATTTATTTGGGGTAAATATAGTAAAGTAGCTCCATTTTTCTTAAAGAATAGGTGACAAGCTAACATCTTTGTCTCATTCTTCCCTTATCAACAAGATATGGAAAACCAGACTATTGGTTACTGTGGTTAGGATACTGTACAGAAACAGATGTGAGGAAAATAAAAGAAAGATGTACCATGTTTTGAAGGGATGTCTGCATAGAGGGGCACCAGAGCTCCTGGCAGGGCATGAGGCTATGGGGGAATGAACATTGCACAGGGCACTACAGAGTGTACACAGGTACAGGTCAGATATCCTCGGGCAGGGTGCCCCAGCCTGCCTCTAGTGATGCAGGCAGGGTGAGGTCAAAGATCAGGTCTTCTGTTGGTTTTCCAGCTAGATCACAGAGATGCATCTGAACATCAGCCCTGTCTTAAAAGACCTGAAATATTTTGCTACTCTTGTTCTAAACTGAATATTTAATGTTATTTTCAGTGTATAAAGTATAAAAAGAGTGAGAGACTCCATATAGTAAGTAATGGAATACATCAAATGAAGTACAAAATAAGTAAAATGTCTTATAAATATCAGTGTTACACTCATTAGTTTCACTGGCCCTCAATCTTACCCTGCAAACTTGAAGAAAATAAATTATTTTATTCAGAAATGTAGATCATGATGTATAACAATTAATTATTCCTCTGATCATCTTCCTCAGATGAAACCTGAGAAGTTTTTAGTTGTAAGATTTTGAGAGTCATCTCAGCATTTCTGTGGTGTCTTGTTTAGACTATAATGGTAATCCAGTAGCACGTTAGACATTTTCCAAACCAAAATCCATAATCCAGGGACATTTTAGTCACAATATATTGTTTTAAAATCTTTCTGTTACAAACAAATTTGCAGTTACTCAGACACTTAGGTTCTGTTTGTTTCTTGAGTGTTTTTTATTTGCTCAGTATATTTGCTCAATATATGAGGCACTGCCATAGAGCACAAGTGAAATGCTCGCATTTTCAAATGCTCACTGCCACTGTCACTGTAGAGGTGTGCATCTGTTCAAAACGGGTAGATCAGAGGACATCATCTTGAAGAACTCTCCTGGGAGGGTCCTAACTTAGCAGAGACACAGAGGTGGCAAAAGCTGAGAGCTCTCTAGGGGATAAAGATTTCCAGTATTTACCTGTGAATTCTAGGTTAGGAAATAGCTTTCAAGTTTGTAGAAGCTTGTTTATATTTGCTAATGACTTCGTGCATGTGTTTGTGTGTGGGGGTGTGTGTAAGAGAGAGCATGAGAATATGTGTGAGAGCCCACAAGCATTGAAGCAGTGAAAGGAACCATTTGTGATTAGGAAAAAAGATTACTGGTGAGAAATGCTATGCTCTGTTGCACATTTCAGATATGCCAGAGATTCAAAAAGGTCATCGCCAAGAATGGTTTCCTCTGTTGCAGACACACAGTGAATGTGTGAAGTGGCCCCGAGGGTCAGGCTGATAAGACTTAGTACAAACATGTTTGATCTGTGGGGTTTTCTTTCTTTTTTTTTCTTTTTTGTTCAGTCCTGTAATAAAGTTGTTAGTCACAGCCATGTGCAGGCAAAACTGTGTTTTTAAAGCAGAAGATATGAGATCTTAAAAACGGGGATAAGACCAATGGAGGAAAGTTGCCTAAGGAAATGGATCTGTCAGATGACACAGGGAAAAATCATGCAAAAAGAGTTGAGGCTGAGCATTTCTGCTTTCTCAAGGAAAGGCAAGGGCCAAGTTTTGAAGCATCTGCAGGCAAAGATTTATCCTTAATCTTTCTGTTAGGCGTTAGCAGGATTACAGAAAACATTAGCAGCATTAATAAACAGGACATACAACATAAAACTGCCACAGTTTTATCACCAGGTTCACTGCACATTTCTTAGTTTGTCTTGCTAGTTCACACAGGGGGTCAAACAATGTTTCTGTGGTTCTGAGCACCACGTCCGTATTTCAAATATGAAAAGCTGCGCTTGTAAGGAAAAACATAACAAGACTTTCTAGCTGAATGAGATATAGATGTTGTGACATGCTATGTCATATCCCTGTACCATCCAAAAGATTGAACTTCATTACAGTTTCATTCTCAGTATGAACATTTAAATTCTTTTGTTAATTTTTTTGGATTTGGGGGTTTTTTGTTTATTTTTTTAATCAATAATATTTGTCAAATGTCCTGAGATTGCCAGATTTCCCAGGGATTTTTTGATACTCTTTTCCAGGTAATCCAGCTACAGCTACCTAGGCAAAAAACTGACCTCACTAAAAGTCACAGGGACTCAGCTGCCCCCCTTCCAACCATATTTTCAGTAAGTAAAGTATGGATTTTTCCTGGTTTGTCTTCTGGATTATTCCCATTCAAGAAACTTAATGCAACATGCTATATCTCAAAATCTTTAGAGAAGATCAAATTATCTGGTAGGCAGGAAGGTGATACCAGCTCATTAAATGCCATTTTTCTATCACTGGGTAAATTTATCTTGACCAGCTGTTTGAGTGATTCTATCTAGTTTCTGACTAGCTCTTCTGTGTCTCCCAAAGCTTACTCCAGAAGCTGTCCAAGTAGTGAGCTACTACATAGTTTCTTTCTTCCTGGGCTGTGCCATTAATGTAACATTTTCTGGCTGATAAAAGCTCTGTCACCTTAGTAGAACTGTCTGAAATTTATTGCAGATGCTGAGTTATACAGCAGACCTTCTTGGTTATCACATTTTCAAGCATCAGCAGTTTCACTTTATTACAGAAGCACTGCTTTTACTGGGGTAAACATGCTTGCACAGCTACTCTGGCCAGTAAATGCTGGGGGATATGGCTAAAGCTCCTGGGAGTCACTTACCTAAACCCAAACTTAAGTAAAACACCTCACAGACATGAAAGAAACTTTCATTTCTCATCTGAGTAACCTCCTAGCCCTTAGGTTCTGAAATTTCCAGCTTCTTAAAATGTGTTCTGTGTGTCTCCTATGTCAGTTTTCAGAGAGTAAACTGTTGTGGTGTCTAAATCAGACCTTGGTTAAGACATCAAAGAGAAAATACACAAAGGAATGCAATTCTTGTCAATGGAATTGTTGTGTACATATCTCTGCATGCAACACTTAAGTTAGACAAGTATTTTAACAAACAATTCTCTCACATTAGATTATAGTCAATCATGTATTTGAAGGCAAGTGTTATTCTGCCATGATGATTTTGAACAATGAATGCTTTTAAGCACTCAAATGTGTTAATAGCATTTTGCTTTTATTCATTTTACATCTGCTTATGGGATATGTGCTATCATAATTCACAGAAGCTGTTATATTAATGTACATTTAATGAATGTTTACTGCTGCACACAGCAGTTTTTGAGGCTTTGAATTTTAGTTCCCATTATTTCTGGTAAGTGTTTGAAATAATTTTATACTATTGGGGAAGGCCTCGATCTGCAGACCCGCCCTTGAGAGGAAGCATGGAGAAACCTCAGGTGATGATACAAACCTGCTAGGGTGGATCAAATCTTAGATTGTTTTTTCTAGAGGACTTTTAAAAGTAGCTTACAACAAGGCATTGTCAGGCAGTGTCTAGTTTTAAAAATGTCCAGGAAAGGATCTTGCATAAGATCTTTCATCTGGGAAGGGGCAGCCTATAGATTAGATATAGAATTGTTGTCTAGACACAGCACTTGAAGCCTTAGTTCCTTACCATCTGGAATATAATCACCTAGAGCAGAGCTTTGCTTTCTTATGCATTTGCATCTGAAAGGTAAGAATGATTAAAGGTATTAAATAAAAATATCCAATTTTCACTAAAAACTGAATTGCAAGTTGTAATAGAGAAGACACATGTGAATGGACAAGTGTTGAAGGATAAATAGCAAAATATCTTCCTATGAACTACTACTCACCCACACTTGACAAAAATCAGACTTAATATGGGGGAAAAAATAGAGAAATATTTATGTGCACTTATAAAAGACTGACTTTTCCATTTCCAAATACCCTGTGGAGCCAGAAGTTACGAATTATGAGGTATATGCCCAACCCTGCTCTCAGCATAATAAAACAAGATGGGAGAGGGTGTGAGTAGGAGAGAAGAGAAAGGAATGGTAAGTCTGCAGTGATGGCACCAGGCAGAGGCAGAATTAATATCAGCAATCTCTAGTGAGTTACAGCAACGTCAACATGGAGTTTTTTGTGTAAAGGAAGTCCTAGTACTAACAAAGGTGTTGCCCACAGAGCAAATAGTAATATAGAGATAGGGGAGTGGGCACGTGCATTTGCAGCCAATGGTCTTGCACCTTGATTTTCAGGGTAGATTAATTTTATTATTCTGAGAAAAGTTTAGAAATAAGAAATGGTTTATGAGATTTGTTTTAACACATTTTGTTACTTAATGTGATTTGATGTTACTACTAGAAAACAGCACTCTTAGCCAGTTGATTTTTGATCTCAGTATTTTGAAAGAGTTATTAAGTTCACATAATTATCTTTTTCAAGCAAGCCAAGGTAAAAAGTAAGTATCTGCAGCTGAAAGCAGTCACTTTTTATTTCAGTCAAACTTTTTACTGTGGGCTTATTTAACTTAAGCATTTGCAATTCTTTCACAGTCCTCTGAGAGCCTGATTGATTGTGACGTGGCTCCTGGATCAATACCTCTGTAGCATACCAAAGAGTTACCAGAGCGAGCTGTGCAACTGCTTTATGGAAAGCAATCTGTCACTTCTCTCTGTCATGCAGATATGCTAATTCAGCTGTTTATCTGGATGCAAAGCATTTTCTCTAAGAGTGATGTCTCTGTATATGCAAAGTGCTTCCATTGACATATTTTTTCTGAATACCTGACTACTTACTGGACGAAGTGCATTCAATACCAAAATGAGAACCACAAGTAGTGTATTGTAATATATATCCAGCTGATATAAAAAAGCTCTCCAGACTCAGGATACAATACTGCACTTTCTCTTGCACCTCAGACACAGAATATCAATTTCAGCTACTGCTAATCAAGTTATTAACAATTGCTTGAAGCAGCAGCCTTTCACAACCACTCCTTGTGGTTTCTTGCTTTGTGTAAGAGAGTATTTTGTCTTGTTACCTCATGATAAAACATGCTTTTTAAAGTTTCAGTAAATAATAATATTTCGTTCTTGGAAAAAAGAAAGAGAGAGATTAAGTTTTCCTTATTACCTTTGGGAACATATTAGTCCTTTAGAAGCTTTACAAGGCATTGTAAGAAGAGCTTGTGAACAGAGAAAATGTCTGAAGTCATCTTCTTCACAAAGTAACTTACACATCATGTTCTATTTCTCTTAAGGCTTGATCTTTCATATCCACCTCCACTGTCTCATAATCAAACCCAAGAAGGAGCAAATTTATGCAAATATTAGAAAGCTGATCTGTATTGTGCAGTGTGGAACGTACCTCCTGCTAATCATAAAGAAAGCAGAGTGATTTTTTAAAGGTCAACACTATTTGCAAGTTAAAAAACGTTTAATGTGGATTAGCTTAGCAACAGGACTTTACAGTAGAAAGTAAAGCTGAACAGGGCAGATACATTGCAACAGCAGCCATGCCTATCAATTTTGTCTCTGTTTTTAACTGCAATGCAATGCAAGGTTGTTATGTTACTTGCATTTTTAAAGCATTTCTCTTTTGGGTCACTGTGTATACTGAAATAGAAATCTGAAATGCATTTTTAAATAAAAAGATATGGCTATGACAATTTTTTTGGTACCCTTTTTTTTTTTTTTTTTTTGCTGTGGTAAAGCAAAAATTTAAAAGTACTAGTTTCAAATTCTGATGGACTAAAAGGTCTCTTTTGCAATGATGCCTACATATTATAATGTGTGTTCAAAAATCTTTATTTGGTTCATCGAATTATTACAGGACCAACTTATCACCTTTTTTTTCTTGCAGGCCACAGTTTCAGGGAAAAGCTTTGAGTTGCCCAACAGCTAACAAGTGTTTAAATTAGATATTAAAACTTCCTACATAAAACAGGAACATAAAATTTCTTTATGAAAGTAATACTGTTAGCATAAATCAAATTTAAGTTTAGAGACACAGGAATAAAGGCATTTTTAGAGCACCCATATACAATATTTAGGTTAATGTGTATTAAAATACATTTGGTTACAGCAACAGTAAATTTAAATCATTCCTGTAGCAGCATCAGCAACAGAGGAGAAATATTCTCAACTGATGTTCATATAGTGAATACAAGCTCAAGGTAATTCTCAGGAATATACAAACCTGTTTGAGCATCTGCATAAACATGTGTAAGGTTCAACTCAGTTTAAGTTTCTTTTAGAATTGGGGGCAAGATTTTGTGCTTGTATTGCTAACTGCACTTAATAGTCATGCAAGATAACTTGAAAATTAGATTACTTAGAAAAACTCCATTCCACTAACTGCTTAAAAAATGTGCCATATAAATGAACACATGCAAAACCAACAATTCACAGGGGTTTAATTTAATGAGACTTATAAGAGCACTTGTATCTGATTGTACCTATATCATCAGTTCAACTGTTCAAACAGAAGGAAAAGGTAGGTCTTAAAAATAGAATATAAAGCTTGGTATTAAACAAAGCTTGGTCCAGTATGTTTATTTCTTTAAACACTGACCCCTTAAAGAGTACAGTAGTCTTTCACCAGTCTGGATCAACTCTAAGCAAAGCTAAATTTAGGTCCTTGGAGTTTGATCATGAAATGATTGTTCAGAGCTACCTTGTTACTGAATCCTTCCTTAATTTTCCTTAGTAAATATTTCATTTTGAGAAGGCTTTCTTTTTTGACAGTATTTATCCTTTTAGCTCTCATAAAGATTAAAAAATGAAGTATCTTCCCTGCTTTGGGTGATGATAGATTCAAGAAGATTACTGCTGCCAAGGATAGTTCTGGAATAAAAAACGAGTAAATTAATAATTAAGATTGGCTTATTTGTAAACAAACACTACAAGGGAACATGAGCATGTGAAAATATGCATAAAGCAGAAACCACTTTAACTAACTGTATCCTACATCCCATCAACCCAGGTCAGGTGCCTATGTCTATGCCTGCTCTTAAAGATTTAGTTTTGAAACACTCAGGACTTACTAGCAGTGCAAGAAAGTTCTGACTAAACTTAATTTCCTTGACATTACACAGCCTGAGCAGAGTTTTGCCTGTGGGGTGTGCAACTCCTAACAAGGCCAGCCAAGAATCTGTAGTCTCACTACAGATCAAGACTGAATGTTAAAGTGTCTAGTGGTAAATGGTGTTTTTTTCTGCATGGGTAAAAAGCAGAAAAACACAGGAGCTCTTCCTAGGTAACACCCATCCAGAACAGCCGAGTGCAGTCTCTATAATAAAAAGCCAAAGGATTTCAAATTCTGACCATTTGAAAATACACTCCTCTGAAGGATAGGGAGAGACCAGGGATCCCTCAGATAGTCCAGCTTTAAAAAGTTACAGTTTCCTTTAACTCTGGCAATTGCTGAGAGGGGGTGTGGCAGTCATCACCCTGAGTTGGACAGCAGTGCCTGTCATCTTGCAGCTACATGACAAATGAGGGATTTGGACTCTTCCTGCTCTATGCCCTGGCCCTCGTGAGTCTCACAACAGTACTGTCTGCCTGTGAAAAGAGAGATATAGGCAGATAATGAGAAAGAAGTGTCCATTTTCCACCTTAAGGTCTAGGAGTTTTAGCTTTCATGATACAAAACTACATGGATGGGTTAAGATAAATTTAAGGTAAATTCATTTACTAATAGCTGATACTCCAGTGCTCCCAAAGCTCATTTAAAGAGCTAAGCATTTCTTCCCTACAGTTCATTACAATGCTCAAGCACCCAGAAGAAACAATTTCTCATTCATTTATAGAATGATATGTTCTTGACATTACTTTTATTTAATCTTCAATAGTACTTTGTGCTTTTCAATTGCAACGGTAGACTGCAAGAGAGAAGGAACAGAACACTAGAAAATCTTCAGAACACCTCTAATTTGGCAAATCAATGAACAGGATGTATTTTTAGATGTGTGGTTTTAAGTATTCAGGACTGACAATGTGGACCTATGATTTATGGCTCTCTCAGAAGAGGTATATCTGAAATTAGGGTAAATAATGTCCTGGAAAAAATGTGAAATACTTTGTGACAAGACCTAAATTCAGCCAAAGCCTTGAGATGAACGTGTCTGCTATTTTTCTTACGGAGTACATGTCAAAAGGAACACAAGATAGAAAAGCTTTCTGAGCACAGCAAGTTTCTGATCAATTGGCAGACCAAAATAAAATGCTTTGGGAACACATACATCCCTCACAGCCAGTGTGACCTTGCATGTTGCTCCAAACTTAATCTCTGTCCAGCAAATTCCAGTGGCATTTGGTGTTGCAGGACATAACATCCCCACAGTGAAATAATTCCCTGTGCCTGCTGGAGATGATTTTCATGCTAATTCCGGCTGCCCTGGCTGGGAATTGTTTCAAGTCTGGTTGGGCAGTGGCTAGCAGACTGGCCACTACCTCCTTGGTAGTTCAGAAGCCACACGAGAGCTGTTAGTGAGGCCGATGAAGGTAAGAAGGAGGAGGCCTCGTGGCAAGATAAGAGTTTATTGTCACATGCACCCCATGGTGCAGGCACTCACGTGTCCCAGGAGAGAGAGCGAAGGAGGAGGGCTCACTGCTTATCAGGGACCAGGGGAAGGGGGTGGATACAAGAGGAAAAACCAGTCAGGGGAACGGGGGGGGCACATAGACAGCAAATGGGAAACGAGGGGTGGGGGACTCCCAGCCTGCTCCAATCCGGGACTGAGTCCCTCCGAAGTCTCTGGAATGAGGGGGAGAGGCTTCCCGGAGGGGGGCAGGCACTGGGAGGAGAGCAACAGATGATTGACAACATATTGCAACAGAGGGGAACAAAGGGAATTTCCTAGGCAGGAGATTGTACCAAATGGGGAGAAGTACAGGGGGAACTTGGGAAAAACCATTACAGAACTTATTATTATTAACAATAAGTAAGTACCAGAAAACGCACTGCTACACCACAGGGTCCATAGGAAGCATTTGTCTTTGCTACACCTTGGAATCGTGACACTGAGTGTTCTCCACTCCCATCTACAGTTTCCTCTCCATGTCCTCTCTTGCTTCTTCCTGCCCAGCAACCTAGACATTCACACATACACACTCTGGCATGCACTTTGCCATGGTTAATTCATTCACCTTTGGAGGACTTATGCGGTATATAAACCCAATAACAGGGATTGCTTCTTCTGGAGAGAAGATTTCTAATAATGGCTCCTGATCATTACATATGTGATTGACTAGATGAATAAAGACATGCCCAGGCATCACGGTATATTTAAATTTCCTTTAATCCAGTAATTTCATAGCTCAGTAATGATGCCACTGAGTTAAAATAAGCAAACAGTTCTATTTTATTTAATCCTCTAAAGCTTTTACTTGCATGTGGCAGCGAGATGTTTCTTTTCAGAAAGCCTAAAGAATATTGCGCAGTGATTGTGTACATATGGAGTGTGATAGAACAAAATTCTATCTTAATTAAGTGATGATTATTGTCTCAGAAGTTTCTGAAAGCAAAAAAATAGTAACAAGCATGCACAGTTGATAACAAATAAATTAAATACTTGCTTCTGCTTTAATTTAAAAGTTCACTGAGGGGAAGAGGGATTTTAAAGCTGCTACTATGGAACATCCTCAAACCCCAAATGCTTCAAAGGAGATGGTCTTCACAACTTACAAGAGTCAGTTAACTTCTTTACATATTTCTAATATATGTGTCTGTAGTTTTAGGTTCTGCATGAATTAAAAAGCTTTGGCTGGATCTGAGAATGTAATTTTCTGTTCTTTTTTTCTTTTTAAATTTCCATGCTCTGCTCTACAAGCTTTTTTTTTTTTTACTCTAATAAATTATGTGATATTAAAGTCTGTGGAAAATCAACTTTTTTCAGTTCATTTATGTATAATAATTACTTTTAGCTTTGGCTGATTGTAGCACCCTCTGACAAAGATTAGATGGTGGAGACCTTCAGATTTAGAGATTTCATTCAGGGCTGTATAGAATACTGAAGCCTGGAGTCTGGACTAGAAGTCTGAAGTAAAATTTAAATGATAGTCAGATTTGTTTTTAAAATACGCTTCATTATCTCTAATGTGGGTACCCACAGCTTCTTACCTAAGATAGCCAATTGTGGTGAGAAAAAAAGTAGTCATTTAATTAAAAACTTAGTTTGAAGCTAGCTTAAAATAAATCTTTTTTTTTTCCTTTTTCTATCAGTAAATACTCTAATTCCAATTAACTTAAAGAAAACCCAACACAATAGCAACTTATGAATAAACCATAAGGTCTGACCCTGCATGTCTTATTCTGGTAAAATTGTCAGGAGTAGTTGTGTGAGTCCTAATAATTTGTGGCAGTGGGCTTCCTTATATATGGGAGAAAAATAATCAAAACCTATTTCTGTGACCAGAAGTGCATCATACCATTTTTTAGAAAAAAAACCCACATTTTATCAATCTTCATATCCTCAAATTTCCATAAAATGATGAGATATTTCTGGCTTCACATCCTGAGCACAAGAAAGCCACTGATCAAGGATGGACCCATTTGGTTTCTTCTTGAAACAGATTTTTGTCTAAGTAGTAAAAAGAAGAGGCACTTTAGAAAGGCGTCTGTTTCTCGTTAGGAACAACACAAAACCTTCAGAAGTTTCCAAAAACACAAAATGAAGGAAAGGGAAAGAAAGAAGGCTGAAGTAAAATTAACTTCTCTTATTGAAGTGATTTTTTTTTTAATCATTTGAGTAGTCAATTGAAAGGGAAATTGGAGAACTGATGAAAGAGAAGTCATGTTTGTCTAGTCTAAAACATCATTTTTTGTCAGAACAAGATGAGCTAAATAAAGTGTTAATATTAGAGCTGAGAACCCTAACCAGTGAAAACTTGAGGAGAGTGAATTTTCACAAAAAGAAAATAAAAATAGTTTAATCCAAAATTTTACTAAAATAAACATTTTAGCATCTTTTAGACATATAGAGATAGCATGAATTCCATGTTACTTCATGTATTTTTTTCACATGAGAGCTCTCATACAATTTTCAAGGAGTCCTAAAAAAATCTAGCTTAAAAAAATATCTCTACTATCAATAATAGAAGAGATCAATTTTATCATAACCTGGGCTTAACCAGAATTATTCTTAGCATCTGCAGACTGTTTAAAAACACACTGATCCCAAGTATTTGGCATCAGGTGTAAAGCATGTTTAATTCTCTTCAGTCTCTTCACACATGAGAGCAAAGAATGAAAATGTTACTTTCCATAGACACAGCACATGTCTACACATCTTCAGAGGTTTTGGGGTACAGCTTCACTCTCTTTTTAAGAGGCAAAAATAGCTTCAGATCTAAAGCAAGTTACCATGGACTAGTATGAGTCAAATTCATAACCACTGGAATTTTAGTCAAGTCAAAACAGAATTTTTAAGGTAAATTATAATTTTGAGATAGTCAAGAATTTAATCTCAGGATGCATAATAGAACAACACATTCTGAAAATTACAGTATTCTAATAAAACATTACCATATTCAAAACAACTGTGAATATTTAAAAAAAAATACAACTTTTTACTGCCTAAAGAAATGGAACCAGGAGGCAACAACAGTAGCCTAGCCTACATAAAAAAGTTAATGTGATTTGTACTTTGGATCTGGTACAGATATGGTCCATGCCTACACTAACATCAAGCCACATCCTGGAAGCCAGCTGTTCTACTTCTGCCACTTTTGTAACTCTTTAATTCTTGAATAAATGATGATGTAGCCCTGAGGAGCTGCCTCACAGTTTAAGAGCAGTTGATATGCTTTCATATTCACTGAGTTTAAACAATTTTTGTTTTCTCATCTTAAAAAGAAAACGATGCAAATAGCAATCATTATTGTCACTGTCAACAGTTAATCCTTTTTTCCTGGAGGCAGCTGGTTTGCATAAACCAGAATGAGGAAGTTGGTTGTCTCCTTGATATCCATCCTGTCAGGGCTATTTCCCCCACTTTATTCCCAATGCCACCTCTAATTATTTTATAGGCAAGCAAGCCATTAATTTCCAGCAGTAATCTGTGAATTAGTAAAAAGGTTTGTATTTCTTTTGTCTCATTAAATAAATTATTTTCTTTTGTTGCACATTCTAATTGAACTAACATATTTTTCTGGTCCTGAAATCTTCCAAATACATCAACATTGTTGTCCTTTTTTTTTAACTAATTTACCATTTATTGAAATAGGAACTATTATCCCATATTTATTTATCTTTTTCAATTAACTCTACCTATCAAGTCTTTCAAGAGATGCTGTCCTTTTAGCTCTCTTTTCTTAGTCAAGCTTGTGGAAACATATCTAAAAAAAAAATCAAAGAAAAATTTTACCCCAAATGTATGCAGAATATTTATCATTAATTTTGAAAATATGTTCTCTCCAAATACTCAGGCTTTGCCCATGGGATTCTAGTTGAAAGTGAATTCAAAGCATAAAAATAAAGTTTCCTCTTATTTTATAATTGTGGTGTAGGTGGGTTCTGGTGCTGTGCCCATATGAATGCCCAGTGCACACTTAACTCCTTGAAGGTTTCAGGACTTCCCCAGTCACGTGCATAAGTGAGATAATAAATCAGCTTGAGGCAATGCAACAACCTGAAAACTGACTGACCCATCATAATTAAATATTTGATTGATGTTTACAGCAGGCCTGCAGTTGGTAGTTTTGAATGGTTGCATCTTTTGCCCCACAGCACCTTCTCTTTATTCTCCCAGATGTGCCAATTAACATCCATGGAGGAGAGTCCCAAAGTGTCCCTACTGCAGAAGTGTCAGACATTCCCTCTGCTTATGTATAAATACAATGAAGTAAACCCCATGGTACCACTTCTAGAGTTCTACAATAATGTTGTGATATAAGAAGGTATTTAAGCTAACTGCTTAGAAGCAGCTGAAGCTGGAAGTTGGATATAAACTGAATATAAAATTTTGTCTCCTTTTTGAGAATCCTTCTGATTGCTTTGTTGCTGTTATGCACAGGTAGTCTGTTCCTACTCAGACCTTGGACACCTTGCTCACTGCTTTCCACTGTAAAACTGATCTCCCTAGGTTCTCTATACAACCAACAGTTACAGAGAGGGCATCTAAACCTATTCAAGTGAATGTCTGGAAAAAGGTAATTCCTTGAACAAAGTTCTTCAGTCTAAGTTTTAAAGTATCTGTTCCCATGTGGATTACTATTTAATAAAGTGATGGAGAAATTATCATACAAACAAAACACCCCTCTGTGCTGAATGAGGTTTCTATCCTGTTGCAACTGATTCAGAATTGTCAAAAATGAAGAAATATAGGAGTCACTTTGTGATCATGTGTGAACTGAACTGACTTTTAAGAAAAGAGAGAACATTTTGCTTTTCTTGTGCTAACAATTCATGACTACAGCTTTCTCCTTCAGATGAGTCTTGAATTAATCTAGTGTTTTATTCTTCACATTTTTCAGAAATGTGATTTTTTTTTTATTGTTGTTTTGCTATCATTTTATACCTTAAAAAGTGACTTTTACAAAATTGACTATTGAGTTCTGGTTGAAAGACAACCCAGACATTGTATGTTAATTTTATGGAACTGTATGGGGTTTGTATGCTGAAAGAGTCAGGGGTAAAATTATCTCTCATCAAATGCAGAGGACTTTGCTGTCTCAAAAGTAATTTGATTTGCATAAAGAGTTCTCACCTAAACTCTGAGGAAAACTCAGAATTAGTTCTCACCTAAAGTTTTCTGTGGGCTCTTGGTTGAGATTTCAGCGAGAGCAGATTTCACTCCCATGTCTTCACATAGCTTAAGAAAGTGGTAGATGCAAAAATTAACTGCCATAAATACTGATATAAAGTTGGCATAAAGAACCCAGGAAAAAAAATCACATAAGTTCTAGAAAAATAGTGAAATAGTTCTTCAAACCAGAACCATGGACATCAGATATATTGCTTATTTAGCCATGATTCCCATGCCATGGACCATGGTTGGGTTCAATGCTCTTTCAGGCTGGAATTCAGAAGTTTGACATGCAAATCACACTCATTTAAAAGAATGATTCCATAAACAATTAGGAAATATGGACTAAGTTAGACACTTGTGTGCATGTTTTTGTCTAAGGGCAATTAGAAATATAACTGGTTTATATTATCGTTGATAAATGATTTGTGATATAATATAAATGATTCCATATACTGAGTGGAAACTTGAGTAAATTGGACAGCTATCATCTGATCTGGGAAAATTTAGATGGCTGTCTGAAAATCATATTATTCACCTCATCATGACAAATGAGGGCATGACATTAGTAGAATTGACCTCTCCTGCAAAAATTAAAAAACATTTTTTGTCTTTAAAAAGCTATGTGGCATTTTCCATTGAAACAATACAGAAACAAGCAATTAAGACAAAATCATTCCAATTATTTTTTTCTCTAGGCATTTCACAAACATACTCCTTTCTATCTATGCTGTCTGACTCCTAGCCCTAAGGAGTAGGCAGCAATTGCACTTTGCACGGCTCTGGGCACATTACTGATACCTAGTGTATAGTAGAGAATGTGAATGAGTGACCATAATCAGCTGTTGAAAGAACACTTTTTGTCTGTCTATCTAATAAATTCGTGTCTGGGTACCAATATCCCACATATCTACTTTTCTCCCCTCTGGTCTATGCTGAAGAAGTAATTTGTAATTCAGCTGCATAAAAAATAGGAAGCAACATCCTTTTTTCTAGGGCAAAATGTGCTTTAGAATCCTCTTAGGGTGGGAGATGGCTTGGCAATGGGAAGTTATTTAAATTAGTTGCTGTTCTCACTTCCATTTATAACACCTGCAGTATTTGAAATTAGCATGTTGGCTCTTCACTGATGTATTTTCATAAAAACTGGTCATCCCTGCAGCTTTTGTTAGTACACACACTCAGAAATCCATGTATGGAATTACAAGGGCTCAATAAACAAAATGCCTACTTCCACGCCACGTTAATTTGAAAGGGAAAAGGAAAAGGCCTATATATAAAAAGATGAGAGTAATCATATACTACGCCACTAAGAACACATACATGTGAGTACACTATGTCACATTGTGAATCCCAGGGACTGTCGGGCTAATCCTGGGTTAAAGATCTTAACGGGCCAAGAGCATATTTTGATTATTGAAAAGGTGTTTATTATATAAATATAATAAGTTTCAAAGGCTAGAGTTCTAACACGCAGTCTTACTATAAAAGTTACAATATTTAAAGTCCCGGTAAAGCGAAAAGCAACTTCACAGAGAATCCCAGCCACGGGGAGGGACAGAGTGACAGGGAAGCCGAGCCAGGGGAGAAGGTTGGTTGACAAGAGGTTTCGATCACGGGGAAAACAGGTTGGAAAGGCGTCCCGGTCCCAAGGGAAGGTGGAGTGGCAAAATTCCCGGTCGCAGGGAAGGGCAGGTTGACAAAGCCCCGGCCGCAGGGAGAGACAGAATCCCGGTGCCGAGAAGCGATTCCCCGATGCAGGGATTGAGGCAGCAAAGCTGCTGCCTAGCAGAGGCAGCATCCCCACGCTGCAATAGTAACAGCAATACCAGCAGAAACAGCAAAGCGCCCCCCAAGCAGTATAACACCTGACAAAGGTTCTGGCAAATCTCCCTGAGTCGCGATTTCTTGGCAGAGCCCCGTGCTTCTTCTTGTAGATTGCAGGAGGTGGACCAATCAGTTGGGAATCAAACTGATCGATGCTTTTGCCTCCAAAACTGGGGATTTTTATCCCTAAACGCTAAATGCATATTTATTTTCTTATCTTGGGGTTCACCACTTAGCTGAGAACACATTTCTAAAACAATGTCTCTACACCAATCTAAGCCTAACTTTGGAAGTGCATAAAATTACGAAAACTTACTATATCTACTTACTTACATATCTATTAATGTAAAAGATTCTATATCTATTAATGTAAAAGCTTCTATCTTATTCATGTTAAAGTTGTACTTACTCTTTCTAGTGGTGTAAGTGATGTTCAACCTTGTTTTTGTTATGTCTAAAGCTGAGCTATCAGGCCTCAGTCTTTTGGGCCCTGTGCTGGCTAACTATCTTCAAGGCACTTAAAGCTTACTTACTTAAAACTAAGGCCTAAGCTTCTATTTCATGCTACGTGGCTTAATATATTTCAATTTCTCTAAAGGCTTCAGTTCAACCCCTGTATCTTTCTCACCCCCTGGGGGACCCAGGGGGGCTTTTACTCCAACAAAGGACTGCTATTCTACATATACATTTTACCTGTTTATTCTTTTTCCAATATGGAATACCATTTAAACCCAGCAGAAGAAGAGTATTGGTGGGTCCTAGATCCATCAATAAAAGCAACTCCCATCATAAAAGGCTTCTAGCAAAATTCACCACCTTTGCCACTTGACTGATTTTTATTTTTGCTGAATTGACGTAAATATGAGAACTGTACAAGAAAGAATGGCATACCTCAGCAAATTATATGCTCAAGAATAAATGTATCTTTAAGAACAGAAATGTAATATTCAAAACCTGCTTTAAATGCATAATTGCACTAAGATGATTTGTCTTTCCTGAAATATGTTTTGTTACAAGGACAGCCTCTTCAAGTGGCCTAGAAGTTTCTATTATGTTAGGTTTCTAGGTTTCTAGGTTTCTATTATGGTTAAAACTATGATCATAATCACTATTTTAGGGGAAATAAGATTAAATCTTGAGGAAAGCTGAGAGACTTTAGACACAGGCTATTACCATCAGGTAAGAGAACTAGAAAACATCTTGGGCCAACAGAGCTGATGTTAATTACTCTGACACAGACAGCAATTTTCCAGATTATGATCTTATGACTTAAGATCATTTCTACTTTTGGAGAGTGCAGTACAGATTTTACTATGTTTGATGCATGTCTTAGCAATCATGCATAATATTGGGAACATCTCAGGACCCACTGATTAATTTAATTTACTGAGGGGTCATTTAATTTGTTGATGGATCCCTCAGCCACAAAGGATTAGATAGATATAAAAGGAGGATGACATATGCATAGGCCTTCTTAATCAATCATTAAAACCTACAGCAACATGCTTCTGGTAGAAGAGCAGCCTAAACTGAGTTTGCATTCATGATTCTGAATCCAGTGGGTATATGAGGACCATAATGCAGGCTAGGAAATTTCACCCACACAATTATTTTGTTATAGCACCTTATCAGTAAAAGAGAAGATAAATTTTGTGTATTTTCAGCTGGTTTAGTTGTTGTGAAAGTTGTCATTAACTATGGCATATAAAAGATAAACCACATGGGAAATTGTACAACGTAAAACTTTGTTTCAGTCTGAAGTTCAGCTCCAATTAAATAATATTTTAATGCTTGCATAAGCATTATAATGAATATAAAATTACTAGGTTTAATATTACTGTTATATTTCAAAAAATAAAAAGAATTTTAAAATATGCAATGTGTGACAATTTCTTAACGTAAGTTCATGTGTACACACAAAAACATGCATGAAAGTGCTTTTTTTGCAAAAACATAGCAATCTGCTAGGAAAACGAAGGCTGCTGTATAAGAATACAGTATGTTTAGGAACAATTTTCCCTGCAGAAATGCAAACACCAATACCTTGATTATAAACTTTTCTAGCACAGGCCCTGACAAAGGTATCATTAGTGGTACTTTGGTGGTTTGATATCCAGCAGCAGCCTGGCAAAGTTCAAGAAGCCTTTGGACAACATTCTCAGTAACATGATGTAGCTCTTGGAGATGATGCTATGCAGGGCTGGGAGTTGGAGTCAATGATCCCTTCCAACTTAGCTTATTCTGAGATACTGTGCTATGAGACTGAAGAGGGGGAACTATAAAATTAAATAGATTGCTCTATGAGTCACCCATTTTGCATGAAAGAAAAAATGCTAATACAGTTTGAAGATTACAAAGCTGAAAAAGCTAATATATGCTAACAAGTGATTCTATGGAAATGCTGAACACTGTATTGATAATTTTAGGGGGAGGGGCTGTAGTTCAAGAAATACATTCTAAACTCTTTAAGGAGCATTATCGAGTGCTGTGTTGGTTTTGGTTCAGGTAGAGTTAACTTTCTTCACAGAGGCTGGTATGAGGCTTTGTTTTGGATTTGTGCTGAGTACAGGGTTGATAATACAGAGATGTTTTTGTTATTGTGAGCAGCACTTGCACAGAGCCAAGGCCTTTTCTGGTTTTTGTGCTGCCAGGCTGGTGAGGAAAGTAGGTGTGCATGGGAAGTGAGGAAGAGACAGAGGGGACGAGTGACCCAAACCTACCAAAGGGATATTCCAGACCATATGGCATCATGCCCAGTATATAAAGTGGGGGGAAGAACAAGGAAGGGCTGGATATTTGGAGTGAAGGCTTTTGTCTTCTCAAGTCACCATTACATGAGATGGGGCCCTGCTGTCCTGGGGATGGCTGCCTGGACATCTGCCTGCCCATGTGAAGCAGTGAGTTAATTCCTTGTATCACTTTGCTTGTGCACGGCTTTTGCTTTCCCTATTAAACTGCCTTTATTTCAATCCACATGTTCTCTACCTTTTATCCTTCCCATTCTCTGCCCAATCCTGCTGGCCGGGAGAGTTAGCAAGCAGCTGCGTGGGGCTTGGTTGCTGGCTGGGGTTAAACTATGACAAATAGTTGTGCATATAACTTCTAAATAATTTCCAGAAATACTGGGGTTTTAATTTTAGTAAGAAATAGCATTGATGCTTTATTTTATATTTATATAGGTTTGTCAGCAACATTTTAGCTGATATTGAAACAATAAAGCTTGTACTTACTTATATTACATTTTAAATACAACTTTTAGACTCCATATGATAGAAATCACTGACATTAATTATTCTCATTCCCGCCCAGATAGAGTCTTTACTGGCAGAAGTATAACAGTTATAACGTGGAAAACAATCAATTGATAACAAACAGTCACTTGAGTTTGCAGACAACTGTAAAAAGAAGAAATCTGACACAGAGTGGTTTTATCCCACCTTCTCTGATCCTGTTTCTCCCTTTTCAAACATTTCTGGCTTTCCATATCTTAAAATGCTGACTGTAGGCCTGGCTTTATGTTGATTTTTTTTAATGTAAATTCATGAAACAGCCCCTCACTGCCCAACAAATTGAGAACTCTTTGTGTCCTCATTTCATGTTTTGTAAGAAAGCAGGAATAATTAGACAATAATAAGGAAATTTTGGCAAGTCTCAAAAGAAAATTCTCAAAAGAGAGATTTTGCTTATGTTTTTATTGCTCAAATTGTGCCTACTCCTCGAGATAACCCAAAAACTGCGGTTCAATAAACACTGAAAGTACAAAGAATTCTTTCTCTCCTTCACTCCCATGTGCCTTTATACACATTAATGTAGGAGGCTCATAAAAGTGAAGCGCCAGGGATGAGGGCCTTTATTTAGCCGAGGCATAATAATTTAATACAAGTGTAATGCACATAATGTGTTGACTTGCAATAATCTAAGATCTTCAAGTGCACACTTTCAATAAAACAGTAATTTAAGAACACTTTTTTAAACTAATGCATTCAGACAATGTATGCCTTCTCTATTATCTATTCATGAAGTTGCTTCTCCCTCTTACACTTGAAATAAATGTTGAATTGACTTTCTACCTAATTATAGAACAGTGTTAAGCAAGTCACAGCACAGTAGCTTCAGCTGTAGTGTCCTAGGTGACTTCTGTAAGACTAGAGGCACTTGGATTTCTTGGAAATAAGGATCTATGCAAGACAAACTCCTCATCCTGTATTTGTAGTACACTCTTTCAGCAGACAAGCATAAGCATTGCTCTTTCTAGGTCACTCCTCCACATCAGGGAAATGGGAGTGAGGTTTATTACCTGAAATTTACTTTCAGCTGTAGAGTCTTTTCAATCCTGAAAAGACACCATAAATGTGTCCTTTGTCTCTTCAAACTGAAAGTGCATCCCTCTCATCAACTAAATGGATACGAAAATAGCTGACCCCTACTAAAAATATGTCCTTAAATATATTCTTCCATACACTGCATAGTCATTCTTCAGACTGCAAATTATATAAATAAAAATTAACTTCAGTTAATAAATTTGATTATTATTAACCAAAGCATATCAAAATAATGATATTATGTATAGCTGTATTTCAGATATTAATTCTCAGGAGCTAAAAGCTAACAATACCAATCTCTCAGCATCCATTTGCTCAAGAATTTTCAGATCATTAGATGTTTCAGTCCCTACAGCTAAAATGTTCATCAGGCTAAATAAAAAAATAAATAAATACTCCTGACTGTTTTACTGTAAAATGATGAACAACCTCCACTGGTTCTGTGCCAAGATATTTGTCATGTTCTGTCAGAACCCCAGATAAACCTGAAGATTTTCTTTCTGATAATCTGCCACAGGCAGTCAGGGTTTGGTTTATTCATCCTCCCTTTCTACTTTCAGCCTGCTTATCTGAGGCTCTGGTCTAATTAGAGACATCACTGTTAGTGCTCTTTAGTGGAAGGAAGAGAGAATTTAGCCCCCATATACAATTTACTGCAGCATTTAAGGTTGCTTTCGCAGAGATTAGTAAAATTCTTGCTCTCTCTGATGGTGCAGGTCAATGTTAAATTCAGGTTATTCGTCACACTACATCTTGTAGACGTCATTGTTATGAGCAGTCAAAATGTTTTGACATATATCTTCTGTTCTTTCACTGAAATACTGCATAATCTTTAAAAATTATGTTTTCCCTGAAATTCACGACTTTTTGAATTAAATGCACATATGGGGTATGTCTCAAGGAGCTTTTGCTTGGCTACAGCTCATCACCATGTGCCCCATAAAGACTTCATCCTCTTCAATGTAATATGTGCATAAAACTGGGGGGGCAGGGGTGAGAGAGGGACAGGACAACATTGCAACAAGGGAAGCAATTTCTGAGATTAGCCCATAAAAGCAGTCTTGAACAAAACTCCTGCTAGACGTTGCAGGAACATATCCTGTCAACACATTTCAGAGATGCTATTTTTCAGCCTAAAAGTCAAGGTTTTATTGAGGTAAAAGATTGTGCTGCAGTCCTGCACCCTGTTTTACAGCCACATTGTGGTTTCTTTCAACCTATTTTCCTTCTTTAGAGTTGGCTCAATATAAATGATAAGAGGGCCTGCTCTTTCTGAGGTTTTAATATGGCCTAGATTATTTCTTGGTCACAGCAAAATACTTTTGCATTGAGGGGGGAGGGGGGGTGGGCGGGGGATGTTGGATTTTTTTTTTGTTAACCAGAGACAGAAAGATGTATGTCCTAAAGATAGGCTGATCCATTCTAGGCTTAAAAGGACTTCTGTCTGCCATGGCTGTCCTTCCTCTTTCATTTTCCTCTTTCTGTGAAGGTGCTAGAATGGTGTTTGTTCTTGTATTGTTTTTTAATTTTTTAAATTAGTGCAGAGAAAAACAGGGGAGAGGAGAGAAGAGTGAATGAGCATTGATAACAATTTAAATTCTGTAAGTCTTTGAGTCATAATGATACATATAATTAGGATTTTAGGTAGGCGTGAATGACTATCACAACCATCTACCTTGTAATCCTTTTTGTTGTTTCAGTCTTTTTTTATTTCAAATCCATCATCAATGTGTTTACATTTATTTATTACAAAAAGCACTTTTGCTTTCTGTGTATTTTCAAATGCCATAGATGCTTTAATGTCCAAAGAGAAGTGAAGGGACATCCATTTTCAGAATTAGTCATAAAAGCCTTATATAATTTTATAATGCCAAGCAGTTGATGCCTTTCAAGATTAATATCCAATGCTATGCCGTAAAATTGCAGAATAAAAGTCAATCCTTACATGAGAGTTACAGCCTAAGCACATTTATCTCAGAAGGTCTGAGCTGACTGGCTTAGTTACTGGAGCTCTATTTTAGTGGTGAGTAGGTGTTTAAAAAGTGTTTATATTATAAAGGTGTCCCCTCCAGAAAAAGAAAATAGTTAAATTCACAGTACAGTGACAGACACACAGAGAAACAACCTCCCCACTAAATACATTAAACAGTAATGGCAAAAAAATTAATGTAGGACAATAATTATAACAGCAAGTAGAATTAGCAGTGGAAGCAACAATTTATTTGCAAAATGCATTTCCATTTATCAGTCTTTTGCAACTACGTTAGAAAGAAATACAAAGGAAGTAATATTCATCAAGAAAAATATGTCTCTGGAAAGCACAAAATGTGAAGAAGGAGGAAATTTTTATTGCAATGTTTTGGTTTGGTTTGGTTTGGTTTTTTCACAAATTGATTTTGTATTTTGCAGGAAGGCATTTTATTGTGACAGAATGTGAAGGTATTACTACATACAACATACAGTAGCCTTGCCTTTTACATTCAATACTCCACTCAATCTGTTACTGCCATGGAGAAATTGTGTAGCCAGTAACACACCCTGTCAGTGTGATTCTATGGTGGTACCAGATTTTGTCTGAACTTAAGTATATGGTGAGTCAGAGCTGGAGTCATGACAGCATTAAATTAATCTGCCTAAAATATCTTGGGAAAACACCTATTTAAAGGAACTTATTTCATTGTGTATTTTACCCCTAGTATTATTCTTTCATCTCTGGACTATTATGAAACGTGACTTTTGACTCATGGTTCTTAGAAAGTTACATGATATCCAAACTAGGTTTATTGTAAGAACCTTTCATACGTTCCAAAATTTTATTCAAAATGTAAAGTGGCTTTTTTCCAAGATGAAGAAGCTACTCTCTATATAATGTAATAATGTGTAATAATGGAATTAAAACAAACAAAAAAAAAGTACAATACATTTTATCAAAGAGAGAATCAAAAGCTATTTTAAAATTAAATTTCAAAAATTTGAGTGCTTTTGTTGTTTCATACAAGTATTTAGTTGTGATAAGTAGAGCTCTTTAACCATATTATTTTTTGAGATATTAAGGAATTTACTCATTAAATTTCATTTGAAAGTGAATTGAGTGGCAGTTCAGGATCCAAGATTTCAAACTGGCCAACATTTTGATGCTGTGTCAATACTGCACCATCACCTTTTTCCTTCTCATTTGGCTCACTTAGCAATAGTCTGTAAACTAGAGTCCAAAATATACTCTGGGAGCTTGGCTTTTAGCTTTGACTCACAGAAGCAAAAAGCACATCTCCAGCTGCTTCCACCTATTGATCCACTTTTACAGTGCTGAAATACCTCTTGAAGTAAGTGTAGTTAGATATTAAACAAAATGATGTAACCTCTTTGGACAGATCCTTGAAGGGAAGGTGGAATCAGCACTCTAAAACTTTGCTTGTTATTTAAGATGTGCATTTCTACCTAGCATCTGATCTGCAATTCACAGAGAAATTAAGTTGATACCAGTGGAAAAGATCTTTAAAGATGAAGGTGATCAACCACAAAAAAATTTATTCTACTTTACTTTTAGGCTGTTTTACAGACTTTCCATCCCTGACTACTTCAAAGTCAGGAAGAAGTGATTTTTCACTTTTTGCAAAAAGAGCAACAGAAAACAAAACAAAAGGAAAGGAAAGGGAAACAAAATCTGAATACTTTTCTGAAAAGCTACTTCCAGTATTGCTGGATTTCTCCTGGACAACCAGGCTTCAGTCTGTCCCAGAGATGATCCCTGTAGGGTGGCTGACATCAAGCTGTACCTTGGTTCTCCTCTACAAACTGACAGTTTTATCTTGCACCCAGTGGTGTTAACTCAACTAAACAAGTAAAGTGAGATGTCTTCTGTATCACAGGTAGAAAACTAATTTCTTGATGCCAAAAATGGTTGAGTTTGAAGGAGACATAGTGGTTGACATAGCTAAGAAATGCAACTTTTTCAGTGTACAGGCCCTTTTTTATTCCTTTTATGAGCTGCTCTACATTATACCTCTGTCCAGATCATGTTCTGTCATTTTGACTACAAGCACTTGTATAATTTTATTTTTGAGAAAAAGTCAATAGAGTGTCTCTGAACATATCATCAAGTACTGTAAGTGGGAGCTGAATCTTCTCTTTTGTCATAGGGCTGGGAAACAACAATTTCTTTCTCCACAGTTTCTGAGATGGAAGGGATGGAAGTGGGAAAAAAAAAGGGAAAAAATATGCTTTTCCACAACTTCCCCCCAAAACATTGATCTGATTCTCTTCCTTAGTAGTGATAGCTTCTTTCTATTACAAAAACCTCTCTCCCAGTGATTACAAAAAGTATATTTCACATCTGCTACTGCCAGAACAGCTTAAAATGGCATATGACTGAGTGCATGACAAAAGAAATCTGACAGAATCCCTCCATCAATGAAGAGTCAGACAGGGCAATGAATATGGTCATGGTCAGAATTTTCAGTCACCAGCTGTATGTGCAATAACCCGAGAAATGTTTTGCAAACAATATTAATCCAGGTAGAAATGTCTGACTAAACCCTGCTTGGGTTTTCCTTCATAGAAGAGTTGAGAAGTGACAATAACAGACAGTCTGCTTTCAAGAAGAAATAATGAACTATTATTTAAGATCATGAAAAAAAAAATTAGGAGGGATTTGCAATTATTTTCAAGTATCAGAATGTTGTAATACCAGAAAGAAAAGTAACCCTAACAAAAAAATTACAAGGATATTACTTACTCCTAAGAACTCAAATTAGTTTGATTTGTTGTTAGATTTGCTCTTCATTCCTACATTGAAAACCTGTTGTATTTACCTCAGTCCATTTATCATTCTTGCTTCTGCAGAAAAAGCAAGATTACAAAAAAAAAAAAAAAAAATCTCATTTTGCTGCAATAGCTACAGTCTTTAGAGTTAATCCTCACTATTGTCCATCCACAATATGCAGTATTGTTTACCTCACATACAGTCAAGAAAACTCCAGGAAAGAAATGTATCTTTACAGTATTTCTTCCAAATAACAACAGTTGGGGAAAAAATGTTCATTATTATGAATTTCTCTCTCTAAATGTGCAGAACAAGAAGATTTCATCCTTCTTGAACCAAAACAAATCGTACAAGAACTTCCTTCTATTTTGAGTTTTAAATAGGATACTGATAGGAACAGGACACTATGACTTAAATTTCCTTTTAAGAAAAAAATAGAAGTCTGTTATTAAGTATTATTGCTACATATGTGCTTGAGGAAAAGAAAAAAAATCTTTCTCAAGGCTAGCTCTCCATTCCCAATTTGGTTATGATAATTGGATTTAATTTAGGATTTACATGCTGGCACAATTCTTGTGTGTAATATTTACTTTTTTCCAGATGGATAACAATTAACTTGTTAAGTTAAGAGATTAACTTAAAACAGATCTCTAGTTATAGACCTTTTAACAGAAAAAAGCAAAAAACCGTTTCTTTTCTATTACAATTAATCATTGATCAAACATTTGAATCTGTCTCGCCCTGACTGGCACATGAAATTATACTGTTTTCCTTATTATAAGTGGCATTTAAACTATATAATATAGCTTCCCCTTCCTGTTTATCTCAGCTTCTCTTTAAATCAATTAAATTTTGGCTTTTGCCTCCTCTCAAAGCTGCACTGAATTGGCATTTTAATCAAGAAAACTAACATTTCCCTGAGATGTAAAAAACTGCAGCCCTTTTGTTTGCAAGCACTTTCATGTCCCATTTACCCATATCCTCTCAGGACTTTATTATAGCAACATTAGATATTAATTAATGGAGCTGGAGCTGGTTCATTGCATACTTTGAAGAACTGGCACAAATCACCATAAGCTGGCAGGGTTGCTGCCCAAATGCTGAGCTGATCACAGTAGAAGAGGGTGTGGATGGCATGAGGACACCCCTCTAGAGCAGAGTTTTCCATCACATTGATGCCATTACAAAAACAAGTTGTTCATAGGGCCTAAGCAGATGAAAGCAAACAACATGCAGCCTTTCCTCCCCTCACCCCACCCTGAAAAATAACTGTGTTTTGGTTCAGGGTGGGTTTTCACAGCTTATCAGCTCCTTAAGCCTGTTCTGCACCCCAAATTTTGGTTCTAGGAGGACAGAAGCAGCTTAAGCTCAATAAGTAATATGGAAACTTGTCACGTCTTTTCCACAGTGTTCCTTGAATCTGGTATTTCACATGTGTAATAATAATAAGGCTACAGCATCTCTTTCTTCTGTGATTTCAAGCATCTTCAAAGAGAGTAACAGTCACCATCTTGCAACTATGGTGTTGTCTTTCCTCCTTTACAACATGGTTTTATAGAAAAAGGTGTTGGGGGCTTTTTCCTAGCTTGCACTCTTCTCTAAGTCACATATGAGCTTGAAGTGACTAAAGGAAGAATGTGACACACATACAACACAGACTTTTGAGAGGGTTTTAAATTTTTCAAATACTTTGTTTTAAAAAAGAAAAATAGTACACATTCAAAAAAGAAAACCTAAACCCACATAGCAACTCGACCACAGGCAACATGGAACACCAGTCTGGTTTTGGAGGCCAAAAAGTCAGACAAAATATTGATTAAATCTTTATTAATAAAAAAATCTTAGTATAAAAAAAGGTCATTTTGTACACTTAGGGAACAGACTAAGATGAAACTATACAATAGCAGTAAAGTAAGACACAAGTCAATTTAAAGATGCCTGAAATCATGTTTTCAGAATTGTGCTCTTTTCTGTTGTCATCTGCCATGCATTTATTGTCTCCACCAAGACTGCAAACTCCCTAAAGCAGCCACTTGATACCCCTTGGAGTTATGCATAACCATGACAACCACTAACCTATAATAAAAAGATGTTGGCACCATTAACATTTGCTACTGTTAGTTAATCCAGTGATGAACAAATATCCAGCAGGTTTAATGATAGTACTTCAAAAAGTCACATAGATACTTGTCACAAATATTATCTAGCCAAATACTTGTTATTTTCCACAATCCTTGATGCATTTCAGTCATGCCCAGTAGAATAAATAATTGTTATACTAATTAGCTTCATTTTGTCTTCAGCACTGCAATGTTCTAGTGCCTTTCAAGAGCATGACAAAGGTACACTTGGATAACAAAAAAGGGATAACTCAAAGTAATGTGATTACTTTGAGTGGAATCCTTTGCCAGATCTAGCCCTCATAACTAATCTGACAGAGCAGAATATTGATAGAATTCATCACTTAGGAACAAATAGATCTTTAAGCCACAATAAAGCAGGCAGAAGGAATCTAAAACAATCTAGAAGTATCAACTCTGATTAAGGTTGCTCTTCTCCTTGGAAGAGGTCAGTTTCCATTAGAATTACTGGTTTCTTGTGCATCTCCTCTATTCTGTCCTCAAATACTAGCATACATAGGTAGGAACAAAAGTGGTACCTGGGTATTTGAAGTTGGGCTGATGCACTCTGCTTGATCAAAGAAACCAAACTGATTATTGCTTGCTCATATAAGTGGGCTTTCTAAAAGCAAAGCTATTGACAAGCATTCTTGTAAACTTACACCCTGTAACTGGTACTTAAATACCAGATAAAAGACATGTGCCACACAGCAGTCCTACTCTGGATTATAGATCTGCATCCTGTTCACATCAGTGTGACTGCCTATAGAGCTGGTATCTTGAAGGCAACTTAACTGAATCACCTATTGCAAAGTCATTCAATACACATCTTCCTCCTACACCTATGACGTCTCATTTTTACTGTCACTTTTCTCTAATTATTGAAGTAAGTCATCAGGATATTTACTCCTGGAAACTTCCATTAGAGAGACATCACAAATTATGGCAAATCTGGAAAGAACACATGATAGGCAATGGATATGTCCATTAAGCAATATCATTTTGGCTACTGACAAACATTTTGAAAATATACGTTTCGACTCTCCTAAAGGTTTTGTTTTCTTCTTGCAGCTGAACCCAGACATCAGGAAGACCCCAAGCCTCTTGGAAAAACAAGTTTGTATGTAGCATCTCAGTCAGAAAAGCCATCACTCTGTCCTTTTCAACTGTTGGTACTGCAGAAATAGATATAAAAATGTTATAAATAGAATTTTCATTGTATTTACCTCAAAGGTATTTATTTATCTGCCTAAGTATTTTGAATGCATTATATAAAATGTATTCAAAGCATTCAAAGCAAAATGGCCAAACTGTATAAATGGTTGTGCAAGTTCTATAGGTAGATGATTAAATAAACATCACCATAAGTGTGAAACAGTAATAGGCACTACCATCTGCATAATGTGAAGAGCATATGAGTTCATTTGTTAAAATGAAAACCTGGAAAGGTTCTATAGCCTTACACTTGATGTATATCTTACTTAAATCATCAAAACAGCATTGGACCCCACCAGACAGTTTCAGCTGATTATGACTTGTTTACCAACACTTTTTCCAAAAGGAAAGCAGAGCAAGTAAGTTATCCCCACTGTTTTAAAAACAGGGCTCACCTGCTTGCTGAGAGTGTTTTTCTGCCAACAGCTGGTGGAGAGGGTTCACTATGGAAGAAGCTTTTTATCCACCAATATTTATCAACTACCTCTGGCAACCCTGTCAAAGGAGAAAAGTCCACAACATTAAACACTAGATGAAAAACAGGAAAAATTGAAAAGTGTTTCAGAGAAGGGAACAATACCGTGCATTGCTTTGTCCTGGTCTGTGATGTTCACAGCATCCAAACAGCAGGAGGAGCTGGAAGAAACACTGGATTCCGAGTTCAGTCTTGCTGTTTGTGGAAAACAGAGACACACGTAATGAAAAAAAGATGCTTTGAGAGAGTGCATAATTTATACGTCAGGAGTTTTTCAGACATGCTGCTACCTCAGAGGAAACAATTTCACTGAGCTACAGAGTATAACTTCTATAGTATATATACAGTGTTCTTCTACAGTAGTTTTCATAAGAACTTTTATATCAGCTTCTCTCTTGCTCTAATTACACTTCCCTTAAAAGCATACTGAGATCTGTCTGCACAATTTTCACTGAAATCACTGATAAAACTTCAGATCATGGCCACGCTGCTATCAAGACAAGCAAGTACATCCTTGAACATTCAAGGCCACAACAACCCAATTGCTAGACTTTCCCTTGTGACACAACTAATTGCTAAACTCATACTAGTGCCCATCCTGGGCCTAGGAATCCTAATACACCACATGTACCCTCAAAAGTGACTATTTTACATATTTAGAAACAAAAACGTGAATTGATTTTGTATTGTGTCTAAATTTACAAAGTAAACAGGAAGTAAAGTAAATAGAAAGTACAGGTAGAAACCACGACTTGCTAGGCTACCATTTTTTCTAGGTCATGTTTTAAAGTTAAATATATATATATATATGTATATGATAACCCTAACAATAGATAAACAATTCTAAATAGATTAATTTTAAAAGGTAGATTAATAGCCAGAAGCAGATGGTCATTAAAACTAAAGTTCTGCGATATTAAAAACTTTCCAAGAAATTAAAAGCTATTAGGCAAAGACAAATGTTTGCCTCCAGTTCCTCCAGACATCACCTGAAACCCTTTCTGACACTTTTCCTGACTGCCAACAACCCGGCCACTTTCTCGAGAGAGGCTCGGGGGGCTCAGCCTCCCTCCTCCAGAGGCGCTCCCCAGGCAGAAAGAAAGGAAGAGGGGAGAGAAGGGTTGGGGATGTTTGGGGACAACACGCAGCTCCCAGCCCCGCCGAGCACTCACTCCTGTAGTACTGGTTCTTGGCCAGGAGGCAGCCGGCGGAGGGGACGGAGGCCATGGTAGCGACTCGACGGGGAATCCGCCTTTCTCCGGGAGGAGCCTGCGGGGGAAAGGACGCGCTGTGCCGGGGGAAAGGAAAGGAAAGGGCGCGCCCGGCGCGGGCGGGAGCGGTGCCGCTGCCGCGTCCCCACGGCTCACCTGCGCGGCCCCGCGGCTCACCTGCGCGGCCCAGCGAGAGCGGCCCTGGAGAGACAGAAAGGCGGCCCCACTCCGCAGCCAGCGCCGCCGGGGCCCCGCTGCCCTTTATGGGACGCGGCCGGCGGCTCCCCCCGCCCGGGGGCGGTGGCACAGGCGGGACGGGAGGGAGGCGACGGGAGGGGAAGGAGCCCTCGGCCGCGGCCGCCCAGTGCCCGCCGGGTTGGCCCGGGACAGTCGGCGGCGATTCCCGCGGCCCCGCTGCGGCCCCTCGGTCCCCGCTGCTGCGGGTCACCCCGAGCACATGTCTGGAGTGCCTCGGGCGGGACTAGGAGCTATTAATTATTCTCCTTCCTGTGCGGAATGGGAAGAGCGGGGGGAAGCCTGTTTGGGTAAAGATTTTTGCTGAGAAACGCAAACGTGGTTATGCATATACACTAATTTCTTTAGTGAAGCCAAAGGAATGATCTCTGCTCTCACGGTAATGAGCAAATCCTGTGATCATGTAGTCTTGGTTAACTTAGAGCAAAGTCCAAGATAAATCAAAAAATTTCTTTTACCTTCCCAAGATAAATGCACAGCTCCTTTTCACTGTTGTAATCATATTACATGGAAAACCTAGTCCAACAGTGTGTGTCCTCACCTTTCAGAATTGTCTACAGAAAAAGTAGCAAACAGCTTTGGCTATTTGGTTTGCTCCTGCTCCACGACAAAACTTTTTGTCCTTTTTTTTTTTCTAGCAGGAGCTGTGGGTAAGAACACAGAGGTGTAGTGTGTGTGATACCATGTTACTATCACATCTGCTTGAACAGTGCGTTCTATCTCAAATGATAAGGATACAGCTCATAATAGCTCCTAGCACATTTATAAGGGTGCAAACCACACTGCATGGAAATCACCTCTGAAACAATACCCATTAAAAATTTGTAACAGGTAAGCAGCGTGTATTTTCATAGGCCTTTTTATTGATGTGCTGTCAGTCTTGACAATGTGATGGTCCTCCTGAGCAAAGATTGAAAGCTCATCACTGAGAAATCTGCAAGATTGACATAGGAAATACTTTGCAGATGAGTTCATACCAAGCACTAGCACCAGTTACCCCGTACATTTATCCTGTTACGTAAAAAAGCACTTAAGAGTAGTAGTACTCACTGTTGCAGCTTCCTGTTTATGGATACCTAAATGTATTAGCTTATTGATAATATTAGCTATTATTTTGTTGTATCAGTCACCTCGTTCCCTGCCTTAGTAATCAATTTCCATCTTCAGTCTTGTTCTATTTGAGGGCAATAAAACTTCTGCAACGCTCCATTTGTTTTTGTCACCATAAATGCCCTCGCAGTGAGCACTCTGTTGAATAGTCAGATCCATTCCTGAAAGAGAGGAAGCTTCTTCCCAAGGAGCCATAGGAAATGGTCTTCTTGGGCTGTGAGGGTGGGGGCATTTGTAATGATAGCACTGTGTCCTAGACAGAGCTAGTAACATTATCATTTATTTTATCTGCTTTTGTCTTTCAGCTTTAAAATCCTGTTTTAATATACCCATTGGTTTGTCAAGGACATTATCAGAAAAGCTGTTTAGGCTCTGACATGCCTATGGAAGAGACTTTGTATTTGGCAAGGAAACAGACGTAAGTATCTCTCTTGCAAACCTCACAAAGATCCATCCATTTCAAAGACATGCCAAAATACTCAGGAGCTGAGGAACACCAGGTCTGTAAAATTTTCAATTGCTTCACTGCTGCATGAGTATAATTTGGCTTTATCATTTAGGATACACGGCCATTTACCACTTCTGTTTTGGAGCCCTGTTTAATGCACTGGAATAGAAAGGGCTTATTTATTGAGAAATTTTCCACTATTCCTCTTATGTCCTATCTGTTGTATTTTCTTCTAGTAAGAATACAGAATCCTCTGAATATGGAACTGCAGGTTTCCCCAGTGTTTTTTCTTGCATGGTCATTTTGGCAGACTGTTTCTAAAATACTGGCACAATTATTTTAAAGTACTGCTACAAAACCAAGGCATGCTGTTATCTTCTGCTAACAAGAGCGAATTCTGAGATCCAAAGGAGCTAAGATAAAATTATCCACAAATCTTACATGTCTCATATAAGAGCAGTTAAGGACTTTATTTTTTTTATAGCTACTTCATGCCATACTTCATTTACCCACTTATAGCTGTCATTTACTTCAGATCCAGATTTAAGTAGTCAGTGTGTTGATAAATCAGATTCTCAATCAGACATTGAAAAACTTGGTTAGTGGCCACCTATGATTAAGTAACTCGCATAGCATCAATTACAAACTCAGGGGCAAGGTTACAATTTAGCTTTCAAGACAGCATTCAATTGCCTTAACCACTGACCCATTCTTTTCTCCCTGGAAGCTTTGGCTGCATCACTACTCACACTCTTGTCATGAATATGGAAGTAGTCCTATTAAATACATGCTACAGTCTCTTGAATAACAAACTCAGTTCATATCCATGCTTTATGCAAACAAAGGCAGGGGCCCTATGAAATAAATAGCACATAATCCCCAATTTTGTAAAAATGTATTTACAAAAGATACATTTCCAACCCTTTGAATGACTAATACTGTGACCTTAACAAAAGTATTAATATAACATTTGTGCATGGATAACTATTAAAAACATAGTACTGAATTATTTGTGATCCCATGAAACATGGATACTTACCAGAAAGTAACTTGTAATTAAAAATTATATCAATATGACTGATTAAATGGATAAATCTTCCACCTTATCGTGCCAGGATTACCTGATATAACTCTTTACTGGACATTAAAAGCAAAACATCACTGTCACAAAGAGAAAAACAAACAAACAGTCTATATTGAGTTACACTTTGAAGCTGACCTGTTAATTATTCACTAAACAAAGTTCATCTAATAAACCTGGTTACTCATTCACTTTTTGGAACATCTGGGAACCTGGTGCCAGTCTTTCTGGGGACTTGTTTTGGATATTTTCTTCCACTCACTTTTATGACATTTTTTTTTTACCTTTCCCTGCCGCTTAACCTTCTGTAATACTAGTGTGGCAGGACTGTGTCCTTTGTGTGATTGTATGGGTACTCTGACAATGTTTAGAGAGATGTGAACAATTTGAGTGAAAGCATCTTTCCAAATGCATATGCAGGAAGGTACAGTTTTGGCACATGGGGGTTGAGTATTCTCTCCCTACAAGCCTCTGGAAAAGCAGATTTTGGACCTTTTCATAAATCACAGAATCACAAAATAGTCTGAGTTTAAAGGCACCTAGAAGGATAATCAAGTCCAGCTCTTAAGTGAATGGCATATACAGGGATTGAGCCCACAGCCTTGGCATTATTAACACCATGCTCTAACCAAATGAGCTAATCTTAAAATTAGTCTTATTACCCATCCACAACTAACATTTCATTCTAATTTTTTACAGAAAGTATAAATCACTCTTTTTTAGGGGAAGTGTGTATCAGTTTGACCATATGGCTCTTCAGGAGAGGACCAAACTCCCCTGAGTAGTATTTTGTAATGGATGTATTAACATTTTTAGAGAACTTTCAGAACCGTTTCCTTCATGGATCTGTTAGTAACTCTAATCATTCACTATCTCAACAAATTGTTGTGCATACCTTTTCTGTCAAATTTTGAAAAGAGTCTATAAAAAAGGCTTGCATTAAAGAAATTCCATCGTTTCACTATGTGAAGTAAAAAAACTTTGCCATGCAAAAATTACTTATCAAAACTTGCTTATATTGTTAGCCACTTCCAAGGACCAGTTCCGTCACTTACTTTTTTCATTCATTTGTTATACACTTCAAATATTCCTCCAAGCCAAACAACTCAGAGGGAATGCAGGCCTCATCTATCAAATCCAAGGGGAATTGAGGTATTGATGAAGAATTAAATGGCAGAGTGAGAGTTGGCAGGGGAATGGAAATTCGTATTGTATGCAACCTGCAAAAGATGCGTAGGATCATAGAGCTGCTGGGGAGAGCCTGAGCACAGAAGGGACAAGAAACATTTTTCTTCACTGCTGCAGTGTTGTGAACACCACTGCAAATCATCAGCTCTGTAGTAATGACCGCTCCCAGTAATGAAGTGATTGCTTACTGGGAGCTCCAGCACTTTCTTTCATTGTTTTTATTTTTAGGCTTTACTACAAATGTGAATATAAACTCAGGAAAAAAAAAGAAAGAAAAAACAAAACAACACATTAGAGAAGAGAAAAAATTTCTTTTTCTTGACCATTTAAGATATTGAATGAGATAACACTGAAAGCAAAGGGCAACTGCTGATCTCTAGAGTGCATGGAGCACACCCCTGAATGATGCACATTGCTGCAAATATCAGCAAAAGCAGGGGAAACACATACTTTTACATACAAACTGCATGGCAGAAACACTGAAAAAGGCTGTGCATTTCTAAATAGTTAGTACATCTTTGTCTTTTACTGTTAAGTGCCAGTTTTCAAAGGCTGAAAGTTACAAATTTCTCTTTATTCAGTCCAATTCATGTCCAATGCAGCACTACACTCACACAAAAACAAAAACATTTTAACATTTGTCATTTTAGTTTTATCTTAGCTCTTAACTGAAACCCATTTTTCTTTGGATCCATATGCAACAAGCTGCACAAACTTCTTCCAGCAAGCTATATCTTTTATATCTTTCTCAGAAGGCATATGAATACTTGGATTTTTTGTTACTTTTGTTTCTCAAGTATTCCAAAGAAGAAGACCTAAGCTCCCAGTATCACCAAATATAGGGATTATAAATTTTATTCCTACAAAATAGAATATGTAATTGATTGGAATGTAACTGAATAAAGCAAAATTGAAACACAGGGGTGTTTATATACCTTTTTAATATGTCCCTGGAAATTTATTGATCTATAGAGAGAAGAAAAGTTGGCTAGTTATTCAATTTCACATCCATTACAGAGATGCAGGGCCAAATTTCATATTTTAATATTCTTGTCTATTTTGGTTAAAACAAACATTTTATTGAATAGCATCCACTTTTTCAAATTGTTAAAAGAGTACTGTGCAGTTTGATGCACACACTCTTTTCTCATTCACTTTTGTACCTACTCTCTCTCTGTCTTGCAGGTAGAATGGACTCAGGCTCACCAGTTGGAACACATCCTGATACCTCTTCAAAAGCATCCTAGAAGATTGTAGTAGCCCATCCTGCCTCACAGTGCACAGACAACATTCCTCACATAGCACTGAGACCTGCTGGCATCCTCATTTCTTGACTAGTTGTTCTGTCACCAGGCCAGATGCTCAGAATGGAGCAGCATGAGGTGCAAAAGGAATCAGAGAACTTGTGAATAAGAAGAGCATATTCATAATTTTGCAGCTGGAAAATTTCCCATTAACCTAGCAACAGAGGACATCACAGAGCAGAACTGTTCCAAAATTAAGAGGCCAAAGTGTATTTGTACAGCTGTGTTAGAGCAAACTGTATGGGGGTGTGGGGGGTCTTACCTCTACATGGGGTGGTTGTGATTGCAATACCTCAAGAAACATGAAAGCCTTAGTTCACTCACAAATTCCTCCAGCCTGCAGAGAAGGAAAGCTGGCCGTGTAGGAACTTATCACACAAGGACACCAGGTCAGATCCTCAGCTCATTATGCTTGTTGTTTCCTTCTTCTCTCAAAATTTAACCAGTTGACCTCAGAAGTGCAAACATCATTAGGGACTGACCAGGGACTCTGCCATTTTTTCTAGACTCCCACATACTTAATTTCATCTGAATCGGAGTTTAAATATGCTTAGTACCATTCTTTGGCCCTGAGGACAACTGATATAAAATGGCCAACAGCCACACTGTTTTATACTGCAAAATAAGATGTTTACAACCAAAATAGTGAAGAATCCTCTCTTGCTTGTTTTAAAACCCAAGCTGCTTGGCAGTTTTTTGGGAAAAAGCCAGGGAAAGCCCTAAGCCTAAGCAATTCCAGGACGTTTCTAATATCTTAATAGTATGGACAATCACTTTCTGTCTCCTGTCAAGGTTCCCTGGCATTAATCCAATAAGTCAAATAAGCTGGCAAACAAATGACTCATCTAGGCATCCATTTGAAAACCTATCATGTTTAACATTTGGGTGTAGATGGCTAATTAGGGTCCAGTTATTGCATTTCTTTAGATCCTAATGAATCAAATGCAGTGGCTGTTTCCATCTCCACAGATGCTGCTGCTGGGAAGTCTTTCTCTGAGGCTTCTGCAAAGCTGCCTCCACATGCACAGTGCCAAGTCTTTCAGCACAGCAAGGGCTAGAGCACAGTCCCATTCACACAACCAGGGAGGGCCTTCTGCCTTAAATATGCAACATACCAGCAATAAAAAAAGAGAACAGGCACTGCCAATCTCTGCTTCTGTGACTATTTAGGAGCCAAAAAAAAAAACCAAAACAAAAAAAAAAAAAAAGAACCAAAAAAAAAAAAACCCAGGAGAGAAAGGAGCCAGACATGACACTCCTTTGGGAGACTGTTCTTCCCAGTCTCAAGCCTGACACCATTGCTGAGCCTCTAAGTGTCACATACTGACACTGCACTTCAAGTTGCCATATGAAAAAGGAAAGGTAGCCAAGGTGAGCACTTCACAAAGTAAAAGTACCCATCATCCCAGTAGAATTTGCTCCAAGTATGAACTCATCTCACTGGCAATGAAGGCATAGTTGGCAGCATTTCCTGGAGCCGAGGAAAGGCAGTGAGGAGCTTCTTCATCCCACCAAAGTATAAGATGGATGCAAGTGGTTGGTCTGTGTCAGGATATACTGTTTACGTGCCACAAGACTTGGTAGTCTGAGGTCATATCCACTGCTACTGAACAACTGGAAGTACAGGTTTGAAGCAGTATTAGTACAGTCCAAGAAACACAGAAGAGAAAATGAAATGAAAGATGGCAAGGGGTCCTTTAATCCAGAGTTTCTTAAACTGTAGGATGTATTTTGCTGAGGCATTTAGCAAAAAGATATAAACAAACCATTCTCACTACAGAGTTACATTCTGTAAGAGTGTGTTAAAGAGACACTAATTAACTCTAAATAAGACCAACTCGGCTGAGATGTGTTGCTCCAATCTTCTGCCTCTTACGACACGATCTGCACTGACAGGTATTTGTCTACTTCCTGTGATGCTGAATCATACCAAAAGTGATGAAGAATCAAAGGAATTGCCATTGATGTGCTGCTGATGGACGGGATCTCCTTCAGGTAAATGGGAGTCTGGCCACAATGGTGATGTTATAGGTACCTCTCCTCAGAGACTCTACTCTGAATACAGCTGCTAGACACAAAACACCTAGTTCCTTGACTTTCACTTTTCCTATAGTTTAAATAATTCCCATACTTGCAGAAATTTAGTCCATTTTTTTCTGACAAATGAGAACTGATGCCTACATGCAGCCTTGCAATTTCAGGATCACAAGTATACTTGCAGTATGATTTTATTTGCTAGGTTCATAGTAGGTTTTCCTAGCAAATGCCAATATTGAAAAAACAAACTTAGACAAGGGTCTAAAGATTAGAGTTGATAATGCAGTGAAAGTTTGATACAGTTTAATGAAGTTTTCATAGTATTTTCATTTGGTCAGTGTTCTGTCTGCTTCTTATCACTAGATCTGTTGTCAAGGGTTGAGTTTATCTACTGTCTGATTTACCGGTGAAAATACTGATAGGCAGTTTTTCATTTATCTCCATCCTACTGAGGTACAACAACTGTAAAATAGTATAACAAGGGTCAGTCTCAGGTGTGAGGAGTCCGATCAGACAGAAAATGCATAGCAAATTTTCCTCACCCTACTTAAATTTTTTTTCCTCCCTTTTTCTTGCATTGCAGTTAGCTGCAATTTTCTCAAGTTAATTCAAGTCCAACAGATCCTTTATACATTTTGAATGGGAAGTAATTCACACTCTGTATGCAAGTTGACTTTTGGTAGAATATTTGAACTAGCTGTAATTGAAAGATACACTAAATAATTATGTATGTGATCACAGGTTATGATAACTGCTAATTTGCTCCCTCCATTCCTCCTCCTATTTCCTATCTTGCATGTATGACAATGCAATCCACTCCCTTTAAAGAATTTTCTTGAGAAAAGCAAGCTATAGAGGACCGCAAAATTAAAGACCACCAAAACAGCTTATAGACCAAAGCTACAAAATGTACTGTAGAACACATCAAGCTTTATAATGAAACGGAGCAAGAAGGTGAAACAATTACTCCAGTAAAACTGTAAACAATTAATTAATGGTTAATACTTGAAAATGTTCTAGAAGATATGATACAGGATAGGTGTTAGTCTTTTGAGAGAGTAAAAGAAGCTGTGAAAAGAGCTGAATATCACTGTCAGAACAAATGCAGAGAATAGATTGTTTGAACTCAGCAAGAGAATCTTGAAATAGCTAAGACTGGTTTATGCAAAACTGAAAATGTCACCTCCATTTGGTTAATCTCATTTACCTTAAATTATACTTTCCAGCATCTTAGAACCTCCATATCAGTCAAGAGAGAAGAGTTTATAATTGGCTACCAGTGTTCATGTTCACTCCTTTGCCTTGGAGAAAATGAACTACTGTCAGAAATTTAAGGTGGTTTCCAATCCTGCAACCACAGTCTTGGGCTGTCCTCACTTGTTAATGCAGCAGCTGCTGCTACCCTGAGAGACTGCTGCCATATGATATTTGACCAACCCACTTCAGACACTTTCAAGACTGCTAAAAAGGTACTGGCCTGCAGCTTGGGAAAATTGTTGAAAAGAACAAGTTTTGCATTATACCTACAGTTTTCCTTTAAGTCACCTTTGGGAGAAAGTAGTTCTGTGTGCCTGAAAGAGCTTTGGTATTGGAGCTGGGTCATGCACAGCAAGGTTAAAGTCCGGCAAGCTGCCAGAACAAAGTCGTTTTGCTCAGCATTGGCTTCAACTCTCACACATCTGCTCTGTAATTCACCAGCTTGCTGCTGTCAGCCTTTGGAAGGACCAGTGACTGAACAGAATACAAGACAACTATTTCTAAATACTTCTGAGGATCTGGGTTAAGGTACTTTTTTGTTTAACAGCAGAGCACTATCCCTGTAATTTCATCTGGGTGACCCAGGGATGCCAAATAACTGAAGTTATTTTTATGAATATTGTTGGAGATATTAATTCTCAAAACCCCACCCTTTTTAAAATTTTATTCCCTAAAATCTTGTAACTTTTTTATAGTGTTTTTTCTTTCTCCTAACTAGATTGTTAAAGAAAATATTCACAATAAGTGCAGTTCAGATTCAAGAGTTTAAAACTTTAGGCATATTCTTTTATGAACAATTTGCAATATGCAGAATTTCAGGCACATGTGGACAAGATGGTTCTGCATTAATCAAAACAGTCACATGGAGCAGAGGCAGTTAGTCAGCAATAAATTAAAAGCCAACAAGAACAAGTCTTATCCTCAAACATTCACATTTTGCATATAATTACTGTGATTTTGTCTGTATATCACAGATAGAGTCTTCTATTTTTTTATTTGTCTGAAAGTGTGGACTATATAATAGAGGCATAAAATAGCATCTGAACCAAACAGCATTTCTGAACATAAAAACAGTGTTTCAGATACTGTTCATTAACCTCATTCATTTTAATTGTTACCCAGTCCAAAATTATATCCTTTTCTATTACCCCATAATGACTTCTTTAATTTGCCAGAAATACAAAAAATGAGCAAAAGGAAGATCAGAAAATCTTACTGCAGAATTTCACAGTTTTCTCACAAAATATAGTTGCAAAATATTGTTCTAATAGGAATTTGTATTAAAGTGCGAGTGATTTTATGGTTTTTAAATTGAAGGGGAACTTTGATAGTTCTGAAATCGATAGCGTTTTGTAAATTTTAAAGCGCTCTCTCCTTTTCTTTGTCTCATTTATTTAGGGTTTCTCAAATGAATTGTTTAACCTCAAGCACTTAGTCCACATCCACAGTTTCATTTATGTCATAGTTAAGTAAGCCTAGAAATTAGGAGTAAATAGTGTAGTTTGGCCCTGTCACCCCCTCACTACAAACACTGGAGCTCAAAACCAGGAGATTGAACTGGTGCAGGTGTCTGCCTAAGGAATGGGGCTCACAAGAATCACCAGGGTGGCCTTGGCAGCACCTGAGAAGCACAAGAGGGCCTGTGAAGCAGCTGTGTTACCAGTGAGTAAACACCTCTCCCTGTGGTTTCCCTGCTGTACTATTCCAGGTAGTAAATGAAATCTGGCTCACCTTGTTCTTTGCACTGGCAGCAGGCTCAGCTTGGAAAGGAGCATCTCTTGGCTGCCTTAGAGCTCCAGATTCCACCTTCTGTAAATTTGCATCTTGCCAAAGGATCATTAAAGTAATTTTTGTCATTTTTGGTTTGTAAGAGGGAAAAGGCACATTCTTAATGCCTCCCTAAAAGAATTCAGTTTTTACTGAATGGAAGATCTGAAAGGAAGTACTTGAACCTTATGAATTCTGTAATAAAGTTTGGAAATGCACGATTAGCATTGGCCTTTTATATATGCACCTATCTGAGCTATGAGGAAATCTGACAAAGGCAGATATTTAACTGTTCAGCTGTTTCTTTCATGGATCTGCAGTGCAGCAAGACAAGCAGGCAGAATTAACCCCTGTCAGCACCATTCCCAGGACCACAGTAAGGGAGCCCCAGGCTGCAGTGCCTTGTCTGTGCCTGCCATTCCCTTAGTTTGCCACAGGCATGTTCCCACTTTGCCAAGGATGAAGTCCTCGAGGCCATGACTGCAATCATGCAAGCTCTTCTGTCTCCTTTGAAAGGTGTCTCTTGCTCCTGCACAGAACTACAGGACTTGTAAGATCACTGCCTGATGCTACTTTACAGCATCTACACTTTGATCACTCTATTACAGCAAGCTACATTCTGTGACATTGTCAAATGTCACGTGTCATGTGACGAGAGAGGTGGCAACAAGCTCCAGGTATCTCCAGATTCAAGGGCAGTAAAACCCATCTCCCCGGATGGTTTATGGAGGCCATTCGGCTTCTGTGTCTTCTTCACTGTGCTCTTCAAAAGTTGTGCCAGCACCAAATGAATCTCTGTGATTTTCTGATGCACTAAAAGCATGGCAGATGCACCATCCAACTCAGTTTTGCCAAGTGTTAATAGTTCTGGATATACATCATGAGCCCCTCCTGGTGCTAATTTCTGGACATAGAAGATTGCCTTCATAGTTCCATCTCGGAAACTGCTCAGAGCTGGAGAGGTATAACACCTGCTTCTCTTTCCATTTTCCAAGTCTAGAAATGCATGGTCATTTTTACTTGAAAGCCATTTCTGCCAGACTCCTTCAGATCCAGAGCACAGGAGTCTGGTGTTAGTAAATCTGTTGTGGCTGTGGATGTAATGAAAGTCTGCAGGCCATCACCAACTGCTGTTTTCCTGTCTGGTGAAAGTCTACACCATCCTGGATGTCTTTGCTGTATTCAGAGGGGATAGCACACTCAACTGTGCTATGTAGTACGTGATGATGACATTTTTCCTTGCTTAGTGTTCCCTGGACAAGGCCAGTGCTTAATACACTCTTGTGGGCAGAGAACCCAAAGGCAATGCATGCACACAAGACTGAGCCATGCACACATCTGCTACAGGTAGAAAATCTGAAAATGAGCATTATATGATCTATTATCTTTCTTTTTCTTCTTTTCAGGTCTGCATATATTTTAAAAAGCCAGTAGACCCATTTCAGTACAATCTGTTTAAGTTTTTGGACCAAATCTTCAGCTGTAACAGGTGACAACAACATTTTTCAAGTTTTTAATACAGTTTGACAGGTAAGACTATGAAAGCAGTAGCTCATTATTTTATATTTATGAACCAAGCTGAGATTCTATAATATCCTGTCCTGATTTGATCTATTGTTGTGCTCTTATTTCCAGCCACTTTTATCTGACTGCTGCAAGAAATTCCACCTATAGGTACTGATGCGTTGCCTTTGAATACAATCACATATTGTTGCCCGTTCTCTCAGTTTGATTTATTTTGGGTGATAAATGAACATCTTGAGGCAGTCATCAGATTTTAATTTGACTGAACAGATCGTAACTGAAAATCACAATTTTCCTAGAGCACTGTTGAAGAGCAGCCAGTCATTTCACATTACCCATACATTGTTGGCTGTTTATTGGTTCTCTGCAACATGCACTAGAATCCTTTTTGCAGTATTTACAACACTATTCACATATTTTACTATCAATGTTTTATAAGCTACCAGCAGCAGAAAAAAAATTTACTCACAGAGCATATGATACTGGGAAGATCATAGAAATGCAAAACAAGTACCTATTACACATCCAAAAATATACTAAGTTGCCTCATGAACTATGAAGGCTCAAAAATCCTTTATAGCTGCATATTATAACTTTTTAACTTTTTTTTCCTTCCTAAAAGCCTCTGAAGAGCCTCAGGTTTGAGAAACGCTATACTTTCCCTTGCAAGGGTCTTTTAACACAGCTGCTTATAGGTCTTGTTCTGCTGTTACATTGATGTAAAACTGTTGCCAACAAAGGATTAATTTCTGATTTATAAGACTGGAAATGCTCTATCTCTTTCCTCTCCTCATTGCTCTCTTTGCTTTCCCTTGCCTTTTTTCAGCTTCGCATTGAGTTTAGGGACTAGTAAATAAACTCATTCAAGCTTCTCTACATCATCAGCCACAGGATATTGCCTCTGCCAAGGGCAATGACTTCTTTCTGGCTGAATAATGTCTTCCAAAAACACCTGATGTCACTTTGAAGGCAGCAAAAAAGGGAGACCCTGCCACTTCTTGGCCAGCCTGCTTGCATTTTCCTGTAATCAGTTTTCCGATTTATAGGCAATGGCATCCAGAATGGTATCTTTTGTTACTTTTGGTCACTGTTGACTGCTAAACACATGTAGAGTTTTAGTAAAGCTGACTCACATGAGAGGAGCTTTTCTTATTATAGCAATCACATCAACTAGAGCAGCAGCTGATTTTAACAGAATTTATTTACTTTAAAAGAACAAAATGTTCTGGCTGAGTTCTGATACAACAGAATAAGCATGGTCAGCTTTCATGAGAAAAACTTTCCACAGGCTAGAATCTCTTAGTTATTTTCATAGGAAGCTCACCAGAGTGCTCTTCCCTCCACTGTAAGCCCAGTACCACTGCAGGCTCTACACTCTGAGAAATACGGGCTGCACCATTGGCTTCTTTGCTGGGACAGGGCTGTAGGGCTCCATGGGGACAGGAAGGAGCTTGGGTGGTACATTTTTTCTGTACCTCTAGTGCTCAGCACAGCAAGGCATCTTTTGTGCCATTTGATTCATCTCATAAAGGATTCGTGTGAACCTAGCGCTTCTGTGTGGCAATCCCTCTGTACCACTGTAACTCCAAGTTAGCCTCTGTATTGGAAGTTTAAAACTTACACTGTCCTCACAAAGGTTTTGAACCCTCGAAACTACAACTTTTGAAATTTCATCCTTTGTACCTACTTGGTACTGGTTTTGCTACTATGAGATAAAAAACAAGACTTTGTTGTAGTCTTCAAAAGTTGAAATCCCTTGCTTGGTCCACCCTATAGTAGCTGATGCTTTAGATAATTTTTCTGTTCAACTATTTATGCACAATTCCTTCTGATGAGAATATTTATTTTTGCTACAGATACAAGGGAAAGACTGGCATTTTCTACCACTTTTGATGGGAAATATGTTTTTATACCTATGTTTGGATTTCTTTAGTTATTGTCTGTGCACGTCATTCAGAAGTAAGTCCCGGAACAAACTTTCACTTGTCACTGCTAAATTAATTTAAATTATACAAAGGATAAAAAAACAATTGTATGACCTGCTGCCACAAGCAGATTGATCTTCAGGGAAAACAATTTTTTGTCGTGCCTTGCTTTGAAACCATCCTGGGATGCTGTTGAGAAGTATTTTTCACCGCTCATGCTTCCTTAACTCAGGAAACAAAGTAAAAAACATGGTGATGATAATAACTAAGTACAGACTCTGTGCTGAGCCTCTTTAAGGAAGTAACTTTCAAAGACATGTGGAAGAAAATACCTGCTGAGTTCATGTGGTAGCATACATCTTTTGTGTAGTTTGACCTTAGATCCTTTCTATTCAGAGTTTCACTGCTATCCCTTCTGCAGTTGCCTTATGTTTTATGGAGTGGCTGGAAAGTATATGATGTAATTATGAGAAAATCTGTTTGGAAGGTGAAAGGGTTTACATTTCAAATAGCTTATAACTTCTTGTGTAAAATACTTTTATTTTATTTGGAGCAAAACCTCAAATGCTGGTTCTCTTGCATCAAGGACTGCTGCTGTCAGTCCCTGGCATTAATTCAGTTGGAGGAGACTAAACTGGTGAGGAAGTTCAGAATATTGCTCCATCTTTCAAAAATGTGTTCAAAACAACATCATGTGCTTTTCAGCTGTAACCTCTCCTGACTCTCCTCCCAGCATCAGGTGAGTGAGATACAGAGGATTTCTGGAAGAACCAGAGCAAATATGCATTAGAGCCTCTGGAAGCACAGCATGCCAAGTTACATACTGCGCAGCTCAAAGTCCACTGGAATTCTGAGAAACAGGAAACAACACTAACTTTACCCGTAAAATCCCTACTCTTCAGATGTAAACAAAGTTCTACTATCTGCCCAGCCTTCTGTGAGTCATCTCTACACAACATTCTTTAAGGAAAACTTGACTTGACTAAAACACAGCGTCCAGTGAATATCAAACTAATAATGAATACATGTTCCATGAGCTATTGTAAATTCTTATGTAATTCACTGGCAGTGAAATACTCCGCTCCATAAACTGGGCATGAGATAGGCTGCCAGGCTTAGAGGTGCCTCAAGCCTGGCTTTGCAAGGTGGGCAGGATGGCCTTCCCTTTCTGTGGAACACACTCAGGACTAAACTCCTGCCTTGGCAGGAGTGTCAGCCCAGAGTTCAAGGCCAGCTCAAGGCCTGTTTGAATACTCGTCCATATTGGCAAATCTTTGCACTTCAGGGGACAGTTTTCAACTCAGATGCTGGTGATGCTCATCTGGAGAGGGGACCTCATGTGGTCCCTCTGCTAGAATTGCCTTTTTCTGCACTCCAAACCATGTCTGCCCATCTCTCTGCTTTTTTTTATTTACGTTCCTTTGAATTAAACCCTGTTAGTATTATTCAAGTAGGGTAATTTAAGACAACCAGTCAGTAAAGTCAAGCCCTAAAAGAATATTATCCTGTTTCTTCTGAACCGCATGTGGGAGGAGTAACAGGAATAAATTGGTTCATCCTATTTTATATTTCCAGCCAAGGTATTCAGCTGCTTTGATATGAAATAGCTCAAAAGTAAATTTTCTTCATTTAAGATATGTAACAGTGGAGTTGCATTCAAAAGGTCTGTGTCAGCAGCTCCTTGTTTCAAGCCTTCGTCTTAAAAAACATGATGAATATTATTTTATGCCTATATGTTCAAGCCAAGCAATTTATGGTGTTTAAAAATTAATACAGATTGAAAAGCCTTTGATAATGCAAAGCTCAGCACTCTGGATTTCCTTTTACTGCTTTATATGTACTGCCAAAATATTTGCTAACCAACTGTAACCTTTACCCCAGTTTCACTGGGTACTAAAATAGACTGTTGTGCTGTAGATGTGTTCCTCTGTTTTTAATTTGCTGTTCACGTATACTACAGCATGTAGTAACCAAGAGCCTTTTGTAGGGCAAAGGTACCCCAAAGGAATACAGTGAAAACAGCAAGAGGAAAACATTGAAAGCTGAATCCTACGCACAAGCAACATCCTCTGACATTTAGGAAAACCCAAGTTCAGATTTCTGAACTGAACACTCATGATCAGGAGTCACATCTAAAGCATTTTCTATCCAATCTCTTTTTTTTTTCTTTGCTACAAACTCTCTATATTCTGATTTAATATATAAGCAAGGAATTTAAATGTGTATTAAGCTAACATGCTTCAAGACTTCACCTCAGCTATGAGGAAAATTAATTATTCTGATTTTGCCTTCTTTACTGCAGCTTAGAACAGTTTAAATCCTCCTGAAAATAGGTAAAACAAGCTAGGATATTTTTCTTGGTATACATTAATAATAATATACAGACCAAATGCTAATTCAGCTAAAATCCTCTTGATCAGGTTAACTGAAAAAAAAGGCTTCAGGGAAAAGTCTTATAACTGTAATTTGCAATCTGCAGCACCTTTTGTCTAAGGGTTTTATAAATATTAAAGCCCAGAATGCAATACATCATTGTAGTCTTGACTAAAGGGAGTACTTACCCTCAAACAGAGAGTCAAGGTCACAGTCACAATTTCAGAATTCAGGACTATTCCCTGATTCAACAACCATGTCCCGAAAGAGCAGTAAGAAAAGAAGGCATTGCAGACTGGACAAGGTTGCCCAAAAGTAGCAGTTATAGGCTACATCAGCCTGCAGAATAAATGATCTGCATCATCCTGATTAGCCTGCAGATTGGGAAGGCATTAAGCACTATTGTATTGCAAATTCCTAATTACATTCTGCCTCTCATTCATGCAAGCCTCTTTGTCTCTGTGGCTGGAAGCCACAGTTTAGGTTTTTCCTCTATTTTAGGCTTCTTAACGTCTTTTTCACAGGAAAACAATGGGATATGTCTCAAAAATATATTGTTTTAAGAATGTGTACATTCTGGGATTCCTTGCAACATGAAGAATACCAAACCTCGGTGGATTTTAATGGCTTATCCAAGTTTGTTGATATTGGATTTAAAGCTGAGAAAGAGCACATCTCTGCTTCTGGAAACACTGGGACAGTTCTGTCCTTAAATTATTTTCTGTGGTATGAAAATTCTCCTGTCTCAATTTCGATTCCTAGGTGCCTGTGTAAGTCTTTTTTAGAATACTGTATTGTAGCAACAACATTTTCTCTTAATGTAGTCTCTCTGTATTTACGTATTCTAACACATACACTCCACCTTAAAACTAAATGCTGAAAAGTCACACATATATATATTTTAACTTTTCATAAATAAAAGTGACATTTAAGAAATTTACCATAAGACTAAAATCAGCAAGTTGCCAGAGAAAAGCAATGTACTTTACAGAAAATGAAAAGAAAACCCCACTCTTCTTCCTCAGCCTTATGCCCAGATGTCAAAGAGAAGAAAGACATATTTAAAGCCAAGCTTTCATAAGAAACTTTTTTCTTACATATAGACATGTCAATCTTCTACATTCATAAAATATACATGTTCTGAGAAAAAAAAATTACTCTTTGACTGATAGAATAGTATAATTTGCAAAGGTTTGAATGGTTATGTTTAAAGCACTGAGATGGACTGCTTTGGTGTACAGGAGGTATTATTCTGGGACCTGTTACATGCCTATCAATACAGAGTTGGTTTTAGACTTGTTCAAGAACAAAAGAACAGAATCCATAGGCTAAAGACACTATACACTTGAGCATTATCTCCAATTTCTTCCATTTCTTCAAGAAGCTTTAGAATCCTACTGCAAATCATGAGTCTTGTTTTCATTATCATGTCATGTACTCCAAATATTAATGTATGCATAGAAGTAAAAGAGATACTGTAAGGGTTCTGAGAGAAATGTGTATGCCTGTGCATGTCTCACAGTTCTACCTAGCTCATTACTTGATTTTTATATTACTCAGTTGCTGGGGATGGGGATTTGGTAGAATAATGTGTTCGCTGTTTTAATGTGGATGCAAGCATACAAGCTAGAAAATTAATTGTTAGGACAAAACCTGCTGATTCAACCACTCAGCAGTATTTCTTGTTCTTAAAATTATCTTGTATCAGCACATAGTTTTATGATTCATATATGCTATAAAGGATGAATATTAAGATTAGATTAGAGAAGGTATTAAACCTAAATTTGTGTGCTTTTCTAATTTTTTAGTTTACCTTTAATATTAAGGAAGGGTGAAGTCCCAAATTTCAATCACATGTGAAAGATATTGAACCATTAACCTCCACAGGGGAAACTGAGATTGGTTAGAAACACAGTAAAAAAAGCAGAAAAGAGGAAAGATAAAATGTCAGGTGAAAGATAAACATGTTTGACCTAAATTCAACTTTTACCTATGTGGGCACATCTACGTGGGGACATCAGTGCGCTAGGTTATGTCATGTTCTTTTTTCTCCATAGTGTACGTTAAGAATGAATAATTTGCCCCATAATTAATGACAAGTCAGTTGCATCACACAAAAGTATTTCTGGGGCTAATATAGGAAATCACATTTTTGAGAAGTGAGGGAGTGTATGAAATTGGAGGGCGTTACCTTTCCTGCACCGAGACCCTCACACATCCTTCTCCTTGTTCCTTTATGAATCTACTTGTGCATGGACTCACTAACTAAAAGAACTTCATATCCAACATTTAGAACTTCTTCTTAGGAGCCAGTGTGATTACTCTCCAGCTAACAGACCCCTCTAGGCACCAGGCTGTCTCCATGTACAGCCTTGTGCTGGTTCTGTGTCTCTTCTGCGTCACATTGCTCCTGAGCTCCTGCCAGGTCACCCAAGGCACATAGTGGTCTGATTTCCATGCTGTTACTCAGTACATGGAGCTCCATAACTGGGTCAGGAAAACAGGGATGAGTATTTTAATTAGCCTGTTGTTCTGTCATTCCTGATGTTCTGCGCATGCCTCCTGCACAGACATTTCTTACGGAGCAGCTCATCACCACCATGCCTGTATCCTGACTTGACTCACATTAACCTTCCCATACAATCAGTCCTTTAGTACTAAAAAAGGCAGCTCTGTAAGGGTGTGAGCTTGCTCTGGCTGCATTATGAGCTAGCACACAGACCAGCAGGCTCAATGACTCTGTCCTGCTGACATGATCCATCACACACAGCTAGCGAATGCCCAGTCCGTGGCCAGGGCAGGAGTACAGAGTATTTGTCTGCTTGTGTTGGGAAAGGTGGTGGGGACGTACCAGCAAGGTTTAAATGAACACTTTAGCTTTCTGTTTGGGAACTTGTAAAGATAGATAACTCATTATATGTGTTTAACTGGACAAGCCTCCCAGCTTTGCCAGGTTTGGGAAAAAAGTATGGCTGGCCTATGTCACAGTCTCCATATGTATAGCACTCTCCTAAGCGTGTTCTGCCCTTCTGCAGCACATGCTTGTTGCAAAGAGAAAGGGAATAAACCTATTTTTTAAATCTCAATCGAGCAACAACAGAAAGAAGCAGGGTCTTCACTGCAGCCAGAGATAAATCCTCTAATGGGCAGATCATTGAGTAATGAAGACTGCCCAGGGAGCTATAGTGTCTGCCTCACTGTGGGTTTTTTTGAGCAGGACATAGCACAGCCATCTGTCAGAGATGATTTATGTAGAGCTTATTCTGTCGTGGAGCAGGGCATAGTCTGACTGACCTTTTTGGATCCCTTCCAGACCAGTTTTCTGTTATTCCTCATGTTAAGATGTTTGTGTAGATATGAAGTATGCTTTTACATATTTTACTTCTTTGGTACTCAGGGGCAACAACCCCTACCTCTTATAATTTATCTATTTCTTGAAACTGATTCCATTGCATTAAGTGTAATTTCAGTTTAATGCACTTTTCTTCATCCTATATTTACAGTATTCATATATATATATATATAAATTCATCTGTAACTCTGCAGTTCTGGAACACAGTCACCTTTAGTTTTCCCTTTAATCTGAAGTTCACAGCTCTGCCAGAGTCTAGGATTAGGCCTCTGCCCAGATCTGTCCAAAATGTAAATGTGAAGGATAGAGCTGATCATCTACAGAGATGATTGTTTATGTGTTGTTTGAAGCTGGCAATTAAAGCCAGGCTGAAATATAAGAAAAAGCTGTGGTACAGGCAAATGAGAAAAAAGCAATGCACAAGCAGCTTTCTGTAATGGCTGGGTGATCACTGCCACATGATGGAGTGCAGTATCTTTGGCAATGACCCTGATTTTCTCATCCACAACCATGTAGAACCCCATGATTCAACAGGTCAGCTTAAATTGTTTGTCCTAACTGCACAGTGAGATAGGCAAAGGCAGATTATTTCAAGCTAGTAATTTCTAATGTCAAAGATATCTTGAAAGCAAAAATAAATTCTGTATTAATGCATAGTGCCATAGGCACCATGTCCAATTCATTACCTTCTTCAAAGGGTTTTTTAATGGAATTTATCAGTTTCTATTGACTGATTAATAATCCAGTGTCTGCTTTTCTCTGGTGTTCACAAATTAGCTTGTGTTAGACATTTAATACACTCTCCTTTATGTTATGCAGAGCATCTTTTGAAAAACCAGTAAGAATCAGATTTTGCATGCTATGCAGGTGCTATTTTGAAAAAAATATATCCTGGCAGATTCTTCTTGTGCCATTGCAATAGTTCTAACATGTTGACAAATTAATTGATGACACTAAAGGAGTGTTTTCTGCTCAAAATCTCATTACTACCATGTACATAAATTATCTTTACATACTTTCTATTAAGACACATAACCAAGTAAGCTATTCTTCACCATAAGCCAGTCTCAACTTTAAAAGAAAAAATACATGCATATGATCTGTGAGCTATTTCATAGAAGAACATGCTAGGAATATTATTTTTACAGTAACTGTGACCCACTAACACCAACTGCTTATGAAACATCTAGTGTAGACCTCCCAAGTATTTATATTATTAAAATAGGTGTATATGCATGTGCATACGTATGCTTAGAATTTAGGAAAGGCTTTTATGCTTTTCTTCTTGAAAATCCCAGAAAGGGGGCAGAGTTGGGCTAATTGGTATGTAATGACTCATAGCACTAGCTGAGTTATTAACTTCAGTCCTTACCAAAATACTATTGTTTTACTTTTTCCCCCATTATCTCATCTGATTGTAATGAGAACTTTTCATTTTCTTGTTCTTGATAAGGACCTCAGCTGAGCTGCTGAGGTCAGGAACACTCTTCCCCTACCACCTCCCTCCTACTGCAGACCAAAGAAAATTAGAGACAGAGCGTGTTCATTAGTTTGCTCTTGCTACTTCTCCTGCCCAAGCTTGTATCAGGTCCTTAGCTCCTCTTCTCAAAGGCTCATAATACTTGATGTCAGTGGGAGAAAAGAGAGAGCCTGTTTCATATGCATGACCTGTTAAAGAGGGCATGTCATTTAAGGTGAGCTGGCAATAGAGTGAGATCACTGGCTGCATAGCTATAAACACACAGAACCGGGTCTGGTTTCTGGGAAAGGTCATAGAGTGCTTTCTAACCATAGCATGTGGATATACTTTCTGCTTTCCAGAGCAGACTGCCCTGCCTCACACTGACCTGTGGACCGAAATCTTGTCTGTGCCAGCCCCAACACTACACTCAGGAGTTGTGGAGGAAAGACTACTTGCCCTGAACTGAAGTTATGCCAGGAAGCATGTTAACAAATTTTTAGTATGCTTTTTGTTTCAGCAACATGCTGCAATTATGTGATGATTCTTGAAATAGTTTCCTTGTCCTGTGTCATTAACTTGAATAGTTACAGAGTCAGTTTCTAGACAAGGCACAAATCCTAAAGGTCACAAGAAATTATGTGCTCACATCATGTAAAGAAGGGGCTGTATCTCAACCACAGTGACAAAAGCAACACTGCTGCTACCATTTTCCCTTATGGAAAGTGCTCCCTCTGGATCCACACCAATACCATGGTAGGACGTGTACCTAAGGGATAGAAGCAAGGTTAATAGGAGCACAAACTCTTTCGGTTTACAAGATCTGATATGAGCTATAATCTTCCCATTAACTTGTCCATGTACAAACACAAAGAAAGACACAGGCATACTCCTAGGACCCACCAATCAGGCAATTTACTTAGATGTTGCTGTGAATGAGTGTCTGGTCTTCAAGTACTACAGTTCCTTTTCCCAACTGGACATTTTCCAGAAGGTATGGTGCATGATACTTTCTGCTTTTATAATGTTTTAACAAAATGAAGTATTGCTGACTACTTTTATCACTGTAAGTGCTCTTGGGTTAATAAGCTGATTAATAAAGTTTTGTAATTGATTTACTGGTTTAAAATAGGGAATCAATACATTTCATTAACAGATGAATTAATGGCTGCATATTATTTACTTCTTATATAAACTTAACAGAAAAAGGTTTTGATCCCTTACTACATCCACATGGAGAATCTGAGGCTGTGAGTCTTACAAAAGGTAAGTTATTGCTCTCTTAAGTAGCAGCCCCTTCTTATTTAAAAATTTAATGCCACATAAAGGCTTTTGTGCATGCCATAGTCTTTCCTGTCTTGTCTTCACTGTGCCCCACACAGAAATTTTCCAAACACTGGCATCTCTCTTTCAGGAAGAGGCAGCATCCTGTCCTGTCTCTGGAGTGGCAGGGTCATCACCAGCAGATGCACAAAATCTTAGCCCAGGGCTGTTGTTCACTGCCATCATTATTCAGTGTAAGGTCACTGTAACACTGCAGAATTTGCTTTCGGTATTTGTATTGCTTAGTAGAATTTAAAAACAATAATAATATGTGCACTTTGTATTGTACTACTGATTCTGATTTTACAGTCTTTTCACATGAGAAATTGCAGCTGAAATTCACCAAGGGTTTGCATTTACCATTATTTGCATAATGCCAGTAATGTTAAGGTTTCTTTCATTTCAACATGTAAGAAAAAGACTGAACTACATTGCCTTCTCATTAAGGAAAAGACTGAACTACATTTCTCTCTCATCTAACCATTTTAGCTTTCTAAAGTGTTTTTCCCCTTTCAATTTGTGCCCAAATTTTTAACAAGCCCAAAATAATTGGGATAAGAAAATTTAAGAAATTAAATAAATTTTTGTTATTTCAAACTGAGTGTTGTAGTGTGCTCATCGATTTTGAAATTAGGGTTATTAGCCTCCAAAATATAAACTTTCAACACAAAATGGCAATACATTTGCACTCTTACTAGCATTAATGAAATGTTCATCACCGGCTCCCTGATCTTCAAGCTGATAAAACTTAAGCTTTTTTGTGTTTCTTCGGTTTTATTTAATTTTCCAGCAGTTACAGTCTATGTTATAAATACCTTCAGAGCTTTGGTAATTGACTGATTTACCTGGTCAGTTCTGAAAGGGCAGAGATTACTCACCAGGGCTGCTTGGAGAATATCCATTAAGGAACAGAAGAGACAGAAAAAAATCTCAAGTCTGGGTACATAGGACAGTTGTCTCTTAGATGTTTTTTCTTTTTAAAAAAAAAAAACCCTCAGCAATCTAAATCACCTTGGGAAGATTAAGGGTGACAAAGAGCAGCTGTTCTTTTTATTATGAACCAGCCTCAACATAAACAAAAGTGAGCCTTGGGAGCAGAAAAGCATTGCGATGCAGATATTAAACTTGATAGCAGGTGTGACCTACAGTGAACTTTATCCTGTTTTGGTGCATCACTTCTATGACATTGATAATCACTCTAGTATTTTAAGGACACTGAGTTGTGATTATATTTAGGGGTGAGTCCTTACTTTAAAAAAAAAAGCTAAATATCAAACAAAGACAGCATAAAGTACTGACCCCTACATGCTGAAATAGTAGAGCTTTTTATTGTGCTGACTTGAGCAATATGAGGCTGAAATTAAGAAATAACAAGCATAACTGTTTAAATATTTATTTTATATCACAGCTGTCTATTGCAAAGTGTTGTTTGGTCAAAAAACAAGGCGCTCATTTTGAGTATGTTTCTGGTGGGAAATTATTAGATTATTCAAACTCAAAACACAGTGTTTAGTATTGATTCCTCTCTACAGTTCCATCTAGAATCTTAAATTCTATGCCACAGAGGGAAATCTGGAGCTAGTGTTGTTACAGCAGGCATTGCAAAGATTAAGTATTTGGACATAACCTGGGAGAAGAAAGCATTTTACCATGATGATTTTGGTACTTCCAAATCAAAATTCTCTGGGAAAAGTTCTATCTCCTGAGAGAAAGTTAAAATTTTGTTATTTAGGATGAAAACACTACCGGTTGTGAGAATTTACCCCCAGGGTAAAATCTGGTGTTCCAGCCAGCTCAGCAGCCACCCACTGACCCCTGGAGCATGAGTTGCCTCAGAGCCCTCACTCTTCAGCAAGAAGTCACCGGAGAGGCAAGCAGAAATCTCATTAGCCAGCACTGCTACAACACTATTTTAATAACAGATTTAAATACAAGAAGAGACCCTATACCTCAGCAACAGTACAACTTGCTTAAAAATACATAATCAAATTCTTTGAGTTAGGGAAAGAGGGAGAGAGAGAGAGAAAGAGAGAGAAAGAGAGAGAAGGGAGGGGAGGGGAGGGGAGGGGAGGGGAGGGGAGGGGAGGGGAGGGGAGGGGAGGGGAGGGGAGGGGAGGGGAGGGGAGGGGAGGGGAGGGGAGGGGAGGGGAGGGGAGGGGAAGGGAAGGGAAGGGAAGGGAAGGGAAGGGAAGGGAAGGGAAGGGAAGGGAAGGGAAGGGAAGGGAAGGGAAGGGAAGGGAAGGGAAGGGAAGGGAAGGGAAGGGAAGGGAAGGGAAGGGAAGGGAAGGGAAGGGAAGGGAAGGGAAGGGAAGGGAAGGGAAGGGAAGGGAAGGGAAGGGAAGGGAAGGGAAGGGAAGGGAAGGGAAGGGAAGGGAAGGGAAGGGAAGGGAAGGGAAGGGAAGGGAAGGGAAGGGAAGGGAAGGGAAGGGAAGGGAAGGGAAGAAAGAAAGAAAGAAAGAAAGAAAGAAAGAAAGAAAGAAAGAAAGAAAGAAAGAAAGAAAGAAAGAAAGAAAGAAAGAAAGAAAGAAAGAAAGAAAGAAAGAAAGAAAGAAAGAAAGAAAAGCATTTCTCCACTTATCACATTGAACAGTTAAACTGCTTATGCTACACACACCTCTATAAACAAGGTAAAATCATGTCCTGGGTATTTACAGTCAAGCTCTCTTTGAACTCATCTGACATTTGCCAAAGTGCAAAATCTTTTCCATTATTTCAATTCAATATCTATATTGATCCTGTATTATAGGCAATTAATTCTTTTTACACCACTACTCAACTTCCAAACAAGTTAAAAATCATTCCAAAGCAGAAAATAGAATCCAAGCTTGGGATGAAACAAACAAAAGGTGGATTTAAAAGTGTAGATCAACCTACTGACTCCCACTTCCACTTCTGAAAACTAAAGGCAATCTTCCACTTTCTCAGCTTTGTGTTCTCTTTGATTTTTAAGTGAAGGAAGTGAAACATTGTCTGGCCTCATTTAGATAACATCTGGACCTTCAAGCTTTTTTTGCTTGCCCAAGTTTTGGTCATGGCAATATAAGAAAGATCTAAATCTATTAGAAAGCATCCAAAGCAGGGCTACAAAGATGGTGATGGGTCTGGAGAGGAAGCCATACCAGTGTAGGAGAAGGGAATACAGATGACCTTGTCCCTGATAAGTAACAGCTTCGTTAATTACAACCTCGCCCCTGGTGAGTCACTGTCATTGTCACTATATCCTGTCAGAATTCTGTTGGAACCAACAATATCCAATAAAAATAAGTGTGATTAAAGGGAGTGGGTTAACTGGAGAGGGGGAATTATGAAGGAGGAGAAAGCTTGAGGAAGAGGGAACAAGCAGATCATGGGATCCTGAGGGATCCTGAGGAGAGAATCATTGCTGTGAGGTCAGTCTGGGTCTGCAGTTAGAGCCTGTTGTTGGAACCTGCAGTCATAGTCTGGTTAGGTATAGCCACCATTCAGAGTCTGCAAACCAATACATGCAGCCATAGTTTAGCAGGAAATAACCAGCAGTCAGAGGCTGCAAGGGAAACCTACAGCAGGAGCTTGCTGCAGCCAGAGTCAGTGAATAGTTGGAGTCAGGATGGCTGAGCTGTAAAGAGGAATAAACCAGGACCCTTTTCATGCTGTGATAAATAACAGGTCTGTGTCTTGGCTCTTTTCTACTCTCTAACAAGAGGACTGCTGCAACATACGAGGAGTGGCTGAGGCCAGCCTGTTCAGCCTGGAGGAGACTGAGGGAAGACCTCATTGCAGACTACAACTTTCTCATGAGGGGAAGAGTAGGGGCAGACAGTGATTTCTCTCTTGTGACCAGTGACAGGACTTGAGGGAATGGTCTGAAGCTACATCAGAAGAGGTTTAAGTTGGATATTAGGAAAAAGTTCTTCACCCAGAGCATGGTTGTGCACTGGAACAGGTTTCCCGGGGAAGTGATCGCAAAACTTACCAGAGTTTAAGATTTTGGACAACATTCTTAAGCCCATGGTGTGATTCTTAGGGCTGTCCTATGCATGGCCAGAGCTGGATTTCGATGATCCTTGTAGGTCCCTCCCAGCTCAGGATATTCTATGATTCTAAGATGTGCTGATAACCTTAGACTCTAGTTCTGTATATTTGGTGACGAGGTGCATTTAGCAAAAGCTAGCAAACTTCCCTCTGTTTACAAGCTGTTGTGCCTGTCTAACTCAGTTTTGTGCCTCTAGAAAAATAAATGGTTTATCAAATTGTCCCCAAAAGAATATGTTTTCTTAAGTTTTCTTCTAGCAAAGGCAGTGTGTTTTGCTCCTGAAAAGGGGTGTATAAATCTATGTAATTTTAAGTGTTTAGGGGCCATTTTGTTTAGGTATGCTGGGCTGTGCAAAGGTGACCTGTATACAGTACTCTTAAAAGCATAAAGCAGTGATTTATTGGTCAACTCACACAGAAGGTGGTGGTTGGGATTTCACAGCCTTCTAGGTTAGACATTAGTGTGTTCTCCAACCCAACAAGGTACTCAAAAGTTACTTTGCCAATGAGAAGAGGATCAATCTCTCAGGGAGCTGAAAATGAGCCCCTGACTGATGCTGAGCTGCTGTCATACACCAGTTCCATCAATACTGACACACCAACTGCACTGACAGCGGGATGAATCCTCATCACCTTCTTCCCTTGAAGATTTTATACCCTGTTGGGCCAATTTTCTCATCAAATGTTGGGTTCCTCTTTAGCCATGTCTCAAAAATTCTTAAAGACTTGGCAGACTTGGTCACAACTTTATCTCAACCTTCTCAGCAGTCTGAGTCAAGGCTGTGCACCCAAAGCATATCAGAGGCAGGCTGTCAATTCTTGAAATGTTGAGCTGAAGGTCTCACACCCAGTTTGTTGCAAAGAAGGCTGCAGACAGAGGAGGTCATATGAAGGAGAACTGCCATCACAGTACAAATCTAGATGTATCAGTCTTCATGTTTGCTCTAGAAACAGCAAAAAGTGACAACTACTGATGCGAAACAAGGCACTGGCCATATTTTTGAACTGCTTTTTTTTCATATCAATCAGGATCCTCCCTGAGACCTGTGTTATGATCATGTATCAACCACACGTCAGGCTCCACAACCATTAGTTAACTTATAAGCCATAAAATTATATGTTTTGATTAAAAAGTTATAGCCATCATCATTTGGCTAATGGCATAGTCTTTTAATTTCATTCCTGCAATAGAATAATGATGAGCAATTTACTGCTTTTGAATACACACAGCAATAGCATGGGCATTTATTTATTGTACTCATTATCATCTAGGAAACCTAATCAAATCCTCCTATATGAGAAAAGTACCAAAGTTTATAACACCATTATTAAACAACTTTGAAACAAAAGGGTGTGATGGATACAGGGCATAAAGACATCATCACCCAACTACACCTGGCCTCATGCCCAGAAAGCTTAGGACAGTGAGTGATACCAAGGTGTCATTGTGGTCAAAACATGCCATGGTAAAGAAATAACTGCTTTCTCTTGCCAGGGATTTTCATGCAGATCACCTGCTTGTTTTTGGTGCTGAACTTACACTGCCCTGTGTTTCTGTTATGTTGAGAAGCAAGATTCTCAGTCACATTTAGCACCAGGCTTGTTGGAACCCTCTACTATTTATTTCTGATTGCTTTTTTGGTGGTCTTAGGTAAAAGCCTCCTCTGCTGCTGAAGGGAACTAGACAAACACAAGATAAAGAGAATGAACAAGTTCTAAACCAGGTTCTTAGGGAAAAGTAAGACTTGAGCTTCCTTTCATGGGTGGCTCAAGGCATATTTGGGGGCTGCCCTGCACAAAAGACATTCTTAGGAAATGCTGAAAGATTTTAACTTCACATACTACATAGTCATACTCCTGAAACACACCTAGTTATTCCACAGTCTCCCAGATGAAAAAATAGAATTAATTTAGAATGGATGGTCAGGGGACCAGAGATGAAGCTTGAAAGAAGTATCATTTGAAACTGAGAGAGAAAATATATCACTGAGGATAAGATTAGAGAATGTAAGGAACCCTGTACGTCCTGTTCCCACTTCTTCTATACTATGATCCTAAACGTATAACTAATTATGTCTGCATTTAGGCATTTGGGTATGAAAATCTTCCCTCATAAGAATGAACTAGGTAAGCTGTTCACTTGCATATCCTTTCCTGCACCTCAAATTTATTGACCAATGGCTCTTGAATTTAGGCCTTTGGGGCCTTTGAATAGTACTTTAATTTTGATAAAATGTAGAATTAATTTCAAGTCCTGCACTGTTATTCATGTTAACCATTAGATACTAGGCAAGGCAAAAATAACTGTGTGTGTTAATATTGAGTCATAGCCTTTGACAACAAGAAGTCTCATATGGTAAGCTTACATCCTTAAGAACTGTCCTGAAAGAAGATGTGTCATTGAGATAGCACTGTTTTGCATCAGGTCTCCAGATCAGTCAATACTAGTGGTTCTAAAGATGTGCAAAGTTTTGCTCTTGTCTGACAAAATTATCATATCAAACCAGCCTTACCCAAATGAAGGTAGAAAGGAAATTATAATTTCCTCAGTCAAATAAACAAGACAGATGATGCCTAGAAAATGCCTTGCTTTGTTTACATAGAGACTAAAGGATGTGATATAGCCTACTCAGATTCTGTGCCAGTTTAATTTTAACTGAAGGATTATAAAAATGTGTTAATAATGAGAAATTCTGGGAAGAATCTGATCTGGCAAAATGTAGTTTCCAAACAGTTTAACCCCAGTACTACTCTGTTGATTCCATTATGTCACCCCAGATTTACCTCTGACACAAAGCATAGGATAATTGATGTCTTATATTAAGTGGGATGTTTAATTTTAAATGAAGAGAGGTTGCTTGAGGATTGCAGCTGGATATATCCCCCAGGGTATTGCATTGAAGTCAGCAGAAAAACAGGGTAAAGTAAGACCATCCTATACCTCTGTAAAACTTATTTCATTTTTTAAAAGTGAAACTAATAACAGTTCTAGTGTGCTACTACAATTTTAATTAATTACATTTTTTTCTCATTCACATGTTGTACATTGCTTGTCTTCTTAAATTGCACGTTTTTGTGAAAGATATATGTATTTGTATAAAAGGTGTCACAAAGCACCCCTCTGTGGAGGGTCCTGTAGACATCTTGGAGTGCTTGGGAAAAGCAACTCATGCAAACATGGATCAGTGCCTCAGAGAGCACCAGATAATGAGAGAAATTTAATGTTCCAATGTTCTTTCCCATTCCTGCTCATGTTCACCCACCCTGCTGTGTTTGTTCCTGTTCATCTCACTCTTGCCATTTCTGGTGAGGTGCCACAAGCAGCCACACCTGGTAGGAAGAACCATCAATAGCATTTTCCTCGTCATATAGACACAATGTAGAGCTTGTTTTCAGGTAAGAAAGGATAACACACATGATGCACTGCCATTATTTTTCACCATATCTTGCATGCTGATTATCACAGAACCTGGGGCCTCTTTGACCTGGAATGAAGACTCAGAAAAAAGAAATCACAACCAAACAGGAAAGACTTGAGGAGGAGTTGTGTTATTTTCAGGGTATTATAGTTTTATCTATCAAGAGTTACAGACCTGCAGCTGTGTACTTAAATGGGAAGAAAGGGAACCCAGCATCAAAGCAGCATACTGCCAAGCCACCAAAACTTTTGAACCTTCTTACAAGACTGCAGGAAAAAAAGAACAGTGTACAAACATGCCTGTGAGGTTTAAATTACCACAGTGTAACCAGAGTGTATGTAGCTACATATTTGTAAAGATTGCTTTGGTACCATATCTATAAATCCTCACAAATCCATTTCTGCAGGGGCAAAGGCCATTTATGAAGGAGAATTTTATACTATGTTACAGAAAATTCATGTTCTGTTGTCATAAAAGTTTCAGGTTTGTTCTCAGTTTTGCTATTTTCCCTTAAATTGAGTTTAGATTGAAAAATACTGTGTTCTCCAGCTGTGAGAAATATAACAGCCCTCAGTGACTGCTTGGTTATACAGCATAACCAAGGGCATAATTTGTTCACTGGCTCTAATTTGCAAGTTTCAATTAACATTCAAAATACTCAACTTCTATTAGGAACTCACAAAATCTCACTTGCTTGAAGGATTACATAATAAGTACTTTCTTCAGAATCGGAGTGAGGTAGAGAAAAACTTGATTTCCTGAAAAACTCTTGTGGCTTGACTCTTCAGACCCCTAGCACAGTTCACATTACTAAAGAAAAAGCTGCCTCTCTTGCTGATATTTTTGGAGATAAGACTATATAATCAAAATTCCACTTTTTCAAATTTCCAATTTTCCAAAATTTCTTTTGTTGAATTTAAAAAAATATTAACTCTAATTTGTGCTTAAATTAAAAAAAAATTATCTGCTTGATGTAAGCCCATATTTACCTGGCATCTTACCCTACCCCAGAATTTTCTCCCTGTTTCAGAGAGAATCAGACAGGGTTATCCCTTTCCAACAGATAACATTATGAAGCAGATCTGTATCACCTTCTTATTCCAGCAGATGTTAAATTTCCTGTAAAGGAAGCTAGAAGGTCTATGTATGTTTGCTAGAAATGACCACAAACTTGGAGGAGTTATCACTGTTACCAGGTTATAACACAGAAAATCAGATGTGTTTTTCATTAAAGCAGTCAACAGAGAAGATGAAGAAACTTAAATGAATCACCAGGTGCTCATGACAGGTCTTCCTTGTGTGACAACATAAGCACTTTAGTTGAGCTCAGAAGAGCTCGTCTGAAGTGATTGTCTCTACTTGGTTCACAGGATGAACTTGCCTGTTGTGAAGGCAATTTCTTTAGCTAAAGATAAGCCAGGAAATTTGCTCCACAAGCAAACATGAAATCTCCTCCTACTTATTAAGTCTACAGGATGAAACTAGAAAAGGTACAAAACAAGAAATAAGTAAAATTTTAAAAAGGCATGGTGTTGCTATCCTATTAGGTTTATGTATTTATTTTACTGTGAGAGGTGAAAGGGAGTTTAAATATCCTTAGAGATACTTAAAATAGCTGTACAGATACTTAGCAATCTAATTGAGATAGACCTGCTTTGAGCAGGATTTTGAATTAGGTGATCTCCAGAGTGCTCCTCAGATCTAAATATCCTGGTTACAGGGTTATTGAGGTGGAGTTTAGTATTAGGGGTGACCGGCAAGGAGGACTGTAAATATGCTGAAGTGATTTTGTAGTTGGAAATAACCCTTGATAAACAAGGGTTTATGTGAACAGCAGGCTGGTAATCCTCTAGCGTGGACTGAGTTCAACAGCATGTGCATCTCTGCTTGTGGGCCTCTGCCCTGCTTTTGCTTCAGGCATACCCCAGTAGTGAGGTAAAGGAAATAAATTTACTCCTTGTGCTCTAGCCTTGGGTTTATGGTTATCCCAGCTGCTTGCCTGTGCTGACTCACGCAATAACTAGAGTAAAAATTTTAGGTACAGCAAATTATTAGCATGTAGTAAAGGTCAAGATTGATAGAAGATAGAAATTTAAGAAGCCAAGACAAGAGAATGTCAAAGAAACAATTAGGAACAGCAGTACATTAAAGTTCTTATGAAATTAGCATCCAAATTTTCCTGGACTTATGCTAAGATGAAATGATTCAAAAATTTGAAGTCTGTCCTTTCTCACCTTAAATCTTAGCAGACCAATTTGTAAGATAGTAGTCAATCTTTATTCATATCTATCATTATTATGGATTCAAGATCTGGTTTAGAACAGCGAATAGTATCTTTCTTAGTGATATTTTAAAAGAAACTTTTAATTACAACAAAATTCAATATACTCAAAGCTGGTCATTGATTGGGTTGCACTTTCATTGAACCCAATATGGTTGATGTCCTATGACTCCACATTTATCTCATCTACAGTATGAATATATTTATTTGAAAATCAGCTAATTTTTATTTATATAAAACAGAGAAAACAGTACTTATGAGGGGCAGCTGAGAGAGCTGGGTTTGTTTTACCAGAAGAGGAAAAGGAGGCTCAGAGGGGAGACTTTATCAATCTCTACAGCTGCCTGAAAGGAGGCTGTGGCAAAGCAGGTGTCAGTCTCTGCACAAGTAACTAGTGATAGGACAAGAGGAAACAATCTCAAGTTGTGCCAGGAGGGGTTTAGTTTGGATATCAGGAAAAATTTCTTCACCAAACATATTGTCAAGCATTGGAACAGATTGCCCAGGAAAGTGGTTGAGTCACCAGCCCTGAAGGTATTTGAAAGACATGTGGACCTGGGACTTAGGGACATCGTTTGGTGGCAGACTTGGAGGTGTTAGGTTTACAGCTGAACCTGATCTGAAGGGTCTTTTCAAACATAAATGATTTTATAGTTCTCTACAAGTTCATTTGACTGGAAGGTTTTGAACACCTCATTGACATAAACCAAATGTTCCTGGTAATCTCAGAGAAAATAAATAATAATTTTATCATAATTATTAACTTATATCATTAACTTATTGACTATTGACTATTTATTGGGAGTATCAAATGTTTTTGTGGTATGGAAATGCAATAGCATAGTCCTGACAAAACAGAAGTTACTGAAAACAAATCTAATAATAATTTGGTAAGGAAATCTATAGTGCTTTCAACTTACTATTATCAAGTTATTCTTCCTACAACACTAAAATTAAATGAAGTTAAATTAAATATGAGAACAGGTTAATGAAACTTTGGTGTGCAATTGTGAAATTGCATAAAGCATCCAGGCAGCCAAAACTGTCCATACTGAACTCTCATTTTACACATATGCTCAGCTGAAGTCTAATATATGTAATAGATTCATCCTTAATTACTAATTGCACAAATATTCACATAGGGAGACAGAGCTTTAGACACGCAGATTTGCAGGAAAAAAAATGAGGGCAAGGAAAATATCACCTGACAGTTTCCATGAAGAAAATTATATGAATTGCAATATTTCTTTATGCCACTCATTATTTTCTAATTGGAAAAGTTTTTCTTCATTTTGAAGTCCCTAATTTTTTTTTCTGAGGTCCTTTCTTTTGTAAAATTTGCCTTTGTAAAAATCTTCAAAGCAAAACTTATTCATAATATCCAGTGTTAATGCATATTTAAATTAGGAGTTTGTGTACTCCTTTTCTGCTGTAATGTGACAGAAGTTCTTTGCTGCAATTCAAGCCCATCTCATCTCTGCAACAGATGTGGTTTATACAGGTTACAAATCCAAAATGCAGTTAAGCACAAAAAGATGTAAAAATGTTTAGAGATCTAATGAAAACCCCACATTCCTGAAATAAGTGACTTACTTTATTGGAAGAAGTGTGGGCTTATTAGTATGAAATGGGGTTTCCATGTTTTCTGTTTTCCACCTTTTCTGTATCATTCATCTCCCTCAGTGTATATCTGCCTGTTAACGTAGCACAAAATCTATAATGTTACCGACCTTAACTACAAAGGCATTGACAGAGTATATAACTACTTACGTGAAGGTGATGTCTTGTATTTGGAAAAAGAATTGCCAGAATTTCAATGGGCAACTCCTTTACAAGAGTGTCCAAGACATAGGAGTTACACAAAGAAGATAGAAAAGGGAGGTCTGGTTCAAAGGAAATGGTTATCAGAACAAGAAAATAAAGATGTGGAGAGGCCTTCAGCAGCAAGATGCACATGTACATTTGTGCTCAGCCTACCAGGTTACTGCTGATCAAATTCTCCCTGAAAATTTTAGAAACTGAAAGAATTGAAGAAGGTCCAGTCTTGTGGCATTGCAACAGGTAGTATGAAAGCAAACGTTCAAAGGATGCTTCCAAGGAGGTCCTTAGTGTTAATAAAATTAACATGCTTTCTTTCCATGCAGGAACCAAAGCTACTACGGAGACCTGTATCCTGTGAATAGAACAGTGGCAACAATGAAAGAAGGCTCTGAAACACTAAACCTACTTTAAAAAAAAAAAAGAGTTTGCCTTTTAAACACCCCCCCACACACACACACATCTGCAATATCAAAATGTTGTCTTTCATTCTAACTCTTAGAAGGAGAATTTTTGGAAGAAAGTCTCAAACAAACATGATCCCAGGCCTGGGGCCAGGAGACTCACAGTGTGTGAGGCTGGATTTTCCTCACATTCAACAGCACAAAGTTAGAAAAGGAACAACAACCAAAATTGACTGGCTTTTACTCTCTCTTAATGGTTTTAATGAACAGTCAGAAAACATTCTTCTCACACACCAGCTCAAAGTGCTGCTTTGTGACACATGGATGTCAATTGTTACTTTGATGTGATAAGTACATAAAGAAGCTGTTTTTGAAAAATATTTATTGCCTGATTTTTCACTCTTCATATGAATATTTCCTGAGAAATTTTTACTTCAACACTTATTTACTGTTACTTCTATTTTCATAGTGATTTTGTGAAGCAATAAAACTTCACTAAACACACCAGCTCTTTCTCGCATATCAACCAAAAATTAATAAAAACATGCCAAAGGCAACTGCTTTTTAACTTCCATCCAGTTTCTCATTACCATTCCCCTTCTCATCTCTTCCTTCATTTGGATGCTTGGATCAGAGAGACACTTGCTCCAAGGCTTACTTCATAGGTAACAGGCACTTGTTCATTTTAATGACTGTCACTTTCTCAACATGAATACAAGAAAGGCTTTACTCTTTAATTCAAATAATGGTCCAAGTATTATGAAAATAAGTTACATGTAAAGTATTTCATGCTGGGCATGTAATGGACTTGAGAACAGCAACTGTTTTCAGTCCTGCTCACAATTTCTCCTGGCTGTCTGTTGGAAGATGTGATAGTCAGGGAGCACAAGGTCAACAAGTGAAAAGGTGCAGATGAAAAGGCAGAAGTGCTAGGCCTGGATAAGGCAAAACCCAACATTTTTTGACATTTCTCATAAAACTGGAACTTCTTGGGCCTGTGGCAAAATCAATGCCTCAGTGAAATCAACATCCCTGTCAGTTCTATTTTGAGTAGTTTCTCCAGATTCTTAAGGCTCTGGGGACTTCCTGACTTTGATAGACTGTCCACTGTGACAGACCCTCCTGGCTCAGTTATGAAGACCCAGAGCTTCTGTTTTGCCTCATCAGATAGCATCTCATCAAAGATCAAATTTAGACTAACATTACATTCAAAGTGCATCTATTGCCCTCTCACAGTTTTCAGTGTGTGTTTGTCTCAGCCTGTATTTGTACTTGCATCAGGAGGTAGAATTAAGGGAGGAAAAAGGCTTAGTTTTAACATTCACCACTGCATAATATCCACGGTGTCACAAAATGCTAGCTTAACATCAGCAAACACATGTAAAATGCCACTGAATATTCTTGTTCTGCTATTACAGGATATTGTTATGCTAGCAATGACCTTTCATGGATTAGTATCAAATTAGTGCAGTGTTCTGGGAGCTGAATCACTGCTTGAGATTTGGAAACTAATAGCAAAATGATGGAAGTTAAATAATCCCGAGCTTCCATCCTGGATCAAGTGCAAGAAGCCAAATGTGCTCCTCTTTTTCACCCAAGAAAATGTTGCAGTTAGGACTGACAGTTCCACTCACCGCAGTTATAGTCAGGGAGCTAGCCAGCTTCTTGGGGAATAGGGAGGAGTTTGGTGTTTCTTGCTACAAATCTGGATTTCGGCATATCCCTTGGCCCAGTCTTCCAGGAAGAGATTGTCCTAAGGCTTCCACCATCAAAGTACCAGTGCCAGTGACCCATGCCAGATTCTCACTGTCCAAGCCAAACCTCACATTTGAACAGCAAGTCCCCAAACTGTCCTCAGCAGAGCATAGAGAATGGGTTTACACCCTTCCCCTAGGACTTTGCTTGCTAGTAACCCAGCATTAGTAAGAAAAAAAACACAGCCAAAGATTCACAGCTGCCCTAAAGATTCTCCTCAAGGTCTCTTCTTTCCCCCGCTTTCTTTTTTGCTTTGTCTTGAGAGCTACCAAATTTTTAATTCTTCCTTACAAGACAGCAATATTTGAAAAAATTCACAGGTGAAGAAAACACCAAACCAAACACAATTCTCTGATAAAGAGTTGACCTGTGGATATATTAAGAACAAGAGCGAAGAAAGTGGAATAGCTGACTGTACTTTGCCCAGCTTTTAAACAAACATGTTGTCAAGCAAGGTTTTGACAGCATCGAAAAGAAGAGATATATTTGATGCACCAGGGTCACACCACCAAATCTTGCCAAGTTATGATCATAAAAAATGTATCTTTGCATGCAGAGCAGTGCAGACTATCACCTGAGCAGGAATGTTGCAGCTTTATTAGCAGAAATTCACTTTTTATCACCCATTGCACACCACCAAATGTCACTGTAAACAACTCTGAATGGCAACTTTATTTCATTACTAGTTTCATTTCATGTTCCTCATAAACTCAGGTACAAAGATTATCAAGAAATTTAATGCATACCCTTGTCTTTTTCATATCAATACAGTTGTTCCTCTCAGTTTCACCTCAAGATCTACAGTTCTATATGTTCTAATTCTCCTTGTCAAGATATTTCCAAAGGGCTAAAGCCAGACAGCAGAGAAGAGACATAAAGCATAAAGTATAGGTTATTTTAATCTGGTCTCTCTGATGGCTAAAATATGAATTCTACAGAAGTGACATAATTTTTTGATGTCACAGAACCATGCCTTGGCTCACACTGTGTTTCACTGTTTGTTTCCAGTGAGTTTAGGAGTTTTATATTTTGTGTATCTCGATAAAACTCTCAAGCTGATTGTATACTCATATTTTGCAAGAATCACTACTGGAAGGCACTGCCAGCTGGCATGTTTTACAGGTATTTATTGAAATTTTTCTCTGTTAACCCTTCTAAATAGACTTGATTAACCTGGAAGACATAATACATAAAATTTTATATTTTTAAAATATTTTCAATCAATCTTTCAACCCATTTGTAATGCCACCTTATCCCTGCCCAAATGGTTGATGCATCTCTGGCACAAATTCTGATCAGAAGTGCTTGCGCCACTGTGCAATTCTTCCATTTTCACAGTTGCATGTCTGCATCTCAGCAGCAAGGCCATGCAGGACATTGTCAGCCAGAGAACAACCTCAACCTGCAGACGGCCACACTTCTCCATGGCAAACTGGAGCCACAGGATTAGACAAGGGGATTATTTTCAGGAAAAGGAATGAAATCTTGTGATTTCAATGAGGATTAATTGGACAAGCTTTGGTCCACTTCCCTGCACTTCATCTCATCCCATTCACACTTACTATTTTCACTTGGTTTCAGAATTTTTCATATTTTATTTTTAACATTTCATTTCTTTATATTTGTCTGCTCTCTGTATACCTTCCCTAATTTAATGATGTTAATTGGAGTAATTTTGGCAAGTTTTTGCCTCTTTCACTGTCCCTCTTTCCATCTCAGTCCATTTGGTTGTAGTCTTTCACATTCCAATTTTTCTGATTTTTTCAATTGTGTTTTATTTGATCATATCTCCTGTCATGAGCATTTGCTAGACTTTGTGCTCTGATTTCAAGATTTCATTCCCTTTCCTGAAAGGAACAATTTCTTTTCAGGAAAGGGAATGAAATCTGGAGATTTCAATGAGAATTAATTGGGCAACCTTTGCTCCATTCCTTGCACTTCTTGTCATCCCATTCACTTTTATTGTTTTCATGTGGTTTCAGATTTTTTCCTTTATTTTTAAACCTTTGGTTTCTTCAAATTCATCTGCTCTCTTTTTTTACCATTCTACCCTCATTTTAGGATTTTTATTTGAGAAATTTTGGCAAGATTCGTTTGTTTTCATTGCTCTTCATTTCATCTCAATTCACTTGGTTGCAGTCACTACTTTTCAAAATTTTCTGATTCTTTTCAGTTGCATTTTATTTGATCATATATCCTTTCCAGAGCGTTTGTTAGACGTTGCTCTCTGATTTCAAGATTTCATTCCCTTTCCTGAATGGAAAAATTTCTTTTCAGGAAAGGGAATGAAATCCAGAGATTTCGATGAGCATTAATTGGGCAAGCTTTGGTCCACTTCCCTTCACCTCTCATCACATTCACTTTTGTTGTTTTTGTCTGTTTTCAGAATTTTTCATATTTTAATTTTCACATTTTATTTCTTTAGATTTGTCTGCTCTCTCTTTGTTTACCTTTCTGGCCTGAATTCAAGATTTTAATTGGAGAAATTTGGCAAGATTAGTCTTTTCATCTCAATCCATTTGGTTGTAGTCATTCCCTTTCCAAATTTTCTGATTTTTTTCAATTGCATTTTATTTGATCATATCTCCTTTCCAGACCGTTTGTTAGACCTTGTTCTCTGATTTCAAGATTTCATTCCCTTTCCTGAAAAGGCAGTGTGGAGATAAGGTGTTGCTCAGTCTTAAACAAGAAATAACCCCATATCTTAAAATGACACCCAAGGAAGCAGAGAAAATAAAGTGAGTGTCTCTCTGCAGCCTCATCATCATGCAGCATTAACAAGAATGTGTGAAGAGTATGGGACCTCCCAAACCTTAATCAGGGAGAGCTGTTGGAGCTGATCTGGCAGCTGTTCTGAATGAGTGTTTAGGTCACTTAAAGAAGCACAGTGAACGATCTTGGCAAAATCAAGGTTTAATACGAATTTGTGAAAATACAACTTTACAGAGTTCGATAGCATGGTTTTACTCTATTACGTACTACACAGGGCAAAGCATACAAAGATCAAAGGAACATCAAATTAGAAGCATTTTCGAATTATTTACATGGAAGTCAGTAATGTAAAATGGAGTTAGGGTGCAAAAGATATGGATGCAGTAAGGGTGAAAAAGAGCTTAGCAGTACTTAATCATTGAGTACTTTAACATTTGCAAAGTGATTCAACAGGGTTTGCTACAATTTTAGCGATGATTTACCTATGAATTTGAGAGTAACATTCATACCATAACCAATTCACACACAAAAGTAAAATGATGTATACACCCATTTTGCACCTATGTGTGTAAAAGTACCTATCAAAAATTACCCTTGGGTTCAGTGAAATACTCACATCAAATCCCTTTGCTTTTCCCAACAGGCAAGGGTTGCAGTTGGGAAGTGTGGAGAAATGTGGGGGATGGGTATAAGTTTAGGCCTCGCTTTCACCGATGGTTCTTCAAGTCTTGCAAGCCTGAGAATTTGTGTGCTCTGAGAGGCATCCATCTCAGAGAGAGGATGGCACAGCTGGCACAGTTACTGCAGTCCAAGAGAGTTCCAAGAGCCTCTCTTAAGATTGCTGTTTATAAGGTCGCAAGATTGACTTTGGTCATCACTAAGTTTCCATCCTGGCTGTAACCCCAGTCAGTAACTGCTAGGCTTTTTCCCCAAAGTGCAGTAACAATGGTACCATTCCACCAGGGCTAGGACTCACAATGGTACTGTTCCACTACCAGGATAGAATTTGGGTAAATGGTTTACCAAGGCTATACAGAACAGCTTATCTTTCGTTTCATTTCATTGGGCATCCAATGTTTCTGATTATTCCCATCTCTACCATGCAAGATCTCCTGCTACAATGAGGGAGTGAGTGCCTCACAGGTCAACTGGTAAGGTCCAGGAATGCTTCACTGTTCAGACAGTTTGGTCTAGGCTTAGCAGGAGCTTCTGAGATCAGACTCAAGGAGAATCCCATCCACAGTTGTGGAATATGGTCACGTGCAATGAGCAGTCGTGTGCTTGCCCAGAGGCTGTCAGGATGTACAGCTGGAAATCTGGTTTCTCATGTTGCCTTCTAGCCTATCCTTTTAATATTTCTTGCCTAGAGCTTAATTTCTCCTTTTTTCCTTCCTCATTTTCATTTTTCCTGCTTTTCTGGTCTTGACCTTTTTTTACTATATTTCTACTCTTTCTTGAAGTTGAAAAATAATACCCTGCAATCTCTCTCAGCCTTTCTTTTCAGCAATTCTCATCTTCCTTACAGACACAATAGAAAAGACCTCAGCCTCTGCTTTTTCAATGTAGGGTTTGTGAATCATATTTTTCTATGAAGAATATTTTTCAAACCATTCAGTAATGTAGAAATTTGAGCATTTCAAACCTGGAAGGACACGTAAAGCAAATACATGAGCTCTGAAATTCTCAATCACTGCTTGCATTTTAATGTTTCATGATCTGCAGTATCATGCACGGTATTTTTCAAAGTTATGTGTAATGAAGGTGACCTTTTCACTTCTCAGAAAAGAACCCTAAATAATTAATTATCTGTCTGGTGCTAACATCAATAAACATAGTCATAACTTCTTGAGCTTTCTGACAGCAGTGGGGGAAAACATCGCATTTGGGTCTCATGAACTTTGCTGAAGCTGGTGTTCTCTGGATTTTCAGTGCTCTCTTGTGGCCAGATCAGGCCTCTACAAGACAATAATTTGCCACCCTAAGATCTGTAGGTTTTTTGGCCAGTACAGTCATTCTCAAGACGTCACAAAATATTACAAATGTCAAAATTTGCAAAAACAGATGTTTTAGAGAATTGTTTTCTCTCTTCTTTGTTTTCTCTCTTCTTTTTTTTTTCCCCACTGGGAAAATTACTTAAGTTGTTAATTTATCAAAAATAGCCTCCAAATACTTAACTACATGAAAAAACAATGTAGAGAAAAGAAAAAGATTACTCCTGACATTGAAAGAATAATTTAATATGGCCTTCTCTTTAACCAATATAAATATTTATAATGGATTTTTAAAGTCTACCATTCACAGGTTTTCATAGAGTTGGTTGTTCAAAGCACAATCCAATTGGGCCTTGAACACTTTCAGGGGTGGGGCATCCACAATGTCACTGAGAAAACTGTTTCAGTGCCTCACCGCACTTACAGTAAAGAATTTCTTCCTTGTATCTAGTCTAAACCTACCTTCTTTTAGTTTAAAGCCATTATCCCATATCCTGTCACTACGTGTCCTTGTATAAAGTCCTTCTCTGTCTTTCTTGTAGTACCTTTAAGTGCTGGAAGGCTGCTATAAGGTCTCCCTGGAACCTTCTCTTCTTCAGTCTGAATAATCCCAACTCTCTCAGCCTGGTTCCACAGGAGAACTGTTTCAGCCCTCTGATGATTTTTATGGCTCTGAGTTCCCTCAGGATCCACAGATGTGTCTCATCAGGAGCCATGGGCTTGAGCACCTCCAGGCTCCTTTGAGACCTTCATGGTCTCAAACCTATCTCCTATGATGGAACCCAATATATCCTCCCAGTCTCTGCCTTTACCTTCTGTGATTTGGGCAATGTGGCTGAGCACTTGCTGGTGAAGACTGAGGCAAAAATTCTTGGAGTACCTCAGCCTTCTTCTTATGCCAGGTAACCAAATATCATATTTCCTTTTGGAGAGGGACCACATATTTCCTAGTCTTCCTTTATTCACCAGCATAGCTATAGAAGCTTTTCTTATTGCACTCAATATCCCTGGCCAGATTAGGCTCTGTCAAGACTTCAGCTTTTCTAAGCTGATCCCTTTTCTAAGCTGATATCCTGTCCCTAGATAGGACAGTTCCTTTGCATTTCTCCCAGGTTACCTGTCTGTGCTTCTATCCCCCTGTAGGCTTCCTTTTTTTGTCTGAGTGTGTCCTGGAGCTCCTTTTTCATCTACACAGAACTCCTGGCACTTTGCTGACTTCTTCCTCATTGGGATGCATCACTCCTGAGTTTGGAGATGATCTTTGAATATCATCCAGCTTTCTTGGGTTCCTCTTTCATCCAGGGCTTTATCCCATGGTACTCTACCAGGCAGATCCTGAAGAGGCCAAAGTGGGCTTTCCTGAAGTCCAGGTTATATCACCTGGTCTATCACTTTTCAGATATACCACTGTCTCCTTGAGAATTGCACGCTCACTATTAAAAAAAACCAAAACCTAAAACTGAGGAAAATCGTTCATCCTGTCAATGTGTGCTCAGCCCAGACTTACCTCCACGCTCCCCCATTTCAAAAGTACACTGAGCAACTTTTCCAGACCTGCCTTTCCTCGAGCAAGCAGGTGGGATACAAGAGCGAGCGTGAGGCAGGCCCAGCAGGGCTGAAGGCAGATTGGTACCACACCCTGGTGACACTCATGCCCTCATGATGAGGCACACCAGGGCTGGGCTCCATCCTGCAGTAGAGGCTGCTGTCAACCCCTTCCCAGCACCATCCAGCTCTTCACAGTGCTCCCCTTTGGAGCTGTCTGATTATCACTCTTATTAATCCCAGATGCAGAGAAAGGTGGGCAATAAACTGCCGTTGTCCTTAAGAGCACACCCAAATCAAATGAACTGGTGAGGGATACCTTCTCTGTTCCTCTGCAATGGGGCAATACATTTAGGACCAAAATGCTAAAGCCTACAGAAGTGTGGTATCTCACCTGATCTTCACTTCTGCCTAATTAAACATACACCATAAAATCTTCTACGTGTACATAATACTAGCAGGAGTGCCTCAAGTTCTCAAAATCTTTCAAATTCATTGACTCAAGGGCATTCACAGGGAAGAGACAAAATATTATTGGTGATATTCAATTATTCATTTGAATAGAGAAATCATTTAATTATAGAGTCACAACTTAAGAAGAATCTCTTAATTAGGCTATAACAATTTTGTATTTACCAATTTCAACATCATCCATAAGCTAGGAAAAAATATACACAGGGAAGCCATAAAGGAAACCCAGAATCAGGAGGAGAAAAAACTGAACACCTAGTTATTGCTAATTAGCATCTCTCACTGATTTGGACATTTTGCTTTAAAAAAAGTATTCAATTTTATTTCACTGGTTTTATTAGTGCTGTAAAGATAACTGCTCAAAGGAAACATAAAATGCACCATTTAAGTGCAATATTTAAGCCCGTTTCATATCCAGCTTTCAAAGAGAAAATTCAAGGACAAATTTTTTCTGTTCCTGATGTTGTTCTCTTCATGCTAAATTTGGATTGTCCTCCAAATATTTCAGAGTTTGTATATAACCTTGATATTCTTCCTTTCTCTGTAGGTAATTTTAGCATGACTCTTGAACAGTTGGTGAATAAATACCTTGGAAAATAAGGAAACAGAAAACTAATGCATAAGAAGATTTTCATTTTACAGATACTAGTCAAATTACTAAATATAAAAGAGATGATAAGACTTAAAAATCTTCCTTGAGATTATTACGTCTTTGGAGTACCAAACTCACAATTCTAAAGAGCAGATATATTTGTTTCAAAGATACTTAAACCTTCTATCAGTTTGAAAAATTTAAAAAATGCAACAGAGTGTTAAGTGAAGAACATAAAACTATTTTGTTTTATTATTTATTGTTTAGCATTTTATAGCATCATTAAAATATTTCTTGCTAAGATACATGCTAAATATGTTCACATGTACTAGATAACTTTAAACATCTTGAAATCTGAAGACATAATTCTTAGTTCAGTACAGAGAACTATGTACATAAACACCAGAAAGTGGATGGATGAAGCAGTTTAATTTTTTTTTTCTCCTAATCTCCTTATTTCTCAAGCTTCTGTCAAGCCATAATTCATTTTTATCACAAAGACACAAGAATTATGCAATCACTTTTTATGTGTATATATATCATACGTGAGTTTGCATATCCTGTAGTTTTTGTTTATAGTATACACAATTAAATTTGACAGATAGAACAAGTTGTAATATGCTCACTTTCTAAAATTTAAAGAGAAAAAAAGTCAGCCAGTCAGATGAGAAAGACTTTCTTAGCACCTTCACTGAGATCATGCAGTTTGATCTCTCAAAAACATCCTGAAATCTTCTGCCACAAGGAATGCTATGAAATTTCCAACATGGAAATGCTGTAGTTGGAAGTCACTGCTTACTTGATGCAAGCAGAAGAAGAAAAGGAAGTAATTTTAAAAACCAGACTTCACCATTTCTGCTTCCCATGAAGCTGGTTGTTTTTCCCTGGAGGCATTATATTTGTAAACTATTGCCACGTCTGTGCCATTCATATGCCAATTCATGGAACAGAGCTGTGAATTAATTAAAATTATGAGGTATTTTTAAGATAAGCCTGACCAAAATTTGTTTTACTGCAAAAGCATGTTGAAATGCCAATATTACATCAGATGAGCCACAAAAAAGGCTCTTCTGTGAACATGTACTATCAGATGCTTCAATACAGTCTGTGTTACGTAGTCTTTTGGTGTGGGTGAACAGCTGCTCCTGTCACGTACTAAAGCAGATGTGAGCTTTAATACAGTGAATGATCTTTTTGCCTCTGGCTTTGCAGAGGGCCTGTTCAGGTTTCTTTTTGACATAGCTGACTTTAAAATGTGCCCATATTTCTACACTTCTTGTAGTTCCTCTCGGTTTTATTCTTTGGTGTTCATTTAGGTCATTGTTAAAAATTAAATTGGTGGACAGCTTTCAAAGAACACCTTATGAAAGGCAGGAACATATCAACACTGGTATTAATATGAGGTGGCAGTAAGGTGGCTCCTTAGCATTTCAAACAAGAAAAATTCAGAAATATACAGTTTGGCTCTCTGGTCTAGAAGACCAATAAAATATATGGGGGTTGGGGCTTTCATTTTGTGGTGGGAGTTTTTGGGGCGTGGTTGGTTGGTTTTTGGTTATGTTTTGATTTCGTTTGTTTGTTTGTTTTTTGTTTGTTATTTGTTTTGTTGGGGGTCCGTTTGCTTGGGTTTTGTTTTTATTTGGGGTTTGGTTTTTTTTAAAACAAGGCAACCAGAAGGAAATACATTAATTTTCAGTGCAAGAAATCCTGAGGTATCAGAGCCTGAGGGTTGATGCAACATGTTGAGTATACTGCTGTGCTGATAGAATAGTGCACAGCTGTGATGCCACTACACACAACCTGAAGACTTCATTGGAAAAACTATATAAAATATTACAAAATTCATACAATACTGTAATGAACAAGTATTCAGTACTCTGTTATGCCTAATATGGAAAGAAGGAAAGTCTCAAGCCCCACATTATGTGACCACAAGATGTGCTTTAAGCCAATTTAACTCGCTTTTTAATAAGACCCTCTCTCGAGCTCCTGGCAGAAAGCATGAGTGGGAACAGACAGCAAGTGCTACTTCACTTCCATTACTAACAAAGAATTGGAGCCTCAAAAACAAATTGCATGTATGCTCAAAAGCATAAATGGGCAAGGCCTCTTCCTGTGAATTGTACATACTTCTATTTGTTGAAGAAGAGGGTTCACTTTTAAAACAGAAAAAACCTCTGAGAGTTAGATGGCATTTCGTCAGTCTTATCTAGAGGTGTACTGATAGACCTCACCAAAGGTTGGCAATAAACCTAAATTTCTGTGTATCACAATGGAAGTTTAGAACAAAATTTGGAGGAGTACAAAATAATAGCTAAAAAAATTATTGAGCTTTAAATTACAGTTTCTGGCAATTTAAGGTAGAGGAGCTATAGTTTCGCTACACTATAGCTATAGCATACCTATGTACATTATACAGCTTTTTTCCCTTCATAATATTGGATAATGTTGCAGCAATAGTATAAATCAATCACCATTTCCATTTTAATATGTGTTGGTCTTTTATATTAGTAGGATTTACACTTGGTTTTTTCTCAAAGCAGAAAGTCACACAGGCAGATTGTGAGCAAATCTAAGATTTAGTCATCTCTCTGCATTGTAAATAATGCAAGAACTTTATGAGTCAATTATGGATTTAAATCATATAGATATTGTTGAGTATCTTAAAAAGTTTTATTTTTTCACTACTCTTTTATTGGGTTTATAGGAGAACATTTGTTTTAAATTTTATGCATAAATATGTGACTGCTAAATGTGATTGATTTGTCTCTCTTGTTGAAAAAAGCCTAAAATGTAAAAAATTTATCACAATAAACAATAAAAAAATTAAATCAATCAAATTAGTAAAAAATAAATTAATAAAAATTTATCTCAATAATTCAAGGTGGCCAATGGGCCAGGCAGATATGAAAATGCTACTCTTAAAAATTCACACATTTGTTTTGGAACTCTGCAGTTTCACTCGAGAATGAGAGGCTTTCAAACAGAAAGTTACTTTTCTATAGCAAACACATCGAAATCGTGACAATGTGAATGAAAAAGCAAAATGCATCATTTCTGTATATCAGTGTAAATGGATGAAGTATTTTATGAGTCATAAGCCTCTTCAGACATATTGAACCTTATTAAAGATTAACTGATTTTCCAAAGTTTAGGCAGAAGTTGCTGTATATCAGAATCACAAGATAGTCATATGCTGGCAGATAGAGTCATATCTTGCTTTCATAGCATTATATGCAGGATTCCAAACAGGGAAAAGATCAGTTGCAACAATGTACTCTTTGATTCGCCATCTTACTGCTTATGAGATACCATTTTCAGCATAAAAATACTCTTCTTTTTTTGTTGTTTTCTTCTTAGTCATAACAGAGAGACACACATGAGTCTTTGTTGGAACTTTTAGGGAGCGATTTTAGTTTTTCTCTGAGCTTAGAATAAATAAATCCAAAAGAACTGCCAGTCATAGACACAGTGGCTATATTTTACAAAATTCATCCAATACACCCCTCTGCTACAGCAGCTTAGATATAGTCTCCTTCCCTTCTTTTATTACACTCCTAGGTTTAAAAAGGGATGGATTTCCCAAGTGTTATGAGTTATCACAGTCCCACAGACATTACATGGTTTGGAATTCATCCATTCCTGAGTACTCTGGGACTGCAAAATTCATTACATGTAATATAAAAGCTGGGAAGCACAATTTCTCTGACGTCAAACTACATCAAAATAATGTGATATGCATTCCTTTTTTCTCCCTAGAATATTTCACATATAAGGTAAGAAAAGTCTTGTTGCCAAAATCATATATAAACATAAGCTTATCACAGCTTAGCTATACTCATGGAAGGGAAACTTACAGATGTGCTTAATTTCTTCACCTTTGTCATTCCCTCTTTCTGAAGAAACAAATCGGAACATAATCTTTCAGAACGCAGTTATTTTATTGCAGCATTCATTCCTACTTTTTTCAGTAGTGTATACCTATGGATATTTTTAATATTGTAAATTAAATTATTCCCTTTAATGTCATGAGACGTAAGCCTCTTTAAATTTGTTTACTTACTCCTTCCTTTTCATTTAGAATTTGTCATTGGTCCCTTTTACATCCTTCTACATTGCTACATTTTCAATCATTATCTCCCTCCCATCTTCTTAATGGTTTTGTCTACCTTTTTCATTTGACATTGTGTCCCCTATCTTGTTATACTCTCTTTTCCTTTAATCTCATTTGTATTCTCTCCAACATGATTTTTACCCACCTCATTCATTTGTATTGTTGTGTTCTGTGTCACTCTATCTTTTTCAGAGTCTGTTTTCACTTCCCTTCAGATTTTCATTTATTTCAGTTTCATTACCTAACTTTTTTGGTGAAGAGGAAGAATACCTATTTCAAAATGTATTTTTTGCCATTAATCTAATCTTTTCCTTGGATTTTAAGACAAAATACCAACACTCATGTAAATTTCAAACCTAATACAATCTACACCATACCATTGAAATTTCTGGGGTTACTAGTAGCCTTAGCAAAAGGTGCACTTTATAGGATTGGATAAAAACAGATTACTACTTTTTAACAAAAGAGAGATGGGTAGAATATGTCTGTATACACAAAAAGAGTTTATTACATAGCTGTTCATTTGATGTTATGATAAAGCCCTTTTCCCTTCATAAACTTTGTATTAGCACCCTTAAAGAAAAAAAAAAAAAACCAGCCCTTGAGAAGGAAGTTAAGCATAGGGATTTCTGCTGGCCTAGAGATGTTATATCCTTCTCCTTGCATTCTGCTTGTCTTCTCTTGGAACATTATTTATTGCACATTATTTCTGTGCAAATCAATGCAAAGCTGTAGGTGTACATCCTAATTACCATTAAATTGTTTCCTCTTTTCAAACATTGTTGACGTGGCAAGATTATAGGAAGGATTTTTGAGATGTCTGTAAAGCCTTTTCTTTTGGCACAGAGGTGTTACTCTTTCTCACTCTTTAATGCCATGATAAGTAATATATGATAGGATACATATGCTGCATATCCATTTAGGTGAAAGCCTTCCTCATGACACCTAGAGACACAATAATGGATGAAGAATAAGAAGCCACATAACACAAATATTGTTAAGGCAGACTTGAAAGGTAACAGTTCCAAAGATGATTCAATAAAAAAACGATGGAGTGAATTACCTAACTGTAAAAGAAGTAAAAGATGTTTTTTCCTTCGTGGTCTCCCTCCACACCCTCCCCATACAACCTGCTTTGGCTTTAGGTTGTTTTGCCAGTCTTGTCTCCAGTATGTTTACATCACAGATTCTAAGTGACAGAAATAGTGTAATTTGGCCAGGCCATGCATGGTTAGAGGTACTCTCCTCATCTTCTTCACTGAAGGAGTGGCTTTCAGAAGGAAATCCAAAACTCAGTATCATAAACCGTAGCTTGAGAGAGTCCCCTTAATTCACAGTCAGTTCCCTCCTATCACCCAATCATATATCTACACATGTACACCTCTAAGAGTCAGTTTGCCCCAACATATTTGTATTTCAGCAGAATGGGTGGTTGCTGGATTTTGCTGTGCGATTATGTTTGGTGATCGATTCTGTAGACCTGCAGCTTAACTTTCAAGGACCTTTGGAAATCATCTGTAATTTATTATCAGAGGTAGATGTGATTTGGTTCAGTGTTGCCTAGCACACCATATTTTCATGTCTTGACTACAACATTGTGTTTGTTAAGCAAGTCTGTATAACCTTTTCTTCTTCTGTACACATGTTGTGCTTGCAGAAAGGACATCTAGGAAGTGTAGTGACTTCTTTATTCCTAGATGTCTGTGCTTCTATGAAATTAGATAGAGGAACTAAAATTCTATGACAAGGAAATCACTTTTAAAGACGTAGCTTGATTCCACTAAAACTGTTTTAACTTAAGCCTATTGCAGTACGTGCTGAAATTGCCAATATCTGATTATTTAGCAAAGTACTGATTCTAGCCCCAGTATTTGCATTTAGAGAGGACTTAAGGACCATAAATTTGCATCTGACCCTGTGAATACTGATTATATGATTCACCCAAGTTACTTCATTTCTGGAAACCACACAATCTTTCATTGGAAGGAGGATGACAGGCTCTTTCTGTCTTTCCCTGCCATGATTCTGTCTTTGTAGACTCATTAATAATCTTAAAACTAATTCTCATCTATATGCAGCTAACAAATGCACCTACATCAAAGTCATGCTTTAGAGCAGGACTGCTGATGAGTTCTGAGAGAAGTAGTATCCAGATGAGAATGTTGAATTTAAAGAAATATATTATACTTTCTGTAGTGCCCTGAAACAAGAATATCTGAGCATGACAAATTCATTTTCAAAGCCAGCATTGACCTATCAGACAGATTCTTTTTTTCTTTTAAAAATAATGTTTTAAGTGATCAAAAAGAGTCTATCACTGTGACGAACACAAAAGGGCTGAAATGATATAGGAAATGCATTTGCTAATCAAGGCATGGAGAAAGACCAAAATCTAAGTTTCAGATGACAAAAGGCAATGACTTGTCACATGTCACTCACCAAGAAAGTCCCTTTGATAATAAAAGGATAATAAATTATCCCATTCATCACACCTAGTGTTTTTCTATGAATTTACTTCAGGTTTAAAAATTAGAAGACATAAAACTGCCCTCACACATTATGAGAGGCTGACTGCAAATAAGAAAAAGGCCTTAAATAAGTAAATCCTAGGTGTTTCTCTCTGACAATGTACATGAGTTGACTGTCAGCCTGTTGCTTTCTGTCTTATCAACCTTCACATGGACAAGAAAGAACTGCGTTGATTCTTTAGCTCCAATTGACCAGTACCAATCCATTCCAAATCAAATGGCAAGATTGGGATTTTTTTCTGAAGCATGGAAAAAAAACTCCAGAAATTAAATACTATCAGTCATAGAATTATAGAACCATGGAATTGTAGAAAGGTTTGTGTTGGAAGTGACCTTAAAGATCATCTAGTTCCAGCTGCATGGCCATGAGTAAGGAACATACCCCATTACTCAGAACCCCATCCAATCTGGTCTTGAACACCTCCAGGGATAGGGAGTCTACAACCTTTCTGAGCAACCTGAGGGTGCCTCAACACCCTTATAGTAAAGAATTTCTTCCAAAGAACTAATCCTAAACCTACCCTACTTCACCTTAAGGCCATTCCCCCCTGCCCTATCACTTCATGACCTTCTGTTCCCCTCCAACTCTCTTCCAGGCCCCCTTTGGGTGCTGGACAGCTGCTGTAAGGTCTTCCCAAAGTCTTTTCTCCAGGCTGAACAGCCCCAACTATCTTAGCTTGTCGTCATAGGAGAGCTGTTCCAGGCCTCTTCAAGGCTTAGACTTGCTTATCCTCCGGATTTGCTCCAGGAAATTCAACATCTTGTGTTCAGAGTCTCAGAGCTGGACACAGAATTCCAGGTAGGGTCTCACAAAGGCACCTCCCTTGTCCTACAGGTCATGTTTCTTTTGATGCAGCCCAGGACACAGTTGGCTTTCTAGGCTCTAAGCACATGTCAGCAGGTCATGTCCAGCCTCTCATCCAAAAACACACCCCAGTCCTTCTCCTCTGGGCTGCTCTAAACCCATTCTCACCCAGCCCATATTTGTGCTTGGGATTGTCCTGACCCAGGTACTGGACTTTGCACTTGGCTTTTTTGAACTTCATGAGGTTTGCACAGGCCCAACTCTCTAACCTGTCAAGGTCTTTCTGGATGGCATTCCTTCCCTCCAGATTAATTGCAAGCTAGTAGAAATAGTGCAGAGTATAAGCATCCTGATTCTGGCTGGGATAGAGTTAATATTATCTGGTACAGTGCTGTGTTTTGAGTTTAATATGAGAATCATGTTGCATTAGCTGTTGCTAAGGAGTGCTTACCCTAAGCCAAGGACTTTTCAGTTTCCCATTTTCTTCCCAAGAAATTCTATGGTGCATCACTTGTGTCACTTGTGTTTTATTCCTCTCTTTCTTCTTTTCATTATTTTTGTTAGTTTTCTATTTCACTTCATTTCAAGTAAAGTGAGTAAACAGCTGTGTGGGACTCAGTTGCTGGCTGGGTTTAAACCACAGCAGTCCAAAAAGCAGCCTCCTCATGTCCCCTCTTCTGCCACTCCCTCCCCCTCTGGCTGTGGGACAGGGAGGAGAAACAGCAGATGGTAAAACCTGTGGGTTGAGATAAGAAGAGTTTGATACAATTGTTCATCACTCACTAAGAAATGCCCCTCCTGTCCACAAGCAGAGATGAGCCACTCACAGCCAGCCCTCTCCCAGTTTATACACTGAGTATAAAATCCTATAATAGAGAATATCCCTTTGGTTCAGGTCAGCTGTTCTGGCTGTGCTCCCTTCTTACTTCTTGTGCACCTGCTCGCTGGCAGAGCATGAGAAAACAGGAAACTGAAAAGTCCTTGGCTTAGGGTAAGCACTACCTAGCAACAGCTAAAGCATCAGTGTGTTATCGACATTATTCTCATCCTGATCCCAAACCACAGTACTGTACCAGCTGCTAAGAAGAAACTAACACTGTCCCAGCTGAAACAAGGACAATGAGAATATGGAATATATTAGCAGGAATATATTAGTCAGACATAGCAGGACACAGCAAGAAAATTTCATGTTACTACAATTTATTACTCCAGCCCAGAGTCCTAATCCCTGGTGTAGGAGTTGGCGCTGTAATAGAAAAGCTAGGAAGATTCAGTGGTGTGGGCCATGGAGGCACTCAGTCAGTTCCTGAGGAGTTCATGTGTTAACATAACACACTGAAATTTTCCTTCCCTACTTAAAATGCCTTTTAATGTGATCCAACGAACTGGAACAACGAATCTTTCCTCTGATTAATGCCCTAGTTTACCTCTGATCTAGTAGGCTCCAGGTACAGGCTATAACTACAAGTTTTGCAAGCTATCTCCACAGCTGCTTTCTCAGCAGGAGAGGATAAATTCTGCTCGTCTTCTGCTCTCCACAAATGATTGACAAGAAATGTCTGCAAGGAGAACACCAGAAGTCACTTTCCTCAGCTGCTTCTTTCTTACCCCCTCCACACACATACCACAAAGTGGGTTTTTGTACAGGGAAGGTATGATCAAGAGAGTAAAAGGTAATAAGACAGGGAGTGAAGGTATTTTTTAGCTGAATCATGCCCTTAAACATTCAGCCTACACATTAATCATTGAGTGACATCAAGGATTCACTTCAAAATTGGATCTGACTAGTGCACTTAATTTACCTACTGCACCAAACAGCTGTTCAGCTTCTGTTGAATTTGAAAGCAAATGTAATTAGTGCATGTTCACTGGTGCTTTCTCATTACATTGCCAGCCCATATCATTGGAACAGTTAATTACTGCAGAGACAAAGGCTTGACTTACCTGATATAGTACATGATTATTCATCATTGATTCATTTTTTCTTCTTCACTGGTAATTTTGTTAACATCCCTGACAGTGCTTAAAAGTGAATCCCCTTGATCTTTTGTGCTATTATGTCTTCTCAAATGCTACTCAAATTCTCTAGGTAGCTTAATTCTCTAGATTTTATTGAGACATGAGGTATCACATCAGTTGACACTGCATGCAACTGGAGAAATAACTTGATTACCTGGATCATAGCAAAATGAGCTATTCTGTCACTGTCCATCACAGCTGTCTTTGCACTTGGGGACTTTCCCAAGTGCATGCAGACCAAAGGCCTGCTGACGGAAGCACCTTCTTTCAAGGATAGCTATAAAATAATGCTGAGGAAAAGGAAGATTTCATAGTTACTCTTGGTTTTAGTAGACTCGCTCCACTCCTACACAGGAGTTTTTTGCTGGCTTTACTTGTGTTTTTTTTTTAAATGGCCTCAGTACTCCATCACTAAAATGGAGTTAGCTTTTCATCCCTGCCTACCAGATATCACAGGCTCCTCTCAGATCCAACCCCTTTTCTCAAAAGGAAGGCGTGTCTGCATGAAATGTGAGGACTCTACATTTATTGGTGACCTCTAGGCTGGTGAAGGACAACTTGCTCAGTACAGCTGCCAGTCCTGGGTATTTCTGCAGTGCACGTGCAGATGAGCTCAGCTGTGCTGGCATGGTAATAGACCATACTCCTCAGAAAGCCCAGATTTAGTAATTTACTGCACATGTTTGACATTATTGCCAGGCATATGTAAAAGAGCCCTAAGGCGTCCTGCTACATCCCTCTCCCATCACATTGCAGATATACCTGGCTACTCTGGCAAAAGAAGGTCACCTAAATTGTTAAGGCAGGTTTTAGTAATTTGCGCAGCTCTGCAAATTTATTTGTCATCTTTTCATACATGAAAATTTGTAACCATTCACAGAAGAACAAAATGTAAAGAACCAAGGGAACATATATAAAAACAGTGTATGACCACTTAGGATAGAGAAGCTATGGAAAGTTCTTACCAATGCTGCTGAAAAAAAAAGGAATTTTTTTAAAAGTGAGATGCTCACTCATGAACATCTGAGAAACACCTGAGGAACATCTGAGGAGTCTGAAGAAACTGAAATACTGCTCTAAAAGCAATTCAGGTGGCAAAAGTCCTGTCCACAGCATTATGCTGACACTTAGAGGTCAGTAAAGTAGAATTGAAAGGACTCTGCCACCTGAAAGAGATTTCATATTTTTCAATAGCCTTGCATGATCTGAGAGATCAGTAGCCTGACATTTATTTGGTTTGCTCATTCTCTCTTCTCATGGGTACGCTTCTCTTTTTTTTATCTGATTCTAGTGTATGAAACTTTCTTATCATTACACATTTCACAAAGAATCCCAACAAAAATGCTGCAAGAGCAGCCCATAAACAATAAACTGTGCAGCAATATCTGATCTGCACATCAAACTCATATGGTGGCTGGGAAATGCATATAACATCAGATATTTGCTTTTATATGCTGTACCACTCAGTCTGACATTCAGTGGGCTTTAAAGCCATCTCAGTATTATTTCATTTTATTAGGGTTTTGTTTCAGTTTTGATTTTTTTCTTTTTTAAACTGCCTTAGACCACAAGGTTATTTTTGGATACATCATTATATTCCATAAGAAAAAATTATCGAATGAATAAAATCACCCTGTGGAATGTAGGTAACTTGCCAGTCACTGCTGATTGGGGCACAGGTCAAGTCAAATTTATGGCAAAGTTGCCTTTTGCCTCCTCAAGGATCAGCCTCTACAAACAGTTCCTGTCACTAAAATGCCTAAACCTCACTTCAAGTCAATCTATTCTGCATGGGGATAAATAACTTGTGAATTAGGCAATTTCAAAACAGGTAATTGCCTGAAATGAGCAATTTCCAGCAGCTGGTATAGCCAGTGTTATTACCCACATAAATATTGACTCATATATTAAGAGTAATTAATGAGAAAACAAAACTGCAATAAAGGAAAAAAAAGTGAAAAGCAATCCTCTTAGAGGCCCTGAAGGCCTCTCTTTTCTATATTTTGTATTTATCAATGCTCTAAACTGAATTTTGCAATGCACATTTTCTTTGTTGATCTGTAAAATTTCAGCAAAGCATTTCATAGTTATTTCAAGTCATGAATTATGCAATAGCACATGACAGGAGCAATTCATTCGTATCTCAGGAGGCAGAGGAACTAAAACCTCAGCTTTAGTGTGAGAGTTTTTGTGGGTTCTTTTTTGTCCAGCACACAATCTCTTAAAATGGTACTTCAGAGACACAAGAAAGAGGTTGACTTGTTGGAACAAGTCCAGAGACGAAGCATGAAAAATCATTCATTGTGCACTTCCTACTTACTCTGCCAAGGGATAAGAACGTGTGCACAAAAGGTGCAGGAGCAGAATGGCAGAAGGGAGAAGCACACAATAACACAGCACCACCTCTTGTTTCTGGGGGCAGGAGGGAATCGACACAACCTTGAAGGAATTTCAGGCTGCACATTTGTGGGAGCTGGCCAAGCTGAAGCAGGTATAAACCTAAAGCCGTGGGAAACCCCTTTCTAGTTGTGGCAAGTGGTAAAGGTTCATGGGAGTTTGCATGTTAATGAAGTTGTTCCACATAAGGTTATGTTTTTATGATTGGTCAGTTATGTTTTACAACTATGGTGATGTTCCCAGTTAGCATTTCTGATTGGACCCTTACCCTCAGACCTACCCTATATATTGTCATGTTTTCCTCCATTCCAGGTCTTTGAAGTAGCTCTATATGTATGGCTGATATCATTGTTTTACTATTAAGGTCTTTGCTTTTCAGGCTTTCTTTGTCATTCCCACTTCTTGATCATTGACGTTAGTGACTCCTACTGGCAGGAACTTCCTATCCCTTGTCTCCCTGCTGACAAGGATCTATTACTGCTTCTAGCAGCTAGACCCAGGCAGCAACACACATTCAAGCTGCATCTCTCTCCTCCTCCCTCTGTTCCCTCCTCATTCACATCTGAATTTTCCTCCAGACTTCATTCCACTTCAAGACACTACTAATATCCTTATTAATGTTGTCTGTGCTTTAAAGCAGTAGTCCTGAGAACTTCGTAGAAAATATGGGAATGTCATGAGCTCCATTTCAGAAATGAGAAACATCAGCTGATACACAAACAGCAGAAATCTGCTGGGAACAGGGACCTCTTTCTCAGGTTGATCAAACATGAAACTTTTCTCAAGATGAAGTGAATCAAGCCTTAACTATAGAATTACTTTTCATCTTGAAAACCTGCTGTTTGGACTCCTGTTCTATCATGAGTGAAAAAGATGTAAGGTAATCTTTAAAGTTTAAAGGATGTGACTCTTCCAAGGTTCAAACACCTCTCCACTTGAAATACAGGCTATCACATATAGAGTGTTCCTACAAAATGTTTGCTTTCTTTAGTGAAGTGTACCAGCCACAGAATGCTTGCTAGCATTGATTTTGCAACAGGCCACCTCCTCTTGCAAGTCTTTATTACTTCCACTTCAAAAGATGTAAGCTTGTCATACTGGTTACTCATTCTTCTTCCTGGTGATGCTTTTAACATGCTACTCATTATTTTTCCTCTTATCATCTGCCTCTATCACATCTGCCACAAAGAGTAGTGAAATATCTGGGATCAATAATAGTCGTTCCTCAGATGTCATGAATATCTATATCTTCTTTAAGTCATTTACCAAGTACCTAGGGGCTTCTCAGTAGTTGTGAGCATAAGAGGCTAGGAGGATAGCAATGGGTAAGAGGCTAGGACTAAACTGAAATAGATGCTTCATAATAGTGGATGAAGCTGCAACAAGGTTTTAAAGCACAGGGGTTGCAGTGGAAAAATCTATAACCTGAATTTTATAAATTCACTGGCTGATTTAGAAGTTTTGAAATTACATCTAAGAAAATTATAGCATAATTTGAGTAAAACACATAAATTTTTTTTCCCATTTTTTTTCCCCTGAACAGATATGTGTCAGGACATAATACACAGTACAATGCAAATAACTTGTTATGAAGAAAAGAAATTATAAAGAAATGTGTGTATGAGACACCAGAGAGAAATTTGTCCTGTTTAATATACTTATATTCAACATCTTGGCAAATATTTCCTTCAATGTAGAATCAGCCTGATTTCAGGAAATATGAACCATGTCTTGATTAGCAGATGAAACAGAGGCAAGGCACAGGATTCCAAATATCTAAACTGCTTCATTTTTAGCATTTTCTTAGCATGGCTTTGGACAGGAAGTATTGGCATCCTCTCAGCTAAGGTCTAGACATCCTTCAGCATTTAATAAGAAGGAAGAATAACTTTCTAATAGACAGTTTAGCTGTAGCCACCCTTCTTTAGGCCAGTTTACACATGAAGACATGAGTTAGCTGTGAGCCTGAGCCTCGAGGCAGTCTCTAACCTCTTCCATATAGAATGTATATCAGTATCTGTACATACACAATCCATCTGTGGCAATGTGGTTTCTCAGTGTTCTTATCTGTCTTATTCATAAACCCTGCTGGTAGTGGTGGGTCCAGGAGAGACCTGCCACTCTGGTTTTGGCAGTGAAGCTAAAAGATAGAATTCACTAAGAGCTAAAATATGAACAAGAATTGGAGGAAAAGGCGCCACCCATAACACAGACACTCCACAAGTCAATGCAAATCCTCAGCAGCTTCTGTGGGGAAGGCTGCTGAGGTGCTGGTGAAACCACACCACCAGGTCTCAGCTCTGGGGAAGGATGAGCAGTATTAAACAGAATAGGTGTACTGGTTTGAAAGCAAAACCAGTGAGAGACTCCAAGTCAGAAATACAATTTAATAGGAGGAACAGAAAACAAACAAACAAAAAAGTAAAATAAATGCAATAGTACAAAAGACCACTGACAGAATACAACCTGACACCCTGTTAGGGTGGTAGTGGCAGTCCAGATGAAATGGTCTTGTCGAAGCAGTGATCCCATAGAAACGTCTGGTAGCTCTTGTCTCCTCTGGGAGTCCAGTGGATAAGGCTGCCTGTGCTGTCCCTGGATTATATCCAGGTGGGAATGCTTGGCTCCTCCCCCTGGGTGGAGCATCTCACAGTGGGATGATCTCATTCTATGAGTCATGCAGTGGGTCCTTGATGGCCCATTAAACAGAGATAACTCCCGGAGGGAGTTCTCTGTGAGTCATGGGCAAGGCATTGTTAGGCTCATTAACAGAAGATAAGGGAAACACTGCCCCACCTGGCTTCAACAGCTCATGAAGATGAGGATAGAATGCATACTTTGGGCACAACTTACATTATAACCTAGGACAACAGGACTGCAGAGAAACACTGGTTTCATATTCCCAAAAAGGAAAAAAATAAATGCTTTCATCACAAAATTGCTGCAATTTTCATGCAGTATTGGAGGCATAAAATGGTCTCCCCAAAGACAGTCATTCATTGTGCACTTCATACCACCTTGCAGAGCTGAATACTGATGAAACACTAATCTGGCATGTTTCTAAACAGGAAGAACAGGAAAAATACATGAGCACTGACCTATTGCAGAAGAAATATTCAGGATCACGGAAAAGTATGCTAGAGACATATCATCAGAAATTCGGCTGATAGTTCAGCCATACTAACACAGCTTTAATTGAACTTTGAGATCAATGATGTATCCAGTTCTAGGCAATGTGCAGAGACAGCTGCAGCTCACTCCCACCACAACCAAGAGGAAGCAAAACATGAGGGGTAAGAAGTGTGGCCAAGTGCTGGTAATATGCCATAAAACACTTTTGAAGCCAGCTGTTAACACAGAAATTAAACAAACTAACAAACCAAGCTCCCATTACTTGAAATGGAGAATGGTTGATGCAGAGGCAGTACCATTGCCACAAAACATTAGTAAAGCAAACCATCAGTTCAGCTGAAATACTGTGTCTGACTGTCACACCATGAAAGGAAAAGATAACAGTCCTTTGGTGCCGTCTCTAGCAGCCTAACAGAGATGTACTGTAAGGAGATCAACTCCTCCAGCACATACTGTAGTCAGATAAAGGCTCTCAAAAAAGCTACTAAGAAACTCGAACTACAGACATCCCTCAGGTCTGGTGGAGCTGCTGAGGAAGGAAGTGGGGAGAGCAGAAAGCCCAGACATCCTCAGACTCATGGAAACCAGAGTTGACGGCTGTGTTTTTTTTCATTTTTGCAGTCTTGAGCATTCTTTATGATGGTGGAAAGCCCTCAAAAATGTCTTGGATATTTGGGAAACCTCCCATCAAGGAACACAGCATTGCAAAGAAGTCACTGTGTGGTAATCTTGAAGATATACTGCTTGATTTGTCTGGAGCTAAAAAGGTCTCTGGTTGCAATGTCGAAAATAGGTTCTGGCATGCTGAATCACCCAGTCCCTTGCAATCTGCACTACTTCTTTTGCCAGGTACTGCTGAAGGAAAAAAAAAAAAAGGCTCCAGACATCAGCCTGCCCTCAAAGCTATTCCAGAGATAACAGATAAAGACAAAACAGAACTTTCAGACATCAGGCCTGCAGCTGGCAATGATTATTGTCTAAGAAGATAGCAGAGGATACCACAGGATGTCTTTATCGAGCTTAACAGAGCCAGGAGCAGAGCACTAGTCTAAATGCAAAGAAGCTGGTTCTCAGGAGAAGAGAGATCTGCACTGTCAGAAATCTCTGGGATCCTGGGAACTTCCAAATGTTCCTTGAGAAAGACAAAGTTCTTAAAGTCAATATAAGAAGTTATAAGAATAGCCAAGTGCAGCATCTGCCTTGCAATCCAGTGTAGAAGCAATAGATGAAGTTAGAGAGGGCATGCAGAATAGGCAATACAGGTGGTGAACCAGCCTCGTAACATTACTGTCATTTTAAGCAGAAGGGATTGCAGAAGGTGCTTAGGCCTCAGGATGAAGCAGAAGAGTGACACTGCAGTAAATCTAGCAGCTCTCATCTTCTGTTGACACAGCAAAATGATGACCTTATACTGAAACAGAAACACTAACTATGCTGCAGAGGACAGCCCCAAAAATCTCATCATGTGCCTGAGGGCATTGTCCAAACACATTTTGAATTCTGGCAGGCTTGGTGCTGTGAACACTTTCCTGGGGAACCTGTTCCAGTGGCCCACCACCCTCCAAGTGAAGAACATTTTAATGATATCTAACCTAAACCTCCCCTGACAGGACTTCAGGCTGCTCCCTCAGGTCCTGTCACTGGTCACCACAGAGAAGAGATCAGTGCCTGCCACTCTGCTTCCCCTCGTGAGGATGTTGCAGACTGTAATGTGGTGCATACAACACATGACAAATAAGCGTCTAGAGAGGGCCCTGTGCAGACCTTGGAGCAGCCTTCTCATGCCTAAAGAGAGACTGCAAGATAGAGAGGGATGTTTAGAGAGTTTTATGGTGATAGGACAAGGGAGAAAATGGCCTCAAACTAAAAGAGGGTAGCTTTAGATTAGATATTAGGGAGAAATTCTTAATATATACTGGAAAAGGCTGCCTAAAGAGGAGGATATCCCCTCCCTGAAAGTACTCAGAGCAGGCTGGATGGGGATCTGAGCAACCTGCTGTAGTGAAATGTGTTCATGACAGGGGGTTGGACCTAGTTGATTTCTAAGATCTCTTCCAACACAAACCATTCTGTGATCTCTGTTGGATGCTCTCACACACAGAGAGAGATGCGTTTTCCAGAGCAGGAGATGTCATATGACGCCTTCATGTCTCACTTTGCTGTAGTCAGTGAACGATAACGATGAAAAGGTACGCAAGTCATAGACGGCAGTAGGAGAAGGTGAAGACGCGATTTAGCCGCCTCGTTGCGGCTGCTGGCTCCCTGTCCTTCTCTTCCCAGAGCCCCCATCAGTGAGCAGGGCGGTGATCCATGCCGGTGCCGGCAGCATCCCCGTTTCCCGGGCTGGCCACACGGTGGGGCGGCCGGCCCGGTCCTGGCTCGGCGGAGCATCCGTGTCCCGGCGGCGGCTGTGCCCAGCAGGTGGCTCCTTCCAACCACGGAACGCCGTGCGAGCCCTCGCTCCGCTCCCTGGATCCCGAGGGCAGCCTTCTCAAATCCTTTGTTCCTCGTATGAATAACGCAGCAGAGTACTGGAAGGTCGGCATTGCTTTCCAGAGTGCAATGGCTTGGGCTGGGATGTAACACGCTTTTGGGTAAGGAATACTTGTTACAGCATTGCACGCATAGACAGGGTTGTACTCATTGGACCAGAATCGCATCTCAGTTCTGCTTGAGTAAATCTGAAACAGGTCAGCTGCAGCCAGTGGAGATGTTACAGATGGGAATGGCAGGGGAATTTGGCCCATTGTTAAAATATCTTCATGTAGAAACAATGTAGGAAAATTGAACTGTGACCAGATTCCTTCATTGTGGGCTAATGTGACTCTAAAATGACCCCTCTTAAGTCGGTGAAGCTACACAGGTGTGAAGGAGAGTGCACACAAAAGCCAGGACTGTCTGAACTGCTTGATCCAAAAGGAACCATTTTGCATCTATAAATAAGTGCAAGTTTATATTTTAAGCAAAATTATTTTCATATAGATATATATAAAATGTAGACAGGGTTAGATCTTTAAGAGACACACTTCAAAGGGCCTTGACTTATTGGAAAGTTCAGACTGAATCAGACTTTTGCTCTTCGATCACCAGCTCTTAAATATGCCTAAGCTCTGGCAAAGTTACTGATTTTAGGAAAAAAAAATTATTTAGTGGTGAAAAACATTCAAATTGTGGAGATTTTTTTACTTGACTGCAGAAAATCTTCCAAAATGCATGGATTTATTGTGACCTTATTGAACTTACGGCCTAAGAGACTGGAGCTTGATGTGACTTCATAACAGTCCTTCATTAAATTTGCTGCCATTTCTGCTGATAGTTCAGGCTAGTATTTGGAAAAAAAGATCAAAATGTGAAAGAAAAATTATTCTTAGAATTTGTTTCAAAATTTATTAAGGCATGTATGTTGGGGTGATGGAAGAGAATACCCTTGCCTAATTGTTTTCCCTCTACTCTGCTAATTTGGGGTTTATTTCCCTTTGACATCCAATCTAATCACATCTGAAGTACTCCTCAGTTTCTAGTGCTACTGAAGTTTTCCTGCTTCTGAAAGTCACACTATGTCTTTACTTTCCAGGATATATCAGCTGGCACTAAGGGGGAAATATGAAAGCATAGGGTAACACTGAAGTTGATATGTTCCACTTTCAGCTGACTATTGAAAATCCACCTTTCTTTTTCCCATATTAACCATTTCACACTTTCCTTTGAAATGCAAGAGGCTTATGAATTACAAGAGCTATGCTGTAGGTGTGAGTTACTTGAGCTTCTACCTCTTCCAGGATGAAGTCGTCACCTGCATCAATAAACCTCCAGAGCTATTTTTGGTAAGCTCCGCTGGGCTCAGTGCCTCCTGGAGGTTCTTCCAAACCTCGCTGTGCTGCCTTCCATGGACTCCGTGGCAGTCAAAATGAGTAAGAGTACTGCCTGAGAAATATGGGAACAGTGATCCAACACAACTCATTTAATATTCTGAAACTATTTTTCTTGATTCTGCTGTGGTTTATCCAGATATTTAACACTTTCTGATCCACACTCTTGCTAGTATTGATGTTTGGTAGGGACACTAATGTTGTCATGAGAAGACCTGAGCTATTGATGGCCTAGCTTGGGCTCTTCTTCCCTCTTTGATAATAAACATAACCCTGGCACCCTTCCATTTCCAGAAAACCAAGTTACTGCCCTTCTCAGAAAGCCTGGCAAGTAATGGGATTTGATGGAGCTGTCAGAAATGGGGAGACTAAATTGAAGCTCACGCTTGTTATCTGTGCACAGGAACAAGTGGCCTGATGTAAAAAAAAAAAAAAAAAAAAAAAAAAAAAAAAAAAAAAAAAAAAAAAAAAAGTGGGGGGAAAGGAAAAATAAAGCCATTTCTGCTATAGGGTTGAAGTTCTGGTCCTAATCATTTAGTTGCTGCACAGCACATGCCAAGGTTTCAGGCAGCAGAATTGCTTGGATCATTTCCTATACACTTTGCAGAGTGGCAATTAGCAGCACAGTGGCATTAACAAGACAGCTTTACGTGAGCTTTCAAAGTAAAAACATAAAGAATCCCTAAAAGACCAACTACTAGTAAAATGTGAGAGGGAAGTTGTAGGCCTGATTTTTCGGAGGTGGGTGCAAGGCTTTGCCTGCAGGCAGCGTGACCATCAATCAGAGCCACCCGCCACCCTCCACACCTCCCTGGCTCCTCCAAGGAGGGGAAACCTGTCTTCTGCACTCGACCTTTGTGCTGCCTTTCCTGCATGGGGATGGATGCCACACATCTCCAAGTGCCCTCTCATCCACATTTGCCGTAAACACCCAGAACACCTGTTTGCTCTGACTCACCCACTCCTCATGCAGACTCTCCCTTTTTTTGACAGCAGACCTCACTCAGGTAGTATGTGCTGCTAATATCCTTTCAGGACCATGTAATAACATGCCTTCTCTCCAATTCCTAACATCCTTCAATCAGCTCAGCCAGTGGGCTAACTGCTTACGCTCCTGTGATTTATATAAGTGCAATTAATTTAAACTGCATCACTCCGGTGCTATGCTGGTGAAAATGCCCCGAGAGGGAGAACCTGACTGGTGAATCAGACCCTTTACTTTTAACAAACACACAAAAGAACAGATCCCGAGCCAGTGAAAATCTGCATGGCTCCATTCATTTCAACACACAAACTTAAACCAGCTCAAGGTCTGAATCACAGCTCATGTAGCAGACTATTTAGATACAGACTAATGCCTCACATCCTGAAATGCAGTGCTTTCCCAGAGCTGGCAGGGGACAGGGACTTGTCAGATGGAACAGAGCTGAAAGGGAAGCAGAACTGCAATTGAAACCTTTTAAAAATGCTTTGTGGATTTCTTCATTTCTGTGGAGATGAGGAAAGTAACGGATTGTATCTCTGCAAGCACTTTCTCTCTTGGAAAAACCACCTCTGTTCCTTTTGCCCCAGCTGCAAAGCAAGTACCTGCAAAGTCCCTTTCTTTGCCACTTTCCCTTTCCTCCCATAGCCTGAGTGTGTTCTCTGTCACTTGGAAATTCATATGGTACTTTTCACTAACAGATACCAAGTTAGATGCTGAACAGATGAATCTTTTTAATCAGTTCCTTGAAAATGGCTAACATTCCCTGCACTTGTTTTGGTATTCCCCAAGATTAAGAAGTCATGCAGCTTGACAAAGCACTTTGCTCTTGCATGTCTTAACAAACCCATTGGGCTTTTTATTTTTTTTCTTTTCCTTCACATCTATTCCAACACCTGCTGCAAAAACGGGCTGGGGTGGTCTCTGTCAAACACCCTCCACGCCTCCTCCCAGGAGGAGAGAGAGAGCTCCAGCGTCACACCAGCACGGCATGCCGGTATGTGCCCAGGCAGGTGTAGGTAGTACACAACGAGGAGGGGAAGGGGTGGGGAGGGCAGACCAAGAGTCAATCAGAGTGTAATTTGTGTTAGAAATTTACCAGCATTCAGCCGTCCATATTTCCAAAATGCAAATATTTTAAAATTAAAAAACCTATCTGTGACTAAATATCTCCTCTAAATCAATCTAGATAACCAGAACACTCTGTGGCACATTTAGGAGGCTTTCATCTTAAATGAAATACATAACATAGATTATACCTTCATAGGAAATCAAGAGGTCCTGAAATATACTAATGGAGAAGGACATTTAAGAGACATTTAAATTACCTTGTCTATAATTTTTGGGGGGTTGCTTATCTATGCATCTTTTAACTGCTTTGGATAATTAGGAAAATTTCCTTGGCAGTGTCCTAAGAGGATAGGCAAAAGTGACATAACTACACCCAAGGTCGAGGTTTTGCATTCTGCAGGTTCTTAAAGTAAAAGAGAAAGTATTCTTCATATGAGCAGTCTGAAGCAGTATGCATATTATATAAAGACTATCACCCTGCTCTGAGATATAATCCTCCCAAGGCTTCTCCCTCTCCTTGAATTCACTTGCAGTATCTGTCTGGTCCTTCTGCCTGAAAGGGTGCAGGTTACAGAGGCAGGCTGCTCGTCTCCAGCCTTTCCTAAGCACAACTATCCAAAGGCAGCTCCCAAATGGAGCAGGCACACATTCAGTTCAAAACCTTCCATTAGGTCTGCCGACCTACTTGTTATCTTGTAGTGTCGTGTGTGTGTGTGTCTGTGTGTTTACCCCTTCTGCTCTTAGTGAACAGTTTGTCCCATTGTAATTCTCATATCAAACATCTGGAAACCAGACTCGTTTAAAAGAAAAACAAAAAGCAAAAGAAGAATAAAAAAGAAGAAAGGGGGGAAAAGGGGGGTTGAGGGAAAAAAAAGGGGGGGAAAGGGGAAAAAAAAGGCGTGGGGGGGAAGGGGAAAAAAGGTGGGAGGAAGAGGAAAAAGGAGTTTCAGTGCCTATGATTTATCCAGGTCTCTGTCAGATAGAAAAAAAATATATATATATTTCAGCTGAATCAGTAAACTGACCTTTATTTTCAAGAATTTTGAGCAATACATTTTTGTAGACTGCAGCTCTACCGAGCCACATCCCCCCACTTCGGAGCAGGGTAACGCGCTCTGCTAGAGCACTCTCCCCCGTTCACAGCTGTCTCCAGGGGGAGGAGCTGAAACCTGAACCAAACCCTCCGAGTGGGATTGGATCCCTCAGCCAGCAGCCCCAGACCCCTCCCAGAAAAACAGCCTCTTTGGAAAAGTGCTTGAGAACATCCCGAAGCGATTGGAGGAGCGGAAAACCCTTCCCCCCTGCACCTGACTCGTGGGTATTTACAGCACTTTTCAAGGCGCCTCGGCACTGGCGCTGCACAGGCGGGAGTGGATGGGCTGCGCGGGGCCGGCAGCGCCGTAGGGACCGGGAGCGGGAGCGGGACCGATGCGCCCGCAGTGACACCGCGTGTGCCTGTGCTGCGCCACCCGCCGCCGCCGCACCGCCCGCAGGAACACAGAGGCTGCGAGAAGCGCAAACCCTGCCTCCAAAATGCCACGCTCCTTCCTGGTCAAGAAGCATTTCAATTCATCCAAGAAGCCGAATTACAGCGAGCTGGACACTCATACAGGTAACAAAACGAAATCTGGTGCCACCGCGTCGCTTCTGAGGCTGCGGTCGTTGCGTGGCAGTACTGAGGGGTGGGATTGCTCTGCAGGCTGGAGGGGACGGGTTAGTTCATTGCTTGCTCTATTTTCTCCTTCTTACAAGGAGGGAGTTTTGAGAAATATGTCAATGCTGACCAGAATGAATCATGTAAGTTTGCTCATCCACTTGAACGCAAGTTACTTAGAAAGGATTTGGAGTTTTCCTGTTCTGTATCTGTTGGTGGTGGAATTGAAACTTTTGTTCAAATCCTTCAGGAAGTTTCAATGCTTCATTGTGTCAGGCTGCACAGATTTAGAAGCAGCCAGCCGCCTTGAAGGGACTCTACAGCTGCAGTTTGCCTGTTCAAGGGCACTGTCTCTACCCATCAGGATATATGTATGAAACAGTGTTTCCTGAACCCCCCTTATACTCAGATTACCCTACTGAGTGTTTCATTTATGCAGCTTTTAATCCTCAAAGTGTTAATTTTGCTGGTTTTTGAAGTACTTTTTTTCTCTTACCTTAAAATGTTCTTCTTTCTCCAGTGATTATATCCCCATACCTGTACGAAAGCTATCCAGTCCCTATCATACCACAGCCAGAGATCCTGAGCTCAGTAGCTTACAATCCCATTACTGTGTGGACTACAACTGGGCTGCTGCCGTCTCCATTACCCAATGACCTCTCTCCGCTTTCTGGATACCCCTCATCTTTGGGAAGAGTCAGCCCACCTCCACCTTCTGACACCTCCTCTAAAGATCACAGCGGTTCAGAAAGCCCCATTAGCGATGAAGAAGAGAGAATCCAGTCAAAGCTTTCAGACCCTCATGCAATCGAAGCTGAAAAGTTTCAGTGCAGTTTGTGCAACAAGACCTATTCAACTTTCTCTGGGTTGGCCAAACACAAGCAGCTGCACTGTGATGCCCAGTCTAGGAAATCGTTCAGCTGCAAGTACTGTGACAAGGAGTATGTCAGCCTGGGAGCGCTTAAGATGCACATCAGGACCCACACGCTACCTTGTGTCTGCAAGATCTGCGGCAAGGCTTTCTCTAGACCCTGGCTACTTCAAGGACACATTAGAACTCACACTGGTAAGAGCAAGTGTTATATTTGCAGTCTCTTGTTGCTATTAACATCGGGATGCCTTCTTGCTATTTTTCTCCACAGGTGGAAAAACCTGCAGCCTTTCTTAACTAACTGATATGCATCCACAAAATTTCAAATGAATCATTAAAAGGCTAAATTTTCCCTCTTGCAGGGGAAGGGGGGTGGGGGGCTTGTCAGCATGGTCTCCTAACTGCAGGCCAGATACTGGTGAAAATCAGCATTGCTTCCATGATAATTTTAGGATGGTTTAGCCCACTTCCACTAGCTGAAGCTTTTGCTTTAAGTATTTTATGTTAACTTTCAGGCTCTGGTAATTGCTAACTTTAAGAAGGCTCCAACTGACTCTGAAATCAGGCAGCAAAAAAGAGGCAATGCATGAGGGGCTTCTTTCTGACTCCTTAAGCAGCTGGCAAGTTTTGCATGCGCTACCTCAAGTCCTTAAGAATTAGAAACCCATCATGAGCAAAGTGGTTGGGTTTTTTCTATTGAGGCAAAAATGGGGTTTGAGTATAACACTGGGTACAATGTCATGTCTGTGCAGCTGTTTGCTGCTTCTCAGTCAAAGCTCTTGCTCCCCAGTAATTCACACAGCACTTAGCAGAAAATTTTCTATGAAAATATTTGAAAATGTTGGAAGGAGCCCAGTCTAAAAGTACTGTATGCACCTGTAGATGCAGAAGGTGTCAGCAGCTTGTTTTCAGAGACTGCACTTTACAACATATTCTCAATAGACTGGGGTTCTGCAAAAGAGCCAGCAGTGCTGAAAGCTCCTGTATCTGTGGCCTGATTAACTTGTTATTAGACATTTTTTCTTTTAACAAGTCATTTCTGTTTGCACTTTTTTTGTCTTAGGATAAAAGCAGTGTTTACCTGTGCCAAACATGTACTTTTTTTTTCCTTTTTTTTTTTTTTTTTAAGATTTATCCTATTTTCTCTTGATGTTTCCTTTGTAGGAGAGAAGCCATTTTCCTGTCCTCACTGCAACAGGGCTTTTGCAGACAGATCCAATCTGAGGGCTCATCTGCAGACCCACTCAGATGTGAAGAAGTACCAGTGCAAAAATTGCTCCAAAACTTTCTCCAGAATGTCTCTTCTGCACAAACATGAGGAATCTGGCTGCTGTGTAGCACACTGAGTCATGCAGTCAATGTTTACCTGGACTTGATGCATTTCTCCACTTCTGTTCCAAATGATAAGTGGAAATCCAAAGGCGTTTTCTTGTCTACTTTTCAGCCAAAAAAAAAAACAGACCAAAAAACAAAGAAACCAAACCAATGAAACAAAACACCACCAAACAAATAAACTAGTGGAAGAACTTAGAATGTCAGTAGAAATGAGCTTTAAGTAGTTTCTGTTCTGCCATACATTTGCATTCTTAAGTGTGAATTCTGAAATAGGGGGAAAGACGCCATGCATGACATTTCAAGTAGATCTAAAGGAAGAAGCATTATCAGCTTTCTTTATAGATGAAGCCAAATGTAGGTTGTCTTTTCTTGCTTAGAAAAGGCTTCAAAGTTAACAATACATTCCTGCCAAGCCATTTCAACCAAAGAAACAGTATTTAAAGTGGAAATTTTAATGAAAATACTACCCAAGTGAATTTTGCTAGACACCATTTATCTCAGGTGCCTTAAAAAGTATTCCAAGTTTACCTTAGTAAATGTTTAATATTCTTCATTGCTGTGTTTTTTTATTTTATTTTATTAGATGCCAAGGCCTTTATTAATGACCTGAAATGCTTTAAAACTGCATAACTAAAAGAGGGAAAAAAGTATAAGAGAATGTACGAAAAAATTAAAAGCCACAAACTAACTGCATGTGCCTTAAAAAATAAATAAATAAAAGATAATACTGTAGCTTCAAACATTCCTGGTGCATGCTTGACCATCCTTTAATATGGAATAGTTCCTCTAAACTTCATTTTTGTTTTAAAAAACGGGAATAAGTGCAAGAGAGGGGATCCACGGGAGTTTTACAATTATTTTTTTTAAATGCACAAAGGAAATGCAATATTTTCAGCATTACCCCTCCAAGTGCCTTTTTTATTGATGATTTTGTAAAGTATGTGGACATAATGTAAATATTTTTATTTTTATATGATTGAATGTGTTATGAATGAAAGCAAATTGTTGCCCATAGCAGCATCTATAGATAACTTGAAGAAAGTGTGAAGTGAAATTGATGTTGTTTTCTAGCCACTTTTTTTACAATAAACATTTTTAAGTAAGATTTCTGTTGTTTGGTCTAATTAAAAAACTGTGTGCATACTTTGGAACATAGAAAAATGTGAATGTCTCTACGTGACCAAATGGAGATAAAAGTGAATTTCAGTTGTGAAGACTTACTCCACAAGTTCTAAACATTAGAAAGGAATATATACATTGCATTTTAAAAGGCTTTATACCTTACAGTGCATTTTTCTGATTGGTGCTTTAAAACACTTGCTTTTCTCCTACTTAAAACACTACGGCAACATGATGAAATATATTTTATCAAAAACATTTAAGAGCAATGCATTTTTCTTGCATTTTAACAGATGAAAGGATGCTATTAGAGAGGCCTTATAGTACTTTCCCTGAGATTTTCACATCAGGGAATATGGGCCTGATCCAAAGCTCATTAAAGTCAGTGGAGCCATACAGGAGTTCAGCAACGTTTGCATGATGCTCTTTTAAAGTAGTAGTCAAGTCACAGTATAATATACTTTATATGGCAATTTCAAGATGATTAAAGATATTTTATTAAAATGTATTACATATCAGAACTGCCAAGTGAATGCATTACAACTGTGTATCAGCTAATATATCACAGGAAATAAATTATTCCAGAATAAAAAGTAGAAATCTTTTTTCTTCAGGTGATTTGACTAAGCACTCCAAGATCTGAACTACATGAAAGTATTACAGCTTCAACGTATCATGTCTCTTCATTACTGACTGGTGTGAAACAACACTGTTTTCAAATTTTAGCAAATACAAAGCTGGAGAACACACAAGCACCAGCTGGCATCCAGACCGAAGACCCCTATGTCTGCACTAGGGTACCAAACGGAACAAGTAATAGCAAAAGTAAAATTCCAACAATTTACCAAGAATGTTACTGATGTGTAAACACAAGGTGAACATTTCTTGAAAACAAGTATGTTTCAGCAAAATAATGCAATAGATCATGCATGCCTTCTGTCTCCTCCAGCCCAGTTCTGGAGGAGGGCTTCAGCAGGACTGCACTGGAATAATGCCGGCAATAGGTGGAAGTTTTGCACCTTTTCTCCACAGAAAACATGATACTGAAAAAGAAAGCTCAAATGTATTCTCCAAACATTATAACAATGATTCCCTAGGAGCTGCTAGGGTTTTTTTTCAGGAAATAGCTGGAGAGTTCAAGAAAGATAGGGTTAGTGGGAATTTGTGAGGTAAAATTTCAAAATGAACACATGAAGGCATCAAATACCCTTGAAAAGTTTCATGTGGTTTCTCTATTGATTTGCACTTCCATGTCATTTGCTTTGAAGTTTGTAGGCTCCAGCAGCTCTTTGTGCAGCTCCTTCTTCCCAGAGCAGTTTATTGGAGTATGAGTAAAGCTCTGGCAGTCAACAGCTATTTGTACTCTTCTAGGTTTGCTCTCCTGTGCTGTGCCACAAAGATGTTTCCATTGTTTGAATTCACACTTTTAATTCTCTACACCCATAGTAAATTAAATAATGTAAGAGCTTGACTTCTTGAGTGGAAATGCTACTGCTGTCCTCAAGGGAAATCAGATGAAAACTTCATCAAAATACAATATGCTAAACCAAACACAAGTGGAACTGGTCTGATTTGGAGATGACAATTAAGATATGCTACTTTGCATGCCTGTAACACCTGTACTCATAAAACACAAAGATGGGAAAGGCTAGAAGCTCTTTTGGCTCATCTTTGTAATTGAAACAGCACTCTATCATAGATCCCAGCTCTCTGTCCAGTTGCAGCATAAACTTCCCAAGCAGCTAAATTTCTCTGCTTTTCCTGTGTGACTGCTTTCTATTCTCTGTCAAGATTTTCTCCAAAACATATCCCATTAATAGTTTTACCTCGTTACCTTAGAAATGCCCTTCTGCACCTGCACAAGCTATTTATCAATGTAAATTGAATTCTGTTCTGAGCTGCTGGTTGATGACTCCTATGACTTTCTCAACACACAATGGAGAAACTCCCTCCAAGGTTAATCTGCCCATTGAATCTCTTTGGCCATTGCAACATTTTTTCACAACACGTCTCTTATTCTATATCCAAATAATCTTTTAAACTTTTAAAATCTTTCTTAGGAAAGCATGGTCCATGTACTCTGAATATCTTCACTGTTTCTTTTCTGAAATCTGTCACTTTTTTACTTTTTTTTTTTTACTGAATGTGGTCCAGGTCCTTCCTTTAGGATGTTCTGTCAACCTACTTTCAATGTTCTTTCAGTGTTCAGAGAAGAGCGGAACCACCTCAGCACCTGTGAAATTACAAGTTAAATATGTGAATTTCTCAAGGCTGAAGGCAATAATTGATTCACTTTGGTTTCCATGTCTTTCTTCCCTTGCTTCTGTTTGGGCATGCTTTTCACTTCAGAGGCTGCAGAATGGAGATGTGCATGAAACGAAGACAGAACAAAGTACACTTTTAGGCTCAAAGCACTGCAATTATCCTACCATGTAATGCAGAGTTAGAAAAAGCATATTATACACTCACCAAAGGGTTAAAAGAAGTGCCTCTCAGATTAAGGCACCTTGAAATCTTTCCTCTGTATTTTTCTCTATTATTTGGATTATTATAGTTCCTGTTGTCATTAAGCAAACTCAGAGCCTATTACTCTAAGCCCCATAAAATCATATAAAAATGAAACACTGTAAAGATCCCATAATTTCAATTAAAAAGAAAACAATCAGAAACCTGGTAATTTAATTCTGATATCTTGTGCTACAGGTGATCTCCCCTGCCACAAAATAAATCAATGTTTAATTTGAAAACATGCTTTTATTCTTGAATAAGACATTTTCAGTCATGAGTATTATTGCTTTGGAAGTAATGGGTTTTACTAGCTGTCCCAAGTGTTTGATTTTGTCTCTTTAAAGTAGGTGTTCTAAAAGTTAGATTATCTGAATTATAACTCTGGTTCACTGAATATGAGGAGTAGAAGGTGAGAAGTGCACTTCAACCTGCATATATTGTAGTATCAAACAATAAGAAGAATTAGAAGAAATAAGAAGATTATTCTAGTGAATCACAGATCATGGAATTATTGAGGTGGGAAATCACCTCTGCATATTGACTGGTCCAACACCCCTGCTCAAAGCAGGGTCAGGAAAGCAGTTTACACAGGACTGTGTTCAGATGGGGTTTTGATATCTCAAAAAATGGAGACTCCATGACCTCTCCGGGCAACCCATGCCAGTGTTCAGTCACCCTTACAGTACCAAAGGGGTTTTTCTTGCATTTAAATGGAATTTTTTGTACTTCACATGGTGTGCACTCCCTCTTCTCCTGTCACTGGACAGGACTAAGAGTTTGACTGTATTCTTCACTCCCTCACATCAGGAATTTATACACATTAGTAAGATCTTCCTTGAGCTTTTTCTTTTCAAGTTGTCTCAGTGACTCCAATATGAGAGAGGCTCCAATCTCTTAATTACTTCTGTTGTCCTTCACTAGACTCTGGTATTTTCATCTCAGCCTTGTACTGGTGAGCCCAGAAATGGATCTAGTGCTTTAGATGGGCTGCACCAGTGCTGAGTAGAGGTGGAAATACCATTCATTTTCTCATGGGAGGATGACAGGATGCATAAAATTTGTGGGAACAGCCAAAGCAGTAGAAATGAACAAAAAATGATGCTTGTATTCTCTGTTGCTTCTTCCCCAAAATTTTAATTCATTCTAAATACATGCAAAGTGTACAGGAACCTTTAAGGTTGTGGAGTCTGGGACTGTGTTTTCCAGGGACAGAAAGAATTGCCCTGTTCCGTTGCAGATTGCAGCATAAGGATGCCTTAGCCAAACCAGACTAGACATTTAAAAAAAAAAAATAGAATTAACAGGTGTATAATGGTGCTGGTTTTACATGTGGTCACCTTGTTCTTCTTCACTTACCTTTCCAATGCTTCAAGAGTGCCATCCAAAACAATGGGTTTTTTCTTCTTCTGATGCACTCACTATTTTGGGTACAAAAGTGTAAGTGCTCATTCATGGCCCTCCTTCTCTTGTTCTCCCCATATCTTATCTGCAAGACAAAAGTTATGCAACAGTTGCTTTCTGTTACATCTGTCATGAGTATTATAACTGAGTTATAATTCAGATAATCTAACTTTTAGAACACCTACTTTACATCTGTCACCTCTATCCCTTTTACCTGGGTGTTGAATATTCCTATCTCTTGTTTGTGTACCTCTTTGGTCTACTGTCCAGTGCACACACTAAGTAGCTGCAAAGATGAAAGTCACAGGCAGCCCTTACTAAGAAGGAATAAAAGACCTTTTATATCTACAAGTTATACAATCTTTTTTTTTTCTTTTTTTTTTTTTAATTTTGTAAAAAGAAGACATGGAAAACAAGAATCACATGAATACCAGCTCAAATTCACATGTTTCCAATATTTTTAGTAGCCTTCACTCTGTAAACTTGGAAGAGCAACCAAGGTACATGCAGATATTCACGCTTTTTTTTCATACAAATAGACATAGAGCTGCACATTTAAACACACAAATCCTTTCACTTCAGCCCTGGCTGGGGGGATCTATTTCAGCAAATCCCTCAGAGAGGTCCCTCATTTTGTTGCTAGAGTACCCCTCAATTTAAAAAGTGGATTTAAATGCAAACACAAGGGTTGCTGTCTAGCAGAGCTAAGTCAAAGGAGGGTATTCTTCAAGCTGTTTGTCCATCCATTCAGCATAGGAATGACTGAGAATGCCACACATTGTGGATCAGAATAGTTTCCTAGAAGTTTATCTTTATTTTACTTATCCTATAAAACAGAGCCTTTTGCCTAACCAAAGGAGACTACAGAAAGTCATTCTTCACTTTGCAAAGTCCCTACACTCTCCTTACCTCACATGTTTTAGCCCATTCCATTACTGCTTTCTTTGTCTTGCATAGCAATCATCTCCTTCCCAGAAGTGTCTAACAGGGAGTCAAAGTCAGGGGATCATGGATCTTCTAATGCTAGAGAGATGTGGGCATTGCTGTGGCTTCTACACAGCCCTAGATATGGGTCTGAACAACAGAAGTTCCATGCTGGGCCATCAAATGGCAGCAGCCCCTGACCATCCCCTCTCCACACCTTTTCAAAGTCATGACCTGGGAATGCAGGAGCTTGGCCTAACAGATCCTTCTCAGATAAGTGCCTACGTCTCACTGAGTCCAGTGAGCTCCCAGTACAAGCTCTGAACATCACAGTACCATCAGACATCTGCTAAGTCACTAATAAGAAGCAGTTAAAGTATAAAGTTGCACTGCAATTAGCTCAGATTTTGCACATGTCCCTAAACCAAAGAAAATTCCTTTGAATGTAACCTGCCCTCTCATGTGGGCTGGCAGATCATCCACTGCTGACAATGAATAAAGAGTTGGAAGAATGAAATGTGACAGTTATTAAGTAACTTCAGTGAAAATTAGACAAAAAACAATCAGCAACTCAAAGTAATAATATTATGCATAAAATAAAAATCCCCCCATCTCAGTTAAAGCTTCATTGTATTTGGCATTAAGACATTAATTTTTTTACATTTTCAAGCATTATAAAAAGATATTTTGCAAGACAGTTCACCAAGATTTATAGCAAAGTATTCATTATTCATCTGTAATACATGAAACCAGGCCAGGTTGCTATGTCCTAAGGAAATTGAAAAAAGAACCTTGTGACTTGTGACGGACATTGCGTGGTGTTTGTAAAACAGCTTGGCATCTCAGCCCAGATCCTAACTAGTTCTGACTAGACGAGGCCAACATCCAAAAACAGTCAGGATTTTTTGACAGCTCCACTTAATGACAGAAAAATATTTTTTTATTTGGAAAAAGGCTTTCTACTCCTAGGTAGTTTCAAGAAATTGCTCCACCCCTCTTCTCTGTCCCCAATTTTCCAACTATTGGCAGAAAAAATTGTTGCAATTGCTGATAATTTCATTTCCCAGGGACCTTTTCTCAGAGGTTTGAAAGTCATGGCTGTAGTTTGGTGGTCACAGCAGACAACTGAGTGCTGCTCCTGAATGTTTGAACCCAAATGCTTTGTCAGTCCACAGACAAATATGCCAGCTTGTCACACTGGCAGGACAAGAGGGGTTCTGGGAACAAGGAAAAGACAAAAAGGTCCCAGGGGCTGTAGAAATGTCAGCCTTCAATTAATAGGAGGACATGGTAGTCAGAAGATATTTACAAGCAGTAAATATCAATTACAAATAACCTTCCATGTCAATCTTCTGTACCAGGAAAAACTCAGAAATTCGGCACTGCTTAGCTTTGAGAAGAAATTTCGTCTCCAGTTAAGACTGATCTGATAAACCAGGTATGTCTCATCATAAGTCTTATTGGCACAAAATGTAGTCAGAACTAAGGCTGTAGTAGATTTTTTTATTATACATGTAGAAATTACTAATAGCAAGAACATCCAAAATCATGATAAACTATATATATTTTTGTACCTACATAAAAACAAGTAAAATTAAATATACAGAATTAAAGTTGGGGAAAAATTTTAAGAAACAGCCCTGCCACACTGCTGATTAGTTTTTATGTTAGCCTAAAGTTTTTAACAAAAAAGAAAAAAATCCCATTGTTTATCAGCTTCTAAAAGCAGGTATCTCAGATACAGGATTGTTTCCCAGTTAAAAAAAAAAAAAAAAAAAAAAGAGTATGCTTCCTTTTTATCAAAATTGCATAGCTCCCTGAAGGAAACTGAGTCATTTTGACAATCATGATAGAAAGCTCCTACAGTTTTTATGTCTATGTGTGCCATTCTGGTGGAAGCAATTCTACATACAGGGCATCCTGGGATTGTCCCATACAGTGGTTTCCTCACCTTGAACTTTGCATTTGCCCCTGTCAAAAGGTTTTTAATCTACATGCACATTTGCTGAAAGAAATGGAATAATTCTTTGCTGCAGTGTGATTGATCCCATGTTCTATATCACATGTATTTTTTTCAGCATATAATGCTAAGAAGGGAGCATAGCCAGAAGTATGCAAACCTATGTATCCTCTTCTTCCTGAAACACTGACCTATTTAGAGCTCTATGGATCCCTTCTTCTAGTAAACCTCTTTTTTCTTCCTCTATAGTTGCCCAGGCTGAAGAGGGATCAGAATGATCTGTGAGGAGTTCTTGCCTTTTCCTTCACTGCTACAGTTTCTATGTCAGAGTGTGCTAACAATGATGAGGTTGCAATTCTGAGCTTCTGTGTAAGTTTATAGCCTTCTTAACATCTTTCTCCTTGCTCTTTGTTACATACCAATGGAAAGAATGTACAATATGGACTTATTATTTAGGCCAAGTAGAAGTGATTTTTGAAAGTATAATTCCTCGCCATTTTTCAGATAACTTACAGACATGATATTAAATCTGAGCTCCTCTATGTTTGAGAAACTTTTCTGTTCATCTTTGTGTCCTGGTTTCAGCTGGGACATAATTAATTTCCTTTTTAATCGTTGTTAAAGTGCTCTGTTTTGGATCTATTATGAGAATAATGTTGATAACACACTGTTGTTGTTGCTAAGCAGTGCTTACTCTAAATCAAGGACTTTTTAGCCTCTCATGCTCTGCCAGCAAGCAGCTGCACAAAAAGACAGGAGGGAGCACAGCCAGGACAACTTACCTGAACTGGCCAAAGGGATATTCCTTACCACAGAACAGCATGTCCAGTATATAAATGGGGGGCATTGGCTGGGAAGTGCCAATCATAGCTCAGGAACTGGCTGGGCATCAGTCAGCAAGTGGAGAACAATTTTATCATGCATCAGTTATTTCTCTTGGGTTTTGTTCTTCTCTCTATCTTTCTGTCTTTATTTTTCACCATATTTTTAACTGTTTTTGAATTATCAAACCGTTCTTAACCCACCAAAAGTACTACCTCTTTCTGATTCTCTTCCCCATCCTTACAGGCGTGCAGGGAAATGAGAAGACAGCTGGTGTGGTACTTAGTTGCTGACTGGGGTTAGATCACAACGCTTTGGTACATGCCTCTCCCCCTTGTGTATATCTCCCTGTTAAAATAAAAAGTAAAAATTTCACAAGAGATCTCTGGAAGACAGCCTGAAATTTTGGCCCTTCTCTTTGCACTTTAAGCTGATATGTTTGAGAAGGGAACTGCTGCACGTACAATGCTTTCTGCTTTGACACTGTGAGAAGAAGTCTCATAGTTCTTAAAGAAAATAAATGCCTGCTTGCTTCTTAGGTCACTAATGGAGAGGAACGATCTGTTCTGCGGCATTTGTAAAAACACAAATATGTTGCCGTCATATGAGTGATTTTTGTCCCCCCCTTTAAACAGGAAAGAGATTTTAGGACTTCCAGTCCAGTTAATCTCTTGCTCATATTGCTTTGTTCCTAAACATAAGAGAGTTTTTTTCTGAGAAAGATCTTAGAATCTAGCATTCTACTTTTTTTAGGAGCCCATAACTAAAATTGCAGCATATATTACCTACACAGATGAACACTATAGTACAGTATCCATGCAGTCCCTCATTTTGAAAGAAGGAAGATATATTTTGAAGGGGTGCCATGTGAAGTCAAACCACGCATTTGTATTGTTTCTTCACTGACAGAATGTGACCAAGTCAAACTCTCCAGGAACAGGACTCTCTCCTCCTTTGAACCAGAGCCACTCTTGTGAATGGCTTGTCCTTTAGCCTTATTCTCATGCTCTTTAAATCTCTGGTAGTGGTGCCTAACATGTTGCCAGGAGCCATCATGCTCTGATCTGGTGCAGCTGGGAAAAAAAGTAGGCCAATATTTCAGTGAAGTATCCAAAAACAATCCTTCCCTCCAGGAGATTCTACTGATGTAACTGTGCAGCAAACTCCCCCAGCATATACACAACTCATAATGACAAAGTGTCCAGTAGTGCTTTTCCTGGCTGCCCAAGCACGAGAGCAACTTGCAAGCTAATATCACACCACTAGCTTTTGTCAGTACTGAAGTGTTAGAGGAAAAAAAGAAAAAAGAGAGAGAAGAAAGCATAAAAACGTCAGGGCTACAGTCTTGGAATATATTCCTGACACAGACCTGATCTTAGACAGTACAGTTTACACATCTTGCTCCAAGGATTTGGCCTCAGGTGTAGCCCAGACATTAATGCTCAAGTGGTAGTATTTTGACGTGGCTTGTGATGGGAATTAGGGTTGGAAAATGTTCATTTAATGGCAGAAGAGCTGGAAACAGATTGTCTCATGGTAATACTACAGCAAATATATGAGAGTTAATCCTTTTGCATTCATTTTATTTATTCCTTGCTTGGTTTTAGTGAGGATGAATAATGCCCATGTCTTGAAACACCTCAATAATAGTTCAGTAGGATTGCTGTGACCTTTCCTGGTTGGACCAGTACTGATTAGCTGCAGATTTCGACGTATGATCAAGTGACAAGCCAGGTTTCCAGAGTCTGAATTGTTACAGTTGCTGTTGAGGAAGGTAAAATGACAATTTCTGCTGCTCTTTGAAAGAAAAACTAGTTAGTTGTTGGAATTCTAGAGCTGAAGTGAAATGCATTTCTTTAATTACTCCTTCTGATTTAGATTTTGCATGTCACTATACACGCATGGACTATGCTGAGCTAGGAGTGCTGCATTTTGGTTTTAGCTGTTTGAATCTCCCAGTAACTTATGCCAAAGATGAACCTTTCAAGGTCATCTAAAGTGTAGACTTCTTAACTGATGTGAGTGGCAGCCTTCCTGTTTTAAATTACAAGTTGTAAAAAGAGAGTTACATTGTCAATCAGACAGCAAATGATGCTGCACTGGCCTTTCTAGAAAAACAAGCAACAGGTAATAAATTACTTTATGGTAGGATTGAATTAGAAGCAAAAAGTCCTTATCAGTGCAATATGTTTTCTGGTCCACCTAGAGTCATCTGTTTTAATCTGTTCCAGCTATGTTACATTTCCCATTTTTTAAATTTAAACAAGTCCTTTTAAGCGCATATGTGTATGCATGCATACAAATGTGAATACATATATACAGACATATACATGGAAACAGTTTCTGCACGTAAGCATAGATAGAATTAAAGTGGACTGGACTTCATTTTTTGAGCAGTATTATTAATATGAGGCACATTCCCATTGTCTCTATTCCAAAATCTTACTTTTCATTAAAAAAAAACCTACAGTGTATCTTTTCCTATTGTTACCCAGAAAAAAACAGACTTTTGACAGTAGACTGATAGTCTATACAGTTTTCATAGTTCTACGGTTTCATAGTTTCTACAGTTGTACATACCAGTAGACTTGTAGTCACCTTCAAGCAGCTGAAATGCATACTGCAATGGCAGACAATTCTCAGAGAGAAATATTGGCACTGCTTCATTCAGAAAGGCTTCAATGGAGACAGTCCCCAAGGACATGACAAATATTACCAGAGAAACCTGTTCTTGGGCTGACCAAAGCATGGAATGAAATCATGGGAGATCACCATAGTGAAGATCTTCATTATTTAATATGACCTTTTATCTTAGTTTTGCAGGCAGCAGCCTACTGGATTGCATTTGTAAGAAAAGAAGGCTTTCACTGGGAGTAGCATCTCCTTGGAAGGTTTCTGAGTTTCTCAACACTGAAAAAATAATGTTGTTTCCACCTTCCCTTTCCATTCAGTTCCTGCTTCTGAGCCACGTAAAATGCATGGCACAATGAACCAGCCTGTGGACTGGCTTCCAGAACCAATATGCTGGCACCTAGTTCCCATATTAGTCAAGAAATCTTCCTTAAGCTTGTGGAATACAGGCAGTTTTTGTTCTTTATTCACACTTTTCCCTGAGTCTCTAAAGGCAGCACATGACTACAAGTGTCTCTGTAGGTTTACCACGCACCTGCATTATCCTCTTTCCCTAGCTGAAATTAAATTGGGACACAGCTGAGATTTTGGGGTTGGATTCCTCCTATATGTTCAGCAAGCTTCAGCAGAGCAAAATAAAGAGCCAGGTATCTTCCTGTGCACATTAATGTATCACGTGTGCTCAGGAAATCTGATGCATTCAGGAAACACTGGTCTTACCAGGTGTGAGCAATACAGCTGTGCAGAGCACTCACAGCATCACATCAGACCTATTCCCAATCTGCACTGAAGCAACAATTCACATGAAACTATGAAGTTTTGCATTTTCTAAACATTCTGAAACCTTCATGAAAATTAAGATCAATATAAAAATCTTACTTCTATAGATGCTCTGAAAAAGGGTAATCTGAGCTGTGCAGTTCTGCGGTCCACCTTTTAAGAGAGATAACTGTGAGAGATAAGACTCTTCTTACACATACAAAGGATAATCACCACAAATTCAATCCTCCTTCATCCACACCTCAGCCCAGGAGCTGAGAATTATAACCTCTCACCCCATACAGCACACAGTCAGCATTCAGCTGCCAAGTGCTGTGCTAGTCTTATGCTGGAGATTTCAAAGCACCAGGTTCCGGTGAATGGACACAGTCTTCTCTTTTCTGGCGCCCCACTAAGTAGTGCCTGCAGAACATGCCAGACAAATGCTGGAAAGGTCAGGGGGTAACGGCTAACAGGAAAGCAGATTCTCATGGCTCTATCCACAGGACAGGGTAGACGCAATTCCCTGTGTACCCCCACAGTCTCCAGGCGCACATCTGGTTACATTCGCACTGTGTGTCAGGTCAATACATCGGTGAGCAATCTCACTGTCCTACAGAGGAAATCTTGGGCATATAAACAAGGTGCATTTCAGCAGGTTTCCCCTCCTACAGTAGGGGGACAACAAACACTGTAATGTGGGAATTTGCTGCAGAGCCTAGTTGAAGCCATGGTATCCCAAATCTTATTATATAGATGTTAGATCTACTTTCTGTAGGCCAACAGTCAAAAATGTTTCTGACAAGAAAGCATTTTCCAATGTGTGGAAACAGTGTGTTTTGCAACATGTTACATGTGTTTCAGAGAAAGGACAGTATAAGATCTGCAACTGTCCCTGTGTCTTGTCCTTCAGGCTGCTCCATTCCACAGGTAGCCATCATTCTGCACATTTTATGTGGAAAACTCACAGGACAGCAGACCTGAAGAGAATTGCAAGCAGTGACTTAACAGCAAAAGCTTTCCACCTCTCTACTGCTATTTTTAAAAGGGTTTCAGAAGCCTTCAGGAAGCAAAACACACTTAAATGCTGGTCTACGTAAAATCTAGCCTTATGCATGCTGACTCGAATAACAAATTTGGAAGGTGCCATCTAGGAGGTCATGCTCTAAATTCAAATTTAAACCCTCCTATCAGGCATAATACAAGCTTAAATCCATCTCCCTGGACTGTGCCTGGATTGATGTGTATGAGTCAGAGTCCAACCTCCTCTTTTTCCTTTTTGCTCCTGGGTACCTTGCAGAAGTGGTTAGACCACTTGAAGGGGAAAAACTGATTCAAATTCAACCAGATGGGTGATGCCTAATCCAGGAAGTTCCCAGGACTAACCAGATACACATGCTCACAGCAGGGCATGAATCAGTGCAAGAGGATGGCTTCTTTCTAGAACCTGTGAATATTGTCTTATACCTCCTTACCTTTTATTGCAGGCAGCTGCAAAGGAATAATTTGAATGCAATGCTGGAATAGGTTTCTCAGAGAAGCTATGGAGTGTTTATCCTTGGAGACATTAAAACCTGACTGGATAAAGTCCTGGGAAACCTTCTCTAGCTGACTATGCTTGAACAGGGGGCTTCAATGAACCTGTCTCCAGATATGCCTTCCAACACCCAGAATTCTGAAATTCTGTGGTTAAAAAATAAATAATAAAAAAGAAAGTTGGGGGTGGACATTATACTTTCATGTGAACAAAAAAGTCCTAGAGAAAAATTAAATTATTTAGATCAGATTTATGAAATATATTTATTGTTCCAGCCATGGAACTTCAAATTCATTAATGGTCTTAATTCAAGTTACTGAACCCTTCTGAATTCTAGCCTTGTTTTCACTCTATTGAGGTACAACAGAATTGATGGATGTGTGTGGCAGCAGTGTGACTGGATGTGAAATCATGTGCTTTCCCCTCACATGAAGAGGCATTTCAGTAATGACTAATCATGTATTTTCTCCTTTGCCAGCTATTCACAGAGGTTTTAATTTACAAGGCAAGAATTCTTATTCTTTTTATTGTCATAGTGGTGAAGTCCCTAATAAGTGACATTTACTGAGAGGACTAGGTGCAGTTTTGTCTGAGATGTGTAGGAGATGGGCTAATGCCATATGTTATCAACCTGACTTCAAGAAGTCTCAGAAATAAGTCTTCCAACTGAAATTTATTGAAGTCCTGAATTGTTTTCCCCTGAAGCATTTAGTTCAGTAGATCTTTATCAATCTATGCCTGTACATACATGAAAATCCATACACAAGGACACATGTTTACAACAGATTGTTGAGACTCTCCACATCTGAGGTTGTTTCTGCATATTCATGAATACACCTTAGGGCTGAAATATCTTTTCTCTGTGACAGATTTTACCCTAATAATTTGTACAGTATATCACTCAAAAAAAAAAAAAAAAAATTTGTACATTTATTTCATGGTTCCCTGAAATGTTCTTGGTATATCGAAATACATCAGATGCTATTTTATTTTGGAGAAATAAATTATAAAATCTTACAGAGTCTTTCAGGAGAAGTGAATGAGAAGATTGGAAATCCCACAAACTACTGCATTTTTTTCTTTCTATTGCTCATTGACACATTTCTTATCATCCCATCCTCCAGTTCCCAGAAAAATCATAATAATAGCCAAAATTATTAAATAAACATTGGGAATAGACAGCAAGCTGGATGTTGAAATATAGGTTCCTATCATTAAAAATATATTCTCATGTCTTGTTTATTTCTGATTATAATTTATTTATGGTAAAACCTTTCAAAGAGATTAATTAAGTTTCTTGTCCTGATTTGGATAAATTAGGCAAATTCACCACTCATCTTTTTTTTTTAATTTGGTATACAATCTATTTAAGCCTGTATCAGTAGGGCAGCAAGACATCTCCATTCCTTCTTTTATTGATTTACAAATTTGCTGCATGTATCAGTCCTTCCTTCAGGTCTTTTGTCTCATAAAGAGAACTTCCTCAACCAAAGTGGGAAATATTTGCCATCAAAACTAACTTGAATGTTTATAATTAATTATAACTTATTTTCCCTAGGGCATCCAAAGCACAACAAGCTCTATACCATCACTGACAATCATCTCTAAAACATTATATTCTAACCATACACACTTAATAAACCAGTGTGTTCAATTAAACCAAATAATTTATACTCTTCTTAGCAATATCATTTGTTCCACTAGTGTAAAGAGCAAAAAGTGTATATTCCTATTTAGTGTTTTACTAATGGCAGTGGAAAGAGAAACTATATATTTCCTCTAGTCTCCCTCCCCCCAGAGCTCTTTCTTCAAGCCAATTTGTTCTTGGTCTAACATCTTCCCTGTTTTGGAATCCAAGGTTGTAAAATAGGCAGGAGCAAAATCTGGAAGATAAAGTAATCTTTTAGATGCAGCTCAGAGTAGGACTGCCTCTGAACTGTACAGATTCATTGCCTCTGTGTGTGTCATGCAGGGGTTAATTGACAACTGTTTAGGCAGGAGAAGAGAATGTGTAATTCAAGCAGTGAAACACGACTGGAAAAGACTTGTTCTGATCTTTCTCTTAGGCTCTGTTTCACATTCTGAACTTTCAAGTAAAAATATTCCCAGGCTGTTAAATAGATCATTATTAAGATGCTAACGTTATTCTCTTAATTTTTTTTTAATTGAAGTCTCACGTGCCCTTTGTTCGTTAAACATCTATAACAATGGCTGAACACTCTGAGTGACCAGAGCTTAGAAAGCAGCTTAAGCAACTATGTGTTAAGCTTTCTGCCACTGTTCAAATCACTGTGGTGTAAAGTGTACCTGATTTACAAGAGTTTGAGTTGGGCTTTGCTCCACTTTTGATGCCCAGACATATGGCTTTCTACAGCCATAGTGTGAGGACTTTCCATTGGGAGACTTTTCCAGCTTCTGTGTTGTATAAAGTGGTGCTAGAGGAATAAAGAGGATTAGAAAAACTTCCTGCTTGGATTCCTCCTTTCAGTGGGAAAGCTCTTCCAAAAAAAGCAATGCACCAGCATTTTACTGATCAAAATGCATTTTGATCTGAAAATGTTAGTTGCAGGATTTGTCATAATCAAAGTTTTCTCACAACCTTCTATTGGTGAGGAAGGAAAAATTACTCCTAATAATAAAATTATCTAAAAAACCCACCCTGATTATGTATATTTTGTCTCATTCCACTACATCGCAAAATATCAAATAGCCTGACATTTATATTAAGCTTAAAACATCATGGGTCCAGTTCTGCAGAGCAAGGCATCAGAGTCTTACTGATCATTTCTGTCTCTCAAGAGCAGGCTCTGTATAAATTAGCACCACTATTAATCATAATAGTACACCTATGTCTTGCTTCTGAGATTCGTGAGATGTTTTCCAGAAACTTCTAACTGGCATGATGTTAGCAAAAAAACCATTAAAGCATGGGTCTTAACTCTCCAGTGAATCCTTCAGAAACTGAATAGCTCTCACAGCACAATATTTCTGACAGGAAATATACACTTGAGATGTTTTAAGCCTGAAATGTCACATACACAACAGAGCTTAAGCCTGAGAAGCCTCCCCTGTTTCTGAGATCATAACAGTAGTATTATCATTAAGAGGATAAAATGCCACTTCCTAGCTTCCCATACCCCAATCCAAATGAAACGTGAGTCACTAAATGAATTTCATCTAAGCCTAATGGAACAATTTCAGCCTATCCTGGACAACTCTCCTGCCCAATTCCCTCACACACATTATTTCTTCTCTCTTGGTTTTCATATCCACCTCTGCCCAATCACTTGTGGCAGGTTCTACTGGTAAAGCAAATGCTTTGCTGCTGTTTTTCCCCTTAGAATTACAGATCACTGAAGAAGTAGCTTGAAACTATTCCACTGGAGAAAAATGTGATGAAATTGTTAAAGGTTCAACAGCCTTGAAACACTAGTAGACTATTGGCATGAGGATTATTCCCAGACATGATCTTTCCTTTGGAACCTGGTGTCAAAGTTTGCAATATTTGCTTGCTTCATGCCTCCTCAGCATAGCCTGTCTCTCTGGCTGATTTTCTTCCTTTCTTTATCTGAAGCTGGCATTTTTTCCACTCTCAATAATTAAGCTGTCTCGATGCTAGAGACATGCCTATTTTATCACATGTATGTCTCGTACACAGTTGAAAAAGGAGAACTCCAAGGGAGAAGGCGGCTGGCGTCTCTGCTGTTGAAACGGTTTCAATCTGGCCTGAATACTTTGCCTGCAGTGCTGCAACCCACAAGGGGGTCTTAACCTCTGAAACCTGCTGACTCAAGAGTAATTGGCCAGCATGATGCCACTGTGACCATCAAGTGGAACAAATAAAATTACCCACCATTTCAGTGCCATGATTGTCCTCTCCCACTGCGTGATTCCATGAATCCCCCCGAGGACTGACCTGCTTATAATAAACAAATTGTTTTCTGGGCTCCTTTTCCATTGCCTGTAGGGGAGTAACGAGAAAACAGAGCCAAGCTGTGTTAACTATATTTAATGGTCTTTTTTCTTTTCCTTAAATTGCATCAGATGGTGAAGATGACTAGATACAGTATGATCTTTAAAATTATATCCTGAAGAAGCAATTAGAGAACAGCATCTCTACAAGGAAAGTCAAGTTTACATAGTGATAGAAAGTTGTAAATTTGAAGAATTCAAGAGGATTACACATATCCAAGTTGGATGACTTAATTCCTCTTCTTGAGAATGACAGCTTAAAAGCAGGAATTCTCTTACTCTATACACAATTTTGTAATTTGTTTGCACGAGAGCAAGCTGTTTACACTGTGCTACATAAAGGTTGTTGCCAAAACTTACTATCTCCTATAACAGTGTAAAACCAGAATATCTCTCATTATGGCAGTGGGTTTAATCAAATACACACCAGTGTAACTGAGAACTAAATTTGGTTTTACACCCCGTCTAAAAGAAGGTCACTAAAGATCAGAGAGGGAGAGCTAGGGGGAGGGAGGCATAGTGGGGAAGGAGATAGTTCTTGTTCTCTTGGTTTTCCTTCTTTATGACCGTGTAACAGCATCCTCAATATCTGGATTCATGTGGAGGAGATAATATGGCCTGGTAAACACATCAGCAGGACAAGTAGTGTGAAACTTTATTTTAGTGTTTTCAGTAACTGCCTGAGCTGATAATGGCCCTAATGTGGCCACAATTGACTGCAGAGTGCAGATTTAGTCCCAGCCCCATAAAGTTTTGTACTAACACTGTGTGAAATTGCAGTTATGTTGAGTTTTCAGCCTTCCATTGAACAAGAGCAAAACTTGGAGCATGAAGATATATGTGAACTGCTTCTTTAGGCAAGCAGGTAGAGGAGCCCAATGACTTTTGCAGAATCAAATCATGATACAGAATAAACTGAGGAGACTGAGAAGTACAGTGAGCTACCCTGCCGTGACTAACAATAACCATCTTTAAAAACTGTCAATGTATTTCTGAAAACACAGTTTGCTGTTTGTTGCCAGCTATTTCATTTACACACAATGTACTTAAATTGTGTGCCTAAATGTAGGCAGACTATGAAACACATTGTTAAAACAAGGTCTTGAAAAAGGCAAGAAAAAACTAATACTTTCTCTTCCCTGCATTTTTTTTAATTGCAATTTGTGATCGCTTTATATCACTGCTAAATCCACTTCATTTAGCTTGTTAAGGTATTTTGAGAGGTATTTAATTCACAGTTTCAGTTTTCTTTCCGAGTTTTGAAACCAATGCAGTAAGAGTATTTTAAAAAATAGTAAGAGTACTTATCTAGTTCTTTCCATCCAAAGTAATCTCCAAGTCTGAACAGACCGTTTAATCTGGAACAGTTCTTGTAAATTGGAAGGAGTCTGAGCCCTGTTTCAAATTTAGCATGCATCCTCCTGTTCATTTTATTTCCCAGCAGATAAGGAGTAAATCAAGTCTGCAATGCTTCTATCATAGAAGTCTTCTCCTTATCTATATACAATTTCTTTCTCCTTAGGTCCCCTTTTACTGTTGCAAATCTTTGTATGTCAAGCAATGGAGAGAATAAAACCAGAGAAATTTGTATTTGGGCCCCTAAAACTGCCAAGATGGGAAGGACATATTGGTTGTGCTTTTCATCAATCTGCCTCTCTCATTTATATTGTTACATTACTACCCCTGGCTGTTTCAAATCCTACTTTCAAGTGGTTTATAGTCACAGTATGAAGCACATTTGTCTGCATCTCTGCTGTAAAGGAATCACAAGCATTGACTGGTGGATCTACTTGTCTTATACATGAAGCATCATTCTTGGTCAGACTGTATAACAGATAGATAAAACATGTGATACAAGAATTCCTTTCTATAAATAAACCCATGGAAAAATAGTCTTCGTCATGTGAGGTATTTGATTCACAGTGGAGAACTCTTTGGGATTGGAGGAATGCATCACCTCATGGAAAGGATTTGAGACCTCAGGGGTAATATCCACCTGAGTATCACAATCAAAACTGTTCAGTGCCCAGACATGTGTAACTTATCATGTTATGGAGCAATCATATGCTTAAGCCCCCATACGTGAAAAATTTTCCAAGTATTTTCATAGCCAGTAGGCAGCTCATGCATTTGCCATATCACACACATAATATGTAGATCATATGCTAGCCACAGAGGTCTTTTGTCATTCACAGAGCTTTTTGGCTCTCTGTTCCAGAGGGTTTGGAGGGCTGTCACCTGTCTCAGAAGCCGTACAACCTTCTGATTGCATAGTATACAATTGCATACAAAAACATAATGAATACAAATGCACTAGTGGTGGTGGCATTGTTTGTCGAATGGTATCTAGTCAAGCATCCTTGAACAGGGGCATTTTTCTGGTTTTTTTCTCCTATCATTCTCTCTTGAAGTTGGTTGTATTAGCTCAGTCTTTCAATGATCTTTGCTGATACCCAGACCATTTGGGCAGACTTAAGCAAGCTGCCCACCAAGGAGTTGCTTAAACACCAGCAGCAGAAGGATGCTGGCTCCTGACTCATCAAGCTCGCTGAGCAGGCTGCCAGGAACAGTCAGCTTGGGCAGAGACAGGTATGTTGAAATCTGGAAGAGAAGACATTTGCACAGTCGGTTTTAATGCCTTAGGAATTATGGAAGGCTATAGACTTTACTAGAAAAGAGAGAAAACAGATACAAACATGAAGAACAATCTCTGGTGGATAGCTCTGCTTCTCTGCGAAACGTAATCTCCAAATACTCTGGCAAGAAGATAGATCATTATACCATAATGACAAGCACTAGTCGCAGGTCTCGGTTTTTCAAAGAAACTAAGTTTAAAAATAGACTTCCGAAACCTTAAGGCCTGGAACCTTGTAAAGACATTAAGATTTGTCTGCAGCTCCTCGCCTTACTCCTACATTTTTCCATCTGTAAACAACTGCTGCAAACCACTGCATAAGACAGACCTGCACTTTATAGTTCTCTGTGAAGCAATATGTCACCTCTATTTATACTACTGTGATCTTATGAAAAAAGGAAATCCTGTCAGTAGTAATCTCAGATTCCTTCAGTTATCATAAATTAAAACTGCCCACTTCTGTCTTACAACATGAAATTTTTACTGTAGTGCACATGCTTGTGCCTATTTGTACATGCTTTTTAAAGTCTTTGTTGTATTTTTCAGTAAAATCCTAATGGCAACTTACCATAGTAATTCTCTAAATGTTAGTTAGCATCTACTGAGACATAAACTCACAAAAACCTTGACTAATTCTTGCTGATAAACATATCCTTGATGTAATTATTGGCTTAAATCATAGGAAGTGTAGCTTTGTGTCTGTAGTAGTCAAATGGCATCTGGAAGCTCTGAGAATTTTTTTGTGACCTCGCTACAGGAGTCTGCATGAATTTGGCAAATGTAAATGTAAACTTTCTGAGCCTATGTATCCCCTTCTGTGAGACAATTATATATATTCTGCCTAGTTTCTAAAGAGGAATAGGCAGCCTCCAGTCACAAAGACGAGCAGAGTTTATTGCAGTTCCAGGTAGAGCATATTAGGAACCCACAGTTAATATTGTACAGCAGGGACAAGATTCTAATGACATTTTACCTTGCAAAAAGTGACAAAATATTTTCTGGTTTTCATCATTTTCTGTATCTCATACTGAACTCCTGTTGTCTTTGTTAAGGTCAGTGGTGTTTGTTATATTTTTGTAAGACAGCCAAAACAGTAGTAATAACAAATACATTAATTCTGCCTTATTTGACTAGTCCAGATTCTCAGAGATTCTTTGTGTTTTTCAAACACAGTTAAGTCATTTTTACTAAAAATAGAACAGGTTTATACTTTCTATGAGGACACTAGGAATCAGATTCTAGGAGTGATATCGCATAATTATAGGGATTTCTTGTACAGATTTTGTGGTGTCAAAATATGATGTGGTTTCAGAAACTGCAGGTAAGCAGAAGGTCTTTCTGTATTTTGATCCACTCTGAATAGTCCTTATAAGTCTGAAGCAAATTTAGGGCCAACAGAAAAAAGCTAAAAGTCACGATGACTAATGTGACAAGAAAATGAAGAGGTCAACTAAAGGCATTACCATCATCCACAGTCTTTGTCAAAACAGGTGATTTGTGGGGTTAAATCCACTGCAGAGGAAAACAAAATATAAACATTGAAAATTTTCAGCCAGTACAACCTCAGGAAAGAGCGCACTGGATTTTGATGCTGATATGGCAGATGAGTTTGATGGTGTGTGAGGACCACAAGCCATGCAAGCACCTGGAATCTGCTATTAGTGCATCCATTCACCTATCTCTAGCCATGGCCAGTGACTAAATGCTTCAAAGGAATGAAAATAAATAAACAATGTAGAGGCCAAGATATACATCAAGGGAGAAACGGAAATGGGAATTCCTTCCCGGCCAGTGTAAATATGGTATAAAACAATCATACAACAAACAGAAATCACACATCCTCTTGGGAATACCAGTAGATCACCCACTTACAAACTTGCACTTTTAAATGCTGGATTTTCTTTTCTCTAAACATGAAAAACTCTTCTTTTAGCAACGTTGTAGTCTTTTCTGTTCACTACCTGTTTGAAAGGTCTTTCCAGGATATTGCCCCCAAGATACTTAGAAACCTCTGAAATTTAGTCCCCAAGCCCTGGCTGTGGCATTGGGCAGCAATGCAGATTTACAGCTAGAATAAAGCCAGTAGATAATTCACACTGTTTGTCCAGCATGTTAAAAATAGGAGATGGGGATAAGTTAAGAGTTTACAGTCCTTCCTATGGCCTTTGTCTCCTTTGCAGCATTCATCCCTAGAATTGCTCTGAGTCCCTGGGAAAGGTGCTGCCAGGAGAACAGAAAAACCTTGATTGAAGTGGCTACAGCCTTTTGGATCTGGATGGATTTCAACTCCTATCTTGGATATGTTCAGAAAATAGTCGAGACATTACTTAGTTCAGATGCAGTGCACTCTGGGGAGATATGTAAGGGAGACTGTTTTACATCTTCCACTCTGGGCAGTTGTGAAGTCACACAAGGTGATAGGCACAAGTGTTATGTCATTGTGATGAAGGTCAGTCTTAGTTTCATCTTCCAGCTATGCAATTTTTCTTATTTTTCTTGCAGGATCTTCATTCCTCATATATTAGGGTGTTTGTGTTGCTCTTTGGGGTAGATTTTGGGGGGGGGGGGGGGGGCAGGGGGATTTGTTGGTTTCTGGTTTTGTTTTTTTTAACCCAGTATTTTATCTTTGACTTGTAAATGCTTCAATGTAAAACTAGTGATACTGTAAGAGAGTTTCATTTATCACAGGGCTTTGGTGATATCAGCATTTTGTGACTAAGAACACTTAAGTGAAACATTGATAATACAGCTGCTGTGATTGTGAACCAGGGATAATAGGAGTGCTAACATTTTAAAAATTAATATTGCAGAAATAATGGAAGAATTGAGAGTCAGTTAAAGGGACAGTTTCATCTCACTTTAATCATAAGGAGATTCTTAAAACATTTTTATGAATTATAGAGTTGTAGAATCATCGTAGAATCATCGTTTTGTGTTGGAAGGGATCTTAAATATTGCATATATAGAATCTATCTGTTACTAGCAGGACATCTCCCACTAGACCAGGTTGCTCAAAGCTCCATCCAATTTGTCTTTGAACACTGCCAGAAATGGGGTGTCCACAACTTCTCTGGACAACCTGTCCCAGTGCCTCATCACCCTCACAATAAAGAAATGCTTCTGTCTACCAAATTGAAATTTCCCCTCTTTCACTTTGAACCCATTACTCCTTGTCCTGTCCTTACAGTTCAAATTACTAAAAAACAAAAGAATTTAATGAAAATAATTATATTGCATAGACACTGCAAAATATTAAATGGAAAACAAACATTCTATCTCTATATGCAGGGTGAAACTAAGTATTTTTTTCACAGTGTAATTATTTAACAAGATCAGGGCAAGAACAAGGGGGCTGTATTTTGGGGTTTTGGGGACTCCAGGTCTGGAACTTGCAACACATAGTCTCAGAAAACATTAGGTAGGCAACATAAAAAGAAGATTAAATATGAATTGAAACACATTTCTGATCTGCTAGTGAGTGGTGGTGCCTTTCCTTAAGACTACTGAGGAACTGGGATCTTTGAATTAATAATCCCCAATAATGGAGTACAAATCTTGCTGGGCATATAAAGAGATGGGCCTTGTTACTGGGATTTTTAAGACATCATTTTACACATGAAACAAAGAGATTCTGAGAAAGGAGAGAGGGAGGAGGTGAGAAGTATAACAAGTTACTCATCTGTGGCACCTGCACATCTTGCTAATTCATCTGTGGTGGTTTGCATGTTTGGGATTGTTCAGAATGGTTAATTTACCACTATGAAATGCCATCTTTTCAGTCAGCTGTACAGGGGCCCCCTCAAAATTCAAACCCAGTGATGACCTTTTGCCTAATGTATGAGACCAAACAAACACAACGATTTTAAAGGCTCCCTCTGCTTATTTTAAGTGCTATAAAACATGCTTTAAAGAATATAAAGTGTCTTTAGTAACTGAAATTAAAGGCTTCTTTAGATTTTGATCCATTCCTTCTGCTGCACTTGTTTCCACAGATACATGCTTTACAAGAAATACAGCCTAATTTCTTTCACATACTCCAGGCAATAAAGGAATAAACCAAAATAAAGCCTGATACTGCAATGTGATGAGAACCTTCCGGGAGTGGATGTGGCATCCACCTCCTTTGTTTCACACAGCTGTGTACTTCATATATTGGCAAGATGGATGGAGGAAGTCACTGGAGGCAATTCACACCTTTTTTCAGAGACGGTGAAAGGAGACCATTTACATCATTTTCACAAGGATGATTTGGAAAATGCTTTCCCATAAGCTGGAAGGACCTTCAAAGCCTTGCTTTCAAGCACTGATGTTACTTACTGTGAAGGATATCTTGCAATTCACTAATAGCAATATTCTTAGTTGGTCATTTCCAGATGCTTGACTGTGGTGGAAATCTCAGGGCAGATGTGCATTTGAGATTAATTTATTCCTTTCTGTTGTCTTAGAGGACACAGTGGTAACATATTACCTCACTACAATAAAATAGCACAGATATGGGAAAGTCATCTAGTCCCTCTTGCTGACAGTGCAGGCTTGCCCTCTGCAGTGTGCTCCCTAGTGCTTAGTCCAGTCTATTTTTAAATGGCCTAAGTGATGAGAATTTCTGCAGAGGAGAGTTCACAGGCAAGCCTTTTTTCTCTAACAAAGCTTTGAATAGATAAAGAATAATAATAGTAGTTCTATTTATTAAGCTTTCTCTCTTTCACCCAGCAAAGTTCTTGGGGTGCTAAGCAGACACCTCAAACCTATTTCTTGTCCCAACCAAGCTCAGCAAAATTTTGAAGAAGTCAGTAAACAAAAAACAACACTAAAGCAAAGGAGTCCTTTCAGACATGCCACTCAGGAATAAAGGGCTCTTGTAGTAAAGATTGTTGCAGAAAACCCTCTCAGCAGAACCCCAAACTGTTCAAGCTCTATGGCCAAATTCATGGAGGTTTGTCAGTGCTTAGCAAAGATTCAAGGCTCATGAGGCTCCTCAGTATCTCACAAATCTAGACCTGCACTAAGGGAGCTTTAAAAGACCATATTTCTGAGCAAGGCTATCAAGGAAAAAGAAAAACAATAAAGAGTTCTGGTTTTGCTTTCCTCATTTGCATTAAGTTTATAAAGTCAGTGTTACAATTTTAATTATATTGAAAATCTTCCATTTGTATCTGCTAAATCCTGATTTACCTGTAGCTGCAGTCATTTGCCTTGTAATATTAAATGTGAGGAATGGAACCAAAAGCTTTACTATTATCAAATTCAAACAAATGTCTTTAGGAAAAAGCATTAACCAAAAGCTAAGTCAAGTGCCCGTCTTTTCCATCCATGTTTATCAATGCTAAAACCCTACCCGTTGCTACTTGCACCAAAAGAATATTTGCGACTTCTGTAGGGGAAAAAAAAATATTTCTTTTTGACAGAACCATTAAGGAACTCTGTAATGTTTCAATCTGTGGTCACTGCTCTGTTTTGCTTGGCTCACTAAACCCTCAGCCTCAGCTGGCATTTCCTAAATTAACAGCACATTCACTCTCCACATTAAGACAGTCAGGCAAATGGTTCAGCCTAAACTAAGCAGTTTGACACTCATGTGCTTCGGCAAAGCTGAACAGCATCTCATGACGCTTACATGATTAGATGATATCATAATCATATGATAAAAAGCCATTAGGCCAGGACCAAAATCTAAAACATAGGTCATTATGTTAGATGTAAAAATGCATACCCATTTAATAGAGAAAAAAAAAAAAAAAGGAACAAAAAAGAGTTCTGACACCAGGGAACATCTGGCTAATATTTACATCTCCTGTTTAATTTGGATGCTTCAGTTTAGTTTTCAAGATGGCAGTGTATAGAAACAAAATAAGCCAATCACTCTATCCGCAGTTTAGAAAACCAAGATTTGTTTATAGTTTCTCATATTAATACCTCATCCACTTGGCCAAAATGCCTTGTGAAAAATATACCTCAAACACACAATTCCCCTTTAGTAACAAAGCCGTAATTCAGCATAATTCTTTGTTGATGGGATGAAAAAGGGAGTCATGTAAACTTGGGGTACTGAGATGAGCAGATAAAGTTGAGCCATAGGAAATGAAACAATCTTCAGTGCTGTAGGATTAAACTGAAGTCCAACAAGAAAGTCAACAGAATTAGCATCTTGGGCTCCATCCTACTTTCCTTTAAATCAATGGGATTTTGTCACTGACACCAGTCAGAGTACCACCACAGCCATGTTCAGTGTTAAAAATGTGAGCTGGATACAAGCTTGCTAAATGAGCCCTGCGCCTGGGAATCTGCAAGTTTAATTCTGTGATGAGTTTGATAAAATGCTTATTTCCTAGAGCAGTTCAAAACAAGAAGCAATTCAGCAATGCATATGTAGAATTTCATAAAATATTATCTCTTAGAGGAAAATTGGCCAAGTGACAATATTCTTATGTCATAGGTAATTAGGTAAGCTTCAGAACATTCAAGTTAATAAAAGGAGATACCTATTTCAAAATACTACAGAGAATCTAAGGCCCGAAGTCAAAACTTTTTGTTACAAACCCAGGACAGGCACAGAAATTATTTCATCAGGCTTCCCTATTTTTGGATATACAAGGGATTTACCAGGCAAAGATCTATTCAACATTACTGAGTATTTTTGGAGTTTGGAGGGTATAAATAATAACATTGGCATGAGTGACCATGCTGGGCATGAGTGACAGTATCCAAACCCCAAATCCAGATAAACAGTCCCAGTGGTTTGAGCTCTTTCTAGTCTGCTCTTTCAAGAGGCAGAAGAAAAGCCCAAGAAAGCTTGCTGAATGTGTCTCATGTCTGTTTAGACTGCTATGACAAAAACACAGCATAGACACTCAAAAATCACGCTAAATTATCCAGCTTTATTCTAGCAAGCAATTCACCCACAACTGCAAGGAGCTTCGGGCTGGAAGGAAACCCAGCTGTTACTCAGAGTGCCAGCAACATAACCCTGATGTCAGGTTTGTACAGCCCAGCAAGCCCATGGCCCGAGCTTACACAGAGAAAGCTGAGGGGACCCCTGTGTGTCTGGAGTGTGTCTGTGTGTCTGCTGCTGCCTGGCTCACTGGAGCTGGTGGCAGAGGCAGGGCAGGGGTGGCAGAAGCAACATCAGAAAAAGCAATGGGAGCAGCAGACTGGTGCAGCAAAGGCATCAGCACATGGTAGTGAACGTGCTGGAGGAAGTAATGGGTTAGTTCCCTCCAGGGACCACTTCCAAAGGGCACTGTGGGTAAGATGGTATCACTTTTGTCTCCCTCCATCTTCTGCTGCCCCAGAAGACACTGCTCTTCAAAGCGCCTCCCATGTCCTCCTGGCACACCTCTGTGTATGCAGCACACACATTCACTCTGTGGATGCAGCACACACATTCAATCTGTGCTATAAAAACACTTCTTGCAACATAGTCCTCAGCTATTTCCAATACTTTGAACAGAATAACCAAGACTGACATGGTAATTATGTCTTGGGGTCACAGAGATACCCCACGGCCCAGAGGAAACCCAAAGTTTCTTGCAGGGGTGCAAAGTCCAGCTACTCATACTGGTAATTAGGCATGCCTGGGACTGGCCTCTGGCTCCGAGGCCAATTGGCAAGGAAGAGCATCCCCATCCCACTAGCAGAGGGGGGCTGTGCCCAGCTGGCCTACTGGGAATGGTCTCAGGACCATGATGACCTCTGGACCATCTCTGGCAAATGTCTGACTGTTCTGGTGGGCACTGCTCAGAGACAGGGACCAGCCTCATAACGCAGTACTGCCGCCAATCCACCTATTTTTAATCCAAACATCTCATTTACTAGTAAAGCTGTAGTTCACCAGACCCTCCTGCCCTGAGGACAGCTGACCCTGAGCAAGCTGGGGGCCAGAGGACAATCCATGGCCATCTTTTGTTTTTAGAGGAATAAATATAGCCATAAGGGCTATATGCTGTGTGGGTATGTGCATGTGGTGCCTTAAGCCTTGCTTTTCCAAGGAGGCAGAGATGTGTGCCTCCCTGCAGTACTGACAGGGAATCTATTTCTTCATTCATAAAAAGTGACAGTTCTAATTTATTTGAACGTGGGGGGTCACCTGTGTGCCACCTCAGTCACTTTGGTGTGCATGCATCGCATTTTACTCTCCTAAGGGTGATGAAATGGTGCAGCCAGGTGCAGCAGGAAGTGGGCATAGGAGGTGGTAGAGAGGGAGAACTGCTGTGCCCCGATTAATGGTGATTCTCTGCTGCTCTGCAGGGAAAAAAATAATTCTCCTGTAGCAGTGAGTGTGGGCACCAGAAATATTTCATGTTCAGTGAGCCATGAAACAGAGGTACAAGAGCAGGTAAACATGCTTTCTTACATTCGGTCAGACCTGAATTTTCTTATACATTGATTTATACTTTCTACAGAACCAATGCAGGAGACTAACAGATGAAAAGGGTGTGCAAGCTTATAGTTGTGAGGAACCATTCCTCCTAACCCAACCCTCAAAAGTAACCCTTTTACGAAGTAAAAATATATTTTCCATTTCCTAGAGCAGCTAGTTTAGCAAAGTTTTGCTGATTTGCTGTTTGATAACCTCCTTTGTTAAGGTATTTAATGTGCCTTTGCAAATTTGAGTGGCCAAAAGTTTGTCTTCCATATAAAAATCTGTTTCATTCTTTTCCTTCATTTTTTTCCTCCTCTGTCTAAGTGGATAACAGAAATGGAGTGGCAGAAATAGGAAGTTCAGGTCTATCCCTTCCAAATTGCTCAGTCTGTTCTTCCAAAAATGCTCAGGGAAAATGAATGGGAACTTGCAGGCAGGATATAAAGCTTTCAGTGTTGCAGAAGTGACGCAGTTGTTTAAAAGGCCAGCTTAGAAAAGTGTGCTTCTGCCTTTGACATCTTCCCAAGAATGTCTGCATCAGCCAACTTGCTCAAAGTGGCAAAAGTCATTACAGATAAACACAGTGGATTGTTTACTTTGGAAAGGGACTGGGGCATAACTCTCTGAAGTAAAGCACAGGGCGGTTCTTTCTTTACCTGCTGCGGGACCCAGCAGAGAGGCAAGGTGCTGCATGCTTTGTGTTCAAATGACTAACAAGACCTTTGCCTAGGCATGAACTCTCATACCTGTTTTCAGTTCCTGACATACCTCGGATCCCCCCTACCGCCCGCTGAGCCCACGTTGGTGCACTCCGATGGTGAGCCTCTGGATACAGAGTGCCACTGGGATCCACGGGGAAGACAAAGCCCCTCAGAAAGGAAAGCAGCCTCAGGCCACTCTAATTACAAGTCCCTGCACTGCTTGAAGGTACTCAGCTGACATGCCTGAACTGTGCAAAGACCTTCAAGTGAACTATTATACAAAGCTCAATGTATCACATGGTTGCGAAGCAGCTGCTAAGTCTCACTGTAAATGAGGCACAGAGATGATAAGTCACATACTCTCATATACAATGTGCTTAAGGAAACCCCCACCCTACGGATTTTACTGCCTTAGGCTAGGATGAAGCTTGGGAGGTGAAGGGGAGGGAGTGGGATGTGGGAAAGGGTTTTATGTGAAGACGTCCTAGTCTACATTAAGGATGTGTTTACTCCTAGTAGCTTTGGCAAGTTAATCATAACATGCATTTAAGTTCTTTCAATAACATCCCCCAAAGTGGATTTTTTCTAAATGTCACTTCCCTGTTTAAACCAGCATAAAACTGTATATCCAGACAAATCTTCCACAGGAGACACAGAAAGCAATAGTTGCTAACATTTGGGTTCTCCTTTGCCCACTTTGCCTGGATACGTACAAGCCTGAAATGTATGTTCTTGGTTCAGGTTGCAGCACTGTAAAGGACATGCATCTGATTGCACAGATATGAAACACAGCAAGAACAACATGATTAAGAAAAATCTCACAAAACAGAGAAGACAGATGCTATAACTGGCAGCAATATATATATTGCCTGTGGTCATCTTAAAAATGACGGAATACTGTAGTGAAGGCTAAATGGCTGCAGAGTACTGTCTTTAACACACCCAGGAAGGGATTTCTCATAACCCAGCAACATCCTGGGACTGTAGTTATTTCTGAAATCCCAGATCAATAGAAGTGCAGGGTTGGGAGGGAGCTGGATAAGCCATCCAGCTTGTTGTGCTGAGATGTTGAGATGGGTGCTGCAGTCAGAGTCAGTGTGATGCTGAAATGGGAACTCAAATGCCTTGGAGCTACTGTTTCAGGCTCTCAACACTGTCAGTAGGTGGCTCATCTTTTCAAGATTTTTCATCCATCCATAATAAAAAGTAAATGTATGTCTACCATGGTAAAAAAACCAAAAACCAAAAAAAAAAACCAAAAAAAAAACCAAAAAAAAAAAAAAAAAACAGACATTCAGTATATCATGAAAATGTTGCAAACCAATAATGGAAATGCAAATTTAATTCTCTTTTGAAAATGTCTGGGAAAAAAATCATTAAGCTTATCTAACTGGCATGTGTATGTTTCTGGACAAGCATACCCACTCTAGCCTTCCACATATCCTTCAATTACTCTTCAAGCAGCAGTTTTGAAGTAAAATTTTCCCCATGTAAAAGATGAGCGTATAAAAGTTATTTTTCAATCAAAAAGTGATAGCACATTACCAAATATATATGGTTCCTTAGATTGTGTTACAAAACCTTTTGAAGCAGTACAAAAAAACTTGTAAAGAGATGATAGTATGAAAGTATAGCAAAGATCAGGTGATCAGAGGTTACAGAAGCAGCCTATGAGAACTAGAGAGCCCTAATTGCACTTGTAAATCTCACTGCTCTCTATGGCTTTATTAGAGAAGAAAGACTTATAAGACTAAAAGCAAATCTGGAGGCATGAGAATGACAGCAGGAGATTCACACTCTAGCCATTATGAAGGAAAAGACTTCATCATTAAAACTGAAGCCAGAGCTTTGTCTCCTTTACAGAAGGTATCAAACCATACTTGGATTCCTTGGCACGATCTGATTAATCAACCGTTTGCTTAGGTGATTTGATCCTGCTCTCATTCAAGGCAGATGCGTCTCCCTTCAACTTCAAAGAGAGCACGATGACACCTTCGTGAACTGTGCTTCAATCTGGCTAACAGAGGGCTTCACTTAAAACATTTTCTAATAGAAATACGGCAGAAAGCAGAATTAGGTCCAAACTATGTTAAAAATTCACTTTTAGCAAATAAAAAAAAGGTTACAACATCCCAAAGTTGGACAAACAGGTTTAAAACTATCACAGATGGCCCAATGTGCCTTTTATCCCTTATCAGAGACATTTATATTACATGTCAAAATACTGCAGAATACAGTGATAGTCAGTGTTGGAACTCTCTGTCTGGGTCATGCAGATTCATCACCAGCTGAAACAAAGTGTATTTTCTCCTGGAGTGGGTCACTGTTCTCCTCAATCATCTCACGCTTTTGTTGTGTTTATTTTCAGCACAGAGTTTAATCTTAAAGATGCCATTTAACAAAGAATTTTTCCTGATACTAGCAACATATGGAAGCAGCTGTTTGCAGTTCTTTTTCATAAAATGAGTTATATCTTCCTTTAAACAAGACAGCTTTTTATTTTGCTGTTAAACCTGCATTTGAATCAGAACACAATGATAATAAACATGTCTAGAAAGGTCTCCAGCTCAAAGCAAGTTACTGTCCATGAACTTTGCCACCCTTTGCTTCTTATTTCCTAGCACGGGACATTTGTCTGATTTGGAGAATAGCTATAACATGCAAAACATGAGCTAGATTTTGGCACTTATTTCTTAATTATTGCTATTATTGTCATAAAAAAAAAACTTGTGGTTGAAAGTATGCTAAAAAACATTAGTGTCTGATATGTTACACATTGCCTTAGTACATAAGAGCAAAAATAAAACAGATAATGGTCTGTACAGCATGTTCAAAACAAAGACTATATCTCTATCACTAAATAAATCAAGGCCAGGGAGTGAACTTGATCACTGAGCTGCCTGTGCCAACTACCACTTTTCAGTAATAATGCCTGGACATGACTGATGGGAGAGCACATATGGTAGGGAGCACTTCCCAGCAAGTAATGTGGGTGAGATTACAACAGATTAGAGCCTGTGCTGCCCTCTGATACTACCTGCAGAGGCTTTGTACATTCAAAGATCTCTCCACACCTTTGCACCAAGGCGTGCAATATAACCCCACCATTTTCACCCTGTGAAACCTTGGTTCTTACTCGTAGAAATAGTCCTCACCTTACTGAACATACCTAAAAGAAAATCACCTAAAGTAATAGTTATACCTTAGATCCACTGAGAAACCATATGCTCAGAGGAGACACAGCACCACATACTGTGTGACAGGGACAAGAGAACAATCCCTGTCCGTGACAGGTTTATCAGCATAAACACAGCTATAATATCTTGGATATTGAAGACCTTTCGGGCATGACTGCTTGGAGACAAGGGCATTATGTCAAACAGTATGTGAGAGGAAAATGTGATGAATAACCCTGATGCCTAAACCTTTAATATGTCATTTGATGAGCTCTAGAAGATCCTGCTGTGGGATGTGGCACTGTCTCTTTACAAAAGAAAGTAATTTGCAGTCCATATGGAGGGAAGGAACAGCCCGCTAAACTGGGAGTGAAGTACACTCTAGGGGCATCAAAAATGAAAAATATGGATAAAGACATATAGAGAAAGGTGGCCCTAAGACAGTGACCAAGAAAAACACAATGAAAGGAGTTGAAATATGTGAATCAATGAGAAGTTTCAAGCAGGGTGAGAAAGGTGAGAGCTGAAAGTCCACCTGGACATGGACTCCGGTGAGGTATCTTAGGGATGCTTTCAGGATCATGGTGGATATGTGCAATGATTTAGGTATCACTGAAAAGCCAGGTCTCCAGCAGTGTTGTGTCTAGCATTTTTGCAATACTTGCTAATAAGCTAGGTAAAAGAACAGCTTTTGTGGAGCTGAATTGAGGATGCAACATTTTTGTGCTTCTTTGCTCTGGATAAACTATAACACTGTCCAGCTTACTAATTGTAAATGGCTGATTTCTCATAGACAGGACAAAAGTAGACTGCTAGGAAGACATGGGAAGGAGGGAGGCCTTGTGCTAGTTCAAGCCTAGAAACTGCTTTTGATTACTAAGTTTTCTGTCAGTTACATGCTATATAGATGCTATATTTCCTGAGGGAAAGGAAGTGGTGATACAACATTTTAAGCAGGTAAAATGTGAAAGAAAGTAAATAATCGAGCAGTCTATCCAGACGAGATGAAAAGTTAATACAGACATATGTGAAAAGAATTTTTAACAAAAAATTTACCCAGTCTTAACTGCAAATTTGTGCAAATGCACAAACATGCAATTTAACATATAAATGGATTGATACCAAATGATGACAGCCAACTCTTAGCTATAAACAAAACTTCTCCTCTCATACCTCTTATTTGTTTTTTATTGAAATGCTTTCCTAACCCCTTTAACTTGCTTCCTTCCAATAGATTAGTCAGTTTAATGCAACAACCTAGAAAGGAGAAACATTCATCTATCAATTCCTTCCCTGCTTTTGACCTGCAGTCTCAGCTGGGAAATGCTAGACATGCACTTGGCTGAGCTTCTTACTGCTATTCATGGTTAGTTTTAGGACAGATGGACTGAAAATTTGCAGTAATAGGTCTGGGCTCTGTGACCCAGGAAGTCCCTTTGAGTTACATCTGTAGGCATTAACCTGTAACAAATAAGTATCTCTTTTCCCTTAGCTAATCTGTGTTGAAAATAAATCACAAATAACTGCACTGGATGGCAAAAAAAAAACCAGCAACAGAAGAGAATTAGGCACTTTGTTTTTATGCCTCCTGAGCACATGGCAAGAACTGGGACATAGGCCTTTGGCACTTGGTTCTGGCATATCTTCCTCTGGTGGTTTCAGATGCTGTGTTTTCTCACCTATCCTGTTATTTCTTTGCTGGACCTTAGCACTCCTAAAGCAGATTCAGCAGAAGGGAATGTTTGCCTATCAGTCTCTGCAATACACAGTCTACGTTTACCTCACCTTCACTGATGTCTTCTTTGCTAATGTGCTGGGAAGGTCAGATGGTGATAATGATGTTTTCATATTTGCTGTCCTATAGGGAAACTTCCATAGTTACAAGTATATCAGAAACAGAAAAATAAGTTAATGCTCTCTGGAAAATAAATACACCCACTAGGTCACTGATGGCCTTTGTGTGTAGCAAGCCATTACTGCCATTTTTATCTGAAGTTTTTGTAAAGCTAAGCAAATGAGGCATTTAAAGTTTTAAGTTTATCTCTTATAGCACGGAGTTGATTTTTTTGTGTTTTGTTGGGGTTTTTTAAGTACTTTAAATTCTTTCGAACCACTGTACCTCTGTCTTTCAGAAACAAAACCAGAAGACAAATTCAGACATGCAAATAAAGTAAAGTACCTTAGCATAAATTAGGAAACTCATTAGTACTTGCATTGCTGAAGCTTAGGTAACTTTTTCAGAGTAGAATATTTTTTTGAGATCAGAGAATATAGAGCATAAAAGGAACCCTAGTACTCTACCTAGTGGATCCCTGAATTGAAAATACCTGCATTTTCTCTGATCCTTACTTATTTTATGAATGAATTCTTTAAAAACTCTTGAAACTTCCTCAGTACCTTGTTCAAGTGCTTAATTATCCTCAGGGTGGTAAAAGGATTTTTATTTTTGTGGGATTTTTCCAATATCTGACCTAAAACTTCTTCATTTCAAGTTAAAGCAATCATTTTTTTCTGTGCTCTGTCAGTGGACTTGGAGAATAATTGATCACTGTCTACATTAAAACAACCTTCTACATACTTGAGGACTGTTATCATGTCCCTCTCAGGCTCTTCTGTTGTAGACTAAACAAATCCAATTCCTTCAATCTTTCCTCACAGGTCATGTTTTCTAAACCGCTTATCATTCCTGTTCCTCTCCTCTGGACACTCGCCAATTTGTCTGCAACTCTCTGAAAAAGTGGTGCCCAAAGCTGGGTTGGGTTCCAAGCTCAGAACCCAAAGCACCAAGTAGGATGAAACTCCTACATCTGCCTGACACACAGGATTTCTTTTAATTCACCACAGAATGAAGTGGCTGTTCAAAAAAAGACATTGTGCTCTTGAGTCATCCTTGGTCTGTAGTCCAAAATCATCCTCACCCCCTGCTCTGCAGCTCTGCTGTCTAGCCAGTTACTCCCTGCTCTGTGTTTGTGTGTGATTGTCCCTCCTTGGAAACAGTGCTTCACACAAATATTTATTGACACTCATTTCAGATCATTCTTCCAATTTTTCACAATAACTTTCAATATCCGTTATGCCTTAGAAAGCAGCTACAATCTCCCTCATTCTCAGGACATTGGAGATTTTGTTGTGACAGTCTGCAAACTTATCCAAAACACTGACCAGAATGGATTTACCAACTACCCATTTTAATAGTAGTTACTCACACCTGTTTCCAAATGCTGACTTTCAGCCACTTTGTAATACTTTCATTTAGGCCATTTTCATTTAATTTGCTTGTGAGAAAACTGTATGAGGATGAGTCAAAAATGCAAGATTAACATATATATCATATGTACTTCATCCCTTAATTTACAAGGAGAGCTACCTTGTCAAAGAAAATAATTAGAGTGCCTTGACATTCTTTTTCCTGATAAATCCTTATTGGTTTTTTTCTTATCATCCCTAAGTAATTATAAATTGACTGCTTAGTAAATTGTTTCAATATCTTTCCCAGTATTGATATGAGGCCAGCTGGACTTCTTAATTTTTCAAGTCTTCTTCCTCTCTCTGTTTAAAAGGCAGACACTATATTTCTTTCCCCTCTGCTTCTTCAGACTATCATTTGTTTGTTAGTATTCCCAAAAGGTGCTCAGTAATATTACAGTGGCTGCTTTACTTGTTCTGTTACCTGTTCCTTATTAGTTATAAAAAAGGAACAGAGATATCACACTAAGGTGTTTTGAATTATGCTTTCAACCAATAAGATATAGGTATACCACTTTTATCCCTTTTATGAACAATAATACCAAGTGAAACAAGGAAAAGAAATGTCTCTTTAAGATAAGACAACAGATCTTTCTCAGAACTGTGAGCAAAAGTCTCTACAGGCAACATTTTTCATAAGAAAACTGTGATTTCTTGATCTAAATCACTCCTAAAATTTTATCACTTTCTCCAGACTAACAATTGGACCATGAGGTCTAAAAATCCAGTATCACTAGGCTTCCCTAGAAGTGCCTTAATCAGTGGTCTATTAACTGTATTCATATTCTAGTTAATAAAGCAATACAGCTGCTTTAGTTCCTACAGTTAAATTTTGTAGGGGACAAGGGGACAGTGGAAAGTTTTTGAAACCTTCAGTGTCCTATAGCAAAATCTGGTTCAATTTAATTACATTTATTAATCTTCCCTACTTACACTCTGTAAGTGCCAGAAGCCTTTGTTAAGGATCTCAGGCTTATTATTTTATATACTTCAAGTTCTTGTTGAATATCTCTTTTCTTTGCCCTCGAGTATCAGTGTAGCCCCTGAGTGAACCTAGTCTTGTATTAATTTTGCCGTTTTCTCCCTCAGTTACATTGGTAAAATGTCAAATTTTGTTTTTTCTGGCAAACACAAACCCTCTGAAAAGGCAGAGAAGATGAATATTTCTGCCAGTCTCTTAAACTCTGCAAAAAGATAATAGGAAGGTGAATGAGACAATAAAAAATGTTCATTTATTTATCCATTTATTTTCCACATGTAAAAGTTTAAATTCAGCTAAACAGAGGTACCTCAGCTCTGAGACCTGTCCCCTTGCTCTGTGAGCATGCAAAACTGGCCAAAGCCATTCAGTTGGGCAGGGATATATGAGACCTGAGAAACATGTGTCTTCATCAGTGATCCTATATATTGCCTTTCACAGTGGTCTATTTGCTGCCAATTGCATTGGGAAGAGAGTGATACCTATTAAGATGCTTACATGAAAAATATTAATATAAAGAAATGTAGACAAAATCTTACCATCATGATCAGCTAGAGGAGAAGAACCTTTTCAGTCAAAAATTACTTCTACCCACCTCTCAGAAGAACCATGCTTTTAGCATTCTTCTATAACATACCTCAGAAATGATCTCCACAATAGAAGAGCTGCAATTAAAAAGTTTCAGAGCTGTTATAGAGGAGAACAATGTTAAGACAGCTCTTTTTCACTATTTCAGCAATTTTAGCACTTAGATGATGAACACCATAAATTCTTAAATACCAGTGCTTAATTTCATGAGAAATTAGGTATCTGTCCAGAAATGAGTTTCATAAACTCCTTTAAGGAACTAAGCCTTTATGTCCAAACACAGATAAAATACGCCATCTAAACAGACAATATGCAGTAAGTGGGGGTTTTCTCTTTTTAAGTGGGACACCATTACTGACTTTCTCCTTTCCTGCTGAAAGCATGCAGGACAATACCTTGAATGTTTTTTCATCAGAGTAAACAAGATGTAACTGTAGTCATGGCCTTGGTACCACTTGCTTATGTTTCCATTCCTAAAAGTCACAAAATTCAGGCACCGAGAATGCTTTCAAACTCTTGAGCCGAAACCCAAATGGAACGTTTAAAGATAGGTCAGATATCCTTATATGTGACTAAATTTAAAAGCTTCTCTGACAGCTGCCCACCGTCAATGTTTTTTTCTTTTCAAGTAATGCTGAAAGACTACCGTATTTGTGTCTTAACAATGTAAAACTATTGAACATATATTCAACTTCCAAAGTTTCTGTTCTCCAGCAATGTCTACAGCCTGAGGGTTTAAACTAAACTCACCTCCTGTTAAAACATGCAAATCTGGACACAAAAAGATCACACAACATCTTCATTGTTGGTAAAGCTAATTTGTCCTCTGTTTTTGCTGTAAATTCAAAGGGAGTAGAAACCCCAATCTACCTTTCTGCATTATCAACCTAGTATTTGATCTGGCAATATTTAAAGCTCATTCACCTAATGATCTTACCAGTTCTGCATTCTATATCACAGCATGAATTACAGAGCGATAATTCACACTCAGAAAACCCACTCATTCTTGATCTTTTGGCATGGTGCCTCAAAGCTTGCTACCTTTAAAGTATGTTGCATGTTGCTGTGTCTTGCTATTTACTGTATTTTTTACAACAATTAGAACTGCAAGTGTTCCAAGCCGAAGAATTTCAATAACCTGAATTGGCATATTTACTGTAAAGCCTGATTCACTTAGGAAACTCCTACTTTGTACTTAATAGCTCCCTTCTACATACATGTACAGGATGTAGATTCCAGGTAGAATCTGGAAATTGAAAATTGTCAGTCTTTATGAGTTGTAATCTAACCTTTCATATAGGCTTTAAAATATCTACTGGGACTTCTGAGAGGAAAATACTGAATTGTGAATTTTCAGATATTTTACTGGGAGAAAACTAGCTAGATTTTTACACTTATCTAGAAAGAAAAAGAACATTAAAAATCATTGCATCTTAGCAAAGGCAACCTGTTTCAGCACACAGGAATAATAATCTAAAATTACTCTATCAAGTCAGTCTATTCTTTCTTTACAAGAAGAGTCATGTCAAAATACTAATATATATATATGTATATATAATAAGGAGGGGAGGGGGTTATAATTTTAAACTCCTCTAGGTATTTTAAATTTTATTTTTAAAGATTTCAAAGCTTTTCTCCTTAAGTAGGCATGTATAAAGTACTTATATTGAACAAAAGTTCACCTTGAGCACAATGCTGAAGTGTACTTAAAGAAAAAAATTTTGATGTCAACTGCCTAAATTCAGTACCTCAGCACAAACTGGGCTAAGACTGAGACCCTTACAGGCTTTGTAACAGTCAGGACCACAGAAAAAGTTGTCATCTTGTTCCAACATCCAATGCCTAGGCATCAGATTATTAAGCAATAACATGTGCAACCTACATGGAACAATTTCTAGAGAAATAACCTAGAGTTGGTTGCTTTGAATTGAAATATCATAGAAAAAAAAAAAGGTGAAAATTTCTTTCTATTTCAGATTTTTAATACTTACCCAGATCTAACATATTGCAATCACATTTGATTTAACTGAAGTTTGTCATAAGTGGAATTTTTATTCCAATGCTTACTGGTGCTACTTAGATAAGCCCTCAGAAATTAGAGCACCAAAAAAGCATGTGATACTCGGAGGTAACAGGTCACTATGGTTGTACAAATGATGGTTAGCAATAAGTGTCTACTCAGGTGTCTACTGAGTCTCACTCTGTCCAGCAGAGCTCCGAGTGTGCTTTTCTTAGAAGCCTTCTGGGCCAAGTAAGAGATGTGAACTGTAGCCGAGAGCACCTTCTCTCATATCAGGGATTTCCTGGTGCCATAAGTCTGGGACAAAAGGCAGATTCAAATGCTAACTTCTCCCTTCCAGGTCTCAAGGCAGCAAGACAACTGGGCAGTGAGTGGCTGGTGCCCACACGCTCCTTCTGCTGGCTCCTTGCCTCCTCCTCCCCCACTCAGCCCTCCAGAATCAGAGGTAAAATGTGGCAGGTTTCAGTGCTGGGGTTTTTTGAGCTCTCTAAGATCTGCAACATGACACATCATGTCTGCCTGATGCTTATGTACTGTTCTCCATAAGACTGGGTTAGAACAAAAGTGTATTATTTTATTTTGAGATTCGTGTCTTAGATCATCAGGAGATTGTGACATGCTTCAAGGTTTGACAAAACAAAGAATCAATTTGTTAGAAAAACAGAACGGATCCCTTCAGCAGAAATCTCTCACTTTCATTTTAACATACAGCAAATAGACCTTCTTTCTGATAAGCCTTGGTTGGCAATGGGAATGCAAGACTCATTAGGGTCACGAGGCACAATGAATTCTGCCCTTGTAGTTCGAGGTGTTTCCTTTAGAAAGCTCCACAGAGCGTTGATCCTTCAGCCGATTCCCCTTATTCCTCAGGCCATAAAATTACTCCACTGCCCTCTAACAACTTCAAAACAGTTGTAAAGATGAAAAACAACGTTTTGATCTGCTCAAGACCCCTTCGAAAGCAGTGAATTTGGTAGAGAAAGCTCAACAGACCACACCCACAGTACAGAGGAAAGCAAACCAGGGGCTTTCTCCCACAGCTTTTCCTTAGTCTGATACATAACAATAATAAAAAGCAAAACCCTTCCTAACCTCATTTAACAGACAATTTAAGTAGCCCAATAATTGCATTTCAAGGAAACTTTTTAACATTGGTTGTTTATGGGTTTTTTCCATCTCTGTCCTCAAAAGCATTCACAAAGTCCTCTGTAATGTATTCATTTATTGGATTTCTCTTTGGCCTCTTTACTGATCTGTTAATGAAGCTGCAAATGAAAACCAGACTTTGAACTGTTCAGTACCAGAATTAGAAACTTTGTCACATTTTGCTTTCTATTGGTTTGTTATCCGTGTGATAATTTTCTTATACAAGCTAATATGAACAATCTTTACAGAAAAAGCTCATGACCTAGTGAAGCAAATGCTTTAGCAAAAGTTCACTTGTAACTCCTAGGGTCTCTTCCTTGCTTAAAGACAGACCAGATCTCTCTTGTAAAAAGTCAGAAGAAAGGTCCAGGCAACTGGTTTCTGCTGCAGACTTCCTTTCAGTGGAAGGTATTAATTTGGTGGCCGTGGTCAAGTTAAAGGTTACAGAGACCTGACCACAGGGATTTCTTGAGATACAAGGAAAAAAAATCTTATACTGTATAGCATCTGGAATGGGAAGAACAAATTGAGTAGTGGCTTCTCCACAGTTGCATGCATGTCTGAAGACTTGTTCTGCCCTGCAAATCACTCACTTAAATAGTCGTTCTCTCTCCCACAGTTCCACTGATGACAGCCAGGACTCTGGGGAAAAAGGCCTACTGCATTCACTTTTGCCAAGTCCTCTTTTTCATGCTCTTCTTTAACTATGTGAGGTGTTTGGCTCTTCCCAATTGCTCATCCAAAGATATTTTCTGAGAAACATTTCAGAAGTACATGCTATTTCACATTTCTACTGCTCCAGCAGAAAGATCAATATATCCGTATATAGACATACACATATATCTATATGAATATATATGTATGTACATGTATGCACATATATATCTGTTAGACTTCAATACTAGAAATAATCCCATTCAATAAGCAAAAGGATATCACAGAGTTTTGCCCATAGTAATAGGAATGAGTTTCCTCAGGGCAAGCAAGAAATAAAGTCTCTGCTTGGGGCCATTGGCAGCCCCGTGACACATTGACATTGCCATCATGTTTTTGTTGTAGCAGAGTCTGACACTGAAGATCCTATAAGAAACTGCAATGCTGTATTCATGTTCTATAATATTTACAATTGTAGAATCAATGAACTCATTGCTTGGAGAGAAATCAAGGCAGAAACCAAAGATATATTTTAATTAAGCAACAATATCATTACTTAGAGGTAGTCCTGCAAACCCTTCCGTCTTTCAAGAAAAAATGTCTATGGAAAAAAAATATTTGGGTTCTTTAATTATTTTATATGTGATTCTGTAAAGCAGTTATAATATTCAGAAACACGGTTCCCTAGTAATACATGGGTCTGTCTTCCATTAATAATGTTTCCAGAACTTACCAAGCTGTTATGATACTGAAATTGAAGTCATTAATTATCTCTCAAGTCCCTGGTTCAGACCCTGTCTGCTAGGATCTCATGCTTCATGGTAGCATACATGCAGAAAATCAATTTTGCACAAAATAGGGCATTCAGAACATCATTTGATCACAAGTAGTCAAATAACTAAAAATGCTAAATGTTTATGTAGAAAAGGTAAAGGCTTACATTTCAGAGAAAAAAAAAATCATAGCATAGTCAAACTTTATCAGATATGTAGTCATTTACATTTTCAGTCATTAATTCAATTTCCTAAACAGTGATTAGCATATACTTTCAAGCTATCTAGTTTAAAATTTGAATGTACAGTGCTACCAGTGAGAACTGCGAAGTAATAATTAATAATAATGTAACAAGAAATATATCCTAATGTTTTCAGCACCGTATAGCTGTTCATGTGCCCAAAATGGGATATTTTTCTCCCTCTGAAGTGTCAGGTTCAATGTACACATTTCAGGCAACACATGAAAAACACTTCTGGGAAACAATCAAGGTTTTGTGCTCTTTACTGAACTTAATAATAGTATTTCAGGTAAAAAGTTCATGTTTTACAGTGCCTGAGTGTGGTATGCAATGAGTTTCAGTGAGGTACTTTCTACGGGTTTTTAGTTTTTCCTGAGTTTTGTTGTCCTTCTCAGTATGAAGGGAACACATTGGGAGCCTAACAGAGTTACATGTTTCTTTGAGAAAGGAGGAAAGGTGTTTGATATATAAAACCAGGAGTTTCCCCAAATGTGCTATTGTGATCACAACATTTAAGCCCTTGGAAATAAGAAGTCACATTCCCCCAGGCTGTGAATGAGCACGGAAGACATACACACCGGCATGAAAGTAAGCAGTGAGGTCTGATGCAGGTTGGGGAAGGGTCATATACATTACTAAAAGAGCATAAGCACCAGTGAAAAAGACTGGAAGATGAAAAAAGCTACTAGAATATGTGAAGGCAGGAAGTGTAGCATTGCAAGAGAGTAGAGTGGCATAGCCAGCAAAACACTGCTCAGTGACAGCAAGAATCCAGAAAATGCAGGAAATTCCTGGATCCACAAAGGGGCAAATTTTAATACCAGGATGGTGGGGAAATTTGATATTTTTACATATCTACACAAGAAGAAATCTTAATATTTGAAAAAACCCAGCTATACATGTACATGAACATGAAGGAGAATAGACAGAAGAGGTAAATATTCAAATAGTCCACTTACCGCTATGAGCAACTAGAGATTTTTCTAGAAGTGATAGCAAGAGAAAAGATGTCAGTTCTATGAATGGTTTCCAACACACTCAGCCATACCAAAATGAACACAGAATAAAACAAAAGGAAAAAGAAACAAGATCAGACTGCATTACACCCCTTTCCAAACCTCAGATGAAGATAAAAGTGCAGCATTATTTATTTTTTTAACACGGGAACAAGATGCCAGTCCTTCAGCAGAAATAATGTAGTATTAACCTAAACTACAAGATTCTAGTGCCTTGGTACATACATAAAACACAGGCTTCTGTCTGTGGGTAGTCAATGAGCTAAGAGGTAGAAAATGTGGATTTCTGCAGCCATGCAGCCTCACTCTCCTGAGAGGCATCTAACCTGGAATACAGCTAGAGGGAGGGAAGATAATATACTTCAGCTAGTTTGCTGCTCTGCTCCAAGACAGCAACTGCAATTCAAGCTAAGGTAGAAAAATAGAAACCAAATACCATACAAATTAATTTCTCTTCTGAAAAAGACACGATAATACATGGGCTTTTCCTGACACTGAAAGTGAACAGGAGTTTATGCTGTAGTTATGTTCTCTGTATAATAGTAATGATCAATTTTCCTTGGTAAATTTTAAGATATTTTGTTATCTCCAAAAGGCAAGTTTTGTCACATCAGGTTGCAATGCAGAAGAGCAAATACAGAAAGAGTTAATTGGTAAGTGCCTCCTGTGCCCATAGATACTGTCTGCTCTGATAGCAAAGGCTTTGCAGTGAAAGAAGCCAGAGTAACCTACTGGAACAGGAAGAGGCTGGTAGCAATTAATGGGGAAGTTTGTTTCTGCTCTGCAGAAAGGCAATTGTCTAGTTAATCCCTTTCCTGCGGGGACTAACAATGTCCTGCGCCCAGCAACACAAGGCTGTTGTGTGACACTTTGCCTTCTGTGGGTTGAGAGCCAGCCAAATACCTCGCACAGCTCAGCTCACAACCATACTATTTTAAGACTTCCTCCTCCATAGAATTCCTTTGGTCCTGCTCATTAGATGCCCACTTAAAATATATTTAGGGCAAGGGCAGTTCCATGTTTGCTACTACGTACTATGCTTTTTCCTCTGCTACGTTTTTCCACTGCTGTGGTTCAGTGCAAGGGTTGAATTTTTACCTGTATTAAATAAGCAGCAGGTACTAGAGATGCTATGTTTTGTTACAGGATAGTGAACATTAACTCCAAAGCACAGAGAAAGCTGAAAAATCACATTAGATTTTGTAGTTCAGCAAGTATTTGGACTTCTTTTGACAGTTTTCTGTGTTTCACACTTAGTCATTCATGCCACCAAGCTTAAATTATATGAATTAAAAACTGTTTGGCAATCTTCCATTGCGTGGAACTCTGTGGCAGGGCATCGTTTTAGAAGCTTACTGTCGGACCAGTGCCATGATATGCAGACATGCCTGACAGCTGAATTCAGCCTTTTTCATGTTGTGGCTTATATTTTAATTACTTTGAAGAGTACTGTACTAAAAAGGAAATGCCAGATAGACTATATCATGGCAGCCAGGGGAATATTGCAAAGGATCAGAACCTTCTGAGGTGAAACAACAATCAATGTGGAGAATGCTGGGTGGAGGAAGGGTTTAGGGATTATAACAAACTTGGTAATAAAAAAAAGTGTAAACAGCCCCTACTGCATGATCATTGCATTGTTTTACCAGAAACCCAAAGGCAAAATTTGTGTTGTAATTTCCATAGCATGAATGATTAGGCAAATTGCTAGCAATTTCTTCAAAGAGCAAAACTTAAAAATTCAACACAAGAGATGAAAAGCTTTATGACTGTCCTTTCTTAAATGCTAAGTGTTATGAATACACCACAACCAGTCAGTTAAAAATTGATACTTTTTTCACTTCAGCAAAACACTAATTTAGCATTTTTAAAACACAGTGAGGAAAAACTTGACCAGCTCCATGTAGAGAAAAGCATCAAGGAAGAGTGAAGAGCTGACTGAAAACATTGCACAGACAAGATAGATGATATGCACAGGAAGGTACTCAAGTTTGGAAAGCTGAATATACAGAAAAGTAACTGGGATAACCTTTCCTTTCTACTCAACTAATACCTGCACAAGTGAACCATGCTTATTTCTCCATCAGATGCTTCACTTTGACTTGTATGAGAAGAGTATTCCATTATTTCCACCATTTGTGCCACCCAACATGGTACAAAATACAATTCAGTATGAGTTTCACAGGTTCTGAGCCATTCACTGCCCCTGATCTGGGTGAGGAACTCCCATTGATCTCAGGGAGAAATGAGAGAACTAGAAAGCCCTCAAAAAATAAACTGCAGACCAATTCTGCAGCAGCAGGAAACGGACTAGATCAATGAATATGTCTGCTCCATCTCTAATTTCTATGATTAAAGTATGTGATCAAAGGCAACACAAGGCTCTAAGTATTACCACATTCAGAGAAGGAACCATGTCCAAGGACTAACACATTTCAGCAAGTGAGAGGCAAATGCCTTAGAAATTCCTCCAGTCAACGGCTGCAGTTACCTTGACTTTTGCCAGGTTATTCTTCTATGTAGAGGAAATCAAAGCTTGTTGTATAGACCTTCTAATACTTGACAGAAACTATATCAGTGCTATTTTTAGAAAAGGGGAATGTAATTTGTATCTCTCTGAAAAGAGTTCCTATAAAGTTGAATCCAGACAAAAGTACTTACTGTTTTAATTATCACTTGCAAAAAAATCTGATATAAGGAAAGTTCAAAGTAAAATAAAGGCTCTTACAGGGCGGAAACAGATATATTATTCACGTAAGAAACACATATGATTAGATCCTGGTTGTTCAGTTAGAAATGTGCGAAGCAATGAGCTATGTGGGAATGACTCTCTACCTGCATCTTTTCCACTAACTTTTCAACAGTCCAGAGGATCAAGGCCTGGCTTGAGTTCTGAGGCAACACCATGACATAGTGCACCCTTCAGCAGACTCCTCCACCTGGATGTCAGAAAGCAAAGAGTGATTCAGGACACCTACAAGGGCTTCCAGATCTTCAACCTTGCACAATCCTTGAAATCAAGATTACATGCAGGCCATGTTGCAGAGGAATACGGTTTTATCAGTGTCTCATTTGTCCCACTTTTTTGTTGGGGGCTTTCTGATCTTGAAGCCAGACTCTAGAATGGACATTTAAATCCATTTAGGCATGTTCATAGACCAAATGCATCTTAGAGGTCAGCAGTTTTGAGTTTCTGTGGAACTTGCAGGTAGCTTGTTTTGCTGATACTTCCTCATACTGCCACAAACCGTTACTTGGAGTGTTCACAGAAAGAAAAAGGATCAGAGAAAGGAAGAGTTGTTGTTGCATGGACGTTTTCCTTCTACTTTCAGATGTCACTGTGAAGTTTACCTCCGTAAAAGCCCACCAAATATTTACTCTTTCTTGTCTCAAGATTCTAGAAGCCTACTTAAATCCACAAGTTTCTATCAACACATGCAGCAATATAGAATCACTGACATGAAAATTCCACTCCTGCTGAAATGAGAATAAATTCCTGGCAGGATGTGCATTTTTTCCATACCTAGAATTTCTGTCTGTGTTTCCAAGAGTACATATTCCCTTTTACCTTCCTAACTCTTTCCCTTACACTTTGTAGCTTGCTAACACTTGGCATGGTATATCCTTTTGCAAAGAAAAGGGTAAAAATAGCATGTATTTATAAAAGTACACTTCTATTAACAAAATATTGATGTCTGCTAATGCCATAAATATGCTAGTAATTGTTGAACTGAGGTTGAGAAGAATTAGAATATTATTATGAGATTTGTACTTTTGGGGTCATTCTGACATGACTGGTTTATTAAGACATGAAATGAAATGAAGGTTTCAACAAAAATCAGTGGAAGAAGGAATCTGTTCCAATAATTTACAGGTGGCAGGGTCTTTGTTGTGCTCCTGTTTTAGGGTCCTGTTGGCTATCCATATAGTGTCCATGTTACAGTTCATGCAAATTTTGTACAAAAATTCTTCCTCATTATAAAGTGTTTGGGGTGATCACCCAATCAGCTAGTATAAATTATGCAAAAGCCACACTCAAACAGAATGAATGACAAGATAACCCTCTGTTTCATAGGGTTCCTCTTCTCCTTCCCCCTTCTTCTCCTCCCCTCTTTGAATCCCCTCACACTTTTCAGCTAATCACTGAATTTCCTCCACTGGCTTTCCTACTGCCATGGTTTTATTATGCTTACAATCATTTTGTGTTCTAGTGCTTGATTATACACAGAGACTCAGATTAAATACATTGATAACGATCACCCTTGAAGGTATAACTAGGCACAAAGCAAATTGTTTTTTCATGCACATTTTAATAGCTGCTTCATTTTATATGGCACATTCTTGGCTCCCGAAGGGGATCAGAAAAGGGCCCTTACTCCGAGGAGGGAGCGCACACTGTAGCGTTACGCAGAACACTTCAGCGAGTGAACAAGTTCTAACAATAGCATGGCAGAGCCAGGGCTGTTAAAAACGGCTTCTAATTTTACTCATCTGGAACAGTACTGTTCAGATCTTTATTTTTATCCTTCTTTACTCTGGGGACAAGGTGTTAACTCATTGGAAGGGTATGGCCCTTGAAGTGCGCACCGCAGAACAACCACAAGACAATTGCTCTTTCTGTTTGTCTTTCTTTACCATGAGTTACTCAAATCTTCAATTAACTAAACAGAGAAGTGGCAATCATGTCACTGTGAGACACTGGAGACTTGCAGTCAATAATCCCCAGGAAGCAGCCTGACAACTTTGGCAACTCCTAACACAAGATTGCATGTCATTTTCCGAACAGATATTTCAGATTCTTCCAGATGCTGTTTCTGGATATATTTTGGCTCTAACTTCACTGATTTTTAAAATCTTCATTGTTACTATTCCCCAAATAAAAATATAATGCTTATTAGACGTCTTTTCTTTTCAGGAGTTTAAATGCAATTTCACTTCTGTTTATTCTAACAGATACTGACCAGCCTTTCTCAAATGTATTGTGCAGACTTGGCCTGACAATTTTGATTTATTTATAATGCAGAGAAAGTAATCAGAAATTCTAGAAATCCAAGAATAGATACAACAGTTTACAAAACGAAGACTTTCCCTGCAAGAGAAGATTTCACTTACCTTTACTATCACTTCTAGAGGACATTTGTGATAGAAAAACATTGATGATACAGCAAACATAATGGTGAATAGTAAAGTATCACTGTAGTTCAACTATGGAAAGAACTGTAACAAGGAAAATGAAAATATTCTGACAGTGAAGATGGTTTTAGCAAAAAAAAAAGGAATTTTAGGGGGGTTTTTAACTAAAAGTTGAAAATTTAGAAGTTAAGATGAATGGTTATAAGAAAATATTTTAAATACTAAAATTGAATACTTCTTTGGTGCAGACTTTTTTCATTGTCAGCTGACACATATGTCAATTTTTTGTCCTTAGATCACCTAGAGAGTAATCCCCTTTTCCTTCTGAACTTTTGTAACTGAAATAACGCCTAGAAAATAAATATTGCAAAACTAAATCTCATGGATTTTTTTTTAAAAACTATTTTGATTCTGTTTCCAGCCATTTCCATATGAGTATCATGATATCAATTTAGCACTTTTAGCTTTACCAATATCTACCAGCACAGGAGAGCATTGGGGAAAATGTTCCTTTTCAAGAATAATGAAAGTGTTGGCATTGGTCTCATGTGAAATATTGACAAACTCAATAGGCTGCAGTTCAGATTATTCCCAATCAAAAATCAATGAACTTGTGTTTTAACTCCTATTTCCTTGAGTGTCTGCGCTGTTGCCCTTCTGTGTGAACTCTTCCCTTAGCTTCTAGTTTGCCTCTACCTCTCTTTGTGTGGAAGACTTTTGTGGTCCGTGTTAGCTCTGAGGTCTTCCAGGTGTTCCTTCTGATTTATCATGTTTTGCAAGAACAACCCATTTATTAGTCTCTTTCTCTTCATTGTAGAAATGATCCAATTTGGTCAATTCATGAAAGCATACTAGAAGAGAATTAAATGGAGCAATCACACAGTATTCGGTGTCCTTCAGGTCATGTATGTCTTGTTCTTGGTAAATGCTGCCAATTTCCTGGAGGGAAACTAAATACATACAGTTATGACAAAGTAGGCACCCTTTCTCACAGATCTCAATCTGGTACCTAATAGGGATATAACTTCCTTCTATTATGCAGCTTCTTATGATGACAAACCAGTTGCCTCTTACTGTCTCTACAATCCTTTGTCAGCCTCTCCTGTCCTCTCTCCCCACTGAAGCCATAAGGCTGGAAGGGTATCTCTGATCAGAGAACTGTTTCTTTCCCTTCTCTTAATGCCCTGCCCATGTGATTCAATGAAATTGAAATAACTTACAACCAGAACAAAACAGATGGTCTCCTTTGGAAACCTTTTTTTCAATCTTTGTAACTCTAGTCAAATGACCAGCCATGAAAAGTAGTATGTAAAAGGATTAAAGCAATTGGAAGAAGAAGGTTTCAGAGGAGCTAAGAAAAAGAAGAATCAGTGCAAATGTCCAGGTTTTATAGACCTCTTCCAGCCCTGCCAAATCATCTACAAAAGTGTGAATGGAACTGGTTGGATGAAGGGTATTAGTGTGCAAAATAAAAAGCACTTTATTTTTTCTTATAACACATCTGCAGTCTCTGTTGTTCTAAATGTTCTCCAGTTCTGCCCTAAGCCTTTTTGTGCCATTCATTTTCAGGCTCATTCAATAAGCCTAAGGTCACAAGACTTCACAGATTAGGCTTAAAATGAGGCTGGAAAGTCCAAAACTAGCATCCTGCTTGTCTGTTCTAACAGAGAAAGTGAAAATTTAATGGGCATGGAAACTGAATTTCCTTGCATCCCTAGAAGTTTGCTACAGGCAGGCCAGATGTAGCTGTATTGCTGCTAACCATGCTCTTTCTGTTATGTGGTTGAAGGAGGTCTGTCGCTACAGCAGTTTTCAGAAATAGTAACCTACTTTGAGAGTAAATATACATTTTATAAAGTTTCAGGAAAATTGGAAGGAATCTTGCTCTGTGTTTTGATTTGGCACATCACCATTACACTGTAAGGAAGCTGTAGTGGATGGACACTGAAGTCCATCTTTTGCAGACAAAAGTTATGAGACTGACTAGAAATGATTACACAGATTGGCTGAAGGTCTAATGAAGGATTTAGAAGAAGAGCCAAACAGACATGTAATATTCACTGAATGGCATCTACAGCTACTTGCTGTAATGATTTTCCAACCATAACAAATCAAAGTTCAGAAGAGGAAAAACATTTATAACCAGCATCCAGAATAATGGAAAGTTCATACTTGTCTGTCTCCATTTTCCTGGGACAATATCATCTTGGTACTTCTGCTTTCTCAATTAAGATGATTGCCATGAGATGGGAGCATTTCATGTATTGCTGATATAAATCAAGAAGATGGCAAGAAACAGAGGCGTGAAGAGATGAAATGGTTGCTAGTTTAGAGCTAGCTTTGAGATATGATTCTAATTCAGCTTACACTATCAGCACAGTGGATTATAGGTGTGTTGTTTAAACCAACACAATGTGCTGGCATTTAGTTTCTAAAACTAGAAATTGTGGCTCAGAATTAATTCATAAAATCCTCAGCCTATTGACTTCTGGCCTCCTCCTGAGGTGCATTTGTCTTACAAGCGCTCTAAAATGTAAAATGAAAGAAGAGCCAGATGAGCCCCAAAAGTCTGATTATTTTTGCTACTGCTTTTCCATTTTGGTTGGTTTTCTTAACCCATTATTTCTAAAAATAGGCTAATGCTTAATCTTTGTCTTGCAATTTGTTTATGAGATGATGTCTGACTGACATTTGAGCCACAAGAAATAAGAAAATCTCATGCAGTAGAAATTTGAAATTAAAAACCCACAGGTCACACTCTTTCATAAGTTGATCCTCTGTAAACATCCATATTCTCTTTTTTCTCTAAATATAATTTTTGATTTTCCCACCCAGGCAGATTACTTTTCGTCATGACCCAGTATGACATTATTCTTCCAAGAAAACGTAGGTTTGAAAAATGAGACACTGTCATTACAGATTTATCAAGAACAATGTTCCAGTGAGCATCTGCAAATTTGGTGCAGGGAAAAATGGTCATTTCCTGTCATAAACATAGAAGAAATGGCAATATCCTGAATCTGTTCTGTGAAAATTCACTCCTTTTCACTAATGTTTTCTAGGTAGTAAAATTAGACCTCAGTCTGGCAATGTCAGGATGTATCATTGCATCTGTCAATGGCATTAGAAGGCGATGTGAATATCCAGAACAGTCAGCAGAAAACCATGTGCAACTCGATAGCAGTGGCACAGCAGAGAACAAGGAACTGTCTACAGACCCAAAAACACTGTTAGTGTGATCCCATTTATTGCCTCCAGTAGTCTTGTCTTCTCTCCTCTCTGCTTTACATGCAGCAGTTACTCCAACAAATGCAGTAAAACAATATTGGTCTCAAAATCAGTCTGAGAAGAGAATCAGACCTTAGTCTCCAAAAGTAGGTCAAGGACTCTGTTTGTCAATACAGAAAATGTTGGAGCTGGCAGGCCATAAGCAGCAAATGGGCACAACCAGCCAGTGATACCAGCCAGTGGCACACAGCCATTCCCCAAAAGAAAGGTACTTTCAGAGTCTGGGCCCCAGAAGAGGAAATTAGCAGCCATATCTCTGGACACTTAAAATAAATCTTCTTCATTAGATTGCACTTTATATGCACTTGATTTTTCACTGGAGTTAAATTTCCATTACCTTATTTTCTTTGCAGACTAAGGAAGAATATACAAATTGAGTATTTTGGCACTTTAAACGAAAAAGTAGTGAATATGCAGCCTGAAGGAGCTCAGGGGGTTGATTTCTGTTCCCTCCAGTAGGTATAAGAAAAACAAAATAATGGAAGCTTGACTCAAGTAAGTGAATAAATGAATTTACTAGGGATAAGCTAATTTCTGTTTTGGACTGCCTGCAATTATGAATGTTTATTAACTAGTCTGTCTGGCTTTTGGAGGGGAAGAGTGCAGGAATCCCTGGAGCAATGCAGCTCAAACAGAATTATCAGTCAAAATTTTTAAAAAAAGAAGTCCAAGCAGAATGCCAAATAGTACAAAGCTTCCAGTGCTACTGGTGGGTTTAACGTTGCCTGAAGTGAGCAAGGCTTGCATGCACAGTGGGCCTATTGACTGCTCAGGAACCACTAGCACGAATAAGGGGATGTCAGGAATGACTGGGTGCTCTGTCCTGCTGAGATAAAAAACAGGTGGTTCAAAGCCCAATCCAGCAGCAGACTAAAGCATGTGAGTACACTTACTGACTTCAAAGGCACAGCCCACATGTTTAATGTTAAGGATGTGCTAAAGTCTTTTGCTAAACTGGAGCTCATGAGATTTCAGATATCTTCACTCCCAATGACTTTGAGGTTAGTTGAAGTAGCCTGTAAGTCTGTATTTCCCCAAAGGATAGCATCAAGATTTTCTCCTGCTGTTTTGGCAAAAAAAAAAAAAAAAAAAAAAAATATATATATATATATATATATATATATCTTAGAAAATGTTTTCCTTTAGAAAGTCATCCAATCAGTCTTAGGAGGGAACTTTCCCACTAACAGTCTTTTTAAAAAATTAGAAAAAACCCCCAAACACTAAAATATTTATTTCTGTGTTGCCAATATACAGATTTCTGTGTTGCCAATATACAGATAGGTTCATTAATGTCCATGTTTCATATGCTGAGGCTTAGAGAATGCTGGAATCAGCAATGAAACAAACACCTATATCAGACATTGCTTTTTAATCTCTTCACTTTAAGATATTTTTAAGTAGCTCATAGGATCCATACACACAGCACTGTGCAAGTCTATTTGAGTGCACAACCACTTTTGTACATGCAAGCCCCACAGCCGCACAAACCAGAAGATAGATGCCCAAGTGGTCATTTGAACATAAATATTCCGATTACAGACCAGCCTTGGCAGGAATACCTACAGCTGTAAACAGTTACGCTTAGCATATTTGAATGCAAATCTTGGTACTCCCTTTTTTAAGATATAGGAATGTAGGATGAAAACGGAAATCCTGGAGCAGTGAATCTATCTCCTGCAAACTTAGAAAATGTTGTCCCATCCTGAGTTGATTGAGCTTCTTACTGAACTAGATACAATTCTTTTTTACCCCTCCTATTCCTTGTTAGTAAGAAATTAATTCTAATTTTCCAGTCTGAATGTATTCATGTTCAGTTTTAGAACAGTTACTTTTGAACAATCCTTTACCTTAATAAGCTCTTCTAACTTCCTCAGGCTCCCTGCTTTCATGTGTATGTATGCTGAGAAAAAATTCATTTCTCTCCCCTCTCAATCTTTTTCTCTTTATGAACTAATTGGATTCATATTTCTTCATCTGTGCAGGCACAGCCCTTAGACAGGTGTGGTGCTCAGACTGCATCACCCGAGGAACAATTCAAGCTGGCAGAGTGATTTAGTGACACTCCTGTGAGTCAACAGTTATGCCCAGCTTTCCCTGTGCCAAAAGTTGGTAGTCATCCGTCTTATGCTCTCTCCAGCAGTCACTGGCTCCTGGCTGTTTAAAGTACTACGTTATAACTAGTGGAAAAAATAGCCCTGTAAGACAAAGATTTCATCTAGAAAGAGAATCTGTCTTTTAGAAATTGGATTATAATTTATTTTAACAATGCAATTTCTGCTCTGCAGTATGAACAGAGCATTTCATAGTGTTTCCCTGGGCTGTCATCAGATAGAAGTCTCCTGCTGCTGCCAGCACTTTGCACTATGCACACTGTTCTATGTATGCCTTTCATGTCTGGCTACTGAGTATGTTTCCTGGCTCATCTCTAGAAGAAGACCTACATTTTTATTTAAGCTTTCATCCTACCCTAAATCCAACAGTATGATTGCTTGGCCCCCTGCACTCAGGATCATGTGTTGCACACCACAGTCACTACTCACCAAACAAAAATTAACATCCTGTGGTCTTTTATTATGAAGCGATTAATGCTGGAGCATGAGTCATTTTGCTGTTCCTAGCACGTTTGTTCCAGCTGCCTGAAGTGTCTCATGAGGGATGGAAAGGTACTGCAGCATACTTCGGGATTGTCTTCTGTTCCAGGGTCCCAGATGCTTTATATTCACAATAGGATATACTGTATATGTGTCTGTCAGCCCTCAAAATGCTCATGAGCCTTACTCTTTCCTTCATGATCAATCTAGTTTCAACTACTACACTGGATAGGTATTTTTATGTATTTAGTATCAGCTTATTCACACGTTGCTTTCTAGTGGATTTGATGAGAACAGCTGCCTATGTCCCACCCAAATGTAAAGTTATTGGATTTCTGTGTTCTAAAATCTCAGTACTTTCATCCTTTCCAGTACTAAGATACCTCTTCCCCTGTGTATCAGAGCTCTGGTGACAATTGCTGTAGTCTGCTTCCTTTACTTCTTACAGACCATCTTCTAAAACCCCACAAGGTGTATCCATGCAACATCTTACCTTGCTCTTCAGTTCCAAGAGGTGCCTAAATTCATCTTGTGCCCACATGGGCAAACACCTTTGTTCCTCCAATGCCAGAGATAAGCATTTGGAAGTCTAGCCCTCCACAAGCACTAGCCAGCCTTCAATACCAGAGTACAAGCCTTCTCTCTGTCTAGTGCCAGGTACACTTAAAAATTAATCAATATACAAATCCTGAATAAGGGTATCATCACCATGCTTTGTTTGTGATCTGAGAGCCTGTCAGAGAGACACATCTGTCTTTCACTTACACCTGCCCAGTCCACATTATCCACAGTCTGGGCAGGCACAGAAGAAACACGAAACAGCTTTACATTATCAGAAACAATCTTTTTGACCTTTTTTTTTTTTCCTGAAGACCTTTTGCTTTTATAGACATGATATATATTTGATGTCTTCTAAATTAAAAAAAAAAAAAAAGAGAGAGAAACACACTAACATACTTGTAATAATTTACTGCAAAGATTTAAGGGAGAGGGAAGCAGACTGTTGACACCAGGGTGTCCCTTGGATGGTTTTTGCTTTGGGCGTAAGTTCATGGTGCATGGTCCAAAGGAACAATCAGAGTTGCTTAGAAATGTGTCTATGTAGACATAGTCACCATAGTTCCAGAGCTGCTTTGCTTGATAGTACTTAAAGCCTGATATATCACTTACATTTTTCTTTACTCCTTCAAATGCCTGTTCATTGGTATCTCACCATACGCCCACTATGTGCTAACTGTCTCAAGAGTTCACAGGCTTCTGATAAGCATGTGCAGAATCTAGAAAGATAAGTTAGGCATCCTTATAAATCACTGAACTTCTTCCCACCCTTTAGTTCCTAAACACTCTACATTTTTCAGAGTGCAGCTGGAGTCTCTCAAAAGTCAACAGATGTCTAGGATCAGAAGCACGGGTTTTCTGACTGGTACTGTGCTTGTTTCAACAGGTGTATTGTTACCTCTTCACTGCAGGACTGACAGTTCCCTCTGCCCACTGTTCCCTGAAGCTAAAGAAATACTCTGTGTCCTCACTGTCTACATGTCCAATGTACTTCTATCTTCAGCTCACCATGAAGCAGCCTCCACCTCCTCCAGTATATGCTTTGTTTGGCTGAAAACAAGCATGTTGACTGTTCTTCCTTTTACACATTGAGGATGTTTCGGTGTTGAACAGGAGCACAGTCCAACAAAGTCTACAAAGATTTGTAGTTCCCTATATTTCCACATGGGAAGTCCCACATGTCATTCTTGTGTGACAGTTAATTGAAACTTTATGTTTTCTAATTGTGATTATTGCCTAAGACCAAGCCACAAGCATTCACACATACATAGTGCCATACTTTCTTCTAAAACAGGGACCCTTCTCTAGCTCAGGGCTACTAATATCTCTAATGTCTTGTTTCATTAATTTCTTGATTGCCTATGCCTACCTATGGACTCAGGCTATTCACATTGTAAACTGCTTGAACTTGGTCACATTTTTGCATTCTAACTTACTGTAACCACTAGAATAATATTGACCTGGCTATATAATATTGTTGAAATTGGAAAAATTCCTATCCATCAAAGGAAATAGAGGGGAACCTAAAGAGTTTTACAGCAAGCACCAATGAAATTATAAGCCAGATCATGCACAATATCAGGGCATCCCAGGCTGTTGTCTGAGTTTCATGTTAGTCTAACAGCAAGGTTGTGATTTTTATTTTCCCAAAAAAACCATGGTGGCTGCATATAGACTACTTATTCCCAGAGATCCTTGCTTTGTGCCATTGCCTAACTCACATGCAGACATTATATGGAAAATATTTGTTGATATTGTGCAAACAATTCAGCTGCTTGAACAATCATCAGTCACTGCTCCAAGCTTGACCATCTGTGTGTGTGTGACCAGTATAGATGAAGCCTACAGTACCCACAGAAATCTGTTCACTTTGTCATCCATGTAGCCTTGTTGCCAGCAGAATTAACATTTGTCTTTTTAGGCATTCATATTACTTCATTTTTGTTCAGGTTGCACCTAGGTTTTCCTCTACTTTATCATTTGAGGGTACAGTGTTTTACAGCCATCACCTTAATGATCTGAATCCTGAATATATCCTTTATGGCATCTGGGACAGGTTTTATTCCACTGTCTCTTTTCTAACTCCTCTCCTTGACTCTTTACAGAGACTACAAACCCTTCTGTGATGTAAAGGATAGTTTTATTTGGAAACTCATCAGTGTCAATATCTTATATTTTTTACTTTAAGTCAATAATGTTTTGTTCGATTTCAAGACCTAGTGTCTACTTTATTACCAACCTTAGCGTACCACAGCAGGCAAAAATACAAAAAAGACCATGTTCTTTAAGTGGTCCTTTTTGAACAGGGGTGGTTTGAAAGATGCTGCGCTTGCTACTCAATAGCTGGGCAAAGGCTGATTTCCTCATGCTCCTGTAAAGCTCTTCTTCCTTGCAGGCTTTAGTCCTTAGACTGGGTATTAGGGAGAAATCATTTGCAGCAAGAGTGGTCAAGCACTGGAGCAGGCTTCCTAGGGAGGTGGTTGATGCCCCAAGTCTATCAGTGTTTAAGAGGCATTTGGACAATGTTCTTAATAACATACTTCAAGTTTTGGTCAGCCCTGAAGTGCTCAGGCAGCTGGACCAGATGATCCTTGTAGGTCCCGTCCAACTGAAATATTCTATTCTGTTCTGTACTATTCAATTCTATACTCTTCTAGTCTAGTCTATTCCCTTTCTTCAGGTTCAGCATAGGTTGTTGCAGGAAGGAAGCCACCACTTAAGATATTCTCTCAACCACTTTCCTCTGGTAAGCTATCTGGTAAGGGTAAGCCAAAAAAGCCCTACCTATTCTTTCACCCCAGGTTCTAAGCTGCCTCAGATAACCTGCAAAGAGGAAAGGAATCCTTGTTCCACTCCACTCAGACATGGTTCATGTCACAATCTGAAAACAGTTCCTTAGGTACCAGCCTTTAAACAATATTCAAAATGTCCATTGCTGAAGAAAGACATCTGCATCCCCTGGATTATGTAAAACAAACATCTGGCGGCCATGGCTTCCTCTTAGCTTTGCTGTTGTATGTAGTAAATGGAAGTCTCAGCTCCCACAACTGTCATTTGGCTTCAGCAAGCACTATGACTCCCCTTTTGTGAGAAATGAAGAATAATCTGGCTAAATCCCAGTTTCAGAGCTAGCAAACACCAAAGGTCCAGTCCCTCCTGCTGTTGCTAAAAGCTGACTTCCCACTTCCAGGGATTAACAAACTATGCAGACATTCTTAGGAACTGAAAAATCAGCAGACTTCTGCTTTGCAAGCTCCACCAGAAATGAGTAAAGCTACTACCCATTTCCCTGCCATAAGCAGCAATTTTCAATGCCTTGGATCAACAGTGATATTAATATCAAGCAAACTTTTGATTCTCATCTTTTGAATCTTGATGCATCTCAAGTGAAGTGAAGTCTTCAACAAAGTCTGGCCTAAGCAAATAAATACTCAAACATCCTATAATAATAAGCTAAATCCAGAGAGCTAGCACCCAATAAAAACAATGAAAAAGGCATCAGTGTCTGAAAGGGCTTTCTGGGGTCCCAACACTCTCAGGGAAGAATATGGCCCTGGTTCAGTCTGTATTCCCGTAAATCATTCTCATACCAGAAGTCCCCGCTGAGGCTGTAACAATGCACACTGTATACACTGCTCTACCATTGTCTCTTTTGCCTTTGCCTAGGGAAAATACACTGATTCTGTTGACAGTAAAGGCTCTGTGGCCACAGAGCTTAAAACTAGATTTTTCTCCAACACAAACAAAACTAAGTTAAAAGGGAGAGAAAACACATAGGGGAACAGTGTCTGTATCTCAGTAGAGCTATATCCTTTCTCCCCTCAACTGTGCTCTGAGGGATAAAAACATAGGTAACACAGGCAACGATTTAAAAAGGGCAAAAGAGACCTTTTTAAAAGGGAGGGCTGCAGAGACCCTCTGAAAGTTTCTTTCCTGCTTTATGTGTAAAACCCTAAAATGAAACATATATCTTTACTTTTCAAAGAGATGTAGCTTATCTGTCTTATTACCTCAGGTTCCTTTCTCAAAAGGAAAAAGCTTCTTTGGTTTCATAATTAGCAACATTCAGGCAGAAAGTGGTCATGGAGTGATCTGCGAATTGCATAAAATCATTTGTACCATTTTGAGACCTCTCAGTAATTGAATTATGGTTGCAAGAACCCATCCTCTACTAAATCAGTTGTCTTTGCTGATCACTAAAATTTCCGCCTTAAAACAGACTTTTGGTATTTTTCCTGTAAATCCAGGTACTCCTTGTATTATTCTAGAGGGGCTATCAAGTTGCTATGACTACAATAAGAGTCACAAGATTTGGGTTTTCTACCTCCCCCAAAGTACACATCCACCTCCCCCTACTAGACTTCAAGAAAGTTTTTATCAATATACTTGTTATTTGGTCATATTTCTATGCATACACAGTGAATGGTAGAAGAACGAACAGAACTGTGATCAGATCTGCTACTAGCAAAAAGCAGAATAAGTGAGATGCAGCAGCTGAGGTAGTTTGTAGGGTGTTTAGTGGAGGTAGAACAGGGTTTGCTTATTATACAAGTTTGCCTTTCATATTTCTCAGTGCACAGTCTGTCTCTTAGGATCAAAATGTGGTGATCTACTGCAACAGTGGCAATAAAGACCCTGTTAACCGCTGTTGAATCAATGGCCTTTGCACTGTACGTACAGTACAAAATACATGCATAAGCCTGGCAGCTGCTAAACTCATTGATATATAACACCAGTCCCAAAATAGTGATATTTCACTTCTGGAGCTTTATAAATTGTTAAAGAAATAAAATCTGCCTTTGGGAAATAATGTTTCTCTATGTATCATCGAATCCATTCCCTTCCTCCTCCTCTCCCCCCGAGATTAAAACAAATAGTGCTGAAGCTATAAATCATCCCTACTGGCACTGGAAAGCCCTCAGAGATGTTCTTTTTGTGCCATTTCAGTAGACAGAAAGTCTAACGTACAGAGAGGTGATGTTACTTTTTTTCTTTTTTTATTTTTTTTTTGTAAGTAGAGAGTCAGAAAAACATGTCCGTCCTTGATCTCTTCAATGTACATCAATATTTCTTCAGTCGTAATAAAGTCATTACATGCACTCCAAGTGGCTTCAGTGAAAATCACTGGGAAATGGAGTGTGCCTGGCAATTTTTACTATTGTTTTCTTGTGTAGAGATGTGCATCTTGAAACACCATTTAAACACTGTAAGCAATGCCAGTAATTGGACTGAGTCAGTCACACTGTCCTGAAATAAATATGGTTTTGAAAACTCATTTGCAGAAACTCAACCTCCATTGCTTGTTTTTCACTAAGCTTAGTCTCCCAGTCTATAACTGGATAAGTAATGATCCAAGAACTGGATTTGTATGATGAAAATTCAAGTTGAGAATTTCAGTAGTTTACTTAAAATTACTTTTCTCCTATTATTCCTGAGAGTAAACTGCTTTCTTAGATATTGGTCCTGGTTTTTTGCAAATGTTGATCAAGCATTTCTGAAACATCCACCCACTTCCATTTTTAAGTAATACAAACTCTTTTTTTCACCCACCTATCATTTCTTTAGTCTCATTTCCTTTGCTTTTATTTGAAGAAATAGGGAAAACTGAAAGATTTTTTTCGAGCTTCTGAGCTTGGTAAACATGAGTTTTACTTTAGAATTTCCATCAGTTATAGCAAATTCATAACCAAAAAGGGATGGCCTTTTCCCCTCCCTCTTTTTTCCCCCCTCATTTCCAGAGGGAAAAAAAAACAACCTCCCAAAAACCTAGGACAAAACTAACATATTCTAGTAAGATATCAAAAAGCTAATTTACTCATGGAAGCAAGTAAAATAACTGTGTGGGCTGCACCTTTTTTCACTTTTAACTGTGCACAGTACAATCTGAACAGAATTCCCAATCATGCTGTGTTCTTTTCCACTGCAATTGCTTTCTTCAGCGGAGAGTCATCTTTAGAGGAAATGCTAAAGCATGAATGGTGTAGATCCACCTCAGCACATCACTGCAGCATCTGAAGCACCCCTAGGCACCCTCAGACACAAATACAAGTATATAAATTAGCTGATACAAGTCTGAGTTCTTGAATCCTACTTGCTTAACTGAGCATATGGAGAGCCTGTCAGTAACCGTGACATTACTCCGTGTGTGTAGTTAAGAGCACGGAAGTATTTTTGCAGCACTGGAACTAAAGAGAGGGTAAAATATCCTGCTTTATCACAGCAAATTGTATCACTTTGATCTTAGGCATATTTAGGCCTTTGTAAGCTTTCTCTACTAATCTCTGGTTTAATAGGCATGAGCTGGAGTTCTATTCCTACGTCAACTGAGGTAAGCAGTCTCTGCAGAGCAGGTTCTGAGAGTCTGCGAGACCCCAGAAAGGGGTGGGGGAGCTCTTCAGTCACATACATGTTTTATTCTCCAACTGAGCAGTTTTCACCAGTGCTCTGTCCATATACAGGCACATCCCAAGCCTGTCCTTGCCTCTGAACAGCTCCCTTCCCACCTTCTGACACAAGTACCTGGAAATAATTTTTGCTGAGAAGTTTAAGCCTTGGTTTATGCTGCGCTCACCCCCATACTGAATCAGCATCTGCTACCATCACATAATACAGGTACAGACCTCATCCCAGCAAGGCCGATCGTATCACATCATCTGGCCTGGCATTTGTCTGTCACGCTGGGGCAGGGAATGTGATACCAAGCTGACAAAAAGCAGCACACGGCCCTGCCTGGAGAGCCCCTTTGTTCATCTAAGCCTCCCCTGCTGCTTTTGTAACTCCAAATGGATTTCTGATTCCCTATCTCCTGGCCTTTTCAAGCCAAATGGTTTGGTGAGATCACAAGGCAGCAGGTGCTGCTCCGCTCAACATTTGCACCTTCCAATCCAAACACACCTCTCCCCACCGACCCTTAAAATCAATCAAAGGGACTTATCAGTTTGTTTTAAGCTTTGATGTTTGTCTGGGGTTTGTTTATCTAGCAGTTTATTCCTGGGAGTATGTTCTTGACATCTTGGAGTAGGTGGTAATTAGCAACAAGGAAGAAGGGCTGAGATAAGAAGTGGAATTTGAAAGTGGTGATACTTGGTGAGGCAGCTGTGCCACATCCCCTCCTGCTTTCACCTCGACCACTGAGGCGAGCCAGAGACAGCAAAGGGGCGAACAGCAGCCACCCTGCCCTTTCAACAAATACTGCCTGGCTGTGTTGTGCTGCCTGGAGTGATCCTCTGTGAAGAAGGAGCACATGAGGGAGCCTCTTTGGCCCCCTTCCCACATTGCTGCCTCCTCTGCTTCACATGCACTCCTGGGGTTGCCTCTGAAGATCCCTTTTTTTTTTTTTTTTTTTTTTTTTTTTTTTTTTTTTTTTTGCCTGAACAAACTTTCTACCTGTTTGCTTTGCTGCAAGAGCAATTTGCTTAAAAGAAGGCATGAGGATCAGGCCTTGCTGTCATGTGACAACATATACTTCTTCTGCATATACACCAAAGATGACTCAATTGCTTCTTTTATAGGAAGAATAAATGCTTCTGCTTCTCTGCATTTATGATATTCACTGTACCCACATGCAGGGACTTATGTGGGGATGGAAATGAGCACACAAATAACCACACATTGTACAGACTGCCTGCTGTATTCACTGTGATATGGGCTAACTCCGTACAGCCACCTGCTCACTCCTCCCACCCTCCATGGGATGGGGAGGAGGAAAATCAAGATAAAAAAGGTAAAACTCATTAATTAAGAACAGCTTGATAATTGGAATATTATAATAATAATGACAAGTAGATAGAGAAAGGAGCAAAACCCAAGAGAAAGAAGTGATGCACAATACAATCACTCCCCACTCACTGATGCCCATCTTGTCTCTCAACAAGCAGCTCCCAGTCAATACCCTCCAGTTAATATGCTGGTCATTACATTCTGTTGCATGAAATATCCCTTTGGCCAGCTCAGGTCAGTTGTCCTGGTTGTCCTCTCTCCTGGCTTCTTGTCCACCTGCTTGAAGGCAGAGCATGAGACCTGAAAAGTCCTTGATTTAGAATAAACACTACTTAGCAACAACCAAAACATCAGTGTGTTATCAACATTATTCGCATACTAAATCCAAAACACAGCGCTGTACCAGCTACTAAGAAAAAAATTAACTCTCCCAGCCCAAATCAAGACACATACACATACCCACACACATATAGGCAAAGAGCCGTGAGAGGCCAGAGCAAACATTTTTGCTCTGAACACGCTTGGACTTAGCAGGTTTAAAACATGAAGCCAGGCCTGGACCTGGATTTTCAGATAGCCTCTATCTTTATAACCTTCCCAACAGGATTCCATACAGTAATGTAAGCCTTGAGTACATAACATGGAAGCAAAAGCTCAGTAACCTAGTCCCACACTGCACAGTCTGCAAAAGGATAGGGTAGCCCACATCAGACACATTTCATTCTCAGGAGACGAAAGGACTCTTGCAATCATGATGCCTCTCAAGTAGCCTAGCAGGAACAAAAAGATACTTATTCTCTGTCCTGGCTTGTGGAGCAAAGCCAGAGTTCAGAGAGTAGTGTAAAGCAGGAGGTTTGTAGAGGCTAGCTGAAATACAAGGCCCCTGGTCTGAGCAGGGCCACAAAGTTGCTTTTATAGGTCAGTGAATGAACCCTAATGGATAGAGAGAAGCCCACTATGTTTTGGGACAACTCAAATTATGATTTCTCTTATTAGCAGGATTTCATTTAGAACAACCAGGTCATGATCAACTCTCACGTGCACTCCTCTATTTCCAGGGTGGGGACCAGTACTTTGAATCCACATTTTTATTATGTTTATTACATTTCTAAAGGCTGCAAAACACTGATGTTTCTAAAAAGGATGAGAAAGTTTTTGACTCAAGTTTGGTTTTGTGTTTTTTCTTTGGTTGGTTGGTTAGTTTTGGCTGATTTGTTTTTCGATTTTTTTTTTTTTCCCCCAAGGAAAAATAATGCATTGAAATTAACCTGAATAACTATATGAGTGAAAATCCTCTGCCTTTTTCAAGAGCAGGCTCTGGGCAAACTATTTCACCCAGCTGTACTCTGGAGGATCCCTGTGGGAGGGAAGCTCACTTGGCAAGGCACTCTCTGTTCAAGTAGTAGATGACTTCACTCTCATTATGCACATAATCTTTTCCTACACAGTGTACATCAAACCAAAATTATACTGCATGTGTTAAGCTTGTAAGTGCACCATTTTATAATGATCACATTGCTTGTGTCCCAGGGATGTTACAGAGGGGGTAATTCTGCCACTGCTTATGATTCTGTGTGTTGCCAGTAAGCAGCTGGGCTGTAGCTTCATACACTAAGAAGAGAGTACTTAATAAAAAACAGTCTCAGCTTTGAGGTTGCCCTTAAATTAAATGTCTTTTATGACAATTCTTGCTCCATAACAGTATCTCCATTTACAAGCAACAAGTCACTATTCCTAAATACCATGTATAATCACAGTTTGTATTGAAATGGTGCCTCCAAAGCTCTGCAAATACCTGTCACTAGATATTGTGTTAGAACCATTTGTTTCTAATGGAGCTGTCTTTTCCTGTTGGCACTGATTTATCTTACAGACATCAGAATATTAACAGATGTCATCCTTTCACACGTGTAGGAAGACAGTATGACAATGTGGAGTTCATGATCCTGAGACTATTAAGTCCTTTTCTTTACTATATTAGGTATCAAAAACACTGTAAAAATAAACAACAACAATAAAAAAAGCTTAAACCCCTCAGCAATATCATGTATTTGCATTCTGTATATCTTTCATAGCTTATGAACATAGAGTTTCAGATCTGTTTTGTTCTACATGAAACTCAGCAACATAGTCCACTTTCTGTTCCAATGTTTAGTGTCAACAGAAGTTTAGGATCTAGTTCTGGTCCCCACTGAAGTCATGGGAACCTTATACTTGATGTTAATGGAAATTGGATCAGGCCAGTAACTGGAGAAGCTGAAAAGAATCCCAGATGCTGCATAACAAATGAACTATCCACTGAGGTAGTCCCTCTGCTCTGGGAAGCTGCCACTGGGAATTGCTGTTACCTTTCTGTGGAAAGGCTGAAAAAAAAACGGATGTTAGATGTCAGATGTCAAAGCTGCAGTTTTAGTGACACAGAAAATTCTAAAAACTTTAAACAAATAGGACCCCGCCAAATGAAAGAGCTGTTTGGGCTTTGGCTGGGGAATATTGAAAACAGCAAGTCATACTGCTAATTTGTCCTTTGATAAAGCAGGTTAGAATGGTTTTAATATGCTTCCCTGAACAATTGTGAGATAGAATTCTTCAGCTCTTCACATGTCAAATTTAAAGCAAAACAAAACAGGTTAATTTTATTTTCATTTTTTTTCATGACTCAGATTCCATACTATTTGCCTAGCAGTTTGTGTGCGTGATCAGTTGTGAAAGTTGCAAATGTACTTTGCATGTTTTTGACTTCTTCCAAAAGCTTTGCAAAGGGGACAGCCATTCCGCTATAGTGTGTGGCATTTACCTCCTGTTAACATGAAAAAGGTGCACCCACCTCAGATCTAGTCATGGCATTGATATGCAGAGGCAGAACCACAGTAAAAAAAAAAAAAAGTAGTGATTCAACCTTTCTTGCAAAATGACTCAAAGAGGAAATTGCATGCTCTGAAATGACATACCTCACTGCAACCTGTTGTGACCATGTCTGCCTGCCATACCATACTCTATGTTTCTCTTGGAAATTAGACAGAAGTGCCAAGCACAATTCAGGTATAAACCAGTACAAAGGCAGAGAACTTCCTATTTGTTTGCCGTATTTTAAACAGCTGACAGCTCCCAAAATCTTCCTGTCACTATGATCCAATTTGGTGTCACTGTCACACCCAAAGGAAGTTCATGTGAGTAAGAGGGGTGTAGGGAAACGAACACAAAATGCACAGAAAAGTTAGCAGAAAACAAAAGGGACTGTGAAAAGGAAAAAAAGTGTGCCTAGTGTGAATTATTTCCTTCCTTTATAATTGTCACCAAATAGAATAGTAATGAATCCTTTGCTAGAAAAACAACAATAAAAAAAAATGCTGTCAGTGACAGGAGGTTTTCACATCAGGGTATGGTCTCCTGTTATGTTCTAATCCTACAAAACAATAAAATGATTTTGTAATTAAGGCATGTCTATTCCTAGTCATTTGCTACAGACTTGCCACTACAACTTGTATAAATTGCTTTCTTTTATTGGTTTTTAAAATAAATCTTCTACCTTTCTCATTGTGACAATGAGTAGAAATCAACATTAAGTTAGCACAGAACAAATGTCCTGAAAGGACTAGGTTAGTCTTGTACTAATGCACTACTGCAGCTCAGGAAAAGTAGCTGGTTGCTGAGTAGGACTCTTTGGTTATCTAATGCTCTGCATAGCATACAGAATATAGACTTCAGCCGTGTTTTCTGAGAACAGGGTAGCCATATATTTATCTTTGCATGTTTGTGGCGACATCATAGAACAGTGACATTTTGTTGCATTGAAAGTAGCCTGAGATTTCCCTACTCAAATATCTCAAAAAACTAGCAGCAAAAAACACACTTGAAAGTTTCCTATTGTCCTTATGCTCACTTCAAAGAAAATTCATTATAACCAGATTCTTTGCATGGACAGTGAGTTTTGCCTCATTGACTTGGGTCAATCTGTCAGGTCTCATCAAGGCTTTCAATATGTACTCAGCAAGACTTAATACTGATTCTGGGACAGGTAGAAAAAGAATAAAAGAGTTAATTAGGACAAATTCTCATTTTAAAATTCTTATGAAGCTCCAAAAATCTTCTTCACAGAATCATTGCAGGATTACACTCCTGGATTATTAGTCCAACCTTTGACCAATCACTTGTCAACCAGACCACAGCACTAAGTGCCATGTCCAGTCGCTTCTTGAACAGCTCCAGGGATGTTGACTTCACCACCCCCCTGGAGAGTCCATTCCAATGCTTAACAATCCTTTCCATGAAGAAATTCTTCCTGGTGTCCAACCTGAACCTCCCCTGGTGGAACTTGAGGCCATTTCCTCTTGTTCTATCACTTGTAGCCTGAGGGAAGAGACTGACCACGATTTGTTCTATAGCCTCCTCTCAGGTGGTTGTAGAGTGATAAGGTCTCCCTGGAGCTTTCTTCTCTCCAGGTTAAACACCCCCAGCCCCCTTGGCTGCTCCTCATACAACTTAACTTTCTAGACCCTGACCAGCTTCTCTGGACACACTTGAGGTTTGGCCTCATCTGTGCTGAGTGCAGTGGGACAATCCCTGCCCTGGCCCTGCTGGCCATACTATTTTTTGATACTATTTTTGATACTTCTCATAATCCACATCAAGATTTTTCTTAGGGCAGTGATGATTTATTGTGAAAGGTTTGAGAAATTTATTCAGCCTCTTCCTACACCAGACTCCTGGCTGTGAAATATGACTTTGTTCCTCCATTTTGCACATGGTTTGTCTGTTTAAACTCCAGTTTCTCTCAAAGTTTCTCTCTTTTCTGTAATTGGTAGCATGTTAGGATTCACATTGGGTGACAGATCCACACATTTCTGTAAAAGCAACAATAATGAGTCCTCAAGTATTCTTAAAGAGACTTAAAGATAAACTTTCAGCTAGAGCAAAAGCTCCTATCTTCTGTTTTAGGAAAAAAAACCCAGAAAAGTGTCCCTGGAACTGCCCTACTAACTCCAAGTGAATCTTCTCACTCAGTTAAGTTTGGGGTGAACTGGATGTTTACACAAGCAAAAGGCATCTCACTAGAATTTTTCTGGGGAATAAGGACTTTGTGAAATCTTAGTATCTCTGAAAAGTCATTAGGAGGCTGAAGTAACATGCTTTCTTAGCAAAGTCCTAGTATAAATTGTGGCAGAGGGAACTGATATGAGGGTTCTTGTAAATGTCTCATGAAAGGCTTATACCAAAGGCCTCTCAGAAATGTGCTCTTTCAAAGAGGACAATAACCATGAAAATACAGAGCTTATAATTTTATGTTTTCCTCATAGTTTTGCAGCATTCTGTTGTTTTATAGCACTAACAAACTATGACATTTGGCTTTCTCATGAGACTTTCCTAACTTGTGGGGATACCACAAAAGTACCAGATGACATGATAATCTGGCAGCATATATCGCTCACTTAGGCATTAAAAAGGCCAATAAAAATCATAAAACAACTAACATACTGAGTTACTCAATTATATAAGTGGTTCAGCCAAATTTCATTTTTCCCCCTCTTTCCTTTCTGTCTGTCTCCCGTTCTGATCTCATAGCATAGAGCCTTAGTAAGAGTTCAACAAGAAGGGCCAGTCTTGCCCACACAGGCAGAAAATTTAATTTGGGGATAGTTTTTAGCCAACTGGCTATGACGATGGCCAGTACCCACTAAGAGTGTAAGACCGATGAGCAGATAATCTGCGTGCCACAAAGAAAAGGTTAACCAATCTACACTGCTCCTCTCTCTCTATTACTCTTCAGTTTGGCACTAGAATCTCTAGCCACAGACACAGAAATTGTTCTGTAATGACAGGCATCACCAAATATAAACAGCTGGTAACCCTAAAATTAGACCCTCTGGCTGTCTCTTGGTTTGGGGATATGTTTTATTATACCTTCCAACTGGCAAGCAAATTTTAAAGTTAACTTAACCCATTACAAGACCCTTTTTTCTAATGGTTGAGCCTGCTACTTTATTTACACTCTTTTCATTCTTATGAAGAGTTTTGCCTGCACAGAAAAATAATTTAGCTAAAGCTAATTGAAAATTTTCCATACAAAATGCATACTGACAGATAACTAGAGGTCTTGAATTAACACGATTTTTACATCTCAAGTTTCTCCTCTCTTCAGAAGACCTCAGCTTCCAGGTGACCAGACAGAAGAACCATTCAGCAATAAAATGAACCTGAAATAATTTTCAATTTTCAGCAGCAAGGTCTTCTAGCCAAGGACTCAGACAACACACTGTTTGTGGCAAGAAGGAAGAGATTCTGCTCCTCAGATGCATGCTAGTGAAGAAACCTGGTGTATAGCAATAAGCTCAGCATAAAACACCTCAACCCCACATATTGTAATGCTTCACTTAAAATTAATCCTCTACTTCTCAGCTGAAAATTTTCAGCTGTTTAGATTGTCATTAAATGTTGAAATGTCCTCTGGGGAATAATCAATAAAAGGAAGCACCGTTACCTGTAGTTCTTGCACCTACCTAGAAACCAACTGCTAGCTTCAAAGTTAGACATGCATGTCTGAACACTGGTCACTCATCTTTAATACATATATATTTAGGGCCAGATTTTTTGAACCTATTCAGTGTCTTTTTTGATCTCTGAGCTTGAAATTTGTTTAAGTAGTTGAATAACAAATTTATGTGGGTTTTTTTTTAATTTTATGCAAACACTCCTTTAACAGGACAATATTCATTCTGTCTTCTCATATTATCACCATTACTGGAGCCATATAACAAGCTTAGTAGCACTGCCAGATTCTATTAACAAGTTTCATTTCTTTCTCTTGCACAGACTGGATGTAAAGCTGAATCTCTCCCACAAGAAGCCAGCAAAATGAAATTTTCTATATTTAGTTTAAAAGTTAACAATGACTGAGGGTCAAGATATTTGCTCTGACATTCACAAATGGGTGGGACTGCCGACACTCTAATAAAACTGCTAATTGGGGAAAAATTTAGGTGGGAATCACACTTGCACTTTGGTCACAGGGAAATCTGGCAGGCGCAGGGAACCTTGCACCAAGTGCAGAATGAAACAGCACCTCATAAGTCATGCACTGAAATCACATCTAACTGGGAGCAGCACACATCTGGCAGTGATGCATGGGAGATGGTGGGATACCTTTTCTTCCTCTCTCTTCTAAGCCTACCAGAAATCCCACAATTCAATTCTGATTCCCAGGATTGTTGGTAATACCAGTACACAGGCAGGGAGAGTGTGTCTTGAGATTTCAATTCAATAGCTTTTCCAGAGGTGGTGGTTGGCCAAGCCCATTCTGCAGAGTTGTGGGAACATCATGTGGGACCTTGTGTGGCTCCCAAAACACGACAGCTTCCAGCACCTCCTCCTCATGGGCATTCATCTGACCTTTTCCTCAGGTTTTCAGGGAAGCAGGCTTCTATTCCTTGGCACCACAAAAGGTGGAAAATGGCCTATTTCACGACTCTGTCAGAGTCTGTTAACACACCTTTACAATGTCAAAGATTTAATTTAATAGTGATCATACACAACTTCATTAAAAGAGGTCAGAGTTTCTTTTGTTCACTTCATTTTCCACAGCCTCTTTATCTATTTGAGTTTGTAGCTTAGAAACTCATCAGTATTTCTTAGAAAATCTCATGCCTCAAAGGTCACCATCTCCATAAATGTTAAAATATCTCATTCTGGGAGCACAATGAGAATACTAAAATAGTTTAAAAATACATTACTGATTTGGTTTTTACACATTACTGATTTGATTTTTATGCCTGTGTAATCTGCTTGAAAGTACATCAATCTTTGAAAACTTCTTGGTCATTTTGTCACCTTCTCTTTCTCCCTTAAGCTTTCTAAAATAAAAGGCAGATATACTATTTAGTACACTGCTAGGGAAGCAAATGAAGGCAGAATTCTGCTTCATTATACAATAAAATTTGTGGTAGCTTGGTGAGTCCTAGTGTATCTCCAGGCATACAAAACACTGATACTTAGTTAAATGGAAGTCATGAGTGTATGACAGGTACACAGACTACTTTTCTAATGTCATAAGAAGTAGTCCAGTCACACAATACCAAAGCAAGCCTGTTGGAAATCTTTCAATTCAGTGTTTGGGAAGTTGTTTGGTTTGGGTTTTTTTTCTTCAAAAAAACAAATTCCTTGAAACCAAAACTATTTGTGTGAGTTTTCACTAGATTTGTTTTAGGAAAAGTTTCTCAGGATGATGATCATTTTTTGGTCAAAATATAAGGGTGGGGTTGGCAGAGAGAGGGGAGAGACAAACAAATAACTGGGAAAAATTGTGGGAACTCTGTCCCAGGTTGCCCTTTTGGTTAGGTCACCTACCAGAGTGTGGGAAAATTTGAGTTCATACTTCTGTTATATCTGCTTCAGTATAAGGTCTTGGACATATGTTTCTTAACTCTCAGGTAAGTGTTAAGTCCATTAGGCAAACTGTGCCACAGGAGCACTCTCTGAACTGCTAATAGCTAATTTGTTCTTTGTACAAAATCAGTTTTCATTGGAATAGAGGATTAAAGCTTAGACTTCTATATCAGTGTCTTTTCTAGTAGCTTGTCACTATCCTGGAGAAGGATTCTGTAGCAAATAAAAATTTCAAGGTCTGGATTTCATGTTCATGGATGTTTGAGGTTCATGTTACAGAATGCCAAAAGGAACGTGTTACAAATATTTTAAGGGAATAATAGGACCACCAACCATGTAGTTTTACTTCAGGAATGTAAGACCTAATGGATAGATGCAATATAATTCAAGGAAGAGTTTAACTTGGTTGTAGCAGGCTTTTGAACATGACCCTTTGCTATTTGCTCCCTGGTTGCATTCAGTATCAATTTTAGTTTATCTTTACAGGATATGTAAAATATTGCTGAAATACAACATGTAAGAGGAGTTCAGTCCAACTTTTCCTTGATGACTACTCAGGCAGTAGAACTAACTTAGAAGAGTGTCTGCTTCTCACCCAAATCATGCCCCACTTCCACAGAAAGGCACACTGCTTGGGTACATGTCCCTCCTCTTACTCTGTATTTCTGTCCCCGTTTGTTCTACAAACTACAGAAATAAGTGTTCCTTGTCAATTCCTTTGTAAGCATCTCAGAACTATGGATGGGCGGGCCTACCAAAGGGCTCACAGTAAAGTTTATAACCAGCCAGAGGCCAAAACAAATAATAGTTTTGCTCATTTTAGAGGTACAGAGGAAATATTTTGGTAGCTGTATCCTCTAATTACAATGTAATTATCCTACTACAAAAAAATAATGTATTTACATGAAGAAAGTCACTTAACACATATGCTTGAAACAACTGACTTAACAATCATTTTCATGTCTTTGTCCAAAACAGTGATGCCTAACCCCACACATGCTAAAAAAAAATTCAAGCTGGCTCTGATGAGGAGGAAATGGACCCATGCATCTGTCTAGAGAGTCATGGGCATTTTTTTTGCTAGAGATACTTTACTTTGAAACAGACCTTATTATTAGCTTATTCAGGCAAGGACACCTCTTTCTCTTATCTAACAATCTCAACAATTGTGACTGATTCCTTTTTTTTTTATGTGTTGCTGTGATATCACCATTATGGGAGGATTTATTTTTGGTTTGCCCTTTTTTTAAATTGAACATGTTACATCAGAAGGAGACACTGGAAAGAATTTCAAAATATGGTAATATTTGAATCCAAATTATAGTCATTAAAAGCCAATTTTAATGTATGCAAAAAATTCAAGAATGGTCATGTGTACATATATATTGCAGCATTCTAGAAATTGATCATTTTTGGAGGAAGAAGAAATGCTACGGAAGGGAAGGGAAGGGAAGGGAAGGGAAGGGAAGGGAAGGGAAGGGAAGGGAAGGGAAGGGAAGGGAAGGGAAGGGAAGGGAAGGGAAGGGAAGGGAAGGGAAGGGAAGGGAAGGGAAGGGAAGGGAAGGGAAGGGAAGGGAAGGGAAGGGAAGGGAAGGGAAGGGAAGGGAAGGGAAGGGAAGGGAAGGGAAGGGAAGGGAAGGGAAGGGAAGGGAAGGGAAGGGAAGGGAAGGGAAGGGAAGGGAAGGGAAGGGAAGGGAAGGGAAGGGAAGGGAAGGGAAGGGAAGGGAAGGGAAGGGAAGGGAAGGGAAGGGAAGGGAAGGGAAGGGAAGGGAAGGGAAGGGAAGGGAAGGGAAGGGAAGGGAAGGGAAGGGAAGGGAAGGGAAAAGATCACTGAAATGTGTCTTCTACCAAGTGCAATAAGGACGGGTGTCTAGAAATAGATGCGACAGCTAGTACAGTGTAGCAACATGAAGGCAAAGGCCCCCAAGCAACAAGTGCAATTGATTAGAAAATGAGAACAACGTTGCAAGTACCCTGCACAGAAGATGAAAAGGCAGAGGAGTTCAATGCACGTTCACAGACTTTGTACAAGAATATACATGTAACTCACAAACAGGTTGTACCACACCACAAGGAGCAGCAAGTGCTGACTGCAAAGTATATCGTCCTGTCGGATACCTGAAGACAATGGGACCCCACTAAGGGACAGGCCACATCATGCATGCGTCCCCTTGCATATGGTTTTGTTGGTTTTTGTTCACTAAGTCCTTCCAAAGCAGCCATCAGGGATGGGGGTAGTGTGATGGTCTTACTGATAATCAGGGTCTAATATCAGACCTAGGCTATATTTTGCTCACACTTCCTTATCTAGATTCTCTGAGCAATATAAGCATAAATCTTGTTTCTGTTAGACCAGGCTGAACTTCTACTCTGTTCATCAATTGTAGGACTTGGGCTACAGCATAAGCTGATAATGCCAAACTCGTTTCAGTCTGGAAAAATTTAGTGAACAGTTTTTATCTCCTATTCTGCCTCATTTTTATACAGCACCACTTTATTAGGAATTTTGGAGTACAAAAGCTGTAAGGGAAGGCTGTCCTCCCACATTAGTCATGGCAACACTTCTCAACAGCATGAGCAACCTGCCAAGCCCATTACACAGCCTGTGAGTGCAAAGCAAAGACGACACAGCTCACTCAGAGTGCCAAAGGGAAGGGCAGCTCTAGGAACAGCAGCAGGAGTGACCTGGCTGTGCTTCCACAGGCATTTCCCTGCTCACTATTGCTCCAGTCAGGTCAAGTATGCTAATGATGGACATCAGGGACATCCACATGGCTGGTCTCAGATGCATCCACTGCTTTGCCTCCCCCTTGCCCCCCTGACATGACAGAAGTTGCAGCTGACTTCTTCAGGACCTACTTGTGGTTCAAGTCAGTTATGTCCTCACATGCTCAGAAACTATTATTCATTCCCTCCACAGTGGAACTTCAGCCTTTATCTGGTAGAGCAGTTGATATTAACACAATGGTATGCAAAATCAGAGCACCTGCACAGCCAGCCCTAAGTTTAGGGATATGGAACATCATTTTGGTATCCTGTATGACAAAACCCATGCAACATTTCTAAATTCCCACAGGTCATTAAACCACTTGATTTCTATCCTAGTGAGCAGCTCCTCTCAGTTTTTAATAGTTTATCTACTGAGGGCTATGTTAAGAATAGAGATAATAAGAATACCAAAACAAAGAAAAATCTTCGCAACAGATGGCATTGATCAAAATGTTCTGGATTTTGTTTTTCAAGAAACAGCCTTTTAGTAGAGAAAAAGCTGTAAGCTTTGTAAAAGTTATATGGTGTTTGGTTGGGTTTTTTTCCACAAAGGACAATGAAAACCATAACACTTATAGGAAGATATTTTAGACATACATATTTATTAAGTGTTACAGGAGAAAGTAATATTTTAATCAGGACTGACAACACACTTCTTTTCTTTTCTTTTCTTTTCTTCCCTTTCCTTTTTTTTTTTTTTTTTCATTTTTAAGGCAACAGAAAAATCATACCTTTCTAATTAAGGTGTCTGGTGAACTGGGATTCTATATGGATCTGGAAGTGGAAATAGAAATACTAATTGTTAGACTTGAATGCACTGCTGCCTAGGAGGTGATACAATGACAGTATAAGTACTTTCTACATCTTCTATTTTGCTTTGTATTCACTAAGAACTCAGCTACAACTCTGATTTATTTTTATTAGTTTCTTTCAAAAGCATTTTTGGATTTTTAAACTGCAGGCACATAGGTAGATGTAGGTCCAGATATCCCTACTGTGTTAAGTGATGCTTTCAGCCAGCTGAAAACTCTTTTTGATCTCTCTGATAATACCAGGAAAGCACTGATCTGAAAAGGCAGATTACCACCAAGGATTAGGCAGTACAATAGCATGCTGAGAATGCAAGAGGATGATGAGGTTTAGCAAACAAGCTTGGAACATATTTGAACTCAACATCGAACCCCAGTCCAAGCCATGGGGAAATCAGAAGAAAAATGAAAGACTAGGGAATTGCCTTGAAAAATTATTTTATGTGAGAGGGTGAAATTTTCCAGTTACTAGGTTCTAACTAAAATCCAGACAGAGCTAACTGAGAGAGCACATTCTGCACAGGAGTCTTTACTTAGGTTGAATGGACACAGACTCAGCTACACTCTAATTTTCTTGAGACAATCCTTTAAGGCATGTGGCTGGAGCAGGTCACTCTGCTGTTGCTGCTATCCTCAGGCAGTATAACACAGTGAAGACAGGATTTTACAAAGCCCTTTTTTTTCCAAGAAGAGGGTTTTTTTCAGGACTAGCCACAGTAAATAGAGTGGTTATTTGGTATGTGAGATAAGTATTGGCCAATGTCATTTGAACACACTAGTTTTCTTTCAGCATTTTGTCACTTGACCAGTTAAATGCTAAGGTTAAAACGCTGTTACACAACATGCATCCACCCTACTGTGTGTCAGAAATGTGAGGAATGTTTGCAAGAAAGAGCAGCTGGCGTACAATTCCTGTCACCAAACCCCAAAGTCAAAATGGCTAACATTTCCTGGATCTGCTTAGCTCACCTACAGATAAATAGTTCGCAGTCAGTGTGTGCAAACAGCAGCAGAGTCATTAAAACTGAAGAAGGTCTTGGGCAAGATCCAGTTTGCATGTTACATATTCATAAAAAGCTGTGTTAGAATGGGTTCCAAAAGTGCAAACGTCAATGGAGCCTGCTGGAGCAAGCCTTAGGTATGCCATCTATGTGTCTGATTGCCTAGAGTTCAGAGCAACTTGCAGAATGTATTACCAAGGGGAATGAAAAAGCTTGCATAGGGATAGCTGGCCAGGTCCAATTTCTGGATGCTTAAAAGTACATGTTGGTGTCAAAGCGTTTTACACCTTTAGTTTTTTTAGCTCATTTGTTGTTTGTATAATCCTTGAGAATCTCAAACAGAAATACTTTATTTTGTTGTTCTTTCAAAGAACACATATTAATTTATGTTATAACAAAAATGTTCATTAAGCCTTGCCTAATAGCACTGATTATTTGTTTATTTTCACTCTGTGCAGCCTATTTAATTGTGTGTACACATACCTATAATTACCACTTTGAAATGCAAATACACAGTTACTAAGGATAACCTTTCTCATTTTTCAAGCAGCTAACACCCCTGTTTTATAAATGTTAACCATATCCTAAGCTCCATGGAAAGCAGCACATTTTAAGCTCTCCTCAGATTGCAGTGGCTGTCTCCTGAACCAAATCCTCTGCCACTGTCACAGCTTCCTTTAGTTTATTACCAGCCAAAGCCCCTCTAGAAGGCTATGAGATCCCTCAGCTGAAGTTCCTGCCAGATAGAGCTGACCTAATTCTGGGACTCCTCTAAGTGATGGGAACAAAAATGGATATATTTTCTGTCTTCAAGAGTGTCTCATCAAGCCTGCAACTCCACTTGTGCCTTACTCTGGGAAAGACCTGGGCTGGTACAGAACCATTTGCTACTTTTGTTCATGTATCAGACAGTTTATTGCTGTCAAGTTGCACCAACAGATTGTGCTCACGCTTCTCTCTGGAACGAGATTTTGTTCTTGAAGGGAGGATTTGGGAATTCAACTGAGCAGCATGATGAGAAGCTATCGCAAAACAATAAGTTATGTGATAACTTACTTCCTAACTGTCAAACCCACAAAGAGCCCTCAAAATGACAATACCAACCCATCTTCCACATCTTTCCCCTCCAAGCCCCAACCCTTCTGCAATTACAGACATCAGTGGTTACCCATGGAAGATTCTCTTTCAGCAGTATTTATGTGAACAAATATTTGCTTGTCCCCCTGTTCACAGAAAGTGCATTAAAGAGGCATGTCAGTTAGTGTGGGCTGTCTTTGAACACAAGTTATGAATACTGTTTTGCAGGATTTGCCCAGCAGTAGATGAGAACAAGTAATGAGGAAACTAGGAACATGGGTAACGAGGCCAGAAGGTGAGGAAGCTTTCCAGGAGCAGGGGGAGCTGGGTGAAGAAAAGCTTGCCTTACCAATACATAGCCATAAACCTTCCTCAGGGTTTATTTGTACTCCTTAATGGTCACTCTCAAGAAACAGCATTTAGCAGAATGAGCATAGGCACATAAATTTCCATATAACTCTTGTAATTCCATAAACAGGGAATGTCAGAGTAGGAAATTATTAGGGATTGATCTATCTTATTTATTTAAATGGGGAGTGGGGAGGAGTGGGGGGGAAACTGTGTCTTTGGAATCAGGTTGAATACCTGTAACTGTAATCTTCCCATAGAGCCTCAAAGCAGTTCTTTCCCTGGGTGCTTTTCAGCCAGGTTTTTAGTTGTATAAAACATATAAAGATAAATAATGGGTTGAATTGTAAAAGGGTTCTCCCTATTTCTTAGTGGGCAGCAGGGTGAAGCTACCGAAATAATAATTTCCATCAGTGAATGAACAGATGATATCCCAATTCAGCTTCAAGCCCTATCAAATGGTACTTTAGTAGAAATACCAGCAAAGCAGCACAAAAATAACATACATATCTTGTAGATTACATAATTTATTTGGAAATGTTTTCATACAGTTAAATAAACTTCAGAAAACTACAGTGGAGCCTTCATATAAATTAGCTGTAGTGCCTAAAATCCCATGAGCTATGAAATGTTAAAAAAAAAAAGAAAGAAAAAAATTAAATACATAGTGTTGCTGAGCAACATAGCTCCCTCTTAAACAACTTTCCCTTGTATGAAGTGCTTCAGAAAGGGACTACTGTGGAGTCTGTGTAAGTGCTTGCCCTATGGGTAGTGCGATTTTGTTACAATCCTTCAAAAAACAGCTACACAGACTGTTACTGAATTCAATTATAAGGAGTCTCCAGGGTTATTCCATTACCTCTGTCTTTAGTTCACGGTCTCAAATCAAAACTTAAGCTATTCTCTTTTGATTTCATCCATTAAAAAATAATAATTTATATAAACTTTCAACATCGAAATGGCTCAAAAGCTCTTTTGCAGTCTCAACTGAAAAGTGTTGTAGAAAAGCCTCTAATATTACAAGATTTTGCTAAGGGCAGGAGAGATTTCCCACAGCCCTACCTGGACTTGTGCTGGCTGCTCAAGGTCTTGGAAAGTGCCAAGCAGAAGGTCAGTTCCTGATGGGCCCTGCTCTGGAGTGGGTCTGGGTTGATGCCAGATGGCCAGCCTTGGGTTGCTGGGAGAGCATCAGCCTCAGGAGGACCAGTCCTTCCCCTGCCTTGAGGGATCCCTCCTGGTGAGCTCAGAACATCAAGCTGTCCCTGACTAGTTTAAAAAAAAAAAAACAAACTCAAAAAAACCCCAAGCTGTTTCTCATGAATCAGAAATCTCACTTGCTGTTCTCACTGTCCCCAGGGTGCTTAGGAAGCATTAGGAATTGCATTGCTCAGTGCTGACTTCAGTTCCCGAACATCTGCATTTCATGTGCATATATCTACATGCATCTGCAACGTTTGTAATGGCAAGGACAGGGTTAACCCAGGGAGCAGGTGGAAAGAAACCCAGCTGCAAAAAATTAAAAAGGCGGTAGGAAAACCCAGTCTGAAAGGTAATAAGGCCAGCAGGCAGACCAGGGAAGGAGGGTATGAGCCTGGGGGGAAATGCCAGGGCCACCCTGGGGTGGGGGAGCCAGTGGGCTGCTGCATCGAGGTGAGGCAGGTGTCTCCTGGTAGCAGCAGATGTGGCTTTGATCTGTGGGCATACCTGGGTGGGGAGAGGTTTCCACAGGGTGGGAACACAGTTTGGGGAGCCAAACTGTTTGCACGGTTTGGTTCAGCTAGATTTCAGTTCTCTTAAGTTTCTCCAGGAGCTCACACAAGGGATAGTTTACCTGGTCAGAGTGAGGTTGTTATCTGCAGATTGATTTTTAAAGGTCTTTAGGCCTCTCTTGCCCATTAAAATGGGAACTCAGTACTTAGATACATCTTTAAAAATTGGGTCTTGCTAAAACTCCCTCAGACCAAACCAGAGCCAAGCTTTTTCCTGAGGTTTGAAACGCTATAAATGAACCTTCTATATTGTTGCCTTCTGCTTTCAACTTCAGACACCTCATCCAGACAGAAAAGTAATGAAAGATCTGAAGAAAGTCGAGGTTGGAAAGGAGCAAAGCAGTCCTGTGCCTCTGGGTCCCGTTCCCAAAGTTATCACTCACTCGCTGTGTGGCCTTGAGGAAGCCATTAACAGGCCAATCCTGCTCCCAGAAAAGTCACTGGGAATTTTCCCATAGGCTCCAGTGAGTGCTAGACCGGGCCCTTAGACTCCTAACAGTCCCCTCATTACCCTCCCTGCAAAGCAGGGACAATAATATCCTGGTCTCACAGGGTAGTAAGGGGACTAATTTATTAATGTTCATAAAGCTTTCTCAGATCTACAGATGGAAGGAATTCTGTCAGCATAAATTTTTCTTAATTATAATTCTCATGGTATTTCCAATTGTCTCACTAAAGCCAAGGAGTTCCAAAAACCTTGTGAGAAATTTTCTTCTCTAAAAATTGGACCCCATTTCTGGGGGATGGAAATAGATATATTTAGATGGCCCTGGAATGCAGGAATAGTTACTGAAACAGGACTCTGAAGCCTTGAGGGTTTTGCATGAATCCTGAAGGTAGAGGAGTGTGCAATGCTCTAGGAAGGACAGTCCCTGAATTTTATGAAAAAACATCCTACAGCTTCAGTCTAGCAAGCTGAGACCAAAATGTTTAAATTTGACTCTCGAGGCTTGCTGCTGGTGGGAATTCTTTAAGCTCTGCTCCCTGCTTTGCCAGAACATTTTCTGAGGAAGGGCAGTCTCTGATTCAGGTTCTTTGTCCAGAGAAGGAAATGAGGAATTCTTTCCCTCCCAGCATCCCTATTGCCTGATATGAGTTAATCAGGCATCAGGGCCAGGCACAGAAAAATAACGAGGTGAGGCCAGTAGGCAGCAGATAGGAGAGAGGTCTGGCATGGGTGAGTAATAATGTATCATTTGGGAAAAGGAAGAAGTGCTCTGCAAATATCACACACAAAATCACTCCTATGGATGCATGTATCTGTGTGTGTATATAGATATATATTTATGTATGTATGTATGTATATCCCATAACACTCCCTACAACTATTCCACCTCGTGTCACCTGTCCTAATTTCTGCATCTGTCTGCTTTATGTATGTGACTTGAGACATCCTCACTGCTAAAGCTCAACACTGGGGAAAACCCACAGGTGTAAAATTCAGCTAAAAAGACTGTGACAGAAATACTGTAGAAACCAGTATCACAAATACAGCATTTCCCTTTTCTTTGTCATCTCACTCCTTACCCACGTATAACCACACCCTTACAGGTAGAGAGCTGCTCTGGGAAAGCAGGTAAATGTTAATGTTCTGATGGATCCATCTCTTTCATTTCAGGCATTTTGTCAAAACTGGTCAAAGAAAGGAAATTAACCTCCCCCCTCCCTCCCCCGATTGTGCACACACGCACAGACACACGCATGCAGAGCCACAGCCAAGGCCTTCGGCAAGCCAGCTGATAGCAATCAGTATTTTGAGAAGTGATAGCTCATCTGTAGATTCAGCATTCTTTTGCAGCACAAGGTATTATGCAAACTAGCCCCATTAGAAAAGCAAACATCAAAGCAAAACATGTTTTCGAAGAGACAAATGCATAAACCATGTGGTACCTGACACTGAAACAGAAATAGGATAATTACCCTTTCTCTCAATGGAAAGCATAGCTGCAGAGGATAAAAAAGGTGCCTCATACACTGTGCCCTGTAGTTTCCTGTATTGTGCTTGAAAGGGAGAGCAGTCAGCCAGGAACATGCACCAGGGGAGAGCCTTAAAGGCTTGATACCATCCTCCTCAGTGAAGGACAGAACATGAGCCAGACTGCAGCTGATTGTAGAACAGCACAGCTAGCCCTGCTCTCGGCACCAGCTGGAATGCAAGGTGCCACTCCAGCCTTAGGGGAAGGGGGGAAAAAAAACAGAGTGCAGCTAAGGTTACACAATTACCTGTCTTGACAGTGTGCAACTTATAAAAAACTATGCATACCACCCTGACCATAAGTAGCCACAAAGTATGCTTCATGGGTCCTCTGACTGAAGTCTAAACAGAGGCAGCTCTCTGTAGGCAGATTTTTTGCCTAGCGGTGGATGCTGTTGCTCAGTCACTGCTACAACAAGGAAAGGAAAAACCCTCACGGACAGAATGGAAGATGGGAGGTGTGAAATGAGGCTCAGATGATGCCTGTCACGGTGCTGGTAAAATAACACAGCCAGGTACCACTAATTCATCTGAATGAAGAGCCAAGAAAATCAGAGACTATCAGGACTTCTGCAAAAGTTGAACAAACTTTCTTTAGGGAGGAAATGTTTGCCAGAGTTCCCAGGACAAGTTAGAAGTACATACACGTGCTCTCTCTTTCCTACACCTCAGCCCCCCTCTTTTTTCTCATTCAGAGCCCATTTCTCCAGCACGGAGATCAACTATCAGGCCAGGAGAAAGAGAGAGTGTGAGATGGCCGACCTTGTCCTCCAGTGCCGAGGGCCTGTGGGTTTGGGCCAGGAACAGGAATTCCCTGTACAGACACTGAGTCTGCTAGAGGAGACAGGAGAGCCTGCTCCACAGAAGAGCACTTTGTTCACTGCCACCAAGGAAAACTTACACAACAGACACACACACAACCATGGAAATATGAATATTTTAAAAGTGTGCTTTTTCCTAGAATACACAGTGCTCTTATTTCCTTAGGGGGGCAGTAAAAATTGGGCAAGAGCATATTGCCAAATGCATAAGAGTTAGTGAGGATATTAGTCCTGCATGTTGTAGTTACAGAGAGCAGGGCACCAGAGCAAGGTCTGAATCAATTAAAAATTCAGAATGAGTTACTGATAAATGAGACATCCACCAATCACATTTAGTGGAGAAAGTTAGGGAATTTTCAGTCTTCTCCGCTCCCTTAGTATTTTTCTGTCAATTCATCACTTCTTGGAAACTGCAAAGAGTTTTAATCCTTTTCCTTTTGTGCCTCCAAGGTACATGTGCAACAGTGTTTGTGTGTGTACATAACTTCTGCACTCAAAATATGAGGCAGATATTGATACCAGAGAGTGCTCTTGTGCAGCTTCTTTGTGCTGCATCACTAGAACAGAGTAGCCCTTAAAATGGCCCCAGCAGGGCCATGTAAATATAGATAAGACAGAGAGTAAAGACTGGTCTTTTCATCAGAAAGCCTAGCCTAATTTCACATGCTTCCTGAGGTATCTCATTAAACTGTTTGTAAAGGAATTCCTCTTGTTCCAGCCATCTAAAAAGTAGATGCCACAATAGACAACCAGGCTTCCTATAGATTTAACCAAATTGTGATTCACCTTATCTTCATTTATTCCATTTGTCTTCATATATTTCTTTCTTTGTCTTGCCCAAATAGTGAGCCCACATGGATGGTTTAGACTTGATAGCTAACTTCTAGATGGCTAATGTAAACTCATCTCTCTCTTTCTAGTTCATACTTCCCTATCATACAGGGGTCATATGAGAAAACATTAATTAAAGATTGTGAGTTGCTGCCTTTCTAATCAGAAGTACCATCAACAGAGCTTAGTGGTGTATTTGCAACTGTGTACATCCTGTTATTTTGTATGCAGTCAAGGATGCAACTCTAACCAGCAGCAAAACACAACCCAGTGTATGTGGATTTACCTCTGGACGTGGAACCATGCAAATTCCCCAAGGCCATGATCTGGAGGAGCCCAGCACTCAAGGCTGTGGAAATGGAAGATGGCTGGAGGAAGATTTGATGAGGGCACCAGGCAGGTATTCCTATTTCACCCCTAACACCAGGTCTCTGCCAAATACAGTGTGCCACTGTTTACTCGTGGTCTTCTAACTTAAATTGGGGAACTGGCCTAGAAAACAGTCACCACAGGAAACAGAGTCGGCTTTATATCACCCCTTACACTGAGGCAGGAGCTTTTGGGTGAGAATCTCAGCTGTGGTCCATAGGATACATGGATACATTGCTCAGGGCTTACCAGTAAAACTTTGGTTTTGAGAACTGCTGCAGCACTGTGGTGCATATATATGCACAGACAGAGAGACTCTGTATGTTGTACATAGGATCATGCTGTCATCCTTACTCTGTCCTGATTTAACTCCATCAATAACAGATTTACTCAAAAATTAAAGAAACTCATCTAAAATCCTGTACAGTACATTTTACAAGTCTGTGACTAGATGATAGTCAAAGAAAATATATGCTGATAGGAGACAGGAGCCCTAGAATCTATTAAAAGTGTTACATTGGAGAAGCATTTTGTTTATGTCACTGATACCTTGCCATTCTTCTTGTGCCATAGCTGACAGGGAACCTTATATATCTCCACCAAAAATACAAATAACTTCACACCTTAGTGTTGTAACCCCCACACAAGAAAGATTTAACTTTGTAGATACCAGAGCTCTTAGCTCCTAAGAGTTATTACTATGATATTCTTGAACTGATTTGATTCTTACCCACTACCTCTCCTATTACTATCCTTGTCTCAAATTCCTCATGCACTCCTAAAAGTACTGTGGTGGGTTGGCCCTGGCTGCCCACCAAAGCTGCTCTATCACTCACCTTCTCAGCCAGACAGGGAAGAGAAAATACAATGAAAGGCTTGTGGGATGAGACAAGGATAGGGAAAGATCACACAGAAATTACCGTCACAGGCAAAACAGACTCAGCTTGGGGAAATTCTTTGCCTTTGTTACAATCAAATCAGAGTAGGATAATGAGAAATAAAACCAAATCTTAAAAACACTTTCCAACCACTCCTCCTTTGTCCCCAGGCTTAATTCTAGTTCAAGTTTTTCTCTACCTCCTGCCCCCAGCAGAGGAGGGGGATGAGGAATGGGGGCTGCAGTCAATTCATCATACATTGCCTCTGCTTATTCTTCCTCCTCAGGGTGGGGACCTCTTGTTCTGTTCCCGTGTTTCAGCATAGGTCCCTTCCATAGGGTGCAGGCCTTCAGGAGCAGACTACTTCAGCATGGGTCCCCCCTGGAGTCACAAGTCCTGCCAGCAAACCCGCTTCAGTGTGGGCTACAGGTTCTGCCAGGAGCCTGCTCTTCCACAGGCTTCCCACAGTCACAGCCTCCTATGGGCATCCTACTTCTCCAGTGTGTGTTCCTCCATGAGCTGCAGGTGGATATTTGCTCCATTGTGGACCTCTGTGGGCTGCAGAGAGAGAGAATTCCTCACCATGGTCTTCACCAGGGGCTGCAGGGGAATCTCTGCTCTGGAACCTGAAGCATCTCTTCCTCCTTCTTCTTCCAATAACAAAAATATCTCTATATCAACTCTGTGTTCAGCACAAATCCAAAACGTATCTCCATTCCAGCCACTCTACCCCAGCCAAAACCAACACAACAGGGCATTGTAGTATGTGGTTAATCAGAGAATGCAAAGAACCCAATAGCTGTAGATGGGGGTGAGGGAGGGGCACGCTTTCAGTAGCTATCCTGATGGATCCATCAACTATGAGGACCTCCAGAGGCAAGGGAGTCACTGAAGTGGGAGATGAGAACTGTAGAAATTTTCCAGTCATCTGGAAAAAACTGCAGAAGTTTTCAGTGTGTAGAAAACTGAGGAAAATGCATTAGATATCATACAAAGGAAGGGGAAGTCAGTGCACTTCTGAAGGGCAGTGGAAGAGCGAATGCCTGGGGTCAGGAAAGCCAAGTCAAAGACTTGAGGAAACAGATTGTGTGGTTCAAAGCGTTTTTGAACCTAACAAATATTAATTTTGGTTCAAGGAAAAGACTTATTTTCCAAGTTAGTTCCTATTTTAATTGGATCAATTCACATGTTTATAACTACAATAATCTGAAGGTATGTGATTTTTAAATATCAAATAAGATGAAATCTAACTTACTGCATACTTTTTCCTTTTTAATAATATAAGCCAAGTTTATTGGCTTTTGCAAATAGTCTGTAATTCAGCTGTATACATAAAATTGTCTTTCTTTTGTAGATTAGTATCATTACAAATTATTAGAGATGTTTCATCCTAACATAATTTATACTGTGATGGTCAAGATATTATTGTAATATCCACACACTAAACAGTGAAAGGAGCACACACAGGTTATCAAAATTAGGCAAGTTTCAAAGGCCCGTAGAACCCTTTGCCTAGAGGGAAGTTGGCATGGATTGTAAATTATATTTTAGAGTCTAGGGGAATATTTGACATGTGTAAAAAGTTACGCTTTCATTTCTGTTAATGCCAAAGCTCAAAATGTGTTTCAAATTCCACAAGTATACCAGGTACTTGGAGGTCACAGCCTACTGTTTTGGTTCACCTTTTTAGATGCCTTTTGCATTTGCCAATAATGCACTTGGATCACAAATAGAAAAACACAAACAGAGAAGTGGAAAAAAACAACCCTTGCCATTTTAGAGATCTGGTTGAAGTGTATTACAAGTGCTGGAAGAATATCACAAAGTTTTAATCATGCATGAATTTACAGCCATTCAGAGCAGCATTTCTGGTGGCAAACTGTTGCTAAATAGCGTTTTCCTGAGCATCACCAGCATATGCAATTAAAGTTGTTTGCTAGGCATCATTCCTCCACTTTGGGCAGTGATCAGAAGACCCTAATGTGCAGTTAGAGAAAATGCCCTTTCAGTGTTTTCCCCTTGGCACATACACAGAAAATTCAACTAGTGGCTCTGCAGGAATCTCAAGTCTGCCACATAGGTGGTCTGCTGCCTGCTGAAGAAGTCTGGATACCTTTATATTTGGGACATAATTTTTCTGTCACACTATGCTCGCTGCTCACAATTTTCAAACTCACACTTTAAATCAAGCCTGAGGTTTCGCCAATGCATAGTTTGAAAAAATACTGGAGAACTATTTTTAGCACTGCCATAGAAAGGGTTGGAGAATCCTCACAGAGGTGAGGGTTAGTCTGTGTATAGGTACTTCTGCTACCTGGTTTCTAGGTGACTATAGGTAACACATTTCCTGTACATTCTGACAGAAGGTCTCCTTTCTTCCAGTCTGAACTCTGCTTCAGTCATTGTAGAGCTAAATGCTGTGTCTCTGCCAAGAAAGTAGAAGAGAAAAAATCCCCAAACAGTAAGTGAGACTGAATCTCAAACCAGGATACTCAGGTTGCAGAGTACACGTGTATGTGAATGTGTGTCTGTACAGACTGACAAGTATGCACACACTCAGGCAAGTATGCCTATTGCACACTAAAAATATGTGGCATCTGGGTTGCACAGAAGCAAGCCTTTATATTTCACCCAAAAAGCAGCAATTCCAGTTGTGCAGAATGCCTCTGCCGGGAGATAGATACCCCCTCAAACAAATAGAAAGAAAAACTGAGGGGGGAAAAATGGCCAACCAGCAAGAGAATATTAGCATATCCAGGTCTTCTGTAGAAGAAACAGTCACACTGCTGGTTAGCATAGAGAATAAACTAATTTTGAGACAAAGAAACAAAGTCCTCACAATGCCCTCCCGGAAAAATGCAATCCTTAGCTCAGCATCTCTGTCCTTGGATCTTGTGGAAGTGACTTTAGCAGATTCAGCTCACCAAACTTAGAAGTCTGCATTGCTTATGATGATTGTTGGAAAATACCAATATTTTAAGGAAGGCTATTCATATTTTGTAAGAACTTAAAACATTTGTAGTAACAAAACTACGGGTTCTCTAATTATGCATGAAACAGATATTTTTTGCTTTGTTGACCTTGAACAAGTGAACAGTGGAAGTTATCTCAATTCGATAAAACTGACTTGTTGCATTTGATTATGCCATTGTTCCTTAGGACAGTTACTGAACATTTTCTTCAAGTTAAACGACTATGTAAAGCAGAAGTTCAATTTTCTTCTATTTCCTCTGCTCTCTCCAATTGTTTTTGTTTTGTTTTCAGCTTTTCAAGGTGTTATCCATATGAGAATATATCAGTTGTTCAAGACCAGCATTATGATGTAGGTACATACTGCATTGATGTTATATGTTAAGCTTGAAACAAAGGAAAGTTGTATCTGGTTGGACATGGAGTAATCCAGAGCAACAGAATTGTGGCAGTGTTTCAACAAAGTCACACTCATATATAACAAAGAAATTAGGAGATGCACACAGAAAGTAAATGCATCTTTAATAACCCCATGGAAGGTAAATTTACTATGAATAGTGCCATAAATCTGATTTCAGTTGAATGACTTAATCCTTATATTAAGGAGAAGATACCTAGCACTGAAAATCAGGTCTAAAACAATTCTGTATTCAAGGATCACAAAGAAAGGAAGATCAACCAAGGAGAAATATCCAGGTAGAAAGCTACTTTTCTCAAACTTGTCACCATAGCATCCAGAAATGGAGCATGAGAGACCACTCTCAGAAGCAGCTGAACAACAAAATGTTCACTAACATATTTACTCTGGTTCCACCTTGCTGTTACAGATAAATTAGGTCCATAGCAGATAGCCAAATGAATACAGCATCAGAAGTACAACAAGCCAGTCATACAAAGAAAAGCTGAGGCTGCCTTCCTGTTTGTGGGCCTGTATTCCAGAATACGCAGGTGGAAAACATCTCTCTGCCCTCCTATTTTAGGTAATGTCTTCACAAAACCAAGATGTGACATTGATACAATTCAGACAATTCCACAAATGTCTCCCCAAGAGAAGCCATCTGATGGCCTATGTTTTAAGGTATTTGCCTCCTTTAGTCCAGGATTGCTTCAGGTGTCCCAGGAGAGTATAGAAGCAATGTATACTAAGCAATGGATATTTGGGTTGAATTACTAAGATTTCCCTGAAATGGAGTTTTTTACTCTCCCAAAAGAAGGTGCAAAATCCCATTTGAGTAGAAGTAATCTTGTAAATTGTAATACAACATCCAGTGGAAATAAACAAATTACTTCAGAACCAATTATTCAGATTTATTTTAAAGGGCAGGCCTGTAAAAATGAATCACAGCTAACGTAGCTGACAATTTGAATTTGTATATATGTAGATTGAGAAAATAATTTTAAAAAACAAGTATTCTGTGGAAAAAACCCCACATTATTGCCTACACCAGTTAAACACACACAATGGCACTTAGTTTATTTTCCCATTTACCAAATAGAAACATGGCACATAGTTTATCAATTTCAGTGGTAAAGGCTCTTGTTCATGATATTTAGAAAGGGAGGGAAGAATCAAGCATACATGAGCATGGATTTAGCTGTTTGTGTCAGATACTTGTGATTCTTTTTAGACACATTTTTCCTCTGACATAGTCAGAGGAAAACATAGTCACCATCCAGCTATATTATAGCATGAAAAGCCTTGCAGATTGCTCAAGAGAAAAATGTCTAACATAGTACATCTTGATAATCTCATTCAGTTAAAGGCTCTGATTAAAAGAAATTCTTTAATGATCACCAAATGCCATATCCAAGTCCATTCACTTTCTCCATCGTGGCACTCTTCTTAGTGCTAAGTGTGAACGTAACTGCTTTTCTGAATCTGAACTGTGAAAAAAAAATTCTTTGTTATTAAGAAATTGCTTTGTTTGAAAATATTAATCACTTAAAAATCCTCTACATAGATATTTACAGTGTTGTTTTCTAAGTGTGGACTTCTTCAAGGTTCTCAGGTAACCACTAGTAAGCATATTACAAATCCTATGCTTTTGTCAATCCAACCTGGCTATATGTTGCTAAAGCACCCAGCTGCAGAGGCTCTTAACTCACTTGAGCTATGCACTTTGGGTCCCTGACCTGATATGTCAAATGAGAGGGCAGCTGACACATAAACTGGGACCATTCCCAGACTCAGGGAATGCTGCTGTGGTCTCACATATTTGGAGACATTGCCTTGTAGTGGGTAACCCTCTAGTTAGTGTGTGTTACAAACCCTCCCAGTCTCAAGAGCCTGATCCACCAGGGTTATGAGATTTTAAAACAGCCAGCTATAGCCTTTGGCTTCAGCTTTACGGCAGCTTATGCTTTATAGCTCCATTCAAGGCCTTCCTGTCAGTCTAAAGCAGGCTGACACCTTGAGTGCTCTCCATTCCTGTCAATAGCTGTCAGAGTTAAAGGCACTTGAGGATTCATAGCTGCAAATCAAAGTGATGCTTTAACAAAGAACTGTGTTGAAGCAGCATACATTTTCCTTCTGGGAGTAAAATCTGGGCTTCAGATCATCTTATTTTTAATTAGCTTAAATTAATGAAAAAAAAAAAAACCAAAAAAAAAGGAGCTTATTTATTTGATGCAGGCCAGCATATTAAAGCAACATTAAGTGAATAATTTCAAACTGCAGAACTGTCCATCCCATTGGTCTCATGCTACCAAGGTTACTTTATACCACATCTGTATCATAACTGGCATTCCATGTGCTATGTCAGGACTAACTCACTGACACTGTGTATTTTTTTTACCACTATAATTTCCCTCAAAATCATTTTGTGGGAAGAAATGGTGAAGAAAATCTGCAGGGTTGTATTTTCCCCTGAAATTATAGAATGTCTTGGCTACCAGTACAGCACCGCTTGGATTACACTATCATTGAGCTGCTGCTGGAGTCTTCAGCTTGCACAAAGGAGCAGAGGAACTGCATTACTTTCAAGGGTTTGAGCACATCCATGATACACACAAGTATAAGGGTGGGACAGGAATTCAACTAAAAAACAGTAATTAAAATGTCCTTCTAAATAAGGAAAGTATAATTATTTTTGTTGCCAATATCTTGAGTTTTTGAGATAAAACAAAACCTATTAAATTGCATTTTAAAAATTTTTTGAAAGAAGCAGAAGAAAGCAGAAAGAAGGAAAAGAAAGGAGAAAGACAAAGAAAAATGGCAGCAGTGGCAGAACAGCCAACTGGGATACTTATTTCCCTTATGGAAAATCTGGTTTAGATTTCCCTTTGGAGCCATCTTCTTAAAACACAATTTTCAGGAACTATAAGGAACACAGACCCAAAAAAATGTGCTTTGAAAGTATTTCTGTTCAGTGTGAAATACTCATATTTCTGCAAATAAAAAGTTTGTCTCTGTTTTTCATACAATGCCCAAAAAGAACTCCCACAGGAAGCAATATTGCTATAACTATTTTTTTTTTCACTGACACCTTTCAGAGCATTTTTTGCCACTAGCCATGCCCTGTATTGAGTTTCTCAGTTCTCAAGAGCACTGCTCTTCAGTCCATTATTTCCTTGCCTAAAAAAAACCAAAAAAACCAAAAAAACCAAAACCCAAAACAAGCTAATATAGTAAAAAAGAGATCAGTTGCAATTTAGAAAATGAACAGACCTCGTTTAACAGATAAAAATTACCTGGTAGCAATAACACTTATTTGGAGAAGTCAAAATGTAGCTCTTTGCTCAGTCCAAGTTAGAGGAGGATTGCATTTCATGTATTTGGTGTGAACAATTTGTATAGCATGAGTCTGTAGGTGTAGAGTTTCAAATTTTCAGACAGAGAAATATCTCCATTGCTTCTTCCCATATGGAAGCTCCCTCTCCTCCCAGTAGCTCGTGGGGCCAGGCCAAGCCATGCCAAACACACCTTGCTGGCTTTTACAGCCTCATCTGCAGCTTCGTCACATATTTAGTGAGTCACAACCTTCATGTGCGTGTAACAAAGTGGATGCCACGGATCCACATACTCACAGACAGTCTTCATTTCTTTCCTTACCCTCATCTGCAGAGACTTCAGTCCCAAAATACCCTCTGGGACTGACAACACCACTTCTCAGTAACAAGACCCTGGGTCTAAAGAACATCTCTATTTGCAGCAATTAAATATATTTCAGATATTCACATGTGCTGTGGTTACCCCATAACAAAAACATACTGGACTATGAAGAGATTTAACTTTTCTGAGCCACTGTCATCTTGCCACCCATTTCATTCTAGAAATAATAGCAGTCACACACCACTTCATGGATGAGTGGATCCAAATTTAACAGGATTCCTTGGGGAACACTGAAAAGGCGCACCAAGAGTGAAGCTTCAGGGACACAGACCAAAGGCTGATAAATATTTTCCACAATGCTGGGTGCATTGGGGAAAAGAAAAAAAAACAACAGCAGCCTTTGTATCCTTGACCCTTTGCCTACTGTGCATTTTGGACAATCATATGAATGCAATCAGAGCCTAACGAGAGCCTGCATGGCTTGCCAAAGCTAAAGTTTGACCTCAATCAAAAAGTGATTTCTGCAGAGATGAAGGAGGATTAGGAAAAATGTATTTCAATTTCTCATTAGGCCAGTGTTAACCAAGCTAAGGAAGTTATCTTGCCCCTATAGAATCAGTATTTTATTAAAGAAACCCTGTGCTGAAATTCTGAATTACGCAAACAAGCACTGTGCCAAAAAAGCTTTCAGTGGCACGTTCACATCAGATTCTTCCCCTCTATATTAGGGGATACTGCAGCTGGTTACATCTGCACTGAACTGCCTCTATAGTTGATTTTTGGCTGAATCCCAGGGGAGATTCTATGAGCTTGATAACAGTTTGGTAGTTGGGGTTTCTTTTAAGGAAAAAAAAAAGCCCAAGATATCTTCATATTTAACTGTCTAAATGCTTCACATGACTCAAAACTTCAAGGTTTCATCAGCTCCAACTATTTCACAGTGCATTCTGCAAATATTATTTAAATATACTATTTCAGTTGCAAATGTAACCCTACCCTTGTACAAGCATCACTCTGCAGAAGATGCTAAAAATTGATCTCATTACTATAACATTGTACATAAAATAACACACCTAATCCAACTGCTACCGGTTTAATTAACAGGATTGCAAGGAGGTAGTTGGAATGGGAGCAAAAAGTGTTGCATTTTTCTTCAGATGTCTGTATCCACTGAAAACTCTTCAGCTTAAGAGCAGGAAATAACTTCTCAGGTGCACAGTCAGATTGTAGATATTAACTCCAAGCTCCACTTCTCCCCACTGAAAAAGTCAGCCTGTGCTACAAAAATGGGAACAAGATGTTTATGGCATGAACTCAGTTAACTTGTGGAGTGCTAAGACAAAGTGTACATTCAGGGGTTGGGCACCATTAACATTAATGAAAGGCTAGGATGTACATCCACAAGTTTTTACAGATGATGCATGAATGGATATGTATCATACTTCCTAAGGGCACTAAATGAGCAAAACGGCAAACCCAAAATTAAACAGTTCTTGCTTGAACACAGCACATTGAACCTCTTGTTTCTTTGAGCAAATGGATTTGTGTGAAGGAAATCAAAATTTAGGACACCACATATGTGGAATGAATACACAGATAAGCTAAAGAAAGAGCTCTGCTTGCAAGCCTATGTAACAAAAATTTTACATTTAGTTTTTGCAGCTTGCTGGGGTTTGGACTTTTCTTTATTTCCTCCTTTTTTGGGGGAGTGGGAGGGTGGGTATAAAAGCCCAGAGGAAAATAACCAGAACAAGAAGAGAAAAAAAAATCATAAAAGCATTTCAAAAGGAAAATATGACATTCAAATACAGCATGCCCAACAAAAGAAATACCATACAGTGTAGTCATATACCAGCATTAAGTGATTCAAGAGTGCCCCTCCTGACTGTTACTGTCACACTGCTTTAACAATGGGCTGGCATGAGAGGGAAGAGGAGAATATATTTCAGTTTTCTATTCTTTTTTAGTAGGCCACAAGTTTGTCTCCAGCTACAATGCTGAAGTTCTTCCATGGTGTCTTGGGTTGCACAGACACCTGTAAATAATATTTCTGTTGAGGCAGATAAACTATTTAAAAAAAAACCCAGCACCAGTAGATTTCTTACATTATATTGTTCAAAACAACATGCTTGAACACAAAAGACAGAAAAGCAATTGAATCTATTTTATTTCTGATGTGAGGAAGGGGTGTTTGCGTTTGCCAGCAGGTGGTTCAGGAGGTGACTTGAGGTCCCACAGCCTTTGGTGCCTCACATTTGAGCTGCCACTTTTCCTCCATAGGAGCAGCTCTGCCTCCCCCAGAGAGGGAAAGGTGGCAGAGCTGTGGGTCTCCAGCTGGTTCTAAGTATACACACCTCAGCCACCACCTCACTAGGGACCTGCTGCAGTGGCTAAGAGGGAGGTCAGGGAAAGAGGATCATTTCAGAACTGCAGTCATCCCCAGAAAGGTGTGTCTCTTGCATGCTACCACGGGTAAATCTGGAAAACAGGGGATCTAATCAGGACCCCTGTTCACCCAGGCTGTTTCTTTGACTCTGGCATGGACAATACTGATGTGCCCACTATGTATCTCTCTAATTTCTCAAGCCTTAGCAACTTAGGGAGGCAGGTTTTACTTGGGAGCAGGCCAGGCCTGGACAAATTAGACAATATATAATGTATACACATTTTTGTAGTCCTCATCCCCTCACCACAGACTCAGTAAAGTTTGGCTTATTATTCAAAAATTTCCCTAAGGTCTGAATTTATTGAAAATTTTCTTGCTATACTTAAACTGCAATGCCTCTATTCAAGCTTGTTTATTACAGGATTTCTCAGTATGATCTTTGCATTCCAGTTACCCCAGCACAAGCTGTGATGACCCACAAAAAAAGAATTCATTTTCCTATCTTAGCCTACATACCTGTTGGTGCTAGTTGGCATGGTATGGTGGCAGTGCAAAATTTAATGGAGGTTTTACCATAAAAAATAAGGTGGGTCAATATAAATATGTTTCTCTATAGTATAGTAGACATTATTGATTCATTACACACCCCGTATACTTCTACAAATATTAGATAACTCTTATTTCTGAGAAAATTTTATTGAAAAATCTGTATGCAATTTTTTTTTACATAGGTTGCTAGTGGCATTTCTGTGGCTTCATCAAAAGAATGCATTAAGACTGCAACATAATGTATTCCATCTCATTTTCAGCAAGAATATCTGTAGGGAGAGGACTGTGATTGTCTCAGTTCTTTAGATGGAATTAAAATCCACTGCTTCAAAATGGAAAAACAATATCGTCTTAATTTCCCTTGTGATGGCTATTTTATGTAATAGAAGAGAAGTATTATTAGTCGTACCACTGTTATTAAATGGAAAAAAAAAAACGCCGCTGTTCTATGGATGGTTTTCTACCATGGAGAACAACAAAGAAGCAGAGTGGTCAGAGAAGAGTTTGAAACATATGTACATTTATTTCCATTCTTTGGGCTTAACTGAACCCTGGAATTAGTATGTATGGTTTTGTCCAATTGGGAGAGCTGTGCACCATCACAAGCAGCTGACTTTACTCACGTTACTTTGAAGGGGTTAACATCTGTGCTCTGAGAGAGATTCTCCAGTTCCATTAATTAAAAGGGGCTTTGTAAGCAAGTAGTATTGTTTTAAAATGCCAGATTACCCTTGTAGTCGACAAGGAGATAAGATAGTCATAGACCAGAGCTAGTTTTCATTTTCATTTCCTCATTTTATTAGGTTTGAAACAGTAAGAGTGGGCTGCAGTGATTAGTACAAACAGGAGAGCCACACTTAAAAGCTGTCAGGGTTTTTGTATATCTGTTTAAGTTCCCCAGGCTAAGAAACAAGTCTATCCTTGCATGTTTACAATGCCGGCTAAGCATAACTGACAAGGATTTCCAGACCCAACTCTAAGGGCAGAGCTCTCGTCCAAGTCTTGGACAATTTACGTCAGATTTTTGTAATCCTCTCTGCTCTGCTATTAACAGCCATAAAAGGGTCCCCCTCGAGATAATCAAAATGCTGCTGCTAACCTTTTCTTTTCTACTGATGGCTGTGTGCTACCTTTGGTGTAAGTCCTTCCCTTTCTCATCGTATGCAGCACAAATTTCTTGGCCTTATCTTCAAAGCCCATCACAATTTTGCCCCACCTTACCTTTCCTGCTAAGTCCCAAATAGAGGTTAACTCCCACCTCACTTCACAACACTCCCCTTTGTGCTCTGTCCCACTCATAAGCCCTCAACAGCAAAGTTTCTCATTAAATGCACGTCTTGACACACAGCCTTCACGCTCCCATGCCTGCAGCTCACAGCCCAATGAACAAAGTAGGACTGAGGTGTATTAAACAGCCCTGGCTACTGGTTTCAGGGCTCCTCCAAAACTGAGCAACCATGCCCTAGACCCTGCTCTAGGATGCTGCTGAGGTGCTGCAGCTTTTCTCCTTCCAGCAGCAGACTTGCACTTGCTTGAAATGCTTGTGCAACTGCAGCCTCACGTTCAGTAGGTAACAGGATCTCCAGCGCTGTGGGCAATATCAGGTCAGGTTTATTACAGTGCAGTGAGGTCTGGGGATTTAGAAACTAGTGTGCAGAAAAATTTATTCTCTTGCTTTTCTATCATTTAGGTCAGAGTGTAACCTCGGTTATCCAGGGAGATTTCCCAACACGTACATTTATTATTGTTTGGCACCAGGCTCGGCAGTCTGATCCTCAGCTGTCAGAGATCCCCCATCAGTATAATTTTTTCCATTGCCGGGCAATGCAGTTGACTGGCACACAACGTGCAGCTTGTAAAACACAAGCACATTGCTTCACACTGTGCATGTGCTCCTGAGCAAACTCCCAGCAAGATACCACATACAGTGTTTGCAGAAAATTGTTGACACTTCCCCTAAATGTTCTGGCTGCTAGTGTGGGCTTGCATATCTATCCACCTAATACTCAGGTTTGACAGCAATGTGAATTCAGCATGTCAGGGAAGGTGGTACTTAAAGATACTGGCACGAGCAAGGCAGGTGGAGTCTAGAAGCTTTTCCATTGCCAACAATAGCTGCCCTTTTTACACAGTCTCTACCTTTTTTCCTTTTTTTTTTTTTTTTGTGTGTGTGTGTGTGTGCATGTGTGTGTGTGCATACACTGAAGATTTGCTTCATTGCAAATGCTTCCAGGAAAGTCATAATTCTGTCTACAATCCAATTGACTTGTATAAGGGTTGGCCATTGGTTTTTCAAACCTGATTATAGTTTTCATCAGATTCATATGAGTATCCAGGCAGCCACTTCAGTGGGGTATCTAAAGCCTCATTATGGAAATATCTTTGTAGCTACATCCTTCAGCCAAAGAGAAGCAGGATGACAATGCTAGATGGAAATCCTCTGCCCTAGCCTGCATTGTTCAACATTAAAACTGAGATGAAATTTGTAGGCACAAATTTTATTTATCTTTTCATTATATCCAAAATAATTGCACTTTTGGGTTTCCTATGCATGTCATTCATACATGATGGACACCTTGGCCAAAGCAAGAATTACATCTGGCCCTAAAGCTACATGAAAAATAGGTATTCTTTATGAACTCCTGTATACGAGGAAATAGAAGCCAAATGATGTATTAATTCACTTCCTGATCATATTTGTTATGTATTCATGGGAAGGACACACACAGGTTCAGTGATTTAGAAAAGGAAAAACTTACAATGCTGTCTACAATTATTAATTCTCCCAAATCATGATTCATCTTGTCACAGGACTTCATGAGGGCACCTGGCTTTGCCATGGCTTTTCTTCTCTATTTTTGTTTGCTTCCTTTGTTTTTCTTCCCTGTCAACAGGTATTTGCCCTGAATCTATTTGGATTATAGATGCCCAATGAGCTAAAACCTGAAATGGAAAGTTGATGTTACAAGATACTGCCAAAATGAATCTCACCAAAAGCAAACATGACACATGTCTAGTCCCAAAGTGAAAAAACTTAATTGTGCATTTCAATCACTGGCACAATTGAAACACAGCCTTTCTGCTTCACAATTTTCCCATCAAACCCCAGAGATTCCTACTCTATTTTTAATGTTTTTGACACCAATATCCCTCAATGATTACTCATGTTCTCTCAGTATTCAAATGGGACAGCTGTATACTTGGATCTCTAGTCTCACAAAAGGTACCTAAAGCAAAGGACCAGTCATAAAGCTGCATCTTGCTGGCCCTGCTCGTCAAGCTGAACAGCTTGATGCATCTTGATTTCTGGGCTGGTATTCTCAACATTTTTGCACTTCTAGATGCCTGCATAGCACCTGAAGGCTGGTTTTGCCTGTACTTGGAGTTCACAACTGAGCCTGGAAGCTCCACGGTGAGGTATCCAGCTTTGTGCGCTGCCCAGGAGCACGTCCATGCTTTTAGGCTGGGACAGTGAGCCAAAAGGTAATTGCCTGTATATGTACACACATGCATGTGCTGTGTGAGTGAGGAAGATGTTAAGTACCTAAACACTCCTAAAGTTGCCTTATTCTTTTGCTACTAGAATGAATCAGGTTTTGCATGGAAGATGGGACCTTTTTAAACACTGGGTAGTGCAGTGGCAGACAAATCATACCAAATAGCACAATACTTTCCATTATACACTAATCACCACATTTAAAATTGTTATCATCAGATTATGTGGATGCGTGATTCACAGCCCACTCCCTGTCTCCAAAGAATCGTTTTTTAAGCAGGCTGCCACGCGCCTACTGCACCTGATTGTTTCATCGGCACATTCCAGCTAACAAAGGCAGACGAGCCAGGGCAGAGCCCAGGACACTGATACACTTGTTCTATCCCCACAGGTGTAGCAGCCTTCTGTTTTGAAAGCTTCTGGGTGTAGGCGTTAGGGCTGCATTCTTTCTTTAATTTGTACTCGCTTCTTTTGGAGTCAGATGGAATGGCAGCCAAGTGAGGAGTGCACAGAAGGAGCGAAAACCCGTGATCAGAGGGCCCTGCTAGGACATGGACCGTTACGGCAGGTCCTGAGCCCTTGTCCTCAAACACAGGGAGAAAAAGAGGGGGGGAAGGGGATGACACTAGGGGTTTCAACGTTAAAGTCTCCTTCCTATCCTCAAGTATTTTTGCTCAATGTTTTTGGCACAAAATGTGTTCTGTATAACATACAACAAAAGGCAGTTTCATGTGAATTCATATTTTATGTAAAATGACTGATAGAAGCCACTATTGACACTGTAGTATAGTTGCAAATTTCATATCTTTATGTTCAATAACTAGAACCAACTATTATTTATATAGTACCACTGTTTTATTGTCAAACAAGCAGAGGGGAGGCCAAATTCTCCTTCCAGTTTACACCATCTGGGGCCAGAACAGCCAGTACGGCCCCATGCACTCTCACACACTAATTTCCTCAGTTGTGCCATTACAACTCCCAAGTCCCCCTACCAAAAAGCCAACAATTTTCTAAGTGTTGAATTGTCAGCATAAAACTGAAGTCACTTATGTGATTTGAAGACAGTTGTGTCAAAGGTAACATGTTACCTTCTGAAAGGAAGGGACAGGTCACTCAACACTCCACACAGACACTTCCACATCTGCTGAGATGGCCTGGCCCACAAGATTTCTTATAATGAATCTAGTGACAACCACCTGCTCACCAGGATTTTTATGGAGCTTTACCAGTGTCATGTAGATTAAGGTACTCTGTCTACATTGCATTGGAGGTCTTATCCAGCCAATTAAGAGATTACTTTAACTCACTGATGCTTACAAAACTTCTGTGTGAAAACTGACATTTGTATGAAAATTCAATATGGACAGGAACAATTTTCGTTGTCCATAAAAGGAAGAGTAAAATATGTGTGACTCTGACATTCATAACTCCTGCTCATAACTCAGTAGTCTGTGTTTAAATCCCCACAGACAGAGCTAAGAAATTACCTTTTTCTTTATTAGAGAAAGTATTCAGGAAGGCAGATTTCTTGAAGCTCCACCTGTTTTTAAAGCCAGCTTCAGATAAACTCAGAATTCTTCAATTTTAGGGAAAAAAAGCTCTTATTTCTTTTTCCTTTTTTTTTTTTTTCCTGCCAGCCCAGATTTCTGTTATCTTATACTTATTTTGATAAGCTACCTTCAGCTTTTCTGTCTGCACATGCAGGGCAACAAATCCAGCCCCATTTCCAATGCAAGTTTAGACAACGTGGTTAAATTAACAGCTTGAACATTAGAAAAGAGATTAGGATAATTAATGCCAAGATGATAGAACTAGGAATGTTTTGTACTGTAGGTAGGGCCACTATTTGGGAGGCCAAAAGAGGAGTTTTACCACCAGCTTGCAACAGGTTCTAACAGTGGAACTTGAAAACTGGAATCACGTTCCCCTGAAATGTTAGTCATATTTTCAAAAACATATGCCGCAATCTGGTCTTCCAAACTCAAGTGGAAACACCCAAAATATGCCAAATTTTCCCCATTTTAACAAGAAGATTCATTATATGACCATGTTTTTCTAGAAAATCAAACATTTCTTTGGATTACTTTGTGTGCTTGAGTTCAGAGTTGGCCAAAGAAAGACAGGTTTGACACCTTAAAGAACAGAATAGCTGTTATCTATCTAAAGCTCAGAAATTAATTCAGGGGGTTTTGTTTGGAATTAAGAAACATTTTATTTCCTTGCTCCAGGGTCTGTTCAATGCCCTCCCTTAAGACACTGAGATCATGAAATAATTAAGAGCCTATTTCTTGACCTGGAATCGTTATTTACTGTCAAACTGCCAGGTCCTCTGCACAAAATTCACTATATAAAATTACACCAGGAATTAGTGACACTGCTTATACAGACCCAGTCAAATTTCAGGAAAAGTGTTTCTAAGCCAAGGGGAAAGGGAGATTTTTGATTAACGTCTAAACCATTTATAATTTGCTAAAACCCGGTGATATAAGATGGACAAGAATTTGAACATTTTAAGAGATACTTTCACAAGGAACAAATACAAGCTTTGCAAAGTTCATTCTCAGAGTTATCCATCTTTCCTAGAGCATGTAGCTATAGAGGCTTCTTCCTAAAATCCAATGAAATCACCATTCACAGTTTCAAAATAGTACTTGACTTGTAGAGAGGTGCTCTGACATTTATCCATAAGATCATCATGGGGTTCTAGATACCTCAGAATCCCATGAGAAAAGACAATTTTTTTCAGAGGGACACTTTAATTCTTCCAAAAAGGAAGCAAACCATGAGAATTTTTTTCATTAAAATAGTGAATTTGGTCATCCCCTGTGTTAAGGTACAGTTTGCTTTTACTATGTCTGCAACTATCTTTGACAGATGCAAGAAAAATGAATTTTAGAATGAAAGGTGTGAAACAGAGAAGCAAGAAGGTAGAAAGGTAGACACATGGTTAAACAGGTTAGTAGAAATAGCCTGATTTTGGTAATTGTTGAGAACTCAAGGTCCTGTTAGTTCCCATTCACATGACTGAAGATTTGATATGCTAAAAACATTTGATTTACATTTTCATAACTGTTTTACCTTGGCACCAGAAGACAGGTTATCAAAACCTTCTGTTGTATTGCCCAACCTGAGAGGACATAAAAAGACTCATGTTCAGAGGACACAGGCTCAGCACTCCCCCAAACCACAGTTCTCTTAATGTCCAGAATTAGAGCTGCTCACTCTAAACTGGGATACCCAGAAGCATTCATTTCATTTGAAACCCAGACTTTCAGTTCACTAGTCTCTGCACCCATGTGTGAACATAGAGCAGAAAACAAGTCAGTGACTGAAAATGCTGCTCCCTGAATCACCAGAAACACATTCTGAGAGCTGAGGCCACCAGAAACACAGAGTATTTCTCCCATCTCTTCTCAGGAGAAAGTGCTGGAAAATCAGTTCATCAGGGCCATTACATCCCAAAGCAACATTAGATTCGTTTGATCTGCAAACTGCTCTATCCTCAGCAATTTGTGGCTTTCTGTGTACCCTTACACCTCCAGCTTGAATCCATCCAAAAAAATATTCCTCCCCCAAAACACACATCCTTTTGTTTACTTTTACCTACCCTCCTGCCTGTTGAGCTGTACACTGCTCTATTATGTGGTCTCTGTGTTTTCCAGGCAGATTTTCCTCATCTGAGGGATCTCTCAAGTGAAGGTTATTTGAATAAATGAGGATGCTATAGCCCACCCACTCTAAGCCCCCTATCTGTCTTCTGAGAGCTGGCCCTTACAAGGAGCCAAGAGTTTTTGTCTTTGGACTGCAGAAGTCTAGAGGGATTCCTTTGCTAACATGAATAGATGTAGTGGCTTTCAAAGTAATAATTTAGATATACAGTCAAATAAAACCTAGATATCTTAGAAAAACAGACTTTAGAGGACTTCTTTTCTTGCCACAGAACATGAGCTAACCGCAGAACTAATTTTTATGATCTCTGTGAATCAGAAACTTAGTTCTGGGAATTCCCAGAGTTCTTAAGTCCAACCATACCAAATTATACTATTTTAGTTTGTGTGCATACACAGAGAAGTTGTCTTGGGCCTTGTAGATTTGTCTGTCCAAACAGGTACTTCCCTGGGATGCCCCAATGATCACAGCCAGCTGATATTTCACAGGGCAGTAATTTTGATTTCTCTATCAAACTCACTCATATCAGCATAGCAAAGCTTATACTTGCAGATGTTAGTGTTGTTGATGAAAGAAACATTGACAGGGGAAGGTTTTACATATTGATATAGTGAACAGCTACAAGCAGGATCATGCCAAGTGATGCTTGGGGGCGGGGGCTGAGAGATGGAGGGGGTCTTTTTGTACTGAAGGCATTGCTGAATATCAAATGGCAGGTATCAGAGTGACAGCTTTTGTTTTCATAGCCTATTGAAAAGTTAACGAAGTAAAGAAGATATAATCATTCAGGTAAAGCAGGATACAAAGCAGGCCAGGGCTTGCAGTAAAAATGCATAAAGTTATTTCACTAAAAGACAGAGGCACTTGCCCATGGCAGGTGCAAAACTTAGGCACTGCTCTGATTGCCTCAAGAAAGGAAAAAACCTGCAGAAAATGTTGGGACATGTTCTAAGCCTCCTCAGCAGCCGTTCTTTTCTCTTTTTTTTTCTGTTCCCTTTTTTTTTCTTGTTGAATACTTTAAGTCGTATCTTTATTGTCTGCCAGCAAAGGCTGTGGTTTTCAGGGCTCCAAGCAATTGGGGAGAGAGAGCACACACAAAAATCTTAAGTGGTTTAGAGAAGTATCTGAATCAGGAGATTTCTGTTCATGACGAGGATGATATGGCAGAGCTTTAAAGAATGTGTCTGCTGTAAACCAGAGAAAGAACAATATTTGAGACTGACTCACATCTGTCTGACTCTGCTCATGAGGTGAAGGAAAAATGTTCACTTCAGCTGTCACTTGAAAACTTTGACTGTTTGGTTTCCTTGGTTTCCCCTTGATGTTACGTGTCGAAGTCCTCCTTCTTTTGAGGCATACGTGCCCCATTGCTCTCAGCATGTATCCATTTTGCCATCTCACAGCACACCAAGGTTTGCTCCAGGATCCTGCTCATCTTCTGGTGGTCAGTAAGGCCCCCTGCCCCGGGAAGGCAGAGCAGGCACAGCTGGACCCTGCTTGTGGCACAGCTGAGATCTGGGAGCACCTGTAGCAGAACCTTGCCAGCAGCTCTGTTCTGCATAGCTCCTGCACCGAGGGGCTCATTGTGTCCCACAGGACACTGACACCCCCCTGGCATTACAAAGAAAGGGCCCAGAGTTTGGGGTTGCATATCTCCACATGACATGCTACTCACCCACCCTGCAGCAGCTGAGCCAAGCTCTCAATGCATGCTCAGCAGAAACCACGGGAACACCAGAAGGGCATTCTGTGCTCAGATCCGTGACAAGGACAAGCAAGGGCAAAAGGACATGCTGGAAGCAGTAGAAGATTTTGCAAAGAAAAATCCTTATGATTTGATGAATCATCAAGTGAAGAACTTCTCAAAGCTGCCAGAAAACACAAAAATGGACAAAGGAACTCTTTTGATATCAGAATAGTCAAGAGATGCCAATTTGTTCAGCCAAACCCATCACTCTGTGATAGCACATGGATATCTGTTTTCCTAGCTGCCTGCTTTTGAAATGGTTAGAGACTCCCACTGAAAACATGAGGTGGTGTAGATGGAGTTTAAAGGAAATTACTAATTTGGACTGGAAATTGAAGGTACTCAAAAACAAGATCAACTCCCCACTATCATTGAGGGGTGGGGGGGAAATAGAAGAAGCCAAATTTATGCTATACCTTATTGCTCAAGCTCAGCAGTACCTGGAAGACTCAGAAGCAGGCACTGACCTGCATGCATTTTTCCAGTCCCAGCCCTTAGTGATATGAGTAAGAGACAGGAAAACAGAGGAAGCTTTGAAAACACAGGCTTAAAGGACAGAAGTGCACGAGTGAATTGTTTTCTGCAGCAGCTGCCACACACCGAGAGCTGTACAATCTAGCAAAATTCCTTGCAAAACCAATGGCAGAGGCATTTAAGCCAGGAAGAAAAATCCCTTCTGGATGAAGTTTTGTTTATTTGTTTGCTTGTGTGACTGATCCCCACGCAAGCAAACACACACCTGTCTCTCTCCCTTCCTCCTTCACGTGCACAGTCAGGAGCTGTTTGTGTAGGAGAAGACTTCGGTAACCCAGCTCCTTCTCTCCCAGCAGTTCCTTGCTCTCCCTGGCAGTCACTGAAGCAAATGGATCACTGAGCACTTCCCCAGGGAGAGGAACTTGGGTGCCCACAGCTAGATGGTGGGCAGGGGAGAGGCAGGGTTATTGCAGTGGTTTCTGTTAGCCTGTCACTCACCAGCCTTCCAGGCACACTTCCTTCTCACAAGGCAGGCCACAGCACATTGGATCTTTCCACATCAAACCCAAATTCTTCTTGACTTTTACCTCCCTGCCAGCCTTTTACCCTCATTTCCCATTCCCAGTTCCTCTCCACTCCAGGTGTGTTTTGAAATATCTCACTGATCAGTCTCCCTCTGTGGGGCAGATAAGCCATAGGGCCATAGGATAAAGAGATCAAAAATACCAGTTGTCTTTCAGAAAAGCTCTACAGCCTGCAAGCTTGTAGCTACTAGATGGCTAGAAAGCAATTGTGGTGACTACTTGGACCCAGGCTGTCTGACATAATCCATGGGATGTAGGTGAGAACTGTGTTTCAGTAGTTTCTTCTGTAGCTAGGAAGAGCTTAGGGAAATAAAATGGGAATTCAGTAGTACAGCCCACTGTCATGCATATTCAAGGTAATGGAGCCACTGCATTTATGTAGATCTACTCCATGTAAGACTCAGTGCTCTTAAAGGCGTTTAAATACAACTTTCAATCTGTGTGGGGTTTCAAACTCCAGCACTTTCAGATTCAAATTTAAACAGAGTCACAAACTCTGCAGAGTCACAACTTAATGTGACAAATTTAATTGGGATAAGCATTTGAAACAAGAAAATGTCTAATAAATTGTGTTTATGACTATGTTCACAGAAGTTGATCAGCAGTATGAGAAAAAGCAACCATAATCTACAAAAAAGATATATAATAAAAAACAACATGGAAGAATACTAGTCAAAATGACAGAAAAAATTAAAAATTATGGAAATAAACTGGCTGAGAACTGGACATCAGTAAAAACACTGCTGGCAGAGGAGAGACAAATGTGTCCATAACTCTAAAGGTCTCCTATCACCTTTGTACAGAACTCTCTACAGAGTTTACGTTATAAGCATAAATAAGATGAGATGTCAGTGAGGCCTGCTCCAAGTAAGGAAGATGTGAACCTTTGCTGATAGCAGTGGATTTTTACAGCAAAAAAGAAGGATAGTTTGGCAGAGGAGACATGAGAAAATACTGGGCTCAGAATCACAGTGTGATCCAAGACCTTCTCAGAGCAGGATCTCTGTCCAGATTCCCAGCCTGCCTGTCCACACTCAGTCACTTGAGCCAAGGATTATTTCATGTCAATAAGCTCAGTCTTTTTCCAGGGAATAGGAAATTCATCCAGTGTGGATGAATTGGCTGATATATGAAAGGAACAGCTCCAGAGAAAATAATTTTAATTACTCTGTAGAACAGGCAGCACAGGCAAACAGTAGAAAGTAAAAAACTCAAGGGAAAAGGAAAAGCTGATTCCAAAAGAATAAGCCCAAAAGAGGAGTGTGTATCTGATGTGTCATCAGTGTACTTTGCAATTCCCTGAAATGGAGGGATGTGTCATGTTAACGTGTTGTTGCCTTCCTCTGGGATAAAGGGCATACCACGTATCAGGATTCTCCTGTCCTCTAGTGAAGGACTGATACCTGCAGAAGCCACACATTCCACCTGATTGCAGCTAAAAACAGAGTATCTGATTGCATTTTTAACAGAAACTGTGGTTTTAGAGATTTTTTTAAGGTGGCAGCCACTTGTTGACTATTATATGGTAAGAAGGAAATCCCACCAAAAAAAAAAAAAAAAGGAAAAATATTCCACATTTCAAGTTATAGATAGCCATCAGATCACCCAGATCCTGGGCCAGTAGGAAGCAGCAGGTATTCTGAGCTGTATTTAAAAAAATATATACTTTCTCAGGCTAATGTTCAAAAAGCTCAATAGGACTGAATTTTCCTATGAAGAGCTGCTCTGACAAGCAGACTGCAAGGAGCAGGTTACTCCTGAAATTTCCCCTACTTAGTGCTCAAATCTGAGGAGAGGTTTTTGCAAGAAGCCTACTCTGCTGTGCTGAGTAAGCCACCTCAGCACTGGTTTAGCATTGAAGCCACACTTTAACTAAAGGCCCAAACCAGATTGTCATCTAGAGAGTGCTCCCCTGATTTTCTTACCTCTGACTGCTATATTGCAGAGGTGAAATGCCACCAAATGGACTAAAAAAAAAATATTAACAAATGTTTTGTAATTATTTTGGCAGCAAATTCACTGCAATTACAAGGAAATTGCATTTAACCATGTTTTATGGGCTTAATTTTCTGTTCAATTAATGCAATTGTTTTGCAACTGTTAATCTTAACTTTAGCTCAAATATTTAATCCCAAGGCAGAACAAATTTTTACAGAGCTTTATGGAGCTGATTTGTTGTGTGTATCATAATGAGATCAGGTTGTTATAAAATGAAGGAATTCTTTATTAAATAGTCAGCTTTGCTGATCTTAATTGCAAGCTGCATCTCTACACGGCACCTGTACATTCTGATGTGTTGTCATAACCCTCAGAGCTATGTAAACAAGCAAGTCCTGTCGTGTTGCTGGCTGACTCCTGCAATCACAGAGACAAAGTGATCTCCAAGGAGTCAGGTATACGAATGTACATTTAGGGGGAAAAAAAAAAAAAAGAGAGAGAAGAAAGAAAGTAAAGAAGGAAGGAGAAGTAGTTAAGCAATAGGTCATTTTTTTAAAAATATGTGTTTAACGGGGAAGAAGGTGAATCATTAAAAAACTCAAAAGGAATAAATGATCTCAGAAACTCAAGGAATACAAGCACATCTGAATTCCTGATTCCAAACTGAGTTTCCACCAGTGCTGGGGGATTTTGGTTTCCACAGAGGTAAAACTAGCACCTCGAGGAAAAAGCCCACTTCAACATCTACAGTTTTTTAATCCTGGTTTGAAACTGGGGCTCTTCTGTTTTCTCGAGGCAAATTTTGAAACGTGCCACAATTCAGCAACAGTTCCTCTAGTTCATCCACAGGTTTTTAGAAGAAAGATTTATAAGTCAGTGCTGCGCTAGTAGGAGTATGAGCAGACAGATTCCTAGCTGGCATAAATCAGCATCGTTCCACCACAGTATATTGTGCAACATTGATTTACACCAGCTATGAAATTAGCCCACAGTGCTCTGCCATGAAAAAAAAAATATAACTCCCGGCAGCAGCAAGGAGGTGAAAACCTTCAAGCTAGCCTGATATTCATCTGTCTAGACCAGACAGATTTTGATCACTGTCACACTCCCTTTTCATTTATCCATCAAGTGGTCCTTGGCTCCAGAGGTGAAATTTTCAGAAGAGACTAATATTAGACTGAACTGCTTACACAGTGGGAATAGTGTGAGGCTGAAGCTAAGTAGTTTACAAAATCTTGGCAGAGTCTACTCATTCCCAAGTTACAATATGCACCAGGCTATTTCTGACAGAAGGTGATGCACCCAGAGAAAAGGTGGACTCCCAGGGAAAAGGTGGAATTTCAGAAGAGATGGAGTCTGGTGGTGGTGTGTGTAAGAGGATGACTGAAAAAAAAAACAAAACAAGGAATTTTTTATGGTCATGTCTGCCAGAGTTTCAGTTGGACAGTTCGTGGTCTCATGTTTTGACCATTCACATCTGACAAACAGGTAACATCTCTGTGACATTCTCTCAATCCCTTGTGATATTGGCTTTGAGCTCCAGAGATGCAAAAAACTTCAGGAAATAAATATCCTGTGTTTTAAGATCCTGTACCTTAAAGGTATCCTGTGCCTTTATCTGCAGCACCTAATAATCTAAAAGTGCCTCTTGGCAGAATTAAAATATTGAGGCAAAGACCAAAATTATGACTCTTCTGGCTCTAATGCATGTACTGTTTGCTCAAACCATCTGCAACAACCAGGAGAAACAACTTGCTTATAAATTCGGATTTTGCTTTGAAATAGCCAAAGATTTGCCAAAAAGCAGTCTCTGGAATTAGCAGTGTTCTTTAACACTTTGAGAGCCGCTGACAGATAAACCATTTCAAACAGTAGTTAGTCAAGCCTCGCAAGACGTGTCCACAGTACATTTTCCTGTGCTACACTGAGTGACTAGACAAGAGTTTCTGCACATTGTCTTCTTATTGATGTAAATCAGAAATTATGCCTTCATCACTCTCCTCTCAGACTTTCTCAGAACCTTCTTCCTTGGGTCAAAATTCTTTAGCAAATGCACAAAAACCAGTGCTAGCAGACACTGCTGCTCTTTTTTTCTTTTTACTTTTTTTTCTTTTATTCTTCCAAGCCCCCCCCGCCCTCGATTTTCACCTTTCTTCAGCTTTTCCTTTATTTTCACCCAAAGGGCAAAGCAAAATACAAGCCAACAGTTTGCTCCCTGGAGACACAGGCGAGGAAAGGTGGCTCTGGCCACATTTCCAAGCCCGTGCCTCCCTGGCAGCCCAGTCTGAGCGCTGCCGCGCAGCTGTGCACACCTGCCAGGTGCTGTGTGAGCAGCTCGGGGAGGTGCACATGTTAATGTGAGTGCCCCCCTGTGGTACCGTACTGGCAGCTGAGCCTCGGGAAAGAAAAGCCACTTGTTACCCTGCAAGAACCTGTTCTTGCAGAAAGCATCAGGTTTCACGGCAGGTTGGCTCCCCTGTGCTGTACGAGCAAAACAATTAGAATAAACTGTTGGAATCACCGCTGCTAAAGCCAATCTGGAAATGCTCCTACGAGCATGGGAACAAAGCGGTGAGGCTCTTCACAGTGTTGAAGCAGTATTGAACAATGTCATTAAGGGCTGGGTTCAGCCGCAGTTGTGAGTTATTATGGTTTGTTTATTGTTAGCATTGCCTGGCCAGGCCTTTGAGGCAGAGGAGCTTAGTGTGTGAATGGCAGCATTTGAGTGAGAGTCACCACCACCAATCACTTTTGATCCCAACAAAGCTGTGCTCTTCAAAGCTGGATGACAGGGAAAGAGGGCCCAAATGTGAGAACAGCTTCTAGGCAAGGGAGGCATCAAAATTCCTCATTCGGCTCTAACACCCTGAATTAAGCTTGGACAGTCCTGTAGCTGCTCCTCTAACTGAATGTAATGGCAGCAGAATCAAGCTGGAGTGAAGCAGCTCCAGGAGAGCTGTTCCATGTGCTTGAACACCTCTTCCCTTTCCCCAGCATGCTGGGGAGTGACCACACAGCCGGGTGTGGAGTGGAGGACAGCCACTGGGGAGTGGAGGACTGCATTAGCCCATGGACAAAACTCCACCGGAGTCCTTCCCCTGAGGCTGACTGGAGCAGAAAGGGAGGAAACCCTTGCAAGGCCTGCGACTTTTTGACCTTATTTCTGTCACCTGCTTTAGAAAACAATATACTCAGTCCCCCTTCTTTGAGAAAAGGAAAACTGCTCGAGTTTGGATCAACACTCTCCCTTCCTAATATTTCCACCCACTTGGGTTGAGGATGACTCTAGGTTCTGGTTCGCACCTTGGGAAGTTGCAAAGGACCAGTCAGCCCTCTCCTTTTCCTGGGACTTCTTGGTGACAATGTTCCTAATGTCACTTGTTCAACTGCTGACTTTTTCTTTGCTACCAGTAGTGCTTTAATCCATGTCTCCAATCAGGAATTCCAATAGGTCAAATGTTCTCAGTTAGCTGTGTAATAACTCTATTTTCTCTTGCTTTGACAATAATTGGGAGGGATGGGGTTGGTTCTACATGTAGTGAAATGCAGTAAAGAACTGGGGGGATTTTAGCCTACATTAATAGAAAATTTAACTTTTGTTCTTCCTCTCAATTGTTCTCTGAGAGTCATGTCTGAGACCTTGAGCTTTCACTATTCTTAATGACAGTCTGCGTGAAAAGCACCCCGCCTTTTTCGTATCTTCCTTTGGATATTGTGTCAAACTCAGAACCCAGGTTTGAAAATGTTGCCCATACCTATTTACTCATCCTTGTAATTAGATAAGTGATGGGAGGAGTTCATCTGTGTTTTACAGGATTCATGTAAGAGCATGTCCACTACCTTACTCTGGAAATTACTCAGCCTAAAAGCCTTGCTTTTCAAATGTTTTCCTTGACAATCAGGTGACTTAAACATCTTGTTCTCTTTTCAATTCAAAAGTCATTTCATTCACTCTTCTTAGCCTTTTTGAGAAGCATTTCAGCATTTAAATGAAATATTAGACCAATAAGTCTGGATTACGAACTCCATAGAACAAATTTCCAGACATTGCCTTGCCAAAGAATCTCAAGTATTGTTTGTAGAGGTTCCTTTTATTGTCTCGTGTGTCAGATAGCACTCTACCCCTTCCTAGAATTTTATCTTTTCTGATCCCAGAAAGGCCTGTGAAAGGGAAACTCAGTTACAGTCTATTTTGGTGCATATATTAGGATGTGGAGATCCCCACAGGAGCTGACTGCAACTACATTATTGGCTTCATTGCTAGAAAGCTCCCAGATGGCAAGATATGTATTTTCAGCCACTACTAGACTAACATCACTTTGAACAAGTGACCTAGAATGGTATCTCATCATCAATTCACTGAGTCATCCTATCCCCATAAATACAATTTCACTTAACAAAATGGCATTTCTGGAGTAGTTAATCCAGTTTATGCTTTAATCCCTTTTGGTATTTAAAAGGAAAAAAAATCAAAGCAGCTAAATATTGAGGAGTACAAGGCAATATTCTCCTAAGAATTTCAGGACAAATATGGGAGGGGAGAGGAGAGGAGAGGAGAGGAGAGGAGAGGAGAGGAGAGGAGAGGAGAGGAGAGGAGAGGAGAGGAGAGGAGAGGAGAGGAGAGGAGAGGAGAGGAGAGGAGAGGAGAGGAGAGGAGAGGAGAGGAGAGGAGAGGAGAGGAGAGGAGAGGAGAGGAGAGGAGAGGAGAGGAGAGGAGAGGAGAGGAGAGGAGAGGAGAGGAGAGGAGAGGAGAGGAGAGGAGAGGAGAGGAGAGGAGAGGAGAGGAGAGGAGAGGAGAGGAGAGGAGAGGAGAGGAGAGGAGAGGAGAGGAGAGGAGAGGAGAGGAGAGGAGAGGACTTGCTGTGATTTAGGATGGCAGAAATCCTTATCTGTTTTTACATAATTTGTTTTTAAAGATATTAAAATTATAGTGTCAGATCATTCCATAATTTAATGGCTTTAGCCAAAATCTGTCTTATATGACAAAGAAGATCACAAACAAGATATTTTCTTGTAAAAACAAGTATGGACTGACCTCTTTTAGGGCATGATACCTCTGTATTTCTGGAGGTACCAGAAAAACATTTGAACCATCTTTCTGCCTTGCCATCAGTGATTTGAAAAAACATAGAGAAGAGGGACACATTCAAACACTGGGTCCAGAACTGGGAGGTGTAATTGTTCAATCAGATGTGCAAGAGAGGAAGAAAAAACTGAATCTTGAAGGATTTTGAGTATGATCCAGATATTAGTAGGACAATGCAAGATCAGTTTACAACTTAAGCAAACACAAAAGCATGTGATCTGTTTTCATGAACAGGTGAAAATGCAAATAATATTTTACAGTGTTTAAGGTAGAAAGCACAGCAGGCAAGGTTATCTCTGTGAGACATCTACCCACTATACCAAGCCTACTTCATAGACCATTGTTTTCTTGCAATGATAAGAAGCTCCCCCGAAACAATTCTGTGCCTCCCAGGAAAAGTCATTCTTCAACAGCATCCAGCTTTTTTTTCAATTCTGCACCAGAAGTGTCTGTGATGTTTTGCTGCCACTATGCTACCTGCATGTCTGTGACAAAGCCTGCCTTGTCCTTAATCAGAGAAGATTTAAAATATTCTTGAGCAACACTGACTGTATAAGATAGCAAAAGAGAACCATAAAATGCCAGCCACCATCTCTTCCCTTGTATACTGGAGGGAAGTGTTGTCATAGCTTCTTAAAAATGTTGGTTGGAGGGAAAACCTCTGGAGGTTGCCTGTACCAGCCAGTGACTGTGGCCAACACTGTGTTATGTCAGCTGGCATTTTGCTAGATGAGTCTTGAAAACTGCTACAGGTGGCAATTTTACCACCATTTCAGATATGATGCTCATCACCACTACCTGCTGATGAATAAACTTTCCAGGTTTTGGTCTGAACCTCCCTAGTTACAGCTTGCAATTATTACCTTAAGACTATTTGCTCATGTAGCTAGCCTAGTTGTCTAGTAACTAGTAAGTAGCTGTCTGAAAAGAGTTTGGGTCTTTTGATATGTCTATCATTTTCTTGTTAGTAATTGTAAGCTACATTTGATAAATACTTTTTCTTTATCAAATGAAACAAGCCCACATTTTCCAAATCAAGCCATGTGCTCCACAATCCTATGTGTGTTTGTGGCCTCCCATAGGACCTTACTCAGTGTCTCAGTATCTCTCTCTAACTGAAGAAACCAAATCTGGCAGAGTATTTCAGGTGAAGCCTCACCAATGCCAAGCAGAGATAGTTTCACCAACCTGTTGTCCAAGCTCATCCTAGTGGCATGTGGTTTCCCCTGCTGCAAGCACTCTGCTGGCTTGGAGGCAGTTTGGCTGTTTCCCAGACACTCAGTTCCCATCTGCACTGATGCAGAGGGTTACCACACTCCACAACTTTGCAGCTCATGTTGCCCAGATCTAGTTTCTCTTGGCCCTTGCAGCTCTGCTAAATGGTGTGTCAACAACTTCTCCTGATGCACCACCCTCCACAGATCTACAGAGAGTGCATTTAGTCATATCATCCAGGTCACTGATGGAGATATTAAATGAGTAGTCCTGGTATCAGTCCTTTGGGTACTGTGATAGTTGCTGGCCACCAAGCTGTCCTCAGAACATCAATTATCATTATTGGAACCTACCAATCCTGCCAATTTTCAGCTCTTCTGATAATCCATCCATTCCATATTGACCAAAACTACTACTTAAAATGCTGTGGAGGTGGTCTCAAAAGCCTTTTCACATAGATTATGTTTCCTTTTCTTTCATCCATAGTCATTTCATCATAGAATACGATCAGGTTGGTGAAGCATAATATCCTTACTCTTTCCAAGTCTGCTGCTTCTCCTTATTTTCTTGTTTCTCATGTGTCTGGAAATGGAGTCTGTGAAGTTGTACTCCATGGTTTATTGAGATACTGAAGCAGAACTAACCTATAGTTAATTCCCCAGATCATCCCCTTGCTCTCATAAAACTGAATTTACTCTTAATCTTTGCTCAGCTATTGGGAACCTTCCTCAGCCACCAGGATTTTTCACTAGTAATCTTGCTATCCTGTCTGCACACTCAACACCTTTCAGTGCATCCAGCTGGCTTCTCCCTAAGATTTTGCTCCCCTGCTGATGAATGCCCCTCCCAGTCCAATTTATACCAGTATGCACAGAGGTCTGGGTGAGGGCACTTCCTCTGAAGAATGAGACAACAAATTTATTGAGTACTTCAGCATAACCCATGCCACAAAGTATGGGAACCTCAACAACTTTTTATATGGTGTGGTGTTGCCTCTCAGACCACGCATAAATCCTTGTGTGGTTGCTCAATCCTTTACATCTGGAGATGAAAATTATATGGAAGGTGGTCTTTTAGCCCTTCATACAGCTTAGAATGTAACAGGCAGTAGCCACTATCAACAAAATCCCCAAAATAAGGCAACACCTCTCAGGTGGAGCTGGAGGGATCACACAACTGTCCCACTCTGCACATTACTGAATGTCCAGGTCTATTCAAAGGGAAATTTCCAAAGGAATAAAGCAAATTAGGCTGCCACCTTCCCCTTTGAAAATTAGTAGATATTGCCATTTTCAGCTACAATGTAAGTGTTTAATTTAGAAAATTAGCTTCCTGTGTGCTCAGGGGAGCAAAAGGCTTACAGGAGGCAAGTCAGAATACTTAAAAGGTAGATCTCTACTCTGACAAAGCTCAGAGCTGGGGTGGGAAGGCGTGCTACCTTCTTAATTATTCTTTATACATTCTTGAAAAGCCCAATCCAGTATTTGTACAAAAAGTGCAGTGTTCCTACTTCACTCTAGTTTTAAATGTCATACTCTCTCACTTTTTAAGCTGAACTTCTTTTACAGAGTGTTCTAATACAATCTGTTGCTCCACAACATTTTTCCACAAGAGAGAAAATAGAAGCGTATTTAATGTGCTAGTCCCAAGATAATTTTTTAAAGGAGGTCTAAGTAAAAGAATGATAGATAAAAGCTGGATGTTCTCAGCATATTGAAAAAAGAAAAAAATCCTGTTTATTTGTCGTTTTTGGAAAGAAGAACATGACAAGCACGTTTGATGTGGAAGAAAAGCTTGCTTGTAGATGCTGGAGAAATTATTCAAGGACAGTTCAATCATATAAAAAATGACCCCTGCATTACTGCCAAGGTCAATGAGACCTAGAGCAACCTGCCACAAAATTGTAGTTTTGTCTGCTTGTTTGGGCCATTTCATCCCTTTTCTTCATTTCCTTTTGGTGCTTTGGAAACAGCTAACACTCCTCCACTTCCAGTGTACTTGGCACTCTACCCAAGATGCCTGAAAATCCCTCAGAAGGATAATATAGACCTTATGAGGTCATTTTTTCCCACTCACTCTTTGGAGGGAGGTATGAAGTGATGATATTGTACTGCATCAAGTGACAGATGCTATCTTATTTTTTCTAGTTCTCTCTCCAACTCATTTGCTAACTTCCACAAAGTCTAAGTACTTCAGCTGTTTATGCTTTGTACAATCATAATTAGTCGTATCCTGCCTTGAGTTTATCTGCTGCTATCCTCTTAAGAAAATCTGTTCCCCTTCTAAAGGCTCTGAGATCTTACACCTGTATAAAATACCACTCTTGAGAACATGAGGTATTATACAGTCTTTATGGTTAATATTCTCATGAAAGCACTTTTATTGCAATGCAGTTCTGGTCATTCCTCTCCCTCTAACTCAAGGGAATTTGAAGCTGCTCCTTGAAAAATTTGCAGGCCATATAAAACTACCAGTGACTTCAACTGGAGCCAGTTAAGTACGTCAGAGGGATTAAAAACTGATAAGAGAGGGAAAGAATAGGACTATGTTTTCATTTGCACATTAATCACACATTCCTCATCACTCACCTTTTTTGAATTCTTGATTAGCATCAAATGACCTTAGTTACATGGTATTTTTTGTTATCTAGGAAATGAAATACAAATAAGACTTTATAACAAAAGACAAAGACAACACCAAAAGTAATAATCACAATGCAAGCATCTAAACAACCTTCACTAAACTCCAAAGATAGAGACACTGCAATTTTATGTATCTTGCAGACTTTAGGAATTAGTAGGTGAAAATCAGGGGGAATCACCACACAGAGAGCAAAAAGACAAGAGCATGTTCTTTCTCTCTCTGTGTCCATAGGAAGTATGAACACAAGACTTAAGGTGGTAGCCGACAGCAGATTTTCATTTTCCTACCATGCTTTAACCTTACTCAGAGCATGCAAATCTTTTTTGTTTCTGTTACGTTTGTCCAGTTATTTACTCTCCTTAAGACGGAGTTCTTACCAAGGGAAAAATGTCATACAAAAGAAGTGTGTGCATGAATTTGAGCATGTGAGCATTTATCAACAGCTCTGGCTCCCCCCTTAGTATGGACCACTTCAGCTAATCTTGAGTCACAGCTGCATTGCCCTCCCTTGCCCTTCCAGCCCAAAACATCATATTGCTTCAGCCTGTACCTGCATGGATGTATACCTATAAATACATATGGACACTTAGTGCATGCACCAGAGCCACACATATACTTTGTACGAGCAATCTATCCCTTGAATAACTGGACAGAGATAGGATATGGCTAAAAGTCAACTGAATGAAATAACAGGAAAACCCAGTGTTTCATATGGAGGAGATGGCATGGAGCAAGTTTTTATGTCATTAGTATAACATTAAGAAATCTTACCTCATTTCCTCAATTAGTCTTTTCCCATTGTGCCTATAGCCCAAAAGGTTTACTTATTTGAGCTTGAAAGGGTGGAGTGTTTTGGCAGCCACATTAAGTTGCTTTTAATTGAGGGGTTTGGCTGTCTGGTTACATTTCTTTACTATACCTAATGTTGTGAATGTTATATAATAACTTTGGTACAAATCTTTTTTCTTGGTTTTCATATCCAATGAAATCCAGACCAAAGTGCCACTGAGACATTGAGAGTACTATAAAAATGAAAATTAGTCTACTATCCATATGAGAATTTATAAGCTCTGCAAACTTCCAGGTTTTTTTGGGGACTTAAACGTGTAGAAATTATCAGATTCTTGACTGGCATTCACCAGTTTTGAATTATTGGAAACACCGTCTTTCCTCTCATCAGAAAAAAATGCCAAAATCTTGGGCAAATGGGGAGGGCAGAAAAAGGCCTCATGCTGGTTGAAATAAAATGCTCATAATTAAAACCCAATAAAAATTTTCTCTAAAGTGATTTGGTTTTTTGGTAGATGAACTAACTTTGTTTGTATTACATGACAAATTCACAAAAACCATTACTATCAATTCTTCCATTCAAGGAAAACTTAAAACATTATTATAACATTTTGCAGCGCCAACCACTTATACATTTTTAAAGCATCACGAAATAGAATTCATATGCTTTTACAAATGCTCCAGGGCCATCTATTGAACATTCTCTACTCTGTAGAGACGCAACAATTCTTAGGGCTAACTGTCTTTGAAAGACTTCAGAAGCCATTTGATGCAAATTTATGGAGTTAGGTTAGTGTAAATCCAGATTCATAGTTTATATCTATATAAGGCAGATATGAGAAAAGAGCACTGAGCTCCAGAGCTCACACAGACAGGAAAGCCCAGCCCTGGAGCTATGGTGTATACGGTAGCAACTGTGTGATCTCTTACCAGTGAAGGTGCTCTTTTTATGCAGCTAGGGTGTCTTTAAAGAGTAAAACCCAGTCTAAATGTAATGCATTTCTTCAAACTCATCCTGCATCATATAAAACCTGCTTTAGACTCAGCAAAACTACAAATGGAAATCGCAGTAGTCACCATCAAGTTCCATAAACAGTTTGCACTACATGTAGTTGAGTCCTCCTGACTGAGCAAAAAGCACTTTGGAGCTACCAATTATGATATGAAATACCAGCTAAAGTTTCTCAAATTAACTTCTTCCTAGCATATTCTTCTTACTGTTATCATATTTATTGATGGATTTGATTTGATTTTTGACTTTTATTTCTCCAGAGATAAATCTGAAAATTTTAGTGGAACTTTTCAGTTAGAGAGAAGGGAGTAAGGGGAGTGGTCCTGCAGAAGAGGGACGTGGATGGGACAGATGGTTCTTTGTAGGCTTCCTGTCTTCCTGTGACAGCACAACTGGGCTATACCAAGCCTTATGTCCAATTCTATTACCTAATACAAGGGCACAAACATGTAGAGGTGTGCAGGCTCTGTGTAGGAGATGATATAGAATGGGAGGTAATGACCTGACCTCACACATCCTGGCTTTTCCATCGAGTAATGCCATACCTGCCCCTAAACAAACTCATTGCTCTTTTCCTGCCTTGTCTAACTATGTTTGTCTGCCTCCAGATGGGACTTCCTCCCCTGTGCTCCTGGGGCTTTCCTTTTTGCCCCTCCTCTTTCTCATGTCTCACTAGTTTTATTAAGAATTTACTCTTATTACCTTCTTGTGTCTTCAGTCTTCCTTCTAATGACAAAGCCTTAGCTAATAAGGTTTCCTACACCACTTCTACAGTCCTGCTATGCATAGCTGCTTTTCCTCTTATCTTTCCCCTGCTGCCTACTTCTCTGCCAGTATCCATCCTGGGATTTTCCCCTCTGCCTTCTGTCCAGCTATGCCACCAGTTTTCCTCTACATGGCAGCTGCATGTATACAATACAACACACCATAGATAATACCAGGGTGGATTGTATGGGGGTGCTTGCAGAACATGCGCTGGTGATTTTGTAAATGAAATTAGTGGTTTCCTAGAAATAATCACCAGCAATATGCTCCACAGGCAGTACTTGAACCAATGTTTCCTGACTACCATTGCCCCTTTCTTTCAATCTTCTTAGTTCAAGGGATAAGTTGCACATGGATTTTTTTCTGAAGTAATCAGCACTGTGTACAAGCAGAGGCTGTCAAGAGATAATACTTCTGTCCCTGAATCTCTTCCCAGATGCTCCTTGCTGTTGTTCCTATCTTCATAAATTCACTTCTAAATCTCATATCCTTCATTTTAGCCAGACTAAAGTCTTCAAAACAAGTCTTGGCATATCTGGATTATTTCCTTGCTATATATAGACCAAAATAAAATGGCCAGCTACAGTGTGACCTGGTGAGAACATACGAAACGTCTCACAGACTTTAGAAACAGCTAGCTGTGGAAAAGTGTAATTAACTCACAGGAAGGCTACTGTGACATGAAGGAAGAATTTCCACCATGTTCTGCTACTGGATCTGACTTGGTCTTATGGAAAACTGTACTCTGGTGCAGGGAACTTTTGAAACTTTTGGAAACATATGCATGCACATATATATAAAGCATAAAGGACAAAAGTGTTAAAGGTGCTGGATTTGATCCATGTATGTAGACAAATCTTGTGGAGAATGGGGGAATATCAAGTTTCTCGTGATGTTTCTATTTAAATTATCTAGTCAAGTCTACCAAAATTCAAAGTATAGGAATACTGAGACTGATGGTCTGAAAGCAGAATTTTCTCTTTTCTGTATTGAATCAGATTTGACTCAGTTTGTCTCTATATGAAATAAATGCTTAAAAATCTCTTCTATTGCAACCAAAAAGTTTAGTAAAATAGTCACATTATTGTCACTTAAAACATGCTTTACTGGTCACAGTGCAAAATAATGACTGAAGATTAGGATAGGATAGGATAGGACAGATAAATCTCAACCCCCAGATGCTCTAGGATGGGTGGCTTCACATACTGGCTTGGCCCAAGTGATGGAAGTATGGGAGACCATACAAAAGATTGGAAGAAATTTGAAGAGCCATTTGAAGGGGCAGTTTTTTAATTCCAGTACCACTGCCATGTATATGGGAATCTTTAGAAATGTTGCTAAATTTTGGCATGGAGTAAGACAGTATATGCATACTAGGGGAAAATATAAGGGCTGAACAATGGAGCAGCCACTGAAAAAAGCAAACTAAACAAAGCCAACTAATGCTCCACACTTTCTTAGCTGTGATGCATTAATGAACAGCAAATAGGTATGAAATGTCAGAGAAGAGACACCATATAAAGAGAATTTGATTAATTAGGGGAGATCAGTGACAAAATTTATTTTATTAATTTCATCAGCATCCCTAAATACTGTGAGCAGATCTTCAGCTAGCTTGCCAATTTTGGACATTGGGCACTTCTTAGTTATATTTAATCTAAGGTTATTTCCTATATTTTGTGAATAATCAACCACAGCCCACTGGCTACAGGCCACTGATAGGTGAAAAGTCAACAGACATTTCACTCTGTTTGTCCTGTTTCAGACTAAGGTTTGTAGGCCGCACCTTGCAGAAACATTATTATGAGACTTATTAAAAATCTATTTTTGCTGAAAACAATGCAAACGGAAGGAAGTGAGCCTGTCAGGAGACTTATTTCCTATTCAAGCCGACAGGTAGTTGGAGAATGGCCATCTGGAGTTTAAAAATTGCCAGTCAAGCCTCTCAGATTTGTCCCTTCCTGCATTAACACATTCACTCTGGATAGCACAGCGATGTTGTCATGGCACAACAAACAAGAAGCAAATTTCAGAGGCGGGGGAAGGAATTGAAGGAAGTTAGTTAGCCATGAGAAAAATTGTTTGCTCTTGCAGTGCTAATAGCCAAGAGGCAAACACTTGGACATGGTCCACTCATCTGGAAACACTTTAGTGTCATGGGAGCACCAAGGTACCGAGCACAAGAAGCCACGGGGCAAGGGTTGGGCTGCCGGCACGGCTCCATCCCCACAGCCCGCCTGCTCCCCGGCTCCCACAGCCAGATAGGCAAGTGTCCCAGCTCACACTGCTCTTGGCAAAACAGATCCTGCCTTCTGCCTGCGGTTCCAGGGTGCTAAATCTTCATTTCCTGAAAACAGGAAAACTCTTCACCTAAAGCCAGCTCTTACTCTGAGTCCTGCTGCTCCTTCTGCAAGGAATTGCACATGACCCCATCCCTCTGGTTAAGTGAGTCTAACAAAATCACAAGTAATCAATGTGAAAAGCAAGTGAAGGCTTCAGGAGAGGAAAACTCAGCAGCCCTCCAGCACCTCCCCCCACAGCTGACCATCCCTTTTGCACTTCACTGTGTTGACAGGATTACCCTACAGTTTTAGACTCTAAGTCACATGAGGCTTCTGAGCTGAAGTCCATTTTCCTCACCAGTGAGTGAATAGGAAATTGCCTGCATGACTGGTTTGCTTGGCTTGTTGCAGTCCTTGTGCTGGCTCCAGAAAAATTTGTTTTCACCTTCAGCATGCTTTAACTCTTGGCTAAGAAAACATCATTCACCAAGGGTCTATCACCAGAGTGTGGTTTGGCAAATTCATGTGTTGCAAAATACTGCCTGACCTAAAAAAAGCTTTTATATAATAGTAAGTCTTGCATGTGGATCCAAGCAATCTCAAGCACAATACTGGGGAGAGAACGGATTGAGAGCAGCCCTGAGGAGGACTTGGGGTGTTGGTCATGAGAGGCTCAACAAGACCCATCAATGTGCACCTGCAGCCCAGAAAGCCAACCATCTCCTGGGCTGCATCAAAAAAAGCACGTCCATCAGGTTGAGGAAGGGGATTCTGTCCCTCTACTCCACTCTCATAGAATACTGCATCCAGCTCTGGGGACCCCAAAATAAGATCATGGACATGCTGGAGTAAGTCCAGAAGAAGGGCACTAAGTTGACCACAAAGCTGGAGTAATTCTACAAAGACAGGGTGAGAGAGAGTTGGGGTTGTTCAGCCTAGAGAAGAGAAGGCTCTGGCAGACCTTACAGCAGCCTTCCAGTACCTAAAGTGTGCCTATGAGAAAGATGGAGAAGAACTTTTTACAGGACAATGTAGTGATAGGGCAAGAGGAACTGGCTTCAAACTGAAATAAGGTAGGTTTAGATTAACTATAAAAAGGAATTCTTGACTATGAGGGTGGTGAGACACTGGAACAGGTTGCCCAGAGGGGCTGTGGTTGCCCCATCCCTGGAAGTGTTCCAGGCCAGGCTGGATGGGGCTCTGAGCAATCTGATCAAGTGGAAGGTAAGGGGGTTGGAATCATCTTTAAGGTCTCTTCCAACCCAAATCATTCTGTGATTCTATGGTGGGGGTCTCTTTTATAAACTCATCTCTCCCCCTCATATTCATTTTATGCCTCTGTACTTTGTATTATATGCATACAGAAAGGCAGAGTCTGATCAGTAGAAGCTAGAAAAAAGGAAAAAAATAGTTTGAACTTTTTGGAAGTGTTTCTATTCAGGGGATTGACAATTATAAAGGTTTTATTCCACTTTTAAAAATTGTAATATTTTGGAGGAAGACTACCAAACTCATACACTTAACAGAAACTGTTGTAAGCATTCTGTGTCATGTGGAAAAACAAATCTCTATTTGAAAGTGACTACCAGCTTCAAAAGAAAGAGATTCCTTTCTCCACCAAAATTTTAGACCCCATTTCAGGACCCTGCTGAATCAGGGCTCTCCTATGCTGAACTCGGGCAGCTGGCATTATTGAATATTAATGTGGTAAGGTAATCCCTCAGTTATCCATGACACTTATGTTTTTGGTTTTACTTAAGTTGTAATTTTTAAAGTTGGACAAACTTGGAGGAAAAACCACCTGGCAAACAAACAAACTTTAAAAATTAAAGGAATTTTCCAAGTTCACTGGATTTGCAAGGCTAGGCATACTGCAGCTTGATTAGTAGTCAATGAAGGAGAAACAATCACACACCAGAAAGTAACATTCAAGACCTCATGAAATGTGGCCCCAACGTGTTTTTTGGTTTTTTTTAATACATGAAGGAATCAGCTGCTATGGTGATAGGCAAATAAAGTAAATAATTCCAACAAATATTCCATGAATCGGAGTTGTGAAATCTGTGGAAAAACCTTATGTTCTCCTTCCATCCTCTTGGGGTAAAGAGCTGGTCAAATGTGCTGCTTTGAGCCCAAACTTGCCTGTTGCTCCCTCCATAACTGTTCCAATGCACGCCACCAGCTGAAACAGACAAGGTGATGCAAGGTGAGAGGCTGACCTCAAAATTAACTTGGAGCATGCTAGAAGCCAGATTTCTCATAACATCATAGAAACATGCATGATGTTAACTGAGATACAGTTCCTTACTCCACAAACTAGGATCTAGCTATGTGCTACCTAAAGAGACAGACTCATACACAAAGTGTGTACTCCTTCTATTTTTTATTTATGAAAACCGTGTGAAAACTTAGTTATCAGGTAGACCTTAGGCTAACCATCTGATTATAAAATCCATTTTCTTCCTCTATTTGCAGTATAGAAATCCCATGTTGAATGCTCCTTTCAGTTTCCTTGCTGGATTTTGTATGGGCAGTTTATACCTGGTTTATTTCAAACTCTGTTTATAGTTTTTATTTTTTAAAAAAGTTGTTCTTCACTCAGATGAATGCTCATATTCACTCTTTGAATGGCATGTTTTATACTCAGCCTTGAATTCTTGGCAAACCATATATACTCAAGATCTACTAAAATATTATATCCTTGTGGAGATAGTAAATTCCCTTGAGCTTTTTCTGTAAAGACAGATAGGTACCATAATCATTTGCCTCAATTACACCTGCTATGCCATTTTCACTTTGATTTTGAGAGGTGAATTTATTCTTTTTAATCATTATTAAGAACATATGTATTTCCTGCCAAGGCAGTCTTATATAAACAATGGAGGCATATGAGAAAAATTCCTCTGAGGCCTCAGGCGCATTGACCTGTCCTGAGAACGTGAAGTGAGGAGAGATTGATGCATGTATTACCTGTCCAGGAATTTGGTAGTACTGGATTGGGTTTTGCATGGTTTCTCTCTCTCTTACTTTTACAGAAATTACACATCAGTTGAGTGTATGCATCCATGCACACACACAAATGTGCACACATACACACACACAAAAAGTGCCCCTTCAGAGCCATGAGGGTAATGTTAGACAAAAGCTGGCTGCAGTTTAGTCACAAACAGAAAGGTGAATTTCCACACCTTCATATACATTTTTGAAAGTGTAATTTCTGGTTTAGCTACATGGATATAGCAATTTGTCACTTAAATTTGTCACTCATTGACCATTACATATGGTCAATGTCCCCTCCAAAGCAAACTAGGTGAAAGGAATGAGTAGTCACGACTAGAATTATAATTGTCAGTAAAGCATAGAGCCAGGATAGGCAACTCCAAGGAGATCCTTTGATGTAGAATTTAAAAAAAAAAAGTAATTAAAAATATCATTCCATCTATTTATCTTTTTGTTTTATCTCCTGGAAGACCCACTTAAGGCCACTCATATTTTTCCAGGGATGTGGATGAAGACATTATGTAAAGGGTGACATAAAAACATTTCAAAGTAAAGTCAGCTACTTTCTCAAAAGTTCATCTGTTTCTGAAATTCAGACAGTGGGACTGTAGCTACTTGTGGCTATTTCTAGAAAATTAAGAACATGAATATCTCTTCTCCCTCTAACAATATTAATTATTAAGGCCAGAAGACAGACAGTTACAAGTCATTAGGCTGACCTTCTGCAACACACCAGTCTGAATTTCACTTAAAAATACTTGCAAACCTGTAACTCCAAGCTGACTTCCATCATACTGTTAGAAAGATGCCCAGCTTTGATTTAAATTTTTCAAGGGATGGAGAATCCATTAAATCCCCATGACAGATTGTTCCAACAGATAATTACCCTCACTTCTAAAAACGTGTTCTTTATTTCCTGTCCATATTAACATGGCTTCAGCTTCCAATCACTACATCTCTTTTTTTCCCTTATCTTCCAGAATTAAAAAGTATTTATCTATGTAGGTAATTACAGAGAGTGATTAAAACTTTACTCTAAAATGACAGTATATGGAACATTATTTTACCTTAGTATAAAAGGCTTCCCCTTTCAAGTTATACTGTAAAGAAAGAGTAAACACTGAGTGACTTTACTGTGAAGCAGGAAAGATCAGATTTTCCCTCAAGCCACTTTACTTGAACAGGCTGAAACAAAGCAACTAATCCATAAGAATCTGTATTAAAATCAACAGCTTTATTACGCCCTACTTTGCACTTTATTTCCACATGATCCGGTGTTTTGCAATACAGATTTGGTTTAGATTGGACAGTCAGTCTTGGCTCCACACTTTTGGTATTTAAGACAGATTCCCAATATCACTTCAATGGGATATTTAGGCCAACAGCAACTTAGCTTGACTTCCTTACTTCAAAATGAGACAGACTACCACACTAGACACCAGAACTTCTCCAGGTATCATTCCTTTGAACCCAGATTGAATCCTAGGGGACCATTCCAGCACTGCCTTGAACCCTGTATCACTCAGTTGGGTGGGGCTGCCCAGTACATATGCTGGCCCAAAGGCAATGATTTTGTGTAGTGGGCAAGGAAGCAGGGGACAGTGCCTTTAAGCAAATCAGATTTTTGCCTGACTAACCATTTATAATAAGATTAGTGAAAGGCATTACATTTTTCAGCCTAAATGCTCTTTGCAACCATCATGGTAAAAACACGTTTTGTAGTCTCCATCCTTTTTTGGCACAACTGAAACGTTTGCATAGCTTACTGATTTATTGTCTTGATGATCTTTTCTTTAGCCTTAGCAGTTCACAATGTCTCTTGTGACATTGCTCTTGACAACCTGATACCTGAGTAGAATTCATTCCTCTTTAGCCTCCTACCAAAAGGTAACAATTTCACTGATAATTTAATGGCTCGTGATATATACATAAGCCACACAGACCAGATCAAGTGACATTCACATGAAATGTTAGCCCCAAAATTAGGTCCCTAAATCCCTGTGTAATTACAGCTATCAATATGTTTAGTGCACATGTATCCACCATCTCTTTCAGTGTTCAGTTTGATCCTTTGGATACAGATTTGCAGCTCCTGTGCACTGAAGACCAAGCTCAGATACCATGTGCAGGAATTCTAAGGTGTTTGGCTGAACAGGGCAGGGTGGATGTTTTTTGAGATTTTTGTTGAATTTAAAGAGCAAGTACACTGTCCAAATGTAAAATATTATTTTTCTCACTGATTATTTGGATAGCCTAAATTTATTACAGATGAATTCCTTTTTATTCTTAGTTAAGTTTGCCTTTGTTACCAGTGCCAGATTTACCAGTTAATACATAAAAACATCACAGCCTTACAGACTGCAGCTTAAGAACAGATCTTCATGCTTCCTTTTGTCATTAAGTTCAACTATCAACAAAATGCACTCAGTAAATGATAAAGAGATTCAGGAAATGTTTAGTTGTAAAGTCATTAATTGTTTTTTATTCCCTTTGCAGCATTTTTTAATGAAGTCAACCTCCTAAAAATTTGCATGATCTTCTCTTTAATTAATCAAACATCTAGAGACATGTAGACTGGATCTGAAAATGAAAAGTGTCACTCATTTGCACAGCTTGTTTCTATCTACCATTCTTCAACACACTGGCATTTCCTCCTGCAGTACAATCTGATGACCCACTGCATTTTCAGTATCCCAGCTCTTCTGGCAATACAGGAATAAAAACCTTTCTCTCTGCTTCTCAGAAAGAAAGGTGAATGCTCTGCCTAATATTTTCCTATTGACAACCAGGTCCATAACAATTAATTGAGGGGGCAGGAGAGAAACTTGTGCTCCTGCCTTGGGCCCTCACATGCCAAGCTACAGCCTGGAATTTTTACAACTCTGTCCTGAAACTCTGACAAGAAGGGTTTACAACAGAAATCTTGCCAGACCCTTAACTGTAGCGACGCCACTATAATATTTATAAGTACATTATACTCTTTCCAAACATATGCACTTATTACTTATGTCTCTGCTTCTGCCTCTCTTCTAGGGGACTTTTCTGTATAAACAAAACAGATTCTCTTGCTTATACTTAGAAAATCTAATTGCTCTGCGTCTCTAGCTGTTATACAAATGCCCAAACAGCCAAGAGATTCTTTCAGTGCATTTGCACAGCAGTAAGTCTCTACAAAAAACATAAACTTCCTTTTCCACTTTGCTCTTCTTTTCTTTCATAAATCTGACCATTTCATTCATGTTTGGATAAGATTCTTCTTAAAAAAAAAAAAAAAAAAAAGTTAAAAAGATGCAAGTCTGAGGTGGATAGGCCATCAGTTTTACAGACCAGCCTTACAAGAGCTGACAATTCTGTCCCTTTAAGTAAACAGAAGAACAGAAAAGATACATAAACAAAAAGACCTCTTGGAGGGCTGACAGCTTGTCTGCTCCCACAAAAGCAGGTTCCCAGGGAAAGTGATTGCCAAATAGTAATAGGGAGTGACAGGGATTTCCTAGATTTTCCATAAACATCTCAAAGCAGTTTGTTCCTGGGCACAGATATGCCCATTTCTGCTGATGAGTTAGACAGATGTGGCCTGCAGGTGAGAAACTGCTCAAAAGTAGCTAACCCAAAAGAACACAGGTTCCTCTTCACAAGGCTTTAGCAGGATTCAAAGTCACCAGAGCTTTTAGTGAACACAAACCAGGATGTCCTTACCTGCTTCTGGGTTTCAGGTTTGCAAATCAAAGTCAAACTGAGGAATAATCTGACAGCGGCCTCGATTGAGTTTAAAACAAAATTAAATAGCATTCAATTCTGAAATAGTAGAATTCTACTGAAATCATCTTTCCTGTGAGTTTAGTTGTGTTTTAAATAGCAATTTAAGATAGGTCTAGACCAACTCTAAAACACTAGGAAATCAAATACATATAGATAGGAATATGTAGCCTGATTCTAGTCAGGAGCACTAGGTAAGTTTTCCACTTCAGCTGCCTTTTTACCCTTACTAAGAAATATTTCAGTTATATCCATTTGAAGGCTTAGATAATTCAGAAATTAAACTACTTCAAATTATGGTATGCATATAGCATGTAAAAAGGAGGTATGGGGGAGGGGGGTAGACTTTTAACTAAAAGAGTAATACCTAGAGCACATTACACACAGAAATTGTATAAGTCAGGTAAATTACTCCAGCGTGGGATTTTCTGGAAAACACTTTCTCTGGTCTCTCTGATGCTGATGCAGTCTCTCTTATCAAGAGAAATATATACTGGTCAGCATCTTTCTTCTACACTTCTTCGTTAGTCATAAACAGGTAATAAAAAATGAAACAACTCCTTTTAAAAAGCTACTATCACATAACAAAAGCACTCTAAAGTATTCTTTCCTGTTGCACTTTATTCTTTCTTAGCTTTTGCTTTCTCAAAAAAAGGATTTTGTTTTTAGTGAGTAAGCTCTTCTGTCTACACATATGACATATGTGATAAGGCTGCAGAAAGAACGGGGAAAGAGTAGGCTCAAGTTATCCCTAAATTATATGATGATTTGTCTGAATGACTGGTCTGATCATAACCAAACCATAAGAAAATGATGTGAGGTTGGATGAGTGTCTATATTTCTAATCCTGATAATTTTAAGGATGTGAAGACAAAGTTACCTGTGGGGGGAAAAAACATTATGGAAGACCAAGTATAATCCATATGTAGGAGGAATTGTATTAAGATTGTTCTTAAAGATATGTGATTCCACTCTCAAAATATTTCCATTAAATTCTGGGGATTAACCTGAGTAGAACCTCCCACAAAACACCTCAGAACTCAGTCACTAACGCTGAAACCTAGCATTGATGGATGAGTTTTATTATCTGAAAATATGTCTGATCATTCATGATTCTTCTGAATTTGAGGAACTTAAGAAAGAATTAACCCCTGCACTGAAACGATATGGCACTGAGATAAAGTCTAATAAATTCTTTGATTTTCCCTTTGTTTTTGGCATGAATTGTGTCAGAAAAATTTAGCCTTGAATGAACTTTATCCTGACAACTGAAATTGTAAAGCCAGGAAGTTAAGAGACTATTAAGAAAAATGAGACCAAGGGGGCAAAAAAACATATAAATAGGTTTGATGACAAGGAACAAATTTCATTAAGAAGAAACCCACATGAGGAAAACCAGTTTTTACTTTGCTGTTTTAATGGACAAAGTCAGCAATATAAAACAACCAGGTCATCCATCTATTCCTGCAGGAAAACCACTGGAGCCTTCAATATCATAGTGTCAGCTGCTTTTCTATAGCCTGACCTCATGAGCTAAGAAGCATGAAGTCTGCTGAAAAAGATTCCTTTGGGTTCAGTAAGGCTGCCTCCTGTTTTTAAGTTTGCTCTATGTGTGTGTGTGGGTATTGTGACACCTGCAGTCTGATAGGGCTGTTATTGCTCTAACTAGGCGAACTAATTTAGGCAGCCGGTGGTTTTTTTTAGTCATGCTTAAGTGGCTGATTTTAGCCTTTGAAAACAGGAAGCAAGTGCTGTAATTGTAAAGAAGTAATCTGGTAATCAACTCATTACGGACAAGAAATCAAGGGTGGGTTTTGAGGGTGATTTTCTTTTTTCTGGGTTGGGGTTTTTTTGTTGGTTTGTTTTTTGGGGTTTTTTGTGGGGGGGGTTTGAGCCAGAAGCTTACAATTGGACACAACTCAGACACTACTTTCCTTAACTAACCCCTAACTCTGCTTAGAGCAGCAAGGAAGTGGAGGAGGAGGAAGACTTAAATGGACTGAACCAGAAAATAATAAAAGAAAAACAATACTACTCTCTGGAGAAATGAGTGTCATAATGAAAAATCAGTTTATTCCCAGTTAGAATAAATTTTGAAAGAAAGAAAACACAAGAAGATAATTTTCAAAGGAACTGGTCTCATAAAAAATAGATGTGTGTATCACGGGGCCAGCTTTAAAAAGGGAGCAATAATTTAAAGACCATTCTCTTTCCCAGAACCCTTGCTTCAAATTTGTGACAAAATAGTCAAGGGCAGAGCTGTTCAAAAAAGCTATTAGATACACCTGAAAGTGATTTGGGCAGGTTTTGTTTTCTTTCCTTTTGTTAATATATTGCGATTAACAGCTAAGAGGTATAAGGAGAGCGAAGTTGTTAAACTTAAAAAAATCAGAGTGGCCAGCTAGAGAGGATGCCGAATTGAAGGAAGAATAATTTTGCTTTCCCACTGCCCAAGACATAATCAAAAGTTCTGCATCAAGCTCTTGAGTCAAATCTTGACCTCAGCTACACCCATAAGTGAAAGACAGGTACTGTATCTGCATAGCTAATTTACAACTTTGTTTCTAGGTGTTAGAAGACCAAGCAAAGTTCCAGTAAATTTCACTCCTGAGAAACTAAACCTAACATTTTTGAGAAATGACAGGACAACAGATATATGTAGCCAACTATGTAAATCCACAACTTGGCTTGTCAATGATGACATTAGGCAGGGTTCCTGGGCAATGTAGAGACACAACCATCTTCTGGTTTTTGTTACTGGACCTGTAACTGAAAGTTTTGAATTTGGGTCTGCTTCCATGCTTATTTGCTGAAGAAGATGGCAAGAAGCTGCCTCTAACCTCCTGCCTATGTTCCGGCACTACTCACCTGAGCCGTGATACTTTTGCACACAGTGTCTCCTCAGTTATTCGACAGGAATTTCCTCCCACACCACTGACAGAAGAACAAACCACATGAAAATGGAATGAGTCCTAAGATACTGAATATTTCCCCTCCCCATCCTGGATGTTTACAAGCATTCTTTGCTGTCAAAACAATATTCGTACAAACCAGTGATTGTGCTGGGGTATTTCAGTCTAAGCATGTGGCTATATATATAGAGAAACACTCAGAAAACAACCTTCTTAAACAAATAAACAGCTGAGCTCTTGAACTTTATGCTCACAGTAATCTCTGTCATCATTAATCACACTCAGTGTTTGACATAGCAGCCTAAATGAGGGGGGCATGGAGAGCAGGGGAGTAGGGTAGAACAAAGTCATAACCTTCTTTTTAAACTATCTGAGAACCATTTTCTTAAACCTGGAATAGAGGATGGGCCAGATCCATCTGCTCACGAGCGTTGATCTTGTGAGGAGACAGACCTGATACCTTTGGCATGAGTGGTACTAGAAGTACACAGATGGCATTCACAGTTAATTGCTAAAAGTCCATAAGTCCCTTGCAAGAGGACTCCAAAGACCAGTACAGCTTCTGTATTGTAGCTGTTCAGAGTCTGTTTCTGTTTAAAAAACGATAAAAACACAAACCAAATTCTAAGAACAAGAGTTTCTGCATTAAGAAGATGCCTAGGGAAAAGGATCACTTCAGAAGTCTTGAAGAGAAGTCAAGCAAGGAGCCACAAACGACTGTCTCAAGCAGTACCCTTGATTTTCCTAAGTTTCTCACTTATAGTCACAAATCCAGGTAGAGAAGCTGAGGTAGTCCCTATTTTCAACATGTATTATTCTCCTATGACACCAGAACATTATTGATTTATATACAAGTTACTAGTGTCATTCACATTATTTTCTTTGGGAAGAAGAGAAGGTGGCTGCTGGAGAGATTGAGTGGGAAAAGAGCTGAGGGCAAAGAAAACTGATCATTTTTGCTGCTAGCAAAACTTGCTTTTTTTCCCCCTCATTGTCAAATAGTGCTGTTCTGCTGATTAAAACCAGATGGGCCCTCAGACATTTGATGAAGCAATAAGGTCCACATGCTGAATTCTAAAATGAAGCAAAGGTGCTAATTACTAGCTCATAGGTTGAAAAAAAATGCTCCACCTGCATACTATAACTTCTGAACCTTCATTTGCTGGGAACAGGAAAACTATAATGTAAGCAACCTGTCCCACTCATTGTTCTTTTATGAGGGAAAATTTGAATTTTAAGGCAGATTATGACCCTGAGTGACAGAAAAAATCTATGCAACCAGATTTGTCCATTGAACTGATTGAAAAATCAAATCATTTCTAGGTAGGGAGAGTAGCTGATGCATAGTCTGGGACCAGCTGTGTTCCTTAGTATTGCCTCAGCCTGGCCACAAACCTGGCCTGGAAACCTTTAGCCTCCCATAAAAAATATTATCAGAGTCCTAGAGCCTTAACAGACAGGCCTGATTCCCAACTGCAGGAAGTGAGCCATGGACTCCAGCATGAGACTAGGGACTTCTGTCCCTGCTAACATACTGCTGCTGATGGAGCTTGCTTTGCTGCTGATATGCAACAACTGATTGACTTGTTTGCTTCCACAAACACAGGCTTGCTGAGGAAGCTACAGAAGGTGACAGCCCTTCTCTCTCCATGCTTAGTGTTATGTCTCATGATGCACTGTAGAATAATTAACCTTGAATTGAATGATGTGCTGTTGGCTGCTTTCCTCACCCTGGCCTTCTTCCCTCACTCAAATTTCCTCTTTTCAACTATATTGCCTTGCCTTTCTTAAATTTCATTTCAGGACAGATTTCCACCTTCCTTCATTTTTTTTTTTTTTTTTTTCACCTCAGAAGTCCCTGCACTACAGGGACCTACCAGGGACATAGGTGAAGGCATAGGACCAGTTGGATGTAGATGCATCTCTCCCTCCAGGGCAGTGTTTGGAACAAAGGTATGCTTGCCTCTGGCCAGTTAGCAGTCAGCAGCACCGCAGTGTTGTGCTCCAGCTTCTGACACACTTTTATTCAGCAGCTGCATGTGGTGGGGAGGGTGGCGGAGAAAACAAGTTCATAGTGTGACCCTGTCTAAAATCAGTGGAGCAATCCTCTCCTTGTCAACTTGTACCCAGCTTCCTGTTTTGATGCACCATTCCCTGACTACTATTTAATCCCAGTTTGGCTCTAAAAATATTACAAAATACATTTTTGGCAATGGCTTTCTGAGATTCCTAGCAAAAAGAATTTGGTTTTGGGAAGATGCCGAAATCTAATAAAATTCTTCAGGAGAAATGTTTTCTAACTATAGCTACTGTGACCATTTGTTGTATTTAAGCACTGATATCTGGAAATAACCAGTTATGGGAGAAATTGATACACACTTTTCTGGAAATGATTTATACTGTTGTCACCAAAAAGACTACCACCCTGTGGAATAACAAGACCCTGGGACAAGGGACAAGGCTAGACATAAGAGACAAGCTGAAACAGCTCTTGAATATAATTCAGAGTATGGTGACCTTTCACAAATGAAACTACAATAATAGGAGTCGTAGAAGTAACAAGTGCTACCAAATAATTTCCCAGATACGACTAACCTGGAGATGAACCTGAGGAATCATATGGAGTAGACCTCTTTGGAGTCTGCCATACATAGGTCTGCATCCTCTGAAACTAGAGTAAGATCTAAGATTTAAGGAAGGTAAAATTAAACAATTGCAGCAGTATTTGTGATACAACCCTAATAATTTTGGGGAATAGGAAAATATATGGTATTAGAACAATAGTCCATGGTTGTATTAGAAGTTTAATTTGCTTGGTATTATTTTGAAGGTGATGCTGGAGAATGTCTTCCTTTCACTTGGTAAATACTCAGGTTTTAAAGAGATGCCACTTTAAGCAGAATTTCCTCTGATATTCCTGAGTGTATGGAAAAGATCATTCTGATGAATGACAGCAAGAAGTGGAAATGGACATGTCCTGCGTGCAGCATACAGCTCCCTTGGTGTATATACACAGAAAAATCCCACAAGGCATAAGTGGACTCAAGACCAACAGTTTCTTCATTTCATAGGTTTGCTAAGTCCACTGCATATTCTGATGTTTGCTGAAATTCAAGGAGTATTGTCAATCAATTAGGAAGGTCTCAGAGGATTTTTCAGAAGTGAAGTGATAAATGGACCCCAGATTAGGAGGTGTTCTGCTAGAAATTTTGGAAAGCAAATGTTGATTGCCCTAGTTTCCTCATGTTCCAAACCATGTACAGGTCATACAGTAAATAAAATCTAAATACAGCCAATACATATGATTCTTACTTTAGTTCTATTAGGAAACGCTAGAAGACCAATTTGCATTAATTTTCACTTCACATACAGACTGTTTCCTTGTAACACACTCTCTCTGCTAGATCATATCTAATAGAAATATGCTTACATGGGAATAGCTATTTTCTTATAGTTCCACAAATATTCTACTGAGATAGGCATAGTTTAATTTTTTGTTTTTCTGCACAAAAATCATACTACTGACTCCTACAATGCAATGACACATGAGCTTCACATAAAACAAGAGGTTAGCAAGAATCTGGATAATTTCCATGTTAAAATGGTTGGAGCTAATACGTTCAGATTATAAACCACGTAAGATTGTAAAATGCTTTAATTTTTTTTAAATACATCACAAATTGACTAATTAAATCTTGGAACTGCTGACAGATATTACAGGAAAGATGTCTCTGAGGGGAGATAAAAGAAGACTTAAAGAAGGACAATGGTGTCCATCCTTAAAATGAGGCAGAAGAGGAAAGGGGAAATTTTTACACTAAAACCCCAGGATGCCAGAGAAATGTTTAAACAAATAATCAACAAACCATCTGTAAATACCTAGAAAATAAACAATGTGATAAGCATAAGCCAGTTTACATTTGCCAGAACAAACAGTGCAAAACCAAATTCCTACAACCACATAACAGAACTTGTGGATAAAGAAGTCATAGTTGTAATATAGCTCATCTTAAGAAATGTGCCAGACTGTATGACATGATGTGCTCTGAGAAAATTATGGAAGCATAGACTAGGTGAAAGAGAAATACAGTTCTCTTCTTGGGAGGGAACAACCAATGGCTAAAGGGCTTTTCCTATATCCAGTATTTCTCAGTAATTTCACTAATGATCCATAAAGGATACAAAAAGTATTTATCAAATATGAAAAGCAACTTATTTATCAAATTTGAAGAGGACACCAAATAAGATTATCTCTAAATGCACTAGAGGATATAAAAGACACCATAATCCTCCTGTGTTCATTTTATCAGCCAGAAAGGCACACTTTCCACGGGGCAGAGGACTATTTATTGCCTCTTTACAGGAATAAACTGCTGCATGAACAGCTAGAGAAGTATTTAGTTAGAAAAGGACCAGGGATTATATTGTGGATCACAGAGTCAATGATGCAGTGCTTCAAATGACACACTAGAGTAGCCTGCAAAAGAAGATAAACAGTCTGCAGGAGACTAGATTCTCCTTCTTCCTCTTTCAGAGCTTGAGAGACCTCAGCTACTGCAGCTGAGTAAAAGTATTGAGCACTGACAGGAGAACTGCATCTTAAAAGCCTACAAAACATGCCTTAGAGGAAAAATTGGAAGATTTTAGGGTAATCAAGATTACTTGATTACTAAAAAGAGGACGGAGGGGACATGCTAATAGTGTTAAACATACAAAAGAAAGTTGCAAAGACGAAGTACATGTTTTCTGTGCCCTTGGTGTTTAGGACTAGGTTAAAAGTAAGGTTAGAAAGACTTAGATTTTGTATTAACAAGGACTTCCTTAGAGTATGAATGGTGAAGATCCAGAGTAAACACATGAGGAGACTGTGGACTCTTCAAAATGAAACACTTTTAAGAAGTAATCAAACGTGTAAGACTTAATACAATTATGGTTGATGCTGTCTTTACACATTCATCACTTTGAAGTCCTTGTTCTTGTGCTCCTGTGAAATCACAGGCCACAAAAATCTGAAGGCCTCAAGGTCACAGTCTTCAGACTCCTATCAAAGTGCATCTCTGTAGTACAGTTCTCAAATAAAAGTTTAATAACAAGGGCAGACAGCGGTCACAGAAGAATTTGAGGTTTGGCAGGCAGTGGCCAGGTAGCTGAAAAAGCTTGGACACACTGGCACAGGCTCTACCTCGAAATCTGAACTCATTTTACATCCCACCTTTATTCTGCCAGGATCTCATTGAAATATGAAAAAAAAAAAAAAAAAGGGTGGGGAGGAGGGAAGGAGCGCAACTTACCCACTTCCCTTCCCACTTTTTCTTTATTTAAACTCATGGAATCTGGGAAATCTCCCAGATTTGCAAGCAGTACAGCAGTACTTTTTTTTTTTTTTTTTCACACAACTAACGTGGAGTAAATATAACCACACATGATGTACAATTATCACTCTGAAATGCACTGCCTGGCATGTATTATTGCTGTCATGAAATGGAATTTATATACAGTAAGGAAACAGTTAGCCCTCACATTTGCTGGACATTATCAGCAGGGCTGTGACATCAAGGCCAGCCAGCCCAACACCTCCAAGCAAGCTCAGCACTCACAAACCACATTATGCTTCTGAGTACTTATTACCAATAAAACAAATGTTATGACTGTATATTTTTAGGTAGGCCAGATGATTTTTTCAGCCAGTCTTTCATATGCAGAAGGGGTCTATGTGACACAGTGAGGCTCACTTGGAGAGCTTGAAGACAACACGTTTTACTGCACAGCTTTGGTTCTGCACCTCAGGAGCTGCTCTGCAGCAGTGCTGCTGCTGCAAAAGGTCACACACAGAATAAACCCACTGCAAACAATCATCTCTGCTGATGGAGAATGGATCCTAACACTGCTTTGGCAGCTGTGGGTATCAAATAGCAGCTGTACTCAAAGGAGAGGAAAGAACACCTGAGTGTTTCTGCTGCAGTCCCCAACCACAGCAAGCCCCAGCAGGGAGGCATTGGTTGTGGGTGTCTCTGTAACACCTACCCTGGTCCAACAGAGACTGAGCAACAGCTCAGCAAGGCTCCAGCTCACCCACAACTAGCAGACCTCACCATGCTTTAAGATCTAAGTTTTAGACCCATGACACATTTTGGCAGGTTGGCATCTGGTAAGTTCAAATGCACCTGCTTACAATTAGCTACAATAAATCCACATAAAATATCCCATTGCTTGGATCAGGATACTTTGTTCACATACTCATTTTTTTAACACTCTCAGTATCCTAGTTTTGTTAAAGGTAGCCACCAGAGATTCCCTTTAACTTCTATTGAACTTTTCTTCACCAGAGCTTCCCTCTTAAGAATTCAATTTAAAGACCTTATATTAAGGACAAAGGAAAGCCCATTAACAGCAGTGCAAGAGGTGAAATTGTGCTGTATGAAGACAACTAAAGTAAACAAAACCAACTGAACATTCTCTGTGATGCTGAGCAGAAATAGATTAACTCCTAATATGGAGTCAATACTCTTCCAAAACACACAATAGCATTTCCTTGTACTCCTAATTATGACAATAAAACAACTGTGTTTGGAGAGGAAATGAAGAAACACAAGAAATCACCTGGTCACCCAATACACATGCATTATTGAGCTATAAACTTCCATTTTTGGATACCACCACCACATTCTGCTGCTACGGTGATATTTTTTATGTCTCACAATATGAACTTTAAGAGGGACAGCCTGCTTGGTTTATGTACTATTGTGGGACATTGAGATTTTTACTGGAAAGAAATAATGAACTATCAAACAAGCATGCTCTAATTGTGCTAATAAATAGCCACAAAATCCTGTTAACTCCAAAAGCCTCAGGCAAAATGTATTTACTCCAGGAAAATAAGAAGTAAATTAATTTAGGGTAGGATGCACCTGGAGGAAGTTTAGACCTAACTGTTGGCCCAAACCAAATGTGAAGGATGTCTGGATCCAGTTCCATATTCATATTCCGTCTTGCTTCTACCTCTATAACATGATGGAATGGGAAAAGCCAAACTCCAAATCCAAGAATATACAATGTTTTAAGGATTAATATAAACCCTTTTTCTCCTTCAGTGAGATATAGAACATCCTTGTAGTCAACATAGTGCAAACTGGATGCAAACATAAGCATATGAAATTTAACTCTATCCATCCATGTTCTATTTCTTTTGGTAACACTGACTTCACATCCTTAACTGCATCATTCTCCCAACTGAATGAAGAGTAATGCTCACCAATACCACAATCTGATACGTAAAAAGAGGTACAGAATAAAGATTGACTACCAGCCTTTCAAAAAACTCTTCCACCCTGATTAAAAGTGGAAAGGAAGGTTTTTATCACAAAAGCAATTATGCTGCTGTTCTTGCATTCTTTTTATTTTCAATTCAGGACTTCAGTTAAACTGAAAATATAGGTGATATTTAGGCTGAATGGGCATTTGGAATTCAGTATGTTGACAACAAAATCAACTCCTTGTAAAACCATGGGATTAAATGCAAACTATATTGCAATAATTATTTTTCCTTTTTTTTCTTTTTTCTTCTTCTTTTTTTTTTTTTTTTTTGGTTGGTTGGTTGGGTTTTTGTTTGGGTTTTTTTGATCATTGAGGTCAAAGTATTGTGGCATGTTTACCCTCCCCTATTCTAGCTGGCAACCCTTCTGCTTCCTCTCTCCAACTGGAGGGGAAGGTGAGAGGCTCCTTTGCATTGTCTGGCAGGGGACGTGCGTCTCATGGGAGAGAAGATGCCTTCCTACTGACTACAAAAAAAAGTCTCTGTAGACAGGATATACAGCACACTCCATGTAAACTTCATTTTGATGTAATTAAGTGATATTCACAAGGCAACATCACTTTATGTGTTACTAAGTTTGCTCTGGCATACTCCAGAGGCTGAGCCCATCTGGGGCCAGAGAGCAAGGAAAAGGCTCAAGACTGCAGATTTCCGAGTACAAAACCACCTGGCCAGGCTTTAGATGCTTAATCCAAATTGTCACATATAAATGCACAGGCTGTTTCAGGCCATGTGGAGCTCACAAGCATCAGTGTTAGAGAAGGTATCTGATGCACTTAAAGAGGCATTTATTGCTCTATAAAGGAATAGAGGCACCCCAGAGGAGGGCCACGAAGTTGATAATAGGACAGGAGCACCTCCTCCATGAGGGGTCTCCTCTACAAAGACAGGCTGAGAAATTTGGGACTGTTCAGCCTGGACAAGAGAAGGCTGCATGGAGACCTTACAGCAACCTCCCAGTACCTGAAGGGGGCCTACAAGGAAGCTGGAGAGAGACTCTTCCTTAGAAGCTATAGGGACAGGACAAGGAGCAATGGGTACAAACTTAAAGAGGGGAAATCCATGTTAGATATTAGGAGAAAAGTCTTGACTGTGAGGGTGGTAAACCACTGGAACAGGTTGTTCAGAGACATTGTGGATGCCCCAAGCGTGGCAGTGCTCTAGGCCAGGTTGGATAAGGCTTTGAGCAATCTCGTCTAAGGGAATGTGTCCCTGCCCACGGCAGGGGGGACTGGGAGTAGATGATCTTTAAGGTCCCTTCCAACTCTTAACATTCTATGTTTATATAAATGAAAATGACATAGAGGTCTCTTACAATCTTATACAGTTAGTAATAGGCTAAATCCAGAAAACATCTCTGACACTTCAGAAAAATCTCAATCAAACAAAAAACACCTAAGAGTCATAACTGCAATGTACCAGAGCAAGGGAATAGGAAAAATTGCCGTCCACAGCTTTAATCAATTCAAACGTCTATATCAAAGCAATACAACAGCAGTAATTTTTCCTATCTAGTCCACAGAAGACAGATGCACTTATAGTGTGTGTACATATATACATAAAATTCCCATCAAAATTGGTGGGAGTTGTGCAGCCTCATAAAAGGGGCACAGTCTTCTTACTTGAAGAACTTTAGCCACAAAAATTCCAGAGGACTTATCTTGTCATTAGTCTCTTGGGACACATCTGTCTCACATTCAGTAGTTCAGGTAAAGCAATTTTTTTAAAAAGGCAACAGAAAAGCTTTAGGAGGTTTTATTAAAGACTTTTATGTAGAGCAGGGTTCAACAAGATGTTTGCTACTCCACCAAAGATTTATGCCACCAAAAGCCAACCTGGGCCTTTAATATAAACCAAATCCTCCTATATTTAGGTGAGCATGGAGAATGCAGTATCAGATTAAAGTGCATCTAATAGCTGAAAGGATGGAATCTACAACTTATATTTCTCTCTCTATAATTCTTGTTGACTTGACATAGCACCACTCTCTCCAAACATATTCTTATTTCCCCAAAGCTTGAAATTCTAGGGAGAGCTGTAACAACATCTCGGTCCAACAACTTCATGATTGCTCCCTCTTCATAAAACAATTTCCCTGGGTTCTGTGCTTCCTTGACAGCTCTTTCTCATTACAGAGCTTTCCCAACCTCATTACTCAATATCCTAGCCTATATCATCCTTGAGCACAGAGAGCTCTCTCTCCCCCATTTCTCAGTAGGAGACCATGACTCATTTTTATACTCCCTCCCCAGGAACCAGGAGTTCCCTAGGTGCATTTCATAAGGGAGAAAGCAAATGGTTGCTTAGGCAAAAATATGTTTCAGGTGAATGCACATCAAGGCAACAGACAAGCAACGTGGAGGAACCAGATTTATCTTTCCCATTGTTTGCTTATTCCCAAGTCTAAGTCCCTTCATAGGCTATATCATGAATTCCTACAATTGCTCTTGTTTTACACTGTTGGCCTCTACCTTCCTATATCCTCTTCCCTCCTAATTTTAACATGCTTATGAAAAGCAAATCGCCCCCAAGAAATTCCTAGGGGAAAGTCCTTATGCAGCTATGCAATACATAAAGAGGAGCTTGTTTGCTCAGCTTATTGATGAGTAGAAACTTTGCCAAGTTGCAAAGAGCAGGACTGTTACTACTTGATTATGGACAGCTGCTTCACACTGTTACAAAAGGCAGTTTTGCTGCATGTTTGAATTTTGGCTGTTTTTTTCATAACTATTCTGTAAGTGCTTGTGAAAACCTCCAAAGCAACAGCTTAACAAATACAATTTACCATCCCTCTTTTCCTATGGGAGTCATTGTTATGTTATGCTTACAGGTGTTTTCCTTATAGCAGCCTTAGTATGTAAAGTGAAGATTGGTGGGTCGACTGCATCATTTTCATTCTCCTTTTACTTATACTGTGATGTCAAGATTGTTCTTCTTTTCCTGCCTTCTCTGATCTAACTTTCACCAGTAATAAGAGTCTTTCCACCCAATTCCTAGTGTATCATAGAGGGATTTACTTTCAAAGGTGCCCAATTTCCTGTTGCCTGTTATTGTGGATCTTCCTAGAAATCACTGTGATCAGATAGCACACTGTGACTTTGTTCCCCTATCAAATTTCCTTGGCATTAGAAAAGAGTGATGGAGTGCCAACATAAGCAAAAGTAAATGGGCAATTTCTTTGCTGGTGTCATCAAACAAATTCATTCCCCCACACTAAATTCTTACAGAAGTTGAATTTCTAAGACACAGGATTTCTGCTACAAACTAAGCAAACTTTGATCTCCTTTATTTCATCTAAAAGTGGCAGAAATATGAATTTTTCCAGGCCTCACATGTGAGAGACAAAAGACTCAGTGGAAGTGTAAAAGAGGAGACCATGAAATCGAAAGAAAAAGGAAAGGAGGAGAAGAGGCCCTGTGCAAGAACAGCTGGAGAAAGAAAAACCCTTCAACTGCTGTGCTGGCTGCCTCCATCACTCTCCTCGGAGTCCATGCAGGTGCTGAGTCTGCTGGTGGGTTGTGACCTGCTGGCTGATGGCACAAGTGATGAATTACAGGCTGCAGCTGGCGCTGGCCACTGACCTCCAGGTGGGAACCCTGCCCAAGTCAGGGGCTGGGCCTCACAATGCAGTGCAGTTGCACGTGGCATGAAGAGATGGATGAAATATATCTCACCAGAGGTGTGAGGTATGTTGTGTTCCCAGGCACAGACAGCGCCGCTGTTTGTCTCTAGGTTGGATACAGCACTTTCCTTCAGCAGGTTTATAAAGCACATCAGGAAGGAGGTCAGTACTATTCCTTATAAATTGCAGACTGAGAAAATGGGGCAAGGGTGAACTCAATTACTAAGAACACCCAGGAAACATCTGGCAAGGCCAGGAATGGAAGCCAGCTCTACTCTGGGTTCTACTCTGGTGCCTACATGTGGCTTTGCTACAAGATTATCCATTCTGGCCTGTCATATGTAAGAACAGACATTTTACAAGCAACCTTTCCTAACATGATTTTTTTTTCTATTATTATTCCTCTTAAAATAATCCTGCCATTAAAACACAAGTGAATTCACAGGCATAAAACTCCATTTAAATAACATTATATTGACAGAACCTGACACAAAGCCTGGAAATTCAGAGTTATGGTTGGCATTCCCCACTGAATTTGAGTCACTGTGTCTTTTATTTTCCACATGAGCATTAGTGTCAGTCTTAAGTGTGGATTTCCTGACTTTTTCAGCCTGTGTCATAACCTTCACTTTATTTAAATACAGAATTTTTTCCTGCAAGTATCTACTGAATAGGTCACCAGAATTACAGTGTCATTTTACTACTTCTAAGGTAGGACCTGGCAAATAAACTAAGAAACAACATAAATCTTGATCCAAAGGCCTAACCAAACCCAGTCCCAATTTTTCTGACTTTATATAGAAGAAAAAAGATAGCTGTGGATTTCTTTAAGAATAAAAAATTAACATATTTTGTCTTTTTCTGTCCAGGACTAGAAGGAGAAATTAAAACACTAACAATAAGTCTTCTCCCATTGCCTTGCTCTGCTGTTGCAAAGGCAGGGAAGGCAGACAGTTCAGCCATGGTCATATATCTGGGCAAATGCTGTTTACCAGAACTGCCAAGACTTCCATCAGTTCACTGAATTTTTGGCTATGATGAATCTGTTGGGTCATTGCAGTTCCTAGTGCATGCAGAAGGGAGATGTAGAGTCAATATGAGCAGAGGAATAATTTGCATGGGGGAGGCACATGTGTGTTTTACCATCAGCATGCCATGCTTTCCCTGCTACTCGACAGGCACCGGTCCGGACGCACGGCATCATTTGGCACGTGCCCAGCTGATGTGCTGGGTACATCTATGCAAGCAGACCTGTCTCATGAGAACAGGGCTAAAGGTGCATGGTCAGGCTCACTGTCATGTGTGTCTGATGGAGAAGGGATGAATGACAGTGAGGACAACACCAGCAAAGAGTATCTGCATCACAAGTTCTGCAGCTCCATCTCTGATGGACCTGGGAAAGAAGTATAGGCTGAGGGTTGGATATTTGGTACTGCAAAGCCAAATCTGAATTCATGAATAGAAATGATCCACTCACCAGCCCTAAGACAGAGAACCAGTATCATCTGTACTGCTTTCTCTTTAAATCTCCCTTGTGCCAAATCCCCTAATTTCGACATTTGGTATATATTCTACCAATTAAAAGTACACATGTGCTAGGCCTGCTCAGCTGCACCTGTACAGGACTGAAGGCACCAACAGAGCTTTGCTGCTTAGAACTCCACTGAGCCCTGGCCCAAATCTGCACCAACCCAGCATACAAGCTTCCCTCTCTGTGCTAGTCAATAATCTGGTACTATTCCAGTTTATCAGAATTATTCTTGTTGCCTAATTCCCATCTTCTTAAAAACATGGCTCTAGTAAGTAACTGAGTGGAAGAAAACTGGGAAGATTGTAACTTTATTTGTCTCAGACATAGCCTGGTATTTTCAAATAAAATACTAGATAAAGACTATTTCTATCACTTACGCAATTTCTAAAGCCTGTCTGAGAAACTACAGAAGAGGGTCTAGTTCATTCTCTTTACGATAGAAAGTAAGACAAGTCTTTATCACATATTTTACATAGAAGCTCTCTATATACTGTGGCTCATTTAGGGCTTGATAGTGAAGTTGCAAAATTGAGATCAAAGTGGTTTTCAAACACATAATCTCCTTCTTTTAAGTAGAATCTGTAGATTATGCAGTGTTTCCTGGGTACACATAAACAACCAGCTTCATGAAACCTCATCATTTAGAAGTCCTGAGACAATGGAACATTCTTACAAAACTTGTCTGTGACAACTCGTTACTATAGCAGAAAACTAAACTAACACGTCCTTAGGCCTGATCACTGAAAGGTTTATTCTCAGTTTAGGATCACATTCTGCCTAACACATAGAGAAAAAAAAATGCTATAAGGCCAAAGAGAAAAACACATCCCAGACTAAAGACAGTATAGGACTTGGACTTCCGCATGTCTTCAACACATCCCATCAGGCCCATTTGTGGGTCTATTAACATGATCCAAAACTCAAAGAGGCCAAGCACTTTGTGTCTCAGTTGTTCTGGCACTAGAGCTGTCCCTGTGGTTTGCAGTCACACTTGTCTCTCCAGTGCCAGAAATGTGCAGCGCAGAGCTGGCCCAGCACCCCTGACAACTGTGAGAAGTTTGAGGGAATGAGCAGCCAAAGCCAGAACCATGCATGAAGCTCACTTTCACAAGATCTCAAGACTTTCTTCTGGACCAAGACATGGATCTCAGTGCCTAACTCCCATTATTTAGGGAGAAGGCAGGCATCTGATTTCCCTGTGGGTATAACCTCTTCTCCAGGACAAGTAACATAGGATTTATCAACTTCACATCTATGTCAATACTCAAGCACAACTGTGAAAAGTCTTTCCTTCTGCTGTGTCCTTCTTTTCTTTTTAATAAGAATAAACAACTAAAAAGGGATAAGATTGTCATTTCCAGGACTGCTTTTGCAGTATCATTATATAACTGTATATATAATCTATCTATCTATATATATAACTATACATATATACAAGTAGAACATTGAACTCCTTATGCTGAGGTCTCAAAGATGGAGCAAGGACAGAATAATAAAGGTCATCTCATTTTCCCACTGGAACAATGCAGAGAGCCACACAAGCACAGCTGTGTCTTCCACTTGAACACGACACGAACAAGCAGGGGGATTGTGGCAGGAGCAGGCCCGGCCTCCTCCTTCAGGCCTTTCAAGGCTTGAAACACTGCCTTGAAACATCATATTTGGGGTCAGTCAGGTGTACAGGATGGGGAGCCACCATCTAGGAAGCAGATAACACCTGCCAGCCGTCAAACCACCTGTGGGAGTGGATGGGAATTAAGTGCAGCGGTGCAGCCCCAAAACCAGTGCCAGGTACCCCAAGCACCCACAGGGCTGGAGAGCTCTCCTGCCACATCAAGAGACCCATTGGTACCCAGTCATGGAGACTCCAGGCCATAGGCTCTCATCTGGGAAAAGAAAATTGTCAGAAGGTTTTTAATCTGAAAGACAGTCTTTTCCTCAATACGTAACGTTGCAAAATCCAGTTTCATGCCTTTGCAATTAGTAACTCAATTGCAGTGCTTGTTCCTAAAATTACATCGGAAAGACTTCAGGACACTATGCATAAACATGTGTATTAGAACATAGAGGCTGTTCCCAAAAGGTAAAAAAAAAAAAAATCCATTTTTTCTCAAATCCAGAAACTTTGACATCACATGTATGCATAAGAGATTAAGTGAAATGCCAAAAGTAACAGTTTCAATTGGATTTCATTACTCTGTGATGAGGTTGTCCTCTGTTATTTTTGGTATAGCTCTTAATGAGCTGAGCAACTATGCCAGTCTAATAAAGATTTTCTTAAGGTCTTTCTTCAATTTATAAAATATAGTTTTAAATAAATCACAATTTATTCTGACTAAGGAGTAACATAAAAGACTCAGTTACAGAGCAGAAGTCTCTTTTTGTGTTCATGTTCATAAGAGGGTTATGTTGCTGATCTCCATAGCATTCCTTTTTTTCCCCCTTTTTTTTTTCCTCTGGATTTCCATTAAGCATGAACTCTTCTTTTAATGGTCTGGAACTAGAATTTTCATGGGGTGGAGTTGAAAAAGTGGGAGAGAGGAAAAATAATTTCACACTTAATACCTGATAGGGTGGGTCATTTTTGCAGAATGGAATATAATTTTTTATAATTTCTTCACTGAATAAAATACATTTGTCCCATGTTCCTTACACCTCATTCAGACATGAATGTCTCCTTTATTCACATACTCTGAAGAAAGATGTCTTCACTTTGGAAAAGACTATGGTTAGTCAAATAAGAAGGAGGTTCTCCGAGTATGAAATTGCTTAACAAAAATGGCATATTTCATAACAGAAATGAAAAATCAAAAAGATCTCTCCATGTCTCTGCATGAATTCTTTGTCTAAATGAGTGCCACATGTCATGGCTTCTCATGGAGAGAGGGGAATTTTTCTTTCTGAATTTCACATATGGTACACAGTCTAAATCAGATGGGGATAAAAATGCAAGCAAACTATGCAGTTTTGTCATGTGGGCTCTTAGGATACCAATGCTTGCCTGTTTATCAGAAAAAGTAATTAAAATTAAAAAAAAAAAAAAAAAAAAAACCACAAACAGAAAATACCCTGTTTAAGGCAACTAGGCCCACTCTTTCCAGTGGGATTATCAGTGGTAAAAACTAATCTCATTAAACATAATTTAATTTCCCCTTCAAATGCTTTTCCACGTGTTGCAATTGATAGGCACGGTGAGACTTGAAAATCTATAAAGAGTTTGTTTTCAATACTTCAGAAATCTCATCATTCTCAAGGTTCTAGTAGGCTTTTTGATGCAATGACACTACTCTGCAACTGAAGCCTTGATTGCAGGACCTCAAGCATAAAAGACAGCAAGATTAGGTCCCAAGTATCCCTGCTTACCTGAACAGATTCTTCATAAAGTCCTGTGTTCTCAATGGGCCCAAATTCCTTGTTTAAAATAAAGAATGTTAATAAAGGGGAAAAATGTTGGGGTATTTTTTAATCAGTGCCAGCAAGACTATATAACTAAGAGCATATAACCTTAATATATTTGTAAGCAATGACATTAACATATCTTCTTAAAATAAAATTCATTATGATAATCCTTCAGAGCTAACTATACAAAAAAATCCCAAACAACAATAAAACCCCCAGAATAATTACCTCTTGTTTAATAAATTAGTTTTTCTACTTTGCCTTTCAGTCTTCCAGGAATAGCCTGGCATATACTCGGGTGTCTGTTATAAATGGAGATTAATAAAGCTTATGTTTTAAAGGAGTTTAATAAAGTACAGAACAAATTAAACCAGAAGTAGCACAACAAAAAGCCTTTTAATAGTGCTACACCAGGGCCCTCTTAAAGGCACATAGCTTTGGTGTATTCCAAGTATCATCTTGCACAGTACCTTGAACAGGATGTGGATTGAGAAGGTTTCACAACTCTTCTGGTTTTCAGTAAACCAGTTGTTAACTTTTGGGTTAGTTTTCACTGAAATTGTCAAATGATCATTGCTCCAAATCTGATTTCTAGAGCACTTTATTCCCTTATTAGATGTATATTTTGGGGCACACGATACACACTGGGTTTTGTTTGAACTACCTTTACAGAGTTAGTTAGTGGGTTTAATTATTCTAATAATAACCCTCACAGTTAGGAAATGTTTCTGCCCCAGTGCTACTTATACCCCCTTGGAGCACCCAAAATAATCCCTTTTACCATGATAATGCAATATTACTTTCCAGTTAATAATTATTTTTTATTTTGGGAGTCAAAGAATAGAGTAGGATGTAGGATCATTTTCATGTTCATTTTTATTATCTATTAATATTTAGAGCACTTCATGAAATTTGACATGAGGAAAAATTACATGTATCAAAATGCTGAGCTCCTTGGTTTGCATTTTCAAGAAGATGAATATATTCAATGAAATTTAATTAAAGCTCAAAACAACAAAAGATAGAAAATAACTTTGTAATATGGGTAATTATTCACAAATAGGTAGAATCATGTGAAGGAAGCAAGGGGAAATATGTCCATATCATTTAGCTAATTTACCAATTCAGCAAAAAAGTACCTCATGTATCCATAGCAGTGTTAAGCTAGCTGGCTACTTACAGTAAGGTATCTGGGGCTAAACCCACAAAGGTTTGTAGGTATGGTGACTCTTCCTTTTGCTTTAGCATACTAAGGCAACCATTAAACCCACTGTACTCAGCTAGCTGCCTTACATCCCTCCCTCGACCATCAGGAACCTTTGCTGTGTGGAGTGAGGTTCACAGGTCAGCAACAGGGACACACATGGACACAACACAGGTGAAGAAAGAAGGGAGCATGTCTGCCATCCTGTCACTCTCCTTAACCTAAAAGCACTGAACAAGACACCTTTGGGAAACTGGCCTCTGATATCTTGCACTAGGAACATATGATTTCTGTCTGTGTGTTCATCTCCTGGTTTCAGCTGGGATAGTCAATTTTATTCTTGGTAGCTGGTACAGTGCTGCACTTTTTGGCTTCAGGTTGAGAATAATGTTAATAACACACTGGTGTTTTGCTTGTTGCTAAGCAGTGCTTACTCAAATTCAAAGACTTTCCAGTTTCCCATGCCCTGCCAGCAAGCAGGTGCACAAGAAGCCAGGAAGGAGCACAGCCAGGACAGCTGACCTGAACTGGCCAAAGGGATATTCCATACCACAGAGCATCATGCTCAGTGTATGAACTGGGAGGTGTTGGCTGGGGCAGGGGGGTGACCAGTGGCTGGGGATGGGCTGAGCATCAGTCAGCAGGTGGTGAGCAACTGTTTTTTATGAGTCTTATGGATTTTTTTTTTTCAATTCTCCACCCTATCCACTGAGAAGGAGCCTGGAGTGAACAAGTGGCTATGAGGTACTTAGTTGCTAGCTGAGTTTATACACAACAGTGCACAACAGGCTTATGATTTCTCTTGAATCACAGCTGGAAGAAACATCAGCACAACCCATTTTATATACAAGAACTTAAGAAGCAGGCTCTCTTCTTGTGTTCTAAGATACATCCTAACTTGAAGCATGATGCTCTTCACACCTCTTGAAGCTGGGACGCTGAACAGTCCAGCTATGAAATACATAAGGGTTAGTGAGAAAGAAAAAGCAAGTCAATGCATTAATTGTGGCTTGAGGGGAAGGACAATCTTGCTGGGAGAGGAAAGAGGTGGATGATGCCCAGAGAAACTTACATAATACAAATTTCTATCCTGTTAGGTTTGCACATATAGAAAAATACACACCTACTTCTTCTTCGGTTTCATCTCTCCCCTTGGAGCCTCTTCTCAACTCTCTTTTGAACTCTGGAGATTTTTCCACTCTCTGATATATCATGCTTTTAGTATCCTTCTCTCAGCCTCTCTGGACTTCACTCCCTCTCCCTCTTGTCATTGTTGCTGTTTAAATTAAACAGACAAGTCGCTTCTCCTGGTTGTCCCCTTCTTTCTTCCTCTCCCACAGTCCCCTTGCCTGAAGCAGGATATCCAGCTCAGTCACACTCCAACCCAGCTCTTTACAACACTACAGCACACAACTATGGACCAACTGTGAACTATTAGATAGTGTATGCTAAATTCTTTGGCTTTTTAGGGTCAAACTTTTATTGAAATAACACATTCAGCAAAAACACTTATACTTGAAATCATTTGTGCCGGGAAAAAAAAAGACCACGTTCTGCCGTGATTTCTTCTTTCAACAAATAAAATTACAGCATAATAGGAAATGGGCTGGAAGAGATGTCAAAAGGCTATTTGACGCAATATCATAAAAACTCTTCTTGACACAAGCTAGAATCAATTTCAGTTCAGCTAATCCTGATGTTTAAACATCTTCAGTATAGCAATACTGCAGCCTTCCTCAACGATATCTTTAGGACTTGCGTTATCTTTACAACTGGGAAGTTACTCTGAATATATTCTTTAAATCACTCTTAATTAATCAGTAATTTAATCACTTTAAATCACTTAAATGTACAGTTTATCTTTTTCCCTTCTTTTTACCTTTTATGTGTTTGAATACTGTCATTGTACTCCCAAGTCTCATTTTTGAGATAAACTCAGTTTTTCCAGTCTTTCCTGTATCTCAGACTTCGTAGCCTGGTTTGGATCCTTCTCAACTTTTTTATATCTTTCTTGGTATCCAGTACCCAAAATAGTCACAACTCTCTAGCTGAGGCTTTGAGAGAAGAAAGATCGAGTGGAAGAATTACTTCAAGTAGCCCCACCAGAAGAAACGTGACTCATTTCACATTAAGTGTGGGTCTTGGTGAGTGAGGTGGCACAATCAAAGTAACATTTCCAAAATCTCAACTCCGTATTTTCTAACAATGGTAGAAGATTCAGCACTTTTTGAAAAGCAGAGCCTTCAAATGCATGTGAGCAGCATAATGTAGAATCAAATTGTCATTTGCTATGAATATCCCTGAGTAAGGAATGGCCAAGGGCTGATGTCAGCTCTTATATCTAATACTACTAATCACTGAATGCACTCCTATAATTTTTAGTTGGAGGCTGAATTGAAGCCTTGATTCTGCAAAAGACTGTATACACCACCTAAGCCATATTTCCATGTAGTATTATGGAGTCCTCTGCAACTGGGTTATTTGCTGTTTGTACAAAACCAGATGACTTTATAAAGGTAGGAGGGAAGACAGCAAAAATTTGGGGGTTCCCAGAAGCTACTAAACCTTTTTACTTTGGATATCATTTTAACCAAAAATAGTTCTCATAGAACAAAAACATTTTCTTTTTGTCTAACACTTTCCAAAATGGAATAAAACCTTTAAATGAGCTAAAAGTTTTTATACCATGGTATTCTGCAAGGTTTTAAATTATAGGTTCCTGATTCTTCCATCCCTAAACAGTAGCCAAATATAATAATGTAGGGAATATAACACCAGTTTAGCAGGTTTGGAAATATGTTGTTGTGTTTCTTAATAGAGAGCACTTTCACATGGTCCCTGCTGTGTGACTTTCAAGAATGGTGATGTGGCAATGTATAGCTGGCAAGGTATACTCCATGACAACAGTTAATTAGTAAATAAATGATCCCAGGTCCATTTCCACTGAGTTCCAGTTGTAATAGCACAGTATGCAGGTCTGAGCTCCAAGCTGACTAATTCTAATAGTTATAAATGAAATGCTGCTTTGCTTTGATATATGCTTTAATTTTCTCCATTGACAAGCAATGGATCCAGGAGCCAGATATAGTTCTGGTCTCCAGCACAGTGACTCTAAACTGTAGGAACAGCTAATGAATGTGTTGGGATGGTAAAATGATGTACAAGTTTACAGCCTATTTTAGAGAACAGAATAAGATATTTAATCACAGATCTTCGTAAGGAGTGCAGACTCTTCCCATCCTGTATTAAACCTACATGGGAAGGCACAAGAAAAGAGACAACAGTAGCTCACCCAGAGACCAAATCATATGGTCATTTCTAGCAATTTCTACGAATTAAAGGTTTCCTCTTCAATTTTGCCTAAAGGCAGAGTAGGAGCACTCAAATGGCAAGTGGGAGGCAATTCAGGAAGTTGTTGCTTCTCAGAAACACACAAGGAAGATCCTTTAACACAACAGGATGGGAGAATTCCTCAGGCACAATTCACTGGACACTGACACCCTATTTTCATGCCCGCGATGACAGCGAATGTATGCTCTCATGTCACCAAGTGGGCATAAGCCCAGGAAGAAAGGCTCACCTGACCTTCTGGGACCAGAAGTTTCCATTAGGGTCACTGCTCTACTAAGAGCTCTCTGCTTCACCTGGGCAAGCCATCAACACTCACCTCACCCAGCAGGACCTCTCTGTCCCTCTCTCCCCACCTGCCTCCATTCTCGACAGGAGAACTATGTTTGGTACTATGCTGATACAAAAATATCTTTGGTACAATGATGACAAGCCTTCTCTTTTATTAACCTAAAGAGCAAAATCTCTTGCAATTTATAAATTAAGAAAGTAGCTACTGGCCTTTTTTAAAATTGTTAAGCACACTATCTAGGTCAATTGAGTTTCATCATAGAATCTAGGCCAAGATTTTCACATACTGAGGGAATTCATATGTCTCTTTCCTGTCTCATTTCTCTGGCCTCTAATTAGGCGGAAATTTATGCTTCAGCTTTAGGATACTTCTGTTGAATTCAAGAGCAGCAAGGTAAAAATGCCTTTAAAAAACAGACTTTTGTGTGTCCACTGAACCACTTGTTTGGTCAGATACATAGGCTGAACTTTGCTACCACTTTCTAAATAAATAGAACTTAATAAGAGGGAAAACAAATTTTCTGATGCTCTACTTCAGCAAACACCAAGAAACTCAATGAAGATTCACACCCACTGCAAATCAGACGGCAAACACTGAATTTTCTACAAGCACAAGTCTGGAGGTTGCCTGAAGAATAAGATCCCCCTACATTCATACACAGAACTTCTATTGGTGTCAGCAGGAAGCCTGGGATAGTATAAATATTTTACACACATGCTGGTATATCCTGTGTCTACAGAAAAAAAATGTTTGTTTAATTTAAAGGAGATGCATGTAGTGGGTCACATCCTCAACCTGACTACATTTCTTTGCCAGAACCATGTCACCTTCTGATGCTGAAAGACTGCAAAAGTCTTTGGATGTACAGGGAAGCTCGAGGATATTTTAAGTTTCATAGTATAAAAATCATTGCCATGGAATATTAGAAAATATATAAGAAAGACAATAACTTAGACATTACATAGTCTGCTTAACATGAAATAGAACCTCATGATCATACAATCACGTTCCTATACTTTTCCAAAAAGGCTATTTTTAGGATGGAGGGAAATTTAGTACTCAATAAATGCTTTCCATAAAAGAAGATGTAAATGTAGAGTAAATCTTATTGTTAGAATGTCACTTAGATAATCTTATGGCTCTCACCAGCTATTACTATTCTGAAAAATGTGAAAAATCTACTTGTTCCTATATTTTCTACTATTTATTGCTGTTGAACTTTCTAATAACATATAGTGTCAGCATGTTTTCCCCTTTTATACTAAGGTCAGCTGAGCAAATGTGGGGTTTCCTTAAAGTACATTTTGTGATTTTTAGTGGGCAATTTCGTTGAAAAAGTTTGTCTCATAAGCCACAGTTTGTTAAAAAACACTTGAAAAAACAAAGTCTTAGCCAAACTTCCCTGAAGTTCATTGTACCAAAAATCAGACCAGCTACTTCACAAGATCTGTTTGAAATATCCAATGGTCAAAATCTCTTTCCTTTGAGGTTTCAAATTTTCACTATGATTTCAAATATATAGTGGGAAATATGTTGTGGTACTTTGCTGCATCCCTGCTTCATCTGTGAGAAAACCAGGTACAAAAAAAGTAAAATAGTGGAACTGGACACAACAATGCTACAGCAGCACTCCACCACCACACAAAGAGGTAACACAGCTTCTCATTTCCCAGTCATACAACACCATTCACATACTGTGTTTTATGTCTTACAGACAAACATCAACATGAGAAATTATCAACACCAGAAAAACAACTTCTACAATTTTATTTCTTCTCAAGACAGACCACTCAGCCTCTGCCTTTGTCCAAAAACGAAATATCTTTCTTAATGTATGACCTTAAATACAGGCAAAATAATATGACCTATGCTTATAATTCAACATTCCTTTTTTTTTCCTTGCAAACTATAGATGAAACTGTTAATGTTAATGAACTTCCATGGGAATTTCTCATACACTGATGATTGCCCATTTCAAGTTATGTCTAATGTAGGTTGTCTATTTCTCATTTGGGCAGTACTGAATCACACAATCCAGTCTGGAGAACCATACAAGTGAATTTATCCACCTTTCCATGTATCACAACATCATTGGCCCAAATTGCGTAAGGAGTTCTGCTGAACTCAGGGAAGAAGCCCACTCCCTGGCAGCTTCTGCATTGCATCTTTGCAGCATAGCTTTTTTCCCACCAGATGTTGCTGCACCGTTTCAGGATGACCCAGAATTGATCCCACCGTGGTATAATTCTGAAATTACCCCAAGCAGAATAGAAGTCTAACTTCCAAGGCCCTGATGTAATGGCTGAGTTATGGCTAAAACACCAAACTCCTCCTCTGCAGGTACAGATTACTGGCCTCAAAGTGCCCTTCTAAAAGTTTAGAATGCATGAATTTCACACACACAGTTAAGAACACTGAAACATGCTGGCCTCCCTCCACCTCTTGAAAAATGCTTACTGAGCACCTGAACCTTATTTTGAGTTTTATGCATGAGGGAAGGAAGAGAAATGTGGATAAAACTAGGTGAGGCTTTAGTTTTGCAGTCAGAAATTAATTCTCTTTTTCAGTGTTCAGGGAGTCTTGACAGAACCCTGAGTACATATCTATTTAAGTGCAAAACATCATTCAGAATGGAATAAATAGACCCATTAACAAGCCCTCATCACATCTGCCCAGGCTCTCTGAAAGTTGCCCATGTCCAGTGACCATCTCCTCACGGTTAGTCCTGGCAGAGGCCGATAAGGAGGGAGGATCCAGGAAAAGCCATCACTCCCAGTTTGCGGGGTTTGGGGATGGGTGTTGTTTTAACTCCCCATTACAGTCACAGTTCCAGCACACTGTGACTGCAGAGACAGGGCTTCTGCAGAGACAGACAGGAGGGGCAAGGCACCCCTGTAGATGTGCCTGGCACCAGCTAGGCAAGCCCAGCACACGCATCAGTCGAAGGCAGCCCAGAAAGTCCCTGTGGCACAGTGGCACCATTGCAAAATTTCCCTAGGCAGCACAGAGGCTGATGACACTGAGAAGGAGGCTGCCAGGGCAGAAAGAAGGAGCCTTGGCTCCTTTTATTGCCAGACCCATGGGAATTGCCCTGGGCTCCTGCCTCCTTCCTCCCCCACCACTATCTTGGCAGCCCCCCCTGTGCTGTCAGGCACAAGCAAACTTTCCATTAGTCAGAGGAAAAGCATCCAGAAGTACTTGCTATGGATTTATTCAGTATAGCTTTAACCATATTTTGAAATGTGAGATCAATGGCGCTGTATATATACCATTATTTTTTATACGGAACAAATTCATTTTCACACTTGGCACGCAATTAAACACCAGAGTCATGAAGAAGCACAATTTCTAAAGGCCAGCACATTTTATGCTGGGAGAACACTGCACAGCTACCCCCTAATAAGATGTAATATAGACCACAGCAAGGCATGTGATAGTTTGATTAAAGTGAACATCGTGGCCAATAAACAAAATGCTTAAAACTGTAAATATTATCTAAGCTAAGAATATGGGGAGGGGGGGGAAAGAAACTTAGAAAACAGATCTGACAAGTCCTTGAACAATGTTTCAGCTTCTCATGGCTTGAAATAATTTTCTCATGTTGGGACCGTTGTTTGCTCTGAAGTGATTCTTATGTGAGGGCAAATTCACTGTAACCTTTCCCACACGCCTGCTCTGCAGCATGTACACGGCTTAAAGAGAAACCTCCACCCTCTGGAAAGCTCACCAGCATACAACCATTAATTGCAAATTTCCTTCACCTTCCTCCTGTGTCTTTTCATTTGTCTCCTCAGAGATGCTAATTAACTGCACTAGTCATGTCCAAAAGAAAGCTGCCTTCTCCTGCAAGCTGATTTTCTCTCCAAAGCTGAACTTTCACAGAGAACTGCAGGAACAGGGGCTGCATTTCATCCATAGGGGTGCATTGACATAGTGAGACACATCCTTGCTTCCCTGCTCTTATTCCACCAAGCTAGGAATGAGCCAGCTGCATCCCAAAAGTCATATTGTAAGCTCTGTAAGCCCAGGATTGAGCCAGGACAAATCTGCCATGTGGTCTCTGCCGTTCCTGACCAGCAGGTACCTCCACTGCTGTGCCTGGAGTACAGCAAAGCAAATTCACATCTTTTATGCATAACGTGGCCTAAGTGTAAGTAGAAGGGATTTCTCCAGATCCTAACCTACAAGGGGCACTGGAGCTGCATGGTCTGTTGCCTTCTTGGAGTCCATTTCCCTGGGAGTGCTCAGTCTGTCCCCTGCATTGAGGTTCATGAGGGATCAGTTGTGCCATATTCATTCACCTACCCCTTTACAGTCTGGGACAACTTCCCACCACAGAGGTAGACAGAAGTTATATTACCCCACAAAGCTGTTTAATTTCACTTTTGCATAAAGTGTGCAAGGTTCTGTTCATCCTCACCCTAAGGACTCCCACTTCAGGCTGAGACAATCTGGCAGTGTGGTCTGAATGCTCCAGGGCTTAAGGAAATCTGAAATAGCTTTCTTCTACTCTGAATTTATTTTCCCCAACAATCAGAGTTTTTCATCCCCATCCTCATTCTCCCTCCCCCTGCACCTAAAGTGGCTCCTTCCCTCTGGCTTCCAAGAGCTCCCTTTTCCAAGCTATATTTTATCAGGGCAGTCTCAGTTTTGGCACATTTTCTTTTGGGCTCAGCTGGCTGATGTCTTCCCATCCCATGCATTCCTCAGGTCAAAGGTATACCCCAAAATGTACTCACTCCCTCTGACCCAAGGGAAGCAATGGAAATTGTCAGTTTGAGGACAGCAGCTGGATCAGTGAAGACAGCCAAGACTGTAGAGTCCACATGATTAATTTCAGGGAGGTACTTATTGAAATCATGTTAGCTTAAAAAAAAAATACAGGAGAGGAGTTCAAAATTTAGGCCTAGTTCCATTGCAGTTGCTATTTTTATGGAAGTAGTTTGCCCATCCCTGGTGGATTTGTGTTATCACAATTATTTCTATGCTGGCAACAGCCTGCGATGTCAGAGGCACAGAAGTATGATTTCACTGCAGCACTAAGCCAGAGGAGAATCTGAATCATGAAGGAGCAAGCTCTGATGGGAACGTGAATAGTTTAAGAACCCACAAATGCAGTTTTGGGGTAAACTAATTTCTTTTTCCTGAAATGTCCATTCTCCTCACTTCCATTCCACTTCTAGTATCACATCCCAAGGCCACCTCTTTTGTGCTTTAGTCTCGGAAGAGGGGGCTGGGGGAGAATTGCTCTGGGTATAAGAAAATATGTAGCAGAAAGGGATTAAATTTTCTCTCAGTCTTCAGACAACTGCACTGTAATCTTTTCATTTTAATGAGTGAAATAATGTAATAAAATCTAACACTGTATATAGCCAAGATTCCTGCTGCAGAATCTCACCTATGGTGAAGTCTTTCACCCCTGAGAAATAAATAGCAAACCTTCCATAAATTAATTTATGCTTAAGGAGTATGGATGAAAGCAGTAGAGGCAGCAGAAAACTTATGGAAAACGTGTGTCTCCAGCAATCAGTTTTCTTAGAAGGAGGATCTCCTGAGGCAGCAGAAGCAAAATTGAAAGTCTTGGGTATTGCTGGAAATAAGGATTTTATTTCAGTATTCAAGAAATTGGTTTTCACTAAAGGAAACATAACTCCTATGTAACCTGACGATGATGATGTATAAATTATCTGTGCCCTGTAGACCATTTAAAAAACAAAACCTGACTTCTTTTGGTTGATTTCACGTTTTCTGGTGCTACAAACACAAGTGTCAACTTACATGAAGCGGAAAAGGTGTTTAGTGGTCAAGAAACATGTCCTTTTTAGTGCACAGGGAATGCAACTCTCAGACAGAAATAGCCCACCAAAAAGAAAAAAGAAACTTCATGATTTACTATTCTGATTTACAAGCCTGACAACTGTTACCTTTTGTAAAAAAATCACCATTACAGCTTTGCAGAAACCCATAAACACCGAAGAACAAAAAGTGAGGTTTTGCTGTCTCACAAGAGCAAAGTAAATTAAAGAGCCAATTGAAATAAAAAGCCCCATAAAGCCATTTTTGTTTCTGAAAACCTGTAGGTGGATGCTGTGCTCACATGACATCTGAGTGACCTTCTTACCACGGCCAACCTCACCACAGCTTCTCTTGGAGTGACACTGTTACGTGTTGTGGCATAAACTATCAGGTCCTGCCACTAGACCACAGAAGTTTTAACCAGTGTGGTGCTTAAAGCAGCAATGGCAGAAAGCAGCTCAGAGCAGAAAAAGCCCTTGCACTAGGACCTTCACAAGCAGAGCACAGCTTAACCTAAGAGGTAATAGAGATGTCTCTAAAATAATGCAAACTGCAAATATCAGGAAGTCCTACAGTACAGCACCAAACAGCTCAAGGAATTCTACAGGCAGCTGTCAGGAATATTCAATATGAAAACCCTTGAGTCAGAGGGCTGAAGCAGGTGAATTCCCTCCTTGCTCTATTTTTCTACTGTTTTTTTTTCATAAGATACATAGAATTTTTTTACCACCACTAAATGTACACCACAGAGTCAATGTATGTACTGCAGAGGGGGGCTTTTTGTGTTAATATCTTCAGAATTATGAAATAGTGCTATCAAAGACAAATATACACTTAATATGTTAAATGTACCATCAATACCTTGGGGTACTGAAGAAATTTATCTTGAAATAATGAAAAGAGAATATAAATGCCAACAAAAAATTCACTTCTGATTTCTTGACAGTTGCCATTCACTGTGTAAAGGTATGTAACACAGTCATGAACAAAGCAGTAAAACATATCATTCACCACAAGTTTTTATTCACAACATTCACAGATCTCTTCTAAAATAACAGTAAATGTAACTTGACAGAGTCATATGTCTCCAATACTGTGCAAAAAGAAAAAATATTTTTGTAGATGAAGCAGAAATAGAGTGGTCCTGCCAAAAATTTGAGGTATACAGTAAAAAACTTCATGCCCAGGATAGACATTCACTTCACTTCATTGAGATTTACTCCATTTCACGACTTAGTGTTAAGTGCTATTAAAGCAGCCGTGGAGTACAAAAGTAAGCTGATGTACCCAGACAAACTATAGTGTCCAAGAGAGATGGAAGAAACTTTTTTTAAATATAGGCCACATTTGCATTACATCAACAGTAGCCACTCATCAAATCCCAGATAATGTTATTTGGGAACATGTCAGAGCTACTATAATAATGCAAAGGCGTTTAGAATGCATTGGGAATACACTAAACACACAGTAAACCATTCCAAGCACGAAAACAATGTGGCCAGTTTTCTGGCTTTATCAAAACTAACATGAAAATATGGAATTGAACAACAACAACAAAGTAGCAACAAATCTGGTTTAATAACTGCACAGCAAATATGTTAATAATCTAAAATCATTGAGTACATTAATCCATCCACTCCTCTCCTAATGTTTCCTGTTACATAATGGTGAATTCTCACCAAAAGTACAAGAGTCATCTACATAACATGGTTACAAAGCCATTCCCAATGAAGTGCACAAGTACTTACTGACTTGCAAACAGCAAGGCAAGTTTAAAACAGGGCAATGGAGCAGGTGCAAAAAGTTCTCGTCTCTTATGATCTGCTGTGTCTTTTTATTCAAATTATATTTCATATATATGTGGCAGGAAGAATGTAGGTGGCTTTGTTGACCCTGGCTGACCTGAGAACCTAGGTTTTTCTGATAACAGCAGAATCCTTCTGTCCTCATAACCTGTCACATCTCTTGCTTCAATATCTGGTTTCTCACTAAACATTTGCCTTGCAATCTATCCCAAGGGTGCAGAGCAGTGGGATCCCTCACTACTGCAGCTGTAAACATGCAGAGGGTTAACTCTATTACCTCTGGGTGTAACTTCCCCAAACTCTGCTGTCCTCCATCCTCTTAAAGAAAAATCAAAGACTGATGGCTTCTTGAGAGGCATCAGCCTTCCTTGATACATTCAGCCACAGGGAGATTAAAGTTTCTCATTGCAATGATAACAGGAATCACAACAGTGGAGCACTCTTTGAGGAGACAGCTTGTTTTTAACACAAAATTTAACACAAAATTAAAAAGGCTAAGAGAGAGAACAAATATTGAACTGCATTACTGCACTGTTTCTCAAGATGAAGTTACTAAGAGTGGTACTATTAGAAGAGAAAGGGGAGAAGAAAAAAGCTGTTTATATTTTTAATAAAGGAAATGTGATAAAAAGCACACTCACAAGAGGCAGAAAAACAAAAAGCCTGCAAATCTTTGTTTCTTTCAGTGAACATATAGTCAAAGATAATTGTGGTTCTTTGACTAACTCTTCACGGCACATTACTTTAGTTACCTCCTCCTGCTCTTGCAAAGGTTTTTCTCTCCCATTTCTCAGCAGATGTTGCCCCAGGCAAAATCAGCATCTTCTTCATCATTTGCAGGAAATTACAGTGCTAGACATCACTCCATTCACAAATTGTGGCTCCATAATGACTACAACTACGTGAAGCCTGAGCAGCCCAACAGGTTTTAATTTACATCAGGTAACTGGATTTGCAATTGTGCCAGTGGGAACAGTACCTGGCCCAGAGAGCCAAGACATAAACAGGTGGGAAGAAGTTTGGAGAGAGTTCATCACCAGGGATATGAGAAAAGTGTGCGTGAAAAGAGTTTAGTCAGCAGTCAGCTCTATTTTTTTTTTTTTAACCACAATGGGTTTATCCAAGAGCCCTGTAGACTTTAATCTGGGTACATTACACAACCCTGTCTACTATAGCATTAAAAGGCAGGTGTATTCAGAGACACACACACACAGATCATTCGCAATCTCTGAATCACAAAGATATTCCTGCTGGCTCTCTGCTCTGCCACCTGTACACTCATCATTAAGTCAGAGACCAGACCCGCCAGTCGATTGTACAAGTTCAGAAAATCAAAGCCAGGCAGACGATGGCGTGGGAGGCTGAGCATGAATTGTTGCAGGGCTCTGACTAACGCTTCGGCAGGGAAGCGCGCAGGAAGCTGTGCAGAGCCAGGAAGGACACTGCCCCGGTGCTTCCTTTCTGCCACTTCAAAAATATCCACTAACAGACCTCTTCTAAAAAAAAAAATGTTCTTTGGACACAACCTGACGTTAGCTCTTGGCCTTTGCCTCATATTATCTTACTGAAAAATAGAAGGAAAGTACTGCAAGTAGTTAATAGCTTCTCTTAAACAGGATGCTGAGGATAATGATTACAAGGCACTCTGTAGAAAAGACTTTGAAACATTCAAGCTCTGGACATGAATATAGTTTGTACAAGTCCTTGTTACTGCTTTGTGAACACAGAACAAAGTGTTTTCTTCCACTTACTCCCTTCCTGGGCACTCTTCATGTACTCTCTCTCCACAGAGTGTTTTAAAAGAGAATGTCAAACAACAACGACAACAACAACAAAGTCATACTGGTTACACCATACAAAGTTATTTATATTGCCTTTAGTTTTGGAGTTCACAGGGGCTGTGTTATTGCAAACTCAGAGTCATGCTGAAATCTAGGCTTGAGACAGAGCTACCAAAATGATCTCTGACCCTGAGTGAGTCACTTGATCTCTCAGTGCTTCGATTAGTCGTGTCATAAAATGTGGTAGAAAACAGCACCCCAATGAAATACAGATGGTTCCTCAGAGATAAAGCTATCTTCCAAAAATTACAAATGTAAGGGCATACACAAAAAAGGATCTCAGATTTTCTTCCCTCATTTTGGTAGGTGCTTTGCTAAAATCCTGCACATTTATCTTAGTAGTATCAGGATATTGAGCTTACACACTAAGATGTACCTGATTCACAGCTGAAAAGTCACCCTGATAAAATTCAGCCTTATTCAAAGTGCCTTCAAAAGCCTTACTGACCACTCAGCGTAAGCCACTGCAAGCAGGACTTACAGCAGCAGGAAGCTTGAACTTAAGGAATGGCAGCTCTGTAATTGCTCTGTGTTTTAAAATTGATAGGTTTGACCTTCTACATTTATCTTCTGTGGTCATTAATCTGTTCTGAGGTGAAAGCCAAAGTTGCAGCGTTATGTCCTTTCACTATTCATTTTTAGCTGAAATTCTAGTCTTGTACGTTGTTTAATATTCCACACTGAGAGTGGGGTGAAATGGTCCCCAGGAGCTCAACAATCCATGCATAGCAAACCAAGCGCCAGGCATTCATCGTTAAATTAACAAAAGTGCACACCAAATTATATCATCTTTTAAGGCTGTAAAGGGATTTCACTCTTACCTACCACCTAACTCCAGTAAAAGCCTTGGGATTTTTAAACATTATTCCAGCCACTGTGTTCCCTGCAAAATTTCAGACTGAAAACCTCAAAATCCTTCTTCATAAATTCTTGAATCACGGACTCTTTGATCAACACCAACTATACCATTCAAGGATTTTTGTAAATCCTGAGTGCCTTGGGAAATGCAATATACATGTAGCAAAAGGGTTACCTAATGGCCATATGGAATGCAGTTTATTCTTGCCCACTTGCAAGTAACACAGAAATGCCTGTATGAAATGTCTCTGGGGGCCTTAGTGCAAGACATGAAAATTCAGGGAATGGGTAGAGCAGAGAACAGAGGAGCCGCTTTGAATGTTGAACTGCCATTCACATCAGTGAGTGTTTGATTCAAAAATGAGGACAGAACTGGATTACCACCTTTTATAAAGAGCGAAGCCTTTGACGTGATTTAAAGGTTGCATCATAGGTACAATCAGACCTCAGCTGATCCACATTTCACGATCTGCAGGGCTGCACACAGGAAAAATCTAAGCAGAGTTTTTGAACCTAAATAATATACAAAGTCTCAGTGCATGACCTTCAAGTGTATTTTTGAATCAAAAGCTTTATAAAAGAATGAGCGTTTAAAAAAAAAATTATGTTGATTAACCAGGTCTGACTGTAATTAAGTATATGAAGAGAGAGAAAAATGCAAAATTTTATTAACTGTGGAAGGAATGCTAGATCCTTAACTGCCCAGCAAGTTCATGAAGACAAAGGAGATCAGTTTACAAGGGTTAAGTAAACATAATATTTTATATTACAGTTCAGATGAATCCAATTTCAACAAGACTGTGTAAGGGTCTAAAAATTGATTTACCAGATTGAATATTTTTATGAACATTAAAACCCATTACATTGCTCTGAAGTACAGCTACCGAACAGCCAGAGCCACATAAAGAAACCAGTTGTTTCTTAGCCCTGTGGCTGAATTGCTTCTAGCCTCCTTGCTATTCATGTCTGGTGGATTCCCTGTATTTATTTCTACTTGCCTACACATTGAGCATTTTGTACTCCTTTAAGTTTCCAAGGCCATGTCAAAACAAAATGCATTCCTTCATGGGTCAGCATAGGAATAGCCACACCAGACATTAATGTAATAACTTGATGCTTACTGCAAATCTGAGAAAAGTAACCAGTGGTTGTGAAACATGAATTTCTGGTAAGGGAAGGAGGCAGTACATGAGCACAGTGCTCTGAAAAGTGCCGCTTCAGCAGGAATTGACCTTGAGGTCTTTTATTTATCTGTAGTATAGACACGCACTTACAACCTCCTCATTCTGTTTAGCTAATCACTGACTCTGATGAGGCTGCAAACAAAGATGCCAATTAGCACTAATTATGATAGCAACATTTCATTCAGAAAAATGAGTCTGAACCACTGAGCTCCCTTGGAGAGGAAGTCATTTGAAGCACTTTCCAAAAAACTTCTAGCACACCATAGAATTACACCACAGATACTATGTAAGTATTTAAATGTGACAGCTCAGCATCTGAGGGGAAAATCAGTGTTGGATAATGGAGAAACTCTTATACAGCATGACAGAAACATAGTGGACCCTTTGTTCTTCCTGTAGCATTCAAAACGGTTCCTCCATCAAACCACAACCACCACTGCAAAACATACCACTCCTGAGGAGCTGTGAAATCCAAACAACTCTCACCTTGCAGCTGATCATTTCTGTCCTGCCAGTATTACAAGCATTAAGGCATTATCAGTCTCAGTTTTAACTTGGTCCATGCTTGTATTGTGGCCAGTACAAAATAGCTAAGGAAAGCCACTGGCTCTGGGGGGGAACAACAGGCCAAGGGCTGCCCTGAGGGGATGCACCAGAGGCGAGTCTGTTGATGGTAAAAATTACCCCAGACATTTTGAGCTATAGTTTTTTTATGGCTGTATTGCAGGGCAGATAAATGCACCTCACAAGTCAGGTACAATAAGGCTGGTGCCTGAAGAAAATCAAGGAAATGGAAAGATGTGGGCTATACTGCATGCTCAGCCACACTGGCTCAGGCCCTGCTGACCCAGCAGCAGCTCTGGCCATGGCTGCCAGGGCCACACCTGGTCCAGTCCACATCTCTGTTGGGATGCATTCAGAGAAGATCAATGTCACCACTAGCAGTTCCTCACACCAGGAAGGAGACATGTTTTATTGCACCTGAAACACAATACTTGACTTCTTGGGATGTGGAAGTAGCAGATGTGTCAGGTGAGCCAGAAGGGATCCTCCCTTAGGCAGGCCGGCAGGAATGAATGTCAGGTTTGTCTCAACCAGGCAGGACTCGCTCTTGCAGCTGTTACACTGAAAGGACACATTATGAGAGGTGAATTAACACACTGGCATCTGTATTAGCTACACTAAAACCACCAAGAGCGTGGATTCTTGGACCTCGTGGACCAAGAGCATTGCCCACACTATGCGTGCAGAAAGTGAAATGCGCAGGTTTGTTTTGTGGCTCTTCCTTGATTTCCTGAAGACTCCACTGGAACAGGTTGCAGATGGGCAGGCTGTGTACCTGCACAGCAGGAGCAGGGCTGGGAAAGGGTCCAAATCCAGAGCGGAGCTAGGGAGTAACCCAGCGACTGAAGGTCTGGTTTTACCAGGAAAAGCACAGCCTTCCCAGTAAAGACAACGATGAGCTGCAATAGGAGTGGGTGGGTAGGGTGGGGCGAGGAAAGGCTTGAGAGAATTGAGCCCAAATGACTCCCACACTCCAGAGAGCTGGAGACTGACAGCCATTCTTTCTGGAGAGAGGCATGCTGGGGTGTGTGAGGAGCAGAGAAAGACATTACTGCTAATAAAGATGTGTAGGAGCTGCAATATTTGGACTCCAGTTTTCAACACCACCAAGTACAGAGCATATATGGGTCTGAGCACGTGGACCTAACAGACCCATTTCAATTTCCTAAGATTCACAAAGGCAAACTTTTAGCAGTGTAAAACATACAATATAATTTAGAAAACCTGTGTCGCTGAGGGAGGTTAAGAGGCATACCTTAGCCTTCATGGAAAAAAAAGCTGTTTTGGCAAGGGCAATAATTAATGAGCTAGCGGTCACTTAAGGTGGGCATAAATATTTGCATCTCAGAAAGATTTGCCACCTTCTCCATGCTCCCCTTCACTCTGTCTGTTTTTCCCCTTCTCTGCAGCCTCCTCTCTCACGCGCTCCTTCCCTCCCCTTCTCTCCCTGCCTGCCTGCCTATCATCTTGCTCTAATTGTTTCCAGATTTGTGTGGGAGGTCAGGGCCCGGGAGTGCTGCTTCATGCCAAGTTTATAAACAGAGCAGTGTTTCCAGATGGCCACTGGCTCCAGCCTGGCTAGCAGGTTGATTGGGACCAGAATAACAACAGGTGGAGAACAGACAATGAATTCCTTGACACTTATTTTACTCCCTCTGCTTTTTCCCCCCTTCCCTCCTCCCTGCAGCCACCACGGCTACCACCAGCAGACCTTCAAGCTCTTGAATCTGGGCAGGGAGTCAGGACACGGGGGAGGGAGAGAGAGGAGGAGGAGGAGGAATGATGAAAGAAAGTGCAAGTGACTTCCTTGACCAAATAAAAGGCAGGGCAGGAAAGGGGACACATGCTGCTACTTCCCTGCCAGCCATTACTGCTGCTGCTAATTAGGGTGTCCTTCAAGCCCTTATGGAAAAGACCCTCTGAGGTGAAATAACGGAGAATAAACAAGACATCTCATACTAATAGGAGAAACTGTAAGATTGATTTAACATTGTTCCTTAGGCAACTGCATGCATTCAGCTTTTGTCAAGACAGCCTGGACCACAAGGCCATTGGCAGTGACAACACATCTGCAGTCACTGTCAACTCTGTACTCTATTTTTCCAGACAGAGCTAGTTTCCCCAAGGCTCTGGTTTGCTAACCCCACTCCCAAGATCCTGCCCTTCCCAGTTTCCCTCACCTCTCCGAACTGATGTCTTCTGCCCACTCTCCACACCAAATTCCCACTTTCCTCATCAGAAGTTGTTTATAGAAATGACGGGGGCAGGGAAAAGAAGTTCTGCAAGGCAGTTGCAGAGGTGCTTTTCTTTCTATAAGCTTGCTCTTCCCAGCATATTTGGGAGAGTTATTTGGCACAAATACATTGCTCCAATGATTTGGGCTTAGAGCAGATCAAAATGAAGCCACAGATGACACAAACCTGCAGCAGGTTCCGTTCAGAAAAGGCATAAATTAAAGCAGAAGATCCTGATTTTGGGCCTGAGGTGACATGCATACATAGGGTACAGACAACCCTGCCACCATATTCCTCCTGGAAATTCCCAAAACAAAGGCAGAACAAATGGGTCAGGGTCATGGGAGTAATGCTTAACTTTAAATGCTCAGTCTGCTTCAAGCTGTAGTAAAACTTTTTGGAAGCAATGAGCAAAAACATATCAGGAGGAATTTGCAACAGCATATTCTGGATTCTGGTTCCAATGCCTGTGATTGCTACCTCCTCTGTCCCCAAAGAGACCAGCAGAATGCAAGAGCTGGATGCAGATTCAGCTGTACACCAGGTATGCCAGGGCTGCTCATCCTCCTCCCAGGATTCCAGACAACTGGGAGCTCCACTACAGAAGGAGAAGATGAGGAAAAGGAAGCGAAAGGGATAGTAATGAGGGGACATAAGGAGTAACAGTCAGTCTTCCATATTAATTCATTTTATATCACTGAACTGCAAATGTTCTTACCTCCCTGCCTGGCCCAGTTCTGCACTCCTTAGCGTATGATAGCAGAACCATTAAGAAGCAAAACTGTAAATGATAAAAAAGTACTATCATCTCCAGTGAATTAACAAATAATTAGACTAAGTTATTAAAATTGCTGTACATCACCCACTGACAGGCTCAACAAACTTGGTATACACAAGAGAAAGCAAAAAAAGGTAAAATTTTCTCTCCATTTCCCATTTGTGCTTACACTGCAGATGGTTAAATTTTAACTAGGATGAATATCATAGAAATAAACCCATAGAGAAGTATTAGGATTATGAAATTAAAAGCTGATGTCTTTAAAAAAAATTAGTCTTTAAAAATTAAATGGCTGCCATAAACAGAATTTATCCAAAGCTGGTAATTTACCCAAGACTCCAAAATGCTTTTTTTATTTTCTATTTGCTGCACTCCTCATACATAATTAGAGAAATTCAAAAAGCAGTGAAAATTTATACACAATCTCCTCTGTTCAAATTCAGTGTTTAGTAAACTGACTGAACTGCTCACATGTGTAAAACAGACAGAACTTTCCCCATTCATTATTAATAGCATATTTTCTTATTTGTAACCTTATATTCAGATCCTTAATGGTTGACATGTACTCTTGGATTGTCTATAAAATATCCCAAAACCCATTTTTTACTCAAGTACCAGTGTGAAGGTGAACTGAAATTTAATAGGACTACAATTTGCTGCTACTCAGAAAGCTCTTATATAAATGGTGTGTGAAAAGCAAGCATGATTTAAAAAGCATTTGCTAATATTTGCAATGCAAAAGATCTCAGATTCTTGCATATGAATACCTGGAAGCAGATTTGGAAGCATTTAGGGGTTTTCATGAATGTCAGCAAATTGTTAACAGGTTTTTATTTTCCTGGAGACATTTCACGACTAGTCTTAGCTGTCAAATTTTATACTGCATAAATTCTACATCTACAAATAAACACAAAAACATATTAAGCCAGTTAAAAAATCTTTGCACTTCCAAAGCTTCTTATATCTCAGGATCTCAAAAAAGTTTAAACAAACAGTGTGCCTAATCCTAAAGTTTGGTTTAAATGAGGTCACTCAGCACCTTTTAAGTAGATGCTTAGGATATTTTGCCAGAGTGAAAGATAGATCATTTTATGTCAATAGGGTAAGCTCCAACCTTTTGGAGGTTCTCCCAGTTTCAGACTGTAAATTCTTTGGGGCAGAGAATGACTTTGATCATATGTTTAGGTAGTACTATCTCGATTTAACTGGGAATTCTGGGCAGAACTGAGATGCAGGTAGGCTAAAAAAGAAAGAGAATAGGAAGTGTCAAAGACACAATGATCACCAAGGCAGGATTTGGTCTGATAAAAAATGGTAATTCTTATGTTCATATGACTTCCAAAATTCTACTCATGCACAAACTTCCCATTTATTTGTAGAGTTTATTCGGACTGTAGATTCAATCCATTTTCATGTACCATTAACGCTACTCCTTTTGGCACAAGACTATGTTTTGTACAACTCAGAAACACTCAGCCTTTCCCATTGCTGCTCCTGTGTTCTACAGAAATCTGTGTACCATGTTTTTCACAAAGGAATTCAGTTCATTCCTTGGTTCATAGACGTTTTGCAATATCTGTGTTTCTGCTGAACAGAATTTTACAACTCTGAAATATGAAATCCAGGATAAGTAAACCTGATAGTTGACTGTGTACCAAAGTCTAAGTTTCTGTGGTGGAGGTATTGATCTGATATGGAACTATGGATTCTTAAACGAATCTTGATTCCCATTCCAGCAGCTTAGCATTGACTTTGATGACTACGGTCCCTTGTGGACCTCTCATTGGAGAGAAGGTAAAATGACATCCGTGTTTTAAGTGAACAAAGAACAATTTTCAATAGGTGGAAAGTCAAAGGCCTAAGAATTATTAACCTAAGTGATTCTTCTGAGTGTGTTTGAGTAATGCCGATTTGCAGTGTTGATGTCCACATGAACGCAGCATGGTAAATAGGTGTTCTTGTTTTGGATATGACTCCTTAAGTCTTTTCACACCCAGCCAGCACAGTGGGAAATGCCAAGGAATCTGGCTTCAGCCACGGGCTCAGATATCAGGTTAAGCTTGAAAGGTCCAGTTCTGGAAATCCACATTGCAGAAGCTTGATATGTAAATGTAAGCAAAAGTATTCATCTCACCTAACTTCCTAAACATCTACTGCAAGGTGCTTAGATTAAAGGCGCTTCTTCTATAATCATCAGACACAGACATCTCTACAGGCATCTTCACTGGGAGGATTTCTCACTTGAACACTGTTCACTGTAGAAGGACTTTGGAAAACTAAGATAGCAAGACATCTTTTTTCAGATGCTAAAATAGATTCTGCTCCAAGCATGGCAACAGCTTTCCGGACTTTGCCAAGGATTAATCTCTTCAAACAGATATTGAGAGGTACTGGTGCAACAGCATTTTCAGATGTGAATATTTCTGAACATTCCTGCTGTAGAGAGATTACATAAATGCTTCCTGAATTATAGCTTATTCAGAAGTGAAATTCATATTCCTGAAAAAAAAAAATCAAACCAGTGACATTTCCCCTCACATAACTTTTGAAACACCTCAAACCAATATGAAGTCATTTTTCTCTTCAAGAAGTTGGCAGGGTAGTGCAAAGACTTGTGCGGAATAGGTTTCTAAATTTCTAAATGCTGAGAAAACTGAGTAAACTATCCACAGTGATAACCCTATTCAGTGACTTTGAAATCTTTGTTATGCCAGTCTGAAGTCTAAAGTGCTATTCTGAGCCCATGATACAGGCAGAACCATGACTGAAGATGGGATGACATGCAAGTATTGTTCATACAAGCTCCATTAAATTCCTAATTAAACAGTGAGTCTGCTCACAAATAGTCAAATAGCTCGGAGTACTCTCCTGAGAGTTCAGAGACAAAAAGTATGATTTTGTCAAAACACCCCTCAAAGACTCTGAACATATACAGACCCCCTCATAAAAGCTTATTTTTCTTCCAGGAAAGAAACACCTTACAAACTCAAATAAACACACTAAGAAGGAGGTAGCTTGTCTGAGTGAGCTTCACTTGATGGTGCCCAGTGGCTGCTACCCTGAAGAGCAGACCACAGTTCTGGGCTATATTAAACTATCAGCTTTCTGGTCTTCTGCTAGCAAGAGTCCAAGTTCCATGGGCAAGGAGGTACAACACTACCTCAGTGGGACACCATAACCTATCCTAGGTGGTCTGAGAGCTACTCAGCACTGCAGCAGGTCCCAGAGATAAGCCTGTCACCTACCTTAATTCATATGTTTTGAAAATTGCAGAAATGCCGTAAGCAATTGCATTCAGAGTAACAAATACAGGAGTAATTAATAACATTCTTCTGAAATATTTCCTATGTAGGAACTCACCTCAGGCTGCTTTTCATTTTCTGTTCTTTGCCTCCCTAAAGACTGGAGAGCAAACACAGCAAATACACTTAACTTAAATGAAATGCATGTAATGTCAAGAGCTGCTCCATCACAGGAAAAGGCAAATTAAAGAGACACAGGGAGGGAGATTATAGTTGTGACCACTGAACATCAAATGTAGCAAGTACACTAAGTAGAAAAGGTGATAGAGAACTGTGGATTTCAGGGAACCTAACTGATGAAATTTAAATAAAGCATTTGCTCCATGGGAATTTATTGATTATGAGGTCAGAGCAAAAGAAATTCTCTGGGAGATCTTCCTTTCATGTTTAATGAGATATTAGCTGCAAGATTTCTTTTAAAAATACATGAAGAGAAAAAAAAAGTGATGCTTTGTTCACAGAGTACCTACATAAATATGAAGATGATGAAATAATCTGCATCAACATTTCCATCTGTATTTGTGGACTTGCACTGGACTGCTCTTTTTCTGAAGAATACTATAGTATGTCTAGAACTACTTACATATCTCCTACCACCACAGCTTATAACAATACAAGACTCAGTTGAAGGAGTAAGTTTGTGGCAACAGCCTGCCATATATAGTGTCATAAAGTCATATTTGGTATGAATGCAATTTTTTTAAAAATTAACCTCAGTTGTTACTTTTAATACCCTACTTATTTTCTGATTTAACTGCAAGTATAGGGCTCTGAATATAGTGGTATTATACTGACTGTAAAATAATTAACATTATGCTGTTCTTGTACCTTTTGCATGGAACAAATTGCAGCAATGGAGTTCTGCTCTAGAGCTGCTGTGATATCATGGACTGAACATGAAGCCCTAAGATGAGGCACTAAAGTCTGTAAGCCATTATAATAGTACTACTTTGTCTAAATCATAGAGCCTAAAAGATCTAATAGATCAACATGTTCATCTGTCTGCCAGAGGACTGCCCATGTTCTGAAACTTCACAACAATTCAAAGAAGAGCAAATAATAGAGATTAATGAGCAAAGAACAATGTAGTTATTGCAGTGGAGTTGGTTTCTGAAACAAAACAGAATTTAGCAGCTAAATAAAGTGGAAGCTATTAACTGCATCTTTATTGCTATGCAAAGGCAAGTAGCAACTGTGTAATTTAACTAGGTCCATTATGCAATCTTTTTTCTAATTCTTTCCTGATCTGCTAAACTAATCTCTGTTTTTTAGGGGGTTTGAAAATGAATTAAATGGATTAAAAATGCAGCTGAAAGCCAGGATTATTTAAAGAATGGAGAACAATAGGAAAGCATGACAAGGAAAGATCAGCCATTTGACAATGAAGCAACATCCTGAGCCTGAAGCACAATACTATTGAGTAAGCATCTGAGAAAATGTTTTATTTCTTCACCCAGGATGCATTCTCTTTCCTCACTCTCCTCTACTCCTAGCAGTGGACTTTGGCTTGATGTCAACTTAGAGAAGTTTAACTAGGGTTTTCCTAGATGGGACCAAGAACTCCATTTGTTATGTAGCTCTGTAATACGTCCTACATTTATGGTGTATACTGGATGCCCCAGTTTCATCCCACTTAAATACAGGCAGCTACCCATGGATTGTAGGACCCCTAAATGCCCCTTACAGTCAATGGAGAGAGAACTCCAGCAGCTGACAAGTCAAAGAGCCAAAATACAGATTATTTTCTGGAGATCTCTCATCCTCCACTCATTCCAATGGAAAGCTAAAATGGCTATAGTTAACACAGGTGGCTAAGTTAGGTAGATTCTCATCCAGCATAGCTTGTTGTCCTGCATTTATAGTTCCTCCTTCCTACCAGAAGTGAAGGTTTAAAAGGTTATCTTTCTACAATGTTTGTTGTATGTGTTTCAAAAACTGTTCCTACCGCAGTTTTCCAGTCAGTATGAACAAGGGCATTTACCTGGCTACAATGCTGGCTTCCTCCAAATAATGTCTTGTTATGTAATTATCAGAAAATAAATAAATTTTTCTCTATCCAATAATCATGCTGCAATCATGCAAGCCCTAAGATTTTTAATTTCCAAAGAGATCATGGTGCCTATCAGGATGTAAGGAATTCTCACCTCATTTTTTGGTCATGTGGACTAAATCATTGCAAGTCACAGGAACAGTGCTGCACTATCAGTTAATTTAGAGCAGCATTTTAATAACAAAAGTCAAGCACTTCAGAAGATTTGGAAAATATATCAAAAGTGTCTATATTTGAAACTAACACCTTTTAATTTAGGCATGTAAAACCAGTGTTACTCTTTTATCTAATTTCCTGCTCCTTTTACTAGTGATTTAGTTACAGCTCCTTTCTGTTAGGATCTGGCAGTTCAGTAGTTCAGTGGACCAAAAAGTAATGAAATACTTTGCAAGTTTTGTTGGAAAACCAATATAGTAATGCTATTACTAATGAGGAACATACTCATACTACAACTGGACTTTAGGAAATTAATGAAAAATAACAGGTCCTGCTCTGCCCATTGTCATACTTGTACAATCCTTACTGATTGAGAGGATCATGTGAGCTGCACATGCTCACCTAAAGCAAAAACTGAGTCCTGTGGTGTGGCTGAATCTACTAAAAAGCACCAAATTTGTTCAAATTCACTTACAGGAATAATTAAGACTCACAGATTTCAGTCATGCTCGGCATAGTAGGTTGATTATTCTTTCTTAATTGTGAACAAAAGAATTGGAGATGGGTCTGGGTTAGAGTCCCAGACAAAATGCATCTTCGTTTCAGAAAGGTTCAAAACACAAACCCAATTCCAAATGAATCAGTGTCTCCCTCACAAAATCAGAGCATCCATCAGAAGTCTTATTTCTGCCCTCAAAAAAATATGAGAAGGGGATAATTCTTTAGAACATAGCAATTCTTATTTGTATCACTCAATATAAATTTGATAGTGAACACAGTTATTATATCATCTGGCCTGACATACTTATTAAATCATCATTTGATGATCACAAATTCTTTGGAATCTTCCCTTAATCTTGGGTATTTAAAAGTCCTTGAGTTTTATTTGTTGTGTTTCAGGACACTTGACTTGACTGCAACGACTGTGATGCCAATTTCACCTGCCAGGTAATAATAAATTGTGCTTTTGCAACAATTTTGTGGATAGTTTCCTTTGTCTGTCTCTTAACTTCATCTTTACACACTTTTTTTTCATAGCCACTATATTACTTAATGCCTGCAATTTTTATTGCTGTGGTTTTCTTTCTACTTTTTTCCTCTTTCTGCCTCTACTTCATTCTTTTGCTGTTCTTAATTTTTGCCTAGTCTAACATTTATTGTGGTTTATTTTTAGGATACATATATATTTGGGGTGGAATTATAATCTGAACATTTATATACTGAGTTTATGTTTTTGTTGGAAAAATATGTAATTGACGACTGTTCTTACTCTTCTGAGAAATGCAAATAACAAATGTCAGGCTCCAGTTCAATGAATCCTCTACTACTTTAACAAGACAAAACACTGAAAACAGGCAAAGAAAGTACAACAGGATAATTTTTTAGAGTTTATACTGGGGTCAAAAATATTGCAAATATCAGTGCTTGACTTTCAGATCTGTCATAATATGCTGAAATACCATTCAGATGTCAATAACATTTTGCAAAAAACATGGAAAAGACATACTGTAAATAATCACGTGGAAAGGAAATAACACACTTGAAACTGGAAATTCCTTTTTTTACTTCTAGGCAGATTTCTCTGTTTATTTAGATGTTGAAGAGATCTATTGCCTTTTAAAGTACAGCTCCAATAGCTGGGTTAGTTTAACTGCCCTTTTCCCACACACATATGTTTTTGCAGACTAACACCTACAAATACACTTTTCAAACCCTTAAATCTCCTCCGATTCTCAAAATGCTCTTCTGTCTTCATTTCTGAATGATGGTCACAAAGCATGAAGCCTACTGGAATAGTTTCTGAATGCTAGTCCACAGGTTTCACAGCTGTTTGAGCACATGTGTAGATAAAGTCTTGCTTACCTAAAAAAAACATACATAGTTAAGGTTTCTCTAAAAATTGATTATTATTTGCAAAGACCAATTGTCTTTTAAACCTAATATATATGGGTAGGATTTGAGGGAAGTGTTACAGAACGAATGACTGAGGACAGGCACGGGCACATATTTAAAGTGAGGTACCCATGTGAGCCAAAAGGGCATACCAATACACAGGCATGTGTGAGGTGACATTATTGGCTAGGATAAAAACTAGGAGAGTTTTTACTTTTGCCTTTGTTACATTAATCCACACTGTTTGTTTTGTTACAATTGGTAATATTTGTTAGATGCAGAACATCAATCATGAGTTAGTCATTTCAAAAAGAGATGACTGGGGAAGGGGGAGTTGGTTGAGTTTTGGAAAGGCGCTGTTTGTGTATTTGTTTTCTTACAACTGGCAAAACTCCAACAGCTATTCTCCAGAAATTTCACAAGAAACATTCATATGGGCAGGAAATCTACTGGCAAGAAATGGCAGATGAAAGAGTTATGTACTGCTGAATGAGAGTTTTGCACCTGCACACTGCTGAAGTTGGAGCACATGCTATTAATATAATAACAATAGCATAATCAGTAGGATGTGTAATCATCTACCAAGATTATTTCATTTCGAGACTTCATGGACAATTTTGGCATTACAAGGAGCTGAATCTACTTCAAATGTGCCCTAAATGGAATGGGGGGGGGGGGGGGGAAACCACACTTAAGCAATTCCTACCAAGATATCATGTGTAAAATTAAGACTAAAACAGTGTAACTGACCCCAAACCAATCTACCAGATGTCCAAGGACACCTGAGGAATTACAGGCAGGGTTAACCAGTCAGTTAGGGTCAGAGAGGTACTGCTTCAGACAAATTCCCTGGATTCTACTTTATTTCTCCTTTATGGAGAAACTTTTTTTTCCCCTCAGGGTCATTAAACCTAGACTAGAATAGAGCTGTTCAAAAAACTCCTATGGAACTGTTTTGGGGGTCAGAATTTGGTAATTCATAAAAATATTTCCAATGAATACCAAAACACATCAAAAAAGTTTCAAAACAAGTGTTGTCCCAGGTTTGAAACCTGGAAGGCCTGAGGTCTTTAGTTCAAAGGTAGACTACTTGGTGGGCCATCCTACAATGATAGGCCACCAATCCTCTACCCTGGCAGTCAAGCAGTTGAGCAATGGTCTGCCAGCCAGAGCCCTGCAGGCTTCCAGAAGAATTCAGCTATAATCCAACTGTCCCTGAAAAATTTTAGATTTCAGTCAACTGCCAAGATCTCTCTTGAAGTTTGCCAAACAGCTTTGCTTTTGAGACTAGTTCCATCAGCCTTTCTGTGTAGACATGCAGAGTATTTTCCAAATAAATAATTTCACTGCAAAGAAACCATTTTATCCATCTCAAGTAATCACCTAGGTTATGCAAAATGGTGTGCCATCCCTGCATTTCTCCCTGGGCCCATGATGCTGCTCCTGACTTCAGGCACAGAAAGGGCATTACAGACCTTGGAGACGTCCAATTCAGTCTTTCCATGCTGACCAACACCTCTCCCACGCAGAGTGCCCTCCTTGCCGAGTTTCACCTCAAGCAGTCTCTAAGCAGCCATAAGGAGGAAAAGCTCACTGCTTCCCCTGGTGAGAAGGATGAGACCTGGGCAAGATGTTTCGTGAGGAATTTTGGCCCTTTCCTACTGGGATCTGAAACACCGTGAAAGCAAGAGAAAATACAGTTGTGACAGAATTCCTAAAATCAACTAAAACAGTAATAAAGAAATATGAAACCTATATTGGTATTTTTTTGTGTAAGTATGTTTGTTATATCTACCCAGAACACATTACAACATTTGGAAGAGCCCTGCAGGGGAGTAGGGAATGCGCTGCTGAAACTTTGTACTACCATGGCACAAAAACTGTTGTCCAGCCACACTTGCTGCCCAGCCCAAGTTTTCCTATGTGATATCCAGGCTTCCCTTGACTGAGAGTCAAGGAAGCAACTTACTTATCTGGAATTTTATCCACCAGAAGGCCAAAATACCAAGCATGGCCTGTGAACTGAGAAGCAACAATGAACCAATATCCCTGGAAAACCATGTGGTGTTCAAAGATTCCATACCCCTGTAGATAAAAATGGTTTAGGATCTGACCTGCAGTGGTTTATCCATACATTTACTAAGTGAGATTTTTCACTAATCTCCATGCCAGATAAACCACTCCTCTCATCTGAATCAGACTTTTACTATAAAGACAGCTAAATCAACATCAGCATCAGTATGTTATCAGCAATGTTTCCTGAGGTTTGTTTTCTCACCTTTATTGGCTGCAAAATAGATCAAGTTGCAAGGAATACTGAGTGGGGAAAAGCCATTTTAAATTGCCTATTTGCATTGTCATGGGTTAGACTCAATGATCTGAAAGATCTTTTCCAGCCTAGTTGATTCTGTGATTCTGTTTATGATTTAATGTTGTTTGAACAACTAACCTATAAACTTTATCATTTTGCTATTAGAAAGAAGAAATAAAATTTATATGAAACTTGTAAAGAATCACAGAGTTCTCTTCCAGATTGCTGACAGTCAGTAAATGCTTTAAAAATCTCTCCCACTTCTTTACTTGTAGATATTAAAATTCAGCAGTCCAGTGAACTGGACTATAAAATCAGCATATCTGCCCCAGAACAAGTACACTTTTTGCTTTGCAGTAACGTTCTTTGCAGGATGCAGTTGTGAGACAGCAGGTTGGCCTTGGGCGGTGAAAGGTATTCATCATTTTGTAAAACAACCAGCCATGGCTAATTTTTTTTTGTTTGTTTGTTTGTTTCTAGATAATAAAAGGAAAGTCTCATTTTGCAACTACAAAAAAAAAGAAGTTAAAGTAGTACAGCTGTAAGCAGAAATGCAGTCCACTTGTCATTTAAAGAGCTCCATGCCTACTGTACATAAAATAATACACTGGTATCATTAGCATAGACAACAGCTTGTTTTCAATTTGGCTGCAGATAATGAAATTATCCCCCAAATTACCATAAAGTGGAACAAATAAACACAAGCAAACTCTTTCTTTTTTTTTTTTCTCTCTCTTTTTTTTTCCCCTTCAGCAGTGCTGGCTTTCAGCTATTTCGAATGAAAGCAAAGCTTCTGTTTTTCCAGAGCTCCAGTTTGACCTCAAGCAGATAAAGAACATGAAATGACAAACACGCAGCAAAGAGTTACTGTGTCCTTCCCCCCTGGCCTCTGTTTACATTAGGAAATGTACCCGAGGAGGAGGGAAGGGGAGGCAGGAGGGCTGCCTTTCAGCGCCGCGCTCGGCTCCGCTGGCTCCGGCTGGAGCTGGCCCCTGTTTCTGAGTAAGCTTACTCCACTCCAGATGTGCCGCGGCTCCAGCGTGGCTGCCATGTACAGTAAATCGGCATCTGAGGGCTCGTCAATCTGTGGGGTAGAGCAATTGCGGTCTCGCCAGGCCGCCCCACTGGCACAAACAGAAATTTGCGCCGCTGAACTGGAAAAGGAGGAGGAGGAGGAGGAGGAGGAGGAGGAGGAGGGAGAGGAGGGAAAGGGGCGACAGGGAGGGAAGGAGGCAAATAACGGGAGAGCAGTGTGTGAAAGTTGAGGGGCTGGAAGGTGTCTGCTCCCGGGAGGAGAAGGGGAAGAAATAAACACTAACAGTCAACTGAGGAAATGTTCTTACTGCATTTGTAAATTTACTTGTAAATGTTTTACACTTAGAGAGAAAGGGGAATGCTGCGTATCATTTGGCAGTGTCGGCTGTCTATAGGTCCCTGTGGATATACTGCTTTAGTACGACTTGTAACCAGGGCAAGAGAAACATAAAATAGCTGGGAAAACACAGCCAATTAGTCATTACACATAGATTGTAAAAACAAGAGAGAGAGAGAGGAAGAGACAGAAAAATAACTGCCCTTAGCAAATTGAGTCCCTCTTGTTAATGTCCCTGCATGCAACATGAGCACGAAAACCAGAGGCAACGATGCCTTCTAATCAAAGTGCAACTTGCAAACCAGTCAGTGCTCCCATTCAAAATCCTCCAGGATTTCCTGACGCTCACAAGATTTACCTATTTGCTGTCATTGTAAAAAACAAATTGTTTCACTAATCAGGCAGTTTGCTTTGGACCCGACCCCAGTTGTACGAACTCCAAGTTGGACGTTCATTTCTGATCTCCTGCCGCCTACACTGAGTTAGCCGTTGCTAACTCGGTTTTAATAGGATGAGAAAACGATCTTTTCTTTTATAGTGGGTTCAAATGAGCTACCCAGCTTCAGGCTGACTATAGCTGTGTTTTCCTAATCACCATTTTTTTATAGCAATTCTGAGGATGAAAATGCCTGCTCCCCCTCCTTTCTCTTCCGACAGCGCCAAGTCTAAGAATGTAAATAAGTGTTAAATTGAAACACAGAACAAAAATGGGTCAGATTTAGTGTAATTGAGTCATAGTTAAATTTAGGCTGCTTTTATTTGCAAATGTGTACTTTAACAGCAGTTCCATACAGCACCTCTGGATAGAATAAGATGCCTCATTTATTTAATATTTTTACAGTGGTTGTGCCTGAAAGTCACAGCGATGGCTCACATTGTGCCAAGCACTCTAAAAGATGAGCTATGCATTTTAAAAACTCTCCTCTGCCAGAGAAGCTATCCTCAGAGTACCATCTACATAAAATAGCAGCACCTTAAAAGGACAGAAATATTGTCAGCTGTCCCAAACTTTCAAAAATTGTGAATCAAAGCTGAAAAATCCCAAGACTGCAGGAAAAAAAGTCGTAAGATTTTCCAAGAGTATATGCAGCATCCTTTCTTGTCTCCTAATTTGTGTTTTCCAAACCTCCCAACATGCTGTTAGATTATTAAAGTTTCTTTTTTAAAAGGAATGTTCCATTTCTTGCAGTACCCTGATTTAAGGAATGAAGGCTTAAAAATATCAAATATCACTAGATTTAAAACAAAACTTTAAGACTTGGCAATACAACATACAGTTCTCTACAGGACTTGATTTTCCTTAGCCCTCCATTGACTGGATGGGGTACTGAGCTCTCTTCCTTCTCCTTTACCTCCTGTAAGGCCTAAGGTGCTTTGATTCTGACCATGAAGAACATATGTAATCATGGATGAACAAATAATTAAATATGATTATTCCTATGCATAACTTTCATGCTGGGTTTTCATCACTGGAGGCACTGCAATCATTCTTTTAGATGCAGCACAATAGAGAAGCTCAACAAGACCCCAGCAAGCAGGCAAGCAGGAACACATCTGCTACTGAGGACAAGTCCTTGTACAAAGTATATGTGTCACATTATGAGCTCTTCTTCTGTGAGGACCAGAAGGAGGACACCGCCTCCAACTTTTTCTTCTCATTCCCGTGCCCAGCCTGTGCTCCAGCCAGCCGCCAAAAACAGCTCATCATGGCTTTATGCCTTATACAGTTATTTATATCAGGACAAAATGGACACTAAAAAAGTGTATCGAATCAGAAAGGCAAGATTAGGATCAAAATCACCTCAAAACCTGTCCCTTTTTAGGCTGGCCAAAGCACTGGTAAATGTACAACTGGGACTTCCCTCATGCAGGCAGAAATACGAACTGGGTGATCGAACAGGTGTTTTCAATGGCCAGAATTTCCATGCAGAAAGGCAACACAGACGGGTCTCATTAGACAGTAGCTGGATTTAGCAAGGAATGTGACTTTTCCCACCCCATGTTGAATGAGTGGCCCAGGGGAAAAGTAATACTTAGAGGACACGAAGAGCAGCACAGTTCTTAGCTCACCCACCACAATAATGGCACTAATTTGTGAATAAGTGAGCGTAAAGCTGATAATAGTTGTCTGTAAAGAATCGTGTACGATGGTAAGATGATATCAGACAACGCTAAGTCACCATGGAGGAATGTATCTAAAAGCCAGGACACAAAATGAGTGCAGCATGAAGAGGGTGTTGAAATTGAATGGGTGAGAGAGATAGGAACGGCAGAACAAATAATGCACTCCCTCTTCAGAGAAGTCCCTCTCGGTATTGTGCTCCTAACTCACTACAACACTGTTCTTCCATGTTAGTTTGAGCCATGTTTTTACCATGTAAAATAAAACCCTTGTCTACATGTGTATTATAAGTGGAAACTCTTAAACTCAGGTTTGGTGATCAGAAAGGCAAATTTCCTTGACAAAAGTTTAAAAAGAACAAAATTAACTGATTATCTTACTCAAATATGATGATATCTTCTTTCTTTAATGGCTCAATTACTGCACAGTGCACTTTTGCAAGACATAAGGTACTAATGAGTCAAGAAACATTGCTTGAAAAATGAATCATGGTTCATATTTCGAACAATAACTGCATTTTATTCATGCATTAGAATCTTGGATCTACTATTTTCTTTGGGTTTTCTTCTATACACATTCCAATGCACCTGACAACTGAAGGAAGAACAGTACTGTCCAGCCATTGTGTGGGCAGATGATGTGTAAATTTCCACAAGAGATTCTGCCAAGCCTTCCTCTTACACAGACCTCTGACACCTGCATTATTTGGAAGGATTAGTTTCTGTATCATTGAATTTCCCCGAGGGACTGAGGCAAGAAGAGCAACTGAGAACCTGGCTGCAGAGCAAACATGAAGAGTAGATACAAATACAATTATCCTTCCCTACTTAACTTTCCCTACTGCCCTAGGTCCCCAGGAAGACAGAAGTGGTTCACCTGATGCATCTCCTAAAAACGTGGTGATTAACCAAAATCTGTTAAGTATCCTGTTTACAGTTATTCCAAAATACAATAAAATCTAAATAGACTGCAAGAATAGGCTGTGTCATAATTGCAATTGAATATAACTGCAAACTTGGCATTTCATCTGATTAAAAAGTATATATACTAGATGTTTAACATCTCAGTAGCATACTCTTTATGATGCCTTTGACACCTGCAGAGAAATTACATCAAATCTGTAGCAGTAGTATTACGTAATGCACCAGAGTTCAATGTTCAAAACATCCTGTTCTTTACATAGCCTCCTGTCTTACACAAAAGCAGTTAAAAATAATAGAGCTTGTTCAAGAGCCAGACTTACAAGCTTATGTTCATAGACTTTTAAGGTTCATCTTGCAAGGCAGTTTTGTTATACCTGTGGACTGGGAAAGGGGAGGCAGGAGAAGGCACAAGAGGGAGGAAAGATTTGTGAATGGATTGTTTCAAGCTTTCAGGGAAAAAAAATTACTTCAATCACTCTGCATTTATGGAAATTAATTTACTTTTCTGAAAAGTAATATGAAGAAGTGAAACTTGTAAGAAATTAGTTACAGAATAAGTATCCTGTAGCTGGACTGGAGATTGATTAAAGTCATGGGATATTTATATTTGTAGTTTGAAATCTGGAGGTTTGGATCAGCTAATTAGTAAGATAGATACCATTTGCAAAACTTGGATGTTGATCCTGAAGCAGATTTTGAGTTCATCAATTGTTTGGAATGTTTAAAGGAGAGGAAGCTTGGCTCTCCTCTTGAATTTCACACTAGAAGGCTCTAGCTGCCTTCAGTGATGAAAGGAAAAATGAATAGGAGAAAAAAAAAAAGGAAAGAATGGCTCTACATAGGCTTATACAGCCTTGCTATGTAACATGTACATTGTAATAACCTCAGTGCTGCTGTTAAAAACTACGGGAATAATCAGCCACTCCTCACTGGCATCTTGGGTTCCTGTTGTTGTTGAGGGAAATCTGAGCAGAACAATGCAATTCACCAGAGCCTTTATGTTCTTGTCATACTCATGAGTCCTAAGACCAATTTTTTTGCAATCAAAACACAAAGCTATAATTGATTGCATTATTCTTGTTTTCACAAGCTGTTGAGAGCTGTGCTGTTCTTCAGTCTGTTTATGAAACACTCATTTACACTGGAAAGCAGTGTATTGATAGTATGTTGAACTGGGAATAAAGGGACCTGGCTCAGCAAATCCATGAAGTCTGCCACCAACTCCTGGCCCTTGAAGCACTTCTTAGGCACAGACTGTATTTACAGTTACTAAGTCTATAAACTGTAGAGACCTTCATTCTTGCTTAATAAGGTGCTTTGAGATCACAGATGAAAAGCACCAGAAAATAATAATAGTAATTTGTACAAAAAATAACCAGTGCTGCAGAATGAAGCACCAAGTCACAAACAAGCTGAATTTCATACTTCCACTAAAGGGTCTTCAGTTTATACTAGATCAGATTTGAGCCCACAAGCACCTACATACAATCTATTTGTCATGTATCCCTCATAAAGCTCTTCCTCTTACTTGCTGTGAACAGGAATATTGCAAAACTGCAAAGAGGAAGTGGAAGTTTAAAAGCTTTGCAGATACCAGATGGAAAATGTGATAGGAAGCTGAATAACAAACATTTTGTGTTTTCATATATATTAATTACACTTCAGAAAAGTTAACTTCCACTCATATCTTTCCCTCAATTTTTTTACCCAGAACTTTTCATTCTTGTACTAACAGTTATACACTGCAAGGGCTTCTACCAATAAAAATAATAAGAGTCTGGTATATGTTTTATTATCAAAGGCAGCAAAAAGTCTTCTTTTATGTAGAGGATATAAGCCAGAATCAATAGAGATATAACCTGTTGCCTTTATTAAATCACTGCAACAAGACTTCTCATTTGACTTTTACCAAAGTGCAGAGTCCCCTTTACTGTGATTTTCTGGGCGATTTTTACTAAGGTTTTCTCTGCAGGAAATAGCAGACAAACTCCAGATCTCTGAAAGAATGACAAATAGTATGAAATACAGGGTCTCCCACAAGAATGCCAACGACTTCATCTCTTACGGACCTGGGAAAGACCAAACAAAATTTGCACATGGCCCAAACCCAGACTGGGGTCTGGCATTTGAATCATCCTGAAGTATTTTCAATCCATCTCATTCTATCCTAGGATCTGCTTCCCCTTTTTAAAACCATTTAAGCTCAAAATATCTTACTTAAACCGTTATATCAACTGATTTTGAAATTCTTAGCATCCACCAGCACATCTGAAAACCAGAATACTTATTTTGCATTGTAAATGTGAAATAAAAAGTTGAACATTTTAAGTCTGTCACATCAAATTATTCTGTATCATTTGTCTTTTGTATTTACAGGTCATTAAAGATCACTGTTGCCCTGTAACTCCTTGCTGATGAACACATTCCTCAGAATGCCTAATTTGTGAGAGATTTACACTGTGCAAACATTATCTACAGAGAGCACTTGATTCTCTGTAAATCAATTAGATATGCCTTTTCAGGCACATGTCTGTTGGAGGCTGACAGAACAGGGCTCTCTTTTTTACCTGAAATTGGGATTCTAAAACCACATCACCTCTGAGAAGCCACAGGGTGTCTTGGAAATAAAATGGTCCTGCAAGGGCAGCCTCCTATATAATTGAAATGCAATTTAAGGGGTCTTCAGAGGAATTTCTCCAACTGTGGGGGAGGCCAATCAGCAATCTGACCTCCAATAATGACAACAGAAGGAAGATTCCTTTGAAAGATAGAGGAAACTTTTTTCTTTGAAAAGCATTCAGCCGTCTGCTGATACAGTACAGACTTATCTCCTGAGGTCCAGACAAGTCTGTGTTACTGGTTCTACCAATATACCACATGTGGTCCTCACTGCCTTTATCTAAGAATGGGAAAAGTCAAGGAGAGCAAGTGACAAACAAAACAGAAACCTACCTAACAGAGAGGTTTATCATTAGAAGTGTTCTAAAGAGAAATCTCCATCCATATATGTGAAGTTTAGGAATTTTACTGGTTTATTGCTCTCTGGAAACCACAAGGCTGTCAACAAACTCCCTGGCAAAATGTCTCTATAAACCGATAAACCTGATGGATACATGTACAAGCCGATAACTGTATTTGCAATAATGCATTGCGTGTGCAAAATGAGCATCTGTACCTAACGGTATACATGACTTCATGATGTTCAACAAAGGCAAATACTAAGTCCTGCATCTGGAATAGTCTAGAGACCAACTGACTGGAAAGCAGCTTTGCAAAAAAAGGACCCAGGGCTCCTGGAGGAAAAACTGAACATGAATCAGCAGTGTGTCTTTGCAGCATTAAATCCAACCTCATACTGGGCTGTTTTATTAAGAAAATAACCAGCAAGTCAAGGAAGTGATTATTCCCCTCTATTCAGCACTTGTGAGACCACATCTGGAGTACTGCATCCAATTTCGGGACACTGACAAACTGGAGTAAGTAAAACTGAGGGCCACCAAGGTGGACCAAGGGCTGGAGTACGTGACTCGAGAGGACAGTAGAGTAAGCTGGGTTCATTTGGCCTAGAAAATGAAGAGCTGAAGGAGAGGGTCTCAACACCATTGTCATAACCTAAATTATTCAACAAGCTTATATTAGTACACAAAACCTTCTGTTACCATGGCTAGCCTGTCTTCAATCTCACATCAGAAACAGAGTTAAGTGCATTTCCTGTGAGTATACAGTTTGTGGGACAAAGTGACCCACTGCTGGGGCAGTCAGACTAAAGAAGACCTGGAGTCAGTCCAACCACCATGCCTCAAGCAAGCTAGAGCAATACAATAAAATAACCAAATCCATCCAAACTACAGTAAAAATTCCCATGACTCAACCGCCTCCGTGGCCTGTCAGCCCTACCTCCCACCTCCACAGCCCTAACATCAGAGCCCAAGCTGACACACACTTCAATTCAAACATTGTGGTTATGCTGGTCCACTCCAAGCCCAAGGCCCAAATCCATGAATCCTGCTTTAATCTGCTCCTGAGAATGTGTGTATTTTTTGGTCAGAATTTTGGTTGTCTATATTTGGAAAGTCTCACCCACAGTTTTGAGCTGACTGAAGGAAGCCAAAGAAAATCCGAGATGTAGTGGTAACCAAAGCTGAAATCCTCCCTCAGTGTGACAGTTCCATATGTATTTGTACACTGTTTATGTGCCTACCAAACCTCCAGGAACTCATTCTTCTCCTTAGTTCACTTATAGGAAGGAGATGAGAAAGAGTCCGTTTCTACAGAATTCCCGAGATAGAATCTACTGCAGAATACATCATTAATAAAGGATTTTTCTATTTATTTGTTTCACCCAGAGCAGCTGGTCAGTCATGTGTCTCTGGGGCATGTCAACTAATACCTATTATTTCATAAGTTGAACATTTTTGAATAATACTGTCTTGTCCCTTCCGTTTGTATTCCTTTACACGGGAGTAAGAAATTATGCTTGCATTATACTCTACAAATTTAAGGGAAAAATATTTATGAAACATTAGAAAAGGATTGAGCAGAACTGATGGTTATAAAATCCTGATAAACCTTTGTTATGAGAGGTTATGTTTCATACTGGTAAAGGAGCAGGCTAAGAATAAATCTGAATCATGCTCATGTGAAGTAAAACTAATGAAAGACAACCAAGGAAAATTTATTAAAAGCAACAATTAGAGGTTTTTTCCCCTCACAAATCTCAGAATGCTAGAGTGCCACCAAACTCAGTAAGAATCTATTACTGATTTCAGTGAGAAATGCTAGCCCTCATTGTCACAGTTGGAGAAACTGAGACACAAAAACATTAAGTGAGTTGCAGGAAATTAGCCAGCAAATGGCGGAGCTGGGAATACTACCCAGCTCCCCTGGAGGCAAATCCATGCATCATCCATTGCACCACTTCCTCATATTAGAACACAGCAACACAGCACAAATTTCAGGGATTTTGTTTAATGAAAATGGGAGATGGAGAGATCTGGAGGCTACCTATAAAGTAGAAGAATGCTGGGCTTCTTTGACTTTATATCCATCTGCCACCACTTACTCTAAAATATGAACATGTCTTTGCTCAAATGCAGAGTGCATAGGTATGAATCAGAGAATAAGGAAGGATCCCATTAAGAAAATATATTATCCAATTTAATTTAAAAATAAACATATAGCAATGCAGATTCTGTGCATTGAGTCAGGAGACAAGTTTGCAAGCCATAATCAAATGTGATTTAAACACTGCTTTTGCTGAAGTGGTTAAATCTAGTTGGTTGATGTAAAAGGTGTACAAAGCAAGGGTCTTACTTTAACACCAGATATCTACCAATCCTGTTTTTTACAGATTACTTCTCCTCAGTTTGAAACAGGTGATATCAGGCTCTTTAATAGAAGACATGACTTGTAGCATGATTATTTATGTCTCACCACTGTATGGGTGGCATATCACTTTACTCCTGAGAGAGATGCACCAGCTTTTCAGCTCATCCCAGCAAGGATATTGTAACTATTTAAAATTATGAATATCAATCCATTTTCATGGCAAATACTGTTTGATAATTTCCTCTCACTGAGGTCACTGCTGCACATGATTTCTCATTCACCTCATGTTCTAGGAGGTTCTGCATCCTCAGAAGAACACATGGGATGGGACAGGAATAAAAGACAGCAACTTTTCACCATCCTGATGAATGGTTTTGTCCCCAGTACCCAGAATGTCAGTACACAGGCTGAAAAAATGCTCACAGTTGAGAAATTGCCCAGTTCCAGGGAGGGGCCAGCTGGCTGTGCCCCTGGTAGGGGTCCCCATGTACTGAGAGAAGAGTGGTGGCTGCTGGCACTGCTGGCACTGGCTCAGCACAGACCCCGGCCCCAGTGTTCAGCATGGCTGATGACTCCGCTCACTTACTTGTGACTACCTGTGCAGCACATTTTTTTCTAGAAGGTTTCAAATAATTTCAAAGCAATAACTGCTGCATATTATTAATGTGATGGTTTTGTGAGAAGGAAGAGAGCAGCTATGGCCAAGACTATCTGAGATGGTTGCTAATTTCAAGTGATTTAAACTGAAGGACATGATAAATCTTTAATATGTTATCTCATGTGAATAGTAGAACAGGAAAAAGATTATAGGGTTCATATCTTACAGTTCAGCAACCCTTCAGATGGGCCAAACCATGATCCAGGGTCAGAAAATTCCTGCTCTTCAATTCACTTTAAGCCTTCTGACTTTGTTGATTTAATACAAACATAATCAGCTTCATGACTGTTAATGGGAAATAAGTTTTACTGACACTTCAGACTATGAACATTTCAAATATTTCCTCTGATTTTAATATTTGAAATTGTAAATAAACTTGTAACTTTGACATTCTAATCCTTCAGCAAACACTTTCTTCTTAATGACATTTTACTCACTACACTGTTCACACCTACCAGGAGCTTCACTTCTGGACTGGATTTGGCTTTATTGTTTTGGTTTTTTTTAAAAAAAAACCTTGCCATTCTGCAGCTGTGCAATATATTACAATAGAGGGTGATAAACACTGCACAGCTGAAGCTGAAAACAAGTTGAGTTAATGGAATGAGGTGAAGGTGATGACACTTTTTTTTAACACAGAAAGTCATGAGATATATTAAACAATATGTTTTACACACACACACAAAAGAAGTTCTTCATTTTTCCCTAAAGAATCTCTTGTGGAAAATTAATTTCCACTGGAGAACACACACACACACAAAAAAAAAATCCTAACCTCCATTTAATGACTTCATGAATTCACAAAAAGTGGGATAACATTTATGTTTCTAAAATCCCTATGCAGTAGCAGTCTTCCATTCTGCTGCTAAAATCCTCTGTTTCTGGTGGCTGCTGGATATTAAAGAGTTAAAATGGAGACCAATGGAAAAGAGAAAAGCATACATTATATGCAGCACATTACTTTCTCACTGGGCTTCCCATGGGCCAGTGAAGTTTGGGAACCACTTCTGTAAAGGAAATGTATATGGTGTCAAATTATTGACAGTCCTGTATGTCAGCTCCATCTCTGCAACTGATTAGCCCCAGAATGACTTTGGTCTCACATAGTTTCTTACACACATTATTTAGTCAGGCTGCAAAACCTAAGTAGGCAACACTGTTATTCCCAGTTTACAGATGATTCCTAAGTGCAACAGGGTTAAAACCTACTGCAAGGGGACACATTAAAGGAGTATCAGGAGCTGGAATAAAATTCAGTTTCCTAACCCTTGCCCACTTACCCATAATGTCCGCAGTCTAAACCACTTAAATTAAAAAATCAAAATAAAAATAAAGCTCCTTCTCTGAAACCATGTCCCCTAAAGCCATTTCTGATGCCTAAGTAAGCATTGTAATTTTTAGAGCTACTGTGCACCTGCAGCTTCCAAATAGTTTCCAAAGGTCAGCTACTTATCCTAATTTTTCCAAGCCTCAGCTTCTTAAATCTTTCAAAACATGGAAAGAATAGCAATCTGTCTCCCAGTCTTCCTGCCCACTTAGGTCAATAAGAGATTTTTCTTTGACTCCAGTAGCTGTAAGGTTTCCCTCCCATATTTTTTTCCTTCAGTTTTGGAGAGCAATTGTCTCAGGGCGGACAAATGTCTGCTTCAAGAGAAACTGTTGTGCTGAGAATCACTATCTAATCATTACCACCCATGCACCACACAATGCAAACCATAAAAAATGACAAGCAAATGAAACAGCATAAAACTAATGAAAAAGAAAACAGTACAATCATCCTAACAGCAATGGCTGGAAATTCATCTTGGAAGCTTTAACTGCTCCTGTGGCACAGAAGCTGGGAGGGACTGTTCTGTGCCACGATGGCATTGCCCAATAACCCATTCTGTTAAAACTAACAGAGCTGACTGAACTATCCTGCCTTGTGTTCCCTTTTAATTGATTGTTTAGTTTAAAGAGAGGATAAAAAAGGTTGGCTGGGATCCAAGCTCAATTCCCTGCTGCTATGGCAGAAAAAAAAGTACTGATCAGACTATTTCTCTGCAAAATGAAATGTGCATCTCCTGGGCTTTTTGCAATAGCAAAACAAGTTTACATTTCTGTCTCTAATATGATTCTGTCCTCTGAGTCATTAACAGTTCCTTGATCCCTTCTCTTATTCCTGTCTCCTTTATCTTAATTATTGAAACTTATAAGATAAACAGCATTTCTTCACCTTCTGTCTTTTTGAATTGTTGAATGTCTGGAAAATGGCACCAGTGCACAGTTTCAGGGCATTTCCTCTGCACAGCAGTGGTGTTTCATTCACATGTGGTACTCTCAGACACCAGCTGTCATTTAGGACTATCAGGGGCAACTTTGGGAGTCAGACAATGGGTCAGTGAAAATGAACACAGCACAGTGTGACCTCGGGAGCATCGGGCAGATTTGCACAAGACTGAGGATCTGGCCATGTGACTGTTTCCAGCTAAAATTACATTCTTCCCCCACCACACACTGGAAAATTAGAGACTGCAGATCTTTCTAAACATGCTTATGGATGTAGAAAATCCTTTCATAAGGTAGGGAGGGCAAAGGAGGAGAGGTTTCTTCTGAAAGACAGCATGGGATGGGATTGGAAGTGCCAGCACTTTTGCCCCCTCATTGTCACATTCCTTTCCCAGGCCCGGACGATGAGGCAGTCTGTGAGCCACAGTGGCTGGGAAGGATTGCATTGCTGAACAGGGACGGGAAAGGGAATGTGGTTTCCTGAAAGGCTTCCAGCAAGTACATGGGAATGGAACGCTTGAGAGAGACATGGAGCTGGAAGCACTTCCCTTCTGAGAAACACTTCCAATCTGTTCCCAGAGCCAAATGTAATAACAGCTCTGACATTATTATTATTACAAAGGGGAAAAAAGTCATTCTTTTAGCTTTCTGCTGTGATTTCTCCATTTTGAAACCACACCTTCTCTGAGACCTGGAAGTCATGTGGTTTAACACACAAGCCTGCTCACAAGGGATGCTTCTTCGGTTCATCTCTACCAGCACTTATCACCAAGTCTTACTGAAGGTGCCAAGAATGCTTCTGGCAACAAAGAAAATTAACTTTTAGTTATGCTTTCTGCTTAGGTCCTTCTCTTGATTTATGTGGAATACATTGACACAAATTGCAATACTTGCTTTTTCTTACTGTCAGTCACGAGCCCATATCTAGACATGAGGAAAAATTCTGCATGAAAAGCACCCATTTGGCCATGTGATGTAGCAAATTTTTGTAGAATCCTTCTACAGCATCAAACTCTCTCCCTTTCTCCACTTAATACACTATATTGCACAAAAAATTGAAGGAAACTATTTGAAGCATCTCCCTAAACAAGGTGACAGGAGCATACACTTACAAGTGTATTACACTTTATTATTACACTTACTAACGGACTTGTGCTAAATATTCAGACTATCACTAAAAGGGTTAGGAAATAACCTTTGAAGGAAGAAATGAAGAAGCAAAAGCTGCAGGGACCCAGTTTCTGGTTTACCATCCAGGAATATGCTGGAATATGCACAGAAGAGTTACAAAACAAGTGTTGTTGACAGTACAAAGGGGGAAGTATAAGCATTAGAAACAGTATAAATTGTACTGGTATGAATAAGGCTTCTCCCCATACTTCATTCTAGAAAAAAAAATAAAAAGGGGTGGCATTAATTCAACAACCTCTGTGTCTAAATAAGTTCAGTTAAATTGGTACCATTTTTGTTTAGATAAGGCCTCAGACTCACTGACTCTCTGGAACCCCCTCTTAGTCTTACCTCTAACCACTTTTTCCAGCCCATGGTAGGGAAAAATGTACCACAGAAGGCAGAGCCAGACACCAGCAGTATCATAAGAGCCTCAACCAACAGTGTCTCAGCAAACACTGGGCCAGAATCCACCCCCACACACAGTGAGCAATTCATTTGTTTGGGACTACTTAAAGAGGCAACTTTTAAGCTGCCAGCTTACTGACACCTGACAGCCATCAGCCTGCAGTGCCTAAATTGCTATAAAACATGAGTCAGTCAATGAATTACATGATTTTTGGAAAATAATAGTAATTTAGAACATTCTTTTCACATTTCTGTGTATGCATCATTTAATCTCGTGGGTGTTTTGGTTTGGGGTTTCTTTTATTATTATCATTTTAACTGAGCATTTGAAAATAATAAGAACACAAAAGTTCTTATCAGTATCAGGAAAATTTTAAAGATTTTTTTACAGGGTTATATCCATATTTTAAGTAAAGACAGGAATCTTTTTTGCCTTTTTTTGAGAAAAAGGGTTTTGTTTTTTTGAGAAAATATAGATGTAACTATACAGCCCAAAACTGACAGCAAACCTCCCTTAAAATTTAAAATATGGGATTACAAACAGTTGTTGATGAATTTTATGATGTTAGAAGTTCAGGTAACAACTGAGAAAGCTATTTCTGTAGTATTTTTCAGGTTGTAGCTAACTCAAACATCCACACACTTCACAGCCTCATTTCCATTGAACTAATTTTTTTAGGAGATATATATACTGCACTTTGGATGAGGATTTCTTCTTTCAGTTTGATTCTTTCAGTCAAATACAAATGGCAAAGAAATCAGAGATTCATAATAAGATATAGATGGTACTCTCGTAAGCCAAAGAACTCCTAAACTCCAGTCAAGTTATGCAAAAGACTGTATAAATATACCTTAGAACACACAGAATCCAGCAGTCAGAGGTGGGTGGATTTGAAGCACCTAAATGCAGAAGTTTGGCAAAAAAAAAAAAAAAAGCCTAACTTAAGGATGGCTAAAGTCACTGGAACCCTTCTTCCTGATGTGAAGTATACCAGGCTGCAGGAGATTCCTTCTAAAAAAGTGAAAGAGTGCCAGAATTTGTATTGATAAATAATTTATTCCCAAACACAGACATGTTTTAGAAGCATGGTTTCTAGTTTGCATCCTTCAAGGAAAGAAATTCAACAAGTGCTTTCAGAATATGCTCAGCACACACTGATAAACTGAGGAGCCCACAAAAAGTCAGTTATGGACACTGTGTTTAAATGAAGAAGGAAGAGGAATTTGTGTCATTAATATCTTTGTGCTTCTCATTCAACACCAGGTTAATAATACACAGACTTGGGCCTGGAAGCAGGATTCCTCCCTCCCAACAGAGCACCCTAAGCAACAGGCTCACACTGCATTTTTCCTCACTTTGCTTTGATGAATCTTAGGGTCCTTGCAAGCAGCAAACAAGCGCACCGAACAGTGGCACACATAAGAAACTACTCCAGGTCATCCATCTCGCACAGGGTAGGACACTTGGGGAGAGTCTAAGAAGAGGATTTGACTCCTTCCTCCTCCTCCACAGAGACTAAGGAAGAGATGGAAACCATGTCTACCCCCATTCAGACATGCACTCTATACTGCAAGCCTTCTCTCTGGTTACACTGTGGCAGAGAAGTTACCCGCTTGCTTTTGCACACTTCAAAGAGGATGTTGGGCTCTGGATCATGGCTAGATAGAGGAATCTTCCCACAAACCCTGCTGAGGCTTGGCAATGGCTGTGACTTCAGGCATATCCTAGCTAAAGTTCAGTGCTTCCTCCTGGCTCACTCTAGACATCTGGCTATTCACTGTGAGGGTTTTCCGACTCATCCCTCTGAATCACCACTTTTTGGTGTACAGTCTAGTGCACTCAGACTGATGGTTTCCCATCTGGTGAAAAGATTGCTGAGCTCATCAGACACAGCATTACTTAACAGTGCACCAGTTGCAAACAAACTGTTCTGGATCAGCAAGCACCTCTTCACATTTGTCTTGCTTTCTGACTGACTCCCTTGCTGATGAAGAGGCAGTGGAATGGCATGCTATTGGCATCCCCTGTTTTATTAGTATGACGGTCCTCATGTACGTCAACAAGAGATTTTCATGTCAGCCAGCACGACACTGACATTCTGAATCACCAGCAACCCCATCTGGTTCTTGCAGGGTCTCATAAAAGCAGCATGAAATGCCTCAGAAATGCCATCAGCACCATGGAGGAAGTTCCCACTCAGGCAGAGTTACCTTCATGTGACCTTCAGGGCTGCATTTTCATCAAACTAGGCTCAATAATTCTGACAGTGCGGCCTGTGCACAAACCAGAACAAGAGAACTAGAGGACAAGCCATCAATAACCATAAAATGCAATATTAGGTGACCAAGCAGCAACTAAATTTAGGAAATTAGTGTCATCCACTTTGATTCTATATTGGAGTATTTCCTAAAGTCCTCTATTATTCTACTTCAGCTCCCATCACACTTTGCAGCAAATACTCCACAGAGATCTCACTGTTCTCTCCTGAGCTTGACACTGTGTTGCATGGTGAATTACTGTGGAGTCCCTGTTGGGCATGCTGGGATTGCCACTCCAAATAAGAAAAAAGGAGATGAGAGAATGCAGCCACCAAACCTAGCAGAAATATGGCTGAAATAATTCTAAAATGTTCCTATTGCCTCCATTGCTCCCAAGTCTCCCCATCCTCTGCTGTCATTTTCTTCTCTCTTTTATAAGAGGAAACGGAGGCTAAATCAGCAAGCTAGGTTTGCTCTTTAACATAACAATTACTAACAATATACCTTGTCCCCTTTGTTATAAATTACTTTAGTGTGTAATTCAGCCAAATGAGAAGACAGACACCACTTATACACACTGTCTCCATCCTTTTGTGTAACGCTAGGACTAGCTGCATTCACCAGACGAGAGATCTACAAAACAACAGCTATTTCCTTCCACTCTAGTGGCATTCATAGCTCTCCTTCAACTACTACCTCTCTTCATCCCCAGGAAATTAACTGTTGCATACAGAAAAGGAATGAGACTTTAGTCATTCAAGATGCTGAAGACTAAAGCTTAACCTCCCGTTATTCCACAGTTATTTTTTCTCATGTGAGGTTGGCCCAAAAAACATACTTAGGACTCTCCTACTTATACACCAAATACTACTGGAGTATTGTAAAAGTACAAATATCATTGGAGACTGTCCTTAGCTTCTTCAGCTACATAAACATGCCCTGTTAGGTCACTCAGCACACCATTGCATAATCATCTACAGCACACTTAAGGCATGCCATCACTCCCACAAAATCTGGTGGCATCCCCAAAAACCACTTTCTAGTGCTTTCCCTATACTTTTCCCATGTGCACTATCCCTACCTCACACCCATAACATACAGCCCTACATAACTCACACCACTATTTTTCAACCCTTTAGCACAGGGGAACCCAGGAAGCATGAAGGGAAAATGTGAGCCAGAGGAAACTGCGGGTCAAACAGCTTCCAGACTCCCACTCCTGCTTAATGATGTCAGGCAGCTCACATAAGAGAGAGGAGTAAACACCTGCCTGCATAGGCTTCATGTGCGTTAATATCTTCATGGAAAAGGGTTGTCCTTTTCCAAAGACTCTCTACTATATTACACAAGCAGGGCCTATAGGTATTTACCTTGTTACTTTAATGTATTCCCAAAGGCTTCGATGTTCTCTCTCTGTAAGAAGCCTATGGAGATAGACAGGATCAGGGGGACTCATCAAGACCCACAAACGTGGCAAAGCCCAGATAAAGAGCGAGAGCAATGGAGAACTTCCTCAGACCATTACATGTGCATATGCAGGGGATTTAGAGACTGAAGACGTCACTGATGGAATTCACACAAAGCACTGGACAAGGGAAACAGCCTTCCAATCCACCCTGACCTGCTTTGCAGCCAGGCAGCTCGCAACTGCTTACACTACTAAAATCCTGGTATGTCTACCTTGTAAAAGATAGGAAACATCAAGAGAAATCTCTTTGGTCATGTCTCTGCATAGATGTCAAATCTCTGTGTCAACAGCATCTGCCTCTAAGTCTAGCACAATTCTCTGTTAGTCTTGGGAAACCTCTAAACTAAAAGCAAGAAGTGACCATCCAGGCCGTAGGGCAGATGACCTGGAGGAAATGGCACAGAGGTCCCCCTGAAGTCCACACCCTGGCAGAAGATAAAGGAATAAGGGATGCCCTACTCTGTCCTGCCTTGTGCGGACTCATTTGCTCCAACACCTTGTGCAGAGAAGCCACCACGGTGGCTGTGGTGGTTTTGCCTGCAGGACACAGAAGAAACCCACAAGCACTGTGGGGAATTTGCCATGAGGCACAACACTGATCCCCAGCTCCTGCCAGCCCTCCCAGCTCTATCACCCCAAATCTGATTGTTTGAAACTTGCCAGCAGGCTAAAGAGGTGAATTTCACTCAGCCTAGAGACACCAAGTCTCGGCCCTCAGTGACACCATGATAGAGATCTATAAGAGCTAAAGAACTATCTATACAAATTAAGAATATTTAGGGCATAATTACCCACTTGGAATAGATCACAAGAGTATGTTTTTCTGAGGACTCAGGTCTTGGGTGAATCACACACACTGCAGACACTGGCATGTCCCTGGCTTGTTCAGATTGCAGGTCCTATGCTTCCAAGTCAGAATTTAGTCAAATTTAGAGACCATTGTTACTCACAGTTCACTTGAGAGAGCAAGCCTGAGGTTCACAGCTGACCACATTTTCTTCACAAGCATACTGTGTAATTTTAATTCCCTCTTGACTTGCTCTGTTGCAGATCTATTATTAAAAAATGAACGTTCATTATTAAGAGGTTTCTTACAGATTAAACATTGAAGGCTAGTTCCGCAATTGATTTGATCAGTGTAGCTGTCATTCTGAAATCCTTGAATGATCACTAAGTTGCACCAGCAGATAGGTAGTCTTGTACTTACAGTATCAAGATATTTTTTATTTTTATTTCTCTCCAGCTGAACTGCTGTGAGCAGGGAGCAGTGTCATTGCTCTTAGCAAGACTCTCAGCTTTGTATTTGTTTTCATGAAGCTTCCAGTCAAGTTTTTGCAAACTCGGACATTTAGTTACTGTGGTTTCAATACACACCTCAGTCTATAGATAATTAGATGAAGAAACCACCAATTCCAATTCTCTGGTAGCTCACCTATCATCACTAGTGTATACCAACCAGCTTTTCCTCCACCAGCAGCCTAAATTCCCCAAAGCGCTGTTTCCAGATGGGGAAATTGCCTTCACAGACACCTGTTACATCTCATAATATCAGATAGCACAACGCCTGTAATTCTACCTCAGACTCACCCTACAACTTTGTGAGTCACACTACATGTTTAATGTACCCAGTGAACTAAAGCAAACAAACAGGAACTATTTGTATTCTTCTTACTTATGCCAGGGCTTATAATAAACCCCTTTGAAAACACTTCCGAACAGGTAGCAGCCGGCACATAAGTTTTGCCAAGGATTGCAACTAGTCTTTACCTGTTGCAGCTGTTGGGAAATTTCTAGCTGTTGCTAGAAGTGTACTTGTACCTGCATGCTGGGATTGGGAGTGTGAGCAGGTGCTTGCAAACCACAGTTACATTGCTAACCATGTCTGAGACTCAAAACCAATCATACCAGCAATGTCTGGCACATTATCTTTCTGCAAAGGTTCTCAATTCCTCTTACAACAGTGATCAGAACTGCTTTAAGCTATAAAAGCCTCTCCAGCTAATTTCTGAGTACAGCGTGATGCTCCTTAGCCTGAAGGCCCTTTAAGATCTGACCTCTTTCACTGTTTTTCCTGCTGTCAGCCAGGACAGCAAAAGAAGAGGTGGCATGCAGGCTGAAAAGCCTAGCAGTCCTCAATCAGCCCTTTGTCTTCCATGCTCAGCTTTTTATCCAGGGGCAACAGTCTTTCTCCATTACCAGTAAAAATGAACCCCCCAACAGGGGTGATGAAGAAACAATAAAAGTAATCATTAAGCAGGCCTGCTGAGAAAAGAATTCCAGTCCCAGGTCAGACCTAATTGCATTCTGACACTGAAGTAATGGCCTGGTCATTTATATTAGCAATGTCATGTTTCTTTTTATTTATTTGTCTCCATTCTGCTCTCCATCCCCATAAAAGAAGAAAAATAAATGTGCAGATTGATAAAAACATGTACATAGAGATCAAAATATGCATATTGTCCTGTGGTGTACTTTTTAGTTTTTTTAAATTCTCTCTCTTTAGCCCAAATTAATTTTGGAAAAACTGAAAAAAAAATGTAGCATTTTGGAAAATGATGATCAACTTTAAAAGGAAGAAAAAATATGTTGGTGTCATGTCCTATGACCATGGAAAACCATGTACACAGGGAAGAAAAGACAAATTCAATCATGCATGTAAAGACACAGGATATATAGGTATAGCTGATTTTTGAAACTAAGGAGATTTAGACATCTACACCTTTGAGCAATTACAGGAAAAATAGGCTACTTTTGAGTTCAAGTGCACCATATTATGCACATGGTGTACACACACACCCATAAATATATTCTTGAAAATATAATATTTTAGGTCTCTTTCCTCCCTTGCCACCTTCCTTCTATTGCTTTTACCATTAATGATGTTTTGCCCCTGTCTGCATCCTAAGCCTCCTCCCCCACTGTTTTTGCCCAGACTCGCAGTCAGCCTCACAGCCTATGACTTCTCCCTTCGAGAATCTAAACAAGATGGCTTTGCATCTGAGTGAACACAATGGGCCTCTCTTCAAAGCCAAGCAACATTTTTCCTATCATTGTTTGCAGGGGAAGAGTCACTCTGCACTCTGCTCAGATACTACGGTCACACAAGCCTTATTAGCTTATGGGTAGATTTGCTGTCCTAAGAGGGTTCGCACAACTAACAAGATCACTTAATCCCTTTCTAGGTCCCTCAGCATTTGTAACAAGTTTTGTAATCGCTTTTTAAATAAAATGTTCTGACCTTGCAAACTCACTTGCAAGCCAGCTCAATCCTCTGGCTTTTTTCCCTCCATATAGCTTTTATGACCTCTCCTATCTGGATAGCAAGCCCTTTCCCAAAGTATCTTAGTCCAATCCTCTTGATGCTATCCAGAGCTAAAAGCCCTCAGCATGTGCTTTGGATCTGATCCCTACCTGGCTGCTGTGCTCAGAGAGGCGTTGATCAAATCTGGTAACAACAAATCAGGGCCCAGAAAACGTAGTTGTAGAACCTGGAGTTGTTCCATCTAATTGCAAGCAGGCTTTCACAACTCATTTACTGAAGAAAACTTCCTTATCAGGTGAGGATGTGACTAACTTCCACCCAGATTTCATGCTGTGGTTTTTATCAAAAACACGTGAATTTTTTTTTCTTTATCCACAGAATCAGCTTTCCAAACTTGCTTTATCAAAAGCCCCAGGATAGCACAGTGACAATCTTGCCTAGGATTTGCCCTGCACTTCATTTTCTAGGGTTAGCCCTGCTAGTGAAGCAGGCCTGGATGGGTATGCCAAAGTTATATTTTTGTATTGAGCTTGATGCCATGATGAACACACTGCCACCAGTATCCTAGGTAGCTAGTTTAACAACTCATTTAGTCCCAATAATTCCAACCTTGTGAACATTCATCATTGTTAGGACAGGTAATGCATTCCCTGTTGCATTTATCTGCCCACATTGGCTCTTTTTAGTTGCCTGTGGTGAATCTTTTAAATGTCACGCATGGATGTCAGGCTGAAAACATCTGTGAAGGTCTGGTACAGTCCAGCTTTCTCTGTGCATACGTGCCAGAAGAGCCAGGCTGTAACTCCTGGGCTCTGCTTCCACCTCTGCCACTGAATTGCTGGACAAATTCCAAAAAATCACATTACTTGTGCCTACATTTCAGCTTTCCATGAAATACAGGGGCGTTCTCTAATTCTCTAGGGTATTCTGTGGCCTAATAAACACTTATAGGGTGGGATGGATCGGTGTGAAATAAGGTGGAAAACACTGGGATTTGCACATAGGACTAGTAGCCTACCAAGGATCTAAAATCACATTAAAAGCTAGAGGGATTTTATTCCCAAGAAGGTGAGCAACCAAAACATGATTGACAGTATTGAAGAGTAATTAAATAGTAAATATTATTACAGTGATAACTTAGAACTTTGTTTTCCAAGACCAAAAAAACCATTTTGGTAAACTCCTATTAAGACTCAACTCATGAAACATAACCTCTTTGCAGTGGATAGCTATATATGTGTCATGGTGTGCAGCAACATGACTGAACAGATTAGAACAGTAAAGCCAAGGAAATGCCACCTCCAACCTGCAAGTTCAGAGGGGATTAGGTAAACAAGGATCCCAGGTGGTACCAGGATTAGGGCAACTTGAGGTTGCTACTACCAGAGAAATGATTAAGAACACTTAAGACCAGTAATTGTGAAGAAGGTATTTAATACCTTTTCTGAAAAATATTACCTGCATCAGCAGTGTTCCCTACGTCCTATTGAGACATGAGCACTGACTCAGGTGAGGATGTGCCGCCTTCAGAGGAACTACTGCTGACTGCAGCATTTGGGAGCTGCAGGAGCTGCCCCAGCCCTGCCAGGACATCAGAAAGGCACTAGGCAGCCAGAGCCTCTTGCACAAGGCACTTCACAGCATCCTCTCTCTTCTCAGTATCAAATTGCCTGGAACCTTCTTCTTCCACAACCCCCTAACATATCCCAAAACATGAGCAGAGGGATTTAATGGCAAAGACGCTCCATTACTCTTATACCCATAAGCTGCTATTTCATCTTATACTTTGCATAAGTAAAGTAAATTCATTTTCACCAATTATTTCCCCTTTATCTCCATATCTTTTCCTGATATTGATTAAAATATTTAAATTTTTTAATACATTTAGCTTTTCAGTCTTTGACTTTTTTCCTAAAATAGCAAATTATATCTTAAATTCCTATTCTTTATGCTTTTTATTTTTATTTTTCTAAACTACAGTTTTGCACCAAAAATTGCTTGGCTTTACACAAAACACACCACTTAAAGCTACTATATATTATGTATCATAAATAAATGAAAAACTGCCATTTTGTTAGATTTTTCTTAAGCACATAACACATGACAACACAAATATGGCCCTGTACAAAAATTTCAAACACCTCCAAACTCAAGGCTACTTAGATATTCAAGGCCACTTCAACTTAACTCTTTCAGGTCTTGATCCAAAGCTTTTTGAATGCAGAGAGAATCCATTCCTTGATTTTTATTACTCTTCTTCCATACCTTTAAAGGTAGCACTAGACTATCTGGAGATAGAGCTGAGGTTTTATGCACAGCTAACCCCCAAAGTTTGGGAAAGCCTAAGCTTAGGAATGACAACCCCAATACTATCCACAGAAGTGATCCCGTGTAGCCAGAAAATATTGGCAATTTCTAATACTGTCTTTTTCTTATCCCATAGAAAAGACTCTTGGGAAGAGCCTCAATGTACTGTGGGAGCATCCATGCTATATTAACATATCAACATTAACGAGGAAAAAAATAAACACATGTGAGAGAGTTGTCCAACACCCATCAGCTCTCAATTTAGGCTAAATGCAATTAAAGCTAGCAGCAATTAGGAGCTTTCTAAGAGTTCTGAGAACTAACACTCACTTATAAAAGTTTGGTTACAGCCTTCACAGTACTCAAAAAATCTGGTTTGTAGGACAGTTATTCCAAGGTTTTCTTGTCATTTATGGTTTTTATTAACGTCCATATCAGCTTCAGCTCTGTCATGGACTGAATTTCCAGAAGCTCTGCTTCATAAGGCTTGTTGGAGCCTATTGTACACAAGAAATTACTTGGATAAAAATTGCTGGAGTCAAGACAGAAAAAATAACCTCCTCTCTCCTTCCATCCTCCAAATGATTTATAGAGACTTAGTGTAAGAGCATATTTTACCAGTAGTTTTCTTACTCAGGAGGATAACTAATTTAATAATCCCATTGACCAAATGACAAGTCTGATTGTCTCTGGGAGAGAAGTGAAGGAACAAAGAAACCCTGTCACACCATGTTTTTTAGGATGATGTTATACAACCCCCATACCCTTGCCAGCAACTTCTTGTGACTCATTCTCATCTAAAAATGCTGTTATCGATCTCATATTGAGACAATGTAATTTGACTTATTTGGTGTCTGTTTCTGTTCAGCTGGCCTTTCACAGAAGCCTGAAAACATTTATAAAAACTGGAATGTAATAAGAAGATTTGGGGAGAATTTATTATGGATAAGTATGATAAATAAACAGAGGGCAAAAGTTACTGAGAAACTGAGGTTTCTTCCAATTCTTCCTCTTCTGAGGAAGCAGCAGAGACTTTTCATCCTCGGTCAGAGGAAACTCCAGTTTCAGCCTCAGTTATATTTCAGCCTCAGCTTCAGCAGCCCAAGGTGATTATAATAGCAAATGCTCCATCACCAGTAGCTATGTGTTACTCCACTGGGGATACCAACACAGAAAACACAAAGCCTTGATCACTCTCCTTGCACCAGCTTTAGTATTCACAACCACTTCAACCAGCTATTGAAGGTCTACACTAATACCTGAGCAGGCCTTTTTTAAAAATGACCTTACTTGTACTGAAGGCAACAGCAACCTGATTTTGCTGTGAATCCACTTTGGGCATCACGCTTGCTCAAAGAAAAGTCACCAGAAGCACACCCCAAAACTGATTTTGATAGGAGCGAGGAATAATGAAAAAATAGGTCTTTAAGCCTAGGCGCTGCACCAAGATTTACCAGGAAGCAGGCAATCTGCCAAACACCCCTGTACTCCTTGCCCAGCTCCAAGCCTTCAGCCTTGCTCCAAAAGACCCAGGTTCCCTTCAGGCCCTTTCCACTGCCAGAGAGAGCTCTTCAAACCTTGCTGGAGCTTGCTCCCTCTCCTGCAGCACCAGGTTATTAAAGAGCCTGTATTCCTCTGCCTGCCCCCACAAACATAAATCCTTATTTTACATTGCCTCTCCTCTAACACTGAACATAAAAGAACATACTTTTTATTGAAGTTTTATCTTTGCCTGGGCTTCTAACAACGCACACCGAATGCTCTGTTATTACGGCCCCTTCTGGATTTAGAGGTATATAAGCTGTTTGTGCTTGGCTGCATGCATTGGTATTTTTATGTTCTTACGTATCTTTATCTGTACAGTATCTCTGAATACGCCTAAAACTGTTTCAAAAAAACTCCCTAATACTTCGCTCAAATAGAAGTGTAGAAAAGTGATCTGCTACACACATATTTCCTCATCACTTGAACTTTCACATCCAACCAGGGCTGGAGTGTTTAATTCTGGCCATTTGTTTTAACTTGGCCATTACAGTTTAAAGGCCATGCCCCAGATTTGGCCCTGTGAAGACGTATTTTGCTCCAGTTTAAATAGGTACGAGGCACAGCATTTTCACATCATAGAAATGCTTCTCTCTCCTCTTTTTTCTTCCTAATGTAAATTTTGCAATGCTAATTCCTTTCATAAGAGACGTAGGGATAAGTGGTGGTTTACAGTTCAACCTTCCCCTGGTGCCCATAAATATTTATTGTTCCTTGCCCTGTTTCAAGGCCCAGATGAAATTCATCTTCCTGGGGGGGAGGGAGGGGTGGTGGTGGTGGAGAGGGAAGGGATGTGGAAGGGCGAACATCATCTTTAAAGTATAAATGTGAAGAAAACGAAAACAGATGCGTGGAGAGGAAAAGAGAAGCTGGTGGGAACACGGCGGGGCTGGAGCGCATTTTCCCTGGGAGACGGCCGTGCCGCGCACTTCCTCGGGACGCCCCGCGGGCGGAGGGCTCCCCTGCGGACACATTCCCGGGAGGAGCGGGGGGCCGCCGAGGCCAGGGGCGGGATGGGAACGGGCCAGCTCCCCGGCTAGGTCCCGGGCGACGCAAGTGTTCCATCCGCCTCCTAGTCAAACCTCTCTCCTCTCCAGCCAGAGGGAAAATGCCTCCCTCCGGCACAGCTGAGGCGCGGCCTGCGGCGCTGCCCTCGCCCGGGCGCTGGGCAGGGCCGTGCAGCGGGGCACCAGGCGGGGCAGCCCGGTTCCAGCGGGCACTGCCGTGCGAGGACAGCCCTCCGCAGGCTGCTGGGCGGCAGCGGGGAGGAAGAGGGGGGAGGAGGTGCCGGCCGGGGGGACCGGGAAACTGTAACTCATTGTGGATGGGCCGGACTGGCCGGGGTGGCGAGCGCTCGCAGGCCAGCACATCCATCAACCTGCCGAGCGGCCGACAGGCTGGAGCCGCGGCTGCTCCAGCGCTCCCCTAGTCAGGAATGATCCAGCCCAACTGCGCCGCGCCGGCGCTGCCCGGCCAGGGCTCCGGCCACCGCTCCGGCCAGGGCTCCGGCCACCGGGGCCACCGCTCCGGCCACCGGGGCCACCGCTCCGGCCAGGGCTCCGGCCACCTCTCCGGCCAGGGCTCCGGCCAGCACGCCCTATGCCGCCCTCACTCCGCGCTGCCCGCCGGGCTCCCGCACGCCTGCAGGGATCCCCAGCCTAAACCCCCTCCAATCCCTGCGGCTGCACCCGAGCTTAATTTAGTCCCATCCTGCCCAGTCGCGTTGAACGCCGCGTTTGGTCTCGCATCGCCCCGAAGTGAGCCGTAGCACCGCCGGTTGCGGTAGTCCCCGTGTGCGAGGGAAGAACCGGGCCCTCTGGCTTTCTCCAGAGCTTCAAACGGGGCACACCAAATGCTCTCTCTTTTTCTCCCATTTTATTGTTAAGGAAACTTCCCAGTCTGACCCCTCACAAGACTCTCTGGTGGAGAGACCTTCCTCGGAGGCACCAGCTCGAGTTGTTTCTCGGTTGCTGCGCCATGAATAAACGGTGTTATGGAACATCTTAGACTTTGCCATGGAAAACCTGGGGTCAGACTGGTGAGAAGCTCCATTGCTGTCCACTGGTAAAGCCGTGTCCTTAAGAGCTGCAGAAAGCCAAAATGCCTGGGCACTGGGCCTGATCTCCGTTTGCTGCTTGTCCCCACCCAGCTGGGACGCTGGCACAGGACATGAAGGCGCTGGCTTCGCTGCGGTGCCTGATACGCATCAGCTGCAACACCTCCTCATGTCACGGGGCCTTCGCTCACAGCTCCCGCTCTAAACTTCCTGCACTTTGTCTGCTTAAAGCAGAGCCAGCGCACTGCTTTGCTGATGGGGCGGTGAGAGTGATTTGTCTGATTTCAAAGCTTTTGCTTGAAGGATTTCGGTATTTTTTACTTTTTTTTTTTTTTAAGAGGTTGATTTAAATAGGCATTTTGAAAATATAGGTAATAGCACTTGCTAAATATATGCAATTTTCTCAACATGGTAGACCATTTATATATGATACAAACCTATCTCTGATATATTTTCCACATAATTTCCAAATTTTCATCAATCTTTTTGTTTTGTTGGAGCTCATAAGTCTTAACATGCCTGCTTAAATTAATAGATTTCTGTATTATTATTACTTACTATTCAGTAGCGTGGCTGTTATCCTAAAGGGGAAGACACAATGAAACATGAACAGTTCTTTTATCTCTAAGAATACCAGTGCAATTTATAACTTTAGGTCCTGCATTAGGAACACATCAATACTCAGGAGAGCAGTTAACACATTTTAGCTTTAGATATGTTCTCACACCCTTCTGAAATCAAAGGTACTTAAGTACAGAGTCAAAATAGAGGAGGGGAGCTTTTATAAGAATAAACTTCGAAATATAATCACAGAATCATCAAGGGTGGAAAAGACCTCTAAGAGTCCAATAGCACCACTGTGTTTACCACTAAACCATGTCCCCAAGTGCCACATCCACATGTTTTTAAACACCTCCAGGGATGGTGATCCCATAACTTCCCTGGGCAGCCTGGGAAGCAGGCTTGCAGTGCTTGATTACCCTTTCAGTGAAAACTACCCAAACTACTTTCCTGCAGCTGCAACCTAAAGGACATTTCTGCCTTAGAATTTATTATTCCATCAACACCAAAATGTTCTTTCTTTTTTTATTGGATAAAATAAATATATAGTGTATCAGGGAAAAATTAAATGAGACTCATTTTTTTAATGAAGTGAGGGCAAATACAATTATTCAAAGAGATGTTCTGCTAAGCAAAAAAGGATTAATATCCCTATACTTAAAGTAATACACACTCAAGAGTCCAATACAATATTTGTCCACAGTACTGAAGCTCTGATGGTACCATCTTAAGCTCTATCACTCCTGCAATACCAGCTCAGGAGGGCTAGTGCAGACATAATGATGATTTCATTGTGATGTCTGTATTTTGATATAGCACGACAGTAATACCTATTACTAGGATATGAGAAAAGGAGGAAGTACATAAAATCTGATAAATTCACCTCTCAAATTTCAGAAATTGTTAGTGAAAGCATTTCTTCCAATATTTAAGTGTTTTCCAGGAACCCTCAGCCTCTGATAGCAAGCCAGTCCTGTTCCTGTTCAATCATATGCTAGATCTGAGAGGATGAGATATCAGAATGATTCCCCCTCCCTCCAGTATGAAATACAACATGCACAGTGTGAAAGGTGGCTCTCATGTTTATGAATGAGCACACCTTGGCAGAATCAGGCTCACCTCCAGCACTCTGATCTTTCTACACATGTAATTAGCACTATCAGCCTGGCATTTTCCTAAACGATACCTCTGTATTTTGAGGTCTGTATTTTTTATTCTCAGCATTCATGCACATGGAGGAGCTACAGCTATTAGGAGCTGATTTTAAAGGATCTTTGTTGCAGCCAGCAAGGGCAACTGTTTCTGCATTAAGGCAGGTGGGAAACCAGTAGAAGAATTAGCTTTAGAGTGGTGTCATTCCAGTTTGTAGTGTAGCTGCTGCATTCTTAAGAAATAACATCAGGCTTTCATTGGTGTCTGGAAAACATCATTTGCTGTGCAGGTACTCTGTCAGCTGTTGGAGGACAAAGGACACTAGTGAAAGATTATATATGATGTGTCATGCTGAAAGACTACTGTTCCATCAAACTTTTCCACTTTCAGCAGTACATAGTGCTGGAAAACACAGTGAGGAAAAAAAACCTACCAAAAATACCTTGAAAATATGAAAATGAAAAAGTATTACTCTCACCGATGAAGCACTCTCACCAATGCAGCCAGTCTGCTAAAATTTACAGAAAGACTGAAGAATTATACACAGAGAAATTAATCCTGCATTAATTCTCAAAGGTGGCCATGCATGTGACAACTTTGTCAAATCATTCATTGTTGACTAAAAGAAAGTTTAATGACTATTGGAAGGGAAACATAGCTTCCTCAGAAAATCTCTTTAAAAAATTGTTGAGATTGCTGGTTTAAAGTGAACCTATTAAAAGATGAATATAGGCAAGTCTTAAAAAATATTTAGGGATTAAAAAGACTTTACTGAAATGCCAGCAGTCACACATCTGTATTTGTGCTAGGTTGCTGCCCTGTATTAAATGATACAGATTAGAAAGGATTTGGCTAGTCAGATAACATTCAAATTATAATTGAATCTGAGCCAGAAATTCTAGGTCCAGATACTCACTTAGATATTTATGGAAACCAAATCCAAATGTAGCATGGTTTGTAGCTAACAAAAGAATAACAATTAGCTGTTGCTAGTTACTGGACCTGTCACACATTATTAATTGTGGATCATCTTTGCCATCTCTCCATGGTTGTTCTGTGCTTAACTCTTACAATAATCAGTATTTTTCTTGAAGTACGAGTTCCCGGAGTCATATGAATGTATACAAATCTCATCTCTCTGTCTGTATTCTTTTAGCACGTCCTAACAAATTCTCACAATAAAGTTCTACATCTTGTGTGTACAGAGGGAAATTCAGGGCCTTGTCTCACTTCCTTTATAGTCTGCAGAGGAATTCTAGATTTATTTTCATCAATCTTCTGGCATATTACCTGGGCCTGCACTGTAATAGGTGTTAGATGAGGAGACACAACCTAAACTGATCAAGATACTGCATCTTAATAAGCTATTATCTATCAAGTAAGTAATAGTAACTGGCTGGGGGGGTGCTCTTGCCATGTCCAAACTGTGAGGTACTTCTAAATTAAGGTGCCTATTCGGCACTGACTGTTCTGACATCAAGAATGCCTCTGACTCTGGAGCTAAAGGAGATCATAATCACGGCAGAATTAACAGCAGAATCCGAGTCCATTCTGAATATATATTTTTAATCTTTAATTTAGTAGATAAATGCTCTGTAATCTAAATGAAGTACACAATAAAGTACACCTGGCTTCTGGCCATGTAGGAAAAACCCTACAAATATTGGTCCACTGATTCCACATTCATTTAGTAAAGCAGAAATAAGCCCATTGTAACAGGAGATTGCCAGAGGATCCGTATCTCCAGCTTTGCAAATGAACATGCCTTGATGTTTAATTTTCCGTGAGTTCCTCTGCATTTAGGTACCAGCAGGAGATCATTATACTGTGACAGCACTCAGCTCTGATGACATTATCTTAAACTTTTCCCAGTTGTCCGTCCTCACCCCTGTTGTGCTGCCGTCATCTATTAACATTCCACTGACAACAATGAAAGATGTTAGAGCACAGCGCGTTAACCTGGTAGCCAGGCCGGGCTGCTTTCACCTGGACATACGTTTGGCAGTAGCCATAGAGTTAAGCAGCTGGATGACATTGTGCCGATTCCTCACAAGACCTGTCTGAGATGCTTTGCTTTTATAATTCATGGATTTGTAGATTTTTATGGCCAGAAAAAATCATTAGGTCATCAGGCTCTCCTTCTCTGTTATAAAGGCCATACAATTGCATTCACTTACTCCTGTTGTTAACCCAATTACTTGTGTTTCACTGTCTTCCAAAAAAGACATCCAAAGACTTCAAAAGATGGCTAACCCACTTCTCCCTTGGAAGTTTATCCCTACAGCTAATCACCCTAAGTATTACACAACGCATATAGGCTTGGGACTAATAAAGCTTAGTCCCCTATGGATTCGGGTTTCATGGTTGATTGACTTAGATGCCTAACAAGCTGTGAGCTCTGATTAAAGTTTCTTCCCATATACAGAACATTTTTAAGGTCTTTTCCCCAAGTCCTTGCGAATCCTCTGTGTGTTACTAATGTGACATCTCACACTATAGCCCTGATGGTACTTCAGATCACTACAGATCTCTCTGTCAGGATTGCTCGAAGAGAGGTTTCACCCATTCTTGACCAAATACTTTCATGAAAGCTGTAGAAACATAACTGTTTTTCAGACCACCAAGAGTGACTGCAGAGGAATGTTCAAAAGTTACCAGAGGCACCTGTACAAATACATGCATGCACAAATACACATGGCATTGTTACTTGCATTCTTTTTTCTAAATATTTGTGCCTTATTTCTTTTAAATCATTTGTTGCTGTCTTCCTCATTATGTTTTTCTTTTCGTCCTCAGAATGACTTTCATCTCCAAATCATAGTACCTCTTAGCACCCAGAATCTGCTCTGAACTGAAAACATTAATGGACTCAGTATTCTTTCTAATATGATGAACATCTTGAGTTACTTCTCTGTCTTAAACCATTGAGGTTTTTTACACAGGTTGGAACAACTTTTATTCCTCTTTTCTGTACTCTTGCAAAATTTTTCCCAATACAGACATCATGATATGAGGACGGGCCCACATGCCCTACTGTTTTTCTGTGTTTTTCCAAACGTCTGAGTTGGTCCAATAAACAAAAATGCATCCCTTGCTACAAGTCTTTCTCATATCCTTAGACCACTGTAGTTACAACAACATTGCTAAGAGACAGGAACAGTATGCAGTGTTTTCAGTGTTAATCTCCCCAGTGTCAGATAGAGGTAAAAACACCTCCTTATGCGACTCACAACTCGCCTTCTTATATATCAAAGGACCACATCAGTCTTTTCCCAGAACATCTCACTGGGAACTCATGTTGAGTGACTTGTCTTCTTTGACCTCTAAATCCTTTCCAGAGCTTTCTAAGGCACAGCCTTCCTATTGTTCAGAGACAAACTGCTAATGTTCCCTCAAAATACTATACACATTACACTAGAAGAAAGGTTTGTTGCAAACAATTGTTTTGGACAGAAAAAAAGGGTCCATAGCCAAGTTTCCCAAAATCAGTGCAAGGAATATCCAACTGAAAAATTTTAAAATTAGGAAGACTGAAACATACTATGCTAATCTTAATATGTCAAAATGCCTGCTTTGATATTGTGGGAGAGATAGAAAGAGTAGAAATGGGAATTCACCTGCCAGTTTTGATGATTTATATTTTGGAGAAAAGAACAGAAAAAACTGTTGCAAAGGCAGGATTTATTTAGTAGTACTGGTAATCAAACCTTGTGTGTCTGAAAGTAGTGAACTGAAATGGTATGAACTAAAATCAGAGGCTTGAAAATAAAGGGCTTGGCTTTCCTTTCAGGATTTATGACAGTAAAAGTGAATTCATATCTCACAGAGATGTTGAGACACTCCAATTAACTGCCTTGACAGTCTTCAAGAAAAACAGATCTATAACCACTGAAACCATGTTTAAATATTTTTTGGTTTGCATATTACTCAACTAAATTATCTTTTTCAGAATTCCCTTTATTAATCAGCTCCATCTCACCTAACCACTATCAGTTTTGATAATTAAAAAAAAAGTCAGCTGTTTGACACTATGTTCTTTTGCATCTACAATGAAATCTAATAAAGACTGAGGAGAAAACTAGTAATTTTCTTGTGGGAAAACCGGCTAACTTCCACTGGGTCATCTGACAAGAAAATAGCACTAAGTGATGTTGATTTTGGTGATTACATACCAATTCCTGAGACAACCATTCTGCTTGTGGACCAGCTCCTTGAAGAGCTGTCTGTCTCCAGGAAAGGACTGAGAATGCTCAGCTCCTGTCAGATAAGAAGGAACTTGCTATGCCAAATCTTACCTTTGAGAAAATGTTTCAGGAAAAAACTTCTGAACACAAAATACTGTTGAATGGCTTTTAGAGACAGTTCTGTCTCTCATACCATATTTATCAAAGACATAGCTGCATTAAAAAAAAATAATGATAAGGTGACGGTTAAGAAAAGTTCTTGTAGAAAAGGAGTGTTGATCAAGTTGCTTTCAACTGAAGCTTGCAGACAAGAATAATTTTACATTTAATCTTTATTACAGTCATAGTAATAAAGCAGTAGCACAATGCACTAAAGATTTTATTTTTCTTTATACCTTGTTGAAGAATATGCAGATGTCCTTCAAGGAAAATGAGAATCCAGCCTTTTAATTGTGAGAAATTAATGGCTATTCTCTGCTCTGATGAGTTTAATGGTTGCAGAGATCTGACTCTGCAAACACTAACACATAGAAATTACATATCTGCATCAAGTTATTTTCATTATCAGAACCCAACATTGGCTTGTTTATACACTTTTAATAGTAAACAACAAGCTTTAAAAAAAAAAAAAAGAAGTTAAAAAAAGTCTAAACCTGGGGCAATACATAAATCTGCTGCTACTGCAAAGTCAGCACTCAGTGCATCCATGAAAGAAGAAAGCCAAGAGAGGCAAACTAGGCTTCTAACTATGAAAGTTAATTAGCCCAATTTTTAGCTAGAAGGGAATTTCTGTTTAAAATTCACCCAGGTTTTAGGTTACAATGATTTAAGATTACAGATTCCACTTCTCCCCCCCCAAAAAAAATCCCAAATGTACATGGTAAATTTGTTTTAAGGCCTTCCACTGAAAAAAAACACCAATGATAAAATACTAAGGCCACCTTAGGAATTCATCCATATATTCCTTCCAGCCATACAGGAAAAAATATTTCCCATGAGACTACAAACAAAGAGGGATTAATTAGTAAGAGATAATTCTCAGGCATTGCACAATGCATTCATGTCCCTGGAGTCAGCACATTTTACTGAATGATAATGTCAACAGCATAGGTTCTTACTGGTCAAAATTACATATGCATGATACCTCTCAATTTCAAGACTATAATAATCTTTACGGATTTGAATTTGTATCCAGGCAAAGGAGACATCAGTGATATGATACAATTTCTAATGTGGGTTCATTCCTGACTTGAACACTTTTTACTTCAAACTACTGATAATGAACATAGTGGGGGACATGCTTTTGATTTTCTCAGCTTTGGGAACAAGCCTAGTGGAAAGCTCATCAGTGGAACCTGCAGGTGCACATCCCCTCTGAAGATGTTAACCTAGAAGAAAAACCATGATCCCCCTGAGGTAAATGCAATGTGATAATTACAGAAAGGGTTCTCAATAGTAAAGGAGGAAAGGTCTGGTACAATCTTCTGATAGGAAAGCAAAAATTTTAACATAAATTTTAGATGAAGCTCCATTGGTTCATGAAAATGCCGTGATTCTCTCTGGCAGCAAAGGACTGTTGCCCTAGAGCTGTCCTCAAGTCTCAAATTCCCATATTCATTGGAAAACATCCATTGACATCCATTGTAGATGGGAGCTGAATTTGTCCTGAATTTGGCTGGAAATCTGTCTCTTCAGATACTGAGGTCAGATTTGGAAATACAGTCTTAAACTCTTCTTCTTTAGTAAAGTAATAGGTATGCCAATTGTGTACTACACTAGGTAAAACCTTTATATGTACATTTGCAAAAAAAAAAAAAAACAGTGATAGGGACAAAAGAATGGCATGTCTCTTTACTGTGCCATTTGAACACAAAACAAAATACATAGCAGAGGATGTTTGTGAAAGAGGAGCCAGTCCTCACAGTCATTGACTGAAGAGAAATCTCTGGCAGTCTTTCATTCAGGTTCTCAGACAGCTCTAAGGAAATCAAGGGTAGATATCTTTATCATTAAGCAATAAAGCTTGAAGGGAAAAGAATATACTTGTGAATACCATCTCTCTAACCATCTCTGATAAATTAACTGTCTTAATCCCTTTTCCCACCCCTTTTTTCCACCCATCCTTTTTTTTAGGTGACTACGCCCTTTCACCTGCTTCACCCTCACCCTTGCCAGCTTCAGCACTTGGAGCAATCCAGAGAGCTCTGCCAGCAAACCTCCCGCTCCACTTAGTGCTGTGCTGCCCCACCTCCCATCTGCTGCTCCACAGCCTGTCTGAAGGGACTGAGATTGGCAAGGAAGCAGGTGAAACACTCCAAGAGGGCAGACAGAGGGAAGCAGCAGGTTCCCAGCTGGTAGCAGACAGAATAGGACTTAACTTTTCTCCCACGAGACCTGAGCAACCCATAGCTAGATGGAGTTGCCCTGCAGTCACTATTCATTTTCCAGAGACATCAAAGGTCTAGCTTGCTACATTTTGCACTGCTTCTTCAAAAAAGAGTAAGATGCTATTGAAAAATCTAGTAAATGCACTGCATTTTCATGATAAAAGTTGTAATTGCCACTGAAGTGGTGTTTAATAATTTTAAACAAAGCTCTAAGGCATTCTAAGAAACGAAATATAGGACAAAGGATTCTTCTGTAATATAACACAAACCCCTCACTCCAGAATATGTTAGTGAAATTTTATGTAATTAATTAGTGGAACTTAATGAACATTTAAATATACTGTGCCTTTAGCTATCATCGGGAAATATTCTGGTCAATGAATGCAATCAAATTAGTTAAGGAACAGTAAGGAATTTTTTTTTCTTTAAAAAAGCATGAAAAGCTACCTATTAAAAATTATGTCTGTAAATGAAGAGTAAGTACCTGGTATGTAGTGTTTGTGTCTGAGGTCACTCTCATTTAGAAGCTCACTAGTTCATTGCAATTACAAATGAAAAGCTTTTTATTAATACTCATATTTGGGGAGGTAAATAGCTGCATTGCTGGCTCCAAACCAAACCAGGCTTTAGACAAGTATAAGACAAGCAATGTATATGCTGATAGCAACATCCACACACAACATTTTACAGAAAGTCACATTTGCTTAAATTTTCTAGGGCACTACAACACAGGAGTTTTTCCTGTGATCTTGAATCATAAACATATAGGTATTTTGCCAAATTATATTTTCCAATCAAATTACTAGAAAACAACAGCAAAAAGTTGCAATATATAAAGAAAACATAATGTTTGAGTCCCATTGGAAAAACCTATCAACAGCATCAGTTTGGGTAGGAATTTCAGCTAGGACAAGCCTCCTAGCCTTTTGCTGGAGCAACTAACCATCTCATCTAAAATCATAAAACTTTCTGGAATGCCAAGGTACAAGAAGAAAATTTAGATATGAATCATGTTTATTTAACTTTTATTTAAAGATAGCAATAACTCCTTTGCACTCTTTGGCAGCCTAGGGCTGCTTACAAGTTACACCTGTAACTCCCATTATGTAAATGAGATTATACCTACTCATTAACCTCTAGTGTATTAATGCCTAATTATGTGTCTTATTATTTAAAAGTGGATGCCCCATACAGGTTGTGTGGGGATAGGATTGCTGAATATGAGTGAAGGTTTAGGTGTCTGAAATTAAAAGGTAAAGCTGTATCTACAAAGGGTTCTTAGAGGTTAAGTATTTCACATTAGGAGGATGTTCATTACATTATATATAGATTAAATTAATGTGCAGGTGAAATAAAGACAAAGCAGTGATATTGTAACTTGCAGCAGGCATTTGCCTCAAAGATGTTCTTGGTATCAGGGTGAATTTCTTTAGTGCCATTTTCATTCTCTCCTTAGAGCACTCATATGTATCCTATAGCATGTAAAAGCACATGATGTGCTAAAAATAAATCTACTCCTGGCTTGTCTTCTGAGACAGTATTAAATTCAGGTCATTTTGACTGAATTGCACAAAATTTGCAGCTACAGTCCTTTTTCAGAATAGAGGTGTTGAATGTGCTGAGTAACATACAGCTATTTTACCCAATTATTTTGTGTAGGGGGATGGTAAGAATATATTTTAAAATATTTCAAGTAGCAATACTATTTACCCATCTAAATGTTTAACAGTGTTTCAATGTGAAGCATTTGGATTCCTGGATTAAAGAAAAAATTATTTTAAAATTCTCTTGAAGTTATTTCTCATGTAATAAAAAAATCTTCCTCAAAATCTTATCCAACCTCTTGTTATTAATTTTTTTTGTTTTTTGAAACTGCTAGAAAGCCAAATAGCTCATTCTACACAAAGTCCTTTCTCTTAAACAGAACTTCTCAGACGGAGCTTAGCCTGCTGAACAGCATTTAATCACTACCACTAAAGCACAGTTATGGTGTCATGTAAAAGATAGTGTCACTAAGTCTCTAGGTATGAGAAAGATGATTTGTTTGACTTGATTTTTTTTTTCCTAATAGCACTGAGAAATCCCTTTAGGCAAGACCCTTTTTTTTTCCCTTTGTTTTAACTTTTCCTTAAGCAAAAAGGAGTGGGACTCATTTGTTAGGTGTGTGAGACTTTGCAGGTCTGGTTTTACAATGCACCATTTAGTCTTTGGTGAGGCTTGTTAAACCCTAAAGAAAAGTCATGCATTGACTGAGTGACGCCACCCTGAGGTTGATTCCCAAGGGAAAGTCAAGATTTGGTCCTGCCTTACAATCATTAGGGTGACCGAGAACACCTTCTAGCAAGTGATAGCGCACCCAACCTTGGCAAGCTGCATAATAACATTAAGCCCAGTGATGTAATTATTCACTTCTAATATAAAGGGCAGGGTTCCCTGGGAAATCAGGAGCAGGTCTGAGAAATACATTTCACAATACAAACGGAGGCAGTTTGTCAAGACTCTAACCTGGGAAAATTAACTTATGAAGCTGTCCTATGCATCTAGTGTGCCCAGTTCAGAATAATTTCACATTTATGCAGGGAGGATCTGTAAAGCACTAAATTATCAAGCTTGAACGCCTTGTTTGAAATATCACTTTAATTTGTTGTGGCTCAGAGATCTTTAACTTCTTATTAATTATGGAGATAAATAATGTAAATATGTACATAAGTTTAGCATAGGAATTTAAACTAAGCCCTACTGACCTGTGAACATAAGAGAAACTTACAGGTAGAAAATATTTTTCATATAAGCCAATGAGAAAGTCAGCAGCACTCAAGATGGCATATAAGACTTTTTTTCAGTGTCAAGCTTCTTTCCTGTGAGAATTTCTTCATTTTTTCTTTATTCTGTGTAACCTTGTGTGTTGCCAGGTAACAAATTTTTGCTGTGTAAAGGTACGCATTTCCAAATATATCCTTAAATACAATCTGAAAATATTTACATCTTCATTCATTTATGCACTGACAACTTTGGATTTGTTTGCAAAGAAATAGCTACACATGCCAAAGAAGTGACTGTTCTATACCTCTGTACACAGAAAAATAGATTTTTCTGCAAGTATATTTCAAACTGTGGAATATTTGAACTACAGCCCAAGTAATTACCTGATCAGTCTATTGGGAATGTACATATTAGAACAAGTTGTAAAATAATCTCTTCCAAATAGCTATTAAAAACAAAATTACAGATCCTGGGCCAGATTCTCAGCTGTTACAAATTGGTGGCTGTTACAAGTCTCTGACTTCATGTGTGCAAAGGTTGAGCTCCAAGAGAAATTTTACAGTAAAACTACAAATTACTGAAAAATGAGGTTCAGAGTAGAATCACAGGTGGTATTCACACCATCTCCTTCAAATTCCTTTAGGCATTTAGCCTGGCTTCTCTGAATCATGCCTTCCTCCTCTACACTGGCAGTATGAGGAACCTGGATTCCTCCAAACTGCACCATAGCAGATGACTAAAGCAGAACCAGTCAGACAATGTAAGTGCCCTGAATACCACAAAAAGGTCATGTCTTCTGTCAATATATCTGAATTGCTAGAGAGACTCTGCTTTCAAGAAAAAAAAAAAAGAAGTATCAAGCCATTTCATTGTAAAGGTTGTGGTTATTTGCAAAAGCAAATCAGTTGTTGCTCCAATTTCTGCATCACTTTCTAATTTCTCTGAGATTCTCTTAATTAAAAAGTATCCTGGATATTGTCTTGCTGTCTATAATAAGAAAGATTCTTATTTTCTTCTTTAATGACGGTCTAAATCTAGTGTAGTAACCAACTGACTAATACAGGGAAATCCCAATCTTTCAGCTCCATTGTATAATTTATACAATATGTTCAACACTTTCCCACATAATAAACGTGGGAATCCCTTACAACCAGTCCAAGGTCTGAGGTTTTTTGTATGAATCATGTTCGCTGCATCCTGGCTTAACCACACCCCCAACTACTTCTGCTGGGAGCCAAAGAGTTACTGCAATCACCACTGGTAAGAGATATCATGTGCAAAGGCATTATTTACAGCAGGATGCAGTGAAGATGAGAGACAGAGACTGATAACTTTATCTCAGGGGTTACCTGGGAAAGACTGCTCTAGGTCTATTTAAAAGAGTAACTTTAAATAATGAATAAATTAAGAGATATTATCATTCAAATATTACTTCTTGCTATGACAAATCTTTCATGTAACCCTTAGCCAGGTTCTGTTTATTTAAGGTGATGTTCATTTGAATAGTTTGGGAAAGAAGTGCTTTCACTGTACCTGTTATTCAATTTGACAGTTCTTTGCAACATGGGAGAGTCATGTTTGAACTTGTACAGAGAAATGTCATTGTCTTGTCTTAAGAAAAGATATTCAAGATACCTCAGATAATGTTCACATGCATTTAGCTTCCCTGAGTGGAAAATTAATGTCTGGCAGAAGTTTTTATGTAAGGGAGAGTGCAAATGACAACAGGTTGTCCCATTATTAATGCAAAACTGGCAATTTTAATCAGCCTTCAAAAACTAATGTATAGTTTCTGAGTTATGCTCAGTACTGTGAATCCAGCTAGACAGCTGCCTGTAACATAGATGTCTCCACTGTACGTTTATTCCTATTGCTTAGAGCCCTCATAGGTGCACAAACATAGCACAAACATCATCACCTTGTGGTCTTTTCTCTGTCAGACATATTTCACTTCTTTTATACTGTGTTGTCAAATGAATCCCAGCTCCACCTTTTGCAATCAGGAACAAGAGTTTGACATGGCTTTAGGCACTCAGCTCAAATCTGACCAGCTGACTTGGACTTTTGCTCTGAATCATGCTCTGGAAGAACCTCCTAGATACACACCTGTCAGTTGATTCCAGAGGTAACCAAATCTAAAGGCCAGTCAGACAACTCAGCCACCTAAGCCAGAAACTGGATTGTGAATGTTAAACAAAGACACTCACAGCTATATGGGGGTAAAAAAAATTAAGGGCAGAAATGGTTCGGTGCTACATATGTAAGGGTGAGGTTTTTAGAGCATTTTCTTCTCACTAAAGGTAGTTTTTGGAGTGGGAGGAGGAATTCATAAAAGGAATTGCTTTTGCACTATCATGCAAAGGTTCACTAGTCATAGTCCAACCACTTGTTGAATATTGCAAGTTTGCCATGTCTGCATTCACTGCATGAAGCAAGGAGGTCAGAAGCACAGAAGCAGGGATCCCAAGTTTGGTTCTTATCTACATCACTGATTCAGTTTGTAATATTGAGCAAGTCAAGTAAGTGGTGTCAGGTAGGCATCACAGGTTTTCCCACATCACAGAAATGCTGTTTGGCTGAATTAATTTATGCTTATGAAGCACTTAAACTTTTTTTGTGAAGTCAATGTAGTAGTATGAAAAGGAATTTCTCACAGGTTCCAGAAGTGCTGGGATCCAGAGGAACTGAGGCAATTAATCAGTGTTCTTACAGAGAGAGAGCACTGTGCCTCTCTGAAAGACAAGCATACACAAAAGTTAAGAAATTGTTTATTCCAGCCGTAATAGGAAACTTTTGTATATAATTTCCCTGCTTACTCAGAGGCACTTTAACATCTGTCAGGCCAGGCCTAGCACTTAGCACACAGATCTGAGCACAGAAACACATGCCCTGTTTCCTGATAGCAGCTCGCCTGCCACTGCTGCCAGACTCAGGGACCATGCATAAGACACCAGGCTCAGTTCCACCAGTGTGCAGTTGGGCTTCATGGACCAAATCCAAATTTGTGCAGGTGTAAATGAGAGCTACACAATCTGTTCCATGCCTTTAATGAAATTTCAGTTCTGATTGCATGGCACCCTCTTCCTTTTAACCATTCAAGAAGGGATACAAACTGACGGCAAAAGCCACTCACCTTCCATTCCTTGCATGCAGTATTTCAATCAGAATCCTTATCAACAGCTCCAAATATCATTCCCATCCATTCCCATTCAGATAGTGCCAGTCAGGTCAAACAGCAATCACCACAACATTTAGCATTGTTCAGGGGAAAAGTGTTTAAGGGCATCCACTCCTTTCTTTTAAATGCCTGATTTCAGTCAAGATCTCCTCAAGGTCTGCAATAGAAAAATTGTATCTTTCACTCAAACACCAACAGCCCCACTCTTCTTTCTTGTATTTAATCATAATTCCTGTTCACTCAGTTGTTCTTTCTCCTGGGCTTATACACCTGTGCTCCTCTCCACTTTTACTCAATCTTTAAGCATCTGGTAACATCCAGTGCTGCCAAGTTTTCCTGTGAGAGCAAGCACACTCAGAGGCCAATAGTGACAGTAATCACTATAACAGACAACTTCAAATATGGTGTGTTCCTCTTACACTACAGGGACAGCTTTCCCAGCCCAAAGGGAAAGAATAAAAACTGAAAACCTTAGAACTATCCAAAAGTACGTATTTCCAGCTAGTCGGGAAAGATAATGCAGTGGTTTTATTTTTATTCTTTACACCTACAGACCCTTACATGCATTCACATATCTATACTTCAGAGCACTTTATCACTTCAGTCAGAATTTAGAATTTTTAAAAGGCATGCAGTGCAAGGCATTGCAACTAATTGCAGTCTGTTTCTATCACCCAAAGAGTCTGGAAGCATAATCAGTGTTGTTATTCCTTATCTGCTGTATTTCCTTGTCTCCTTTTGCACCCTGACAGAGGATTAATCACCTGATGGGAATACCAAAGACTGCAGAGATCTGGTGGGAAATATATTTCTGAATGACTTCACACTAGTCAGAAGTTCATGATGTCTATGATTTATCGTCTCTAGTGAATTTCTCATTGCTTTGGAGAATATAAACTAGTTCAGCTGCTCCTAGTGATGAGGCACAGAATGCAAATACAAGGCCACAGTAACTCTGTGAAGCTCATATTTGGAAAGCAGCTTTTCCAAAATACGCAGAGAAATTATGACTTTAGACCTAAGAAGGAGAAGAGCAACTTACTTTTCAGCTGTTTCCACATTCTCTTCTGGCTGTTCTGTAAAGACTTATACACAGGGAAAAAAAGTAGAAGAACTGTGGCCAAAATCTGAAGTCCTCCTTCCATTTTCATCACATTTTTTACATGGCAAACTACCTCTCAGCATACTTCCATGTAATAAGATACACACATGGAAGAGCAGAAAGGAAAACAAGGCCAGGATGTCAGGACTGCTCTTTGGCATACTCAGGATGTACCAACTGGAAGCTGAAAATGAGAGCAGCTAAGGTAACAGACACTGTTGGACAGATGGGGTTTATATACCCCAGGAGGGTAGAAATGTTCAGTAGGATCATTCAAAACCAAAGGCAGATGGCAACATCATATAAATTCTACCTTGAATAAGGATTTCAGGTTCAGAGCAAGTTTCAGGTTCAGATCTGAAGGAGCAAATATAGCTTGGCTGCCATCACTCAATATTTCAAATAATTTTTTAAGCATTTTTATTTCTTAATATCTTCCTTACTGTTCAGTTTTGATATTCAGTGCTATATCTCCTCTTCAGACTTGAATATGATTAGTAATTTCTTTGAGATCACAAAACTGTAAAGGCGATGTGTAGTCATACAAAATAAACACTCAACATTTTACAACCTCTAAATATACTTCTGAAAACATACAGTATCTTCTTTGGCCCAAAAAGACTTTAAAGGCTGTCCTCACTTAGCAATGTGCTAAAAATGACTAAAAATATTCAAGATACTGGCAGTGTTTTAAGTGTTAAAAAGTAAAACACATTTGAGCATGCATGTGAGCAAAGGTCTGACTACTGACTGGTCTGCCCCTGTGTAAAGGGGCGTGAAGCCCTACTGTTCTGATATGAACAACTGCAAGTAACAATGCTAAGCAAAAGTACTGGAAAACTAAGGGTACCAAGAGGTCAGTAAGCTATAACCAAGCTAGTAAGTCAAGCAGCTGTTTATCCGTAGTCATATCTATATAAATACCAGAGACTTACAAATTCGAGAGCACAACAAAACCAGAGAAGTGTCCTAATGCTTGACTTAGGAGAAGAGACACTGAGATGAATAATTGGTTAGGCTTTCTTCCCTTTGTCACTCCCCTAACAGCCTGTCCTCCATTTTGAGAATTTATGTGTTCCCTGAAATGAAGAGAGGTTTCATCTCCTTTCAGCTATCACGTTCACCTCTTTCAGAAGGTTTGCTTTGCCCAAATTCTTTGACAAGGAGTGAGTGAAATCTCAACCCCACTGAAAGCAGTGGGAAATTTGCCATTCACTATAACAGAGCCAGGGTTTCAACAGAAAGTTTATATCTGTAGAAGACCAGACTGAATCTAGTCCAGTGTTTGTGAAGTGCTTTGAAGTAGAGAGTGTTGCAGCAGAGAAAGTATTGGTATTATTACTACTGCTATTGAGTGCATGACAGAGAAGAAAGGTAGAAACCTCAGAGTGAACTGGAAGGAAACACTGATTCTGGAGATCTTTCTCAGAGGTCAGTACATGGCATTTTTCTAAACAGTTTCCTTTAAAAGTGTCTAGTAAAATTCTCTTTCAACCTAAGTACTTTCTTGGCATGTTAATCAGAAGCAGATCTTCCTACCAAGCCCAGCCATCCTTATGGAAAGCGTACTATCTTTTCCTCTACATACTTTTCCTGAGTTTTATTACTGGTCTCTAAAGATTAACTGAAATACTCTACAGAGAGCTTTTTTCCTTTTTCTTTTTCTTTTTTTTTTTCAGAAGCATTGCAAAAGCCCACGCTGGAAGAGAAAGCCTATGTTTTGCTTTCAGCCTGTCTGTTCTTCCTCTGAACTACAGTGTGGCCTATGCACTGCACTGGCCCATGGAAAAGTAAGCTTGGGATCCGGTATTGTTGGCAATTATAAGCTCTTCCACTTCTTGTGGTTGTCATGTATTTATTACCACCAGACAAGACAACAGTTGGTCATCAAGGAAAAAAAAGCCCTCTCCCATGATCTCATTAACTAGTTTATTCTGCCACAGACTCATTCAGAATTCTTTTCAAGTTACATGGACAACACTGCAGTCAGGAAATGTGTTAGTTGCTACCAAAGGAACTAACATTTGGATCTTGGCTGTTGCTTCCCCCCGTATTCTCAGATCACGGTCCCTGCAGTTCCCTCAAACATTTTGCTCATTGGAAAAAAAACACTCCCTGTAGGGTTCAGACACCCAGGGACTGATCTTCAACTGGTGCAGACTCTCAGGACTCCCTTAACCTCAGGCAACCCAAGGTTTTAGGCTTCAGAGGATTCATCAGCAACTCAGCAGCTGTGAGAAGAGCACAGCTTTAGGTCAGAGAAGAAACAGGCCAGCAGTTGTGAATCAGCCACTGGCACACTCAGCTCAGCTGAGAATTCCCAACCACAGCCTACAGAAGGGAGTTGTTACATCTTGATTTATTTCAAATCACACTGTCTTCTTTCAGTCTCTACCTTTTTTGGTTATCTCAGTGCACAGCAATGGTCCCAGTGGTTGAGATCTGCGCAGTTGTGTTCTTGACTCTGATCTTAATCATGTGGCCTGCAATGGAAACAGTGACAAATTACTTCTCTCAGTCAACTAAAGAAAGGACAAGCTTGTATAGTCTTCTAAATTTAATCAACTACACTACAAGCCAAAAAAAGGTGGTGATACAAAATATGCTATTAAATACTTCAACATTTAGCAGGTATAATTGCAGCTACAAAGAAATTTGAAATACCGTAACCTAGGAATTTTCCAAAAACAGTTTCTTCTTCTGTTTTTAACCCAGATGTCACTTACTAACAAGCTATTGCTGCAGAGACACAGCCCATTAGCACTGAATTAATGCACCTATACATCTTCTAGAATAGAATCTGGAATGAATCCAATTTCTATATGAACAACTGTGATCACATCTATCTACATGCAATCATGTCAACACCTCACTTGATGCTCATACAATTATTTTTTAACAAGTCTCTTAGTCTCTTAGTGCTTTGGAGAATGAGACTGCTTCTCTGTAAACTGAAATATGGATCTAAATGCCGAAGCTTATAGAGATAGATTTTATAACATTGGCCACAGTGAATAACTGCACTAACAAGAGCAAATGCAAATATAACCATCTATTTTAAGTATTTGCTGCAAGTATATATGTATTCGCTATTTCAACTTACCAGTAAAAAATTGTATGTTCGGATGTAACATTTCAACCAATAAACACATTCCTAAGGAAAGATATGGCATGCTTTTCCAGCACTTATCACAGTGAAACACACCAGCTGCATCTGTTCAGGGCAGTTCATATCTCACTTAGCACTACTTTTCATGGCCTGTGACATAAAAAAGAAGGTACCTGGGCTCACTCTCCGTTGTTAGGAAGATTCACAACACTGCGCAAATCAGTATTTCCTTCATGTCGCACTGCTCTTAGGCATCCGTGGGTGATTTCAACACATATTGGTTTCTGACTCCAACAGAACAGGCAGACAAGGGGAGAATTTAGAAAAGGAGAAAGATGGACAGAGTATTAGTCCCTTTCTGTGCCTTCAAAAACCACACAGGCAGCTTGGGCTAGAGAGACTTAGCAAAAGGGATAGGCTAGTGTTTTACCACTCTCTGAAATCAGCTGTAACATCTTTACAGATTTAAGGGGGTCAGGATTTCACTCACTGTTTTTTCCTGACAGAGAAAGTCTAGTGGTTTGCTAAATTAACTTGTAGTGGGGCTACTCCTTCTTTTCCTGGAATTGGAGGCAGCAGAAGGCCAGGTGCTGGTAAAGCCCTTTGATGTGCCAGCTCTCTACAGCTTCCATGTCCGTTCTCGGGGTCACACCTGCTTATAGCCCCATGGCTGAACAGTGCCTCACAGCACATCTTCCCTGACTTTCCTACTGGTGGAAACACACAGGCACCCTCTAGCCATGCACCTCGCCTCCTCAGCAGCTCTGGAGGCCTGTGGTGGGTTGGCTCCACTGATCAGCTGGAGATTTTGTTTAGAAGGCTTCTTTATGCTGTTTATGCTGCTGTCAACACCACTAACCTAACACTGCCACCTCGTTGTTTACATACCTCCACTCCAGGACACCCTCTACTAACACTGCCCGGTGTGTGAGGGTGCAACTTCTCTTTTTTATTTTTATAAGGTTTGTTAACCACATCGCTATAAGATATTCATTCAGATTTCACCCAAACAGACCTCTTGCTGTCAGCATTTAATTATGCTTGCATTCCTATGTAAATAGAGTGTTAGCCAAAATAGAGCTTTTTATAGAAGATAAGGTCAGGCACATCTTTACAAGAAAAGGAAGCTTTGGAAGCTTCTGTACTTCTGACAAGAATAAATTTCTGAATTCAAGGGAAAAATGCATAGAAATGAGCATGTTCTGTTGGTGATAAATCACAGAATTGAAAGTAGTTCTCTTTATACATCTTTATTTGGAGGCTTAAGAGTACATATTTAATGTGTGTATATAAAATATGTCCTTGTAAGACTAGAAAGTCTTTTCAGATTTCCATTGGAAAATACTGTGCACTTAAGATCATTCTTTTTAATGATTCACAGATCAGAAAAGATTTCAACCAAGTGCTGGGTATCAAATTATTTGACAATCTTTTTCTCAGTTTGGATCATATATGTAAACATCTGGAGAAACATTATGTCCTAGGCTTAACCACAGATTTTATATCATAAGATAAGCATACATTTTGAATACTAATTTAAAGCTTAAAATACTGAAATCTCATAAATTCAAATGGGTCCCTAGTCTTCCAAGTATAAATGTCCATTGACCTTTCAAATAGTTTTAGAAGAATAACACAACCCTTTGAACAAAAATATCAGATCCCACTGTGTTTAGATTGATGGGAACTGTAGCAAGACTCATGCAATTTTTTCCTCACCAACATGAGTCTTAACTCAATTGTCAAGTTTGTTGTTGCCTCCAATCTAGATTCCTGTGAAAGGTCATGCAGATCTAACGCATTGACTCAACTTTTATTGTACTGGGACATTGTGGTTAACTTCAGATCTCCAGCTAGCATTCTCAGTAACCACACTGAGAGGTAGCACTGAAATCACATTGAACAGAGCTATTTCCATGATAACAGCTTTTGAAGAACTTGTGCAAGTTTCTGGGTGATAAAAAACTGCATCAGCTATTTTGGCTCTTGGTTTGGTCACATTCGGTGCAGCTGAACAGAAATTAAGTATCGGTTAACCTGATGCTGCTCTAGAAATCTATACAGAGCACAATTCAGTGTTCTCAAAATGAAACTTGACAAGTTTTTTTTTTTTTTGTGGCAAATTTGTCTTGACAATAAAATTTTGATTTCTCCAAAGGTTCCTATGTTTCTAGTACTGTCAGAAGTAAGTATCACAATAATTTGGGGGCTGATAGTTCATATGGATTCCCCAAGTTCTTCTTTCTGAAACACCATTAGGAAATCAGAGCAGAATTTGGTTTACCATATTTTCACTTGCAAACTTTTAGGTACCCTAAAAATGCTTAATGAGGAAGACAATTAATGAAGCATTTGCAATTACCTTCTTTTATTGCTGAGTGCCGCCCCAGTACTGTGATGTAATTCACCTGTGCTGTTTGACCCAAAGGGGAATTTGGCAGTTGTAGCTGAGATGTTCTCACGGATCTGCCCTATTACCTAACTTTACCTACTGCTTCATTAGAGAAGTGTAAAATGATTTACATATAAATATAAAATCAATTTTATACAAAGCACTCTGAACAAATGTCTTCCTCTATGTGATTAAAAAAAAAAAAAAAAGACATTTTATTTGGCTGGAAATGCTTTGATAAACAACAGGTCTGATTGACTACACCATTGAAATGCTCTAATGAATTTTCAATGTCTTGAGTTGTTTAACTGGATCTTATTACAAAGAAGCTGAAGACACAGGAGCATGATGTTTCCTCCACTGGCACATTTAAGAAATCAGTAGAGGCATGCCGAGAAAATGTTCTGTTTTCAAAACAAGGCTCCAAAACTGAACTCAGGGGAAAAAATAAAAAGCATTTTGTCATTGTTTCTAGAATTAAACTACTGCTGCTGCTTTGAAATGTGTATTACCCTTTCCTCAAACTGAATACACTTGGTTCTATCCCTTACCTCTGTACTGGTATGATATTGCATCTGTGGCTGGCTGACAGGTGGCAGAAACTGATCACATTTGAAAACAAATTAAAGGTGAGAGATCTCTTGCTGCACAGACAGTAGGAGGGAAATTCTGCTACTATAATCTATGTGCCATTTCCCCATGAAGTTAAAAACTTGATTGCCAAGACGCTGACATGCTTCACTTCTAGCTACTATCGCACAGGCCTGCCAGCTGCAGAGATCCTCCCTCTCTGCTTAGTAACCCCGTACTGATTAGCAAGATTGAACTGAGAAAGTTCACCTTACACCGTTTTGTCAGGTCCTTCATTTACTACCAGTGTCCCCATGTCTGCTGCAGGTTTTAAATCTTACATGCAGTCCCAAGCCATAGGAACTCAAGCACAGTGAGATGATAAATCATTATAGACTCCTCTAGCATTCCGCTGTTTTTCTGGTGACTGACCCACTGTGCCTTGAGAAGTCCCCCAGCTTGCATGGAGGCTTTCTTTGCTATAAAAGCCTATGTATTATCATCACCAACAGAACAATGGAGTCGGCTGCACGTGCAGTGGGAACCCAGTGCACCACTGGAGAGGAGAGCTTCTTGCAGAGCTTGCAGACCTTGCAGAGCAGGGATCATGAGGAGCGTAACACAGTGAGGTTCACGGAGCACTAATGCACGTAAGGGTTGCTGTGCCAGGGCTCCACTCAACAGGCTGCATCTCCTGGCCAAGTGACAGGATAGGATTAGTGCTGATCGGAAAGACAAGCTACTTGCTCAGTTTCCTCATGTAAGGAGAGGAGTAACACAGCAGGGATAGCAAGAGCTTCAAAGCCTGCAAGGACATGAGAGCTGTTTCCACACTGAAAAAAAAATAGAGGTGCATCTTCCAGCAATTTCTCTGAGCAGAGTGAAGAAGGTCTCAAAGTTCACTCACCCATAGACTTCCCTGAATGAGAAATAACATGTAGAAAGTGGGTGTCTTCTTCCCAGAACACACTCCAGAGTGTTTGAGAATGTACCTCATCCTCCCCCACATTTGTTTGTTTTATCCATCTGTTATTGCCCCATATTTGATTATGAATTGAAAGCATTCTCCTGGAGCTGCACTCTGAGCTTTTCAAACTGAAGTGTTTGAATAAGGCTTGTCACTACAGGAAGGATACAGAGGGCATCACATTCCCCAGCTGCCTCCCATCACCCTTTCCCCCTCCCTGCACCTCAGGGCCAGCAAGCAGCTTGGATGCAAAAAGGGAGAGCTCTGAGCAGCTGCTACCTCTTCCCTGTTTCTCCTGCTGAGCAGCTCCCATGCAGGAAAGTGGCTCTGTTGCTTGATTTCAAGTTGGAGGAGCCTGAGGGCAAACAGAATGGTTCATTGGGCTGTCTAAGCTTGGGGTGGCACATTAGTAGAGGATGGATTACCCCTGTCCTACACAGCCACAAAGGACAGGCATATGAGAGAGGTCATGTGGCTCCCCGATTCTCCCTGGCCCAGCCACAATGCCTGATTAAAGAAATTATCCTAATTTTTCCCAGATGAGTGTCCCAAGGAAATGCACACAGTCTTACAAAGCATTTTTTCTGGAAGAGTCTGCAGAAATAGGATGTTCTGGCTGTACTCTAAATTTGGGAAGTTCCCCATCTTCCAGAGGACTTTCCAAGAAGGGGAATTTGAGGGTGATTTTCACTTCCTCTGCACTGGCAGAACTGACACATGAAATGACCTGTTGAAGTCTTGGGCCATGGAGGAGTTTCTTTGCTCCAGCCAAATGTCCTGGAGAACAAGCTAAAACTCTTCAGTTCAGCCTACAGGAGATCTCTCTGACACTGTCAGAGTCTGATAAAAACCATGGCAGCCAGCAGAGCTGGGAGCATCCATATTGTTTGTGCACTGTTCTTGAGCGAGAAGCATATAAATCATTTAAATGTATAGCCTGCTTCTTGAGAAGTAGTTTTGGTTTTTTTCCTGAATTACTCCAATAAGCCATTTGCATTTGATAATTTAACTGATATGGGGGCTGTTTCAGGTAGCAAATTTGCTGGTTTGTTCTTCGCAAAGAAAGGAAATTTATTTTAAAAACCAGTTTTCAACTTCAAAGCTTTACAAGCTGACACAAAACACAGCACACACACACCACCCATGCTTCGCATTGTAGCCATTTGCAGAGCCCAGAAGCAGTGAGGACGGCTGACAGTAAGGGGATTGAAAGAGCTTTTCTGTGTGGGCTCCTGCTGCAGCCAGATTAGATGAGGGAATTAGAGACAGGGTGCGGTTCCCACCTCGAATGCCTCTCCTGCAGTTCACAGACCTTCACACTGCCTTATTAACACGCACTTCCCTCTCTCCTTCCAAACATGCAAACTGCGCCCTCTCCCAGGTCCCTCCTTAGCTTAAGGGCGCTGGCATGTTCTCTGCTGACTTTCTGGAACCCAGGGATTTCCAATTATTTCCACATCCTCCTCCTGTTTCTCTTCTGGCTGTGATGCCTTTGGGCTGCCTGCTTGACTTCCCACTCCACGGGTCTGCAAGGCAAGGGCAGAAACGTCAAAATTAAGAGAGCAGAGTAATATTTGCACAAGGCAGAAGGGAAAAGAAACAAATATAAGTTGCCTGGGGCCAAATCTGCTTATTCTCTCTATCTTGCTCCTTTCTAAAGGAGTTGTGTCTCCTCAGGTTCTTGTTTAGCTTCCAAGAGCATCCAGCTTTGTCTCTCTCAGTTCTTAGGAAGCAATGAGTATCTTCTTTGCTTTTAGGCACAAAAGGCTGCATCAACAAGGTGAAGTACAGGCAGCATGTTTTATTCAAGTATGTGGCACCACACTACAGCAGATCTGAGAAGCCTTGAACATACTATTGCAACATTTTAAATTCTTGCATTAGATGACATCTTCCCAGAGCAAAAGCTGACCCCAATCTGATAAGTAATTGTTGCAGAGCCTGCACCTGAGGCCTGTCCAGCACTCAGTCTAGCAATTCCCTCACAAAGATACCAACTTGGCCCATCACACAGCCCTAAGACACTCCCTTGGCTTTCCAGTGCTTGTCTAAGTCCTCGTCTATTTTGCTTTATATCAGAGACACTCCTCGCGCCATTCCTTCCAGACTAGAAAGCTGGTGGCTGTAAGGAGCCTCCTCCAAGCCTTTCCCTGGCCAAGGCTACAAAGGGCCTCCACCCTCTTGTTTGCTGTAGGTACTACTACAAAAAAACCCCTTCACCCTGTTCCCAGGCCAAGAATTGCAGGGGGGGAAGGGGAAGGAAGGAAAAGGAGATAGCAAATGGACTTATTGTTCACAAGAAGGGTGGGGGAAACGTAGAGAAAAGCTGACCTGAGATGCAAGGCTCTTTTAGTTTTCTCCTTCTCCGGCAAGGATGATTTCTGCTGTTCCCACTCTTCCCCACTCCATTCCCCCAATCCAACTCCTGCCTCTAAATGGAGGCGAAGAGCTGTGCCTGTGTTTTGCAGAAGTCCTGGCTTGATGCTCTTCTCTAGGAAGTCAGTCAATCAAAGCAGCTCTCCACACTGGCAGAGCCGGGCATGTGGTGAAGGCATAGGGTCAAGTTATCAATAGCACTGCAGGTCTTCATGTGCCCGTCTGTTAGATGGCCTGGGTAAGACAGACACCAGGCATTTATCTGGTTAATTACACCTTTCATTTTCTGTGTTATTCCCAATTCAAAATCTGTATGCATGCACTTGCAGCCCCTAACAATAGCATGTTTGTGTGATTCCAGCTGACCAAACAACAGAAGTTATTTATAACTACAGATTACCAGACTCTGCTGTATTTTCATTTATGTAATTTTCCTTAGATCATCCATTGGAAAGGGGTCATACTTTCATGTTTCTCACACGCAGAGGCCCTGTAGTTTAGCACACAGGAGATGAACCTTGGCAGCCTGCACTGCCTGAAGAATTCTCACTGCAGCTGCCTGAACCAAGAACACACAGGGGCTGAGGGTGAGGTAGTTGTTCTCAGTGCCACACCAGGCAGCAGGTGGCTGAAACGGCAGGACCAGTGATTCTCAGATATAAAGCTTTTTAAAACAATTCCTCATTTGTGGGTTTTGCTTTTGTCAAGGCTCACTGACGTTTCAGAGAAACAGTCAGTGCCTGAGGAATTCCAAAATAAGTGAGTGGAATATTGAGAAGTGGCATTAAGTAAACAGGATAAGCGACCATAAGGTGAAACCTCTTATTCTTAGATGGGAAACAGAGCCACAGCATGTCTATCCATGCTAAGAGAGCATAATTTCCCCATCCACATCAATGCAACTGAATTAAAAAAACACTTAATATTTTTAGATGTTTCTCTCAGTACAAGCTTAAATGCAGACAGGCTTGAATTTACTTTGGTAGTTAGGACATCAAAGGCTACCTCTTTGAGGCCCTTCTACCTACAATCTTTTCACATTATATGGAAGGCTTACAGTAGGTAAAGCACTTTCTGTAGTCCTGTCACCATGCAACCATACTATCCAAGACAAATTAATTCAAACAAACATACTATGACAAAAAAAACCCCACAACTTGCAAAATCCCTTGTTTTTATCTAGTAAATAGGGCAGTTCTCCACATGGCTCCTAGAGGAGGCAAGAGACACAAAGGGAGCTGCTCTGTCCAAGGTCTCCTTTTAGGGTTGCACATCAAGACTCAGAGCAGCCAGATGGAGACAGCAGCATATTTTACAGTATACTGTTGTATGACATAGGCCTCACAACTAATCCTAGCAGATACATACCCAGCCAGACCATATCTATAAAATAAAGCCACTATATCTTTTCCTTAAAATAAAGAGTATTAAGGAACTTGGTGATTAGAAATACACAATAAAACTCAGAGATGGCAGTAAACAGGGCAGAAATTAGTCATCGAGGTTTCATTCCTTTATGTTAAAGCATCATAGGCATTTTTAATTGGTCCAACCCAAATAACAGACAAAGATATATCCAAAGAAAAAGCAGGAGTCTTCTTTGGGGTCCTTAAGTATTAACCTGCACTGAGGAGGCTGTGTCCATGCAACTGATTAGGGGTGCTGTTCTCTAGTACAAAAGCTTTTCCTACTTACAGAGGGTTATCTTTCCCATTTGATTTTCTTCTTTATCTGTGGGAAATTTAGGCATTTGCTGAAGATTTCAGAAAAGGGAAGTCACCTGATATTGGGAATTCTGATATCACAGCCATGGAATGCCACACACTTATTAGCCAAGTGTTTCCATCCCTCTGTATACATGACTCCTTCCTCAAGCCAATAATTTTCATAACCTTTTGCCCTTTCCACGGCATCATAGCTATTTAGTAATATTTACTTTTTTTCCCATCTCGTAAAATGTATGATGCCATTGCCTTGCTGGTTGAGTTTGAAACCAACTCAAACTCAACGAGTAGTTCACAAAGTTTGTGTTCCCAAGAATGTTAGTCAATAACCCCTAATTTATCTAAAGAAAAAGACATCCAAATGATTAAGGAGGAGGAACCACAGCCTTTTTCAGCTTCTATCTGGTGCCATTAGTCTCAGGCACCAGTCTCACAATTGAATTTGCTGGAAGAGCTTTTATCTTTTGGAAACCAGTGCCCCCTGGGCTAATACTGAGAATATGTACTTGACACTATATCCAACATAGGGTTGTAATTAGCAGCCACTATAGCGCTTCTGTTCAGCAAATAACCAGTTTATTTCTAAGGACCTATTTGTAATATTCCTATCTACTAAAATGAGATATTATTGTAACTGCTACATGGTCTAGGCCAGATAAAGTTTCATTGTGATCCTTATGTCCACTTGTGAGAACCATGAACACTAGCTAAAGTGCCAGTTTGTCAACAAGTTACAGACTTTTTTAGAGAAGAGCAGGAAAGATCCAACTGCTGTACCTATATCAGAAAGAAGACTGGAGTTGCTTTTAGCCTAATTCCCAATGTAGAATGAATTGTGAATGATTTTTTTCAACATATGCATTAAAACGGATGAGTTTCCTGAAGAACATTCAGTTAATCAACTTAGGTGGCTACACCTTCAGTAAGAGGAAAACTCTGTTGCCTACTGACTGTTGAGGAATCATCTTGTAGAGAATAGTGAAAATTTAAGAATATAGTTATATGTCTTCGCATCCTGGAAAGTTTGTACTGAAAGAAAAACTAATTTGAAATATGCACACCTAATTTTTACTGAGTCCAGAACATGTCTGAAATAATATGCGCTTTAAAATGTTTATTTTGTCAGGAAACTCCAGGAATATAGACTTTCTATATTGCAAATCACAACAGAAGTGTCACAAACTTGCCAAGTTCTACATGGTGCCCCGTGGGTACCCCAGAAGCTTTGTGCTTTGCATCCTGTCTCCTCAGCATGAGGTCATCTGCATCTCTGCCTCTGAAAAAGGTCCTTTCCTCTTACTGCCTCTAGTAGACTCATACAAGAATCTGAAATACAAAAGCCTAGTGAGTGAATAGAGTAAACCAGAGTAGAACTATTATCTCTCTAGTGTACTGGATTTTCAAAAAAAAAAAAGTGTGAAAACTTTCTCAGAAATCCTGCAGACTAAAAAAAAAATTATAGAATGAAGTGTAATACTGACCTTCACTCCTTGTTTTATCCTTGAGCAGGAAAAGTAAAGAAAGAGTTGTCTGTGGGGACGAAGCTGTACAGTGCAGGACCTGCATTTTCCTCCAGGATGCTCACACTGCATGACACACTGCCTATGGTATTGCTGCTAGAGACATTCTTGAGAAGCCTGAAAGAACACAGCAAGTGTCTGGTAAAATATGCAAGGATCTCTGCAAGATTCAGTCCAAGCACTGAACATTTTCTTCCTGCAACATTACTGCCCTTTTTTTAGCTTGATTGATAAAAGCTGTAGTCATTCTTCTCTATATGGTCAAAGAATAGAATCATAAAATCACAGAACCATTCAGATTTGAAATGACCTTTAAAATCATTGAGTCCAACAATTAACCCAGCATTGCCAAGTCCACCACTAAACCAAAAAAAGTGTTTAGGCTGCCCATCACATATGGGAAGCCTTGGGTAGGAAATCTGTCATACAGGTTTGTGTAGCAACTCTCCCCCACCTCCAGATGTTGGAGGGGAAGCCATACAAGACAGAGTTACAAACCTCAGAAGTATGCTTGGTCTTGTCTATCCCTCATCTGCCACTAGTACTAACACTGTAGATCTGTCCAGTGTGGAAATATGAGTTCAAAAGCCTTTCCACTCTCTCTGCTGACTTCAATACAGCTGCTAAGCTTATGCATGATATGTTTATGTTAAAGGTTTGGTGTAAACGGGGCTTGTTTTGCCTAGCTGTCTGAAAATGTCCCATCCCCTTCTTTTCAAAAATGGGCAAAAGACCAAGTATTTCTGTAAAGCTTTTAGAATCCTACAGTCAGTCAACAAAAGATGTTAAGTCTTCTTAAGCAAAATTGAAAATGTGCAGAGAGAGTGGGCATTTTGTTCTGGGAGAATGCTAGATTGTTAAAAATGCTAAGTTTAAAACCTTTCAGATTATCCTAATCACCAAGCTACACTAAAAAGTAGAAAGGATAATTCTGCATGAATTCTGCACCTTCCAAATGGTTATAGATTTCTTTAAAAATTTGTCTAACACAGGCAACATAGTGTAAATTCTTAGTAAAAATGAGGATTAGTAACAGCATTTCACATAGTGAAGGGTTTGTAATGTACCTCCTATTTATTTTGGTCTCAGACTCATCAGGAGAAGAGAAAGAGCTTGTAATTTCTTGATGAAGTAATTTAGTGAATGGCGGGCAAAGAAAGTAATTTAATTACTGGCTTAAATAATTTATGTGACAGCCATGCAGTTCTTTTATCTTCTGTTAGGCAATGTGTTCATTTTTTTATGTCTAAAGCTTTAACACAGCGTGTCACAGTGCTAAACTCACAATGTGTGGAAAGCCCAAGGTCTCTGTGACAGAGAATCAGACTGCAAATTAATTAATTCCTCTTTGCTGCTTGGAATCGGGGCTGGTAGGCACAGCTTTTTCCAAGTTTGTTTCACTCTGAACTACATACCTATACTTAAGACATTTTCCAGTGGGCAGTACAGTATCACAGCAACCTTGCACTGAACAGTACTGAGGAACTCCAGAGATAGGTGGGGAATGGTGTGAGTTGGGCTCAGCGCAACACCCACGTGCCTTTCTCTGGGCCAGTGAAAAGTCTGGTGAAGAGGGCCACATGCACAGTTCAATGAGACCTCATAAAAAGAAGCTAGATCACCATAAGAAAATATCACAGGCTAATCCAAGGCCACAGGTGGCTAAAATTTCAGTTGGAATATCTCCATTAATGTCATTAGGAATATTCATCTCCTGTGAATATTCATATATATGAATATATGATGCTGAATATTCAGCATCAGTGAATCTGGTTCTCTTTAGCTCCAAAACCTGCAGACCCATCTGCAGAAACAATACCAATTTAGCTAATTCTGGCCCATGGTTACTCTTACTCTGAAATACAGATTGCATTAAGGAAGTCTTGTTGAAAATCAAGGACAAGAAGCAATCCACTGTTATAACCTCTGTATTTATCTTCTAGGCAGGAAAAAATGAAGCATGAGACATCAGTGAACCAAGCCTTGTTACCTCTCAGAAAAGATTACATGGGAATTCAAATGTCCTGGTATAATTCACAGATTCCTGAGTTCACATGAACAGCAGCAAAAGAGGAAAATTGCTCCATATCCTGTAGAGAGGAAATGAAAGGTATCTGGAAGAGAAGAATGTGCTGTGTGGTGCGAAAATGCTGTTTTGATTCCTGATGCTAAACATCTGCCATATTTTTGTGTGGAATCACTTGACTTAGTGAGAGAATAGCATCTTCAGGATTGTGAAAAGTCTATTCCAGACTCGAGCTGTCTGAATTGGCAGCTGTGAGAACACCCACAGGAAGCATGAGACCCTGGAAGAAAAAGTGTAGGAGTACATCCTGTGGGGATAGATAAAAGTCAGTGCCGGGCTATGGGAACCTCTTCAGAACAAACATGCAAATACAGTTTCGCAAGTCAAAGTCCCAACTGTTTGTTTAGGGATTTTTCGGTTATTTGTTGCTTTTATTTGGCTTTCACAGAACAGAAACAGAGAAAGGATCTCAGGAAAAAAAGAAGAAAAAAAAAAAAAGAAAAAAAAGATGAATGAAATCAAACCTTAGATGTTTTCTTTATTGTTTGGTGTGGTTTCATATGCTTTGTGTGCAGTGCTGCAGCTTGCTTCATTTGCCTTGTGCTAGGAGATTGCCATAATATACCTATTTCTGATCCACTGAGTTTGATAGTTTGTCTGCACACACAGCCAGTAAGTGCAATGCTAGGGAAGAGCTGCCTGTGATTCCTCACTGTTGCCCTTTCATGGACAAATGTCTCCTCTCATCCACGTGAAATCTTATCACTCATGAGGAAGTGTAACCATTGGAAAGAATTTAATCCACTTCTTAATTATTAAGTGTAAAATCAAATAGTAATCAGTGTCATGGATGCAGACAGCTTCCCATGAACACTGACAGGTGACTGAGAGACCCCCTGCCATAAGAACACTCGCTCCCTTGTGCTCCTGTCACTGTCGTAATAATGCTCTTCTTTCTTCTACCTTTATGTGCCCTCCTGAATAAGGCTAGATGGATTTGGTTTTATCTTGCCTAGATGACATTTTCATTTAATATTTCTACAATATTTTTCACAGTCTTTCAGGGAACGTTCTGCTGTTTGTCCAAATGATACCCTGCAAAATCAACGCCCACAGATTGATTGTACATTGTGTCAATTAATATTTTCTTTTCTTTCTGAACATTCCTAATTGCTGTATCACTGAGAAGGTTGAAAAGGAGGTTTAAATTGGCTTTCTGCATGCTATCTATTATTCCTTGTGTGACACATGCTGTATATTCTCTTGCTCTTTTTACTTTCCTGCATAAATAATCTTAATCTTTTCAATTTCTTCCTACAAGAAATATGTTCTATGTAGTTCTCCGCTATTTTCGCTACCTGGCTGGAGTTAGTTTCTTCTTCTGCATCTTCCTTTTTTTTTTGGCGTGGGGTTACTAAAACCAAATGAAATAATGAAAATGGAGACATGGCATATTAGATGCAACATGTAATACTCTCCGTTTGATTGTCTACTTACTTCTAATGTGCAGCCGAACAAGTTCTTTTTTCTGTCACACACCCAGAAGAGACATTGACTGCATTGTTCATGATAACTCCTTAAGCCTTCTTGTTTCCCAGGAAGTTACTACTACATTCAGAACCCATTCATATGAAAAAAAATAATTTAAAGTGTATTTTCATGTCCTTCTGTTGTTAGTTTCCTAAAAAAAAAAAAAAAAGAAACAAACAACCACCAGCTCAGTAGAAGTTTAAAGAAGTAAATATTTTACAAGTTATCATGCAGTGTAGAGAATTGGTGACCATCTCTCAAAGTGCCTTTTGATTCCCCAAATGCTGATGGGAAATATTCTGGAGGCACAAATAGACTGCAGATGTTGGAGAATACATCTTAGAATTCTGCTGAACGTATTACCCTACTGGGAGGCTGTTTCGAGTCTCCAGGGACATTCCTCTGAGAGCCCAGCTGATTGTCTCATATTGAAACAACATGTCCAAGATACATTCCAAGTAAAAGAAAATAGAACAGGGGTACTCTGACCAAATATAAATCATGGGGCTAAAGGGCAGTTTATCTTCCATCCTTCTACCATTTCTTTTCTCCCCCAATGAATATTCCCCCCAGGGAAACAGACCACTGGGTAAAGGACTGCCAAACATGATGACTCAGACATTAGGCACTGTCCCCAAGTGCTTCACAGATGGTGTCTGGATGGGAAACCCAGATATTTCGGCACCATGAGCCTTGCTACTTTTTTTTTTTCATACTTTTTTTTTTAATTCACTGCAGCATTACTTCTGATCTCATGTCAAGCCGTTATAGCACTGTTGCCCCCCCACAATGAATCCTGATCCTGACCTTGTAACAAGCAATGCCATTGGATAAAAAAGATAGGAGAGAAAACCTAGCAGACCTTGGGGAGTGGGAAAAACAAAGCTAAAATAAACATATTACTTAAAAGATTATTCTGTATCCAACTGAAAAAAAAATAGCAAAAAAAAAAATGCTGCAAAATACAGGCATATTTTGAAGTACAGTGCATTAGCACAATTGCATAATTGTAGGTACTATGAAAGAAAATGTTCTCTGCACAGATATTATTGGTCAGTCTCTTTCTGAAGAATCCTGTTTGTTTCAGTAAAATCCTGTTCCTTTCAGTTTGCTTTATGTTTCCCCAAAGTGAGCACATCTTGGGATGCACATCTGGACCTGGGCAAGCCTGAAAGCAATGGCATATTTCTGTGCTTCTCCAGTACTGTATGCTCACACTAGACTCTGGAAAAGTCCTCTGTGGAAAAGAAAAAAAAAACCCACCAGTTTTTCCTCCCATGAAGACAAGCTCAAGAAATGCTCTGTAAAGCCTTATGGATTATGCACAATGAATCCCGCTATCACAATCCCAAACAAAACATATCATGGGAAATGTGAAATACCCCTCCTTCTCTGTCTCCCCCTGTCTTGCACACACACACATGCACACAAACCCAGTTGCAAAGGATAAAATAAGATGAATTGCACAATGAGAAGAACCAGGTCCAGCAAGTATTTTTTTTCTTCCTATTCCTCTCCTTTTGTTTTTAAGGTTTACCACCAGTATCATCCATAGGAAGCAAAAGAAGAATTGTTCACTCCAACTGGAAAGGATAAATATCTAGGTATTTTTGTGGGCTTCATTCTGTTCCAAAGGTTATGTAGCAATTCATTGAAGTTCTCCAATTTACAAAAATTCAGCTGAGTAGTAATTCTGTTTGAATCAATGGTGTTATTTTAGCATGTATGAAAAAGAAATGAAATGCAGACATTTTGTTTCAAAATTCAAATTGAAAGGTCCCAGAATTGAAAGCAGCAACTCTTATGTCATTTGATTTCTCTGTTTTTTAAAAAGGAGTGTCTGATAAAAGTTGATAGCACTCTTCAGAGCCAATGTCCCAGAGCCAGGAGTTTTACAAGCAGCATGAACAGGGTCACAGACATTGACCACCATGAGATTCCTTGTTTGGAGACAGTCACTTCAAAGTTACACCTGGAAAGATACACTTCTTAACAGCCAGTTGTTGAACTGCTAAAGAACCAGCAGCATAAATCAGCATAAAACTAGCCAGGCTTCCAAAATGTGCCTAGCAGGCAGTTTTCAAGCCCTGCCTGGTTTTGGAAGCAACTTTGTCAAAATTGGACCCTCTCCACAAAGTGCTTTGATGTTGATGAATCGGTAAATTCCAACGAAAACTTGTTTAGTCAGAATTTTTCTGACCAGCTCTACTTCCTCCTTCTGCCAAGGCTATTTACTCATTCTCAAACTTTCTGTGTGGCTTCAGGCAAAGGTTTTCTGCCACAGCCATCCTGGCTGCAGAGTTCAGGCACAGCCCAACACAAGCTCTTGCCCACCAGGGTCCTCCCCTTCCATTTCCCTAAGGGAGAGAAGCTCCATGCAACGGCACAGCTCCCAGCCTTCCTCTCCATCCATAGCACAGCTCCATCCAGACCCATGTTGCTCAGGAGGTTTTGTTGTGGAGACTAAAGTACCATCACCCCCATTTTACTCCATTATCACCACAGAGAAAGTGAAGCACAGAGAAATAAGCAGTGTCACAGCAGCATTAAAAGTATGGCCTGGTCAATATGATGCCTGGCTTCATACTGAGCCCAGTGGTCCATAACATCTATTTGCATGTTTTGAGTCACACAGAGGCTATTGAGAGCTAGAGTCCACCATGGATGTGGATGAACCTGTGCATAAAATGGGGAGGGAGGCTGGGAGAGAATAGGCCAAGATTATATTAAAGCATTTCTATCCTGGGCTTGCAAAAACAATGCCATGTATTGAGACGAGGTGTTATTGTCTGCTTTTAAGTGTACCCTCCCTTTCAAGTTTTCTTTCTTAATAAAGTATCTGAGGTCATGCTATTGTCATTAGAGCTTGGCGAGTGCTCAGCAGCTGTCACCGTGGCAGCAGCAGTGTGCCTGGTGCCAGTCCCCTTTGTCACGACAGCCACAGCAATGTAAGGAGAAGGGCCTTGCAGGATGCAGGACAATACTGGGAAGGAAAAGGAGGGAATCCTCGACCTTGGGACAGGGCCTGGTGGCAGACTATTGAACCCCGTGCATCTCAGCAAACCACAAGGAGTAGAAATTCTTGGAAGCTGCAAAGGTTGCAAGTGAAAACAAAAGATTCTATCATGTAGGAAATAGAACAAAACACAGAGAAATTTGTTTTGTTTTCAGAGATAAAATAAGCAAATAGCACTCTGCAAGGGTCAGGAGCACTGCACCCTGCATGCAGCACTCACGGAAAAGAGGAGGACAGAGAAGCTAGAGGGGATCTGGAAGCAGGTGGGCAAGTGCTTTCTCTGGAACTTTCCAAATCTTGTGCTGTGAGCAAGGGACTCCCTCAGAAAAATGGTGATGACGCTGTCCAGTAGAATCTAAAGCATAAAATCATCTATCCAAACAAAACCCTGATTATATAATACAACCAAATAATTGTCTTTTGAGCCCATAGCTGAAGCAAATGATAGAAGCAAGTAAATTATTGCTACTGAGTTTAGTCAGTTGGGTGATTGGAAAAGACCAGAGCAGGATAACTAGCACCAACTTCCTCATGCTTCTGTTAAAGCAAGACTAAAGCCTGTGCCCATAAGTGGCTGCAGGAACAGACAGTGAGGATGGTGTTATTGGTCCTTGTAGGCTTGTTAACTTAATAAATGTTTCACTACCGATATGATGGAGCATTTTGTTCCCCTTTTTATTTGTATATCAGCAGCAACCTTGACTAGGAGCTGCTTAGCTATTTCTTTCCTGCTCACTTCTGAAGAACCACTCCAGAAATGCCAGCTATTACTAAGCTAACCCTCATCCAGCAATCAGTGCAGCCTCCTTTACACTGTGTACTCTGTGCACAACTTTCACAACTTTGTGGGTGTTCCTTCAGGACAGGAAGTGAAGAAATAAATCATATCCCAGTGGAATCACTGATGTAGCTCTGAACTGGCAAGATGCTACCCAAGCTGCAGTCTGGCTGGGATGCCTAGGCCAGCACCCCTGTATTTTGAAAAATACCTTGGCATTTTGAAAGACCACAAGTGGTCAGAACCTCAGCTTTATTCTTTATCCAAAAGAAAAATACCTCTTGAAGCAGAAAAGCCCCACAGTGGGTGAGCAGGACTTACAGTGCCACCTGCTGAAGCACACGGGCTGCTCAGGGCCACAGCCAGTGTCCCTCCAAGAGGCCAAAAAAGGCCTGGCTTCACAGCCATTGCAGTTAGCCTGGTATTAGCACCAGCTCATCCTGTACCATTTCCTAAGCGTAAAAATCTCCTCTTGGAAACAACAAAAAAAAATTCACCCCAATGGATGGAGGGGACCGTGGGGGGGTAGCACACACGGGGTGCTGTGGCACTGTGGGAAGGCAGCAAAGGTTTGGGTTTTGTGACATGAGAAAGATGATCACCTCTGGGTCACAGCAGTCTCTGTGCCAGCAGCCAGGCTGGTTAATACCCTGAGACAATACAAGTTGTTCTTTTCCTTTCTCCATAATTTCACAGCTTCCAGCTTCTGCTGGGGTCCTTTGCTCCCGTGTTCCCTGCACTCTGGTCTGTGCATCCATTTAAAATATAGTAGAGCTCCCTCAGACTTGGAAAGGGGTGATTAATTTAAACAGACCAAGGATATATCTTTTAACCAGCTCTTTTTGTGCTTTTTCTCATCCTCACTCTTGTCAGTATGGGACTGCAAGCTGCTAAGACCTGAAAAAGAAAGGGCAACTGATAGAGTGCTCTCCCAACAGTGTTGTGTAGCCAATCACCAGCTCCCAGGAGCTGACATCCAGCAGCAGCAGTAGGACCAACCCATATATCCCCCAACAGCAGGTGCATTATTCCCCTGGGATATTTACTCGTAACACCCTCATGTAGACTGTCCCTCTCTAGTGTGATACCATTATCTGAAATGATACAAAACATCTGAAGAAGGGGAGAATGTCCTTGGTGCAGACAAAAACAGACAGGAAGGGACACCAGGACATGAATAAACAGAGCTGGTTTTGTCTAGACTCAGGTATTGTCAGCCTCTCAAGACAGCATGATAAAACCTCAAAAATGAAGCAGGAAGGTAAACATGCAGTATCTTCCCTTTGAGGGTAAGCGAATTGCATGGACGATCTACTGAATGAAATGGTGCAGGGAAAGGGGGTCCATTTAGTGATAGAGACAATGTATTGTCTGAAATGACTTGGGAAACATGAGTGTGGCATGTATTTTTTCCAGGCATACTTACAGCAAAGAAGTTCACATGATACTCACAAATCAGTGACCCTTCCCCTTGCACCCTGCTGAACTTTGTTTATGCTCACCATCTTTTCCACCTTTTTTTAAACATTACTAATAACCACAAAAAGAAAAAAAAATCAGTTTCTTGGCTGCACATAAACTGTTCTACAACCTTTCTGTAGAGAAGAAACAGAAGGGGGAACGGACGAGCAAATGTGGCATGGGCTCTGTGACTGTGGTTTTTGTTTCCATAAACCTTAGAGCACAAGAATGCATGAGATATTTACACAAATCTTTCCACAATTCCTGTGGCCTTTGGTAGCATTGCATTTGCATGACTTCACCACTGTGGCTGGTTTGTGCTTTCTCAGCAGCCTTGCCTACAACAGGGAGAAATCCTGGCTATTCCCAATAGTTCTCTATCTCCCACTCTCAGAACAGACCCACCAGTGCATGTTAAATACAAGCTATGTTAATGCAGGAGTTCCTGTCCTGTCTGTTGTCCAGTTTCCCAGGGACAGTACAGGAAGTTTCCCAATTCATCTCATAAATGCAAAAAGAGAAAAATGTTACACTTGAAGAAAACATTGGTCATTTAGACCTTGAGGGAATATCAAGGGATATGAAAGGGAGGAGAATGCTTCTGAAAGGTTACTGAAGTTGGGCAAACACATAAGGAAAAGTGCAAAACAAAGATTTTGCATCAAGAGCTCACCTTATACTTGCCTGCCCTCCTGCCATCACAGGATGGTGGGAAGCTGAGTGAATGGAGTCAGTGTCTCCAAGTGAATAGGCTACTGAATAAGAACTTGGCTACAGAATAAGAACTTGGCTACAGAATAAGAACTTGGCTACTGGGGCTCCATACTGTGCTGCCCTCACTGGGGACTTCCAGCAATCTCTCTGGTCTGTCTGTACCTCATTTTCTTAATATAATAAAGGGATGTTGCTCAACCTTTGCAAAATGCTTTGAGTCAGTGCACAAAAAGTGTTGTGTTAGGACCAAGGAATTTTTTCACTGAATGGGAGTATCAGGTCACTCAACAGACAGGCTGCCAGTCGAGGAAACAAAGCCATGATGTCTTACAGGTGGTCTTCTCCCTTCTTACTATTGCAGCTGTGACAGCCCTGGCTTCTCCAGTGTTAGGAGATGTCTTTAAAAGGGAGGTTGCATCCTGGATGGTTGTGTATGATTTGAGGAGGGAGACTAGTGAAAGAGAGCACACAGCACAATGCATAAGTCTCACCTGTGTTGCTGTAGACTGTGCAGAGCAGGTAGAAATTGCTTAAAATTGCATTCAAGGTTGTGCCGCACCTCTCTTCCCCACTCTGGCTAAGCCTGAGGGAGATACAGCCCAGAGGCAGGAGTAATAGCAGATTCATTTGCAGGAGTTTAACACTTGATATCAGAACCAGTGTGCAATGACATAAGGCAGAAGCATAACCACAGACGGCTTGTAAAAATTCAGCTTTGTCCCTCGCAAGTGAATCCATAATTAAAACTGCAACCCTGCAACCCTGTATTTATCTAGCAGAAGGACTCACCCCCACTACCACTTGAGTCAGCAAGTTTCTCTATTTGCAGTAATCCTTTACTTTGACTTTCCTTCATTATTAATAAAACAATTTTAAACTCTTTAATGTCAGCCAAGTGGTGTTTCAAATTATATTTTCCAGGGGAAAAAAAAAAGGATAGTTGAGTGTTCAGGGGAGAAAACTTAGTTATGTTAGAGTTCAGTCTGAGAGACTCTGGTGACTCTTAGAAAGTGTTGAAATTACAGGTTCATGACGTACACAGTGTTGAAACACCGTGTTTCTGCAACACTTGGTCCAATGCGAACTTGCAATTTCAACACTTCCTAGGTCTTTTGTAAAACCTTATAACTGACCAGAACAAATGTAAATTCCCAAAAAAGTCTAAAGCAATGTGCTGCACAATAGGCAGACTGGAAAACCCATTTAATTTCCAGTGCTGCTACCCTTACACAGGATAATCATTCTTAAACAATGTTTAATTTGTAAAAAACCTGTCATCCAGGATTAGCTACTCTCACAGCAAAATAGTGGTCTCAAGGCACAACTGGTCTGATCTGAAATGGTAATATCCATATTCCTCCAACATGTTAACTTTTCCCTTGGTGTCACAAAAAAAATCCATCAGGAAAGTACCTGCCTCAGCTTAAGCAAAGGATATTCACCAGCGACCTCCAAAATGTGCTGTCCTGGAGCTTAGCAGAGACCATAATAATAAAATGTTAAACACAGGGACAAAACCTTCTTGGCCAAAGGGAATCTGCAATTTCAAAACACAGCAAAATTTGATATTTAAAAATATACTATGGCATTATTTCAAAATACCAATATTTCAAATTTGTTAAACAAGCAGGAGGCAGGAGAGCAGGCAGAATCAGGGCTCATACAGTGCTTGTTTGGAAGATGAGAAGAGTACAGGATTTGTCCTCGACAGGTTACACTTAGCTCATTCAATTTCATCTAAAAAAAGAAAATAATTGTCACTCAGGGGAGACACGGAGAAACAGCTTTACGCCCCAGCTCCTGAAGGTAGCTTGGATCAGGAGGTTCCTGCACCTGAAGCTGTCAGAGATGCAGCCACCTGGAGCACTTGGCAGGGTGGGGACACCCCAGTTCCTGCTCCTGTAGGCAGACAGGGGACCCACCAGCTATGTGTGTCACCACTCAGGCATGGGAAAGAGGTCAAGTGAAATAAACCCTCAGGCTGAAGGTCCACACAAAAGCCAGGTCTCATGTGGAGGCTAAGTGGGACTGGATGTGATGTGTGCCTGCTGGAGGAGTCCAGGAGGAGTCCCAATACCAGCACATATCCTTCTGAGCACTTACACAAAGCACCCTCCAACAACAAAGAGGAAATGGGAGTTTAACAATACATTTCTTTTTGTTTACCTGGCTGTGTTTTGAATATTTAATGCTAATTTTAGTACTTGGGCACTTGGAAAAGGGTAGCACAGAGTAAATATGTTGTATGTATTGGGCTGTAAATATAGAGTCCCTTACATACCAGTCTGGGTCTCTCTGCATCAATCAAAGCTGGAATGACAACAGAAGCAGCAGTTTTGATGTTATATACAACTAAAATTCTCATTTATTTTTAGAGAACATAATTTCTTAAGATAGCAGAGAGCTTACTTGGAAAATCATGATAAATTATTACAAAAGTCTCTCTTCTCCACAACTTCTTACAGAAGCTGCTTTTTTTTTTTTTTTTTTTTTTGACCATTGCAGTGTGCTGCATACTAGGAAGAAGGTACTTATGACAGGATTTATTTGTAGCAGTGAGCCAAAATACATACTGCCTTAGACGAGAGTCAGTATTATCACAAAGAACCATGCCAGCTGGGGTTTAATGAAATTGGACCTGGGTGTCAGATTTTAGCTTGGTAAAGTTAGCAGCTGGGATGAATTGGACCAGAAATGTGCTGTGTAACAGGATTTTGCTGGAATTCATGGGGAAAAAAAAAAAGAAAAAAAAAAAGTATGTGGAATATGTCATGCAAACAGTTGACAGTGTAGCTGCAACACCAAACATTAAATAAATAAATTCCATACGTAACACAAGAACAGAAAAAACTTTTCAGGAAAGCGCCTCAGAGCTGCATAGCCTCGCGTCTATAAATCTCCATTAAATCAGTTTGAGTGGGGCGAGTGTTTGAGACAGAGCTGCCAGAAATAGCTCTTTTCCTGCAAGATGTAGAAAAGATTACAGCTGAGATTGAGACGGTGGGGTGGGGAGGGAAGGCAGGGGAGGGGTGGGGGAGAAAAGAGGCAAATGAGTTGAGCTGGAGGAGGCGGGGGAGCTGTGAAAGGCATCTCATAAAAGTCCCATTTGTTGGAAGGCTGCAGGAAGTGGAGGCAGCTTTGGCACACGTGTCCATGGTGCTAAATTAACTGTTAACACAAATAATCAAAGTGCAAGGCCCATCAAGCCGCTGGCGCCAGCGAAATGAGGGAGCGGCCAGGTCAGCGCTGCCTCTGGAGTGAGCCGGCTAGCAGGTGGAGACCAAGCAGGGACCCGACAGGATGGAAGTGCTTACAGAACACACTGACCCACTGACAGAGGAAAACAGGGCTGCACTCCTGCTTTCCAGCTATTGTGTGCACAGCGTCTTCTGAGTGTATTTTTGTTTTGTATCTATTTATTATATTATATGTAATTTTCCCCCTGTTTTATTTATTCTTTAAAAAAAAAATTCTTTCACAGCACTGGAGTGCTTGACACCCCAGGCTGAGTTGCACAGTTCAGCCTTTATTTGGCAGCACTGATGGAGGAAGAGCTCATTAGGACAAAGGAATAGTTCAGGCACAAAAGCACTGGTTGCCCTCTCCAGCACTACCCTTCGGAAGGAAAAACTGCACTTTGGAAAGAGATCTGAAAAACTATGTGGGCAGAGGTATTTCTGCCTGGTTTGTTCTCTCTCACTGTCAGAGAATCCACAGCCCTACTCTGTACTGTAAGTATGATGCAGATACTTCGGGAGGTGTTGTGGCCACCTCAGCAGTGAAGCACACAAACCCAGCAGAGCTCACGCTGCTCTGTGCAGAGCAGAGACAGAAAATGTGGTGGTACTTGCTCCCTCTGAGTAGGATTAGACTTGTAAGCAAGCCGGACTTCCCCAACAATCAGTTTGAATATGCTGAGGTTCTCTGAAGGTCTCGAAGGATCTCACTGTTTTGTGCTGTGAAAACACTGATTGTTCCAACTATTGCCCAGCACCAATCTCAAGGATATACTCGCTGGAAAGGATGCCTGGGGAGCAGCTTCCCCCACACTGAAACAGCAGGAGATCTGTGCCGAATTCATTGGCTGCTTCATTCAGCTCCCTGACACATGACAGCTGTAAACCCACTTTAACTGCCCAGTAAAGCCAGGTTTACAATTACTTTGCATGACCAAAGCAATCACAGCGCAATGGTGAATCAGACCCTGGAATTATTGGGATCTTTTGCCTTCTTGCCCAGGTACAATACATAGAGCTACACATCATAATGAATCACACATTTATCATACACATGTTCTATGTACATACATACTTACATCACACACTTTGATGTGTGGATTTTGTTTGCTATCCATGCATTCTCTACAGATACAGTTGTGGGCACTTATATTTTGCCAAAAAAAACCCAAACAAACAAACAAACAAACCAAAAAAAAAAAAAAACCACCTTGCAGTTATAAGGTGTTACAATAGCAAACGTGGATCATTGCTTAGCATAAAATTTGCTCCAGAAAACAAAACTCAGAAATGAACACTCATGCTGAATCAAATTACTTTTAATTATAATTACTTACGATATATAATGAATAATATGGTACAGAAAGGTATCATCTCCTAGAATCATAGAATGGTTTGGGTTTTTAAGGAACCTTAAAAATCTTCTAGTTCAAACCCCCCTGCCATGGGCAGTGACACCTTCCACTAGACTAGGTTGCTCAAAGCACCATCCAACCTGACCTTGAATACTCCCAGGGATGAGACATCCACAGCTTCTCTGGGCAACAGTTGGAACTTCACCCTCACAGTGAAAATTTTTTTCTTAATATCTAATCTAAACTGATCCTCTTTCAGTTTAAAGCCATTCTCCCTTGTATCACTTGTAAAAAGTCGCTCTCCAGCTCACTTCCAAGGCTCCTTTAGGTACTGAAAGACCACAATAAGGTCTCCCAGGAGCCTTCTCTTCTTCAGGCTGATCAACTTCAATTCTTTCAGGCTTTCCTCATAGAAAAGGTGCTCCAGCCCTCTGATCATCTTCATGGCCCTCCTCTGGACTCACACCAACAGATCCAAGTCATTTCAGTGGATACACATCTTCTGAGCATCTAAACTTTAATTATGTCTTTAATTCATACCTGAAAGTATAAAATTACCATGTATTTTTTAAAAGATCTAATTAACTCTTTCTCAGCCAACAGAGAGCAAAATGCTCAAGAAAAATATGGAGAAGGTAGGTGTATAATAATCTTACCATCAGGCATAGTTGTTGGTTTTACTGAAGAATTTGCTAATAACTACAATTAAAAACAAAAATCATCATTAAGTGTGGCAGAAATATTCACACATCTCATAGAAACAATGTTTTAATGAGGTTTAAATCTAAAGAAATTATATGTAATCTTCCCTGTATTCCATAGGGTCACTTTGACATTTATCAGATATGAACTGTGGTAAATCCAAAGATGTATCACAGTACTAACAGTAATTTAGACCAGCACCTTTAATATTAGAGATCATCCTTAGTTAATGGATCCATGGCGAGCTGCATTATCTGTACAAAGAACATTCAGGAACATTAGCAGCAGATGTTTGATGTGATCAAGGAGCAGGTATAAAGATAATTTGCTCATAAGTCAGATTTTTGTAGACTTTTACAGGGCAGAAAAATGTAAGATCTCTCAGGAAAATAATTGGTTAGAGACACAGAGACAGAAAAACAGACAGAGAAACTAAATGAGAGGAAATAATACTGTCATAGGCCAAAATTACTTATTATTACCCTCTGCCCCCTTCTTGGTAAGGGTTAAACCAACTTCAGTAAAACCTTACACGTGTAAAAGTCAACTTGACACAGATAGAAGTCTTCTATAAGGGGAATGGACTAAGTTACAAAAAACCTGAGAGCTGTGACTTACACCAGAGGCTGGATGGCGTCTGTTTTAAGTGGTTTATCAAATTTACCTCTATGGACACTCTATGGACCCCTTTAAAGATCCCACTGTATGTGAGTAGTTGATGAGTGGGCGGGTGAGTGCATGTGTCATGGCAGATGGCAAGTGCTATCACAGCTACCAAATTAATGGGAAAATTACAATTGCTCTGAAAAATGGAAGCCAAGCACTTCCTGAGTAGGCAGGGAAAAGGTAATTGAAAATTTTAGAGACTAGAGAATCTCTGTTAATTGAATAAGAAATTAAAAGAAAAGCCCATTAAACAAAATGTGTATATTTAAGAGCCCCTTTTCTGACCCTAAGCCAAATTAGAGAAAGAATGTCATTGCTACAGTTTAATAAAAACTATTGGAGACATGAAGAAACTTAGTCAGGAAAACAAAGTTCCAGACATATAAAGATGAGATCGCTCCAAACACATCAAGACTGAGTAAGAGCTAACTTGGCTCCTGTCCTACAAATCATAAATCCAGTCAAAAATTTTTTTTTGAGTTTTCAGGGTATATTATAGATAGTGCTAGCTGTTTAATGTTAGGCACTGCCAGTTGAATGGTTATCCCTTTTCCAATACACCCATTTGTGAAGACACCCCAGCCTTGTTCCCTGTGGTCAAACCTTGGGATAGGGATCACCACAGCATTTGTCTCTCTTCTACGTCTTCTGCTGCTTGTGCGACCTGCTGAAGCATGATACTGCTTCACTTTGGCCCAGGTTTTCTTCCAATGAATACTCTGGCATGAGTAGACCAGTCCAACAAGAATTTGGGACATAACTGGGCCAAAATCCTGTACAAAAATATGGGCATGGAGGCAAGAAGGTTTCCTGTTAAGTGATGTGACGTACATTCCTTTGACCCTGTGCTGATTTACACCAGTGTGGTATAAGAATGATACCCCCTGTCCTCCTTCAATGTTTCTATTTCTAAATTGTTTGTCCTTTCAACTGTCAGGAAGGAATTCCTCCTCCCCACTGCTCAAAGCAAAGACAACAAGAACTAGGCCCTCACTTCTTTGTGAGAGAAGGGGAACAAAAATTCCTGCTTCTCTTTACAAGGACCTTAGACAAAATAACTCATGAGATTGCTGTAGATCCAGACTGGGAAGAAAACAAATCATTCCTTAACACATAGGAAAGAATGTCTTCTAGTCTGAAAGAATAAAGGTTAGATAAAAGGGTAAAGTGAGCCTGGGCCTGTTTGAAAACCTTTGCCTGGGATTCAGAGGGTTTTTTAATAACTATCATCTAAATTTCAAGAAACCTCCAACAACATCTATACAGGAAAATAATAGAAATTATCATTTGACCATTTCTTCTGTTCTAAACAAGACTCAAAACATCCAGAATAGGAAATATCAATGGAGCAAGACATCCAAAACTATAAAAAACAAGAAAGAAAGAAGCAGTAAGAAGAAACAAAGAAGACACAAAGAAGTAAGTGGGAAGGCACAAAATATTCTGTGCAGAAGTATGTTCTTTCCTCATTGTTGATTTAAATAATTTCTGTATACCTTTTACAATATCAGTTCTAAATTCTCAAGAATGCAGAGCTGTAACTGGAGAACACACAGTGTAATGCGGCCAGTTCATTTGGGAACAATCCATGATTTGGCCCTTATCTTCTACACCAGTAATGAATACCTAATCTGAGCAAGAAGAGAGTCTCAAATTCCATATGACACCAGCATTGTGTAATGTCCATCCCCAATGAAAGATCTTAGTTCACTGGCAACCAAGTTCCTGAAGCATAGGAGTGCACGGACTGCAGATTAGCATAATTTGGGATGAAGGCCATATACCAACACACTTGCTGGAGAACAAAGAAAAAGTAGTAGCTTTCTGCTGATCATTTCTGTGTTTAATTTCCTTTAGTCATTCTCCAGACAGTATCACTGAAGCTTCTTCCTCTACAGGGTGCTACAAGACCTCTGGCCTCCTGTTATGAACAAGATGATGCATCACTGCACCCCTGAAATTCACGTATGTTGAAATTGGAAGTTCTTACACTTACATTAAATCCTTTCACTCAACTCCTCCAAACAAATGTCAGTTCATACAACAGACCATCCAAGACAAGGAGATTTCCAGATCTAGTTCCAAGGAAATTTTTACCAGTACACCTCTACCATTCCAGAAATTAGGAAGCAGAGCAGCAAGAACTGATACAGAGAGAAGTAAAAGCCAAGTGAGATGGTTGCTCAAAAGGCAGCTTCTGTCCCAGCACAGAGAGAGATGGATACACTCTATGGTACACTCACTTAAGTTCTTATTTTCCCAGGTCCTGCAAGACTATGAACTGCATTTCCCAGCAAAGGCTTGAAAACTGTTTGAATTTGACTCACAGGAAAACACAGCAGAATGGATTTAATGAAGGAAGCTTTCCCCTTGTTCTGAAATGGGTTGACAATAACAGGCTACAACTTTCAAAAGATTGCCATTTCCAGCTCAGCCCCATACCAGTACATGGTATGACTAGTGACTTGATTTAACTTTGACTTCTTGTATCTTCAGCAGAAGTTCAAATAAAAAATGATCACTGAGAATGGTCACTAAGACTTTGTTTTCTAGCGTCGAGCAACATGGCTATTCCTCTGGGAATTTCAGAAAGCCTGACTGCAAACCACCACTTTTTTAAATTTCTTTCTTCAAAACTGGCAATTCTCTAACTACTGACAAGTAAATCCAAGAACTGCCTGTTTCATAACCTAGGTGTCCACCTACACTAACCTAATGTGGTTTGCTGTCTTTGGTTTCCAGGCTACATGTGATCCTAGACTAACACAATAGGCAGTACTTAATATTGCCCAAGTGGCCTTAAATAATCCTTTCATTTTCAGTTGCCATTAATCCATGAAAGAAAAGAAGAGGCTGCCTGAACTAGCACTTTCTCAGTTTGTTCTATCATGAACTGGTTTTTCTCAATGGAATTGTACACAAGCAGTAAAGATAAGTATGCCAGGAGACGAGGAGGGGAAAAGAAACAGGCTTTTTTCTCCTGAGGGGTTTTACTCTTTCTTCATCATTTTCTGCATGATATAGCTCCTCTTTTCATTGCCCAACAGGGAATCCCAGAGGCCAGAGGCAAAGTTTCCCTTTAGTCTTGGAGCATTCATGATGGATTCTTGTTTTAAAAAGAGGTTATTAGTTGTTTGCTCTTGAGTATTATATCATCACCATTACAGCAAAGCTGGTCTCATTCTAAATTTCGTTTATTCTTTGGCACTCACAAGATATCTTGAGTTACATAGCTAACATCCCTTTATGTGCCAAAGTCAATGAAACCCTTTCCATTGGCTCCAATGGTGGCAGATGAAAAGTTGCAAAGGTGCTGAAAAAATGATCTCTTTAGGGCTTAATTCTGTTTCCACTGGTAAAATTCCCTCTGACTTTGACAAGAGTTACTTTAGGTCCACTGATTTAAAAAGTTTTTTAGAAATCAGGAAACTATTCAGCTATCATATAAACTTCTGCTTGATAAGGAATGCTCACATACCTTGAGGTCTGTTTATATTGTACCTTGTTAATAGAAGCTATCACTTAAAAATGTCTTGGCTACTGTTTACATTTTCACTACTTATACCATAGTTCATATAAGTTCCTGTAGAAATAGAAAAAGATGCAATATTTAGAAGAGATCTCCAGTTAGGAACAGTCTCTAGTTCAATTTTAAAAAACCATTGTGTTTCCATGTTCCTAATAAATAATGGAACGTTGTTAATCCTGATCAGAAATTTAACCAGTGAGGGCTTGGAGCTATATATCATTTTCTACAGCCATCTTTAGCCCCATTTTTATCTGTTTCACAGTTCAGGAAAGTATAACCTAGTCTCCTCTCAGCACCTAACTTCCCAAGGCTCATACAGCAAGCAGAATATTCCTTTGATGCTTCTCCAGCTTTGTAATAACATTGATACGCAGGAAAAGATCCATTATTCAAAAAGACACTGTAGTAGCCATATGCATGGATTAAACATCATTTTCCTTTTTTCAGTAAGTCTTTGCTTAATAAATTAAGACATTTAATCGCACACAGAGAAAAAGTTTTCCATATACTTAAGGTCTGAATAGGGGGAGCTTTCCTCCTTGTTTTCCTTTTTTTGTTTTTGTGCCTAAAGGATTGTTCTCCCCATCCCAAAATAGTTTGTTATCTTGTATTAACTTCAACAAGTTCAAGAAACTATAACCAGAAAACTCTCCATGTTCAAAGAAGAAAAAAGACACCTTTTATCTTATCTGTTCCACACATACTTTTAATTCTGAGTCTGACATCATTGCTGGCTAAACCTTCATAACTGCCAGAGTACTAGCATGGTAATGAGCTTCAAAAAGTAAGTTACAAAATCTCTCATTACAGATGTCAGTATCAAAGAGTTTGAAAATTCAATGTTACCTGGTATTTCTCAGAATACAAATTTTGACATTTCCACTGTCCATTGCTTTGTCATCTCTATTAGCTCTTGAAACGGAGTGCAAGAACTCCAAATCAAATGATCAGTCTTAATTTGTGAAGAATTTCAGATCCAAACACTATTAAAACCAACCTATCTGTTTTCAAATTGTTTTAAAATTGCTCTGATAAAATTAACCCTCCCTTCAATTCTGGTCCCACCACCACCCTCTGGGACTGGACATTCCAATACTTTAATTCATAGTTCACAAAAGAAGAGAAATGAAAAATATAACTTTACACAAAGATTTCAACAGCTATTTTAAGATGTTTTACACATCTCTAGGTTGGCCTCTTGCAGCATGGATGATCTGGCTATGCCAGTTACTTAGATAGATTATTGAAATTTATTAACCACGTGTTTTTTGCAGGGAATGTCAAGTATTGATACCTGATACTTGGGAATAAGTGTTTCCACAGAGAATGAGTTTGCAGTACCTTCGAATTTTCTCTTCAATGTTAGCAGGATGATGTCGTTAAGGGAAATCTGTGTCCCGTTATGCACAACAGAGCACTCCCATCTGCTTTCTCTGCTTTTGCACAGTATTCCTGTTCTTACACAGGTAATGAATACTGCAGGAGCCACCAGCCAGATATGCTTTGTGTGTTTACATCCCAGAGGATGTTTGGACAAAATTTTAAAATGCAAGCACCTGCCACTACACACAACCAAAAAAGCAAAGTAATCAGCTTTTGAACACCCACTGAAGCGTTGGGATCATCAGAGGTGCCAGCAAGCAATCACAAGGTTACATCTTACACTCCTCCTTGAGCTGTGAGACAATCCCATGCTCTTGTGCTGTCTTCTACCAAGTGCTAAGGCAAAGCAGAAGTACTGGCACAAAGACCTGCAAAGGCAGAACTAACAGCAGCCTCCAGGGCAATTGGGATGGCACCACAGCAGAACAGCAGGTGTTCAGCTTTTCTTCTCCCACCCCACCACAAAAGCTCCATTTCTGTCTTTATTAATTTTTTTTTTCTGAGTTAGTCATGCTTCATCTTGACTTTGTGTTTGTTTGTTTTGAGGAAGAACAAGGCAACAGCCTAGTCAGGGCTTCAAATACTGCCGTTATATGCCACAAGTGGGAAGGATCTGGTTAGTTGGTTAGGGAGGGAGCCGCCTGGGAGGAGGGGAGGCAAGAGGGAATACAGACAGGAGAGAGAAGCAGGATGGTTGCCTCTGGGCCGCTCCAGGCTATTACACAAGCTCCTCTTCTCTCTAAGCACCATGACCTTCTCTGGGTATTAAAGAGGGTTGTTTTGTTTTCTTCGAGCTAGGACGATTCCTGCCACGTATTTGATATTAGAATTTCTCTCTAGTGGTTTGCAAGTATTCGATCCCCTAGGGCTTGTGATGCTGGATCCACTAATGATTCACACAATGGCATTAATGTCATTCATGGATGAAACCACATTTCCTTACCCTACAGGGTGAGAGCAAGATGGGAAGACTGTGGCTAACATTAGGAAGGCACTGGGTGGGAAAGAAAAATTGAAGTATTCAGGTCAAAAGACAGTGGGTGGCTAAGTAAAAATCCATGATTTCTGATCGTTCTGGAGGTACGGTGAACAATAGAGATTTCACCCTCGAACGCCTGAGGACTCAGCACTAAAAAAAAAAAAAAATAGACAATAAATGACCCCCCAAGTGAGCAATTTAAAACCATTCCCTTTGAAAACAGTTCTTGAAAACGAGTTGGCAGAACAGTTAGATCTCCCCACAGCAATGCATCATGAGATCACGTACAAGGAAACAGCAGAAGTATCAAAGCATGCTTTACTCAAGCATGCCCTTAGTTGCTCTGCTCTCTTAAGCTGGGCAGCCCAAACTAGTGCCAACATCAGAGGCTGCATGAGGGGCTGGGTAAACACTGCCAGTTAAATGGTGGCCTAAATCCTTCTTGCCTTTGAGTGTGAAATGGGGCTCTTAATATTTAATTATTTAAAATAATCACACCAGACTGAAAGTAGGAGCTTACATTTAATTGCTAATGGGCATATATAATTTGGAAGGAACATTTCACACACTCCTTTCCAGCAGAGCTTCCACCAATAAATGGTATGAGGAAGGTGAGAAATAACACAGGAATGTAGGAAACAACTTCCAGGAGGATAGAGGGACTGAGCCAGCCAATTGAGGCTAGCATGCCAAATCACCTTTACCCAAAACACAAGACAGTTTAAACAAAAGTAGAAGGAAAAAAAAAAAAAAAAAAAAAAAAAGTCCTTGAGTAAGTAAGAAGTAGATCAGAATTATCTGCCTGTGGGGGGATGCTGAGAGCACCAGTGGGATCAGCTCAGAAAAACATGGCAGAAAAATTTCCAGCAGAAAGGCACATTCCAAGGCTGGGACATAACTAGATGACTCAGAGAGCCTTCCCAGCTCCAGGGTGGAAGAAAGAGGAAAGATTTCCAGTTCCTCACAAGAGGAGAAACAACACTTGGATCAGATACCAGCCTAATAACCAAGGTGCACTTTTCATAATCTCAAAATGTCCAGACTAAGAAAATATACATTGTTCACTGGTTAACAAAACAAAATAACTGTCAGAAAAGGGGTTTGCATCTTGATTTGTGGATATAATTTATACACAGGAGAGTCTCAGCTCTAGCTTCAGTTTTGTTGGTGCCAATCCTACCATTTAAGGATTTGATCTCAGAGACAGCTACTCCTCCAAGCCACGCCACTGACGTCATTTCCCAGTGAAGTCCCCTTACACCCACAAATCAGGTGCTGAAATCCCTTTGTGGGATAGTAAAAATGCTGGCACAACTAGCTGCCAATGTAAAATTATTTCTGAAAATGAGAGGGACAGGTCAAAGCCCCTTTAAAAAAACAAGTCTTGGTGGCTATGCAGAAAAGGATTATATTATGCTTAGCTAGTGCGTGGGTGTGGAGAACAAGGGACAGAGACAGTGTTCCTCAATACGCCCTCCCTGCAGCCCCTTGCGAGGCAAAATATATGGGCAACATTTCAACCTCAAATCCACAAACAGATCAGGATACACTGGAGGAGAGAGAGACAGATTTCTTGTTTTTTAATAAAAGGTAGGATTAGGAAAAGACGTAGGTGGGGAAGGTGTAAAACAAGCAGGCAGGCAGTCCTTACTCAGCTTCCTTCTTACATTCATTGCTCTGAAAAGCGGACAAGCTTTAGGAAGAAATAAGACACATGGCTGTGGGTAAAGGGGGGGAGGAATTAGAAACTGTAATTCAATCTAATATTTGAGGCTTGGCAAATGCACCTATGGGATTTCATGAAAACCCCCGAATCTTTTTCATTTCGGAGCAATTAACCAGATCCCAGCATCGCTGGCTCCAGTGAGCCGCTTAGCTCTCTGTTTTATTACCCATTTCCTTTCCCCCTCGCCAGCACTAGCTCCCATCCTCGCACTTGGGAAAAAAAAAAAGTGGGGGGGGAGGTAAAAACCCCACACACTGTTACAATGCCACAAAGGGGCCACCACAAACAAGTGCCAGCCAGTGCATTTCAGAGCAAACACAGAACACACATAAATGAGGCTCACATTTGGATTAAAATGCTGTTGTGTTCAGGCATTTATGTGTGGCATAATTAAAAACATCCAGCTGTAATTTAATAGTTCCCACCAAGCACAGACATAAAGTCTAGCAATTTTTTCCCTCTGCATATTTAACCCTTAGAGACAGAAGGAAGAGGAGGCAGGGGGCAGGGGGAGGGAGCAGGAAGCTGGGGAGAGACAGAGGTCTTTTCAACACATTTTTTCCCCTTCCTTTGTGTTATTCTAGTTTGCTTTTTACCTCCTCTGATCTTTTGCTTCTACAAAGAGAAAGCAACTGTCTTCTGGATGTTGTAGAAACAGGAATCACATTCTGAGAGCATTTCTGTAGTTCAACAGCAGTACGGCTGGGTACAAGATCCTCAGTTTCCAGAGGATAACATCTGTAGCTGGATGCACTGATTCACAGTTTGTGAATATGCCAGATTTTTCAGGCTTAAAAATCAACTACTAAAAAGATGAATTTCACCACCATTACTCACCCTGAGTACAGTCTTTCTATTCAGAGCGGCCCTTCTAAATCAAAGGCAGCAGTGACAGGACTGAGTACAGTGTTAGGACAGGAAGGGTAAGCCAGCATTTGCAGCACTAGCTAAGCATCTGGGACACCAGGGCGGGTTCAGTCCCTGCTCTGCCACGTCGCTCATTTTCAGAAAGACATCTTAGGGGCATTTTTAAAAAATGTTCAGCTACCTGAGTAAGGGCCCACCTGTACCACTAGAAACCTGAATGTTTTAAAGTTTTTCACTTCTCCCTATGTCAATTCCCTATAGGCAGACTTGGGAACATAATATTTTCCTCCATCCACAAGTGTGTTACAAAGAGAAATGTATTCAAGATTGGGATGTGCTGAAATCCCACAGCAAGGAAGAAAGCTAATAAAGAGGAGATAATCTACTTGGCCCTCTATTTCTAAATGCATTCAGGCAACTGTCCATTACACTGACTCAGCTGAACAGCAGGACTTCACTACAGCAAGGAACACAGAATTCCACCCTTATTCTGGAAGAATGAAAATTGAATTAAATGCTCTGCATAAGTTCCTAGTCAAGGCCAACTGTGTTCGAATTTTGCAACAGTGTATATAACAATTGGCCTAGGACCTTAAATCTTTCAGTCTCCAGAGACAGAAGACTACCTTTGCATATAAAAAGCCTATAGGATTTCTATTGCTAGCTGTTCAGCTCTACCCTTTAAACACATACCAGCCTACCTACAGAAGACATGTGCAAAAATAGAGAGAAAGAAAATGGAAAAGACTTCCAGAGAAGTGCTGTAAAATAAAGAAAACTGGGAAAGAAGCTTCTTCTGTCCATATAATTTTGAATTTTAAGTTCATACATACCTCTCTTCAGCTTTTTCCTGTCACATCCAGGTCAGTATCTACTGGCATGAAAACCTGCAGAAAGCATATGTCATTCTTGCCATCCCAAAGAATAAGAGCATCCAACCTATTCACACAGGATTATGGAAGCCAGCCATGCTGTGAACTTGTCCCAGCTCAATCAGAAATATAATCTTGACAGGCCCCATTCCTAGCTGCAAATAAGTAATCAAGAAGCCTGGTGATGCTTATAGAATGGTTCATAATCAACGTATAGAAAAAAAGATCTGTGAAAGACAGCTTTTTAAAATATGTAAAGAAATGAATGTGAAGAAAATATGATCAGCTCATGCATGTCTCGTTTGTATTATATGCCTGCCAATAAAAGATAATGCATCAACTTTGCTCTGAACTATTTGCTCAGATGTATGAGCAGGAGAGCAGCACCACTGTCCAGACCAGCACTGTCCTACTGTAGGTGCAGCCAGCTAACTTCAGCCATGGGATGAAGGAAGGGATTGCTTAGGGCTGCAACAACAGCTCTGCAATTGGGAAATAGGATCCCAGAATCATACAGTAATTCAGGCTGGAATTGGCTTCAGAAGGTACAGTCAGGTGCTGTGAGGTAAAAGTCACTTGGGCATACCTGCTTCTGTACATCAGAGCACCCAAAACACTCACAGCTCTGACCACCCTGGATACTACTTGGTTGCAGTACAGCATGGTGTGATGCAGAGACAAGAAAAAATTCTCACTCAGATCTGGTAGCAAGAAAGCTTCCAGTCCCAGCACATCCCTGAGAAATCCAAGATTCTTCTTAGGAGGATCAGTTATTCTGGTTTACTGTGGCAGTGATGGAAATGCATTGCTCCTGAATACTGAGTCATTATTGGTGTCTCTGTACTCTGTACCTGCAGTGCCCATATACCCTTACCTCTCAGCACTTCCCCTTCCCAACAATAATGTATTCCAGACTGCTCCAAGAACTAAATTTAACCTTTTGACAGCCTCGAGCCCTCCAAAGAGACGACTCCTGTAGGTGCCTAAGACAGATAGATGTGTGGGAGTGGGTTAGGTAAATAAGTTCCAAATGAAATCCCACAAACTGTGGCTCAGGACTACTGAAGCATTGTTTTTGATTGCCACTTTATTACCTCCTTTATTGCCTCTCAAATAGATTGCAGAGAGCACGGCATGCCAAGAGAGAAGAATGAGCCTCCCTGTCCTAGTAAAATCATGGGTTTCTTCCAACTAGAAATCCTAACCCAGATCTCTTTTTATATAAATAAAAGTCAGAGCAGGTCTTGCACTGTAGCAATTTCTTACAGTGTCATTTTAAAAGTGCTCTGCTGCAAACTTCCCTGCAAATGAAAACAATCTGTCTTCCCAAGGCATCCTGCAGAGTGTGTGACTTTTCAGGCAAGGTGGGAGTGGGTGATGTTGAAATGAAGATGGAACAGGGTGACACAGTACACCAGGACTTCATGAGATCTGTTTTCTGCATACTGACCCTTACTAATGAGAAAAAAGCTCTGTTGTGCTTTAAACATCATGAAATCACAGACAAAAACAACTAGCTGGTGATGGCTGCCAACAGCACTTCTGTTCTGTCTCTGTACCTTGACACTTAGCAGTGAGTGCTGGGCTTCAGTAACACGTGTAACAGGGACTAATGACATGCAGCACCTAAGCAACTCAGCATCCAATCTGCCAACCTGCTGCTTTTGCTGTTCTGCTGTAATGGTTAGTCCCAAGAACACATTATGTAGGACAATAATGTTTTATGTTGCAAGATATTGCTGTCATAAAGTTTCCCAGGTAAAAAATACTTGAAGGGCCCTAAAAGTGGGGAGAGTCACAGGATGAACAGTTTTCATGCTTGCCTGAGTCAGTGCTGATACCAAGGTTCTAGTCAGTCCTAGTGAAAAGAAAAAAAGATTTGTCCTGGTTTTAATAATACAGACAAGCCAGAAAGGTGCTGCTTTTGCTCCATAGCTATTCTGCTTTACCTTTCACCCACCTTCACCATCCACCATCATTTTAATGCAATATATTGAATCTATATATAGTACTATAAAGGTGCCAAGAATGTTGCAAATAAAATTTTAAAAAACACACCAAACCCAGCAATCATACCTGTTCTATGCATCTTATGTCACCTCCACATCACTATGATGAGAAGCATTTCCATCATACAAGCTGAACCAGTGACTCCTAATGACATCAGTGACATGGCTTCACCATGTAACTCAGCCAGTGCCCCAGAAATCTCCATCATCATGAAAACACAGCCACTGGAAGTCAAAGACTGATTCAAATCTTGCTGCACCACGGTTTGGATCATGTGGGACATAATTATAGCCACAGACTCTGCCACTACTCCTAGGAAAGAGCATAGTTGTGTCTTTAATGTCAGCACAGAGCAGATGGGGACTGGGTGTTGGGCCCTGCAAGGTTGACTGAGCATGTGGGTAAGGCTGTGAGCCATGACATGAAGCTTCCTGGCACAGTGGGGGGAGAAAGGAGGACACTGTGTTGTCAGGAGCTCAGTTCAGAGTATGGCCCCCTGGCACTGCAAGCCTGTAGGTACCACCGTAATTCACAGTCATCTGGAAGGCCCTTTCCCTTTGCCAAACTGGTAACAGTATAAATAGGACTCAGGATACAGGCCTTGAAAGAATGAACCATTGTTTTTCTTAAGGCTATGTTGAAAAAAAATAATAATCCCCCTAAGTTTTTCTTCTGCACTTTGCATGCTAGTCAGATGCACTTTCCTGGGAAATGCATTATAATAACAGGCAATGTTTAGCATCACATTTGAAGTGAGCACATCCCAGTGATTAAAATCCAGGCAACGGAAATAAACACATCAGCAGGACATGCTGCACAGTACTGAATTGGGACTTCTTTGTTTTATGAATTTCTTGAGTGTTAAAACTGTGTGAGAAAAACATTGTTCAAACTTAACCATATGTATTTGGTTTCTTTAAAGTGCATTTTACAATCATCAGTAAACATTTTAAGCCTAGAATCAGAAAACCTGCTTGTACTTGTGAGAGAATAATTGTGACAGTAAAAGGTGTCTTTGTTGCAAAATAATTGTTTTATTTCTTTTTAAAGTGAATTTATTAAAAAATCGTTTTTACATGGGGCTAGTTCACGTTAAAGTCACATAGTCCATTATCTTAAGCTGAGCAAGAAACAATTTCCCTGTAAACAGTTTTCTGCATATCGATATCCCACTTCAAAGTGGGAGGAAAGTTTTATATTATTGCAATTTTCTAAGCTAAAGACCTGGAGTGAAGAAAAAAAACCCTGGAGTTCAAGGTCAGCATTTTACTCTGACAATTTCAAAACATATCTTTTAATGCAACTTCTTAAATATGTTATTAGGTTTAATTTTCAAAACAAAAAGTATTTTTAAATGAGAAAGGCATTCAGTTAGAAACTACCAAAACATTCTGACGGTTCCAAAATCTTTTTCCACAGGAGTTTTCAAGTCAAGATATTTGTGAAAGCCAACTCTTTCCCACAAACAGTCTCAATTTCTGTGAATCAGCATGTTCTGTCTCTGAAGACTTTATTACCAGCATGACACAAAGGCTCCCACCTCACAAGACCTCTCTTCTCCAAGAGCCTGTTACTCTCCACCCTCCTGGGAGCTGTCACTGCAGCAAGAGCGCTGGGTTTGGCTTCTACCCCTCACTGAGAGACAACATCCTGCTGCCAGCTGTGGTTCTCAGCACAAGTCTCATGTCTCTGCTGAAGTCTGCTCTCTCTCCAGCAAAATGCCAGAAGATAACAGGAAGAGAACAGAGTAAAAGAAACACTGCACCTGCAAGCATCTCCTCATACCTACCTCTTGGGTAAAGCTTCAGATCCTTGAAAGTTCACTTGGAAAAGATAAGAATGAAGAGGAAGAAGCTGGCCACGCCACCCACAGCTCCTTGAAATCTCACAGTCTCCTGTACAGAAGTACAACAGTAACCATAAGGACACAGAGTGGTATCAGAATCGTAATCATCCATGTTGAAAAGCACTGAAATGGTCTCACTCATCATTTGTTCTGCCTCACTAGAAAATGAAACTCTGGCTTTCATCCTCTGACCCGCTCTGGCCAAGCCCATGGTCACAGAATGTCTCTTACCCCAGATACATCACCTCAAGGCTCCCCAGCCTCAGCCTCAGCACCGACCGCCTCAGCAGTCCAGCTTACAGCACCTCAGGGATCCTCTCATTCTCCCAGTTCCTGGCTCTCCACACCAGAGTTAGCAGCTGCTGTCATTGGTCTTGAGCTCTACTCATGGAAATCCCAGCCCAGGCACAGGCAAAAACTGCCTTGATCCAGGGTAAGACTTCCTGCTCCACTCATTAGAGGTACTCAGGTGCTGAACTAGCAGGCTGGATGTGCCAGCATCATTCTGCAGTCTTAGCAGGTTAACCAGTTGAGGCCAGAAGAGGCATGCAGGAGATACAGGCAGTTCCATGCCTAAATAGCATAAAATCAAAGCTTGGTTTCTAAACTGTATACAGAAAGACTGTCCACACCATCCCATTCCTCCTTTCTCTAGCACTGTCAGCATCAGGGGCTTTCTGTGCCTCTTGGATGAAGCCATACAACCTTTGGCTTCATGCCTTATAACTCCACCCAAGGCATGCTGTAATTCCCTAGAAATGCACTGTTTGTCATGTTTTATTATTTAATTACACTCTGGCTTTATTAGATTTGAGACATGCCTGTTTCTTCACTAGCTACATGTGAATTTTAAGCCCTTGAAGGCAAGACTGCAAGCACAGATGCCCTGCAAACCTTGCTGATACCAGAACTGCTGTGCTCAGCACCTGTCCTCTTCCATTTGCCTTGCTCATGCTCCCAGTAGGAGAAGCACAGCCCTCCCAACTAGCACAGTGCCAGCAGCAAAGCCTTCATTGTTCATATCTCAGAGTGGATGATGTCGTCACATCATGTTGTACATCCCCAGACTCCCAACTATGAGTTATCCTTTACAACACCTTGGTAATTCCTTAAATAAACAGAAGTGAGCAAAGGGAGAAACTGAGCACTTACTGGAAAAATTATCAAGTAGGGAGGTATTTCTCTTCATAGATTTTTATCCCAAGAAGTGACAACAGCAAATGTCAAGAAGAACTAATGAACAACGCACCTAGGATATTAATCAGAAAAAGAAGGGGAAACCAGAAGAAGAAAGGTGAGTGATTTGGTCATTCCCAGGTCTAGGCATGAATTTTGTGCTTTCTAGAAGTATACAATCCTTAGGATGGAGGAAAAAGCAAAGCACCTTGATGTAGCTTCATTTATCAAGGTTTGGCCTAGCTTATCATATGCAAAAATCTGTGGTAGTACTAGACAGGCTAACAAGCTATCCAGTACAACAATAATTATTTCCATATCATGAATGCAAATGTTATTATTCACATGAATTTCCATGGAAGTTAGTTGAGCAAAAGTTTGGAGAATTCCCCCCAACATATGAAAATTCCATAAAGGTATTTACAATAAATTGTAAAATATAATTAAAGTTGGCTCGTATGCTCTAGAATCCCTCTCATTTTCACTAGCTCCACTGATCTTACTCATCTCTTTTTATCCTCTATTTTAAACACTTGCTAGAAATATAAGTCCTACCTACCTAAGAAATCCTTCCAAATAGGAAACTGCATATTTAGAAATGCATAAGGAAGAAGGAATAACAAGCACTCTCTGTAAGCATCCCTTACCTCCTTTCATTTTGCCCTTTCAGAGAAAGGGAATTTGCCATTTGGAGCCAGAAAAGTCTTTTTGTTGCCTGTTTCTGGGTCCCAGTTGATCAGTATTTCCCAAAACACAGCCCTGCCGTTTGAGAGTTGCATGTTAGGCATCTAGAGTTCAACAATAACAGAACTCTTTCTGTTTTGGCAGAGCTTGTCTCAGTTTGGAAACTTTCTGCCTGAGTTTCTGCCTGATGTGACTTAGAGCAGTCAACATGGCCATCCAAAAAAGCAGTGCAAAGTAAATAGAGTTATTAGTGCAACGTCTGCTAAGGCAACAGACATCATAATGAGTTCCCAAAATTTTGTAGTGCAGGATTAACAAACAAGAGCTACAGATTTCATTATTTCTATATGCATATATAGATATATATATTTATTTAGTTTAATTGATGGATACTCCTAAATTTGTGTAACAGTCAGATCTGAAGCACAAGGCAGGCCAATTGCCCTTATCATTTCTGCCAGAGCCAGTGGAATATATGCTGACATTAAGGAAGTGGTAATAATAATCTAATCCTTCTGGCTAACTCAAATCCTTCAAGTCTGAAACCATCAAATATTGTCCAGGATACATTTGTGAGTCTGCAGAAGAAGATGCCAAAACAGTAACTGACACAGTGTCTCTCCTATGTTAACTCAAAGGACTGCCCCAGGACACTGAAAATATTCATGCTATTAACCATTTATTGCACAGGAAAGAGAAGGAGACATGAACTTTCTTCAAATCCTCAAAAGCATGGGAATGAGAAAAGAAAGTTAAGGTAACTGCTGATAAAATTTTGGATAATATGCATGACATTTGCATGACTATATGTCTCTGTTCCCTCACAAGAAAACCTTACTGCAGTTTCTCACCTTACATCTTTCTTTATCTTTCATCTTTAATAAAAATTAACATTGAAATTCACTGTCTTTAAGCTAATGATTTGCACATGAAGTGCCACAAATCAGTTTTTAGAGTTAGCTTGTAACATGTAACATAAACCATTTTTAAACATCACTTCATACAATTACATTTCAAAAAATCCAGAGATGTTTGCCTGTTTGGTGGATCACAGACAATTTTATGTGCTGAGAGATCTTGAAATAGCTCTGTAAGGGCAGCTCACTAGACTATTTTCCCAAAAGTTCAATGTTTGTTGGTTGCTTTGGTATGACACATCAATAACAATTCTTTTTAAATGGAGGCTGTGAATCCCACAGCTGCAAGGGCTTGGAGAAGCAACTTCATTTTTGAGGGGGGGAAGTTTCATTTAGACATTTTGACACTTCAGTCATTCTTTGGGTCTGCTGTTGTTAAATTGGATTGGCTTACTGTGAAATCAGTCAATACATAACCGTATAGTAACCCTTAGTACACATCTATTTACTTGCCTTGTTACAAAGAACAAGAAATCTACCCTTCATTTAAGCAAAGTCTGGGCTGTTTTCTGTTTACTTGTCTGCCCCCTTTCTATTCATTCCTGAAATTTACTTAGATTTTTGACTGGCTGTGAGCTAAGGTTTGCATAGGCTTGCCTGCAACTATTTCAGGGCGACTTCCCTGACCAGCAACAGCTTATGTGGAATCTAGCTAGCACTGTATAACATACAGTCACAGCTGGCTTTCCACCCTGAGTGGATTATTTTGCATTTATTAACATAGAATTTCATCTGCCACTTTATAGTTCAGTCTTTAAGTGTTATGAGTTTTTTCTGCTGACCTGTAAAGGACCTTCTTCTTGACCAACCCTTGTCCTTCATCCTCTCATAAATACAGAAATAGGTCCATGTATGCAGACTAAACTGGTAAGACTTTAGCAGAAAAACCCTTTACTCTGCAAAGTTAAATTTTTACTTCTCACATCATTCTGAGAAGGGAACTTTCCCACTTATTGAACAACATCATAATTTTTTAAGAGGAATGGTGATGACTCTGGATCATGTTTCTTGGAGCAGCACACAGCATACAACCAGCCTACATTAACTCCTTCAAAAAACTGGTTAGAACAGTGAAGCAGGACTACACAACCACAATGTCAATTTTTTCATAATGCATATGCCTGTGCCTTCTCACCTAATCTTTATTACTTAGCCTCTAAGTCTGCCTACCACAGAGCCAAAGACTCTAGACTGGCAGCACAACAGCCACTTTCCATTCCCAAACAGCTAGAATGCATATTCCAGTTAACAATCTGGCAACTTCATATTTGTGTCATTTAAACTACTCAGTAAGGAGTGCTTTTCTTCAGAGTAATATAAAAATTATGCTATACTTAGCCTAAAACTATTCTGCCTCAATTTGAATAAATTTTCTTTCCTCCCCTCCTAAAAAATATTACAATAGCTGTAAGCTCCTCCATAGTGCATATCAGTACACTGCTATCACACTGTTATCATATTCTATAGACTTAGAAGTGGAGTTTCAACTTTGAATGTGTTTGAGATAGAAAAGTGAAATTATTTACTTTTCTATCTTTCATAATTTTCTTCAAAATCTTTTTGGTGTATCTTTCTATGTTTTGGCATGTATCTTGTGAAAGTTAATTCTCTTTTGTATGTTCCTTATTTTTAATGACTTCCACATATTCAATTATGTCTTTTTATTTCTTTTATTCTTTTTTGCTCTGTTTAAAAGCTAATTTTCAGAGAAAAAAAAAAAAGCACACTACCTTGCAAAAAGACCTTAAACCCACCCCTTATACTTCACGACATTTCAAGGAATTTAACATTTTGGCTGTTTTAATTTCCTTTCAGAGAGATTTCCTCAGTTTTATCTAAAATCTCTCTGGCTCTTTCTCTCATCCATAAGAATGTTGAGCTTCTGTACATGACAATGGCTGCTGCATTGACTGTTTGACAGTTACCTTTTAGTCATGTCTGGAACAGGAACCCAGACATAAATTTCAAGCTGTTTCTCTTCTTGCTTCTTCTGTGGCCATTTACTCTAAAAATTCATTTATAGTGTAGCAAAAAAAAAAATTCTGTCTTATACACCCATATGATGTTTGTACTTCCTATACAGAAACAAAATTTCTCATTATTATTGTAATTTTTTACCCGCTCTTATCATGTCACATTCATTATTAGTTGTCCAAGCAAGTGATTAATATTGTAACCACAACACTATAATACTTCTTTTAATTCACACCACAGGCATGTTGGGGTACAGTTAATTTATTTAGTTTCTTTGAACATGAATTTTAATGTATCAAGCCACTTATCCACAAGCAAACTATTTTGTCACTCCTATACATTTTCTATTCTAATATTTTAGCTATTTTTGTGCCTTCGACCTATTGACATATATATATTAATATAATTTCTGAGGTTCTAAGTATGCCCAACACTAACAGGATGCTTCAAGAGGGCTGAATAAATTTAGGGCACTTCAGTGTAGTTCAGCTGATGAAGGCCAGTGTGCCAGCTCTGCCTACACTCCCTAGAAGCAAGAGAGGTCAGGTCTAGTCCTGCAGCCATCCCAGTGGTACCAGCTAGGATGATGCTAGGTCCTTCCCAGCTAGAGGGGAAGCAAAATCCCATACTAAAATTGTTGGCATAATTTGGGAGATCCCTTATTCCAGCTTCCTGAACTGACAGTGGAAGCAAAGAAAGAGTGAACTCTTTGGTTTCTGAACAGTAAGGCCTGAGGTCAGGACCTGGACAATTTAAAGAAAATAAAGGGAAGGAGCTTTCCTCTTCTACACTACAACCTAAGCAAAGTCTTTCAACAGTGCTAACTAGCACACTTTAACAATTAGACATCATTATCATGCTTTTCCTGAAGAGAGCTTACTCTTTAGTTAAGAATGAAATATGGGAAAAAAACCATAGAGTTTAAATGTTAATTATTCTTGTTAAGTTGCAACCCATATTTGGCCTATTTGACAGAAAAGTCAGAAGGTATTAGTCACTTAAAAAGAAACAACTTCCCTTTTTCCTTTCCTAGGGGAAGGGAAATTTGACAGAAATTCCCATCTCCATTTGGACCAGCCTCCTGATCACAGAGATTGTAACTTCTGGTCGATTTACATTTCATATCTTTTAGATATCTTGTTTTAAAGGCATCCTTATAGACAGTCTACTACACACCTTAGTAATTTTCCACTAACTACTTACCTTTGCATAACTTATCTATCAGTTTATTCCCAGGTTAAATCTGATTAGCTTTAAATGTCCAGTACTTAGATTTTGTAAAACCACTTTACCAAAGAGCCCTAAAGTATCACCTATTTTTCCTGGGATACACACTTAAAAAAATGGAGATGAAGCCACTTTTAGTATTTAGTATTTTAGTAACTGAATTATGATGGTGTCCTGCTGCTGCATTGAGGAAAAGAAGTGAGACACTAAAAGGAACCAGAGCAGAATTGAAGTGGAAGTGAAAATGAACACTGATGATTCCAGTGTTGATTTTCTCTTGCTTCCCTGAAGCAACTCAGTGTCCCACGACACTGTGAGATGTGGAACACAAACAAACCCTCTCCAGCTGCTTCACAAAGTTCTTTAGGTATCAAAGCCAAAAACAACATTATGGGGGTGTCAACTTCATTAGCAATGATTAAAATGATCGCACAATTGAAGCGTTTGGCATGGCTCAGCAAAGGACTCTTCGAAAACTTAAATCCAAATCAAAAACATCTTGTTTTACTGTTAACTGTTTGGCTATTATTAATTGCTTATGTGATTACACCAGCAAATGTAGCATTTAAAAAATACAAAGAGGACAAGACCTTTTCTTTACAATGAAACATAATTTTAGCAAAACACCTGCAAAACAGAAATGCTTCTGCATTCAAGGAAACTAGTAATGAACCTGGCAACTTAACAGAGCAGATTCTGGATATAAAAGCAAACACGGGATCTCATTTCCCCCAAACCTACAGCACATGCATTATGGGTACATGTGCAAAGGACATCTCCACATTACATCATTTGAATAAAGAAGGCACCTTTCACCTGCTGGAACAACACAAAAGAAAAAAAAAGCAATAGTGGACTTGTTTGACTCTGTCTCAATTTACCTTGCTATGTCTCCTTCTTTGGCCTCTGAAAGGAGGGCATGGACTTTGCAGTCTCCCTTTACTGCTCTTCTCATCATGCATGTAGTTCAATGAAACTTCTGTAACAGAGCAAATTCAAAGAGTGGTTCTGGACATCCTAACCAGTGATAAAGATTTTGATGTACAATTTCACATTGTACCTGGACAAAGAATAACTTCAGCTCTCTAAAAGACATCATGCACTCAATCTGGCAAAACCCAAGAGGTGATTCCAGAAGACCACCTGTTGAAATCATGAAGGCTTTTTTCCAAACTAAGGACTCAGTAGGAACGGCAAGACTGACCCAAGGTGAAAAAAAAAAAAAAAAAAAAAATTAAAAGAAAAAAAACTAAGAAGAACTGATGACTATAAAATCTGCAAATCTGGGAGGAAATAAGTAAAATAAGGTGGGAGAATGTGTTGAGTATATAAGCAAAATGACAGAAATGTACCACAATAAACAAAATGTTACACATGTTCCCAGTAGCAAGTGTGTTTCCTTCTCTATCAGTCATGCTACAGCAACCAACAATACAAAGCAGATAAAATGCCCTATAAGTTCTGCACTGATTTATTTCTTTGATTTGTTGTTTTTTATAAAATAGGCATCCAAAAATAAACCCAAATCAAGTCTGTTATTGCTCTTCAGCAGCAGGAGGGCAGACTGTAGGATTGGGAACTTTTCAGATGTTATTTCCCTGCAATGCCGGTGGTCTTAGGTTCCTGGCCTTTTTAAACTCTTTGCGCAAGCCAGACCAGCAAAACAGAGACTGGGAAGAATTAACACCATTACAATAGTAAGAGACCAGAGCATTATTAGCTACACTTCAAGAAATGGATCATATTTCCAAGCTACACTGACATATAAGAATATTGCAAGGCAATGTGTAGAATCAATTTAAATAAAAATCACCAGTCACCATAAAAGCATGCTGATGTTTTCAAAAGCTATAAACTCAATTATAAAAAAAACCCTATGAAATTTGGTAAAAAAAGAAAAAAAAGAAAACATAAACAGGGCTTCTGAAACCACTCTTTAAGAACAACATCTAATTTACAGAGTATAGAGATAATACATTTATCTGTTAATTATCTGCTCATGAAAGCTTAATTCTGCTTGACTTCCACATATAAAATTCCCAACAACAGTTGAGAGTTGTGACAATATATTGAGAGGACATTAGTGTAAACAAAATGTTGACACAAATGTTCATTTTTCTAATAATTTCTGCTGTCAAGAAACTAAGTTTTATGCAATTCTTTAATTGACTATACTCTTTCTCAGATATATGGCAGATTTTAAGGACTGCAAAAATATAAAACTAAGGAAATTAAATTCTTGAGCATAAACCATGTGTGCCAAGGTTGTAAGAATGATATAAAAGATAACCAGTATACATCAATGCTTTACAATACCACCATAACTTCAGGGCTGTCATTTGCTTTCTAAGTACATACCTCTTTCTAACAATACATGCAATTTGTGCTGAAGCAGCACTGCTTATCTTGTTACGTGCATTCTGCAACTCTAAAACTGTCATTTTATCCTGATTAAAATGCAACATAAGAAAAATTTACTTTCACACTCTGCATTCCTAGACCTAAAATGATGTGCACTGAAATAAGGACATGCCTTATTACTTCTACATGCACGGATATCTTTGAAAAACGATGAACAAATATTGAAATTATATCGCAAATTCCTGGAATCTTAAACTTAAACTAGTTTTCTTCCCTGGACTGAACAGGTTTATGTTTTAGGTAGATGGTATTCTGGCCTTTCTATTTCACTTCATGAAAACTGCATATTGCACCAGATCTTCAGGTCTTAGGCAAAGATTTGATAAGAAGTCAGTGACTTAATTTTGTTAATTATTCACAAGTATTTTAATGAAATTTCATACAAGTGATTATTGTAAGAAAATAATCATCTTACATTTCTCTCATTTAAGATGTAGTTAAAACGTTAAGATGTAATTAAAACACCAGTTCATTAACAATAACCATCATTTACCTCATGCTCATGTTTTCAAAGGTTATGTAGAGAATATGGCCCAAACAGATATGATTTGGTTTTCCCACATTGTTCAGAGAGTATTAGTAACTGATTCACTTTTGGGGTTAGTCCACTCAGAAATGTACCAGCAAGCCTTCTCTGAATTTTTCTGCTATCCTTATCCTACATAAACATCTTAATCATGATATATTACTACTAAAAGCTAGACAACACTGAATTATTTTCCGCCCAACATGCAAAAAATAGATGACAGACTAATAGTTAAGGCACTCTTAAGTCCTCTCTAAATCAATGCCTGTTCTAAACACAGATATCCATAGTCAAACTGGGGATCATTTTTTATGTCTATGGAAAGCTTCTGTCTGTCCACTGTAGGGAGAGTCCAGACAACTGAGATAAAATCAAAAATAGTGAACTCTCCCGTGGAAGCTGGGAGAATAAAAACTGTGTTTTGCCATATCAGCCAGAAAACACTGCTGAATCTGGATCTGTGTATGCTACTTTCTCCAAATAAGGTAGTTTCCTCAAAAGGGAGGTTAAGCAGCAAATGCAGAAAGTTGATACACAAATCAGAATCCTGTGGTCTTCTCTTACATCATCAGTCCCAGAAAAAGGGCTTCACAACTGTTCTGTCAGGAATATGAACGAACTGTGTCTGTACAGTCACTAGAGGAGAGACTAGCCACAAAAGTGCCAGCATAAGAAAGATTCAGTGGAAAGCTTTATTTTCATCATTTTCCTCAAAACATTCAGGCTTTTTTGAAAGTTTCTTGGGTTTTGCTTTTTTTAAACACAAAGAGAAGCATGCATCTCTTAGAACTGCCTGTTTCTCTATTAATAAGAAACCACTAAACTCAGACAACTTCTAATATGCAATTTTAGTGTTCACCTGCATCTAAGCAGGTGTTATCATAGAATCATAGAATATCCTGAGTCAGAAGAGAAGCACAAGGATCATGGAAGTCCAACTCCTGCCCCTGCACAGAAAAAGCCCAAGATTCACATCATGTGCCTGAGAGCATTGTCCAAACACTCTTGAACTCTGTCAGGCTTGGTGCTGAGACCACTTTCTTGGGCAGCCTGTTCCAGTGCCCAAACACCCTCCGGGTGAAGAACCTTTTCCTGATAGCCAACTTATTTGGCCCTGACTCAGCTTCAGGCTATATCCTCAAGTGCTGTCACTGGTCACTAGAGTGAAGAGATCAGTGTCTGCCCCTCTGCTTCCTCTCACAAGGAAGTTTCAGACTGCAATAAAGTCACCCCTCAGTCTCCTCTTCTTCAGGCTGAGCAGACCAAGTGATCTCAGCTGCTCCTTGTACGGCTTCCCCTCTAGACCCTTCACCATCTTCACCGACCTCCTTTTGATGTCTCCAATAGCTTTAAATCCTTTCTTATATTGTGGCACGCAAAACTGCCCCACAGCACTCTAGGTGAGGCTGCCCCAGAACAGAGCAGAGCAGGACAATCCCCTCCCTTCCCTGGCTGGTGATGCTGTGCTGATGAACCCCAGGACATGGGGGGCCCTCCTGGCTGCCAGGGCACTGCTGACTCACGTTCACCTTTCCACCAACCAGGACCCCCAGGTCCCTTTCTGTGGTGCTGCTCTCCAGCATCTCATTTCCCAGTCTGTGTGTGCATCTAGGGTTGCTTTCTCCCAAGGTGCACAATCTATCGCTTGTCTTTGTTAAACTTCACACAGTGGCTGATAATCTTCTAATTTAGATACATATAAATAATGTTACTGTTATCTTGTCCTCATTTCTTGGTCAGATGACTAATAACAGACTCCAGTCCCACAAGGGATGGGACTGCCTTTGAGTTTTTCCTTCAGTGTTTACAGCACAGAAAATTCACTAGAAATTACAATAAAAATCACATTTAAATCATCTTCCATAGTTCTAAGACACCTCAAGGGGGGAATAATAAAAATATTGAAATTCAGCATCAGACAAATTACATGTTTTATTGTTCACATGGAAAGGTTGACTAGCTCTCTAAAATAAGTGCATCTTTTAGAGGTCCTAAGCAGCACCAGAACCACCACAAAACACACCAGTCTGCCAAAGTCCTTGAAGAAGACATGAAAGCAAGAAGCTCCCTGTTCTGCTTTCCATAGTCAAACTTTCTCCTCCTCACTCTTCTGGATACCCGGAATTGTTCTTTTCTGCATTACAACTGGTGAGACAGAGCAGATCTGCCTGAGCTGCCCTGTTCATTGCAGCTGGGGAGCAGCCCCGTGACTCCACGGTGGGCTGGTGGAGGGCTCACCCAGGGACCGAGGTCTCCCGGGCTGCTGGCCCCTGCCAGTTCAGACGGGCTGCTTAAGCCAGCAGGGCAGACCACACAGGCTGCTGCAAGCACTGCCACAGAAAACGTCGCCACTCTTGCAACACACAAGATCCCCATGCCTGGGGAGCTGCTGGTGTAAATAGGCAGTCGCTTTTCATCCCTAGACCCTACCTCAGCACAACATTTCTTATACATAAAGAAGTACACACTTAAATACACTGCTATGCTGCGAAGCAACACATTAAAGACTTGCTCAATCAAAGATTTACTTAGAAGTAGGTTAAAGTTTCAAGTTGTTTGATTTTTATTTTTTTCTGGAAAGATTAAAACTCAGCAAACAGTGAAAATGCCACAGGGAAAAAAAAAATCCATAAAACTACAACCAGAATCTTGCAGTAATTATTTCAATACTGATTGAAATACTTCACTGGATACTGGGAACTAGGGTGAATATGCAGTTGTATGCAGTTGGTCCCATAAGCTTGTCCACCTAAATTAAGCTTTAATTTGTGAAAAATTTGGCCTTTAGGATGAATATCCTAAAAAGCTCTGGCTATTTTGCGGTCTCAGAATAAATTAGCTCTTCATCTGCCCCAAGTACTCCTTGAACAGCTTGGGTGAGCTGAAGGCATGCCTCTTATTTGTTTTTTTATTCTGAACAATTATAAAAGGAGACAAAAATCAAAGCACTGATGTTACTTAGAACTTTATGGTTTTAGTTATCAGATACTCGAAAGTATCTTATATTTGCTATGTGAACTTTTTCATTCTTATATATTTGTCTTATCATACACAACACATGCCTACAACTGCACATGGAATCCACAAATATCATAAACCATCACTCTTTGTCTGCAAACTGATGTGTGCCAACTACAGTGTATAAGATAATGAAACACTTCACATATTATTGGCAAAGTATATGAGCTGTTAAATATGGGACCTCACAGTCTTACAGCCAAACACCTGGCAAAGTTGAAATGAATTCCACAGGTTTGGTAAAAGCTTGGGGTTTTTGTCACTTATTCCGTGTCTACTCAAAGGAATTTTGGTTGTATAAAAGCCAAATATTTATGGTTCAGTGCCTGGGGAGGTGCATCTTTCCCATCAGCCTCCCCAAATAAAAAGGAGTCCAAAAAGCATTGCTTAACATTCTGCCAAAATAAGCCTTCTTTGGAGGCTAAAAAGCTTTGGCAAGAATGGCATCCCACAACCAGCATTTTCTCTCCTGTTTTTGCCCAATCACTGAACTCAGCTGGATTAGCAGAATATGAAAAAGGTCTTTCTAAACTCCTTCTGTCCAAGGCAAGACAGGAAGCTCTGTCATATTTTAACCTGCTCATTGCTTCCTTTCTTCAACCTGAGAAGTTCAGACAGCCTGGATGAGTCACAGAGAAGTTATTAATACCTTCTAGGGTATTCAGCAAATAAATCCCAAATTTCATGTCTCTGTATGAGGATCTCTTCAACAAGGCTGTTTCTCTAACTTCAGCATGAACATTACTATGCTACTTCATGTACATGGAAGTCTGATTTGCAGGATCAAGTGTTTTGAGATTCACATTTAACTTCAGAAGGCCTGGTGAGTGCTAAATGCAGACTAACATTTGTGAAAAGCACTATTTTTCCAAACCAAACACTTCCAAGTCTATAGTGCATTTCATTGCACAGGTATTCTCAGTCACACCCTACTGTCACCTTGAAAGCAAGACACATGTCCATGCTGATAGAATAAAATTCTCAGAGATGTCAGCTCATTTGCCACTACAGTTGCTTGTACTGCCATCCTGAAAATCCCCTTTTCGTAGTTTTATGGTTTTCAGACATAACCTTGAACAGCATAATGCATGCTGTCAAAACTAATATCACAAAGTCTCTAAGATGTGACTGTACTGGTTAGGAAATGCATAAAAGAACTGAGTGATCCATAGTGATCCAATGAACTCAATGCTCCTGTCTAATCTACTTGAGCTCTTTAGAAGGATGACATCCAGCGCATTCTTAGGGATTACTTAAAAGCCTACTAAGGGACTGAAAACTCAGTCAGAAGGATCTAGTCAAAAAACAGGTAAGTCAGGCAAGGAAAAAGGCATTCAGAACCTCTTGAATCTAGAACATTGGTTAAGAGGTGATAACCCAAGTCATTCCCATCTGACAGCTGTTCAGTAGCCCACACAAAATGAACACAGTGGCTTCAGTCAGTTGACAGACAGATGTTTACAGTATAGCTGGAACTACGTGGCAAGCTCAGCAGAGTAGCCAAGCAGTTTTGCTAGGTTAACACACCAGCAATAATGGAAGAAAGCATCCAAGTCCAACACTGCTCACCCTGACTTGCCGTTCATGGGATCAGCCCAGGTCGCAGCCAAGAAGCTGTGCAGGAAGTGCTTGTGCTTCTGCTATCTGCTCTGATTGCAAATACAGCAGTCCAGACAATACAGCATTCCATGCAGATGCTAAATTAGCAATTGTAAGCAATTTTTAAATCTCATTAAAAAATCCCCAACAACTACATGTGACAATTGTTTACATTCCTTTAGCCTCTAAGCAATTTTGTATTTCAAACTGGCTTTGAAATATTAATAATCCCAAAATCTCAGTGGCCTTGGCCTCCTTGAGAGCCAGTCTGGAAGTGTGGTGTAACTGCTCTCCATTTTCCCCCCCCGATGAATGCACACAGTCAGCCGGCTGTTAATCAGGTCTGTGTTCTTCTTTGCTCCCAAAACCCATACAGTCAATGTATTAGCTCTTTTAAGGAGAATGCTCAATGAGGGAAAACCAAAACACACAAGGTTCAAAAGGGCAGCACAGTCAATTGCTACTGAAATTCAATGTCCAAGTTACTTGCTGTTTGGTTTTGGTTTGTCTTGAAGAAAAATCATTTGAGATCATCACCTGTAATGAACAGAACGCTTGGGTTTCAGTTACTGGTACCTATCCTTGTGTCACCATAAGATAACCCACCCCGTGCTGGTGGCTCCGCTCTCCCTGAAGAAACCTGACGAATCCTGGTCAGTGCCAGGGTCCTGAGTGCTTGAATTTAGTGGCCTCACCCAGCCTCACTAGCAGCCACTCCCAACCTGCCTGTAACCCAGTAGAACCATTTCACCAAGATGATGAGGAGTCTGGAGCATCTCTCCTATGAGGAGAGGCTGGTCTGTTCAGTTCAGAGAAGACTGAGAGGGGAGCTCTTTAATGCATATAAATATCTCAAAGGCAGATACAAAGAGGATGGTGCCAGACTCTTCAGTGCTGTGCAGTAGGAGAATGAAGAACAATGACCATAAACTGTACCAGACTGTTGGGCATCGGAACAGCGTCCTCAGGGAAGCAGTCGCAGCACCAGCCTGACAGAGTTCAAGAAGCGATTGGACAACACTTTTAGGCATATGGTGTGACTCTTGAGGATGGTGCTGTGCAGGGACAGGGGCCGGACTCGACGGTCCTTGCGAATCCCTTCCAACTCAGCGTATTCTGCGACTCTGTGAACTTCTTTACATTTAGGGTGCCAGAGCACTGGAACAGGCTGCCCAGCGAGGTCACGGAGTCTCCCTTTCTGGAGACATTCAAACCCACCTGGACACCTTCCTGTGTCACCTGCTCTAGGGGACACTGCCTTGGCAGGGAGGTTCCGACTGCATGCCCTCCAGACGCCCCTTCCAACCCTAACAATTCCGGGGTGCTGTGACAGGAGCTGGACACGGTGCCTCCTCCGGAAGACGGCGGGGGACGGCGCTGCGCGGTGCACTGCGCCCCGGGAAGGCGGCACGGCGGCGGCCGGGCCCGGCCCAGGCGGCGGGGAGGGCGCTCCGCGGGCGGCCGCGCAGGGCCCCGGGCGGCAGCCGCGGCCGCCAAGGCGTTGGGCAGGGCGGCATCTTGCGGCCGCTGCCGGCGCTGCCGCTGCCGCCCCCGCCGGAGGGGCCCGCCCGGCGCCGCCGCGGGCGGCCGGCGGCAGCTCCGGGCCCGGCGGGGGCCGCGGCCCAGGCGCCGGGAGGCGGCGGGCGGGCGTCTGCCGGGAGCGGGGGGCGGGAGCAGGTGGCGCCTTCCCGCCCCGTCGGCGCGTTTCGCACGGGGGTCTCCCGCCAGCCCCGGCTGCCATCAGGCTCCTCTGAGCCGTAATTCGGTACAAAGCGTAACCCCGTCCCGTCCATTAACAGCGGCGAGTCAAGAGGTGCGAGCACGGCGCGCGTTCCAGCTGAGGTGCCTGTTCCCGGCTGTGATCTGACCGGCGGCCTCAGCCCTGCTGCTGCCTGCCCGCTCAGTCACAGAATCACAGAATCAATCACAGAATGGATCCGCTTCGAAGGGAGTAGATCTGGTCCAAACTCCCTGCTCACGCAGGGTCTTCCTGGAACACATGGCACAGAATTACATCCAGATAGTTCTGGAATATCTCCAGTGAGGGAGACTCCACAGCTTCTCTGGGAAATCTGTTCCAGTGCTCAGTCACTGCACAGTAAAGTTCTTCCTCACATTCAGGTGGATTTTCCTGTGCCTCAGTTTCTGCCCATTATCTCTTGTCCTATTGATTGGCACCACTGAGAAGAGCCTGGCTCCATCCTCTTCAGATACTTACTTTGACAAAGGAATTCACCCCACCTACCCTTCTAGGGGGTGCCCCTCTAACCACCAAATACTGCCACTGGCCCCCTAAGAGATAGCTCTGCTGCTTCTGGTAAGCCAGTCGGGTGTTACAGAGTAATGTGTAACTAAACAAGAAAACAGAGCTATTTAGCAGCTGTGGCAGACACCTCATCAGCCATGCAGTGACTTTGACAAGATGCAAGGCAGGTGCATAACAGGGCTCGCAGCACCAGGACAGAGAGCCAGGCCAGGCAGGAGGCATGGAATATCTGCCTCTGCAGAGAGGGACAGCTACAGAGCACAGGCAGCAACCCACGCTAGGGATCAGAGCAGATGCGGGAGCTGAAATCAATGCTCTTAAGGAGAAACTGCACGTAACACTTGACAACATCAAATGGTCACGACCCAAGTTTGAAATCTCTTTTGAAGGAACAGCATCTCTACTAATCCAATTCCCACTCTGAGTACACTAGGGCAGTGGTTCAAGGATGACTCGGAGGGAAGGCTGCCATTTCCTGACTCACTATCCCCATTTCCTGTAGCCTGGCCTTTCAAGTCTCCGTCCCGTTACCAGCTCCTGAAGTGAACCCTCTTATCGTGTGAAGTGCAATGAAGTCACATCCCCCCCCAGACTGTGTCTATACATACTCTCCCTCCTCCATGTTTTTGTCTGGAAATTTGTTGCTCATACTGCTAATAAGAACATTTTTCTCACTAGGATCCAAGTAAAATTATTCATAAAATGAATCAAGTTTGCCGGTAACTGCATGGACTATGAGACTTGATTAAATTATTTTGTACTTACTGATGCATGGATGCTATAAAAAGGCTTCATCTTGGGCTTTATTCATAAAAAGTTGAAAAGCCACCTGGTAGTGCTCCTCCTGTCAAAAATACAAGTAGAATGAAGACAGGTATTCTGTAAAGAAACCTCCCATTAACAAGAGTGGGTTTGAGATAGGGATGATACTCCCCAAAGTATTGCTCACTATATCAGTGATACAGTGCAGTCTTTATCTGCCTCCTCCAAAAAACCCACAGAAGAACAGATGTAAATGAGAACATACATTGAGAGATTTCACTGCAAGAGGTCAGAATCTTATAGCTATAATCTCAACCAATTAGTTGTGTCTGTTTTGGTCTGTTCAGGCAAAACCTAATTAACAACTTCAAACAGCTTTTTGCAAAATGCCAGGCCTAATCTTAAAATATATAAATCACATGGGAAAACAGCACTTAGCCCCTGATCTGCTCTGTTTGTTTCTGCAGAGACCTTTTATGCGGCTCTACTCGGCTTCATTCAAGTCTACAAAACTCTAATAAAAGAGGTGTCATTTGCTGGGGTACGTCTCACCCCCAACAAACTGTGAGCTTGCCTTGAGTAGCCTTAATGAGGCCAGTGAATGAGCAAGAAATGCAACCACTCTGACCATACCTGCAGTGCCAGGCAATGGCAATTCAGAGCCCTGTTTAAAAAAGAAAAATAGGAGCACTCAAAGCTTTGTACTAGTCTGGAAAAATTACCTTGGAACAGGGGAAAACAAGGGGAGATAAGAAGTGGTTCATTTTCTATGCCAATATCCTGGCTGTGAAGTAAAGTAAGCAAAATTTCCTGAATTTCTGCAAATAAATGTACTTTTATGCAAAACAGTCAGTAGCAAGAATGAAGAAATAATGTCCAACAGAAAACAAAAGGGAAGGCAAGGCAAGGCAAGGCAAGAGAAGGCAAGGGAAGGCAAGGCAAGGGAAGGCAAGGCAAGGGAAGGCAAGGCGAGGCAAGGCGAGGCAAGGCAAGGAGCAGAAATATGGAGCGAAAATTGCAGTGAAATTCATTGTGGAAAAATGTTAATACATTGCAACTATCTATTTGCAATACAAATCTAGTAGGTAATAAAAAGGTGCTGTATGAGAAAGAGCAAATGCTCAGAATACTGAAGAGAGAGCCACAAATGAACTATGAACTGATGGAACATTAAGGGCATCTGCTCTCCAGTATGCAAAAATAGTTTTAGCAGGCTGGTCCATACACCTATCTTAGCAATATCCCAAATCCATGCCATGGGAAACTTTCATGACCACCAATCCTGCACAATAATTTGGACTCACAAGAAGGAAATGCAGACATAGAGGCCAAAAGGGCCCTGCAGTTTGCCTTGATCTGGCCTCCACCTTTGCCAGTAGCTTGCATTACAGAGAAAGGGCCTTACCAAATGCAGATGGACCCATAGGTCTGCTTCCTCTTGAGGTGCTCTGTAAACTCTTCTGGCTTACAATGCTGCGATCACCCAACTGGGGATCTCCCTAGTGGTGCTTGCAGCCTTATTTTCCATGCCACACACTGGATGGACCCCATTTTCAACATTTACTGAGGATCTCTTCTTTATTTTCTTTGGTCTTCCATCTCTGTTGCCAGCAACATGAAAACAATTTAAGTAAAATACTTTTTGGCTGAAGGAAGCAACATAATAAAGCAGGGAATAATAGATACAAAATGAACTTTTGTGGCTGAGAAGGGTTCCATATTGGGCAGACATAATAACAGCAGCAAGCAAATACAAAATCAATTAACCCATACCAAAAAAATTACCAGGGACTACGTGGGAAACAAGTTGCAGAGGTACAAAGCTCAGTCTGTCCTAAGAAAGCCAGAAAGGCTGTTGACAAGTAAGTTTATCATTCTGTGTCCTGCCAACCTCCTATTACAGCATCCAGCAGCCATCGGCCCACCCAAGTCCTACTGTCAAAAGAGCTGTATGTTCTTGCTGACAAATGTAAAGAGTCGTGGAAAAATATGTCCAAACCCCAAAGCCTCAGACACAGCACCTTACGGTTTTTAACCTTGAGTTAATAAAACCACCCTGAGTAATTTCCAAAATCACAGCCAGACCCTAATGAATAACTTTTCATAACAATGTTTTGGATGTTTCTGTTAATATGTTGAGTGTGTAATTCTTAATTTCTTCATTCGGAGCTATTCTGTGCTAATAGACATTATGTTCCTTTCAGGAGACAGCAGACAACAATGTGGCTGTACTCAGGGGGCATCTTCGGGAAGGAGGAGGAAATTGTGCTTTTCCAAGAGCAGCTGAGCAACTTTTCAGGGAAAAAGTTTCTGTAGTGAAGAACAAATCTTGACATAATGGTGAAACACGCAAGGAGTAGGAGCCTTCAGCAGAAGCAAAAAGGAGAGCCCTGAGAAGCAGAAAGGAGAGCTCTAAGAAGCAGAGCAGAGAAGCAGAGAAACAGAAAAGCATCACAACCAAGGGCCCAAGTTGATGTAAATACTTCTCTCAGGATGCTGAGCGGGGATTGTGAAGACTTCCTTTCAGTGCAGGAAGTCACTGAAAATTGTGGGCTGAGAAAACGACCAGAAAATAAGGACACATTGTTTAATAGAGGGGAAGGTAGTGATGGGTTAAAAGCCTTACATTTCCGTTGTCCCCAAGTGTCTTCCTTTAAAAAAATGAATGTTCTGGCTTATCTTCTAATGAAATTATGCTTTTGTTGGCAAAATATATGCTAAAACTTGAATGATAGAGAAGATTAGCATGATGCACAAGTCAGTTTGGGATAAAGGGAAGTCTCCACAGTAGTGCAAAAACATTGACATACTGGAGGAAATCCAGCAACAGGCCACCAGACTGGTCAGGGGGCTGGAGCACAGGCATATGGGGAGATTCTTAGAGAGATAACTCTGTTAAGCTTGGAAAAGAGGACGCTCAGAGAAGACCTGACTATCTGTCAGGAAACTATCTGTCCTTAGGCTGCAGATCAGACAGAGACAGATTCTCTTGCATGTGTCCAATGAGAGGCAATGGACTTAAGATGTAGCATGGGAAACTCTAATTAAATATAAGAAAAATTTTTTACCATAAAGATGGTAAAATACTGGAGTAGGGGATGTGGGTTTTCCATCTTTGAGGGTGTAAAGGGCTTGAATAGGCACGGCCCTGAGATGTCTGATCTAGCTGGACATCCTTGGAGAAGGGGGATGGACTAGATGACCCCCAGATGACCCTTCTAATTTAAATTCTTCTGTGATTCTGTGAAACTCAGCTTTCTAGGTTCAAAGAGCTGATGTTTTCAGATGTTCTTCACCTTAAAGACAAGATGCAAGAAAGATCCTTGTCAGAGACACAACCTGCCCAGGCTGATTAAAAAATGTCATGTCATTTTTGTGAACAGTGTTTATATTGTATGTTGTAGTTGTCATATGAGAAAAGCAATACTTCTTATTTGTATATCCTGCAAGACACTGCTTTCTTGGGTACTTGATTCTGTCTGTTTTACCTCTGTGCCTTGCTCTCAGCCCATAACTTGCACCAACACTAATCTCTATCCTACTGCTTAACCCTTAAGGATTAAAAAGGCTTCTATAGGTAGTAACTGTATAATTGTAGGATAATGAAGCTCCAGATACACATAATTTGTTTCCTCCTCCCTTTTTTTTTTTTCCTCAAAGGAAATATGTGTCGTCATCCAGTGCTTTGCCTGTTTTCTAAATTACAAATGATAGTTACAAAAGGGTTAGGTTTTTACCCGCATATATGCACATGCACATGTTCACATCTAAACATATACACACATACCAGAAACATCAAGTCTTGTTTATTTATTTTTTACATCTCATGCTTTCACAGAAAGCCATACCTTCTGCATGTGCAATACAGTGACTCAGCAGTGGTCCCATCCTTTGCTGTGCTGGCCCAGCATGTCTTAGGGAGACTTCCAGGATGCACTCTCAATAAGAGAGAGAGAACTTATACAGGACTATAGTGCCTGCTCTACAGGGGTGTTGTGGTGTGTTTCAGTCTTAATGGTTTGTTCTGCTAGCCCTGTGTTGTTGATTCATTACTAGTTGGTATCCTCCTCCCAAGCTGTCAATCCAACCTTATACCTGCCCCTTGTTCCAGCAAGTTCGCTGTCAATCCACCCTAAGGCCATTGCCCTGCCTGGAAATCCCCTCTGGAAATCCCCTGATCTTTGAGGCCTCATTGGTTCATATAACCTGTTCCTATGCCCCTGAGTTTCCCCACTGGTTCATGTTTTGCAAACCCTGCCTTGTAATCCTCCCATGTTCTCTCCCTGTTGGCTAAAGATTTGTACCCTCCCCTTGAACCTTCCCAGTTTAAAAGTCTATGCACACCCTTGTACTTGGTCTTTCGTCCCTGGACCTTCCTTGGAATAAACTGCCTTGGAACCTATACAATTATAGCAACACCGCAGCAGAAGCTGTGGGACTTCACATCTACAGAGGTCTTTGCAAATATAAACTGCACAAAAATACAAATTCCTTTCTGTAACCCTTCAAAATAAAATATGTAGAAGCTGGTTATTCCTCTCTGCTGTCAGGGAGTAAGGAGTAGCCTCAGTGGCAGAATGTTGAGTCTATGATCAGTGATCTCAGCCAAACGAAATTCACCAGTTTAATGAGATACTGCAGGTTAGTGAACCATTTCATTGCTTTGGCTCCTCAGAAGTGTCTAGGCATTGATTACAATTACATAGTGTAAATAATTCTGGTTTGTAACTCCTCATGTGTTTGAACTCTGATGCTGGCATTCCCATGCCATACCGTGTTAGACATTCAGACAACTGTGCTGATCACATATTTCCTCTTGCTTTAATAGGCCTTTCAGGAATGAACAAGCATTCCCTTGTATACTACTATGGTTCCCATCACTTGATGGTCACACTTAATTAAGCACTATTTTAGTAGAGAGCTGGTTACACTTCATTTCATTAAGTGATTTCATGATCACCAGAGGTACACTGACAGCTCTGTTAGCTGAAGCTATGTGAAAAGGGGCAGCAGAGACAACAGTAACATTTTGCAGCACTTCCTCATCAGTGATTTTCCAGGCGCTACTCTTGCAGAGCACAGCTATATTTGCATTAGCATTTAGATTTTTGGCTCAAGGCTATCTGAGCCTTGAGGTATGATAGACCATATCATATTACCAGTACCTTTAGCAATATTGGTCCCTGAATCCTTAAAGTCATCATTTTTATATAAAGTAGATACAAAGAATTTCTTCATCTGTCTTCCCTCCTTTAGGTTTTTCTATTCATAGTCAGCAAATAAATGTGATTAAAGGAAAAAATCCCATTTAAAAAATGTAAGAAAGAATCAGTTGTGAAACAATGTTAAAAGGTTCTCCAGTGTGATAAAACAGGCAACACTGGGCAATTAAATCTAAAGTATGTATCACAAGACAGGAAAAACATGACCAATGTTACATAATGGACATTGCAGGATACCATACATTAAAGCTGCATGCTAGAAAAAACTTCTCACAAGAGTTGGTGTTCATTCATAGGGATATGTAATGCATAGATGGTTTAGTGTTTCTAACGTAAAGGCAATTTTCCTAATTAAATTGGGAATTTTGCATAACTGTACTTCAATCCTAGCTCTAAAGTTCAGTCTACCTGTGCTTTAAGACACATTTCAGTTTAAGAAGGAAAGAATTGTTAGGAAAACATCATCATAATGGAGATGACAGATAGGTAGTAAAAGCCAAAAATAATTGCAAAGACTTGAATTTTGTTGTGAAGCCCTTTGTCACTGAAGTTTGGGTAAAAAAATTGTGAAAATTGATAGACTAGCATCCTTGCTCTATCTAACCTTTAATTCAAAATAAATGAAGAAATAGCAGAACATTTACCATACACTAAAGCAGGCAAAAAGAAAAAAGTATCTTGTGCCTAAGAGTCAAATGATATGACTACTTGTTACTGTGATTCCTGAGAGACCTGTTCTATATAAAGAACATGAGAATGACATATTAATGAAAAGCTTCCTACCAGTTTCATCTGTTTTCACTTTCCTGTATGTATTAGGCTATTATCGTTTGTGATGAGTTTGTCAATGGAGTCCAGAATATAAAGAAGCCACTCCTTTCAGTCCTGGGAGGAGTTCTCTTTTGTGTGTCTTCACAAACACATACACAAAAACTCAAAACAAAAACCAAACCAACCAACCAAAGAAACCCTAATCTAGCAATGAAACTAGATACATAATAATGTATGGAAAAATGCAGCATGCCATGCCCCATGCATTTCACAACACAGTTATGAGAAGTTCCATGTAAATTGTGTGAACTTTGCTTAGAAATTACACTTGCACAAAAAGGGGGGAAAAAAGGCAACCCCACTACTATTTTTCAACTGGACAGCCTGTAATATTCTTATAAATATTTTATATTCCTATATCTTTTGCACATATACTCTTCACAGTACCTATGGTGGATTCACATCACTATCGCAAATTTAAAGGCAGAGTAAATGATATGCTAAGCATTTAAGTGACCAGTTCAGAGTTGTGTAACAAGTTACTGTTATCCTGTCTGTCTCAAGCTCTCATACTCTGCAAAGTATACCCCAACTACAATTGGTACAGAGTCATTTGGCCACAGACATGGTAAGCAAAAAAAATTACATTACTCAGGTCTTAGAGAGATGATACTCTGTGTACTCACTAAATCAAAGAAATCAGCAATGGGCTTTGAACCAACAATGCAAATTCGTGGCAAGGTTAGTCAGATTTCAGAACCTCAGAGTCACCCAGAATAAGCTGAGTTGGAAGGGAACCACAGGGATCATTGAGTCCAACTCCTAGCCCTGCACAGCACCATCCCCAAGGGTCACATCATGTTCCCAAGAGTGGATTTGATTATCAAAAGAAGAGATTCTCACTGCCTTAAGAGGAAATCACCAGAGGTTTCTAGATAGTTCTGCTATCACACAAACCCTAATTCCTTCAAGAAGAATTTGGCATTTTCCACGTAGGTGAGGCATGGCTCAGGAATGACAATGACCCTGCTAGCGTACCAATGAGCAAAAGATTACAAACTGTAACAGGATCTAAATAAACATCCATGTCCATATCTCTTAGATGGATGATTTGCAGAGCATTTCTCATCCTGCATATGACATATTTTAAATGACCATTTAAAGAGCCTGTCTCATTTGACTTTGAGCATTTCTGGGCTGCTAGTTATATGCATTGACTGGAGTCTTCAGTTTTAAAGTGCTGTGCATTCTCTGTGGTGCTACAAAAACAACATTATTAATAGCAAAGACAAATTCCCAAAGGGAAAACCAGAGAACAGCCAACAAATCTTTGATTTATAGGAGAGTCAGAACTGCATGATTCAAATACCAGAAATTCACTTTCAAGAATTTTGGCAAGTTTATATAACCAATAAATTATTACTAGTTTTCCTCGGTATTCATTATAATGTCAATAGTGGTGGATTCCTTCATATATGTTTGGTTTTAATGTCCAAATATGTGGGAATCCCTCTGGTATTTAACAGAACAAAATTAAACATCAAAATCATAGGAGGAAATCTAAAAATTTTCCTTTTTAATAGGCAGATAGTCAGGGACTGAGGGTTTAGTCTTTCACTGAAAGGCTTTGCCAACATAGCTGCTGCTGATGGTTATGATATTTTTCAAGAGGCATAGACACACCATGACAAAAGCATTCTTGGCATCCATCTTTCACATCTTATTTTATATGTCTTCCATAAGCACGTGAACTCTCATGTTGTGTCACAAGCATTTAAATTAATGAATTTTGCAGTCACCAAGCAGATGAAGGGACACAGCTCTGGGGCTACAATCTCTCATGTCAAGATACTACACCTTTTAAGCATATTTTCTCTGGAAGAAATCAAGCGGAAAAGCTCCGATTATATTTTCCTGAAGAAGAACATGGACTCCAAAACAGGTGACAAAGCCTGAGAAGGCATGCATGGCCTTGAATCCAGGGGCTGCTTACTGGCATCAGGGCTCTGTGGTGATGGCTCAAGAGCGTGAACCTCTCCTCCAGTAGGAAAGGCACCAAGGCCTTCCTGCTGATCACCCCAAACACTTGGTTCTGCAGGTTCTACAGGATCCAGTAAGAACATAGATACTCTCCCTGCCCCACATCCTCAATTATACCTAAATCAGGAAATACCATAGTAAAAGAACCACTTTATTTTTTGGTAAACCCTAAGGTTCAATCTAAATAAATTATTGTGACTGGAATGTACTCAAATTTCACAGACTGGAAAAGCAAAGTTGAGGTCCACTTTCTAAGTATAAGACTTTTCTGGTCTAAGATTTTACTTGAAAATAGGCAGTGACCCCAATGTTTATTAAGTTTTAAATTTTTTTATTGCTGCTATCTCATTACACTACCATTTATGACATTCTATAATATTTTGTAGTACATGCTTATAAAAATCAATTCACATAGAAACAGGCTGCAAGGAGGAGAAACAATCACACGGGTGTGAGAAGAGGCCCTGCCAGTACTAAACTCTTCTCAGTACTACACTGAAAACTATGAGGGCTTTAATGATTTCTTGATAGGAACAGAGCTAAAGATCATTTTATTGTCAACCAAGCTGGTCTTTATAGAGCATGTAGTTGTTCACTCAGACTTTCTTTTTCCCATAATTCCACAGTATTATTCCTGTGACTTGGCCAGTTCTGTCAAAGAAGGTGTATTGTCCTTCCCAATTGTATGCTTCCCCAGAAAGAGGAAAATTGAAACAAAGACATGATAAAACAACATAAATAAATGCATAGCATAGAAGGGCACATCTCTTCTCCCTCTATCATTTACAGAACAGACAAGGCATTCAAGGATGTAAGGAGGAAAACAAATTAAAACTAAAGAGGTTTCCTCTTTCTATACTACATGAAATTTTGCTGTGGAAATCACCGCCATAGGAAATCATTGCACCCAGGAAATTCTTGGGTGATTATCAATGGATATTTATGTGGATATTAGAAACAGAGCTTTCATGGGTGATAATAACAAGTTGTTGAAAGAGATGTTAAACCTTGGTGCATCAGGGATCATATCAATATAAAACGTAATTGAGTTCCATAGGTTTCCCATAATAAAAGTTGTGTGGCCCAATGACACAAGCACTGGACTAGGCCTCAGCTTGAGCTGGCTTCTAGTTCCATGTATGACCTCCCCTTGAACTTTAGAAAGCCATGTGTCCTCTCTCCACCTCAGTGTCCCCACCTATTAAAAGGAAACTCTTAAACTAAACTAGATCATGCATATTAGGAGCACTACGGGTTTTGTAGATTTTCTCTCATTCTAGCTATTCTCAAATCAAGGGATTTAGACAAGATGGATCTCAAATGAAGTCTCATCATCCTTACACATGAATAAACAGGAGCAGATTTTATATCTTTTTAAAGAAAACCCAACTGAATTAGGCCTCTGACCTGGATTTTTCAGTGTCCCCCATCTCAGTTTCAATGACTGGAAATTCGCTGAGGCAGAAACTGCATTTATTTTGTTTATAATATATTTATTTTAGGCCTTACTCTGTATACCAAACTTATTATTGCTTTTGGACCCGGTGTTTTAGTACAGTATTTAGGAAATAAATGTGGCAATGTCATAGCAGGGATTTAAAAAAAAAGGGAAAAGAAATATAGTTTTATTTATAAGTTGATGTATAGGCAGTGTACTGTAATGGAGTCTAAATCTCAAAAGCACTGCTTTATATTTGCTTTATAGGACTATAAGAGCCAAATAATGACATTTAAATGATCTATTCCATTAACATTGTATCATTTTGTCAATCTGGAATGTATTTTAATCAAAAACCCCCTTGAAATGATCTCCTTTGTTGTATTTTCTTTTTGGCTCATTTTATCAACATCTGTTATGTTTATACAATATGAATTAAAACTTCGGAATGCTGTTTGTACTCAGCTACTTTTGTTGAGAATGTAACGTCCCAGGATTGGCAGTGTTTATGTAAATCAGTGCGGCTGACACAGCCATCATAAACAAATGAGAAAATATAACAAACACATTGTTCATGGAGGAAATGTTTGTTTTTAGAGTTGGCCTCAATCTTAGCAGATTGATGAAGAGTTGCTGATACCAGGGATCTGTAGTGTAGCAATTCAGCAGCATGGTTGGGCGCGACAGATTGGGCAGCTTCTCCACTGTTATCTGGAAAAGTCAAGAACTCATTTCTCTTCCCTTCTGCGCAGCACATTAGAAACCAAGGTTCAAAAGATTCCCAGTTTGACTCCTAACAAAAAGACTTCTAGCAGAGCTACACCAGCAGAACTTGTCCAAACTTTATAAATTCTTTTACCAATAAGACTTAAATTAGCAATTGAAATTAAAGCACTCTTAGTTAACAAATTTTTATTTTCCTTTACTTTTCCTTTATTTTCCTTTTTCCTATTTTTATTTATAGAAAACAAATTTTTATTTTCCTTTACTGTAACCATATCGCTATTAAGACGTCAGTTATATTGGCTTAGGGGTGATGTTTTTCATGCTGTTAAAATTCACACACTAAGCGGTAATTACATGATAGCATGGTGCAGAAAAATGCAGCAAAACTGGTATAAGCCATCAGCTGAGCTTCAGACATTTTCCATAGGAATACCTATTTGTGTACTGGCACCTCATCATACATAACTGCCCTGCTCCTTCTTGACATTATTTTGCCAGCCACATTCCCATGTGCAGACCAAGTTTCAGTAATGCATGGTGACTTTCCAGTTGGGCCTGTATAAATTTCTAAAACTACATTACTAGTCTTGCCTTAGTAACTCAGGATTTTCTTCCACTACACTTAATGTTTACTATTCCTAAAAATCCTTTGGTCATCTATCAAGGGGAAGAATGCTACATGCTTTTCAAGTTTGAAAGCTTTTATAAACACTCATCATTCAGAGAGGTGCTATCCCATACTGAATTAAATATTATAATAATTCTGCTGTCCATAGAGAAGTTGAGAAAGAGAAGCTTGGAATGGCCTATCTGAGCAAAGATATTCCTTACCAGCAGTCTTGCACAACTTTCGGACTCTGAGTGGCATTACTGTTTATGAGATCTGTCCCTGTAACGTCTCTGGTCATCCTTAAATTTAAATTGCACCGGATCACTTTGTTATCTCAACTATATATTACATAAGGTCTTCATTCATGGAGAACTCATCCTAAATCACCCAAATATGCTTATTAAACAAGGAAAGAACAGAACGAGAAGAGGTGACCTTCTCACAGGAGACCAGATGAGATGGGGAGAAAGACTCATCATTTGTCTCCAGTTCAGAGATGTGCTTATTCTCCAGCAGCATGCACAGGCTTAACCCAAAGTTAGAGCAGATGACTACATTCACTATAATGGGCAAATTTTAAACAGCAAGTATACAGTGCTTTAGCATCGGGGATATGATGACACCACGTGTATTGTGTGTCGGTTTGGGTCCTTGATATAAGGATATCAAACTATTACAGTGTGTCCGGTGGAGGGCAACCAATATGGTAAAAGGCCTCAAGGACAAGATGTAGGGCAGTGGCTGAGGCTACTTGTTTTGTTCAGCTTACAGAAAAGAAGGCTGAAGGATGGACCCATCATAATCTGCTACATCCCCAAGGACATCAGTGGAGTGGGAGGTGCTCATCTGCTCTCTGATGACCAGTGGTAGGGCACGAGGAAATGAAATGAAACTGCATCAGGACAGTAAGGAAAAGAGTCTTCCCTGGAAAAGTGATTGGTCACTGGAACAGGTTCCAAGGGAAGTGGTCATGGCAGAGTTCAAGAGCATTTGGAAGATGCACTTAGCCATATTGTTCAGTTTTAGATAGTCCTGTGAAGAATAGGGAATTGGATTTCATAATCCTTATGGGTCCCTTCCAACTTGAGATATTCTCTGATTTAAAGTATCAGTGAGCTAACCACACATTTGACTTTCCTAAACATCCATCAGCAATAGCAGTATCACACTGATGTTTTCTTATTTAGGTTTGGCATATTAGATTCAAAAAACATCACCTATCCTACATGTTCTTCTTGACCTCTCCTTGACATTGTCCTTGGCAGGACCAGCTCATGAACTGTCTAGTTTGCACCCAACAGGACAATACCTGTAATAAGAAAATACAATTATCTAGACACAAGTAGGTAGACTGTTGTTGCTTTCCTCATCCTTCTTAAGTAACAGCTACATTAAAACAAGATCTGCCAAAAAAGTATGTCCTATTTTAAATCATCAGTGAAACCTTTGCTCACAGTACTGCACTTTAGAGTTCATTAAGACATCTAATATTATTGCTGACTTGGTAATGTTAAAATGGATATTTTTATAAATTATTATATAATTTCAAACCTTTCTTCAGAGTTCTACCTTTCTGCATAATGCAGATAAAGCCTTGGCAAGCAATATACTTAAAATTATCATTTTTATGTTAGTATTTGTTTGCTACACTCATATACACATACACACACTCTATTCATACTATCCATTTCTCAACTTTTAACATATATTTTGATAACAGACAACTTGGGAACCACCACAAATTTTTTTGGTTTGTAGCATACTTAACATCGTGATTACATTCTGTGATTACAACCAGGAGCTAGAAGTTAATACCGTAGAACAAAGTTGTACAACACACTGCTGAATTATGTGCTTGATGAACTCAGAGGAGAGCAGACACCTAATCTTCATTGAGGCATCAGCAAAAATATAAACAACATACCAAGTGGCTTTTGTGACTGGAACACCAAGTATAAGATGGGAATTTTTCAACTGAATAGTTCTGTATCCAAAAATATTGTTTGATTCAAACCAAAACATGTTATAGGGATTTACTAGTTTTAACATACATGTCTCCTAGGAAAGATTAGTCTGCTTCAAGGTGTTATTAGCACGCCACACCAGAGGACTTACACTGAGGTCTTCAGCAATTTTAATGATTCTATGACTCTATGATTCCAAGAAAACCTGCCTGCCTAATCCAAAAGATCCTAGGGACTGGATATGGAAGAACTAGGTTCAAGTCCTTTATTATGAAACACCACTTAAAGCAAGATATGCTGTGAGAATCTACCTCTGCATTTTTGTACAGATCTGGAACACATATTTGAAGAAAACTATTCTATCACCTCTACCTCCCACAAGTTAACATTGGAGAGAAGACCTTTCTCCTGAAATGTAGTCTTGAAATCTGCATTTTCAATGGCTTTGGTCTCTCATCTAAGGTTCCCAAAGGGATTTTTGTAAATAAGTATGTCTGTGCGAGTATAACTTGTGGAAAAAACACTAGTTCTGAAGGAAATTAGTGGCTCAGCCAGAAATATTAGGAGTCTGTCACCTGCTCCCACCTTTAAAGTACATCCCATTCACAGGACAAAGAAGGAATTTGGTATTCTTCCTAACTATTTAACTTTATTTGTCCAAATTTAATATCGGACTGGCTTAGGCTTTGATAGAATCTCTTTCAGATTACTAAAATGAGTGCAACACTGCAGCAGAGCTAATGGCTGAGCAAACACTGCTCTGGGCTCTCATCTCCCCTTCTGGGAAAGTCACTGATCTTCCCTAAGCATCCTACCACATGCATGCCAGCATATGGACATGTAGCATAGACAATTAACACACTTGGTTTTGAGGACAATGATGAGAACATACTAAAAAGGCATGCCACAACAGACAAGACCTATTCCACTCAGACTACATTTGGAGGAGGAAATGGAGAAAAACACAATATATTCAGAATATGTTCTCTGCAGCAGAGGGTATAGAGAAGAAACTAATCCAGTCATTCCCTTTGAATTACCTTTTGTGCATTACACACTTTGTTCTGCAGGACTCTCTAAAGGTTCACATTCTGCAGTCTTTCACAAAATAGGTCTGTAATCATTCTGAGACATAAATACACAGACCTAAATTCTGCTCCGAGATCATCATGTGGACAGCTCCAAGAAGTCCACTTCAAGAATGACCACTGGGCCAGGAAAACTCCCAAGACTTTAATCCTAACATATATAGACAGCAAGTGTGAAAGTTATGATCCACCCTGATCCTCAGCCAGACTCTGTATGCTCAGGTCCAAAACACTGTTCAGGTCTGTCTGTAGTCCAGACTGCACCATTTTCCACTTGAACATGATGCTGGAATTAAGAAAACAGGAACATTCACCATGAGCTGAAAGAGCAGAAACATTTGCTCATCACCAGTGGTTTGTTGGCTGGTTTTGGCAGCTTGCAATTTGCTTGGCACCACTCTCAACTTAACCCAGCAGGGAGTCACTTAACAAAACTTTGAAAAGTGTGAGAGAAATTTGGGTAGTTGGAAAAAAGCACACACAAACACAATGAAGGAAATCGTTGGAACATTTCTGATAAGAATCCAAGCCTATTAAAAACTGCCATATTCTGGAGAAAAATGAGCATACGTTATTTCACTTGGACTTCCAGAAGTCAGCCTTCAGAGGTATAACAACATCATTCTTTGATGTTACATACAACATCCTTTCTATCACATCATCAAGCCTTAGAAAGCAGACCAAACATGTTTCTTGCACTATTTTGTGAGGTTTAACAGGAAGTGCTAGGATTCAGACTTGGACTCTGCAATTGTTCGTTTACTCTTTATTTATTTAAGAAGGAAGAAAACTCTTAAGTAGGGAATCTCATTTCAAAGATACCCTGGCAAGGCATTGCAGTAGTTTCATATGCTCTATCTGTTATAAAGCATGTATCATGAAGATACACCTAATTAAGATAACACATTATTATCCCAATATCCCCATGTCAGTTTTGGCATGGAAGTCAGGAATGAAAAGTATCTAACAGCTGATTGTGTCACTCTTCTTGTCAAGATGGCCAATTATCTGAGGAAACTACAAATTCTAAATATTGGGTGAGTGACATGAAAGGAACTGCAGCTCCAAAGTAGCTGCAAATGAACAGAAGGAACATTAAAAGGTGATGCAACTGGCAAAAGCATTCAGGGCAGGACTCTCCTAAACTGAATGGATAAAATAGCTACACAAAGAGACAAAGGGGGAGTGAGGATTAAAGAACATGAAGCATAATTTTTTGTTTACTCTAGAAAGATTTAGGCTTATTTCTCCTGCGTTAATCCACCAAAAGTACCTGCTCTTTTTTTTTTTTTTTCTATTTTCTTTCCTTTCTTTTTTTTAGCTGATTTTATTTGTTGTTTTGGCCAATATCCAATGCAATCATTTGCCTGACTTCAAATAGTGTTGTGCTTTTTTAAACTTGTAAAAAAGAGTATTCTGCATATAGTGAGCTAGGCAGTAGACAAGGACTGGGCCATCATATATCAGCAATCATTTTAAATCAACCAAGCCTTCATCTTACACAATAAAATCTCAGAGTTACAGGGTTGTTTCAGGTTAGGCAGACTAAATCATTACTGTTTACTTAATATTTCGTTCTTCAAATTAAGAGGGAGCGTTGCCTGAATTTTTGGCATTTTACCTAAAAGATGATAAAAAGGTCACTATCAAGTACTAGGCTGAGGTTTTCCAGAGCAAAAATCAAATTCTGTCTATGCTACAGCTTTTCAAAGGACACCAAGCAAATATTTAATCTCTGTACCTCAGTTTTCAAATCTACAAAACAGAGATTTCTTCTATGTCAGATCTATGTTTTGAAGTTAATACTCATTACTTAAGTTGCCAGTTATCAGGCTTTATAGGCAACATCATCAGGGTGAATGAGCAGATAGCAAGTCCATGGCCTCAACATGAAAATGCCAAGGCAGCTGTTAATAGATTGTAAATGCAAACTTTATTTTACAGGCCTGCAGAAAGGCTAGATTTTAGAAAAGTATGAAGACTTAAAATCAGATTTGTATTTCCCTACAAGCTGGCTTGCTACTAGGCAGACTTTCAATTTCAGAGGAGCCTACTACACATATAAATGGCAGAATAAGTATGTGATCAGTCTTTCCATTCACACACCAGTTTTCCCCATGCCTATATTTGATTTCGACATTTAACAACACTCTGCACTTGCCTAAAAGCCACCCACATGCTGCAGTGTGGCTGCATACGTTTTTAATTTGGCTTTTTGGGTTAGCACACAGCCTCTGCAACACTCCAGCTTTCCCTGCAAAGGGCTCCATCACAAAGTCCTACAGCACCTGCACTATTATTTGTAAGGCCAAACAGGCCTACTTATTTTAAAAGTATCATATAATGTTGTTCTTTGGAAGAAACTTTTCGCACTTCGGGTATGAAATAAAACCACTACCACAGACTCTATAAACCTTCCTCCATCTGTGTTATTCATGAGCTACAGTGCCCCAGGACCCTGACAATGCATGGGAGGATCATAATGTCCAAGGCTTTTGTTGAAAGTACTGAATTCCATTTATTTAATTAGGCAAGATTACTGTATAGTGTACCATTGAAATTAACTAGAGCAGCTCTTCAAAAGCAGGAGGCTGGACAGTAAAAACAATCAATGTGCTGACAGACTCTACCCTCTGACATGAAAACCAAGTAATCACAAAGGCACTCTGGTATTGCCATCAGATATTGCTGTCAGCTCCCTAATCTGCACATCTAAAAATAGTTTTCAAGTCCTTAATGTGCTTCCCCTCCCCTTTTTTCTTCTTTGCTTGCTGAGTTCAGATGAAGCCTTCAAACTTGTGCCAAAGGTGTTTATAGCTTTGATCAGACCTGGCAGAATCACCATTGCCCAGAACTTACAGCAAAGGCACAGCGAAAAGGAAGAGGGGAAGTTGATCGTGATCCTCTGGTAAGAAACAAACATACATACCCCATTTTCATCTCCATTTTTTGCATGAACTTAGCAGACTTCTGTGTTTGATTGAGTAACTTTGCATTCTTGTGATCTAACTTAGCAATCTCTCCACAACAGTGCCAGAAGGAAAAGGCTCTTCAACAATCTTTCAAACTCATATCAGTTATTTTGAAAGTGCCAGCAGCAAGGCTGTCACAATATTAAGGCAGATATCACTAGCTCAGTAATTAATTTATGAATTAAATGTTTCAGGTCTCCATTCACCTTTAACTTTCCTTTCTCTAAGCTGTTGCACCACATCACTACTGAAGGCAAGTACGTCTCCTCTTGCTAAGGAAAATAAAAGTATTACCTTATTAAAAGAGTGTGTGAGGACTCTCTGAACACATGTGCACGCACACGCCTTGAGAGCAGTGTTTCATTAGTCCCAGCTGGGAGTGCAGATTAAAGAAAAATGCCAGAAACCATACCTACAGTCTGACATATCTATGATATGTTGCAATGCCTGATATGTTCTGTGGGAAAGGAGATCTATACGCTATACTCAGTTTCACTGAAGTGCTTGGCAGAAAGCATTCCTGACTCACAACAGTGTCTGTTCACTGGACTGGCCAGAGGGGAGTCATACCTAATAAACTGCCATAAAATACACATACACACACCACTTTGGATCATTGATTTCACTGCTAAAGGATGTTACTGTGTATTACAGCTTTAAGTTTTCAACTTTGTCATATTTTCTAAACTCTGATCTCTTCAATTTACTTTCAGTTATGTGACATTCCCCTTTAGCAGAGCGAAAGCATGCATTAGCTAAACAATGTGGTTTGGATTTAGCGTTCCCATGCATCATTGTGAAAATGTTTGTCTCAGCAATAGTGTCATTATTGTTACTGGGAACAGCTGCTCTACTATGTCTTCTGATTGAGGAGAGCAGAGCATCTCCCTTCCCATACCACCTCACAAGCAGGGAATCTAAACAGGACCATTTAGTAGAAGTAGTTCATGAGCACACACTGTTCTGTACCTGGCTTCCTCCTACCACAAAAGGAAGCAGAAAGTGCAGGAGCGCAGCAGAGAATAGCAACAAAATAAGTATTTCCAACAGAAATGAAGTTTGGCTCCCTCCTCTGGCAGTTCTTCTGGATCTGGACCGGGGACTAACCTGAGGCAGAAATCCTCTCCACTCAGGTGCAGCTTTCTGGCAGTTCAGCTCCATTAGATATGACATCCTTTGAGCAAGAATTGGAGCAGGGAGTTTGCTGCTGATCAAGCGGATGTTTAATATCTCCCTTGGGTTTCTGAAGTGGAAAGATGTAACTGTCAGCATTCTTGCCAGCGCTCCCAGCCCCACTGAAGTCAGTTTCCACATCCAGATCTACAAGAGCGCTGGAGTCCCGCCGGGTTCTCTGGGAGCATCCCAGCAGCAATGCTGTGCTCTGCAGGCCTGTGCAGCTTGGCTCAGGCCAGCTGGCCATTTTTAAGGAAAGCTTACAAAACACATTTGTGTGATTACACAGAGCAGCACGCTTTAGTTCACCTTTCAGAACAAGACCTTCAGAGGTAATAAGGTTTTATGTTAAGATGGGTTGAATCTGTTTGCCAGGGTATTAGACCTTTTGAAAAGTCTTTGGATGGGAAGCCGTGTTTTCAGTCAGTAGGCGTTTCTGCAAGTCCAACCTCTAGTAACATTTTAGCTACGTGAAGACCACAGCTTTTGGATATATTTTATCTTTTGAAAGGATATTAGATTCTCAACTTTGTCCTGAAAATTAAGTGAACTGTGAACTCTTCATTTGTATCAAACAAACTCAAGTAAGGCACTCACATAGTCAATACACTCTCACGTAGCATATTCACAACGTGCAGTCATAAAACCATAGAATGGTTTGGATTGCAAGGAACCTTAAAGATAATCTAGTTCCAACCCTGCATAGGCATGGACATGTCCCATAGACCTGGAGATGTCAAAGACCCATCCAGGCTGGCCTTAAATGCTTCCAGAAATGCTTAAATGCCAGTTGGGGCATCCAACTGTGATAAAACAGTTTAAACAAACATGATAAAATACAAGGATTTTTGACTTTGCCTTCAATATTTTATTCAAATTTCTTTTTGGCTTCAAAGTACCTATTTCAATTGACCACAAATGCTGAAGTTTGAGTAAACTTGATGGGTGGGAAGAGATGGGGTTTTCTAGGTGAAAAAATAGACACAAAATGCAGACACAATGCCAAAAATATCACATCCCCTACAGAAGTAGCATAAAACCAAGTTTTACCCATTTCTGCTTAGGCAGTTATATTCTGTACAGTCTGCTTACCAGCAGAGATATCGTGGTTTCTGCATAATTATTTTATCCCAGTCAAATTAAATCAAGCAAAAAAAAATTCCCTTCAGCTAAAAGATAGACAATCAGAATGCAGAGTAATGGCTAACAGCTGTGTAGGTAAGAGTACAGAGGCAAACACAGGGAATCCAACCCTCAGCCTGACAGGAGGAGAGGTACGTATGTTACAGATCTGAGAGCCTCAGGCGTGAACAAAATGGCTTATTTGTTATGGTAAAATTCCCAAACAGGCTACTCAGTGGTATTTGTCAGCCTAGTAGTTTCTCCAGGAAAATTGTCTCACAGCTGTGTTCAAGGCAGAAATTAAGATTGCTGGGCAGCATTCCAGCTTTTGACTCTCTTCACCGTTTTTCCTCAAAGGACATAGAGGAGACAGATCTTGGTGTAACAAGACATCAGCATGCACCTGCTTTATTTCAATGGACACCAGGAGGATTTAACCACAGTACAGAAAAGCTGCTCCCCAATTTTCCTTGGCAAAAGTGAAGGCAAAGGCAAAAAGGCCACCAACACCAGGACAGTCCCTGGGAGGAACATGGTATTCATCAGTCACAAATATTCAGGAAACCCACATAAAACAAGGAATAAACAGCATTACAGAAAAAAACCACCTAGGTGGAGAGCACATTGTCATCCATTACATATGCCTGTAGAGGGAAGCAATCAGAGGATGCAAAGCATGGCAGCAAAGGTGTTGCTGCTGACCATGGAGTATCATCACCCTCCATGTTATATCCCAGATGTGTCTACAGACAGGGAAAAGAAATTCATTACCTACAGCTTTTCTCCTCAAATCCTCCATGTCTTCTGGTTTTACTGTGCTTTACATTATGAAGTAACCTCTGGCAAAGAAGATGGAGCAGCAAAACACAAGTGATGATATGTCTAATCTCTTCATCATGTCAAAGAACCACTTCATTGCCCCACAATGGCCCTGCACCAGTACATTGTAACATATGTGGAAATGAAAAAAGAGCTCTCTTTTCAGATTTGGTCTTACAGAAATTAGGCAGAAGCATAAGTCTTATCTTTTCCCACTGGAGGAGAATCTGGAGCCACAGTCTAGAGCAGCCAAGACAAAAGAGAGCCAAGGGACCTCCCAACAACTCCTCAATACGCATTTACAGCCTCATGCTGTTTCTCTGGCAGAAACAGCCTGGGAAGGAAGGCAGTGGTCCTATCCTCAGGTCACTCTGAAGAATGAATTCCACCTAACCAGGAGGGCATGTCATTGAGGGCATGACAGTTATAGCTCTCAGCGGACTCAGGGCTAACACATTCATAACAGCTCAGCTCAGCTGCAGTCACTGGGGGGCAACAGGGGAGGCATTTCAGCTGCAGTGCAAAAGAATAGGCTGTTTTGTTCTGATGTGCAAGTATCATCACTACTGTGGGAGAAATGAAGGGGGCCAGCCAGTCTCTCAACTCTCTACACTGCACACAGTAAGTCAATCATCCCCATCAATGCATCAAGTTCACCAGCCACACGTTCCTCAAACTGAACTCTGCAAGGGTTTCCCAGGCATGCACAGAGCTCTGACTGTGGCAAAGTGTCAAATGTATTACTCTAAGGAGATCTTTGTTTTGGAAACTTGCTTCTCAGCTACAGCTTGCTTCCTCTTTAACAATTTTAAAGCCAAGAAGTTTTCTTTAGTAGTTGCTTTTGTTTTTGTTTTCTACTGCTTGCTCAGCTGGGGAAGATAACAGCTTCAGATTTAGGTCACCCATGGAAAAACATGTTTGGTGATCTCATCTTGATCCCCAGTGGGTAACCATCCAGATCACAAAGAGTAGGAGAAAAATCTAGCCCCACTAGACAGATCTGGAGGATCTGGGGGAGAGGGGGAGGCACGTCTGTGTTTTTCCTTAATAAACTTGGAACATCTATGTGTTTGCTATAGGCCAACACCAAGGTGCATTTGTAGGCCCATGCAAATTCCAGCCAAAATCACTTGGCCACCATCCTTGCTTTTGTAAGAACTGGCATTGACCTTTTCTCTTCAAAGGGTCAGAATCCTTCATACGTGTTTTGAAACATAACAGCAATTCATCCGTGTACAGTAACTCTCATTGCTACAGTTTCCAAGTGTGGCCAGGTACTGAATAACTTTTACATTTGGACCAAATTTACAGTGTTTAATCTATACTTACTTCATGAGAAAAAAATGGTACAAAAAAACATATAAATGAGAAACTTTATTAAAAAATTATGAGCTCCCACTGCCTTCATGCAAGTTTAGCAGATTGTTTGTTTCTTTCCCTTCATTAGCTTGTTACTCCATTCTTTTGAACCTAATAACAGCATTTTTGTTCCAGAGGGGGAAAAAACCAACAACCATATTTGAGAATCAATAATTACATCCAAGGCAACTCTCAACAAAAACATCATGGCAATTATTTTTTACATCTTCCCCAAGCCGCCACCTTTTTAAGATATGTCAGGCAAGCCACATATCCTCCACTTTAACATTATTGGTGTACGAGACGGGTAAATAACTTATCATTTTCCTGCTGTGGTCATGTCATGTCCATATGGGATTTCCTTGGGTCTCACAGGGTAAGAGGTTGAACAGCACCCTTCTCCTTTGAGGAGTTCACAGCATTTGTCATCTTGGTCTTAAGAGTTACGTGCTGCAAGAGCTGTAATTTTATGAGTAAGATTATTTTATGAGTAAGATTATGGAAAACCTAAACCCTAACTGCTTCTGGTCATGAATACAAATTCCATGACACATCACATTACTGGAGATTTGTTTCAGAGGATGACTGCAGAGCATTCCCTTCCCGGTGTTGGTGAGAACAGCAGAACAGCAAAGTCACCTCTGGTCCCTGCTGGGGACAAGGCACTCAGAATTAATCATGAAAGTCCTCAAGCTGCTGGGCAAACACTGTGGCAAGAAGGGGTGTTATCAAGCACCCCAGAACACAATTCTTGCTCCCAGACAACCTCTCTGTATGTGTTTCACTGGAGTGAGGTACCAACTAGCCAAAAAAGCTATTTGATTCTTTTTTGTCAACCATTTATAATATTATCTTGATTATATTCAAAACAGTCTAACAACAGCTCATTTATGCTAAAAGTGACAGGGAAACAAACTTCTTCCTTCATCCCTTTAAAAAGGTACCAGCAGAATGTGTCATGAAAGAGCTCTGAGGATCGGGATAACCACAAGCCTACCAGAATTTTCAGGAAGTATCAGCTCTTCTCTACAGGCACATCTCTTTGGAGCCTTCCTTTCCCCCTTTTTGCTTCCTCCAACACCAATTTGCTCTGCGTTAGAAAGCACGATGGTATTTACATGAACTCTGCATATGCCTCAGCAGCCTAGGCTTGTAAAGAGAATTTTAAAGGAACTTTGGCTGTAGCTGTTGCTAGTGTGCTTTCTAGTTTTACTACTGTGAACAGCTGAGAACTAAAAAGGCACACTAGTTTATGCTCTATAATATCTTCAGACTGGAGACTATTACTCAGAAAGTTAGGTTTTAGGGCCTTAGCACATTTTGTATTAATTAGGTTTATGATAACATCACTGTGAGAAAACAAGTATATGTATCATACACAAGTATACAATAATGCACTTATTGATGTCATTACTCCTGCAGGCCACTGAAACCCAAACAATTCCCACTGTACAATTCTCATTGCAGGCAGATATTTGTCATCCTAAAAGGTTTATACAAACTGTTTCACTTGTCACTGAAGGAAGTTCACAATTTTTATTAAATATTCACTCAGCTGCTGGCAGTTCATCCTTGAAAATTTGTTATAAAGTAGGCAAGTGGGGAAATCCTAATCGAATCTCCACCAATGATGCACAGATAGTTTGTTCCACCATCCACATTGACAGAAAAAAATACTTTTATCCTTGTTGGCTTACAGGTAGCTCCAAGTGCCATGCAGTTAAGGTGATAAAACAGGAACTCTGTACAAGAAAAGATGTAGAATACTACAGCCAGGACTACAGGACAAAATGAACCATGAAAATTATAAAAAATTAAAATATTACAAAACAAAACTGGCCATGTGTTTTTCTTACATTTGTCCTGTCTTATTGTTGTTGGAAGCAGAATTCATAGGGTTTTGCTGTGTGAACTCAAATGCAGTAGGGGTGCATATGCATCTTCTTTCCTCTAGGATACTCAAGGTGGAAATTAAGTCACTGCCTCTCCCACTCATGACCCACCACTCAAAGGACAGTCTTCATATCCCTTCTGAAAAGGATGAATTCGCTCTTGCTGTCATATGAAATACAGTACCACAAATACTTCATTTATCAGGAGATTTTATATGCCTTTTGAGAGTGCCCCATATGGCAAGGATTCCTTTAGTCTGATTCTTGTTTACCCTAGCATGTTACTTCCAGTGACTTTGTTGCTTATCTTGTCTGTAATATGATTTATGTTAACTCATTTCCTGTAAAAGCATACACTAATAAAATGAAAAAAAAAATGTGGAGAAAGAGCGGGCCAGCTTTGAATTGGCATGGGAAATGTCATGAGTAACTGGATTCAAATCCTTTTAAATTACTGTTTCAGTGAACCTTTAAAGCTCTGAAGGGCATTTTTCCCTTTTTCTGCTGTTCCCATAAGATCATTTCATAGTTGCTGTTTCCATAAATTCCTCATGCAATAGATGACCTTGTGATAGAAAGGACCTGGGTCCTTTCTTTAAAGGACACCTGCTTTTCCTGCTAAAGAAGGTAAGAACAAGTTTCATATATGTCCCAAATAATCTTCACAAACAGATGCTTAAAGAAAAAAAAAAAGTCTGATAAATGGCCAGAAACATTGCATGACATCAATTTGATAGCATCTTTACCTTTTAAATGTTCCCTGGAACACCTCTGCATGTTCTGGCTTGGGCCTGCAAACCACTGGGAATCGGCTGTGGCTTGTGTTTGCAAGAAGTCAAGCCAAGGAGGCAATGTTTTCCTTCAGGTGGAGGGCTCTGACGCCAGGCTACATGGCGTCCCTGCCTGAGAACAGTTCCAGGTTCAACCTGAAAGACACAAAGCAGACAGCCAAAGGATTACTTAGTAAACAGGAAATGGCGTACTGCACCACGTTAGCATTTGACGAGTTTATAATGTGTTAGTAAATTACTTCAAGATGGAAATCAATCTGCTTTATTTGCAAATGCAAAAAAAAAAAAGTAATTACCCAATAAAAGTGCTTATCAAGCATTGCCTTGCTTTGTGTGAGATACGTGATAAACTCTACCATATGCATGACTTGGTCATCCTAGGCAGGATGTCGTAAGACCCATTTATCAATTTGCATGACTTCTCCTGTTAAAAAAAGATTTTTAATCTGAGCTGAAATCCTCTGGAATTCTGGATGATATCAAATAGATTAAAGTTAAGCACTTTGGAGAAATTCAGGCCTACGATTATCTTTGCAATAGGGTTGGTTTTTTGCAGTGGTAGCAGCTAGAAAAATTGCCCTTTCAAAGATAGCTCACAAATCATATACAGATTCTTCCAGTATTTTCTAACAATTTTCAGGTTCTAGGCAAAGTTTCAGGAAATATGAACATACAAAATTGAAAACCACATGTACCCACTATTTCTGACAGTTGGGTAAAATGGAAAATAAAGATACTTTCTGCAAAATTTAAGAGTCATTTCTATGGAATTATAGTAGACCAGAATCTTACAAGTGAAATCAATGAACTGCTCTAGTTATAAGCTTGTTTTATAGTTTCTATTTTCAAAAAAACCCATTAATTATTCTGACTATCATCTGGACACACCATAAGCCAGAACCTCCTGGTCAGACACAGGCTGACACAAACCACAGGCAGAGACAACTGGAGCATACATTTGCCCACATCCTGTTTTACCAATGGTACCTTTCATCCCTGTGGTAGAAGTAACTCTTTCCATATGTTATTAATTATTGTCCTCCCTCCTGACAGACACAAGGTTGTTTTTTTCAAGCCAATTATTCTGATGGTTTGTTATATGACCACCTGCCCAAGAGTAAATAAGCTGAGAAGACAATGCACTTCATACATGGCACCTACAAAGCTGAGACAAGTTTCTTCTTCTAAACTGGGATGGATTTAAATGAAGCCCAAAAAAGAATAGTCTTGTGTGCACCAAAACACGTCATACCCATACCCAATTATATGAAACAGACTGCAGGCAATGAAAATTTGGAACATCATCTTATTACAGAGCCACATTTCAAGGGACCAAGAACACCAATTTATGGAGAAAATTAACTTCTCTGAACTGCGTTTTTTCCTGAGTTAAAATGAGCAGTAATTTACCCTGCAAATCAAAGTGGCTGGGTGCAGAATTTAGTATCAACTATGGAAAACAAAACTTAAAAATCCCCAAGAGATGGGGCTTTATCATTCTTAACCTCATGGAGTGCTATCAATTAATGAAGTGCAAGTGGTAAAACTCAAAGGAACCATAGATGCTGACAAGCTGCTGTCAGAACTGTGCCACTGTGGGTGCCTGTTGTGTAAAACACTCCACCAAAGGAATTTCATTGTTCCTATATGAGTAGATTCCTGTTCATCCTCTGCCTCTTTTCCATTTCCATAGGCCAGATAAAAACCTATATTTGCCTGCCTTAAGCTTTGTCTAGAAATATATTAGACCTAGCATAGTGAACACAATGTGAAAACATGATTAATGAAAATAGCTACTTCCTGAATCACGTGAATTACGTACAAACCCCAAATGGTTTTTAAGTAAGAGTAATGTGAATACTGTTTCATTCCAGCAATTTCTAAAGTGTATTTCTTAGCAGGGTGTAGATTTTCAGTCTTCACGACTTCACAGTTTTTCTCTGTTGCACGGAAAGCAAATATTCCGTGTTATTGCAGAAACCTATGAAATATTCTTAGGTTTTGTCAAATCAGCCACTTATAAAAATGTGGGGGATATCCCATTATATGCTTCTTGGTTTTGTCTGGGATCATGAAGTGTGTGTATTGCCTACATCCACTATACACCTTGCATTATCATCAGTGTGCTTTTGCAGGGGTAAGAACACACTAAGGACTGTGCTGATTCACTGCTCATCATCAGTGACATTTCTTTCATAAAGTCTTCTGTCTGTCGGTGTAAATAACTTTGCTTTGGTGGTGTAGGAAACAAGCAGGCAAAAGAGCTGTTTTATGAAAGATTGTTACAGGGCCAAGGCATCTTTAAAAAGAATTGGCTAAAGAAAGCCTTTACCAATATATTGCTTCTCAGGTAAACACCAAGACAAACTGTAGTTGCACCTGTAAGATCATAAAAATCAAAAATGGTTCAAGTCAGAAGCAATCTCAGCAGTTCTCTTGACCAACCTCCTGCTGAAGGTGGACTCAACCACGAGCTCAAACCACGTGTTTGGGCATTTCTCCTGTCAGGTCTTAAAGACTTCCAAAGGATGACGGCTGTGCAACCACCTTGGGCAGCCTGCGCTACTATCCCACTGTCCTCATAGTGGGGAGGTATTTCCTCGTATCCAGTATGAACTCATTTCAACTTGTGCCATTTTTCCTTGTCCACCATGCCCTGTTCTGGAGACCATGGCTCCATGTCCTCAATGATAGCCAGTAATTATGGGGGTGAGTAGGAGGGGACACACTGTTAGGGACCTCCAAAGCCACCACATCTCCAGGATGAGCAAGCCCCAGTTGTGCAGCCTCACAGCATCAGTGGTCCAGCCCTGACCATTCCAGTTTGTCAACATCTGCAATTCTGTTGAAAGCACACTCCAAGTCATTTATGGAAATGTTAAACAGGCCAGTTCTAGTGATAGACCCTGCAGTGCTCCCCTTGTTAGGCCTCCAGGCAGAACATGACCCATTAAGCAGCACCCTCTAAGGCAAACCACCCCACCAGGAATTTTACCATCTGGTTGTTCAGCCTTTAGACTGAACACATTGGATACAAGAATATGGTGCAAAACAGTGTCCAAAATCTTGCTAACCTTCACAACCAGAGGCTTGCCCAAATGCCTCACAAAAGGACACTTTGCTCATCTGGTGAGTGCCACTGCTGCTGCATGTTTGTGTTGATGCAACAAAGGCCTTGGTTACAAAATGCAATTTCAAGCAAGGACATTTCATTTACCATGCTGAAAATGCCTTTTTATGGAATAATATAGGGTACTTACATTTGGATTTTATCAAGTAGGTCTGTCCTCCTTTAATAAATTTACCTCAAATTTCAAAAGAAAGACACAGAGCTGTAGCCACACTACAGAAATAGATCCAGTGTATATTTTTCTTTTATAGGACATGTGAGAACATTTTCTCCCAAAACATTATTCACTATAGTAGCATAATGTGTTAAAGTATTACAGCTATTTCACCAAAGTTATCATATCCAAGTTTCAGGTTGTTTTCAAGACCACGTCCATGGGACTGGATATAACATAAAACAAAGACAAACTGCTTTATGATCCAACTAAAAAAGTCATTTGATAAGAAGCCAATATCCCTGAATGGCAAACTGTCTTGAAATGATTCATGAAAATGTAGTTCAGACCCTGTTGCTGTTAAATCCAAGGAAATTTTCCCACTGAAATAAATTGTTAAGGATCTAACCATAACAGATCTAATCATAACATGGAGGTTTCCTTAGACAACCTGCAGTACAAGAGAACTTTTCTTCAAATAGATTTATTCCATATTTTATGTAGGTTTCAAATTATTAAAAGGATTTAAAGGTGGGTGGGAGAGAAGCATAATCCTAATTCAAACACATGACAAGGATTAAGGTGCATGAGAACACAGGCAAAACTGCTTGCTTGGATTTATTCATAGTCTTGCCTTCATCTGTTTTAGGCTGTTCCTCCCCTTTTTTTCTTTCTGCACTGAGAATGTTTATCCATTGACTTGCCACAGGCCATCCTGCTCAGGACAGCCCCAGGTTTTATTTGGCCTTCTTGTAAACCACTGTTTTACTGCCCTGATTGACCACTGCATCTTGTATAAATAGTTCTCAGGAGGATGTTTTGGGGGTTGCTTAATACTTGTGGTGGTTTTTTGTCTGAGTATGGTCAGAAGTTCGAGGAATTAAGAGGATGGGCTCATTAGCTAAGGGGAACATCTCAGGTTGGAGGATGTTAAAATTGCTTATCTGCAATTAGAGTTATTCTGTTCTAGTCACTACTATTCATGCATTTTCTGAGACTAAAAGGTTCTTTTTTTATATATACCTTTAATTTTGCTGGAAAACAGAATATTCACTTTAGTATTGAACAAGCCACACTGCTATGATGACCTGTAGTTGCTACTGCATTATAAATATATATAAATTTATATTAGCTTTCTTACTATCTATCACCTTTAAGGTTACGCCGTTGTGAACAAACTCACAACATCACAGGAAATTGCTTACATTTAAATACAAATTCTTTTTTTCCTTTCCTTAAAAGTCATAAAAAAGATTTCTACATACTTGTCACAGGCCCACCAATTTTCTTTTCAACAAGACATTCAGTGAAAACAAACTATGAAAAAACTTATCCAAAAATTGCATGCCAATATGGATCTCACTATGTAACAGAATAGTACATATGTACTGCAAAAATGTTAATCATGTGCAGATGACTGAATTTCGTAGTTTTGCGAGTAAGTTCTGTGAAAAAAGAGGGTTTTTTAGCATGTTCATAGAATACCATTGAGATCAATAAAGGGAAACAGAAAGGCCTATAAGACCTCCTTACACTGGCAAAGAACACCACTTTAATTAAATTTAAAATTGATTTCCTCCACTCAGTGCTAGCCCATGAAATAGACACATTTAAGCTGATTTAAAGTTAAATTAAACCTATAAAATCCCTGTGTCCTTTGATGTAAGTGCATGCATGCAACTGATGTGCTTTTGTTTAATTAGCTCTATTGAAAATCACTCTTCAGTGGAACTTTGCACGGCAGATCAGGCCTACGACTCCTTGCTGTCTCTATTTTAGTTGAACACTAAACTAAGTGAGAAATCCTTATGGTTCATTCAGGAGCCAGAAGTTTTGCAGGGTTCAGACTCCCTTCAGAACATCTACAAATATTTACATTGACTGTAAGACAACAAGCTTCCCAGCATCCCCTGATCCTGGCTCCCTCAATATCCTTAAAGGAGGGGACATGGAACTATTCAGTCTAAAGGCCTTTTGGTAGAACAGCACTTACTGTGAAATGTGTTGTTTGGGTTAGCTGAATGTCTCCCTGTCACTTACTTCCCAGAGAGGATTTGAAAGTTATGTATGTTTAGCAACTACTGTACACTAAAGAAAAATGGATTTCCACAAGATCTCATAATCTGCTGGTAAATTGTCTCTCTCTAATGCTCGAAAAATTGCAAAACAAGAAAGAAACGAAGGTCAGAGATAAAAAGGTCTTTGTGTTTGGATTGGGGCAAGGAGGGCGAGCAGTGGGAAAAATGGGGAAAATGTTGAATGTTTGGAGATTTCCTTCCAAGAGTTTGCTTTTCTGTGCCTTTACCTTTTTTTTCCTTCATTCTTATGAAGTTTTTCCCACCAGCACCATCAGTATAAAATACTACTAAGTTAGTAGCTTCTACCCATTTTGTATAGATGCAGTTGTTTATGCAGGGGCATTTAGCTACAATAAATGAATTAGGATGTGCATGTGACCTTGGGATACAGGTAAAGGATCTTGGAAGTGGATCCACATGCTTGAACTATACAAACAGCAACTTAACCAGTACAGCCTCAACTCACCACATGCAAAACCATAGGTAAAAACACAAAAGTTATAGTTCTTGACTAAGTTTTCACACTACAAGTCCAAAAACAAATTACAAATTGTAATTAGCAGCCTTCATTAGCCATGTCAGTATCTAGGGGAGTACAGGCATCTAAATATTCAGAGCTATTGACAGTGCCTGCTCACTGCTTCCACCCAAACCTGAAGGCATCTAAACTCAATTGGTGTTTCTGTCCAGAGCTGGGCATTTCTCCACATGATTAATAGCTGGTATGGAAATGTCTCATTTCCAACAAGCAGCTGTCTGGCACACATCTGCTCTCACCAGCTCTGCAAGTCCAACACAAGGTGCTGTACCGTGGCCATTGAAACAGAAGTGGCATCCAGCAGACATGACCCATAAAAGCCCACTTTTGGTAGAAACATCAGAGAATCCAAAATGAGTTCTCACCTCAGCTGTGGGGATTTTAAGCCCTCACCTGGAGTCTCCAAGAGACAGGGGATGATGCAGCATCCAGGCTCTCAGGGGGCTAGGTGCAAACACCCTCCTGCCAAGGCTGCTCAGACAAATGCACAGGAAAGAAGGATTCCTGCAAGTAATGCCAGCTCAAGAGAGAACATATATGAATGTGTCTAAGTGTACACAGACAGAAGGATCCACTGTCAGATTAGCTATCTCGATGTCTAATGGGCTAACCCTGGAACACATTACTGATTATTACTGTATTAAGAATGACAAAGATTGAATATTATCCTTGTATTTTCCAAGTTACTATCTAAGCCTGTACTAATCTCTTCCAAAAACAAAGGAGTTAAGCTTGTGTTAAATCCATCTGCCCTGGCATTATAACCAACCAGAGGCAAAGAAAGTCATTTCTCAAAATGACACCAGTACAAGCTATCTAAATTCAAAGAAATATTTCAAACAAACTTCCATAGGAATGGAGAAGAGAGAAGCAAGGAAATTGAGTGGTAAAATAAATGCCTCATGATCTTGCTTATAACCAAACAAACAGGGAAATGCATCTTCTCTGGACAGAGCATTGCAGAGCAATTTCCAAGAGAAATTCGGAAAGTACTAAGCTAGCTTTTGCAGTTTGAGTGCAAAGACATGATGAGTTTCTTGCAAACACATGCCAAAAAACCTAATCCAAACTGGAAAGAAGAAAGGAAATCTCCTGTGAGACAGTTTTTATAAAAGCTTCATTCAGGGCCTCCACCCTCATGTACTCCACCAGCCACCTTGGTTTTTCCACTCTCTCTGGTCCAAGAAAGCACCAACTAGTATATTAAAAATTCTGGCTATAAAATGTTTGGGAATGGACAGTAACAGCTGTATATGTTTTAATAATCAGGCACAGATTATCAGCTGATGTTTTAGTCAAAATGGGTATCGAGATTTAGGTCTAATAGATTACAAAACAATAAACTAAAGTAACACAGATGGAAAAAAATAATGACAAATATTTCAAATTTCTCAGTCCCTCTGAGAATCAGACACTTTGTAGTGGAAAAGTGTAGTCAGGTTATTAAAACACAACATTAGTTACCTAGAGATAGAGATTACACCCTGTTCCCAGTCCAGTTTAGGGGTTTGACATTTTTAGAGATAATAGAGGGTTTTGACATTTTTAACCAGAATTTCAAGCAAAAGCACTTCTCGTTCCAGCTGTACAATCAGCTTCCTTGGAAAAGGCATTTAACCCCTCAAACTTCAGCATTCCCATTTCTAAAAGAAATATATCCCTCACATCTCTTTCACATTAGGAACCATAATTAATTTTTCATAAAAATACTTTGAGCTACAAATTTCTACAAACCTTCATCATTTTAAAAAAGATTCCTTTAACTAACCTCCCTGCTTTCTATATACCATTTGTGTGCAGCACATATTTTTTCCTCAGTTATGACTTACGGCAAGGACCCTCCACTGTAAGTGCAGAATGTGTCAAAAATAATGCCCTGGATGCTGGTATTCCTTTCTGCTCTTCCAGGAAATAAGTGGCTGTCTCTCTGCACCTGACAGCGTATTTGTAATGAAATGTGGTTGATATATGCATCCACAATTCTGGGAACAAATTTTTTGCGTGTGTCTTGCTTTCTCCTTCCTTCTTTCTCCCCAGCACCAGGATTCAGCTTCCTCAGGCTTTTTCTGTGTCACTGGCTTTCATGTCCCATTCACCAACTGTCAGAACTCCGTGTACTGAATGGCAGCAGCTAATAAAACTATGTTCATCTCTTTATGGCTTTTCATAAAACTACTCCACTCTGTGTCTTTTCTTTTTTTGCCTTATTTCTGCTGTCACTCTGTGTACACACAGTGTCACGAATAAAAACCTCCCTTGCGATTGTGTGAAATAGCATTTAACACCTTCACAAAACTGATATTTCTAAAATGGTTATTTCATTTCTCAAACATGTTGAAATTCATTGAAGTATTTTGTGCCATCTGTTTCTTCTTTTTGAATAAATAACTCTGTTCATCATGGCAACCATTATGACAAGCTACCAATATTTATGAGGATGTAGCAACACTCATAGGAACAGAAAAAGTGACACATATGTGAACAGCAAAAAGACTATTTCAGCTTAAGGTGAACTTGGAAGGAGTCCCTGGTGCCAGAATGAAGATGATATCCTTACATGCAGCTCAGGAACACTGAGGTGTAACTATTACGTCAATGGATGTCTGTATTCCCACACCCAGCAAGGACCCCCAGGGGATTCCAGCCTGCCTCAAATCAGACCCACCATTTCTTGAAAGAGTTCAAACGGTTGTTCAATGACATCTTCATGAGATCAGCCGCACAGCTGGCTTTCTGGTGAGGTTGGCTGGCTTTAAGTGGAAACTGTCAGTGTCTGCCAAATGGTGGCCAGACACCAGAACAGACTCTCCAATTAGTGGAATACCCCATTTGATGGCTGGATGTGATTTTCCTGTGTGCGTTAGTGCATGCTCCACCTGTGTGCTACCACATCTGAAGGCTGCGGTGATGCCCTTGCAGGGAGCCTGTCGTCCCAGGTGAACCAAGAGGGAGTCAGGCAGTCTCCTCCTCCCTGAGCCAGCAGAAGCCGTTTCAAGTTTCCCACAGCTGAAAATCACTGTGTGCAGGTTTTACGTAAGGGCCTGTCAGAGCCTGAGCGGCTCCCTTGCTGCCCACCAGTGAGCTGTGAAACACAGGTTATTAGTTCCAGATGCTGCTTCAGTGCCTTTGCTTCTGCAGAAAGTGTGCAGAAGTCACTCCTTTGGGTTTCTCAGGACTCCCCAGAAATAGAAAACACCACCAAAAGTCACTGTGGATTTGTTATCCCTCCCTCAACATCAGGCAGGAAGTCTTGTCCATGAGCCAAAAGGGATCTGTGTTACACTCACTATGGACCTTACAGCCGATTCACAATGGACCTCACAGCAAGAGCCAGAGCCTCATATTAAGTACCAATCCACTGTCACTGCATGTCTAATACATGCAGCAGGTGTACCAGCTCCATGACAGTCCCACTCACACTCTAACAGGAACCTTGTTTTGGACAGAAAAGAGAAGCGCCTTGTGACAGAAACCAGAGGAACACGTCAGCTGCTTCAAAATTCACTGTACTTGATCTATGTTTTCATGCCTCCAAACTTTCACCCCAAGGTTTTAAAGAACTGCCTCAAACCTTTCAACCTTTTTATAGGTTTATTTCTCTCAAAAATCTCACTACAGAAAAGCCATTTTTCTTATCACTTCTTAATCATAATAGAGGAAAATACTGTAGATGCATCTTTTTGCCAGTTTATGGTACAAAATGCCCTTGTAAATTCAAACCATTTTCTTCTTATCATACTGTGATCATAATCAATACATAATTTTGGTAGAACTCACCATTTACGTTCTGCATATTTGAGGGAAAAAGGAATCCAGCTTTAATTGTTCATGAGAAAAAAATGGGCCAATAGAGAAGCTGAGCCTGCAGTTTTCAGGCATATCAGAAAACATAACTTCTTAAAGCCTGAAAACATTCCAGTGTAAAACATTTTGGGCTCATGGAAAGGTAATTGTGAAAATATACAGGCCCTGTGTAAACATTAAAGTATTTACGAGGTCCTTCAAGGATTTCAATCCGACAGATTGTTGGCTCGTCTTCACTATCCGTGTATTCGTAACTTCTATTGTATATCCTTGGTTATGAGGATTGTGCACAACTACCAGTGCACTTCCAAGGGCAGTAGGTCAGCAGTGTGCCATAGCCCAGCCTCCAGCCCTTCCAATCAAAGGAGGGTGCTGCCAGCAGGGTCTCCACACTTGCTCCTCACCTGCTGCTCCGTGGAATCCTGCAGCTCCAAACCTGGAGGGCACCAGCTATCATCCTGGACATTTTAGGAAAGGGAATGGCTAAGATTGGGAAAGGTTTATTTTAGATTGGAGGAAGGGTTATATCTGTTGGCATTTACTCTAGCATGGGAAAGGCCATTTGTTTTATTTGTTCAGAGTCTGCTCTAAAAATAAACAGTAATGCAATCTGGAATCTTGGGCTTCTTTTTATGGTTTCACCAATCTAAATAAATAACATAATTTTCATTCATGTAGTACCTTTAGGTAGTAGCTTCATTAAATAGTGAAAATGAGAGCAGGTAGAAACTCCTCTTCTAGAGTTCAGAAGAAATTTTTCCTTTACATAAGGCCTTTTGTTTAAGAAATTGACAATACTTGGCAAAGACAATAGACACTGAAAGCCACATGAGGCATGGAGGCATTGTTTTCCCCTCTGTAACTGAGAATATTGAAAAATGAATTGGTTTGGCCAAAGCAACATGAGAAAATGAGGCAGGCCTGAAAACAGAACTCCTCCTGCTTCCCTCCATATAGCCTTTCTCTCCCTGTCTCTTTTGAATATTCACAATAATACGACTAAACTGTTTGCATGTGACTTTTTTTCCAAATAGATTTGGACACTGAAATTGCCTCGTGAAAAACTTTGAAATTTGGGGTGAAATTTAACAGTAGAAAACTGTCTCTGTTCTCTGAGGATTAAAGCTGAAAAGGCCCATTTGTTCATCTTTGTAGCTCATGCAGTGTCACTGAGTTTTGAGGGGTTTTTTTTCCAAAACTCTTATAAAGAGAGAAAATCAGGTGTCCTGAAAACTGCAGAGCTAAGTAGCCTTGTTTACCACCACCTATCAGAAAAGCTTGCCTCCATAACAAATATTTGGGTTAATATGCAGCAGTAATTCTGCCCAGCTGGAAGTTTGCCTTCCATTCATGTTCAGATTAACCTTCTTCACACAGATTCATGTGCACCAACTCTTCCCTTTGTTTTGTTGCTTTTAGGAGCAGTTCTGGGTAACCTGGTTGCAAGCACAGTCTGAAAGCTGCTGTACAGTGAAGCAAGCTGCCATCAGCCCATGGCCAGGTTAAGAGGATCATGAAGGGAGACAGTGTCCCACAGAAAGCTGCTGAAGGTACAGGAGGGAGCAATGTATCTTTTCACCCATCCCACATGAGCACCACCAACAGCACCACACTGAAATCAAGGCAAGGCTGTGCTGCTGCTCTTCCATGCACAAAAAGCAGCACCTGGTTCTGCCATAGTATTTTTGTCAGGGGTTCAATTCCACTGTTTATGGCCAATACAGCTGCTTCTTGGGTAATGGGATCACACCAAACCCAAAACCCAGCAGAGGAGAATAGGCAAAAAAAGGAATAAAAATGGTTCTTTGCCATGTTTTCTTAAACCTGAAATAGGCTTAAAGCCCAAATGTAATTTTAACAAATCTCACCCACATCTCAACACCTTCTTTCCATCTTTTCTGTGGTAGCCAGGATTCTCCAAAGACAAAGCATGGTCTTGTTACAGCAGCTCCCTTTTTCCTTTGTGCAGCCAGAAAAGGATCCAACTTCCCCCACAAATACTGTAGAAAAGATGGGCTGGATGCCCTCTGATGGAAAAACTTTGCCAAGTCCACCACCTAATGATATCTGTCAGTAAGAAAGCACCAAGCAGTCATAAAATACACAGCTTCTCAAAGAGGCAAGATAGGATGCACCATGTGTTGCACCACATTGGCAAGCTGTCTTTAAGTGAATACTTGTGTCAGCAAGATGAGAAAGGAATCTTTTCATGTTGTATTGCTAGTGCAGGCCCAAACCAAAAGCACCCTCCCAAAAGCCTGGTGATTTTCAAAATCCAAGGTATCATCTAAAAAAAAAAAAATCACTAATTACCCAAATTTTATTACAGGTCAAACCAAGACCTTGGATCCCAAATAACCCTCAAACTTGGGTTGGCTCAAATTCTGGATCCAATGTCTGTGCTGTGGGCTAAGGCAAAACTAGAAGGGAGAAAGAAAAAAAAATCAGCCTTGCTCCATGGATCTTTAATATAGGGCCACCTCTGATACACTTTAGAAAAATATAATGAGACCACTATAATATATATTCCAGCCAAAATTCTTGGCTCCCAAAACCAGCTTTATATGGTATGCAATACAGAAACACCCAGGAGACACTATAAGAACTTTGACAAGGCTAATATTAAGCTAGAACAAAACAGAACTACTGGCACCAACTCCACTCAGCTCTTAAGTAAACTTGTCCCATTAAAAAGTAGCCTGTAAGATATTTTCTCTCTGAAGTGTATAGTAGCTTATAAAAAGCAGGAAGGGTTGCCAAGTCATAGATGTGTTCAAGTACTCCTTACCCTCATTAAGGAACATTCCCTGGCAGCCAGCAGCTTTGAGTGTTCCAGTGAACCAGATTTTATAAGGGGGGGTGTTTACAGTGGTGTGCAATGTAGCTGGAAATTGTAGTGCACTGTAGCAGCCCTGTACTAGATACAGCTGTGTTTGGAGCCTTATCATCCAGAGCACAGACTAAAACAGGCAGGGTGATCAATGAGGTTCCAAAAGCTTAATGAGTATTAAGAAAACAAATCTTAAGCCTCCCTGCCCCATAGGAAGCAGAGCGTCCAGAGATGACAGTGCCTAAATAGAGATTAGGCAGTGAAATACCACTGAAGATCCAGGTCTCAGTTCCACCAGTTTTGTATGTAACAGTATTTACAGAGATGTCTTCACAGTCAGCATGTAGATAATGTAGCTTCTCAGTGTACCTGTTGACTTCTGCAGCAGTTGGAAATCACACTCCTTTGTGGAGCTGGACCTTAATGCTGCCCCCCACCTTGTTCATCTAAGGGCTGTTTTAGCTTCTCCATTAAGAGTGTAATGTATTTTCTGCCTAGGGATATTATCCAGACCTGTAAGAGGAGCCAACAAACACAGAAGGTCTTATCATCCTTAACACCGACGAGGAACTAAATAAGAGAAGATCCACACTTTGACAGTACCAGTGGTGAGGACCTAAAATCACGTGTTCTCTTGAGTCTGTCACTTTTGCTGTCTTGCTACCAACCAGGTGCTGTTAACCAAAGGTTTTTCAGTTTCCATTGAAGAAGGATCCAAATTTATGTGCCATTTAAGCAAGCTGTTAGTTATCTGAATCTTTCACTCTGCTTACACAAATATAATTTATCACCTGTTTATAAATACATGCTAGCTACCAGTTCCTACATAGCTGACCCCTGTCCCTGTTTTGATTTGGGGAATTCAGCAATGCACAGTTTATATATTTTGTGATCTTTCAGAATAATACTGAACAAAGAAGATGCAGAACCTGGCACAAATGTAACTCTGTCACCCACGCTTTGCCAGAGCATCAAACCCTCAACCAAGCTGACAAAACCAGAGGAAGAGAACAGTCTCTGCAAAATGACATCTGGGTGTAGGCATTTTAAGACAAAAATACTACTAAAGTGTAGCAAATAAGTAGAACTTAAAAACAGCAATGACTTACATAAACTGTGTGGTCAGTGACAAAAAAGACTGAAGAAGCAAATAGGTGGGCTCCCACAGCATCTTGTTAGCTGCAGGATCTGTCAGAGAGAAAAAAGAAAGAGAAACCTTGGACCACAGGGAAAACACATGGAAAGAAAAGTTCATTGCCAAACACCTTTCTGTAGAATTTCTGCTCAAGAACTTCCGCTAAAGTTTCAAGGATGCTCAGAAGCAATGAGGAAAGAGAGATAAGGCAACATGTAAAGAGACTGATTTTTTTTTACTCTCTTGTCTTAATCTGTGTATTTCCCATGCTAGGTGAAGTAACAAGATCTAGGGCTTGGAATTCTTACGAAGACTTCACATTAGGCCTCATAATTTGTTTCAATTGTTATATTTTTACTTTAAGAGGCAGACCAGAAATCCTGTGAGTCATTATTCAGGGTTTGGGATGCCCAAAATCTATAGGAGATCTGAGGATCAGTCCAGATCCCAGAGGTCTAAGGTAGCTGAATGGTGAAGCTTCATTTGTTTGAGAGGATAACAAGGTAACAGAGCATCCAAGAAGTATGCTGGAGAGACCAGGGACATAGAATCATATATGATTTTATGGTCTGGGCTAGAAGGGCCCATGAAGGTCATCCAGTTCCAACCCCCTTCCACTAGACCAGGTTGCTCCATCCAACCTGGCCTTGGACACTGCCAGGGATGAGGCACTCTCATCATAATAAATGTCTTCCTTATGTCCAGATCTAAACATATTCTCTTTTAGTTTAAAACTGTTGATCCTTATCATGTCACTACAGGCCTTGATAAAAAGTCTCTCTCCATCTTTCCTGTAAGCCCCTTTAAGCATTAAAAAGCTGCAACAAGGTGTCCCCAGAGCCTTCTTATTTCCAGGCTGAACAACCACAACTCTTTCAGCCTTTCTTTGCAGGAGAGGTGGACCAGCTGTCGGATAATTTTTGTGGACCTTCTCTGGACCTGCTCCAAGAGGTCCATGTGCTGAGGGTTCCAGAGCTGGATGCAGTGTGCCAGGTGGGATCTCACAAGAGCAGAGTAAACCTGCTGGTCACACTTCTTTTTATGTAGTCCAGGATACAATTGGCTTTCTGGGCTGCAATTACACATTGCCAGCTCATACCTGATTTTTTGTCAACCAATATCCCCAAGTCCGCAGGGCTGCTCTCAGTCCGCTCATTACCTTGTCTGTGCTGGTGCCAGAGATTGCCCCAGACAGGTGCAGGACTTTATTGGAGGACTTCATGAGGTCCACAGTGGCCCACTCCTCAAGCCTGCCAAGGCCCCAGTGGATGGCATCCTTTCCCTCAAGCAGATGAACAGCACTACTCAGCTTTTAATCATCCACAAACTTGCTGAGCTTACAATTTCACTGTCTATGATAGTTGCTGGAGTCTGCCTTTTTATCCTTCTTAAAAATGGGTATGAAGTTTCCCTTTTTCCTGTCACTGAAGACTTCACCTGACTGTCATGACTTTTTAAATATGACGGAGAGCAGCTTAGCAACTACATCTGCTATTTGAGATTTATATCAGCCTATTCAGACTATGTCTAAGAGGATTTAGGCTAAAACTTGGCAGTCTGTAAAGTGTCTAGCTATAAAATCCTTACCAAGTTGTGATGCTATGTATTTTGCTTTAGAGTATTGGTATAGTCTGTGATCAGGTTATCCATAAACTTTCTTTAATGTGCTTGGAGAGAAAAAAAAGAAGGAGTGGGAGGAAAATGAAATTTTATATATAAATGTATATATGTATGTCCTTAAAGTGAATAGGACCTCACTCTGAACCAGGAAAGCAGTTATAATTCTTTCCATGGGCTTGTCATCTAATTGGAATACCATGGGAAACTTTATGGCTTCTTCCCCTCTGTTTTATCTGCCATGGTACATATAGGAGTCATCCATAATGTCACAGATTGTTTTTATTTCCTCCTACTGCATTGCTGGCAATTTTTCCTCTCATGATAAATACAGTTAGATTATACCCAGCATTCAATGTGCTTGTTAAAACCTTTCAGACATGGCTACATTTGGAAGAAAATGTGGACAGAATGATTCGCCAGCATTTTATTTTTCTAGGGGGTCAATTGAAGCTAAAAGATTGTCCAGTAGACCTCAATACTGGGAGAAAAGTGAAATGTCCAGCAAATAGCTTTGGCTGTGGATATATACCTAATTAATTCCTAGGGAACATCTCAAAGAATCAGCATTTCTGCTAATTATTTTATAGAAGACAGTAGTACAGAGTTGTCACTCCCTAGGTTGAACACAGCCCCAGCACCTACACTTAGGAAAGGAAACAGTACTTATTACCTGGCATAAATGCCATGAAAAAAATGAAGCTTTGGATACTGGTTTATACACTGAAAGAACCAGAATCCAACACACAGAATATGTTGGATTAATGTAGATTAAAAAAATAAAGGATGCAACTTTTTTCTTTTCCAAGCTATTCGTTTAGTCTTTAGTTAATGTAAGCACTCCAAGAAAACCATTCTTCTTACCTCCTTTTAATTGCAATCCTTGGATGGCAGGAATCACCACCTGAAAGTGTACATCTCATGGTACCCAACATACATGAAGCCCAGACCAGTCATCCAAAAGTCAAACCACACTCCACCATACTCTGTTGTTGTTCCTCTGTTCTACAGCTTTTGCTCACAAGAAACAGTGACAATGGTCTGTGAAAACCTCCACTGGATCCTCAGACCACAAATAAACAGCTTCCAACTGGGCATCATGGAGCACTTACTGCTCTCAGCACTCCAGTGGCAGTGGTAATTCAGGTCCTACCATAAGTCTGAAGAGAAAGGGAGTTTTCATTCTCTTTGTACATCACATCACACCATGAGGACCTTGTTCAGGATCAGTGTCTCAATTTTCCCCTTTTTCTCTCTAAGCTCCAGGTCTCAGAGAACCCACACAGTCTCTGCGAAAAACATGACACAGAAAAATAACAGCTCAGCAACATGAGAGACCTCACCATTTTCTCCTGTAACAAACAAAAGATTCCACTTCCAAGTAGGGAATGCATTTCAGCTTCATGGGGGAACCCTACAGGGATGTGTTGAACAAGTCACCAAACATCTTGGCCAGCATGACAGCCAGCACCATCAGTGGGGAGGACTGGATATCATTTGTGAACTCTACCTAAGGAAAATATGGAAAAAAGGACTTTCCATTTTTTCATATACCTGGAGATGAAGGCAATGGTTGCACAGGACTACCTACTTCTTGACTACCTACTTCTTTCACAAGGGAGTAGCGAGCAACTCAGTCCACTGAAAGGGGAAGGGTGCTCCCCTCCTTTCTCAGGTATAGGTTATCGATCAACACTTCCACCAGAGAATCTTGGCTGATGCAGTGACAGTTCCCCCTCCCATCCCTGTCAGCTTGAAGCATGACTCTTACGTTAAAACTCACATCTGATTCTCATATTTCAGGTGCCTTGTGATAATTCTGATGTAGAAGAGGATAGTAAGTAGAGATGAAGTAGCCAGATTGCTTAAAATAGCTTGGCATTGTGACAAATATTTAAAAATGCAAACAAATCCAAATATTTTTTTCTTTCTTGCTGAGCTCAGGAGATATAAAATTGTTTTCCCTTACTCCTGCTTCCTGACAAAACAAGCTTCTTGTACAAACGTTGTCTTGAAGGATGCCAGAAAAGGGATGAAGCGGCTTCCAAGAAAAGTCCGTCTCAAGAGATCAAGCAGCAGGAACATCAGTTACCAACCAGAACAATGCTGGGCAGTACAAGGCATGGTGCAGGTGTCCCTGCCCCCACAGTCACAAATCTATGAATTGGCATGAAGCTCTGGTTGTAGAAAATCATGTGCACAACTAATGGTATCTCACCCAAAACATCTCTTCTGAGTATACTTGTCCTTTCTCCCTATGTAGTGACTGTATGTTCAGATGAGTGGTGAGGTATGTAGTATGTTTTAATACTTTATTGCCCTTGAGCTAATTGGTTTTACCTCCATGGTTCTGTACAACCACTATAACTAAGCACAAAGGTAGATCAGGTTCACTTGACCTGCTACTTCAAATGTCTAACACCTGGTGCAAGCGACTTAAAGCACACCAGTACAATTGCCTTTGAATAAAAGATTCAAAGTGAATCTTCCTACACAAAAAAGAGAGTAATGTGAATGTAATTATGTTGTTTAGACCCACAATGAAGTGGGCCTCACACTCACAATGAAGTCAAATATTTTTCATGGTGAAAACCACTGCACAGAAATATCCTCCTTACGATACCTTACTGAGGCTTTTTAGTAAAAATTGCCATTTCCTTTCACATCCCACTATTTCCCCTATCATTGCATCCTGATAAACAGTGATATTCATTAACAATTACCCTGAGACTAAATATGCAACCTTTCCTCATAAGACTAAGAGGCTTTTGCCCAGGAACTTTTCTCCAGTTCAGACAAAGGGAATTACAGCACATGGCCATTTAATAGACCTCATCAGTTAGAGATTGTTAAGTACTCCAAAAATCTACATTCAAAGAATGCCAATAAACACATTTCTGCATGATAAGCTGTAGGAAATTTAACCAGACCTAAATTTTCACCCTCCTTCTGTCTCTGCTAGAAAAGATAACATTCGGGATGATTTACAGCATATCCCAACAAGGGACTCATATGGCATAGTCAGCCATGTACAACAGAGTCATGCAACTGTCCTTTCTGCTTAGACATAACCAGAGATTTCCAATAACACCACAGCATTCTTTGAATTTCTCTTTAAACCTAGCATTCAACTGTTTTATTTAAAAACAGGAACATGTCAGTTGAAAGGAAAACAGCAACTGTGGGGTTTTAAGGATTGCTTCATCATATCTGCTGCAACTCATTCACACAGATGGATATTCCTTTATTGTGGATTCCTTTCAAGGTTTTTTAAAATATCTTGCTACAGGAAACTCTTCTGGAATAAAACCAACAGTAAAAATTACTATAAAAAGCTATAAAAGCACTCTGAAACTCTAAATATAAAACTTAAACTCTAAAGAATACTTTCAAGTGATTGTTTTAACCTATACAGAATATCTTCAGAACAGCAAGAACCAGAGCCTGGCTCTCCAATCATCTCTTCTTGTTTTGTCATCCCATTTTATCCCTTCCTCCTACCCTTCTATCCTCTAGGAGGAACAGTCAAGCTGACCTGGCCCAGACCCTCCTCCTTTATTGTCGGAAACATTCAGCCAGAATTTCACATCTGTGACTGAGAAACCCTGAGGCTTGTGCTGATTTTCCTCAGCCCTGCAGCCTTCCTGAGTGCTGGGATCTGGAGGGAGGATGGCTTCTCCCTACACCAGCACTCTGAGTGCTCAGAGCAAGTGCCTCTGCATTCAGCATTGGACTTCACTTCCTCCAAGGGTTAACGCCTGTCGAGCAGAAATGCTGTTTATCTTTGGCAGGCTAGGATGGCTGAGGTCATTTTTAAAAAGACATGTTAAAAGCATTTTGAGCAATATCTTTTGTATGTAAGTAAATTTAAACCTTGGCCACCATAGTGCCGGTGGAGTTGTTCTGAACTCTCACTATAGCTGGGAACTGGAGAGACAATTTCTGTGATACAAAATTTTCTTGAATATAGGCAATACTGGAGCAAAAACAAAAAGAAAATGTACAGATGACTTAGAAATCAGTTATATACTTGAAGCATAAGCACAAAAAACAGATAAAATCATATATAAAATTCCAAGAAAACTTTGCATGAAAATTTAACCCATTATGTGATCTTAAGATAAAGTGAAGTTGTACACTAATTATAGATCAAATTATTTATGAACCCCAGCCTAAAGCAAAGTCTTATCTAAAAATTGACTTCATTTCACATCCAAATACTTAGAGACCTAGAGAAAACCATTAATTGAGAGTTCAAATAAATTCTGGAAAGAGAATTGCAATAAAGAAAGATTCACACACAAAAGATGCAGTCATTCATATAATAAAAAGTATGTTGTCTTAGTGCTGAAGAAGAAGGAAGAAATCATCAAGACCTGCAGCTAAAATCCCGGTCTATTAATGACAAGGACGATGGCAATTCAGCAGCAAAGTTCTCCTTAGGGTATCTTAACAAAATCATGGAAGCAGAAGTTAACTCAAGAACTGTGACAGATTAAAGTCATCTCATATAAGCACATGGGCAGGCACAAATCTTCATGCACACATATCTGTGCTCTTCATAAGGCTTTATTGGTATTCCCTGTTTAGAGAAGGGCCATCTGCTCCCTGCTGAGAGAGACAAAATGCAGAGCCTCAGGATTCAGCTGCATGAGGAAGTTCATGCTCAGTGAGCTTGGGTGTGAATTTACTGCATATTAGCTACTCTACACTAACTGCCCATTTGGGTACCCTTGGTGCTTGGGAAGTGAAAAACAGCACATTTCACCTTCAAAAAGGAGCTTGCCTAACTCACACAAAACCACTCTTGAAGCTAACCTGCACAAAAGCACTCTTAGTAGGTACTAGAATCATCCACCCAAGGGAATTAGTGCCGAGTAAGTAGCAGGCTGTAAATCTATACTGGAACTCCCTGCATGCTAATTCTCCCAGCAGACAGGCCCTTGTGAGCCCAGAGCAGTAACCAAGCAAGCCCAGCCACAGCCCAGCACCATCAGGGGCCCACGTGGTCCAGGACTAGAAGCTTATACAACCTCTCCTTTAAAAATATCTATGTGTATAAACCAGTTCCTAAAGATTCTCAGAAATGAACAAGTTATACAGATTATTACAGAGGGAGAGAGAAAATACAGGTGACAAAAGCAGAGGAAGGAGGGAGGGAAGTTTGGAGCAGTCACAAAACGCCTACAACTCTTCAGCCATAAAGTGTGATGTTTCATTTATCAATATTCATTCCAAGACTGCATTCTAGGGGCTGCTCTTTAGGATGCAATTTACTCTCTGTGCATATTGCCAGATTTTTTTTTTTGTTCCTTTTGATCCTATGGGTGAGACAGGCTGTGCCAAAAACGTCTTTGCCTAGGGCACCCATCTATGCAAAGCCAACAGCTCTAATAGGCACTGGAAGCACTCGGCGCTGACACTTCATACATTAGCAGCCTAGTAAATTCTACTTTTTTTTTTTTTCAGTAATCTCTCTATATAGAAAATCCTGAAAAATGTTATTTACATACAAAGAGACCACAATTAATTTATCAGCAGAGTTATTTAAACCTCTTTAGACATCATCTTTGTCACCAGGGGAACTTTTCAACAACCCCTAACAGTCTTTAGTTTCTCAGGCCTCCACATCATTATAATCTATTAGGCACCTTCATGTTAGCTCTGTTTTATTATATAACACATAATTATGCATTTCATTAACAGCATCACCAGGCACAGTACATCAAAGAGAGAAATGCAGCTGCCCAGGAAATTCAAAAAGATGCAGTTTACTTAAAGTTCACTGTTAAAAACCTCCCCCAGTTTCAGTTAAATTGTGACTAACATGTTTCAAAGATTTTACTCTGGCTCAGAGAGCAGAGTCCAAACAACCTCATTAGACACAAGGTTGCTGACACAGTGAATATTCCCTGAACCCTTGATATTTCCAATAATATAAAAGAAAAAAATCATCAGCTAGCTACATAGTGCAAATCAATTTTCTTTCTTCTACTGAAAACCCACTTAGCCAGAGATCTCTCTTGCTACTTGCAGCCTACAAGGACAAATGCAGAAGTGAGGGCCCATCAAAAAGAGAAAAAATATGTATTTATTTTGTATTTTAATTAATTTTTCAAGATTTGTTCAAACAGAAGAGCTGTCTGGCCAACTGAACAAAGAAAAGGCAAAATCTTCTTCCTTCGATAATATAAAAATCATCATCCTTGGAAGAAGCAAACGCCCCAAAGAAATAATTTTGTCATTTTTCACAAGGTTACACTAAACTAAAAGGCTTGGAACAAAGCCAACATTTAGGAAAAAAACAAGTAGCTGCAGGACAAAGGTACAAGACAGTACATATGGGAGCAAATTCAATAAGGGGGTGGATGGAAAGGGACATGAAATCTCGGCACTACCACCAAATCAAATAATTTTGGAGTTGAGGCTGCAGCTGGCACAATACACTACCTCTGGGCACAGTTTCCCGGTCTTCTCCCAGATTTTGTGGAAGAGTACACACTCCCCCTGGAAAGCACCTTTCAGTTCTTGCGTGTATAACCAGAACTTCCCTCACTGGAAATTTTTGCTCCTATTTATAAAAGACACCAAGAAAAAATTGTTCACGGTCAAGAGAATATTTCCAGAGGGTGGAGGGTTTGTAGCCAGCAGAAAACTTTTGATCATTCTTCTCTTGGAGCAACTATGAACAAGGCTGCAAGCTAATCATTTGATGTGAAGAATGGAAGGAGACTACAATTCCCTATTCACAGAAGTAAAAGAGCTGTGCATGCAGCTTTCCTGAGAATAGGAGTTTATGGAAGTAACATCAAACAGGATTTAGTTACTTGCATTGTCGCAACCATTTCATAGACAATGTAGGTCTGCATTTCAATTTCTTTAATCTTGGTCTTATCATCTGCTGGCCCTCAGCAACCTGTGTGTTGAAACACTTGAGTCACTTTAATTGCCACTTAATAATGTCCTGACAAACTATAAATTAAAATGCCGTTATCATGATCCACTATTTCCATCTGGGATTATGCCAAAAGAGGCACCTTCTTCACATATCGATACAACTGAATACTCCCTTCCTGAACTTGCATTAATCTCTCTCTTTAAAACAAAGTGAAAAATATTCCTTTCCTGTGCACTTCACCTTTAAAGAAATCCTTTATAGTCTTAGGACTACATTCATTAACTCAACTCGCTTTACTGTCTCCTTATCACTCACCACCATCACCGCTAAAAATTTTTGGAAAAGTGGGATGCTGCATTACAGTAACCATAAATCTCCTCAAAAGTCACGATTGTCATGCTAGCCCTGAAAAGTTATGGACTAAAGTTCCCTTACCCTGCTGAAAATGATTATTTCTTGCAGCCTGAGGCACACGAAGCTGTGCATCACACTCTACAAAGGGCGGCACACCCAGCGTAGGTTCACTGTGAGGACGTCCTGCCAAACCCTAGTGCCAGGAGGATTGCACAATTAGTGGGATTCTTCCTCTTCCAGAATTCAACACCATTAACTATTCCAAGCCATTACAAGGAGTAGGCAGCCTCTAGTACCCTAGAGCTTAACTGCTGCCAAGACAGAGCACGAAAAAATATCTCAGTGCAAGGCACATATTTTTTAAGCAAAGTAGTTCTAATGAATCACACCGGTGCACTACTTCTTAATTTAACTTAATTCGTGGTGTTAAGTAAGCTCTCATCCCAGTCCTCTCTGATGTGAATTTAAATATTTTTGTGAGTTTTCCTGACAGCAACCAACCAGCATTTTGTTGATGATTTCATTGGTAGAAGAGAGAACTTTTTTTTAAGACCTAGTAAAGAAGCGGGACATTGACTGGTAGAGAGAACATAGAAATACCCAGCACAGTTAAGTAATCTCTGGAAATATATCAAAATCCTTTGAGTCTCAGTTCTTGGGAACTTGATGGAAAATGCTACGCAAATGTTTGATTTCTTGTTTCAGTCCCTCAGGGCTTATAAATACACCTGTTTTGACAGGTTGTGGCAATGGATGCAAGTGATATCAGAAACAGCATTGGTGATAGCAGTGATTCTTGCCAAGATCCCCTGGAAAGACATCTATCAGTGATTTTTTCTGTAATCTGGCTCTTCACCTTATGTACACAGCAGACGTGAAACCCTTAAAGGAGGTTCAAAGCTGTCTAAATGTGTGTCAGAAAGGTATCACTGGTGGGTGTTGTGTCAAGTGAACTTTCTATTAATAAAAAGAGCAGCATTGTGTATGTGTGTTGCTGAATATGCCCAAATATTCAGCAGGCTCCCATATTAAATCTTTTCAAAACAAGCTCTGTGCTGTATAATATCCCAGCTAAACAACCTGGTACTTTTTAAACTCACAGTATTGCAGAATGCTTTTAATTCTGATTCATGAGCAATATTTTAAATAAAGTAGACAACTGCAGGGAATCTCTGTCATATTTAAGTGAAGCTAAAACCAACATCTTCAGAATGAAAGAATTCTTAATGTCCCCAGCTCCTGAAGTCTAGAAAAAGCTGGAGAAAAAAGAGACACCTGACTACAGACAACTTCAGAGTCCACAAGGTTTCTACTGAGGCTTTTTGATAAACACTCTACACCACAGTCTGAGAAACTCATTTCAACTTTAACTTCAGTGGGAGATTAGACCTTAAATAACAGAAAACTTACAAAATCTTGCTGTTGTCTAAACAAGCATAGGTATTCATTCACTGCCAGTTTCTTAAAGAACTGCATTACAAAATCTGAGGTCCTGAAACCATTCCCCATCCCCTTCTCTGTGAGAATAGTTTCACTTATTTCATTTTCCAGAAAAGCTACTGCCAAAAAACACACAGTGCTCTTCCCCTAGTTGGAGTAAATTCAACAGAAAATAGTAGGACCTAGTGTATTGAACAGTTTGCGGATTACACATTGTTACTCCAATTATTTTGGGATTAATTTGAGTAAGACCGTACCACACTACTCTGCATAACCTCTTCTTTGTAAAAAGTTGCAATCTGAAAAAGTGTTAAACATACCATTTGGGCTCCTCATACATACACTGGGCTCCTCACAACAAGCAGTGGAGGGAGAGCAAATGCTTACCCTGTTAAGAATATCTTCAGGCTTGAAGATTTTAAAAAATTGTTTTACTAGGGTTTAATCTTTTCGTTAGAAAAAATATCAGGCAGCTCAGTAACAGAAAGCTAGGCCCTGTCAAAACAACTTCTGTGAACCATTTCAGGTTTAATCAAAAACGATAAGTGATTCCTAAACTGTTTAAGCGTGATGGGCTGATGCATTACACAGCCTAGCACTGGGAAGAATCTGCCAAATTATTTTCCAAATAATTATGCACTTCCTCGGCCTTCTTTAAGGAAACATGATGTGAAAAATCTTGAATACTACTCATTTGTCCCAGCTTCTGCAAAAGATTTTCCTTTCCCCACCAAAATCAGATGGAAAAGTAGCCTTGTGGCATTCTTTCATGAGTAGTTAAAATGAAGACTGTGGCTGTGGAGAGAATCCAAAGCTAAATTCACTGTTGAGTAATCCTGCTGGAGTAACAGCATTTAAGGCATCTATTTTGAACTATTTTTACGCAACTAAGGAGGAGACAATTTGAACTTGCCTGTTGGGAAGGCATATATCCCTTCTTGCCCTTTCGGTAAGGACTCTGTAGCACATGCCTTGTTAGCCAGCAGTGTAAAAAAAATGCTCCCTGATTCAGAGCATGCACATGTGCACTCATTCTAAAACAAGGGTCAAAATCTTCTCTCATCTACACCTATGTAGCATAATGTGACCTGTCATTAGCCTCCACTGCATTCTCACATAGCAATGCCTCTCCTGACAGAGAGTATGCTCCCTCTCATTTTCTCTCCATGTCTGCTCCAGGAACACAGTGTCCCTTTCACACCCTTCCATCTTGATCAAGTCACAGGAAGGCACAATCAGAAATCTCCCAAGGTCTGTCCTGCCAAAGTGTGCTGTGAGGATGCAGTCATTTGTTACAGCCAGTTCTCCCTTGTCTTCATCTGTTGCCTCCCGAGGATTGCATACACTTTGCTAAACGAGTGGGAGAAAGGGAAAAGTATGACTCAAGCCTTCCAAATAAATTATCTTTTCTTTAAACAAGAGTCAGACTGAGGAACAGGGTGAAATGGGAGCAGCATAACTAGAGTGAACTGATGTCAACCATTTACTATATGACCTGAAGCACCAGACAACACAACTCCAATTATCTCCACAGTCTGTGCAACTTCATCTTTTCTAAAGTCAGGCACTGCTGTTTCACATGTTGCACCAGCAACTGCAGAAATCACCTGCTGCTCCACACCTCACCAATAGATAGCAACCTTGTTGGCCACTACCAGCTCAGGGTTAGTGGGGTTTTGTTTTAGAGATACAAGAAAAGAGCTCAGGTATGGCTCTGCAAGCTTGCCTGAAACACATCCATCAGGCACTCAAGAGTTTTCCATTATCACTCTTTCATATTTCACCATGAGAGAAAAGCTGTCACTAGGGCAGGGCCCACAGGATGCCATTTATGCTCTTCTTTTCCTCAATGCTTCTACTTTTCCACATGCTTTCACAGCTTCCCCTTGATGCCCATCTCCATTCAGTCTTGTTCATAACAGCAGTACATCTTTCACCCAGGTTCACTGCCATCACCATGTGTGTCCTCAGCCCAGTCTTATTCCTCTTCCAAAAAAACAGAGGACATGTAGAAACTGTAGCAACAACACATGCTGTTCTGCCCAAGGGAGGACGATGGTCCTTCCTTAGGGATTTACCTCTCTCAGGACCTCCAGTAGGAGCCTCCATCCCACCAACACACCGTGTCCAGCCCAGCAGCTGCTGTGCTGTGTAACCACTTGCTTCTGTTTCAGCAGGGTCCAATAATCAAATGGGGATCTTTGGCCCCAAGCCCCCATTCATCAGAGCACCCAGTTACATGGGAAGTTTCATTCAAAATTATTATGAACCCCTTAGGCCAGGAAAAAACAATAATAATAAAAAAGATAGGTTTATTGTGGTAGCTTTTATCCGAGAGATAAACAATTTTCTCAAAATTTGTAAAAAACCACACTTGGGAGCATTATGAAGGTTTTAAAGTTAAAAATATAACAAAATTTAATGGTTTCAGATGCTTTTCATGTCAATGTAACTAGAAAATACCTTTACTATGGAAACAAATTAAATTTGGCAAAGAATTAGTACTTAAGAAAGCCCAACTGCATTTTGCAATTCAAAAAAACTGAAAACAGATAAGACACTGTGAATTAAAAATAACTTCTGCAAGTTAAATTCTTGTGAACTTTCATTAAGGTTTGTGTTACATGTCCCAAATGTATCATTGTATGTTGTAATACACTACATCTCTTTATTTATAAAATACTTTTAAAGCTACTGATAGCTAGAGCCAGAAAAATGACTATATAAAAATGTTATCTTCTCAAATTACAACTTCATTTCCAATGTGTGTATTCAAAAGAGAGATGCAATCTCAATTTCAATATTTCAGATCCACAACTGAACTTTTAGTGCCAATTGAATCCATATACAATTCAGTTGTGTCTGTTTATTTTACTGATAAAACCTGGTACCAAAGCTGACACAGCTATATTAGAGATAGAGCTGGATTCTCTTCTAGTTTGGGAATTACCTGCAGGCTAACCAACTGTCTCATAGTTGCAGTTCTTCTTTACAGATGATGAATGAAGAAATCAGAGGGGACTTGTTCTGACCTTCTTGGGCTGGGTTCACAAGGCTACAATCCAGAAGGAAAAAAGGGGTTCATTTCATTTTCCCTACAAGCATACATCTTTTATCAAATGTTCCAGTGACCTGACAAATTGTTTATCATCCCTATAGAGCAGTATTTTTCAGGTTAGAACCCAAGAAGCTTTCATTTGGAGTGCTATATTGTCATCTCTTGAGAATTTTAAAATTGGATTTGGCTTGGCCTCTCAGATTAAACTACGTCTCCCACGATGCACCATCTATTGGGCCCTCTCCTTGAACACACCAAGAAAGTTTCTTCGGTGTTTCATGGCAAATATTTCATTCCTTAAAGAAAAATGTTAACGTGGAACAACAAAGAAGTTGTAGCAAGACAAGTAATTTTTTTTGTTTGTTTGTTTTTTCAGATGTTCGGCTTTCTGATGAAATGTCCAAGGTTTTTGTAAAAAAAACTCTGAAGTCCTCATTTTTGGTCAAAAATAGAGGAGAAGCAAATTTTGAAATCAGTCTAAGCTGGGTGGTGGTGAAAAAACGAGCTCTTGCAGACTTCAGTGTTTACCATCACTCTAACCACAGAGTTATTTTACTATATTTGACCATAAGATCATATTAATCTTACTTGACCATAAGATCTTTCACATGAACAAAAAATTCATGTATTTCAAATCAGCCTTTTCTCCTGCTTCCTGGTATGCCAAAAGCATATTCAGCTCTCTGAGAATTTTTCTCCTCACACCTCAGCAAACTATAATCCTTATCAAGGGAAGGGTCACACTTTGGATGGCACTATGTGTTTGAAAGGGAAGTCCCTTCTCTTCAACTAGCCAGATGTAACACCATGTGCTGAAAACAAGACTGGTTTCTTTTAAGACCAAAAGGACTGATGAAATAATTTAATCTGACATCTTGCAAAATATCCTGCTTGCTGTAATTATTTATGCCGTAAGACCTGCCCTGGAAACTTGTCATGGACCAAGATTCAATAGTCTCCATTTTCTGAATCTCACAGCACAGCTGTGCCACAACTCTTTAGCCCCTCACTTCAGGGTCAGCTGCTACTCCATTTGCAAGAACGTAAGGGCACTGGTACAGAAGCCCAGCTTTGTGCCAGAACTCACTTTGACCATTTAATAATTTACAAAAAAAAACAAGCTTAAGACAAAGTAGGTGGAAAGTATACATTACAGAAAGGCACCTGCACTCCTGCACAGGTGACTCTAAAGTCAGCTGTTTAAAGAGTATTTTTATTGTTTCCTTCATGGACTCAAAGAATGGTTTGGGTTGGAAGGGATCTTAAAGATCATCCCATTCCAAACCCTTTGCCATGGGCAGGGACACCTTCAACCAGACCAGGTTGCTCAAAGCCCCACCCAACCTGACCTTGGCCTTTCTCTTACCATAGCAAGTTCTAAGGCAGCAAGTGCATGAACAAGTCTCACATAAGACATAATTTGCACTGAAAACCTTTTGCACCTCCGAGTCCAGCCAGCTCTGCCAGAGCACCTCCTGGAGTAACATCCAGCTCCCTTTGCATGCTCTCCTTGTTGCCTACACAACACAGCAAGTACCAGCAGGCACTTATAAATCAGGGAGGGACAAACCATTTCATACTGTGAGCTGCTTTCATCCTTACTTTCCAGCTCAAGGAGCAGACAGGAAGAAGGAAAAACAGAAGGTCAAGGTGGCAGAAACAGCCCTCACCCAAATGGAGGTAGGGGCTGCTCAAGGCAAACAGGCGCTACTGTTTCATATAAACGAGGAATCACAGAATATCCTGAGTTGGAAGGGACCCAGAACGATGCTCAAAGGCACAGCTATGCAGACTTTTTCTAGCATCCCATTTGTCAAGAAGAAACCTGAGAATTCACACCCAATTAATATTCACATTTAATCCAAGCCTGATACAAATTGTTTTGTTGCTTAGTTAATGTACAATTTATCCATCTTTGCCTGAAGAACAGAGCTCTCATCCCTTAGATCTGGATTCCCTCAAGAGAAATTTGATTTAAGTCAATGAGGATTCTTGGCCTCCTGATGGTCTTTTAAGGAGCCAAAGATTGTTTTCACTGTTTGGTCTTCAAACATCAGCTGTGCACTATTACCTTACTCAACTCAAGAAAGAAAGACTCAGAATTTATACTTGTGTTAGCATTTTCAAAAACATCCTTCCTGCTTCCATCATCATCACTGCAAAGGGTTTTAAATGCTGCATCATGCATCCTACAACCACTGAGCAGCTCTCCGGTGAAAAACCTGCACTGTACCAGGCAGATTTGACATGCATTTTAGAAGTTTTGTGCTTATTTTTCTAACATCTTATATCACCATTCTGATTTTGTTATAACTTTCCTCTAGTTACATGGACTGGGTGGTTGTCTGTTCTGTATCCTCACATCTCATTTGTAAAACAATGCCCCACCTAAATTTCTTGTGAAAAGACTTAAATTAAGCTTCTCGAGAGTCTCTCTCAGAGGAACTGGGAAGGGTAACCCCAGAATTTGCAACAATGTATCCTGCCTATAATTTCTAGTGAGTACATTCTGCCTAAATTAGAAGTACTGAAGGAGTACACAGAGAGGGGAGAGGTAAAGATGCTGTCAGAGCTATTTCACCACAGTTACTCCAGATGACCTGTAGCAATACTGTGGAACATATCAGAAGTATACATTACAAGGGAGGTATTCAAATCATGAAGAAAAAAAAAGTTCATTTTCATTACTAACGGAATGTGTCTAGTAAATATATATCAAATTTCCTAACTATAGGACAGTGGTCACTTACAACACTGTAGTTTATTATGTACAGTCCTCTGCCTGTTTTAATGTAGGCATCAAACAACAGAAAGCATGAACAAACCTCATTTCTGAGCCTCCATTACTGTCTTTAGAACCAGATGATTTTACATATAGCTTTCTATTTCTGCCATATTGCAGACTCAGACAGACATTAACAAGCAACTTTTCATGATGGTCTGAACCCCCATCAGATGGTCATATTTCAGTACCAACATCATGCCCATTAGCACAACCGGTTCATTCACAGCAGTCACACCCACCACTCACAGGAGACTCTGGGACAGTCTCTCTTGGGAGAGTTAATGCCCTGAAGAGATTTCCTCCTGGTTTATATAACGACATTGCATTTCCACTTCCAGATCCTAAGAAATAATCTCTTTTCTCCTTTAGTCTACATCTGTCAAAAGCCTGATATTCCATTGTATCACACCCTGCATTTCCCATATCCATCAAAAGAGATTTCTTGGAGAAATAAATTTGGCCAATAAAGGGATATGCTGCTTCAATTCTATTTGAACAGAATAGGCAAGAAAGGGGTGAGAGTCAGGGTTACTTTCTACCATGTGTAATAGAAGGAAAAACAATTCATAAGACAAAGAATCCAAATTGGTGCAAATGAAACTTCTTTCATCTTGCACATAGGCACATCAACAGTACCAGACACAGGCACTAATACTAGGCTAGCTGAGAGACACCTCTTCTCTTTTCAACACTTGTGAGACATTTTTATCGAGAAGTAGAAATAAAAAATACAGAATTAGCCAGAGAGCAAACACACTGTAGAAAGATGGTGTTCCTCTTCCACATCTAGAGCACCCTGAGGCCTGCAAGCCCAAGACACATGACACTTTAAAAGACATGGGAAACAGAAGGCTGTGGGAAGGCAAGTCATAAGGCTATGCCTTGTACTTGCCAAAAAAAATGTCACCACATCTACCCTTTGCCACAAAAAGCTGAGGATGAGGGTCAAGTGTCAGCATGGGGGGTAGAAACAGGCAGCCAAGAAAGAAGAGGTGGGCAGATGCCTGTGGGGTCTGCCATGAGGGGAAAAAAAAAAAAGTATCTCACAAACCTGTTCACTACAAGTCCCACATTCATAACTGTTTCCAAATGGAAGGCTGTGAAAAGCCAAAACAAACATTCCCAATTCTTTTTGAACCCATCAGACAATATAGGAAAAATATGTGCATTTTATGGTTTGAGGGCACAACCTTTTAATTATGTGTTTGCATTGTCATGTCCAAGACCTTTTTTCTCCTCAAAAATTAATATTTCCTCAAGCAATGCAGCTATTTATCTTGGATGAACATAAATTGAAACAGAATCTGCCCATGTAAAGAGGCGCAGAAGGGTTAGAACATGACACCTAGGGGAATTCAGAACGCACTGCAATGCAATCCTCGTCATTTTTCTAGGGCTTTTTCAGCTCGGTTCCCTACAATTCTTAAGAGTTTCCAGATATTGTTTTGCATACGCTGTATGTGCATGTGCAGAGGCACTTTGAAAACAGAGAACAAGTACAGGTAGTGGGGAAGGTAGGGAGAAACTGAAGAAAAGAAAATGTAGGAATTTTCTTTGTACTGGAGCTGAATGAAAAGCAGTTCTGGCATCTAAGACCAGCAAGTGTTCTGGCATACAATCACCTCTCATTTGTCTGTGATAAAGCACAGCCTCATGAGCTGAGGAAATTGTCAGTCAACTGCTTTTGCCCCTAAAGATTGTTATCTGCAGAAAGATTGTAAAGTAATGGTTTACAAATGACACTTCAATTCAAATATTTTGAGACATTACAAGAAAATGAAGGCCCACTTTGGAAAAGACATTACATTTAGTCATAATTGAGGCTCTCAGAAAACTTATATCTAGTGTCCAGGCATCAACTTTCCCCCCTTCAGGTCTTACAGACTTAGTTGTTGGCCAGCAATTTACACAGTAACTCCCAAAATGCGCATGACAGCAATACCAGAAGCAGAAATAGCAGAGTTCATTTTTACTTAATTACTTAATGGATAAGTAAGTGCTAAAGCACCAAGAGGACACTTAAGGAGGACTTTTTCCATTATCAATGTAATTATTATTTCACAATAGAAAAGGATTTTTGCACACACAACACCTTTCAAGCTAGAACATCAAAAAAAAAAAAAAAAAAAGAAGTGCTTCCTACACAATTGACACGACCTCTCTCTAACATGGACCCAGCTTGGTGTGAGTGCCAATGAACAGCTCCTTTATCAAACACTGTGCAACAGCGTACTAGGAGGGAAAATCCAGGGTTAGTCACTCTGTGTGAATTCTGACATCTGCAAAGATTTCAGTGAGATACTTTTGGGCAAAACCAGTTGGGCAGCCAAGTCTGGGTTTAGTCATGGGTGAAATTTCCACACACACTAACACTCACAGGCCTTGAATGTCCTGCCCTGGAAGGGTGAAAACTTCCCCCCCTTGTGACCTCAGCTTCACTTCTCTGTTGATTAAGCTGAATTTCAGCTGCTCCTTACAACTCACTGTCCCCAGGTGTTGCAATCAGGGGGATTTGCAATCAGCAAAGAACACCCTCTCTAAGTAAAAGAATATTATTTGCAAATACTTCAGCTTTCAGAAGTTTGCCTGGAAAGTATTGTAGTGCAGACTCAAGCCTTCTGTTACGAAAGGAGGGAGAAACAGAAATGTGAAATGTGGGATTTTCGGGATTCCAAATGAATCCCAAAATTTTGAAATCAATGAGGCATAACTTGACCAGAGAGACCTGTGAGGTTTCCTATTAGATCACTTGCCTATACTCTAAATCCTTCATTTACTCCATCCAGGGGACCATACTTGACCCCAGCATTAAAAGGTGAATTGTACAAGGCCCTCATCCTCCACAGAAGCGAATTCACAAGGCAAACAGTGTGACCTACAACTGTTTTGCAACCCAGTAGAAACATTCCTTTTCTTCTTTGTAAACCACTGATGGCATTATCGTTTCTGTAACCTCAAAAAAATTAAAAATAGGCAAAGAGACGGTCAGGTTTCTTAGTCAAAATGTTACTTCCAAACTTACAATCCACAAGTAAAATTCCCAGATGAAACAAAACAAAACAAAAAACCCTCTTTGGGGAAAACCAGAAACAGACAGTCCAATAATTTATCTCTCTCTGGTTCAATGTACACGAGGTACCAGTGCTTTATTTAGCTGCAGCAGCAAAAGCTCAACTCAACCTTGGCCACAAAAATACTTGAAAATTCAACATACTTACCATTATCACAGTGAGTAAAATACCTCTGAAAAATGAGGCAGCTCCAAAGGCAGCAGAGACCTGTATCAATCCATACTCCATAGTCACTAGTTTGAATAAAAGAAACAAGGATCAATCCCATCATCCTGCCACACAAAGCTCCTCTGCACCTGTATACAAGAAGGAAAAAAGCAATCCTTAGCCAGTGATGGTGTTTCTGGAAATGTTTTAACATTTTTTTCATCCTAGATTAATTTTGTCAGGTTCTGTAGAAATCCCTTTCCCACAAAATCCTTCCTTAGTATGACCATTTACTTAATTCCAATCACAAGCATGAAGCTGCCAGATTTACCACACTCTGAAGAAAAAGGACAAACAACATGTCTGTCTTCATGTCCTTCCAAGAACAATGAGAATTAACCTTATAGCAAAAGTCAAAAGTATAGGTCACAGAAATACACACTGGGATATTTCAAATTAAAAGGCCACACTTCTAGAACTCCAGCCTTATATAATTTCTCAAAATTAAATCTGCATTCGCCCCATAAACCTGGCAAAAAATATTACACTCATATAATAAATGAGCAAAAGGGAGTAAGGTATTAATGACTTGGCCAAAACAACTGGGAATGAAGTTGTGAAGAGAACCCAGGAGTCCTCAAACCAACCTACACTGAAGAACTAAACCGAAATGTAGCACAGTTGTACAGGTAATTGCTGATAACATTCCATCCCATATGCAAGGAATTAGATATACAGACTCAAGTGTCAGGCAATTAACAGAATTTGTACATCCACTTCCCAGAAATCGTGAAGAATTATTATTACTATTATTATTCATACAATAGTCATTTTTATTATATATATATATATATATATATAAAATATACTTATTTCTTTTCTGTCTGAGCACAGGGGGAATTAGCTCAAATGGTAGAGCGCTCGCTTAGCATGCGAGAGGTAGCGGGATCGATGCCCGCATTCTCCAGCCTCAGGTTTTGCTGAGCCAGGGGCTGGAGAGCAGCGCTGCAGGAAGGGCCCCAGGGGCGGGTGGAAAGTTGGACATGAGCCAGCAGTGCCCTGGCAGCCAGGAGGGCCAGCCCTGTCCTGGGGGACATCAGGCACAGCATCACCAGCCGGGCAAGGGAGGCGACTGTCCGACTCTGATCTGTGGCCTCACCTCAAGTCCTGTGAGAAGTTTTGGGCACCACAATATAAAAAACGCATTAAGCGCTTACAGAGCATCCAAAGGAGGGCCACGAGGGTGGTGAAGAGTCTGAAGAGGAAGCCTTAGGAGGAATGGCTGAGGTCACTTGGTCTGCTCAGACTAGAGAAGAGGAGACTGAGGGGAAACCTCATTGCAGTCTGAAACTTCCTTGTGAGGGGAAGATGAGGGGCTGACACTGATGTCCTCTCTGTGTGACCAATGACAGGACCCTCGGGTCCTGCAGGCCCAGACGCAGAAATTAATACATGGTTTGATTTGAGACCTTGGAAAAGGCTTCCAGATTTAGAGACCAGAAGCAAAAATATGGATTTGTAGTTTAAGTAGAAAAACATTAAGCTAGGTAGTGGAAAGTTTTAGAGTAGAAAAATTTGGCTAGAGAATTTGTTACAAAGGTAGTAAGAAGATTTAAGGTGTAGTACTGTAGGTTTGTGTGGTGTTATAGGATTGGTAAAGAAGATCCACACTGTGGCAAAACATGTAAAACAAAATAATTAGCGATTGGTGTGAAAACACAAATTTTGTGGCAATAGTTTATTGACTAATAAATCTTTAAAAGGCATTGTAGCTAGAGATCTTGTGACCGCTGATGAATGACATGAAGATGTTCTCACCCTCTCTGAGAATGATGAAGATAATAGCAATAAATCATGCTTTAAAATGTCTCTCAGTAGTCCCATCTCCCATATAATCCCGATACCAAGGGAATGGCCTGAGGCTGTGACAGGAGAGGTTTAGGTTGGACATCAGGAAAATGTTTTTCACACAGAGTGGGGTTGGACACTGGAACAGGCTCCCCAGGGAAGTGGTCAGAGCACCAAACCAGACAGAGTCCAAGAAGCATTTGGAAAATGCTCTCAGGCCCATATGATTCTTGGAGTGTCCTGTCCAGGGCCAGGAGGAGAACTTTGATGATCTTTGTGGGTCACTTCCACCTCAGGATATTCTATGATTCTATGATTTGAGGAGCATCATCTTGCACCATTACACAGCTTTTTCACATTGATTCCTACAATCTATTTGACTGATGGATGCAGTTCTGGAATAGTTTTTAAAATGCTATGTAGTTCTAGACTGGTTATAAAAATTAGGTTATCGGGTCAAAAACATGAGTGCTGACTGATAGACTTAACTGTCTATATCTATTCAGCCAAGTACACCATGTTTCAGCAAACTCTGCATATTAAAAATTGATTTAGACAACATTTTGGGGAGGGCAGGAGGTGAATACACAGGGGTAGGGCAAAGGCAGGAGGTTTGTGCACACAACTAATTCTTTTTATATTTTTTCAATATTTTTGAACGGCGTTATGCACTCTGCAGCCATGACCCCTTGCTGAACGTTAAGTCTCTCAGCTTTACTGCAAGAACCTTGCTCTAGTCCACAACAGCTTTCTAAAAACTTCAACAAAGACCCAACTGCAGTTTTCTCTAAAGTTCGGGGTGTTATGTCCAAGATCAAGGTTCAGGCTATTACATACATAAGAAACAGATGAAAAGTCTGGATCTGAACCCATAGTCCTACAGTTACAGAGATGGAGCCAGAAGTCAAGACTCTTTCTGGATCCCCAGAGGATTCAAATGATCTACACTTGGAAAGTCCACAGTTTTGGCTATGGTCCTTCCACAGCTATTGTCAGATGATATTTCTTAATTCTTTTCCCCAATTTTAGCATCTCTTTCCAAGCAACCCATCCTGTTCTACCTATACAGCTTCCTCCATGCACTTGGTGTTTTGCTATTGCCAAGTTTCAACCTACAATTCAGATTTTTGCTACTTGACACAGGCTTTTCGTACAGGAAGCACAAACCAGAACTGAAATATAGGAATAACCAGGCCACTGGCAAGCCCAGAACCTGCTGTTCAACAGCTAAGGATGAAATAAAATGCCAAAGCAATGCAGAGGAATATGCGTCCAGTTTCTTCATGAGTCCCACATTTAAAAAGCTATGTGATCCCTTGCCTTCCCACCTTCAACTGGAAGCACAGAATCTGCAACAGGAAGAGAAGGAAGAGACATGCAGAGATACAAAACATTAAAATGTCCTTTTACAAAATGCAATTTGTAGTAGTTCTCATTTGCCTTAAACTTATTTTTAAAAAGCAGTGAGTTGACATGACAGCTTCAGCATCAGGGGCTCTTCCAGGAGAAAAAGGAATATATGTTCTCTCCAGTCTGTTCTGTGTGATGTTAATCCTGATCTAAATAAGGAGAAACTGCAGCGATTTAAGCCAAAGAAAGGCAGCTGGACTATTTGAGCAGGACTCCTTCCCTCTTCCTTTCAGAGGTAACAACTCAGGATCTTCCCAGCACATTTGTCTCAATTAGTTCTGATTTGTCAGAAGGGAGCTTTACATTACTTTAAAGAAAACCTGCCTTATGAATGAATATGCTTCAATATACCCTCGAGTTTCTTCTTAAGTATCAGCCACGTAACTCCCCTTACCTTGATTGAAGGCTTGATTAGAATATCAATAGGACCCCATCTGGATCAATCCATGTACTTGATGAAACAGCTTGTTTCTGAAATTTCCCTCTTGAGCTGATTTACGCTTAAATATTAAAAGCAAAACAAAAAAAAATTATTAAATGGATGGATATAACTTGCCTTTCTGCCTGTACGGAATGTGTCGATTTACACATAAAGCCAACTTTCCCTTATATATCCCAATTAGCTTGTTTTGTTAACTAAAAAAATCTAGTTTACTAAATCAGTTTGTTATTTATTCTACTAATCTGTCTGGTTTATTAATCCTTATATTCCTCTACATAAACTTTTGGCTGCTGAAACCCCAAATTGCCAAAACCAGGAACTACTGTATGCTGTCTAAACACAGAAAATGGGAAAAAAAAAATAAAATACATAGGCTGGCCTTGACTGCTTTGCCCACACAACATTGTAACCCTATCAAAGGGGATTAGCTGACCAAGAATGTATGGTTCCTGAAGAGCACTTGGGTGGATAAGCGCAGCACTCAGAGCTGACAGATGCATTTGCAATTAGAAAGCTTTGCACTGGAGAGCTGGAAGGACTGAGAGGTTTCCTCTTCCACAGCAGGCCATGCTCAAACCATACCTCAAAGATGCCTGTCCCACGCATTCTTAAAGCTCTCCTTTGGTAAACACTGGCACCAGTTATTTCAACATTTTGCTGCTTAGACAGTTATCATGCTGACCACAACCAGCCTCTCTGTACAGCTCTGCTATTCCTGGACGCTTTCTCAATCTCTGTCATCCGGAACAACTGAACTCTCCAAGCAGGTACAACTTCCTTCTTCCAGTCTGGGAAACAGTTGGCATGTTTTGGACATCACCACAACTTAGACAGTAACAAGATGAACTCTGTTCCTGGAACAAAGAGCAGGAGATCTGTGGTATTTGACCCACCTGATCCCTGCTCAGAGCTACAAGGAAAAATTAACATGCAGCAAACATCCAGTGCAAGAAAATTTCTTCCAGACCCCAGGCTGGCAACTAAAGGGACACAAGATACTTCCCAATCTTGTATTTGCTTTTTACATTACTCTAACCTCTCAAACAAGAATATATTCCAAATTCATAATGGTCAATAAAAGAAGAAAAACCTGATTACTCTGCCCTGGTTTCAAAGCCATATGATTGTGTAACTCACTTATATCAAAGCCTCAAGATCTATACATCTGTCTTTGCTACCAGTAAAGGAATGCATACTCAAAAAACAGCACATCTGAGAAGCAATTCGAAGCTTGCAGCAATGCCAAAATAACTGAGAGAGAAACAACAGAAGAAAGTGGGTTTTTACAATTAAAGAACAAATGGTTGAGCAAGAAGAACAAAGCCCAGAGACTGGAGGTGTAGGGCTTGTTTACACACAGGGTTTTGTACCACTAACTCTTCCTGTTTGAAATCAATGAATTTAGTGGAGACAGATTTCTCCCTGGTGGCAACAGGAGCACTGCCCTGCCACACTGCAGGAACACATGTGCAGTACTGAGACTTGCTGATAGAAGAAACCCATTGCTTCTTAACCCCCTTCTCTTTCCTTCCCGTGACCTCCTATTCCTCCTTCTCCAAGGAATATCAATGCCTGCTGGAAGAGCTACAAAATACTACTGAAAGCACTGTTCAGTGTAAATGAGTGAGGAGAAGCTACAATAGAAGGAAGTGCTGTCATGCTGGCATAGCCACATACAGCCCCATCTGGAGCTGCAATCCTTCACTATCACAGTTTAAAAGCAAAACCATACACTTGACTGAGTTGGATCAGTACACAAGACAAAATTCAGCATCTTACCATTTCTTTCTTATTTGGTTCTTATTGCAGCTCATAAAGTAGCAAGGAGGCTTATTACTAATCTGTTGGATCTCAAAAGGGTAATTATATTTATCTGCTTCTGGAGCACTGACTGATAAGCTCACATTATGCTGAGATGTGCCAAATTTAAATGATTCTAACTAAAGTCTCACAACTGCAATCATAATTCCCTTTTTCAATTCCTAAGAAAAAGAGAAGAGTGAACAAGCTTCTTTTCCACATTTAGTCTTATTACAAGTTCATTAGAGACATCGTCACTACCTTCAGCATGTGCATGACCTTACAAAGTCCAGAACAATTTGATGCTTAATTCCTTTCAGATCTATCCAGTTTCAACATGATGTACTCTTTATAACTTGTAGCCACACAAATGAAAAACTGGCACTAAGACTGCCCAGCCTCTAGGTTGGATCAGCCTGGCTATTTTTGATTCAGAGACAGACAAAAAAATGATTGTGGTTTCAGATGTTTTTCCTTAACAGCAAAAAATAGTTTTGCTTTAAAAAATAATATTTTGCAAGCATTTAGTCCTTAAAATAAAGAAAAAAAAAAGTATGTCAGAGTGAGGGAAAAGGCTTTTCCTGTAGCAACCCAAATAACCATTGATACCAAGTCCTGGTGCTAAGTGACAAAGGCAGCTTTTATAAAGAAAATGTAAATACACGTTATAGCAAACAATACTGAATCAAGTATTACAAGACAAATAACAGACTAGAGTTTGTGGCAAGCACAGGAAGCATGTGTGTCCTTAGACTTAAATAAGCTGTTTAGAATTGTCCTGGGTCCAGCCCAGAGCAGAGGGATGGGGTGTGGCAAAGACCTTGTGGAATTCAATACCATTTTACATCAGGGACATCTGAAAAGCCAGGGACAGGGGAAAGGGGTTCTTTTTTTCCCAAGGAGGAGTAAGCATGGAAGGCATAGGGTCTGTCCACCATTGTTTTTCACTGGGCTTCATGAGCATTCGGCATGTAAATCACCTTCTCTTTGGATATTTTTGTTATTACTATAGTTGCTGTTACTGTTTGTTTCCTTATCCCAGTGCTATTTCCAGTAAATTGCACTTATCTCAATCTGTGATTTCTGCTTTTTTCTTCCAGAGAAGGGAGGGGAGCAGCTCATGGTTTTTAATGGGAGTACTAAACTGGGGGATACCATTCCTAAATTGTGTCGTGAGTCCAGTCACTAATGGCAAGCTAGTCACTATTTACAGTTTGTTTTATGCAATGTGTATATGATGCTGCCCACATGGAAAGACGAATAAATACATTTTACAAATTTATGAATTAGCAAAACTAGAAGTTGGCAGTGACCATTTGCAATGGCCGTGAAATCAAGCTACCATTTAACCTCAGTCTAAGCAAGCCTTTTTCTACTTCCTCTGGACTCCTCATATGTATTTCTTAAGAAATATACTTGTACTGCGAAGCCTGTAGCAGATTCAAGGATCTCTTCAGCTGTTTAACCCCAGAATCCCAAAACATTCAGTCACATATTCCCTGCCTGTTTATTAACACAATGCTTGCCATTTTAAGTTCCTGGATTACAGTTTGTGCTGGGTTACCTATTCGTGTCCCCACAGAGAAGACTGATAAAATCATGTCCCTCAGCCAGCTGGAGCTGAGAATAACAAAGATTTTTCATCAGTTTCCAGTTTCAGATTTCTAGTTCAAGCACAGCCTGTCTGCTATAGACTTATATACCTATCTAAAAGGCCTTTATGTTTTGTAAAGCAGAATTAGATTCTAAATTGAAGAACATACAGCCACATTTCATGCTCTTTTACATTTTTAGCTCCCTTTCGTTTCTTTCTTTCTTTCTCCTTTTTTTCCCCCCTTATTTTGACAGGTCAGCAAATGCCCCTCACTGGAAAAGTTTAAGTGTGATTAAATTTCAGTGATTAAAAGATTAAGTGTGACTTTTGTCTCCACATTAATTCATTTTAAATACTCAGGTCTGACACACCTTTAATTTTTTTCCATCTGAAATCTTTGTAACAGCTAAGTGGAAGAAATGGTTAATAACTGTATTCACATAGATATGTTCACGGTGATCCTCCCCTTTATGTTTCTGAGTTGTTTGTCATGTGGCAACTTCTCACACTCAAGACAAGATTGCAAGGAAAGAAATACAGTAAATATACTGTAATAGTCGTCGTACATACCTGCAGGCATTAAGTAAACAGTCCACTGTGAGATGTAAGGATGGACCAAAACAAAGAAAGAAAAGTATCTAAACCCACTAATGCCATCACCTACCACAAGAAAATTGCCCTTTTGTCCTGCCCAAATGTGCAAGTATCCCACATTTGCTCATAGGCAATGAGTAAGGCTGAGATTCATCCAATCTAACCTCAGGGATGTGACTGTTGCAACCAGGTAACTGGCCTCTGGCCCTGTGGCCAGCAGAGAGCACTGGTACCTCCAGGATTTGGAGCACATGGAATACTCTACACACAGCCAGCCTGTCCACCCTGCACCTTGGCAGATGGTGGAGATGCAGCCAGACCGAGTTCTTTGCAGGCTGCCACTTGTGCACAGCAGGGACTCGGGATCTGTGCGTCTTTCTTTAAGGTTTTTTCCACTGGTGCTTAAAACGACGCTGTGTGTCAGAAAGGGTCCACTGTTTCTATTTGAATTCCTCCCCATTTATGCAAATTTGAAGTCCCTGGTCAGTAGGAACAGTTAAAGACTTGTTTCTAACTTGCAAACTTATTGCTTCCCTTCTCTCATTAGGATGTTATGAAAGGATTAATACTCAGTTAATCAACAAAAATAAGTTCCTAGACATCCTAGCAGTACTAGACAGCTATAAAGTCTAAAACTAATTAGATGGTGGAGACACAGACATTGCAATCCAAATGGCTGAAGATACTTTATCAGGTCTTTCTAGTTTTCCATACACCCATTTTGAAGTAAACATGAATGAAACCAAAAATGTTTGAAATAGAACACAGCAGAAGGGGTTTTCACTGGCTGCTTTGCATTCATCAAAAGCAAAGGGAGTTTTTACATGAGATGACTGCACTGCATTTCAGTGCTGCATTATTTTTCATCATAATATAGTTCAGTGTAACAGTCATACTTCATTCAAAACTAATGTTCAGGGTTTTATCTTAATTGAGATTAATTTATATTTCTAAACAAATGAAGATACGCCCCCCCCTCCCCCAAAAAAAAAAAATTAGAAAATATTTCAGTAGACATCTGGAGGAAAATTACAGGAACACACAACCGGAGTAATAATATATTTTCCAAGCACAAGGTTTCATCCCCTCTGTGGATAGCTATTAAACAGCTCAGATAACACAGTTATGGAAACCTTTAAGCTGAGATTCAGCTGTGTGCAGTTGTGACAAGTTGTCAGACAATTGTAGCTCAAGCCTTTGTTCCCCTGTATCTCAAAGATTATAATCTTATGGGCAGAACACATCTACAACAGTTAGATGAAACTGGGAGTAGTTCACAAAGCTTAGGTCAGGTTTTGTTCTTGAAAACTTGACTCTGGGACTGTTCAAACCCAGGTCAACTTTTTGCCAAAACTCCAAAGGGAGCTAGAAGGACAGCTAGCCTGAAGCCAGTGGCTTTACATTTAAAGAGTAGCCTATCTTCACAGCTAGGTGGAAAGGAAATAATCCTCTCAAGTATCCCTTTAAAGTTTTGACAGCTTATATATTAAGTATATATGCATATACCCTTAAATTGTCCACCCTGCCCATGGAAACACTGAGCTTTTGGAACAGAAGCATTAGTCAATGTGATTAAAAAAAATAGAAAAAGAAAGATAGCTCTGCCAGATTCTTGGCAAAACATTATCTGCATTGTGATTTCCTCACAGAAAGAAAGGTGATGAATTGAGGAGAAGCAAATGCAGGCCAAGGGGCAGTAGGGCACTCAGAAGACAGTTTCGTCTAATCTATGGGCTGAAGATTAGATATTCAATTCCAGTCAAAGGAATGGTACTCCGGGTTATGTTGTGGGTGTGGAAGATACCGTGATGGGTTCTTTCCAAGTTTAAATGCAAACTGGTTTGTACAAGATTATTTTTGGTTAAAGTCACTGTGACATAGTTTCTTTCAGCTGCCTCATTATGTGAGTTTATTAAAAAAAAAAAAAAATCATGGGTCTCTCTCAGATCAAACAGTTTCTTTCCTGCCTTTTTCTGCCAAGTTATAATAAAATAAGGACTGTGACCTGAGCAGGATCTTCTAGAGCTAACAGAAAAGAAAAAACAGTCTGAATAAGAGTTCATGCTACAAAGTTAAGGTAAAAAACAAACAAACAAAAAAGCAGAATTTTTTAAAAAATACAGGATTAAGGCTAAAATATATATACAGAAAAGCTCTATAAGCACCACAGCCTACAAAACACATGCTTGTCTCCCATTTTCAGGTATGAGCTGGCAAGGTGCTAACCACTCCATGAACTTTTGGAGTCAGCAAGGCACCACTTCTTAAACAATATAAAATAACTCTTAGGAGTTTTCTTAGAGTTTTCTTTATGCCTGGCACTAAATCTTTGCTAGACGATCTTACATTCAATTCTATACTGTCTTCTAACGTACTGGCTCTTACTGGCTTGTGTTGATGCATGTTTTGGTTTTTATTCCAGAGAGTAATAAGCAGTGATTTTTATGTGCTTAAGCAGTTTGTGCAAGGTTTCTGTAATGTACCGTGGGAAAGCCAAAGGCTTCCCAATGGTAGGGGAAGCAGCTGTCAAACATAGCACTCCAGCTCCAAATTGTTAGAACAGTAGTTGTTACAAACCCAACCTCTTGCAAGCAGAGGTCCTTTGGAAACCATGGAATTTCCACAGGACTAATGGGAGTCACTCGTGGGACTCTGCTCCTCGCCATGCTGGTCTGAAAATTGGATTTTAGTTACGATATCTCATTGCAGGGCTCAACAGCACAAAGCCAGAACCTGTAGAGAGATAGGGGAGCAAAGCCGTAGCACAACATGAGAAGGCTGGGCAGGGGAAAGGCTCTCCCTAAAGCTGAGAAATCCTGTTTTCCTTACTGACCTTACTCACTCTTTCCAAGGTGGAAGCAAAAAGCTTACAGTGAGGTTCATCGGGGTGTGTTCCCTCAGTAGACGGTGAGCAAACACAGCTGCCAACAGAAATGCCAGCATCCTGCCACTAAGAGGAGCTGAAATTCAGCTGTCATCAACAGCACGGGCATGCTCCAGCAAAGCCCTTTCACCGGGATCCCTCCTCCTCCTCTTCCTCCGACCCAGGTCAGATTTCACCTCTGATGTGCCAACAGAGAACCCAACAGCAGATTGCTGCTCTGACCAAGATCAGGACCAGGCAGAGGAGGTGGTGGACTGCCAGAGCACACACAGAACTTCCAAGAACTAAATGAAATATACTCTTTCTGATCCTATGGAGAGGTAAACCATTGGGAAACATGCATCTATACCAGTCTGTGGAGAGCTTGCAGAGACTTGGCCATGTGCCTCAACCTACAGTTACTTACACTTTTAGCTCCAAAAGTTTCCTCTCTCATATTTAAAATATTGTTTTCCTCCCAGTATCATGCATGCTGTCAATGCAAGTCAAGGTGATTGCCTTTCCCTGAAACTTATGTATTTTTCCTGGTTCAGAGTGGAAGCTTCTGAAGGGATGTCTGAGCTGACAGGAGGAGAGCATCTCTACAGCCAACTCACTGGTCTTCAGTCAAGCAATCCTCTCTCCAACAGGGAGAGAAGAGAAAGCAGGATATATATTTAAAAAACAGACATGGCATACATAAAACATACTGGCAAGTCTGCCTGTAAAAGGGCAGAAGAAAGGGGCTTCAGTGTGCACCAGTTTCCCTAAAGATAAGTTGTCTCAACACTTAAAAAGACTGGAAAACTCCTCAGAAACAATTCCTCAAAAATAATGGAAATAAAACATATGACAAGTAGGTATTCACCAAAGAAACTTGCAGAGAATCTCAAATCTGTGCAATTTACTAGAAGTGCAGTAGAAAAGTTCTGAAGATTTTCTTTCTTCACATTTAATCATAGAATGGTTTGCATTGAAAGGGACATGAAAGATCATCCAGTTCCAATACCCCTGCCATGAGCAGGGACACCTTCCACTAGACCAACCTGACCTTGAGGGATGGGGAGTACACAACTTCCCTGAGTAACCTTGTCCAGTGTCTCACCACCTTCACATCCAAGAATTTCTTCTGATATCTAACCTAAACCTGCCCTTTTTAAGTTTGAAACCTTCCCCCCCCATTCTGTCATTACATGCTCTTGTAAAAAGTCCCTCTCCAGCCTTTTTGCAGCCCCCTTCAGGTATTGGAAGTTGCTCTAAGGCCTCAATGCTCCAGGCTGAACAAATCCAACTCTCTCAGCCTGTCTTTATTGGATTATTAAGGTCATAATGTTCTTCCTAACAACATGCTTAAGCTATAATCAAAGCATAAAACTGAAAAGCATTAAAATATTCAAAATGCGGGAAGCCTTTGCCTATACCCTTTCTTTTCCAATGGCATGACTCTCCCCAAAGACATATGATACCAAATGGAAACTCCAAAGCCTAGATGTAAAGTGGCCCCATCATGTCTTATATAGACATTTTGAGCTCTCCATAGATTGCAAATGAATGCAAAATCACACACAACACAACTATATGTCACTAAGCTGATAAAGTATCACCAGAATAGAGGAGCAGCAGTAGAGTGACTCTACAGGTAAAATACTTCAAGCATAAAACCCAAACCAAAGTAAACCAAACTGAACCAAACAAAGAAAAATAAATCTTCTCTATTCTTTTATACATACCAACATTAAATACATGTATGTATTTAATGTTGGTATGTATAAAAGAATGCATATACACATATATGCATTTTGAAAATCCATGTTTTCTTGACTCTGTTGCACATTATTAAGTACCAGCAGGTCCGGTTCAATTTTTCATCCAGCAGTTTGTGACCTGCCCTCATTAGTCTCTCTAAATGTTATATAATTAAGAGAACCATATTATTTACTTACAAAGATAAATACAGTCTCCAAAAGGTTCCTTGTTTTTCTAAGGGATGATTTTGGAATTGAATTAAAGAACTGCATATGTAATTGATTTATCTTTAAATTTAGGGTAAAAAAGAAAGCTCCTAGAAGACCTCTAAACACTCCAAGGAGGATGGTTGGAATAAAGGCCAAGGTGTTCATGTCCAGCAAGTTCTTAATCTGAGTCAAAGAAAGGAGAAATCTCTTCTGAGCATCCTGCCAGTGACATGAATTATTGCATCCTTTCTCACAAACTCTGATACCTCAAAGTAATTTCCATGGAGGAAATAAATCTTTCCTTTTGATTTAGAGAACTTAGCTAATTCCTTTAAAGCTGATCTCTTCTTGCACACCTCACAGAAGTGGAACCAAGCAGGTAGACACTGGTGTTGGCACACACAGCAGAAAAGTATGATGTACTGCACTTACCACTGGCACTCAGCACTTCAGGTTACATCTAAGTAACACAATATAATGGCTTTAACGAGCAATTCAAAAGACTTTGCTGAATCAGAGCTTTGCTGAGTGTTCATTTCTTAAGTGTCAATCTGCATCCATGTGCATTGAGATAATTTATAAGTAAATTTATTTAAGTAAAACTGTGGAAATTCATGCTGAGCTAGAACAACTCACAGAACAACAAATCACAGGCACAGAACATAATCTGGCAGCTGTAATAGTAATTGAATTTTCTGCTTGACTCCTCAACAAGCAGCAAGGATGAAAGCCATATCACGTTTTAATTTTATCTTCCAGGCAACAAAATGGGTCAAGAGGTCAGTGATAATCTATTAAAAGTTGTGAGGATTTTATTTCCGTAGCCTAGATTTAAAGTTACACAGCTTTTTGTCATTATTAGGATCTGAATAAAGTAAGAGATCATAAAATGTGTAAAAAGCTACCTGCCAGTATGCAGGAAGGTCACATGTCAAGAGTTGCCTGCAAAAAACCCTAAACTGGTGTAATCTTGGGGTTAGTGGATTGGACAAACTGTCAGCTGTCAGCCTGACTTAAATTGCTTGAGTGTGAGGTCTTCTTGTTGTTCAAATACTTTTTTTCTCCTTCCTTTTCTTCTTGCCCCTAATCTTATTCTTGTTCTTGCTACTAATAGCCTAGAGTTTAACGATTTCACCAGGTAGCTATACTAAATATGGGTAGTATTTCCTGAAAAGAGAAATGCCAGGGTCAAAATCCATCCAAGCTTCAAGACCTGATCCACAGAGACAGTAAAGCTGGGTCTGGAAGAAGGAGAATCCCAGCAGCCATTCCCAGGCACCAGAAGCTCAACACCTGCATGGGCAGTCACAGGGAGTAGGGACAGACTTAAGGTATATCATGCCTTAGAGTCAGGATTACAACAATCACCTATGTAGGTACTCTGTGTACTAAGCAAAACTTTAATAATGCTATTCTTACCAATAGCTGTAACCATTCCATGTTTTTCCAAAGGATTTAAAGAGATCTAATATTTAAGGTGTTGGAATTCAGAGAGAACAAGCTTAATTTGAAGTAGGAAAAAGATCTGGTTTATTTACTTCAGGATCCAAATATCTTCCACTATATTCTACTTAATTCCAATCCTGCACTAAAACTAAAAATAGACATACATGATTTTATTGTTTTTTCTCCCTACCTCCATTTTTGCTACGGAAAAGATATACTGAGATATTTGCTTTCAAGTAAAATATGCACATTACACTGTATGTGTGTGGCAGTGAAGTCAAGAGAGTACTCTACAGGCTGGAAATGAAAGGTGGCACAGTATACACTTTGTTTTTGTTGCAATATAAACCACAAGCTTTGGCCAGTCATCGAGGAAAAAAAAAAAAACAACTGTACCTACAGAGCAAGTTTCACCTTTAGACTTAATCCTATGGTCTATGCAGAAATAAAGTGAAGTTTCCTGAAAATCCCATGCTCTGGAGTACAATAAATTCCCCTGGTAAGATTATGCTAGGTACAATGAAACTAAAAAAACCCAAAGAATTTCTTGAGAAACATAATCCACATGCTTTCAACTCAGTTTATTCACTGTAAACTGTGTTTTGTTAATGCCACAAAATATACAAGAACCAAAATTTCCCCTGAGCCTCATGTTCAGTGAAATGAAAATGTTTCTGCTTATCTGTACCACATTAAGAGCCGAAAACTTATTGAACTCTGCCAGAAGTTATGTTGTTAATAATTTTAACTAACTTTTCCCTCTAGTAACACTAAGAGAAGATAGAAGGAGACAGAATCCATGCTCTTTTCAGAAAACATCCTCAACTGAGTGTTAAAAGAGCAAAGCTCATTGTAAAATAGCAACAGAAGTGAATCCACTTCCCCCTCTGCATGCAGCTGTTCACTACAGAATACTTTGGTTTCAGCAATGAATCTGGCTTCAGAAGGCTTGAGCTTTTCCCTGCCCACATGGCCTCACCTTTCTGCCACAAACTTTTATCTTCTTGGTGTGTAACTGTAGCTGTTTGGGCACCTGCACTATGGGTTGGTCCACAAAAAGGATTTGGGTGGAAACCCAATGTCTTCTCCACTTTCCCCTGCTAAACCTGCGGTAAAGCAAATATATCAGGGAGCATGCATGCAAGAAGCATTGCCCATTTTCCCAGCTGAGGTATAGCTATGTGTGGAAAATGCCATGATCTTTAGTTTCTGCATTGCTAGAGGGATACAAGCCAGAAAAAATTCAACAATGAATGAAAGTGATTCAGCAATTACTTTAGGAAAAATTTACCTATAGTAAAAAGTAGCAAAAAAGTAGATTGGGATTCAGAATACCAAGAGTTTATTTCTAGCTCACTAATTGATCTCCAAGTCAAATACAAAGAAGGGTATTTCACTGGAAAAAGTGAAGATCGTGATACTTGCACATCACAATTGAATCATCATCATCATGAACAACAAAAATTAACGAAAGACATGAAAATAAAAGCAACTACTTTTAGGTGGACATAAGGTAAAAGGTTGTGTCATGCTGGAAGGAATAAAGCAAAGGCAGCTGAGGCTGAAGGTCACCTCCATTTTCCAACTGGGAACAAACAGTGATTGCATCTTTTTAAATGTTTAATCTGTAAGCACCAAGGAACAGGGGCACAGAACAGCAATGCCTGCAACAACAACAGAGTGCTTGAGCCAGCTACAGAAGGGGAGGACAGTCTATTTAAGAGCTTCTCTGCTTTTTCCTTTACTTCAAAGTATCTTCTTCTATCCAGCACCAACCCAGAAAATTATCTTATTAATAGCTAATAAGCAAACAGTAGATGCTTTGTCTGTTCACTGTAATTTAGAACAAAACACTCTGTGTTGTATTTAAGTGATTTCCAGATGTAAAGTGTGAAGGCTTCCATAACTTTCTGATCTGATAACTGTCCATATCCCAGCTTTCCCTCTTCTCTGATACTCCCCCAGCAAAAACACTGAAAGAGACAAGCCTAAACCCCCTCCACTTCCTCCCACACCCACACAGTACATATCCATAATAGAACAATTTTCTCGGCTTCAAAAAAATCCAAAATGACCCCTGTAAACAAACTCATAGAGAGAAGAGGACAGTAAATACCTGGTGAAAGTGGCCACCAAGCAGCAGCAGCAGGTTTGCCAGGCCAGCCTGATGTCCCACTTCTAAGAAGAACAAGAGTCTGCTGATGACAGCACAAAATACTGAAGCTATGCCTGCTCATGCACCAGCTGTAATGAAACTGTGCCTGCAGCAGGTAGAAGAGACAAAATGTGGGTAACGGGTCAAAAAAGAGAAACAAAGACCACCATAATTTCCTGTCAAACCTGCTGGTATATCATGGGGTTATTGTAGTGCCTTGCATCTCTAGGATGTGAGTTCAGACCTGTTTGCCTTGACAAAATCCTCAGCCCCATGGCACCGTTTGGGTACTGCGGGTGTCATGTGGCAGTGAGCTGCTGAACTAGCACCAAACAGCCCAAAAACAGGCAGATGTGCCACTTTCCACCCCGGAACAGTGCACTCACAGGAATGAGATACTGCAGTGAAAAAATGGTAAGTCAGCTTGGGATTCACTACAGAAGAAGAGTACAGTCCTGGAGCCTGAAGGCTCAACATGCTGCTTCAGCCTCTAAATGTCTGAGAAACCCACATGGAGTATACATGCCATCCCTCCCTGTAAAGGTGTGCAGCCCACATATGCCCCAAGGAGCAACTCCATTGCTGTAAGCAGCACTAGGAGCTCAAATAGCAGAGATCTACTCTGTGAACCAGTCCCAGTAAAGAAAAAAAAAAAAAAAAAAAAGAAGGAAAAAGAGGGAGGAAAATAATTATAGTATTATAAAAAAGGCATTAATGGGCAGTCTCCCTTAAACATTTATATTATATATTTTCCCACACACAACATAATTTTCTTTCCAAAACACCCATTTTGTTCTATTAAAACAACATCCTGCATCAGACAAATGTTACATTTTTAAGGGAGACCACAGTGAGCAAAACAGAGGGAAGGCTTTAGAAGGAGGAAATAAAATTATGCTTGAATTCTTTCTTAGAAAAATAGAGCCAAGTCCAGCCTTTGCGGGGGTTACTGGAGTGATGCTGACACATCTAATGAAGTAATCAATAGTACTCAAAAGCTTATAAAACTTGCATCCTCTGGATGTGCTACCTGACACCTCGGGGGTAATTTGTAGATATGCTGAGCTGGAGTACCAGCTGGAGTCAATGAGAAAAACACTTGATTATTTTAAATAGTAACAAACAGCAAATTCTCAGAAAAAAAAAAAAAAACAAACCAACAACAACAACAAAAAATCACTCATCTCTAAATATCTGGAGGCCCTTTTAACTTCTCTGTAGTGTTCACAAGTTTTATCAGTACAAGGACAGGTAGCAGTGAGGATAATGAAAGAAAGTTAGAGAAAAATATAAAGAGCTGGCGTCAAAGCCCTTAACAAAGCTCACCAGTAAAGTCACACAATTAACTCCATGTCTGATTTCCCAGCTCACAAATGTTAAGACACTTTTGTGCATGGATTTTTACTTGCATGTGGTACTTCCCCAGTGATGTTGCTTCCCGCAGAAGGGAGCTCAAGAGGTACTGCATGCCTCAGCACTAGCTGGGGAAGCTTTCCTTGGACATCCCCAACTTCTTGCTCCAGCCAGCTGTACATGCTTCATGTCCCACCAGTGGTATCAACAATGAAACTGGACCCTTCCAACACATCCAGTAGAGCTCTCCAATGAAGGGATGCCTTATGTGCCTTCAACAGCCTAATGCTTGCTAAGTTACTGCTCTGCCTGTGACTGTACCTGGAGTGGGTACATCTCTTTAGCCTATTCAGCACCAGAAGGTACCAGCAGAGTGGTAGTTTGTCATCCTGGTCTTTGTAAAGAAGAGAAGTCTCACTCAGAGTGGCATTTGTCTCTGATGCTTACCAACAGCCCTCTCTGTGAAGCAGACTGCCATTCAACCTGCTTCCCCCAGATGGTTCCTGACTGCTAGCTAGTGCTTCTTTCTCATTAACTGGATCCTGCACAAAAAACCAAATATTTTCTCCACTTTTCTTAACACAATTGCTGATTTCTACCATGAGTAACATTTTGTTTAACCAGCACATCTCAGACTTATTTAAATGACTGATCTTAAAATGCTAAAGGTAAAGGACATCCCATATATTCCCTTTGATGCTTTTTGATTTACTTTTAAGCTACAGATAGTTCACAAGTGACTGTTCATTTGAATTCTATTTTTTGAGGAAATTAACACACAGGATTCTTATTTTTTTATCCTTACTTTAAAAGACCAAATAAAGTTTTGTATGTTAACATGACAACAAATATCATCCAGAAGTCATAAAGTGGTTGCAATTTCTTTTCCTGGAAACTAATGTGATTAACTTCAGTAGAACTGCTCCAAAGAGAGAGTTTACGAGCATTATCTCACAGAGACTCATGAGCAGAGAAGAGCCAGACTAAAAGAGTGCCACAAACAATTTACTTTTTCAAAACTCAAAAAAATAAAGCAAAGACCCCCTGTGAACATTGCGCAATTCCCATAATCTCTTTTTTTTCCTGGGACAGCATCATTAATTTAAGGATGAAGTCCATGAGTAAAAATCCTGCTTTTTTTCCCTCCTTATATAACCCAGAAAGCAATGGAAAAATGTCTTCTGTATTAATGTATTAAACAACTTGTGAACTTTCTTTTAATTAAACAACTTTAAAGCTGTTTAATTAAACAACTTTATTCTAATTGGAGGGGAGTGCTTTTTCCCCCATTCCAAAGTGACAAACAGCAGGAATGCTGAAAGATTGCTGGTGCAGCATCCCTGTTTCCCTTCCAGATGCAACTGGCTCACCAGTGACCCACCAGACACCGCTGGGGCACCGAGGGCAGTGGCAGGGTGGCCCTCACAGAGCCCCACATCTCTGCCCATCACTTATTTTTCTGCTGGTGAGGATTGGGAGGTGGCTGCCAATGGTGTCCAACTGCAGCTGGCTCAGGCTACAACCCAGGAGAGCACTAAAAGTGATGTTGTATAATTGAGAGCAGTCTTTGGTAAATTATTCATAAGTAAGTTAAAGGTAGAGGAAGACAGAGCCCTAGCAACAGCAGCAAAGCCAGATTGGTTTCAACAGATTTAAACATGGAAAATGCGAACCTGTCTTGTAAATATGCAAAGTCTCATTGACATAAAGGAGGGAGCTACTGAGGACTATCAGGTTCTTGATTCAGAAATTTAAATGTCTCTTTTGCAAAGATGACAGTAGCCCATGAAATGCCTTTGAAGAATTGCATGTTAATGTCTGCCCAAGTGTGGTGACACATCAGACCAGAGCCCATCATTTCAATCCTCTGTTCCCAGGTTAACAACCACGGCAGCCAGAACAGCCCTACTTCTAACAGAAGATGTGTGATGACTTAAATTATTACAGTGTGCTCCCAGGCAGCACTTCAAATTACATTTAAATGGGGAAAAAAAAATCCAAACTCTTAGTGGAATGAAAAATCTATTCATTGTATAATCTTGGAAGACTTTTCTACAAGACTTAAATTAGGAGCCTTAATAAATCTCTCAGAGGCTTTTAGTAACTTACGTTGTGTTTATGTTTAATAAAAATGGTGGAGGGTTCCAACTAAATTAAATTAAACTAGCTCTTAATTCCTATGTTTTGAAAAGGCATCATGTTGATACTGTGATGACTTTATTCATGGAAATATGATTCAGCTCTTTGGCTCACAAATCACTGTTACCAACCCAGCATGAAGGAAAAAAAAGAAATCCCAGCTGCAGTCTCTGAGCTCCTGGAGACAAATGTCTGAAAGCAAAGAAAACAAAAGAAACCAAAAGGGAGAGCTAACCCTTGGGAAGCATTGTCTAGAAGGTTTGTGGCCACCTCTGACTAAACATGAGCTCCTATTTTTGAACATCTGAGTCATCCTCTAGGATGCTGCACCTCTGTACAAATAAATAAATAAGTATAAAACCACAGAGCAACAGAAAATGTCAATGATTGGTGGGGAGGAACACATTTGGTCAGGGTGGTGAAGAGGGGAGAACAAACCTCAAGGATGAATACTTTCCAACCCCAAAAAGGATCAGAAATAAAACAGCAAAACAGCCAACAAACAATCTATATCCTTTCAGCAGAGACCAATTTTACCATCTCTATTCAAGATATGCTTCCAGATAGATAATGAAGTGCAGCAGGATTCTCCTCTGAATGATGAATAAAGGAAATTATGTCACTTTCCAAAACAAACAAAAACCCATCAAATCTGGCCCACAGTAACAAGTTTGCTTGTATTGCAACACAGTAAATTTTAAGATCCTCTCTGACCTACACAGAAGGACCAGGCAAGCCTACTCTTATCCCCCTCACAAGGCCAAGGACAGCAGCAGGGTGATGGGGATTCTCTTTCTTTGTACATAAAAAGGCGGCACAAAAACATTATCCTTCAGAAAGACGATAAACTCTACTTTTCCCCGCCTAGAAACACAGGGTAACAGTGCTGCATGAAAAACAAGCAGCTCCAAGCCACCTTGCAATCTGCCACCTGCAGAGCAGCACCTGGTTCCTGCGGCTGCCCTCAGCTGGCACTGGTGGCTGCCGTGTCCCCAAGCTGGAAACACAGACCCCATCAGTCTGCGCCTTGCACAGCCACTTAGGGCACTTCTGCAGGTGGCTCCAAAATTACTGCCCCTGTTGTGCAAAGCCACTTGACACTCGCTTCATTTTTATGCAGACTTGGCACAGGTAAAAGCAGTTACACGAGATGTAAAGCAGCCAGCAGGGCATGGCTGTGTGGCAGGTGGCCTTTCAGAAACAAAACTGACTGCAGTTATCCACATAACTTCTTGCTGAGCATCACTCAGGGAATAGTACTAGGAAACCAAGCCAGTATTTAAAACACACAGCAAACAAATCCTTTCCTTCACTGGATGGCATGAAGTGTTGTGCTAATGAAAAAAGGATGGGGAACAGCACAGGTGAAAAAAGCTCCTAGTGCAGGGTATTTTTTAAGCCAGTGCTGCTACTAAGCCAGATGTTGCAAAGCCATGCCCTCAGCCTGGTAGCTTTAACACTGAGCATTGCTATTTCTCACCTCAAATGGATCATGCGGCCTTCTGGCTCAGAGAGGAGCCCTGTAGGCTACAGCCAGCATGCAGAAGAGAAAAGTCCCTAAAAATGTCTTGATGTTAAAATGATGTTAAATAGAAGTGCCATTCAAAATACCCAATGATTTCTGGCAAGCCAGACGGCAAAGCTGCTGGCAAAAGGACTGCAAAGGGGAAAAACAAGAAACAGAGTCAACAATTATTAGATGTTGATGTGTTAGATGTATTTATGGACAATTTTTCAGTGTGACCCTTACTTTGCTCTGTTCACAAACAAACTTTCCCAGAATTCGCAGACAACACAGATGCCCATATAGCTTCTGGTGATGCACAAAAATTCATGCTCCTAAAAGTGTTGCTATACAAATACTGGGGCTAATCAGAGAGGAAAATGACTGACAAGGGCCCGTCTCAAGCCCCAGCCTCCATCCTGATGCCTGAATCCCATCAGTCTTTGCACAGGGTGTCTATGGGGCAAGGTGTACGTGTGAACCTCTGTGATTTCTCCAGTCAGTTCAGTCTCTGGAAAGCTTAAATCTGCTCAGTTATTGTATGCATAACAGCAAACTCCCTTTTCCTACTGTTGGTGGATTTCGGGGCAAGTCTAGTAAAATATTCACTTTTTCTCTCACCTATGCTGTTAATTGCCTGTCTATAATTAAATGGAACACAGCAGGACAGTAAATGACAGAAAGGCTCAATGTTTTAGCTTTGGTGCCTCATAAAGTGCTAACCTGGGCCACATGCAATGCCCACATAGCACAGCTAAATGATCAATCTAAAACCAACAGGAACTTTTATATGGACTGATGGTCTTTGGCTTAGGTCCCTTCCAAACACTGAGTTTTCATGAGTTATACCAGCTGCCACTTGTATTTATTTTATAAACACCACATGCTAAGTGTAAATTGCATCGCCACCACCACTGATTTCACCCCAGACACTTTTAATACAAGTTACGGGTGGTGGAATCAAGGTTTAGGCTGAAGGCCAAGAAAGACCTCTCCAATGGGGTTGTATAATTGAGGCTTTTTTTTTTTAATAAAACACTGAAACAACAAGTATATGGAAGAGGAAGAGATTTGATTTATCACAATGTTATTGACTTGTTGAATAGGAGATCTGACACTTGCCAGCACAGAACCTGGAGAGAGAATCACCAGACCAGACAGAAGCACTCACAGCCAGGCCATCAGCACCCAGAGACCAGGTCCTGCTTTTCAGTCATCTTTTGTACTACAAATTTCTGCAGGCAGAAAATACACGATAGGGGAACAAGAAATTCTTCAGAAGGAAGGGAGAGAATAAGGGTAAGGCAAATGATGACTTTCGGAGTCAGTCATGGGGTTTTTTCCAGGACTTCCTGCCCATCTCTAGAAACACTATAAAGGAAACGTTACTCCTCAAGGCCCTTTTCAGGTCAGAAGCAGGGTGCAAGTACCTCAACAATAAGCAAGAAAACTCTCTGATGTCTTCAAGCATTTTACCTGAATGGAGCCTTCAAAGTCTTAGACCAGTAATTATCTTAATGAACTTGCAGCTATTATTAGTAGACAGAATATAAGTGAGCAAGCTGTTTCCTGCTTTATTTTAACCAGAAGGACATCTCTCATACTGGGCATTCTCACACTCAAAACACATGTTTTGTTCACCCCAGGTTTTTGGTTGGTTTGTTTGTTTGTGTTTGGGCTGACCACATGCATGCTGTCTCCAGACTTCCTCAACTCCCACACACTTTGCTGCCTTCCACAGGGCTCAGCTGTGACACATTGTGGGTGCAGGTCAAGCACATCCCTGGCGTTTCTGAGGTCACAGAGCTACAGCCTTCCCAGCAGCATGTCCCATCAAGTGCTTTATAAACACATCATGCAGCACAGCCAAACAGCAAAGCAAAGTGCACAAAAAAAGAGTTTTGCTCATCTGCAGCTGAAGGAGGTATTCAGATGGGAAGATCTTCCAGGACAGGAATTACATGTTTGTACTGATGTCAGTGCTTACCTCCTGCCCTTCTGTATTAATAATACAATAGGACAGATTTTAGAACAGAACAGGACCAAGAGTGTGTTTAACAGTTGTTGTGATGACCTGGAGTCAAAGTGTGGTTTCTTTCTATGTATTATTTACTTATACTTTAGTGTGTATATATACACACATACTTGTATATACATACAAATGCATATATACACATTTGTATGTGTATTTATCCACTGTTTATATATTTTATAAACATACACATAGTTTGTATATTAAAAAGGGGAAATAATATTCCAAGAGGATTATATATGCTTTCCTCATGGAAAACCTAAACTTGTTCATTTTTAAAATATTTCCTCTGATATATTCAGCTTCCATCTGCTCTGCAGAATAACTCTTCCCTTGCATTTCTGTGAAGTGATTGAGATCTGTCCTTCAGCAGCTGGCAGTATTATTCCATTATCTTGTGTTGACAGAATACTGGAGGACACACCCACGTCTCCATTGCACTGGAGAGCCCAGAATCAGGCCCAGTATTCCAGATGTAGCCCCACCAATGCTGAAAAGACGGAAAAGATCACTTCCCTCAGCCCGCTGATAAGAGTCTGAATGCAGCCCAGGAGGCTGTTGGCCTCAGATGTGTCTATCAAGCAAGCACTGCTTCCTTTTATTTTTACTTTTGTCTGCAAGTTTGCTGAGGGTGCAGCAAAACATTATCCCATCATCCAGGTCATTAGTGAAAATATCCAATATTGACCCCTGGGGTATGCCCTTGAGGACAAATCTCTGGCTGGAATTTGTGCCACTGACCATAATGCTTTGAGCCCAGCAGTTCTGCCAGGTAAATCCATTCACTATTCAAACATCTAATCCATACACCATTAGTTTGTCTATGAGACTGTTATGAGAGACAGTAATGAAAGCCTTACTGAAGCTGAAATAAAGAACAGCCACTGTTCCAGTCATGTCATTGTAGAAAGTTGTTGTCCACTGTAAATCCATGCTTGATTTTGCTTGATTTGCTCATTGGAATGGATGGCTCCTCACCATGGATGAAAACCAATCAGCCCTCTTGGACCCCAGTTCTGTCCAGGGTGATCTCCTCTGGGATTCTTCCACGCAAATCCCTGAACAGACCAAAGTGCTCTCCTGAAGTCCAGTCCTTCATCTTTCCCCCCTCATCTTAGGACCCCATACACCCCAATCTCATGGTTAATGCTGCCCTCAACCCTCATCCCTGAGCAGAGTATGTCCCCTCATCTGCTTCTTGATCAGGAAGTTGTAACCAATGCACTCCAGAAACCTTGTGGACTGCCTGTGCCCTGATGTGTTGCCCTTCCAGCACGTATTGGGATTTTTGGCTAGACTCCCACAAGGATCTGAGCCAGTGACCACAAGACTTCTTCCAAATATTTGAAGACAGCTTTGCTAATTCCTCACAGTTTACAGCAGACATCCACACCACCACCCCACGTGTTGATGTACCCTCTATCATTAGTCTACAAGCTCTCAACTGACTCTCATCTCTCCCAAAGCAGAGCTCCAACCATTCCCACTTGTAACTATAGTGTGGCCTTCCTAAAGAGCCTCTATCCAGCCACTGCAGTGCTACAGCAGTGACAGCTATCCCACCACATCTGTGCCTTGCTCCAGCCTCAGTGAGAGATCCCCAGCCCCAAATCTGCAGAGTTGCACCCTTCTCAGCAGCTTGCACTAGGCTGTGGCCTCTGCTGAGTCAGGGAGTCAGGGGTAATTTCTGCACCGAGTGCTGGGGACCACCTCTGGCAGCTCCCTGCCACTGCTGCTGAGCACAAAAGCACTGCTAGCCCAGACCTCCTCCTTCCTGCACAAAGTGCTGCTGGCTGCATGCCATTATTGATGGTTTTACAGGCTCCCCTCAGCACCAGCTGCCAGGATTCCTGACCCTACCTGGTCAGGATTCAGCTGGAACAAAAGCTCAAAAGCCCCTTCTCACAAAAAACTCTTCAATATTTACACCATCTACTATAGATATTGCAAGCCAAGTGAAAATTTTACCATCTGCATCTTTCTACAGGTGAGGAAAAGCAAGCAGTCAGGGTCAGAGAAGCCTTAACACTTACATTGGTTTTTTCCATCCAGTGATTTTTACCACTACCATTCCAATTATCACAGAGCTAATGACAGCCATCAAGGACAAATTAATATTTTCACAATAATCTATTACTGAAAATATACCTGGCCCAGACATAGAGTGAAATAATATGTCTGATACCAAGTTCACACTCACTAAGTACCTTAACAAAAGTTAATCCCTTCCCTTGGATATCACCCAGACTTAAAGCAGCATATGCCTCTGGCGTACAAGGAGGAAGAGGAAGGCACAGAATTTTAAAGACTGCTTTCATCAATCCCATGACAAGAACAAAATCAGATATTATACTGTTCTATAGGCCAAGTTGTAGCAAAGGACACCAATGTGCATGTACACAAAGGACCACAAGAGGATCTGATCTCTACACTCACCTCCAAAGGCAGAACCTTCGGGCAGTTAAAACTTGACGCTGTGCATCTTCTAATAAACTAAAACAGAAAATGTCACTCTGACTTTCTCTTGCTCACCTGCAGGTAATTTTCCACCAGGTTCCATTTCAATTTGATGAGAGACTTAATTATCTGATGAATCAAAAACCCCAGCACCCTCACTGCTGTTCTGATTAGCCCCATCAGCAGCCATCGATCCTGCTCTTTTCTAGAAACAGGAAGACGCAGTTACCTCTCAGACATAACACAGGATTATTTGCCATGCTGCCTCTCACAAAGACACAAATTCCAATTTTAGAGCATTTTGATTATTACCTGTGACTGCCTGAACAACAGGTTGTTCTTGCCAATATCTCTTTTAAAAGTGTACACTCAACAAACCTTCAGGTGAAAGCCATTTTCATTTGGGTAAGGAATACAGTTGGGTTTTTTGGTTTTGGATATGGTTTTTTTAATATAGCAGTACCAATGCAGTCTGGTCTCTGATGTTGAATGCTTGATGTCATATCAAAATCAATTATATGACCCAGTAATTAAAACATTTGGTAGAGCACTCTGAACACATTTCAAAGTAATCTCTGTTTCATATCAAAATCAGTTAATTATATGACCCAGTAATTAAACATTTTGTAGAGCACTCTGAACACAGTTCGAAGTAATCCGTTTCCTTCAACTGCAATAATGCACTGAGCGTCTATCACGTAAATGTGCAAACTTTTACCTCCAGTTTCTGTCTTTCCTAAACTTACACTTCTAATAATAACTGTGCACCAGAAATGACAGATTTATTTTGAGTATCACCTAGGACTAAAGCAGGCCTATTGAGATTCAATCACCATGGTTGCCGCAGATTATGCCAAGAGAAAAAAATTAAAATTAATTACTTTTAATAGTATTTTTTAAATCAACTGTAATTTAAAAATTAATTATAATTAATTTCAAGAAGTCTCAGTAAGAGAACATTTGCCCAAACTCCTGCAAAGTCTCTTCCTTTTAAGTTGTATACATTGAGAAGTTAATAATTTAATTCTTTTTTGCATATTCAGTAAGTTGTGAGGAGCAAAGACATAAGGACTTATGAAATATGTTTTTAATCCCTTGGCCCCTTTCTACATTCAAAATATTTCTTTCTATATTCAAAATTTTCTTAATTCCTTCCACTATCAGGCATCTCAGTGTCCAAATTACACATAGTTTTAGAGGCAACTTAGCACTATTTAAGGTAAGTTTACCTGTATGTTTTCTTTTGTAGTCACTTCTTATAAACCTTTTTGTGTGAAGGCAAATAATCCAGACTTTCATGGGCCAGCAGGTGTTCTCTCTACCAAAGGTAGATGGATGCTTTACCCAAGGCAGTTTGCAAGTTGGCAGCTTGGAGAGGAGAAGAAGATTCAATGCATGTCAAATGTTTACTGTAAATCAGAATCAGCAGCATGCTGTGTGTTTGCCACCTCCAAGGTGTGATTTTGGTAACCAAAGAAAGAGTACAAAAGGATTTCTGCTGCATTCCACCAACTGGAATTTGAACCAACTTGGCAATGTCTAATCCCAAAAAATCATAGAATCACAGAACCATAGAATGGTTTGGGCTGGAAGGCACCTAAAAGATCACCTAGTGCCAACCCCTCTGCCATGGACAGGGACACCTTCCACTAGACCAGGTTGCTCAGAGCCCCATCCAACCTGGCCTTGAACACTTCCATGGATGAGGCATCTACAACTTTTCTGGGCAACCTGTTCCAGTGCCTTACCACCCACACAGTGAAAAATTTCTCCCTAATATCCAATCTAAACCTACCCTCTGGCAATTTGAAGTCATTCCCCTTTGTCCTGTCACTACATGCCCTTGTAAGTAGTGTCTCTCCATCATTCTTGTAGGCTCCCTTCAGGTACTGGAAGGCCACAACTGTGTCACCCCAAAGCCTTATCTTTTCTGGGCAATGAAGAAACATAAATATTTCCTGACTGTGAATCAGTGAGTACTAAAGGGCAAGAGAGAAGTTCTTTACACAAGCCACATGCAAATTACCCAAAATAAAGTCTTTTGGACCTATGGTTTTGCAACACCGAAAGCTTCCTTGTAGCCCACTACCCACACTTCTCAAATGCAACAACACACAGTCATGAAGGAAATACTGCCCAGGGCAGGGAGTACATCCACGTCAGGACATAGCAATGGCCTAAGTCAAATTTCCTACACCATGACTGGGGGTTTTTGCCAGCTCAACCAGGCATTTCATTCTAGAGACTTCAGAAGTACTATGCAAATTGCAGACCTGGCAACAACCAATCTGACAAAAAAGAGAATGAGTTGAAGAGTATTGATCTAGGTGGAAATCAATGACTGCAGAAAATAATTATTGCTGGAAACTATGTAAATACCTATGAGCAACAGTAAATGCATTAGAAATGTTACCTCCCTTCAGATATTGGGAAATAAATGTATCTACCAATACCTCCATGATGAAGTTATCTGACAACAAATACACATTGTGTGATCAATTAAATCCCTTCAGTCAAAGGTGAATTAAGGAACAGCAAGTGTCTGACTGATTACGTACACTAATAATGTAAAAAGTGGGAAGTACTTCACAAACAGAAGCTCAGACCTTAGTTTTGTGTTTAAGCACAAAAATGAGATTACACTGCTAACTTCCGCTTGCACAAAAGCTGGGTTTAACTACTCCCATTCCAAGTTAAAATGGAGCAAAAAAAGAGCAGAAGCCAGACAAGAAAAGCAGACACCTGAGCAGAGCTCCTGGCTGGGATCCCATCACTGTTTCATTCAGGTATGCCAGACTGGCTACCCCAAGGTCTCCATTTGGCCCATTTATTTCTGGAACACAGGAATTTCTATGATGTCATTTTCTAGTTGTTAGGCCAAATGGTATATGTGAATAGATCTGGGTATTATAAAGATTGCAGCACAAACAAAAATACAAAATCCACTGAACAATACAGATGGGGGATGGGAGAGAAACACTGAAACTAAAGCTACATTTCTAGGGGAAACAGATGAGGCCAAGTCACACTGCTTACAGACGACATAGATATTCCTCACTCCATGACACAACGACTTGTTACATAAACAGGATGACTGGTTTTACCCAAACAGGAGTATCATTCTCATCCGTAAGAGCACACCTGAGCATTTGCCTTTGCTGTCCCCAGTTGCCAGAAAACCAAAGCTGACAGCTCCTCTTCCACCAGACTCAATCTCTGCAGCAGTGGCTCAGCTATACTGCAAATTCTCATAAACACTTACTTGTGCATTCAAATTTTAAAAAACAAAATAGAGTAAGAATGTTTTCGAATTTTGACCCCTAGTTATTTGTTCCCCGTGGACTCCTCTGTAGCCAACATAAACCCACCAGTACACTCAATTATCTGAAATACATTTCATGAACCTCTGAGAAGCAGTGCACAAATGGCCACAGTTTAGATGGTGAAAAAAAAAAAGCTATATGGTGAAAAACAAAGCAAGATTTGAGATTGCAGGGGGGCATTTGTTGCCGGCAATGTGACATGAGATCAGACCAGGCAAGGTGGCAATTGAAATAGGGATGGGAATGACTGAGTAGCCCTAAAAATAACCTTAATAAATAGGGGCCAGCAAAAGAACACAAGCCAAACAAAGTATGGGGCAACCTCAAAAAACAGAACAATGGGGCAAACATAACAATATATACAGCGCGATCGGAGGGCAGGGAACCAATGAATAACAAGAACTCAAAACATTGCCTTATATGTAAAGTACTGTTGACCTATTGTAAACAAGAACTCAAAACATAACCTTATTTGGCAGGAACATATTTACATAATCTTTCCCATGATTCCATTCTCCTCATCATAACCTAACTAGATGATTCCTTTCTTAGCATCCTGTTTCCCATGGCCTCAGATTGATGCAGACTTCATTGTCGGCCAAGGCCAACTCACTGTCCATTCCATCCGATCCAACTCCCACGGGCATTGCTTCATCCCTGAGATGCAGGAGTTAACTCTCCAGGGGACAGACAAGGCCTAACAAAACACATAAACACATAGAGCTTCGTTCATTTATCATGAAACCTGAAGAATGAGAGACATGAAGGCAAATGCAGACTGGGATTGTAAAAGCTTCTGCACCAGACATTCTTCTCCTAACAATACATACTGCTTAATTAGCCTGTAAGAATTTGACCCAAAACCTAGGCATTTTGGCCATCACTGTTACATACACTAACACCTCCCAGTACAGAACACGAGTCTTCTTCTTTCTTTTGAAAAGTATTTCAGATTATATATTTTTAGTTCTGTGAAGTTTGCGTAAGGATTGTCTTGCTTTCTGCAATGCTTTTATCTCCGAACATCACACAAGGATCTTTCAAGAGCTTCCAAAACTCAAGTTTTGCCATGGATAAAGAAAATCAGAGGCAATGATGAAAAAATACCTTCTCAATACTGGAAGATAAAATGTCCCCACCTATGTAAGGAGGTCAAAGAATCTAGGCTGCAACCAGTTCCCAGGCTTTTCACTAATTTCTGACTTCTGCAAGGCATGCTACCTGACTTAAAAGTGTTCTTACCTCAGCACAGCCTAATTGGGAATGGCTGCTTTGGAGACAAGGAGGGAAAGAAGGAAAAGCTACCTACACACTTCTTTGCACAAATGCTTTGAGGAATCAAGTTATAAATTGAGTTCTACTGAGTTAGGAAAGAGTTTTGAAAGGGCAATGTGGGAAGAACTTCTAAGCTGCTTTTAAGCTGCCAAGACCCCATTTGGGAGCCACAGAACTGCTTGTTCCTCTCACAAGCAGCTTCCATGCAGGACATGGGACTCTTATGGCTGAATAAGGAGGGTGGGCAGACACTGGCACAGCTCCCTCTTCCTTGGTAAACATAAGTAGGCTGAGCCAGGCTGCCTCCAGTTAGGACCTGGAAAGTAGCTCCCTTGAAACTAGAGAGACCAGCAAAAGATTGGACTGCTGCTACTTGGTGATGTGGGTGACAGGCAAGGTATGTTGCACAGGAGAAATGCAACTACCACATATCAGCAGGCGGCCATTCCAAAAAATAGTTCTGGGCTAGCTCATCTAACTCCTTGCCCAAACTGAGAAGAAGGAATAACACAACTTTATTTGCCTAAATGTTTTGTAGGTGTAAGAGCATATGGATGCCTGCATCACGTGTGTTCTTTATCCCTTAAAAGACCACGATGGAATAACCCCAACTAATACTAGGAAATAACAAAGTAAGAGTTGCTAAATTAGAAGCCAGAGCAAATAAGAACTATCCACCAAACAGCAGTAGAGATACAGCATGAATTTATTACTAAGACATTGGCCACTTGTCTTTAAATATTACAAAAATCAGATTCCAGCTATTACACACAAAAGCGCCTACCACAGAACTCTAATTCTTGCTACAGTTGTACTTTTTTTTTGCTTTCAAAAACTTGAGCACAAGTTAGTGGCCACTCCTCTATCTAGATAGCTCTGTAATGTAATTTTAACTGTAGTGGCAAGCATGTAAAAAACCAGGCTTAGTTTGGCGTGCTTAGTTTGGCATACTTAGCTGGCATCTCAGTTTTAAGTAGACAGAGAACCATGTACTTTTAGAATGGTGTCAGGAGTTGTATATACTTAAATGGTAAGAATTTCTTCCCTCTCCACTGCCCTTCTCTCTCCAGGCTCGTTTAGTGCAGCACATGTGATCTGTCCATCTGTCAAGTAAAGCAGTGCATCATTCTTGTTTGCTTCAGTTTTAATACTAGAATCATATAGATATTATAGGATCATATAATCACAAAAGTACAATAAAGGATTAGAGACTGTGAGTTAACACAGTTAACACTGAATGAGTAACACATCAATTCCTAACAAAATCTGAAGGTTAAAGTGAAGAGGTTTTGAAATGCCAGAAGAAATAATTTCTACTCTAAGGAACGTGAGCAGTTCAGAATATAGTTTTCAAGAGATTGAAAGCAGGGTGGTAGAACGAAGAGCTTTCAAAGCAGTACTCTGTTCACAGCATCCCACTCCAAAGATCAAAACCCATTACACTACTAATTGAGGTGACACTCAAAGACTTCAAATAATGAGTGTTTAATGCTCAATCTGAATGACAGCTCAAGGAAGCAAATAATTATCACAGTCATTGAACAGAGATATAAAGGCATTGTTAACTAGAAATGTCATGGCTATCAACTTTCATTTCATATTATTTCAGTATTTCAAAGTTACAGCATTTAAGGAATGAAAGTATAGTACTAATTTGGCATGAGAATTTTCCTATAAATGCAACAACTCATACACATGGTGCTGACTTAAAGGACGTAGATGTTGAAACATCTTCTGACAACACTGTAATAAATCTCACATAGTACAACAGGTTAGTAGTATCATATGATACAATAAATTTAATCTGCAAATCTTCAGAGAGAAAAAAATGTACACACGACAGGAAAGTTTCAGAAAACACAACCCAAGATGACTATGACCATCTCCACAAATCCTCAAATTGTGATGTTGTGGCAAGCAGTTATTTTAGATTTCTCAGAAGCAGACAGTCCCAGAGTTCAAAGTGCAACATACTTCCCAGAGATGGGAAATAATGCTCTCTCCAAAAACTGCAGTCGTGCAAACAACAAACACTGGAGGAATCTGTTGGCCAGAAAAGGTCAGGGCCGTTGGCAGTTTGCCCAATACCATTACAAAAGCAGAGGTTTCAGTACGGACTTTTCTCAGAATAGTATTGACTCTCTTAACTTTTACACACACAAAACTTTAAAACCCAAAACTGCTGATCACCAACCACTTAGATGGATGTGGAAACTAAAGAGCCAGCTGCCACCACCACACACTTCCACGCTTTTGGTTTACACAGCTCCTCATTGTGGCAAGTTCTGCCAAAACTTAAGAGAAACAAAGTCATCTCAACCTGCTGTACTTCATCACAATGTTTTAACAATTGTATGCAGAAATATTCTATCTTTAAAAGGTGAAAAAGAAGAAAATTGGATTAAGTCCTGTGAAGCTGATTTTAAGGAGTTCAAATGCTATGTCATTTCCCAAAGCCATTCTGTGAAGCTGAACCCTCACTGCCACATTAACCCCATTTTCATGAAGCTGGAAATCTGCTAGAAACACCCTCTTCCATATCTTCATGCCAAGTTCACAGCTCTACTGTTCGAGCTGCTCTCATCCTAACTGAAACAGTTCTTATGTCTATGACAACTGGAAAAATACAGAAAATTCTTCCTGTGCTATTTTCAAGTCAAGTCAGTAAGAGATGTGTTTACCTCTACCTTCTTCTTTTCTTGATAATTTTTAGTAGAAATTGCAAACTCCTCCCCACTTCCCTTGTCATTCCCACATGCTTAAAAATAATAGGATATAATAATAATAATAATATTAAAATTGAAACAGCCAATGTGTTAAATCAGCATACCTACATATCTGTAACAATCTGCAGGGAGTAGAGTGGGAACAAGCACAAACTAGCTTAGGAAAACCTTCACAGTATGACTGCACAGCCATTCCTTCAGTACTTTTGATTTAACAAATACAGTTTGGGGTTTTCTATCCCAAACTACATAGTTTATAAATTATAGATTATAAAACCATGTTTATGTTTAATCCATACTGCTTATATTAAAAGCAAAAGGTTGGGATGCTGCTGTTAAGAAATGATGAAAAGTCATAAATTAGTATAGAAAACACAAATTTTATCAAGCGATCCAAAACACTGGTTATGTGTGCATTATCTCAACATCTTCCATTAAGTTATCCATTTATACAGTTTGTCACTTATATAAATATTTTAATATTTATCACTATCTTAAAATGGTAAAGACTAAAAAACTATAGAACTGCTTGAATATGGAAATGCTACTTGACAGTTGGCTTATGTGTATTTTAAAGAACAGAACTGACTGTACATAAACATGCAGCTCCTTACAAATTGAGCTGAAAGTATATAACTATCTAGTAAGAAAAAAAAAAACCCCACAAAATTATAAACCACTATGACCACTATGATAGTAACACTATGGTAATGTAAGAAGTTATTTTGTGGGGAGTTTTTTAAAGTGTCAAGTATGTTATTTTTATACTTCCAGCATTACATCCTTCATACTTCAGCCAATGATCAGCTGGGTCTTTAACAGAAAATGTACAGCACATTGATTCAGGGAATAAGGCAATCAGCAGAACAAGTAACAGAAAAAAACATCTCCCACAACTGTATCAACAGACAGAGTTAAAACAGATGGATTAACAAGTTTTAAAGCTTTTTTAAATTTATTATCATTATTATTAAAGACTACAGACAGTCATGTTCCTCCAATACCTCCCCACCTCATAAATCTTTCAAGCTTCACAGAAGAGTTCTGAACACATTATTTAGAAACATTGATGAGAAACATATTTTGTCCCACTGCTTCAGATCTGTTTGGAATTTTACTCACATAAAAGACCAACAGGAGTTTTAAGTCATCTTTCTTTGGTACAGTAACACATATTCAGACTTGCTTAGTACCAGTTTGCTCCTCCTCTAGCAGCTGAAATTAGCCACACCAGGGCAATCTGGCTGAGTTTTCACTAACTAGAGGCCAGAATTAAAGCAAGTAGTAGTCGAACATCCTGCCTCTGCCACAGGACAATTATCTGATGGCCTACTAAGTGTGCCTTCTGCATCAAAAGAGAGCATAAGAGAAGTGTAACAAATATTTTGAGGCCTTGAGTTATTGTCCCAAAAGCTACTAAATAGCTACAAACTCACCATATAAGTAACCATTTAAAATGCAAACACTTGTCTAAATTATACAGTTGTTACCATTATAGATGATTAACTGCCATAATATGCACTAGAATTTTCTTTAGGTATCCCCTATACAGTAACAAACATGTATGAGGAATGTGCATTATGCATTTATTTGATAACAGTTGAGGGATGCACTGCTGACTCTGTCTTGCTTGGTGAAAAGTATTCTCAGCTTGTGTTCAGGAAGAGGAGAACAGTGAAGGCCATGGGTAACTTCACACCTTGCAACGTTTTCTGTACTTTATTATCTATGAGTAAGGCACATCATTTGTAATGTGGCTATTTCCATAGGCTTGCTCATTGTATCTTAAGGTTTAACAAAGTATGAATCATACCATCTTTGGTTTTTTGTCTTTGCTTCATAGAAAATATCCCTGCCTCGAAAAACCGAAACACAAGAACTCTGGCAATGCTTCAGAGCACAAAGCCAGTTTAAATCCCAGCCAATGACCACCAACACGAAAAGAATTATGTATTTAGAGCTTTGCTGCTTTGTCCTTCACTCAATTGGCTACAAACAGTGCTCTGCTTTGCAAGATGTTCAAATATGGGTTTGAAAAGAAAAAAGATATACACATTTGGTAACAATGGCAAATTCAAATCTTGAATGCCAAAAGAATATAACACAAATTACATACTCATGAGAGGAAAATTCTGTCATCTAAGTGGGCTACCGAAGGAAACCATAAGAATACGAGAAAGCAGATTTGAAGTAAAAACTGATCAGATATAGACACTTGCAAAACATAACTTTTCTGGAGGAGAGTAAACACAGTGCTTCAAAATCTTCTTCAGGTAGTAGAAAAGTTTTGAGGAGGCTCTGAACTTTATGCAGTAGTTGAAGACATTTTAAAATTTTGTAATTAATTACATTTCAGACTTGTCCCAGTGCGCGCAAAATGGAAAACCAACACACCTAAGATCACTGCAGGAATATTTTTATAGTCATCCATGTATTAAATACTCCAGTGTCAGAGATCAGCTCAAATCCCTCCAGAACCGATTTTTCCTTCTGCAAAATGTATCTGTTTAGAACTGGATATGCCGATTCTCATTGATACAAATGCACAGACTATTAAAGGATCACCTTGTACCACACACAACCATGCAAACAACAGGCTCTTCTTCATGCTCTGTGAATAAGCCAGTCTCTTAAATTATGTTACCAACCAAATAATAGTCTACAAGCATTCTCTCAATAGTTTATGTTGCAATCTTCCCAAAAATTCACATCTCAGAACTGTACAGTTCCATTATTTTAATTGATTAAATATAGATTAGCAGTGTTAGTGTAAGAAAGAAGATTTAATGGCATCAAAATCATTCAAATTAAAACAAGGAAAAAAAATGTTGCAATGCACTTCAGCCAAACTATCACAAATGATATGTTATATAAATACAGACACGAGGTAGCTGGCAGCTATAAATCCACCAATTCTGGAAGTGCCCAATTTGTCTAAAAAGCACAAATTGACAAATATCAATCAAGCCTTTCCGTAAAAAAAAAAAAAAAAAAAAAAGAAAACCTAGTTTATTGCTTTTCATTGTTTACATCAGAAACAGCCAAAGGCTTATCAAAAAAAGTTACCTAGGTGTTGATGGCTTTTGATTATATCCACTTTTTCAAAAGAACCACTAAATAAAACTTTGAATGCAAACAGCTGACTCACTCCCCATGTTACATATTCTCACCAAATTGAACAAAGGTTTGCATTCTCCAAGGTGAGGGGCAGGGAAAGAAGGCATAATGTCCAAAAGAATAGCATTAACTACTTGCTTATGAGAAATCAGTAACAGAAATAAAACCAGTGTTCCCACCAGACAGAATACATTGAAAAAAGCAGACTAAGGACTGCAGGAAAGGCAGAAAGCTTCTAGCTACGAACACAGTGTCATCACAGCAAATGATTCATGTTAAGCAAATGGAAATATGATCTGTAGCACAGGTGTGATTTTTAGTGAAGCTTCCTGAAGTTTCTTTTTTGTGTGTTTTAGAAAAGGCAGAAGCGGAACAGACAAGAAAAAAAGGCAAGTAACATAAAAGAAGAAAGATGCAAGAAAGCAAGACAAAGGACTGAGAAGTAGGACAGACTTCAGCAATGTGATCTGAAAACTGCTTAGAGGTCTAGTAAGCAAAGTGAAAGTTATGCTCATTTCTCCAAAGAATATGGAGGGGAACTAAAGAGAAGACGGGCAGGCAAGGGGCTTTTGTTTGTTTTTATTTTGGGGTTGGTTTGGTGTTTGGGGGTTTTTTTAATATATTTATATACACACACACAGAGTGCAAGTTTGTCGAAAAAAGTGATACTACAGACGACAGAACTTACTCCCCTGCAACATATGGAATATCTTGACCTCTCAAGTAAACTAAGCATACAAAAGTGATAAGAACAAAAGGTGCACGTAACACCAGCAGCAATATTATGTTTGGCTTTCCACTACTTCTGCCAGTTACTGTACATATATTACATGACTATTATAGAAATGGCACAGCCTCAGACACTTTCCACATTTTATTTACATTTTAAGACTAACTTTAATCTCAATCACATATCCATACATTTCCTTTGTTTCACTAAAACTTAAATGCATGGTTTATTAGAACAAAGACTGTAAACAAATATTTGCCATGTCCAATACATGTAACACAGGAGCTGCTTAACAAAAATTAATCCCCCCATTTTATAAATACAGGTATCAAAACAATCCTGAACATACTTTGTGACACTACTAGTAGTCGGCACCCACACCCTTGCAAAATTAAACAAGATGAGCAATGGTATTCACTGTACCTGCTACCTTAAAACAAATTTAACTGCAGCTCTTTTACTAAGAAAGATGGATAAAGCATGCCATTTATATTTTGCCTCTCCAGAAATTATTTTCAGTAACATATATTATTCCACAGCAATCTGACACTTTCTGTCATGCTTTCATCTTGTAAAACCTGAATTCCAATTATAGGCTATTTCAGGCTTATGCTTAAATGACAGTGCCTCAATAAGAGAAAAAAAATAATTGTGCTGCCTTTTTCTCCCATAGTGCCTGAAAACATATTGGGCATACATATATTATATATATTCTTACAAATGTCCAGGTCATGTATACCAGCTGAAATTCTTTAATGTGTGGGTGTTTGCATTGTGAGATTTAATCAAGACATTACATGAGTAGAAGGTTGTTGTTTTAAGACAGAAGTTTGAGAATCAGCTAAAATTAATTATTGTAAGTTTGTCCCTCTGGAGGTTGTGGAAGCTTCATATTTTCTTTGGACATCATTAGACGTCTTAGCTCTTGAAGTACAACTTTAATGCTATATGAATTTTGCCATTTTGCTAACACTGGTATGCTCCGTGCATCCACCTGGAAAAAGAAAAGAGAAATCTAATTTATGATGGAACACAAAATCTCTACATAAGTAACTGTTATCGACCTAATTTGCTCTTGGAAATGGTCTAAGCATTCCCTGACACCTTCTCTGTGGCATAAAGTCCCTGTGTTTCTAACATATTTTAAGGAAAACAACCATATACTTACACACAGATACAGATTCTGCAATAAAATCCATGCAGGTGGACCCTTCCATCTGTGCTGTTACTTATATTAGTGAGAAGGAAAGGAGGAGGGGAGGAGGACATCAGCAAACTGTTCACTGTAAAACTGGAGCTGCTATCTTGCAAAATTTATAGGTTTTTTCAAATTACCCCCAAAGAAGAAACAAGTAATCACCTTCACTATGCTAGTATGTGCACCTGGGTGTTCCTCAGTTCTTTAAAAGAAACTGCCACACAAGAGTCCATAGAATACCTTTCTAAAGGACCATTTCCCTTATTATTTCTTTGCTACAAGTATTGTTAGTGACTTTTTTCACATCGATATTACACGGTGCTTCTGATACATCTAGAGCCACTACATGTACTAAGAAATGTCTTGAAATACTGAAATAACTGATTTGTAATGCTTGGACATTTCTTAGCTCTTTGCATCCTTCTCACAGTAAGTCATCTTATGGAGCTGTGAAGATTACTGTACATCACTTACCAACTGGAATATGAACTGAAAGGAAAGGACATGGGACTTCTCCTATGCGTTTATAAAACCTGTGGGACAATTTACACAATTATATTATAACGGGGAGGTTTCCATAGGAAAGTCAGCAATTGAAAGTCATCCTGGGAATTGTTCTGGCAGCAGGTTAAGTTCCAGCCCCTGCATGGAGTAACTTAAGAACACAGAGGGGCCCACAGCTGTGCAACTGCAAAGCAGGCCCTAGGGTAGGAACAAGGCTATTGCATGCTACTGGATTCCTTTGGTAGAGTTGCAGCCCACATGGCTACAAGAGTGCTGGAAACCACTGTTTTGTGATTTAGGCAGCATAAAACACCAAGAAGTTTCTTATCCCATCTTAATTAGGGCAAGCTGAAAGAAAAAAAGACCTGGAATCAGAAATAAGAATATTAATACAGATGTTTTATTTCTAGATTATTTGAAGTGAGGCTCTCTCTTTTCAGAAAACCAGATGAGACTAAACCTTTTTGTAGGAGGAAACTGAGGACAAGGTTTAACAACATGCTGGCTTGGGCAGCAATACTATCCTAAGAAACTTCTGTTCCCTCTCTTACTCCTTTAACAGTGCTACTGCCTATCAGCTCAGGTAAGCCATGTAGGGGGAAATATTTCCTGAACTGAACTGACAGAACCCACCCAGTTTAAAACACCACTTTGGAAAGAAGTCCCTAAGCAGGATCCTTGATCTTATTTACAGCTCAGCATTTAAAAGCATTTCTTTTCACACTGTTCTGCTCAGAGCTGGGAACCCCTTAAAGTCAGTAGAGCTGCCAACAACAGTGTATCATCAAGCTACAGTACAAATGGCAGTCAGATTACTGAATAATTATTGCAAACATTTGATAAAAAAAGAAAAACAGCATCAAAAGAAAAGCTCTATTATGCAGCAACATCATGCCAGTTTAAAATACACGAATGTATGAGCTAATACAGAAAGGTTTTGAAAGTTAGCACTGGTGAAATCATCACTGTAATTCCTGTACTATTACTACTTTTTTAAAGGGGAGTTTGGCTTAATGTGGTAGATAGGGGGCAAAATGTCAGGAAAGGAAGTTGCTCTGGGATTACAGAAATGAAAGTCTATCTTCAGTCTGGAAATTCTGCTTTCACACCATCTTCCTTCTCCTTGCTTCTCCTCAATTTTGCCTTTGTCAGCTCCCTCAGGTCAGGATGTTTGCCTCAATTACAGCACACAGCAGCCAGTCACCACTGCTGTTCAAATAATGCAGTTCTACGAAGACTGGAATACGAGAGCTGATCACTTAAAAGTAAGCTCCTCCTGCTTTTCTTTTTTGCTGGGAATTTGCAACAAAAAACCTCACAGACTGCAAACTCTGCTTTAACATTGCTATGAATGTTTTCTGACTAAAGACTACTGCAACATGACATTTTTTGTTGCTTGTTTTTCTCAAGTGTCTTTTCTGGAAATCACCAACTTCTTTCATAACATCTTGCAGTAAAGATTTTGGCCCTGTTTTCTGTCTTGCAGAATTGATTTCCAAGTTAGTGCATAATAAATTCACTTTATGAAGAACAATGATAAGACATTTAAAGACATTTAAGAGAGTGATACAAACTATGTTCAAATCACACAAAAGCATTAGGTAATATTCAAATGCACACCCTGGAACACAGAGGGAGACATTTCAAGGTCACATAAAAGCTAATAAAACTGCAAACTGCAATCTGAAGACTATTTTATTTACACTATTTTATTGGGAGGGCACACCACTGTGGAACCTTGAACAACAGCAAGAGAAATAATACATAAAATGCATTATTTTTTTCTAAACAGTTGAAAATAAAACAAATTACTTTACACAATGATGAAAAGTATTCGGTGTTTATAATGTTCCAAGTAACTTCAACAAGTAGCAAATGTCTACAGCAAATGTACTCAAAGCAGTAACTGAACAGCTTACAGATTTACAGCTGAGAGTCCCAAGTGATTTAAAAGGAAACAAGTATTTCCAGTGGTAAATAGTATCTAAACTAACAGAAGTGACTGCAAATCCTGCAAGATCGACTGCTGAGGAGCGCTACCACAGATGCAAAAATCACACAACCTCAAAAGAAAATGGGAAAACAAACAGCACAGTAGAATGCAACCTGTGTTTTATCAATATGGGATACATAAGTCTCCAAGAGAAGACTCTGAAGCATTAGGAATGATAATCCACAGTTTTACAACAGTGATGCCATTAGCACTTAAAAGCATTTTGTCCAGCTCTATACAAGTACTTGAACTAGTTTTTCTGACCTTAGTAATCTAATTCTGTATACAAATACAGCAGCTCCGTAGGTAAATTAAAAAGAAAACACCCACAAAAAATTAACTTGCAGATAAGAAAAGAAAGACAATTTAACAGGGTGCCTCAGAGCACCTAAGTCTTCTGAGATAAAATATTCCTGAAATAGTTCTCTCCTTTCCTGCACTAAATTTATTAAAAAGTGATTCCTGAAGATATGCTGCTGCCAGAAAAGTTGCATACAAACTCCTCTCTCACAGAATAATCAAACAAAAAGTCAATAAAGTTGTACCTGTCAGTACTGATAAATTCATTACACACATGCCCTTTTCATGCAAAGTGTAGAAATTTTTAAGTGAAGAAAGTTGAGAACCACTGCCCACAGGGCAGTATGAGAATAGTTTCCTTAGATCCCTAGTAACTGCACTTATCCATCTTTCGTCTCCACCACACACACTCTTACTCAACAAGAATTATTACTCTCTAAAACTCCCAGTGTGGGCCCTACTTTTGCACAGATGTTAACTGGCACACAATCCTACCTAAACAATATTACAAATGTTTTGAGTATAATCTGCTAAGATAGAACAATTTCAGCTGCTGCTTGTCTCAGGTCTCCTTTCAGCAAGTCAGAACTTCTTCCTGACATCTATAAGCAATGTCAATGGCCAAAAGCTGGCCACGTGTCAAAACCCAGGGTGCCTGCAGAAGCGCAGACAGTAGAGGAAGTCTGCAGATGAAACCCTGCCATTAATTCAAAGGATGCAGCAAACCACTTACAATCTGTTAAATGAAAGGTGACCAGAAAGTAGAAGAACAGCTTGGAAGAAACATGAAGGAACTACCAGGAAACAGCAATATTAACTGCTCCAGGATGCTGAACATGCCCCCACTGTTTATTTCAGAGTTTCTCTAATGATCACAAAGACAAAATAAGATAAAATGCAAGACACAGGAACAACGGGCTCATTAAAAGTTACATAATAAATGTGTTTTAAATTCATTACTTATGAAAATTGTTTTCATTAAAAATACTATTTATTCTTATTTAAATCCATTTTAAAAAGAAGTTATGCATTTGCTGATGGCTTGATGTAAGGTTATTAACTTATTAAAATCAATTTTTCCTGTAGTAATGACTCAATTTGAACAGTGCTTTTAAAATGACCAGGCAGATTTGCTGTCACGGTAGTGACCCTGTTCCTCAGCAAGCTGATCAAGTGTAGACTTTTCCAAACAAAAGCTCCAACTTACTGCCTTCAGTAAACATCAGCCTTCAGGTTCTGCTAGTCTAAGGTCCTGCTTCTGAAAACCAACACCTATACCTTGAGGTATGCAGAGATGAAGCCATGAGAGCATACTTCTTCACTGAATCACAATAAACACATGTTCCTACGGTACTAGGAAGAGGTATGAAAATCATCTTCCAAACATACCATAAGCACTACTTTTGCTTCTCACAACTTCTCATAAAACACACACCCTTAGACAACAAGCCACAATTGGGATTAAGGGCATGAGCCAATACAGCAAGATAGCAATTTTAACAGGATCTTCAGGTAGAGTAAGATTGTTAGCTACATAAAAGTATTTTCAGAGTCATTTTAGATTATTTCTGAAGCATTAGTGCACTAGCCTTGGATGACCAACCAGAACATTACTCTACAACCTACAACAGCTCAAAAGATCCCCTGAGAACTTCTTCCCCTGCTACAGTCATTGAGATACTTGAGCTTCACAGTTCAGTACTGCTAATTACAGAAATACAAGTCCATCTTTCTTTTAAATCTTACTAATTATTTAAAATCCATAGATGCTAACACACCTTTAGGTATTACCTTAACCAAATTACTCTGCATTCACTAAAGACAAATGTACACACAAATGTGATTGTGTTTCCTGCTGATACAGGCATACACCACTGAAAATGCAAGCCAGCTCACACCTCCTCTCTTTGACCACAGGGGCACCTCACTTGCTCACAGTGTTTAAGTACCTGGTGAGTAAAAGAGTAACAAACTTGATTGAGCTGCCGCCATAGCCTATGTCTGTGAACTCATCCCACCCTAACTGCAGGATCAGTGAAACCAACTTACAGGAAATTGATCTTTAAAATTCAAGTGATTACCAGCTATATCAAAAGGTCTTAAGACCAAAGTTCAGAATTACCTTGGATTTGAATAAATCCAGTATAAAGGAAACAAGAGTATAAATATACCAGTTCATTAAAGCTGAGTTAATACACCCAGAGTGAGTCTCATCAGGAATAACCTCCATTTTTAATTAGTGGAAATATCAGAGAGAGTTTGTAATATTCCTGCTACAATATGAAACTAATCCCCTTTTATAAGAGTATTATGAGGGAAATACCTGCACACAGCTTAAACACTTATTGTTTTCCTGTTCAGAACTAAAACCTTCATCTTAATTTAAAAGAAATATCAGTATCATAACTAATGCTCGTCTCATTTGTAAGCCACAAAAATCCACAAGGATTGAAACAGTAGGCCACAAAAATTCAATTTAAATCTATGTTTATATTATAAAAATTAAGTACAAAAGCTCTGTCCAACATGCATATACCTCACCTGATTTTCACAGAAATATTTTTTAGTATAAATTAACAACATGGTTGATCTTACCATTTCAACTTACCATTCCATTGGAATTATTTATTCCATTCATATTAATTTTAGTTACAAATCTAACTGTAGGAGGTGCTTCTGGGTATTTAGGTCCACACTCTACTTTCAGACTGTATATTCTGTTTTCATAGTTTGTCTAGAAAGCAAAAAGACAGACTAATGCATTTTACTGAAAGGTAAATATTAATAAATTTTTTAAACACAGCAAAGGCAAGAGGAATAACAATTAAGAAATACAAAATAAATATAAATTTGTTAATATGTGTACCAACTGAAGGTCTTGGATTACTGACTGATTTTCACTGTTTTGATTATATTGATTCTTCCATGATTATGCATAAATTACACAGCTTATTGACTACATCATACACAAGTTTTAATACAATTCTGGTTTTAATTCACATTTGCTCTCATCCTTTCTATCCACCTGCATCCTTGAAACAACGGTGGCACAGTACAAGCTTCAGCAAAATTACCACCTTCCCCTATAATGAAATACCTAACACTATAAAAAAAATTGGAAGTTGAGGAAGACAGAGATGCTAACAATTCAACAGTTAAGATACAGCCAAAACCAAAATAAAAATATAACCTGCAAAAGAAACATACTCTGCAAGTTGTTAACACTACAGAAAGTATCTGAAATTTCTGCAGCTGAGAATTACGTGGTTTACTGGAGGATTTATGAGCTTGGCCAGTAAAGTGACTGCTAGTTTGCAAATGTCATTCTAAAGTGACCATGGAACAGACAATTCTAAGTGCAAGTATACTTCGAGAAACCCACATTAGAATTAGATATAGTTCCACATTTTTTTTTTAAATCTTGTCAAGTAGGCCATGCCAAGGATCAGTACTTTGCTGGTCCCTGAGGCACACGCCTCTGTGCTCCAAAAGGAAGATGACTCCGTTTCTACCTGCCTTTGCATTGGCACAAAAGATAGAGCCAACAGGAACAAAAAAGCAATAACATGCCTCTCAACTTTCCAGAAATAGCATCTTTAACCTGTTATGCATCAGTCAGCTGTCACTCTCCAAGCAGAAGTATCACCACATAGCCAAGTTATCAAACAACAGTATAGTCTGTGGTTAATTAAAAACGCAGAGTGAAAACAGGACTACTGAAGCACCTGTGTACCATAATTTTTGAGCAGGCACAGAGACTGAACAGCGAGAGAGTCAGAATGAAATAATGCAAAACAAAAAGTTTTCTATTATTCTTTCCCACCACTGTGAGTGTAATTAGGCACTGGACAAGGTTGCCCAGGGAGATTATGGATGCTTCAACCCTGGCAGTGTTCAAGGCCAGGTTAGATGAGGTCTTGAGCAATCTGGTCTGGTGGGAGGTACCCCTGCCCATGGCAGGGGGTGTTGGGACAACAGGATCTTTAAGGTCCCTTCCAACCCTTAACATTCTGATTCTATGATTAAAAGCTAAGGGCCAGAAAAAAAGGCATCTTGTCCTGCTACAGGTAGCATAGCTGGTACCACAACAAGAAAACAAAGTAACTAAAATTCTCATTATTCATTCAGCCAAAGCAATTTACTTCCCCAGAGAGGGATGCTGTCAGTTATAGTGAAAATAGGCCAAAATGTATGTAACTCTGCTCACAACTCTGGAAAATCCCAAGAACAGCACTCTTTCTCATTCCCTTATTCCTATCCAGGTTGCTTCTCAATTTTGATCAATTTATCAAGTTATTGTTCTTATTGCAAGTCAGGCATCCCTGGCCAGCTTCCCAAAAAAATCCTAAAATCCCACTTTCTGGAAGTCAGAAAAATGTTTCTGTTAATCCAAAACAAATGTTACCCTCCTCTCTTGCTGTGGGTCACCTTTCAAATGAAGCAAGAAAAAGAAAATGATAAGCAATTTTTTTGCACAACTGTAGAGAAGGCACATGTGAGAAGAACTTCATGGACAATATTAACAACTTTCTCCATGTTTTGCCTAACTGCACCATCTACTTAACTCATCCAGTTCAAAAAAACACTCATCCTTCTACAGACCCGGAAACTAAACATGCAATTCTTCTCAAGGTGCTGTCACTGGTTTGGGAGCTGGTGGTTTTCACTTTTATGGTCACTACATATTGCAAGCCATTCTATCTGCAAGGCTGCATGCCCCTGAAATGGCACAAGATGTATTATTTACATGCACTCTATCAAAACGAAAACAAAATCACAGAACTACAAATTGACCAGGACTAAAAGTGTATCCCAAGCTGAGTTGAATACTTCTATTATTTTTAAAACACATGGGACCTTACATAACAGTATTATAAGTATAGTATTATACACATCATAATCTCTTTTCAAACATGCATAGTAGTCTACGTTAGGTTGAACAAGAAAGCAGCCACAGGCAGTTCTGGAGGGTTTTTGGAGAGCCAGGGACACTCTATGACAGCTAGGTCAAATTTTCAAGTTTTTATCCCAACACATTAGACTACAAACTTTCTTCAAAATGTACTCACTGATTCCACAGAAGCTAATATCCAAAGCATACAGTCATTATGATTGTATTTTAGATCTGCCCTCTTCCAACTGCACTCAAATCTTAGGAGCTCAGCAAAGTCATTCAGGTGTTCAAAGCAGCCTACTCCAAGTGGCAACGGACTTCCAAAAGAAACTTGAATTACACTGAATCTGTCTCTGGAACTCTGCTACTTTGGATGACATTATTTTCACTGAAGCAGAGCTCTGATCTCTGTCTTGGACAGTTCATTCCATCAGCCCTGCAGCACCAAGGGACGTACAAGATAGCTCTCATTCTAGCAGTGAAAGACGTGCTAACCTAGGGCTACTTAGATATAGTAGATATACTCATTTAAAGGTCTCTGTTACACATTGATCTTTTGCATCATATTGTAACTTATGAGAAAGTGTGCAGTAAGTCAAGTAAAGATGTCTCCACTGGTTTCTAATGTGGCAGATACACACAAGAGGTGATTACTTCTCTTGAAAGTTGTATCAGTCTAAATGACATCCCACAGAACTTCAAAGGTCAGAAGCATTAGAGGTAATTAAAAGCTGCTAGTCTTTAGGTATGATTCAACTGAAATTCTAACACTGTTATACTGAAAGTCTATTTGATAAAACTTAAGGAAGTTGAAAATATATTGCCAGCTTACTACAACACTGAAATTACCAGGCACATAGGACAAAATGGGGAAAGGCAATTACCCGTTTCTTGTGCTATCAGTGTACACTTATGTTCAGTAGCAGTGGAAATACAGAACGAATATACTCATAACTCAGTAAAATAGGTCTAAAGTAGGTCTTAAATCACAACTGGCTTTTACAGACAGCTGCAGAAACAGGGGAGGCTAGCCTGAAACACTTACATGCCAGAAAGTGAGGAATTATACACTATTTCTACAATTTCATACACTGAATTTTAACTAATTCCTTTACATTTTTTCCATTTTGTATTGCCTAAAAACTTAACAAAAATGTTTTATTTCATCACACTTACCCTTGGTGGCCCAATAATCATTCCTGTCCATCTGGTGAGTGTCATATCTTCATCATCTTCAAGGCCCCAGCTTACTGTACCATCACCTACTCCCTTCTGCCCTTCTTCAAGTTCTTCCAACAAGCGAAAATTACGAGGTACTTTAACTGGAGAAAATGGAATAATGTAATTAATATTGCTCACATTAAGGAAAAGGTAAATAACTTCATTGCTTTTATATATTACACACTGGCAACTGCTGAATGTATTTTCCAAGTCAAACAAATATTGCCTGCACAAATTTATTTAGCACTCTAATTGCTCTGAAGCAACTAACTGCTTCACTGGAAGTTAATTACCACCAAGCAATACCAATACAAGCCATAAAATAGAAACCAGGAGAGCTCTCTTTAGCCGAAGATGGCTTAGCTCAGATATTCTTTCCCAAGCACAACACTGTTTAGACCCAGTACATTTCAAAATCAATTGACTGTCTGTCAAGTTCTAATCAACCAGCATCCACATAAAATCAATACAGCAAATTTACTCCAAAACACAATTAAAGAATGTAACATTTAACACAGATTATCCTAATAAATGTCAACTGCAAGACTGAAATATTTTCACTTGATTTCACTTGCTTTTAAAAAAACCCAACGAAAGACGAATATCTCAAAAGAAATTGAAAATCAAGTCTTTTCTAATCTAGTGATTAATACTGCCACTTGGCAGAGGAGAAAAAAAATAAGCACAGAAGCATTGATTAAATTGTTAAAGAGAGATAAAGACATATTCACAACAGAATACAAAGATTAACTGCCTTTAGAGAGCACCAACTAACAGTCACTAACCAAACTATAATTACAGGATTTTCATTATTATTCAGGAAAAAGGCAGATATTGCTAGATATTAAACAACTGGATGCTAATTGCTTTACAGCATCAAAGTTCCAATGGTACTTCAGCACTGAGAGAAGAAAGGTAATTAACATTTGTGCATGCAATCACAGAATGCTTTTATTTTCAAATAAAATATGCACAATGATGTAGTAACAATACTATACTAACTTCCATTTACTTATAGCTGCTATTAGTTATTTTTCTTATAGCTTCTTACAACTATAGTATTATCCATTATTTTCACTAGAGATCCTTTCCTGCACTGTAAGAATCCAGGTGCTCCATAAAACTAAAAATTAAGACTGGGTATACATGATGTTATAAGCAAGTTTGAAAAAAATATGAAAGTCAAAGAAAACCATTTTGCATATCAGCTATTCAGGTTTGCACATCACTGTGATTTCAGGTTTTACATTACCCTAGTCTGTACTCCAAGCAGTCTCTATGCACGAAACAAAGAGTTTTAATATACTGTATTATTATTTAGTCAGATAATAGATGTAGATATATGGACCAGTATAGATACACATACCTTTTAGCAACTCTTTTAACAGCTTATCTTGCAGAACTATACCTTCTCTTAACCAGAGAGTAAAACTTTTTGTTTAGTAACACAGACTAGGGAGAGGCTTCTGAAAACTGCAGAATCTATTGTCTCTAAGTTGCCCAAATTCCCAGGGAAAAGCATTATGGGTATAGTATCAGGACAGTGGAAGGAAATGAAGTCATTCATGTGTGACCTCACCTTCCATCCTGCCTTGGTATTGCCACTCATCTGAGCCCATACTGAGCTACTTCAGCTTGCTAGCTGAGCGGAAAGTTACACATTTTGGCCAGGCTTCTCACAGCTTAACAAACCAGCCCAGCCAGCACAAGTACTGAATGCGACAGCAGAGTACATCAAGGAGATCACATCTCAATTTTTTGGCATAGAGCCTTTTAAAAACCTTCATGGGAATGCATTTTCCCATTCCTCTGGTCCCATTCTGATTTGTGATAAACATTAAGTCTGTACATTTACATATCTAATTCCGACTAGAGATGAGTACTGACAATCACACTTCAACCAGAAAGTTTTTACTCCACATTCATACATGTTCTGGAGTTGAGTCTGCCAAACCAGAATGACAAACTTCTACTTTGCATCACATGATGCAAGATGAATAGATTCTGATTGGTACGCACAGTCTCAAATAAAAAAAAAAACACAACAACCTCCACCCACAAACCCCATGTACTTTAGCATTCACACATTACTTTAGGCTTTCCCAGTAGCTTAAAAATCCACCACTTCTCAGAACCCCTACTCTGACTGCAGAACTTCTGAGTCACAGTTTAGCTCTTGAAAAAGAACGTAAAAGATGGTACCAAATATGATTTAAGTTCATTTCTGATTACATGCTATCACCTTTCAGCACAGCTGACCCAACTGCTCATTGTCCTGATGTTCCATGCCTTCTCCCAGAATTCTGTTGCTCTTGCACTAACCAGGCTCCTCTATTAGCCAAATTGTCACACTAATTTAGCAAAAAAGCTGTTTTTCCTTCAGGCAAAAATCAAATCCAACCAGTTAATCATCTGAATTGACTCGGAAAAAAAGAACAACAAATGCCAGAGCTGACTACGGTGTCTCTTAGTGCCTTCCTTTGCAAAACCATGGGTGTGAGGATAAAGGAGCTTTTTGTGACAAAAAGCCACTGCACTGACTCAGCTGTATCATAAAATTGTACCCAACACATTAAACTGTAGGAGATGACACTTACTAGAAAATAACAACCCCTTATGATGAACTGACCTGTGTTCATCACATTTTCTCCATCATATTATCTGTGTTCACTGGTTCCCATAACTGCCCAAGGAGAGCAGTTATGGAAATCTCCAGAACATCTCCAGAAAATAATTTAGGTCTGCTCTGAAAAGAGACAAAACATCTGAAAGCAAGAGCCAGGCTCCCCACACTAAAATTCCTATCACTGCTAGAACTAAGTAGCAAAACATAGTTCTGAAGTTAAAAATAAGAGTTAAAACCTCTTGTCTTGGGAAAAAAAAATCCACAATAACCCCAACAGAAAACCCAACACAGATACACACAAAACCCTGTCAGTAACCACAAAACTCTCCCCGCCAAAACTCACTAAACTGCTTCTATGTCCCTGGCATATATGATTCATGTTTCATCATCAATACTTCAAACGTTAATTGAAGTAACTACTGAATGTTTTAATAGAAAACTATTATTGCTAGTGACAAGTGACAACTATTGCTATTCTGACAAGTGACACAGAATACCTTAAATATTAACACAGTGGATTTTAAAAAACAAACAAACAACCTAACAAAAAACCACCCTTACTATAATTTATAATTACAGGCTTAGAAACTTCCAGCAAAATTAACTGGAACTAAATATGATCTTGAGCATCCACTCCTGCCCTTGTGCAGGAGTGCACTCAACATGCTTGCTTTGATCATGCTATAACCTTCACACAAAACCTAGCTTGAAGAACGGAACACATGTGCCATCTTCCCAGTAAAAAACAACTAGAACTTCTAGAAGTTCAGTCAAGGATGATCTGAATTTTCTGGAAATTAAGTTTGCTCCTAGTATAAATACAAAGTAAAAAAATTCTTCTCACTATTTCTCGTATTTCAGAGGGCACACTCTAAACTGCATGTTAATAGTGCACATATAACTTGCAGTTTTATCTCTAATCCAGACAATGCAATTCATCAAATATTTGCTAAGAACTTTTAAATATTCCTGATTGAATTCGAGTAAGAATCGTTATTTCATTTACAGAATTTAGACAATGAAGCAACAACATCTTTCTGTTCTCATGTGCAGCACGAAATTACAGAAACCAGCACCATTATTCAGCTGACTACCAGATCTCAGGTGTTCTCCCCGCTGGCTGATGGGACCACTACGCAGCCTCAGACAGGCACAGACAGGTTGGTTCTACTCTCTGGAACAGGCACTCCTCAGCTAAAACCTGGTCCTTCCAAGTGAAGGGGATTTAAACTGTCAATTTTAACACTGGCAGAGCTATAGGCATGGTAAATTCCCCTCGGTAGGCTGTGATTTACAGCTCAATACAACACTGCATTCAGCACAGCTCTTTGCAATGATGGACTAAAGTGAAAACATAGATGGGTTCATGCAGATTAAGAAAAAAAAAAGCAAAAGCAACACTCCCCACCCAACCTTCCTTCACTTTAACTGCAAAGATCACCTCACTGAGGATTTTACTGACAAACAGCCTCCTGACACCCCTGCCCAAAAACTGTTACAATTTCTACCAAATTCTCACGAACAGTTGAACTAAATATATTTCACTTGAACTAACAAACAAAACATCACTCATGCTTACAAACCAAAAGTTTTAAATTTAAAAATATTAATCATGAAACTGGACTACAGAAATCTGTGAAATTATCAGTGAATTTAACACCTGGAATAAGGAGAATGAAAGACTCAGTAAACAAAGCCTATAATTTAAGCATGAAGCTCATATATATATGGAGCTACTTGAGACATTACACTCTAAATCACCAAGTTAATAAACACACTACCACAAAGGACAAGTCAAGAAAAAGTTATAGAGCTATGCTTTTATCCAGAATCAGCATAACCTGAAAAAAAAAATTCAGGAAATAAAAGAAAAAGGAATCTTCAGTGTCCATTAGTAGCACAAACAACTTTCACTAGAGTAACCAGCAAGAATTGCCTGGATGGACTTGTTCTTGCTATAGAGTTGCACAGTTGATAATGCCACATCACTCAGTGATATAGTGATTAATCAGCAGCATCAAGACAGAACACAAAGTCGCACTTATGTGCACTAATGTCCGATTTGACAGAGCTCACTGGATACATTAAATCACATTTTTAAACAATCCACATGGACACACTCCTGCAAACAGAGTTGGCAGTCCAAGCACCTACACTATGACCTACACTATTCTCTTGTAACCTGCAGGTTACAAAAGTGAACCATAACCCACATTTTTAATAGACTGGCTCAGAGCCTAAAGTGTGAAGTTTTCTGTTAGACCCAAAACTATGTGTTTTAGAATAACTGTCCATAACAATACCCATACCAACATTCAGTTTTTCTTAAAATCTCCCTCAGTTCTTGACTCCAATCACTCCTGAAAGTTCCATCAGTACCAGGACCATTTTACAATAGTTAAACCAGCACATCCCATACTATCAACACTCCAAAAGACAGCTCTAAAAACAAATCCTAATCTGCACATGAGAACAAGTTACATCAAAAAATCCTACATTAACACAGTCAGATACTGTCAGGAATGCTATTCTTCCTGATTGAGATAGCTATGTCAGAAAGTCTGTAGTATGAACAATTTTGAATACATGAATTCTCTTGCCCACTGATTTCCAGTAAAACAGAAATTGAAAAATATATTCAGCTTAGTAACAAAGACAAAAACCTCTCAAACCCCATTCATCAGCTTCAGGCTCACAGCAAAGTAAGTATTTCCTAAGGACAGGGAAAGGAGAAAAGGACGTCAGTCTTGCAAATTTCAAGCCATAATACAATTTCTCCTGGGGCAGGGAGAGGAAGAAAAAAAATACAAAGAGAAACACAGAGAAAACATCTTGTTCCTTTCATTCTCTGAGCAATTCATCTTGCTCTGGACAAAATGAAGTAAAAACCTGAAATGCTGTACTAACAACAACAGTTCACACACCCACAAAAAGAACATAAAACAATCAAAGCCTTAAATAGGCCATGAAATGGCCAATACATTAAAAACAAAACAAACAACAACAAAAAATTAAGGAGAGAGAGAGGAAAGAAGATCAGAGCATATGAAATACTAATATATTATATTCTGGCTGCAGAAGATATTACTCTGAAAAAAGTTGGGTTTTTTGTAAACTTGATGCGTATTCTTGTTTGCCAGTTTCCCTGCTCACATCACATACTCTTTAGCCTAGTAAATATTCTGAAAATACACACAAGAAAAGCCTTAGTATCAGGAACCTACTATCAGGAAGTATTACCAGGTGTACCACAATGATACTGCAATTATCTGAGGTTGATCACAGTAACCAGGCTCCAAAACCCTGAATTATTTCTAGTAACTTGCCTAGTTACTACAACCACCAAGTTGGACATGACAATTTTGTCTACAATAGAACTCCATTGCTGGCATCAATAGTGGAATGCAGCAATTCAATAATGGACTTTGATATTCTTGTTGCTCTTGTTTTAAAATCAGGTATGTTAGTACACACATAGTAAAATCACTGTTTCCAATAACCAAGACATGATTCTTATTCAAAGTAGTTTGATATTTCCAATTGCTTTCCAGGAAAGTTTCAATATATTTCAGTATAATTCAAATTCATCATTCATATTCATAAAGTTGCATTTACTCTACGCTATTTTTCTCTACTTTTCTCCAGCAAGTATGTCCCAAACCAACGAAATTCGAGCAACAGAATATTCTGCATTAACAGTTTGGAGTTTAAATTGGGAAAGTCCTATACTATGTTAACTTAAATGGTGAAACCAATGAGTTTAGCAGCAACAGGTGGCCCATGCACATTGATCAGGATTAGGAATAAGGTACTAATCAAGTCTGAACCTCACAGAGCTGTAAGCAACACCAGTTTAGGTTTGTCTTAATGATTTTGCAGAGCTAACTATGCTTACCTGTGGAAATTTTCTAGGAATAGAAGTTCAAGACGAAAATCAGATAAAAATTCATTTCCACACAGGAAGAAATTATACATCCCAAAAGAAAGAAACAAGACAACTAACTTGAAGACTTAATAAGAGATGAGTAGAAGGTAAGGCTCCACAGCTCAAGTAAACAGATGAACATCAATGAACACCATAGAGCAAATGGCCATTTATTCACTGTGTTCAATGCTCACTGTAATTCAGAGAGTTTTGCTACAATAATGAACAGGTATGAAGTGTTAAGAACTAAATGGGTTATTGCACTTCTTTGCAAGACTAAATATATATATATATATATAGACATATTTATATAAAACACTTTGTAGGAGCCCTATAACAGGTAAACTCTTTTCTTTTTATATTTGAAATCAAGTATGTTGAAAGCACACAGGTTGGAAGACTTCAAGGAAGAGGTGCAATTCTAGGAACTACACTGAAGTTAGAGTATGCATTTCATCAGGTTTGGGGGTTTTTTTCATATAAAGATAAGTCATTTGCTGAGAAACATTTCCCAGCATGAGCCAATAAAGAGCCACAGCAGTGTGAAAGCTATAACCCTTTATCTTAAAACCTAATTTTTGGTTAAAGCTAAGCAGAGTTATATTTGTTTTCAGAATTGTATTAGTGAAAATTTCTATTTATTTCACCCAAGTGAAATCCTACATTTGCTAGTATCTTAATAGGCACAGTCCAGAACTTAAGTTAGGCTCCATGAAAATAACTTTCATAGGAGTTTCCTTTATATTTGAGTCCAACCACAACCATAAACAAATATGGCTTTTATTAAGAAGATCACCAATGAGAAACTGTTTATATAGCAGAAGTCTCCATCATTTACTGCAACTCAGCATTCAGATTTTGGTCGAGGGGAAAAGGGCTGGACAGGTATAGAGGTATTTATTTCTTTAGGGCAGGGCACTAACACTAGTTTTAAAAAACCCCGAAACAATAAAGACAACACAGATTTACAGAAGCAGGTTTTTTTTCACCTGGCTTTCCATTTCATATGAATACTCATAACATTAAGACTATCAACCATCTACTAGTGATAATAATTGAAAATGATAAATTCTACACAGAATGACATTTTTCAGTGCTAACTTTAATTTCACTGGAGTGAGAAGAAGTTAATTTCTAGACAGCTAGCCATTAGTAGCTGGATTGGCAGACATATACTTGATTTACAAACACATTTAATGGTTTAAACCACAAATCTTGATGCAGGAATAAGAGATCTCAGCAGATCAAAACTGCAAAAGCAACACCAATTTATTCAATATGTTTCAGTTGCTGGTGGTTTCACACTAAGAATGACAAGACCTCAAACTTGAGCTCTCCAGCAGAGTGCAAATTCCAATTACAAAATTTCTTAGGGAAAAGTTTGTACAATTTGAAGTTTTATCAATTATGTTTTAAAGTGTGAGAAATTACTGGCAAAACAAATAACTACATTACCAAGGCATCATCTAAGTCTTCCCTTCTTTTATCTTGCCTACTGAGTAACCAGAAGGAAGTGAGGTAACTCCTTCTAGTAACTTTGATTTCTAGCAATTCTGTTCCATAATCCACTGAAGGCAGCCCTGCAGACACGACTCTTCCTGTGATGGTCAGTACCCCCCAGGAAAACACATCATATCTGCTTAGTTTTTATTCACTTCTAACCACACTCACGGCCACCCCTCTCTCCCCTCTTTTCCCACTCCCCACTCCCACCCCTTCCCCTTATGCACCTTTCAGAGGAGCAGCAGATGGAGGTGCAGCTGCCATTAATGACCTGATTCATCAGAGCTGCTCCAACCTCTGACCAGCACCCACGGAGGAACCAATCTCTCAAAAATTCCATCAAGTTCGTCCCATTCTCCACCATCTCTCCTTACCAAGGTTCACACCTCACTGAAAACCTCCATCCCACAACTTTCAAATGTCCTCTTCACTTCCCTGATTTGTTACGGAACAACAATACCCTACACGTCCTAAAGTCGCACAAGGTACAACAGTAAATAAGAGCAAGAATCATCATATGCACATCAGAGAAGAAGCACAGAGTAGTCAAGACTGGATATGTGCACACACAGAATACAGTCCAGACCTGAGAGCAACTCCAGCTGAACTCAGCTTTGTTATCAAGGAAGCAACAGCATCACTGTGTCTTCACACTTTCATGCAAACACAATCATCTTGAGTACTGCTGCTGGCATGGTGTGACTAATGGTGCTCATAAAAATTACACTAATGAAGAAGCTTGCTTCACTACAGATACAAATGTTGTTAAGACTACATAATAGAGAAGGCATAAGAAGCAAGCTCTAAACAAAAACAAAGGGGGAAAAAAAGAAAAAAAACCCCAACCTTCACAAATTCCCACAAATGTTTTGAGTAATTAAAATACCTCATCCAAAGAGGCTTTTTTAAGAAATTACCACAACAACAGAAAACTATAGTACAAAAACCGCAAAACCGGACTGCAATCCCAAAAGAAAACTAGTATAAGTTGTTTAAAAGTAATTTTACAAATTTGCACCAGTATTAGTGGTATTTCTTTATCAGTCTATATTATATCTAAGTGCATTATTTTTTGTTATAAACAAGACCACTGTTAACTCAAGACACTGCATGACCAGTGGTGCCTCACACTATAAGAAAATCCATACAGGTACTAAACAGTTAAGTCACTAAATAACTCGTCAATTGACATCCGGGCTGTTTGGTGAAGGGTGGAAATGCACAAGCTGACTATGGGTTTAAAACTTAACTCTTTATAGGCAACTGCTCTATGAAACACATGAGCTATTAAATAATTCAACCACCTTCCCATATGTTTTAGTGTATGAAATGATAGATAATGAAAAGTGACACATTGTGATGCTTAGCAAATTGAGACTTACTATTTCAATTTTGTACAAAACAATGTAAGGCAGGAAGCCAGCAAACAGGAGTTTGAAAAGATATCTGTCACTTCAAAAACCACCAGCAATATTAACTGTGATTTATTAGTCTAAGGAATCAAGATTTTACCAGGAAAAGAAATCTTTCCAATTTCTACACTCAGAAATTAAAAACTAGCATCCAAACTTGTCTAGTACAAATTATCCCATTATTAAAAGCACAAAGCTAAGTAATGGCATAAAAAAACTAATGGAAGTTAAAATGGCTCATTTTTGAAAGTTTCATTTTAAACCTGATTTTGTGTTGGCAGAGAGAAAAAATTATTTGAAACAAACACTTTAAGTTACCTTTTAAATTACAATGACAAAGAAAGGTGGGTTTTTCCCCCAAAATAAAGGGACAAGGAGGAGCAGACTACAGGAACCCAGCTGAACCCAGTATCTCATTATGAAACAGCTTTCCCAGGGTCTGCTTTCAAAGTTAAGAGTACAATATCTGACCCAGATACTATGAGTAGCATCAAGGATTTAGTCTAGCAAAGCTGTAAAGCTGTCTTAAACGAGTTACAAGTCACTTATTAGCAAAAAGTTGTTCTAACATTCACATTAAGGTCCTTTCCACCATGACTCAGCACCTATCCACAGTCCAAAACAAAGATCCTTTATCTATGTAAAATAAATAATGTTATTTTTTCAGTTATACATCTAAGCATACACTTACAGATATAATCAGCAAATGCACCAATCATCACATATTTAGTAAAAGGAACTGCCATTAAATTATTTTCCTACATTATTTTTGTGAGTCATACTTCAGCCTGCTATTTTCTATATGCTCTGGTACTCAAAAGTTCAAATTATTTAATATTTACATGATCACACATTCCATTTCAGTGAGAAGAAACAAAATTTACAATTTCTTCTCTGGAAAATTTCTAAGTTATATGAATAAAACTGGACATTTTACTGCAAATATACTGAATAAAGGACACTCTTTTTACATGTATTGGGCAAAACGTTTTAATTTACTCAAGCAAATTGCAAACACACTTAACTATCCAGTTTATGAATAGTCACAAATACAATGGAGGGAGGTGATTTACTTCCTTTATGCTGTTAAATATGTCTAACGCAAGCATTTTTAAAAAGGGCATACTGAATCTATAATTTTTCTGACTATTTTTAAAATCTAGTTGAAACATCTCATCCTTCTGAAATAAAGATTGTAAGTTCTAAGTGTTGAAGATTCCATTCCTTCCAAAATGCTAACTAGAAATGGTTTAGAGTCACAGACTTAAATCATCACACATTTTTGAAAAGGCTGTAAACCAGAAGCTCATGTTATTCAGAACCAGTCTGACAGCTTCACAGTCATAAGTTTCTGCACTGATTCAATTCAAAATATTGTTTGAATTACATCTCATTAGTGTATTCCAAATGACAAATACAAAGAAAAATATTCTTTGGGCAGGACAGCATACAGTAAAACCCTTCCAAATACTTAAATCAAGGCTACTTCAAATGCTTTCCCCACAGCACTTTCTTGTCCTTCCATGGTCTGTGCTGAGGTTCCCACAGGATAACTGAGACAAGACAACAAAACCTAATAGGAGTAGCTGAAGCTAATGTATTATTTTACATTAAGTTTCAGTCAAGATGAAATATGAGCTACTCTGTAGATAAAAACAGTTAATAGTGCAGATAATAATAAAAGATAACAGCTAGAAGAGAGAATAGTAGATAAAAAGAGTCGGGACAAGAGAGAGGAAAGGTCTGTTAACAAAAAGAGGGTGAACAGTTTCACAGCACGGATTTAACACTGCCTCTGGAAAAACCTTCCATAAGGCAAAACACAAACATTAACAAATACATATGTCATTCAATTCCACCAACTACTCATAAGACTTAGAGATCTAATTCTTACATGAGAAGCCTTCTCATGCATACTTAGGTTTATACTACGGACCATCTGCCTCTAACTGCTGAAAGGCGTATCTTCCTGAAACTCTGTATTGTACCTTTATCCAGGCTAAAATTTTCCAGGATTGTACAGAATAGTTTAGATAATGGGCTTCAATACTATGTCTGACAGCATCCCTGAATTTCAAACAAGCTCTTGAACAAATAGGCCACTTTTTATTGCAGAGGTAAGTTGCTTTGCTGCGAGAACACACACAGCTATTGTGGCAGAAAGACATAAGTAGGTTTGTATTTAAAGACAGAGTTATAAAACACCAGGAACAAAGACAGGAAAATGATACAGGCAAAGCTCTGAGAAGAAAGAGAGCATCTTGCCTATATATGCCCCAAAGTTGGAAAGACCTGATAGTCTATATATAGTTTTAAAGTCGTTTGTAATCTAAACTTTTCTCAACCCAGCTGAAATTATTTGTGGTTTGTCAAGATGTTTTTAAGCAGGCAGAACAATCACAGTTGCAATTCCTTGTGCATAGGACAAGATGGAAAAATGCTCCACACAGAGTACTTGCTGCCTCATGGAATACAGTATTTTACTTCTTTTGTGTTGTTTGATTACTTGCAGCTTCAAGAAGTCTGTGCTTACAGAGCTAACACTGTAAACCCACAGAATAAACTTTGAGGCCTGTAAAATTCTAGAAAGCTCTTAAACTGACTTCTTGCACCAGTTCTGGATGAATGAACAATGTGGTGGAGATATAAAAGAGAAAATGGGAGGGAGCAATACATCCTTCAAGGTAAAACACAGTGGATTGAAAACAGACAACTATTTCCTTGACAAGGACAAAAAAGAGGAAGGAAACGAACATTCAACAGGTCAGAGGAAAAGAGAAGCCTACCTGTGCAGAGTTTTCTAGACACAAAGTTTAAATTATATCACATAAAAAACCAGTCTTTAAATCGTTGCTGCTACATCCCACTTACGAATAAATCCCTTATTACTCTTCTGAATGGTTCTTAATACCTAGGTGTCTCCCACACAGGGTATAAATCTTTACCCTATTAAGCACAGAACAGCCAGACATCAGCTTGATTTGGAATGAAGAAAAGAGCTTCAAAGCATTTAAGAGAAAGTACTGCAAAATATCTCACATTATAGAATATCTTGCAATTGAGGATTTTAAGCGAGGAAGAAAAAATACCTTAACCTTCAAGGCAAAATAAACCAAAACCAACAACAAAAGCCCCAACCATTAGAATGGCACATTCAGTCCTTGCCTCCCAGCTCAGGGAGTCTAGAACGCACTCAAGACCACTTCCAGCCCTTCACTTTTAATACCAGCTTCCTTACTGCTGTAGTCATCCACACTTAACTGCTTCCACAACCACCAAACGTTTGCAAATAGAAGAAAAAAAAAAAAGTTATGAAAATAAGGCACTGACGTGCATTGTGCCATTTCTACTCACAGAATCAATCATCTATAAAATCAAAGGGAAGGACATTTTTGCATGGGCAACTTAGGTTACACAATGAAGCCGTTTCATCCTTAGAGTGTGGAAATTAAAAGTATGGATTTTACAGAAAAAAGTATTTCACAGGGATCTAGCCACATACCTTCAAACACGCTTTCAAAAAAGGTTGCTCAAGACCACATACTAGAAGGAAATCAGGAATCTCATATAATTTTGACTGTAGAGCAGTCAATTTTTCTTCCCCAAGCACCCAGTTTCAGCAAACCAAGGGAAATTTTCATTAGCTCAGCCCTATCCACTCTCCCCCAAGCTACTGAAGCTCTCAGTTGAAGAGGAAGGAGTATATGCATTAGCAACCCATAGTTACAGCACCCTATTTGACACTGCTGCCTTAATTCTGGTATTTTCCCACATAAGTCCTAACCACTTAGTGACACCATCACTGCCTTTAGGGAACATTCACATTTTAGACAGATACATATATATATGTATAACCTTATATATAAGGTAATACTAAGTGAAACCCAAATTATCAAAATGCAGAAATTAACTCTTGAATTAACTCCGTATAATGATGGCTTTTATCTGCTTCTTTTTCTCAGGATAGACAAGAGATGTTTAAATGGTATGCGTTAGTGAATTATTTCTTTTAACTTGAAATTGTGTTTATTTGCATCTTCTACTATGTATTTTCAAACAGATTAACAGAATGAATCTCTAGCTAAGCAACACGAAACTGGGTGATTATATATTATATACAGCCGCTCTCTTCTCTAAAAATTTGACTTGTTTAACCCCAGACCTCCAGCAGTACCCACACAAATAACCTAGATCCAGCTTCAAGCAGAAGGAGGTGCAATATCACATCATACTGCAGCTTACAAATATCCATTTCTAACACATCTAGTATCTACATGTAAAATTTACTCATTACAGGTGATTTTAGAAAGCAGGTAAGATACTTACTAAACAACAATGTAACAGTGATATATACAATTTCTTTGGCACACATTAAAGAAAAGCTATTTTCAAACTAAATTCTCTGCTGTTAAATGTACATAATTTGTTACACAATTGCTCACAGAATTAGCAAGCCCAGGAAAGGAATTTCTGGGATAAAAGTAAGTCGACCTTAGTAAGTTTTGCTGTTGACTTCCTTGGGGCTAGAATTTCATTCCTGGACTTCATACAATCAAAACTTTTTTTTTTTCTTTTTTTTTTCTGAAATAAATAATGATGGAGTTGAATTTTATACCAAGAGCAAAATAAAGCCATAGAGTTAGCTAGATTTAGATCCTAAGTCTATAACAAAATTAATAGCAAATCATTCCCTTCCCTCCTCCACAAATGATTATAACCTAGCTTCCTGGCAAGAGCAGTTCTGGGTGAAGTTTGAATTTTTGCATACTATGTGGAAAGAACAAAGCAAACACCCCCCACCCCATGTGTGTAGCAATAAAAAGTTGCAGTATTTTCTCCAAAAGAATATGTTGTTTTAGAGGCCCTGACTAATTTTCCCAGAAGTTTTGTTGATGATTCAGTCTGCTTGCTGCATTTTAGTATAACAAATTAGTTTAATTTAATTTCTTCAACAAGGCGTACATGCAGTACTGGCCCTTTACATCGTTTGGAGCAGTCATACATATTAAGAGTTTCCTACATTTCCTGCTTTTTATGAACTTCAAGTGTGGCTGTATTTCTGAGTCAAAAACAACGCCCCTGAGTAACTATAAGAGATATAAGAGATTTTAAAATAACTCTTGTAAGACTGCAAAGAACACTTACGGTAGCGAAATTATTCAAGTTCAGTGAAAAACTATTTTTTCTTATAGGGTTGAAGTAGGAAGAAAATAGCTTTTTTCACTACAAAAATTTTTAGTAACTGATATTCTACGCTAGCCAGTTGAATGCCAAATGCCAGAACTCAATACACAACTTAAAGCAACTTTGCTTCCTAGTGTATTACAGGAAATCTCCAGTGAGAGCCTAGACATAAGATGAAGTCTTTCAGTGTTGCTCTGTAATAAAACCCTTTTAAATTTAGATGTAATAAAACCCTTTTAAATTTAGATAACAGGAAAAAAGTAAAAAAGAATCCTAACATAATAAAATGCAGTAATTCCCAGATGAGCAAATACTTAAAACTATACTCTAAATATATCCATTCTAGCTCAATTTATCATAGGCAATAGCTATCTTTTTGGACTGCTCTTCCACACAGTTGCAAAAGCTACTTCAGAACCCAGTTTGTTGCAACTTTATCAAATTCCACTCTGGAAATCCCACATCCCCAAACACATTACCAACTGGAGATGACTCTCCTTCCTCTAAAAAAAAAAAAACCCCAAAACCTGCCCAAACTCTCCTCACAGAATACACAGCAAGGTACCAAGATCAGTTTAAATATACAGATGTTTTGTTATAGTCCCAATGCCACAGTGATCCAGTGGATTGGCAGCAGAAATAAATTAGTGGCCAACATTCACCCTAGACTAGCTGCTGAAGTTAATTCATTCCCCTGTCCTGAGGTCCATCAATCCTACTTATAAAGTCTCAGGGGGTGAGAGAAGTGGAAACAACCCCCTGAAGACTTCAGGTTTTAGCACTGGGGGAAGGGTCTTCTTGCATTTCAAGCCTCTTATGAAATGGAACTGAGACAGTATGATTATGCTTCTAATTTAGCACTTGAAGCAATATTCTTGTCCCCTTCTTTGCCACCACTTTCCACAATGTTCTGCCACACCAATGCTCTGCACATGGTGTGCTGGTTACTGAGACGGGCTTCCTGGGATGACTGGCAGCTTTCTGCCCTTAAATCTGCCTATGAGAGAGACCCTTTGGCTCCAATGGATTCCATAGGGAAGAGCGCTCTACTCCTCCTTCCCACTATGCTACAGTCACCACCAAAGTGAAGTACCTTTGTCCCAAAACACAACACAGGCCTAAGCCCGTCTCTCCCGAATAAAAAGGGGACGCAGACAATCCTTTATTTTACATACCCCTATACCACATCTTCTGTGTTCACCCAGCGGTATACTGGGACAAATCTTCAGTACAAATCTTCCTTTCCTGCAGCATTTTTACCAGGTTAACAACATCTCCTCCCTTCCTCACGTAAACCAGCATCTGTCTATCCATTGCTGCCTCTTGGCAGGTCAGTTCTTCCCTCCCCCGGCACTCGGAGCCCTGGCTCCCATCACGCACCCCCACAAGGATGTCGCTGCCCCACAGACGGAAGGGATCGGGCCCGAGGCATAAGTGAATTAGGAGGAATTTCTTCACGTTCGACATTGGAGGGGCTGCCCAGGGAGGCGGTGGAGTCACCGTCCCTGGAGGTGCTTCAGGAAAGACTGGACGTGGCACTCGGTGCTCTGGTCTAATTGACAAGGTGGTGTTCGGTCATAGGTTGGACTCGACGATCTCGGAGGTCTCTTCCGACCTAAGTGAACCTGGGATTCTCCGATAACCTATCCCGGCGCCCCTGCAGCTTCCCTTTCTCCCCTGTCAGAAGACAACTCCTCCCCACTCGGGTCTCTCCCGTCGGAGGCAGCTGGCCCCCCCACCCCGGAGAACGGAGACCCGCCCCGGGCCCTTGCGGGGGCGCCTCCCCAGCTCGAGCCCAGCGCGCCGCTCTCCCGCTCTCCCGGGCCCGCCGAGCCCCCCCGCACAGACCTGTGGATCCGGCCATCTTGTCCGAGCCCCCCCCACACCGGTCCGGGCCCGCACGCCACGCGCGTCACTTCCCCTTGGAGCGGCTCCGTCACTTCCCGCCAGGAAGGACGGGGCGCATCCCTGGAGCGCGCGGGGCGGGGCGGGGCGGGGCCGGCCCCCGAGGCGCGCCCCCGTCCCGGCAGCGGGTGTGTTCCCTAGGGAGCGCTCGGCAGCGAGCTTCGCGGGCGTGCTCCCCTCCTTTTGTATCCTTCTCGGCAGCCCGTGTCCGTACGCGTCACTCTCCGGGCACTCGCTACGTCTGTTCCCGTGCGGGCTATCGCACCTGGGAAGCAAACTCCCGCGGCTGCATCCCTGCCCTGCCAGCCCCACTCAGCCAGCACCCCAACCTCCAGCAATGAGGAAGTCGGCACACAGCGGTGACGCTTTACTTAATTGTTTCGGTTTTTCAGCTTAGCTTCAAACAAGACACTTAGATTCAGAAGGGTCTTTGGAGAGAAAAAAAAAAAAAGTGCCAAAAGCAGAAAAGGAAAGAATACAGATAAAATTTTGAAAGCCACAGAAATGCCAGAAATATATCAAAGAGGTGCTAATTAGAGTTAGCTGCTCAGAATGATGTAACAGTTTCAAAGGCTGAAATATTTGACATTCAGTAGCGTAAGAACTGTGGAAAATCGATTCCAGAAATGTTTAGCCATGATGCCAAATGTCTGTCCACCTGCAGAAGTCAATTACAAAACCCAGCTTCCAGGCCCTTCCCCGGACGCCAATGCCGAGCTGAGCTGAAAGCGGCCACTGTGTTGGCACCTGGCCCATCCTACCTGGGAACCCCAACCTGCGCCGTGCTGGGGACCCACAGGCAGGTGGGAGAAGGCAGCTCCCCTTGCAGAGTGCTGGTGTAGGACAGCAAGCTCAGGAACAATCCAAAAGGGCCCTGCCGGCATTCATGTGGACATGACGGCACCGCACACCAAAGCAACCTGCAGACGAACACACCTTAGAGGGGACACATCCCAAACCTATGCCAGGGTCACTGCTATGAGGGATTCCCAGGAGGACTTGCACCCTGAGCACAGGGCTGCTGCTAGCAGCAGTCTCTAACAAAAAAGATTGTCACACACACACACCCCTCGCTAACCAGTGACAACTCCCATATGCTGTTCTTGACATCCTATTTTATAAATAGCACTCATTCTTTTCCTATATAAAGAAAGAGTTAAACTCATTCACAGACTTCAGGTAGAGATCAGAAAGAGCAATGATGCAAGATGTTTTTCTTCCAGCTAACCTGAAACCTTTTCCCCAGCGAGGACTCAAATCACAGAATATGCTGAGTTGGAAGGGACCCACAAGGACCACAGAGTGCAACTCCTGGCCCTCTACAGCACCATCCCCACCCACACACATAAAATGCTCTGCTTCCCTGCATTTATCCTTTGTTCACTTTAGCCCAATACTGGTTTTGCTATCTCTGCATACATAAAGATGATAAATCTACAACAGTTTTTAGTTCTTCCATTGATTTCTCTTTTATCAAGCTACTAGTTTTGACCAGATTTTTGTAACAACAGAAATAAGCAGGAGTTTCAATATTTACACCAAAAGAATTAGAAGTAAGCTTTTCCAGTACAGTGCAACTGTTCCTTAAGCTGCAATTCAATGATCTGTGGAGCCTTCTGTTGTCAAAACAAGCTGATTGTAGGGATTCTCTTGTGTAGCCTATTTCAGTATTTTTGTGGAAATAGTAACAATACTGAAAAAAAAGAATATTTTGGAAAGTTCTCCCCTATTACAACATCACTTAAGTAAATATTGTGGTCTTGAACAGAAAAAAAAAAAAAAAAGCTGTCCTTCTCCTATATTTTGGAATCAAGAGCAGGTGCAGGAGGGCTATTAGAGACCACTACACAAGCCTTGTCCACTGTGGTCCATGTAACCAGGCTGTGCTCCTACTTGCATTAAGATAAAACTTGTCCAGCTCCAAGGTCAGAAAGAAGCACAATGGCCATCCAATGTCTGTGCATTTTTTTTTTTTTGTAAGGATTAGTCCTTCTTTTAGGTGATTCTGTGCTAACAATGAACAGCACACCTGCATTTTGTGAGACATGACAGAAATAGAGCCATTGGCTCTCCAAACCAAAGCCCACTTGTATTCCATGAGTCTCTGAAAGCACACAGCAGATTCCACAGTCTCTCTGTGTCTAGACCCATCCACTCAAAGTCAAGGCTTACATTTAGCAGCAACAAATTACTGCAATGCTAATTGCAACCACAGCAAATAAAACATGGGCCAAAATGGAAAAAAGGCATAAAGTCGCTGGCCTAGGTAAGGAAACTTCTGCTGAATTACTCTAAAAACTCTTCTTATATTGGGCAAAGTTTACTGGGAAAAAAGGTACATTTTTTTCAACATTGAATTTGAGAGGAAAAATACCTGGCAACTGGAAGCTGAACACATTTTAAAGATGTGACTTCCTTTCCTTTCAAAGGCTGAGAGAGTTGGGGTTGTTCAGCCTACAGTAGAGGTGGCCCCAGCAAAAGCAGCTTCCCAATACCTAAAGAGGGCCTAGAGGAAATCTGGAGAGTGACTTTTCACAAGGGCATGCAGTGATAGCACAAGGGGTACAGCCTTAAACTGAGACAGGGGAGGTTTAGGTTAGATATTAGTAAGAAATTCTTTATTGTAAGGGTGGTGAAGCAGTGGAACAGGTTGCCCAGAGAAACTATGAAAGCGTTCAAAGCTAGGCTGGATGGTGCTCAGAGCAACCTCCTTTAGAAGAATGTGTCCCTGCCCATGGCAGAAGGGTTGCAACAAGATGATTTTAAGGTCCTGTATAACACAAACCATTCTATGTTTCTAGGATTCCAAGTGCTTACACATGGTAGTGAACTCACCTCTCACTCTCTTCAAAAAGAGTTCAAAATACAACTTTTGCTTACAACTTGGTCAAAATAGGGTATTGGTAGCCATTTCAGAAAAAAAACTTTCATAAACTTTATTGTCAAATATCACACAGTACCCATCAAGAGAAAAATCAGAACTGCAGTGTGCTCAGCTCAGAAAACAAATGTTCTACAATCATGTTGTGAAATAATTTTGTTTAAAAGAAGAGTTTCACAGAGTTGAGATTTTTGAGTGCAGATTCCACCAATGGCCCTCATATTGTACAACACCGTCTCCAGAGTTGCAATGTGATAGTCCCCAAGCTTCATCTCAGCCTGAAAGATTTTCTAAGCAATATTTGGAACGAGGTATTGATAAAAGACAACTAAGTAATAATTATTTCCTATTTGTCGACTACAACAAACAAAAACATAGCAATATCTTCCAGCAAGTTTAGTACATACAAATTATTCTTCGGAATGAATAACTACCTTGTGTAACTGATTTAAGCATAATATTACAGAGGACTGTAGTATAAAGTATGAGCGGTAATAGTAATAAGAATAATAAAAATTAAATAAAACTGAATTCCCTCATGGTTCTTTACATAGACTATTTCTATGCAATTTCTGACTCAGAAAGAACAGACAGACCTAGAGTGGTCACTCCTTTGACATGGGGCTCTGGGAACTACTTACCCATTAACAAGTAGTATACTTCCACAGTTAGTAGTTCTTTAGAGAGCCAGGACTCTGGTGTCTCTCAATGCTGTCAGTTCTTCACAGGATAGTTTGCCTAAAAAATAAGGACATAAAACACCACATGGAATGAGCAAAAACCTCTTACTTCTATTCATATTTACACCAAAAGAATTAGAAGTAAGCTTTTCCAGTGTTTACAAGCCCCAGTAGGCAGAAGTGCCCCAATGTAGAAAGCTGGGCATAAATCTAATGAAAAGTCATTAGTCCTGAGAGCTTTCAGGTTTTCAAGTGATTGCAGACTACACCTGAACAGAGCCCCACCAAATTCCCTCATTCCATTAGTGCACAACTTGCATTTGATAAGCTAAGAAGAGCAATATAACTCATTCCCTTTAAAAGCACAGAAAGTGTCAGGAATTATGCAGTAGCAGAAACACAGAAAACGCAGAAGCAATAATAATCACTCAGAAGACTACTGAGGAGTTTTATTCCAAGCAAAAAGACATTTAAATTATTACCTGAGTCCAAAAGGGACTCATGACAAGACCATTATACTTTTCTCTCCATTAGACTTCATTTTAAGAGGCATCAAGCAGCCTTATAGTCACAATTCCTCTATTTCTCTTGTATATTCTCCAGTACTTGGATAATACAAGAGAAATAAGCAAATGCAATTTCTATCCCATTCCATCTAGAAGTTAATTCCTTTCTTGTCATGGTCACAGGAAGATCTCCCTTCATCACAGGTGCTACTTGTACATCCATGCAGCAGCGTTTCTCCTCCTCCCTTAACATGGAGCCTAATTAATAACTTTTGGTTCCCGTTTCTGTTTGATATGTACACTCCCAAGATCCTAATTGCATAACTTCACTGTACGTGTAAGAAACACATTCTGCTTGTTTCTTCATGCTGTCTCAAACTGGAAGTACAAGCAGTTAAATACCTGAGTGAGCAAGTAAGAAAATAAAATCAGAAATTAAAAAAAAAAGTATTTCAGAGATGTGAAAATTCACAAGCAAAAGGCACAATCTTGCTACCAGGTGCAAAAGAACTACAGAATGTTCTAGCCCACTTTTTCTAATAGCCTATACAACCAAAATAGAGCAGAAATAATGAGTCTTACTCAAAGCATGAATACAAAATTTTGTTCCCTACACACTAAACTATAATATCAAATTTAAAGTTTACTAATGAATGAAATCATTAACCAAATACTCATTAAAAAATTACTCATTTCCTTTTCTCAGTAAATTTTACATGTCATTTTTATTGCATTAAAATGTCAGTAAATTTGATTATTTTTTGCAAAGATTGTGGTTTTTACCTCTTCTGTGCAAAATAAACATCTGATTTTGTTCTTTTGAACAGAATGAAAACTGAAACGAAACTGAAATAAAAAAAAGAAATATTAAAATCAATACGCTTTAGAATTTACAGTTCTTTCTGGTTTCTGTACACCATTACACAAGAAAAATTAAGTGTAAATAGGAAAATAATTTTAAATGCTGCTGCGTGGTTTATAATGACATTCGTAGTGAAAAACACTGGAGAATGCGGGCATCGATCCCGCTACCTCTCGCATGCTAAGCGAGCGCTCTACCATTTGAGCTAATTCCCCACCCGAAAAAATTGGTTTGAAACTTGAGCATAGACACTCTAAACTTACAAAAACCACAACACAATTATGTTTGGTTATAAATTCGGTGTTTCTTGCTGAGTCGTTCTTTCCACTCAGCAACAACTGACTGCAGCCCACAGCTGCAATCATGGGGGACACGTCTTTCAGCATGTACACTACCAGAATGATCTTATTCATCTTTTTAGAACACGAGTCTTTGTTATTTAGCTGGTTTCATACAAGAAGCTCTCCAAAAGATCAAGTTACTTAGAAGAAACCAAATGTGTGTTTTAAGGGGGGAAAAAAAAAAAGCCCTACTTTTATTGAACAACTCTTCCAAATTCAACAAGGAAACCCATGTTCTTTCCAATTTTCAGGACATGCACATATAAAGACTGGTTCAGGAAACATTTAATGAAGGAAAAAAAATGTTATTGCTTGAATGAAACAGAGTTTCATAGTCAAAACTTACACATATATGTGTGTGTGTGTGCATATATATATATGCACACACACCCACCCTGTCATATAAATATGTATATACGCACACATACATTTTTTGGAAGGTGTCTGGCTTCTCTGAGGTAAGAGAGTCAAGTGAATATAAAGCAGATCTGTATTTTTCTTATTTATTACCTCATCAAATGCACTTCCCTATAATTAATGCATTACTTTTAACAGCCTTAAAGCACTGACTTTTTGGGAAAATGAACGCACCAGTGCTCACGTGCGTAAAGCTTATATGGTAGGCAGGGAACATGATGATGCACGGCCCCCCTCCAAACTGCTCCCACAGCCTCTGGGGGCCGCTCCTTACGCCGTCTCTCCCCCAGAACTGCACGCACAGCCCCCTGGAGCTCGGCTCCCCTCAAAGAGCACCCAGCTCCCGGGGCCCGGCTCCAGCCCCGCCAGGGAGCCGCGGTGCCCCGGCTGCAGAGCCCGCTCCGCGCTCGGCCCCGCAGCTCCCGTCACGGCCCCGGCAGCTGCGCTCCCTCACGGAGCCGCCCCTGGGCCTCGGCTCCTCGCGTGTGCTTCCCCGCTTCCTCGGGACAGCACTCTCTCCTCCTTCCACTAACCCTTTCCCTTCGCGTTCCAAAATCCTCTGCCACCTGCTCCGTGCTCTTCCATCTCCTCCTTCCCCCAGCCTCCTCGCTTCTGCTTCACAGAAGCACAGGATCGATTAGGTTGGAAAAGACCTCAGAGCTCATCAAATTTAACTTCTGCCTGAACACCACCACCATGTTAACTAGACCATGGCATTAAGTGGGACATCCAGTCTTTCCTTAAACACCTCCAGGGACAGTGACTGCACCACCTCCCTGGGCAGCCCATTCCAATGTCTGATCACCCCTTCTATGAAGAAATTCTTTATGATGTCCAAACTAAACCTCCCCATGTGTATCTTAAAACTATGTTGTCTTGTCCTGTCCCTAGACGCATGGGAGAAGCCAACCCTCATCTGGCTACAGCCTCAGGTGGTTGTGGAGAGTGGTAAGGTCTCCCCTGAGCCTCCTTTTCTCCATGACAAACAACTGCAGCTCCCTCAGTTGCTCCTCAATAGGACATGTGCTCCAGACTCTTCACCAGCTCTGTTGTGCTCCTCTGGACACACCCCAGCACCTCAATATCCTTCAAGTGAGGGACCAGAACTGAACACAGCACTCGAGCCTCACCAGTGCTGAGTACAGGGTGAGCATCACTCACTGCCCTGGTCCTGCTGGCCATACTGTTTCTGATAGAAAAATAATGTGAACACACCTGTAACAACTTTCACATACACATAACTTGATCAACCCAGGTTTTTTGAGCTGAACTGAACCAAAGTGGCTGAGCTCTACTTTACATCTTTTCCCTACTTATTTTAACCACAGAGACCTCTCAGGTATCTCTTTGAAACATAAAGTGACATACCAAGCAAAAGAGCTGGGTTTAGCTCTGGTTCACTGCAGGGTGAGAGGAATTTACAAACTCCACCTGATTTGTCACAGCAGGGTTCACTTCTGCTCTTCTCCATAAGCTCTCTCTGCTCTTGTACATACCAACAAATTATACTGCCCATACTCTGCCACCCAGTGACTTTCTGACTGTTGCTTGAACATCTTCATTTACAAAGGAGGTTATTCCTGCATAGGTCAGCACTAAACCATACAATGGCTCCTTGCTAAACCAGGCCGCATTTCTCACTCCACAGATGGGAAAACTTACTTATCAAGTTTAAGCCAGTCCAAGAAGAAATCAAATCAGAGCATGAGTGAAGGTAAAATCACCACCTGACTGGTTTCTAATCAGCCTGGCTTGTTTTATATTATTTACTGGCTTTTGGTGATGTTGAATCATTTTATGTACCTTAGCCCTGATGTGTGATGAATGGCTTGGAGATACTGTACATGCACATCCAGTTGTTCCTGAAGCTGGATTCTTTGGCAGGAGGCAAGACAGACTAGGAATAACTGAAACTAAACCACTGTCTTTACTCTGTGTGGCAGTATTCACTTTGTGCTTGACAAGCTTCAGCATTGATTTGCTGTAATTTTTTGACAGTGCCATCCACAATAAAATAAGAAGGGGAAGAAAGGATAATAGTATTCAGAAAAAAATACAGCTGTCAGTTCTAAGACCACTAATGGTAAAAGTGAGAGTAATAATCAGGTATAAAGTTGCTCTGGATTTATGGCCAGCGGTATGTTAAAGCTATACCTGCTTTTTTTTGTTGGTTGGTAGTTTTCTGGTTTTTTTTTTAAATACTAAAGGTATTCCTGTCAGAGTTAAACCCAAGATTTTTGAAGGCAAGGAGAAGGTGATTGATTGCATATAGTTTTTCAGTATTTGCAGAATGTTAAAAAAGTTAAAAGCAGTGTGAAAATGATGTAACACTTGTGAAGTAAGGAGAGGTTTTTGCGATGTAAATAATTCAATTTTCCATGGCAGCTTCTGGAACATGCACAGGCACTTTGGTGAGTTTTCCATTGAAAACACTAGGTGGAAAACTGTGACACAAAATTCAGCTGAAGTTAGGCACTTTTTTTTTCATATGATCTTATTTATGCAACATGAACCACCTTGGATGCTCATCTGAGCATAAAAGCACCTCCTTACTTGATCATCTCTAGGAATTTGGAGTGAGTTAGCTCACCAACACTCATTATTGCATTATTTAGCAGTGATGACAAGGAACATATTTAGACCAGGCATTCCTGAGTAACTTCCTGGTCAAGTCTTCGGATTTAAAAAAAAAAAAAACAAAAAAAAACACCCACCTTGTTTTGTCTTTACCTTCAGAGAAAGTAAAGCTGTCTTCACAGGAAGTTGCTTAGAGATGGCTGCTAACAATTCAAATGCTGCTATGATCCTAAAGAACTGGTAAACAACTCAAGATTCTGTATTGATGTTGTTTCATGTTGTCTAACACCATTAACATATTTTCATAGCCTTTTATTTATTTGAGAAGTGTTGAATTAGCTGTAATTTTACTAACAACATTTAGCAAAAGAACTCAAGAGTTATGTAAAAATAGCTCAGCTCTTGCTGAAAGAAAACAATGAATTTGTTTTTTCCTTATTTTACTTATTTTCAGGAAAAATATCTAGCAATACACAAAAATAGCAAGGTTATAAATGCACAGGAGATGGGTTATTGCCAAAACTTCAGAGACTCCAAGGAACTGAGGAAGAAGGGTGTAAGCTGGAGCACCTTAGCCTACACAGTTTCACCAAGCCTGATGACTGGATAAACCAAAGGTGGGTTTTACCATTTACTGCTAAAACTGTCTTCTCTTGCTAACAGTTAACCTGATGTTTGGTGTCAAAGCTGCAGAGGCTGAGATTGTTTGCAAAACAAGTTTTTACAGTTGCAAATAACCCTTATGTTCTATAATTTCCTTTAAAAGAAATATAGAAACTGACAGAGAAAGATATATTGCATATCCAGATTTTTCAGAAGTCGTGTTCTCAGCTGTTAGAAACCATGAGGAATGTGGTTCGAAAATGGAAATTCTGTCCTCTTTAAACTCATATCGATGTACATTTTTTAAAACTGTTTTTCAACCTCCACCCTCAAAGCAATGCCTAGGAAAATGTATGAGCATAAACCTAATCATGAATTTACATTTTGAAAAAAATATAAAGATCCATTTAAAGGTGTACACACTCAGCTGATATTCCTGCTACTTACAGCCATTGCATTGGGGAAACAAGGATAAAAATCTGCTCTTTCCACCATTACCCTTTCCCTCGATGGTACACAAGGCAGCTTCAGAGGGACAGAAGAGCTGGCCAACAGGCAGGTTGGTGGCTTTTCTTTAAAACACCTACCTGCCATCCCAACAGCTGCCTCACACATCAGGAGGAGGCACGGCTGCAGCATTTCCCCATTCACACGGTGACAAACCTCCCGGCACAGCCTGTTCTCCACGCCATCTGTACAGGAACAAAAGGAGGGCAGCAGCTGCCCTGGGGGACAGAGCTGCCATCGGGGTGGGTGGAAACACACGCCTCCACAGAAGGTTCTACCACAGGGCAGGGCACGCTTAGTGCCTGGGAAGGGCGGAGCGGAGACCCAGGCCTGCGAGGCCGGGAAGGTGGGAACATGTCCGGGGCACGGGAGGTGTGTCTGCTTTGTTGTCGCCTTGAGCAAGTACGGGCTGAGAACATTGAAAGATAAAGCAGGAGGAGGAGGTTTGTGCACAGCCTTTTACCCAGGGGCTTTCTGATCATGGTGGTTGTCTTAGCGGGTCTCATAAAATCTGGCTTTGGAGTCATGGGGGTGCTTGTTTGAAGGAGGGGGTGCAGTGGGCAGTACGACTCCGCAGAGGAGCGGGTGGATTTGTGGGTTCTCGTGGGGTTCCTACTCCTGTGCTTCCTATTCCTGTGCTGCTCTGCCATGACTCAGGCTCCAGCCCTCCTTCAATTGTTCTCAACACCTACAACCACACTAATCCTACACTGCATTAGTAAATTTTAATAGCTGTTGTTTTCTTTACTTCTGATACTGCTCCTCCAGAGTTCGCTTACGTGTAATATTGAACCCAGGAGAGAGGTGGAAGACTCAAATCAGAGGATGACTTGGGTTGAAGAACTTGTTGAAGTGAGTGCTATCCTAAACTTTTTTGCTGTCTTAATTCAGCATGGTGGTTTGTTTTCAATGCATTGTAAGCAGGAAGCTTCATCAGTGAATGCAGCTCCTCTAATAAGTCTGGTTTCCCTGTTCTAGTTTAAAATTATTGTATATCATAGTGGTGTATAAATTTAAAAAAGGAAAGCTCTCAGATTTTCTTATGGACCTAAGCAATCAGATGTTAAGCATACACTGAACTTCAGTGAGTTCTGTGTATCTTAACCCTCTAGTCTTGAAACACTGCAGCCAGATCGATTTTTCAGTTCATTCAATGTAACCAGTTCCTCGGGGCTTTTTATAAATTGTTGGTTTATTTATTTGGATGAGGTTATTGTTCTCAAAACTACTCTATTATTCTTGAAAAAAATCTCATTTAGTGAGTACATAGTTCTGTTCCTTAGTAAAAGCCACAGGATATAGAGATCTGAATCTTCTTAATTCTTATAAGCTATGAAAAATCTTCATTTTCACTCCTGTTAACTTTGGCATGTAAAGTGAAAGGTGGATAAAAATTGAAAATATAAAGAATTTTTTTACTATTCTGTGGAAATCCATGGCTTGGAAGAGATACTAAATGAACATGAGGAAAATCTTGTATGTGCTGTTTAGTGATAGCTGATTAGCCAGATGTCCTAGGCGTAGCTAGCCCACATTCACTGCTACATGGAATTATAGGAATGTAATGAAAATTTAGATTCTTACAGTGGTGATTTAGAAGGCAAAGGCTGCAGATCCAGTGGGATTCAGGCTTAGTCATTTTCACTAGTTTTATAACAACCTTGTTTATTTCTATTAACTATTAATCAGTTTGTTTTGTATGCAAAATTAGTAATACAGTTTTTCTATATTGTCATCCTGTTTATTTCAAGGAGAGCATTGTACATGTAGCATGATGTTGAAACTTTTTTAGCACTTATTAAGTTAGTAGGGATACAAGGTCTTCCAGAAAAATCGGGAGTAAGTTGTGATGTGAGTCTAGCCATTTTCCTAGGAAAAAAATCTAAATGCATAATCATGTTAATGTATGACTTCCTGTTTTCCCACCTGAAAACAGAATGAATTCTTTGCCATATGATAACCTAGGTGGAAATCTAAAATCCATGGATCCTTTTAGAGAAAGACAGTGTTAACTTGTATGTTTTCTTGGTATTTCAACTCTCTGATAGAGATTTACAGGTTGAAATAATGAGGGAGATTTTTGTATTGGTCCCCAGGGAGATGACAAAGAGTGGCATAAATGATCTTGCTCAGAGCTGTGCTCTGAAATCACCCTCTTCTTATTAATGCACAGAGAGCACAGTGTTAAGCTAAATGCTAATCTGATAAATATATACAAAAAAATCTTGGTGTCATACTTCTTACAAAAGCAGTATATTTAGTATGAATTATTTGGCTTTGGCAAGTTTGTGTTGTGACTGCTATTGGTAACTGAAGTTACTTAGGATGCCTGGCTAAGCTGATTCTTTGACCAATAATTCAGAATTTTGTACTGGTGCATAAACTCCCAAATGGACTATACTGATTTTCCTCAAAGGTGGTAACCACAGTAGCAAATACTATTAAATGTAGCAAATCTTTCTTGGGTTTATTATGGTTTGAGTTTGGGTTTTTTTTTCTTTTTGGTTGGTTCTTATGTTTTGGGATTTCTTTAGCATGTTTATGTCTTGCGCTTTGGGTATGAGTCAATGAATAATGGTACAATGGAGGCAAAATTCTATGAACAAGCAATAACCTCTTCACCAACAAATCAAGTGTCATTCTCATTGTGGCCATTAAAAACAGAAATAAGGATTCTGGGCAGTTTCTTCTGACTCATGGCATGTCTCCTGTGTTGCTTTTTATGTGATTTACAGTGCATTTGGTGGGATGCTGTCTGTTGGAGTTCAAGGTTTTTGTTAGTGGGTTTTTCCCCTCCAGAGGATGGTGTGAATTTTGCTGTCCAATTCCATATTTTGATACTGCTTTTCAGTAAAATTATCTCTGAGATCCAAAACACGTATCCTTCCATACTTTAAATACAGCTTTTCCTTCAATGCTTTAAATATGGGATAAATACTGGATACAGAACTGGAGACATATTTGTTTCATTTTAATGCTGTATTTATCAACTTGAAGGTTTGGCTATTTAACAGAATGAACTGAATATATTATAGCTGTCCTTACTCATTTTATCACTGCTTAATTTATAGCTCATTCTGAGTTTTGCTTGATTTTAAGTAAATTTTACCCTACCTGGTGTGATAAAGCCTTAAGACTGTCAGTGCCTAGCCACAGATTGGAAGTTTCAGTTTGTGTGCAGTTGTAAGCCTGCTTGAGGATTCCCTTAATTAAACCAAGTAGATGTGGAATGGCAGGTTGGGATGGCAGGTAAGTGTTCTAAAGAACCTTTCAAAATCTGGCATGATGAAACCCTGGTCTCACCTGGGCTGTGTTCTTACAAGCCTGATACAGACACAACTAGAAGGGTTCTGTTTGCTTGCTTGTTTGTTTTACAGCATAGGTGTTTTTGAGACTTAAATGGTTTTTGTTCAGAAAGAATACTCAGAAAAATGTGAAACATCCCAGAATGGAAGGAGCAGTAAGCTTCCTTACTTTGCCAGGCACACTGACCTGGGGGGTTTTCAGTCAGCCAGTTGCTTAAGTGTCAGTAGTATCTGCAGCATAATTCCAGCAGTAAAAACTTAATTACCTCCTGCAAATTCATTTCAGATGCTTCTTTCCACATTGATTAAATAGGAGGGGGAGAAACTTTTTTTTTTGCAAAGTCAGCTGTTTTAATCACAGTGAGGGTGTAGGTGGCAAGACACTGGAATTTTGTTAATGGAAGAAGGTGCATGGGACTTCTGGTATACAGCTTTAGGGCTAGGCCAAAGACTGACTTTGTTATTTTGTTTTCTAAAATCACTAAGTCATTGAAGAGTAGAGATTTGAAAGATCTTTATATGTCAGTGTGATTCATGTGTCTTAAAGCATTCTGGGGAAATCAAGAGCTGTTTGTGTAGTTATTTAATAAAATTCATTTCAGATACTCCTTTTTTGTCAGAAAGGCAGATTATTTAATATGGTAAGTGTAATAAAAAATTCACAACTCTCTCTTGCTGTTTGTGAAACCACCAAATAGAATTTCTTCTGCTGTTTCATTATAGTAAAAATTTATAAATTTTTATATTTTAATTGTATATTTTGATTTTTATATGTATTTATCTCTGTGTTTGTCTATCTAGTGATAGCATCACAACTTAAAAATGCCTGAGAGATGTAAGTAAATAATGTGAACTATTACTTTATTTCCTGGTGTTCCATTTGGTGCTTTTTTTCACTTTTTCCAAGATCCCTTGTTCCACGGGTGCTTCCCCCCCCCTCCCTTTTTATAACATGAACCCAGCCTCTATTGCCACAAGAGAAAGAACTGGGAGAACTCTACCTATTCAGTCATATGTATTTGATATTGTAAAATGTGGAGAAGGGCAAAGTCAGCCGATTGTCTTCCACCTAGGGATTACAAATAGGAAAAATCCGTCTTAGACAAAATACAGTATTTAAATATATCCAGATTTCTCTAAAGCAGTAATAGTTGTTTGGTGTGAACGTAAGTCTGTAATTGCCTGGAAACACAAGCCCGGATGTTATCCAGCTGCAGCTCTGCTGAACAGAGCGCCTGCTGTTGCCTCGAGGAATCCAGATATCATATTAGGCAAAATTCCCACTACGGCTGTCAAAAGCAGTGCGCTTGCCGGAAGACCTAATTGTTTCTGCGTTTCCCTGGAGAGCTGTACGCTGTTACCGCCTACCTGTGACTTCGGCAGGGGATTAGGAGGGCACGGACTGCCCGGCTACCGGGAGCTGGGGGAGGAAGTTTTGTTTGTGTCGGAGGCGGCGGGTCGCGTTTCAGCTGTTGTGCGGTGAGTCTGCCAGCGAGGGAAGCGAAAGCAGGAATGGTCAGCGGAGGGGGCGGGGATCCCGCGGGGGGAATTAGCTCAAATGGTAGAGCGCTCGCTTAGCATGCGAGAGGTAGCGGGATCGATGCCCGCATTCTCCAGTTGTTGTGCCGCTCTTTTGGATTCAGGTGCGAGCTCTTGGAGCAGGTTCGTAAGGATTAAAATGAATCAGTTTAGAGACACGTTTGCGTAGTAGGAAGTCTTCAAGTTTTTAACGTTTATCAGAGCTGAGTTTTTTTTTTTTATTTCTAAGTGAAAATTGTTTTCTTCTCATGGCTAGAAGGAGACATTAAATGATGCTGTGAGAGACCCAGTATAACTTGAAACTCAGGTTAGGAACAAGTGTGCCCTGCCCGTCCTACAGCGGGTGCAAGGTAGCTGGAGAGACACTAATTCTGTGGTGAGCTGATGATTTACATAGACAACTACAAACTGTTACATCTTCGCAGAGACAATTTCAGTAACTTTCCGCATATTAAAAAGTTATCATAAATGCTCACATTCGGTGCAGTTGTAAGGGACAGAAGTGGCTATTTATTTTTGTCTGTATCACAGAGTAGTAGCTTTAGTTTAGATGGGTTTGTGAAGAAATTGTTTCTTCAGAAGCAAGCGGACAAGTGTAACCTTCACAATTAACATTTCTTCTCCCCTTTTGTTTGCCGTGCGAGGTGTGTATTACCTGCTGTAGATTTTCTACCACAAACCCGGGACAGGTCACAGCAGAAAATCTTTTCCCACCGTGGCGCTACAGCCGATCAAAACACTGGAGAATGCGGGCATCGATCCCGCTACCTCTCGCATGCTAAGCGAGCGCTCTACCATTTGAGCTAATTCCCCCTGCCGCGGGGGCGCGGGGCGGCTGCACTCGTCCGCAATCCTCATGTGGCTGCTTCGGCCGCAGTTGCTGTGCGGAGTCGCTTCGTCTCATTAAAAGTCACTTCGACTCCGTCTCATTAAAAGTCACCCCTGAATTTACGCGGAAAACGCGATCTCTGAAAAGCCAGACTACACACTTGACATATGAGGAGCATTTTCTGCCGCGTTCCTTGGACAAAACACCTCGTTTTCCTGAACAGTGCATCCTCTAGTGTTTATTCAAGGAGAGAGAACTCTTTTTTTTTTTTTTTTTAACATCTCTTACTGTGCAAATACAAAAAGGCTTGTAAATCTAGAAAGACTATTCTTAGAAGTCACTCAAGCACAGTGAGATTTTTCTTCTCCCTTTTTTTTCCAAACTTTTGGTTCCTTTTCCAACTTTATTTTCTAATTAAACATACATAAATGATAAATACAATGGTTTAAAAGTTCATGTTTAGTTTTTGGAGAGGAAATATTCATTCATATATTTTTATGTTACATTTTAGAAATTATTTGTGTTTCTACTTTTATTTATTGACTGATAATTCTTTCCAAATAGTATTGCATCTTAAATGTATGGGGTTACTAAGCACATTTCTAAAATAGAAAAATTCCCCTGTAGTCATACTAACTGACATTGCTAAATCTCTATTCACAGGCTGTTAAATCAAAGAATGCTTTCTGGATTTCAAAAAGGAAAATGTAGTTTACAGAGAGAGTGGATACACTGATAGGCTGTTTAAATGCAGAGGAGTAAGTCCTGCTAGTAAACTAAAGTATGTGCTGTAATCCAACAATACCTGTACTGGTGGTTTTCTCTGAAGGATTTAGCTCACTGGATGGCAGCAACCAGTCAAAACAAAATAAACTTCAAAATTGAGCATCAGCAAATTACAATTTGTCCTAGGTAAGGTAGTACTCCAAATCTGTTACAATCCAGATTCAGGTCGAGATGTGGAACTACAACTACAGTGTTGCTGCAAACATTCTCCTTAAGTTCAAATATTCTCCTGCCTAACTTCAGTCTCTGCACAATAAGAAAATTAAAATTTATCCTTAACAGTTCTTGCATTATATTGGAGATTATTTTATCTACCTCACTTGAGTAGACTTAAGGGGGAAAGCAAATATGCAAAAGCAATTTTTGTCCTTCTCCCAGGCGTATGTGTATCTTAGGCTCACCAATGGCCCCCTGCACGCCTGTGGCCAGGATCTCTCTCATATCATGTTTCACGAGGTTCAGCTCTATGAACAGTTTTCTTTATCGACCCTGTGCAGTTCTAGTCATTATGGAAAAGGCAGATTACCTCTCTCTGTTTTTTCCCACATCTCACTCTGCTGCAACTGAAGAGGCCTAAAGCTTCACCCATTCAGCTCACAGAAAAAGTTTATTTAATGCCCAAGCCAGATAAGAGTGAGGAAAGATCTCTGCACTATTTTCAATTATTAAAACATGTACTTTATATAACTGACAGCATTGGTTTGCAATCATGAATTTGTTGTGAGTGTTGCTAAGTTTTCATGTAAGATGGCAAATAAAGTGTTCTAATTTCTTAACCTGATTGGGAAACCTTCCTTACCCATGTCTGAAAAATAGTCTGACCTTCTTAGTTCCATTAAAGAAAAATTAAGGTGTTTCAGTTTTGGAGGCTTTGTGTCCACATACTTTCATTTAACACAGATTACTTCAATTCATCTTCTTGTCAATACTAATGGAAACCGATACAAGTTAATTTAATCAGGCTTGAGTTTTGCTTTCTGGATGGTCTCCTGAGGGGACATCAGGGCAGATAGGAGTTTTGTATTATCCTTAAGCTGCTCCACTGTGTCGTCTGTGGTGTGATCTCCCTGAGTGTAGAAGGACAAATCCAGCGTGTGGCAGGTGGCACTGAGAGGCTGCAGGGCACGAGTTTGTCGCGCACGTTAGCGTGAAGTGCCTTATCACGTTACTCCGCCATATCACGTTAGGTTTTTTGTCATTTTGGGGGAAACCATAGGCGGCTCCAGGTCAGGCGGTAGCTGAATGCTCTGAACGGCTGCCGTGGGGTCACTCCTCGCGGTGAAAAAGCAAAGTAAAGGCAAAAAGCAGTTTTGTGTTTAGAGCTGTTAAAGTCTAAAGTTACAGGATGTCACAGATGACCACGGGGGGAATTAGCTCAAATGGTAGAGCGCTCGCTTAGCATGCGAGAGGTAGCGGGATCGATGCCCGCATTCTCCACTGTTGGTTTTGCTCCTCGTAGGAGTAAAAATTCACTGCGAGCATTTAAAAATACTGCTTAAATAAAGCCTAACGCGCATAGCAAGAAAACGAAATGCCACAACGCTCCTGATTTCGTGAACAGCGAGTAACAAACGGGTAATTTTTTTTGTTATTACATACACACAGCTGGAAAACATGTCTGTTCCAGTTTGCCTTGTTTCTTGCTGCTCGATTCGGAAATTCCAAATAAAATACTGCAAATACATGATTTTGGAATCGAAGTTCGTGTTTTCGTTTGTGAGCAGAGGCCAGAGCAAGAGAGAAAACTTGCCTTCTATATGTGGAGCTGCGGTTTTAGAAGCTCGCAGAGGATCAGAGATTTGTGATCCCAGCAGCCTCCCCCGGGGGGGAATTAGCTCAAATGGTAGAGCGCTCGCTTAGCATGCGAGAGGTAGCGGGATCGATGCCCGCATTCTCCAGTGTTTTGCCAGACTGGAATTGATCCACACCACCAAACAAATTTAATAACTATTCCGGTAAAATGTTACTTTTGTTTTAATTGGAGTTTAACTGGTTTTTTTTTTTCCTCCCTCCTTTTCTTCATCTGCTCTTACTACCTAAATCAGGCTTATATAACTATATAAGTCAATCCTCTGTTGTAACAGTTGAGTTCCTGGACAGTGTAAGTTGAATTGAGCAGGAAGAGAATTCTGCAGTATGACATTTTTCCATGCCTAATGAAAAACAATGTGTCATGGTTTAACACCAGCTAGTCACCAAGCCCCACATAGTTGCTCTCACTCACTCCTCCACCAATAGGGAGACAATTAGAAGTGTAGAAGCTGGGGAGGTCAGTGGTTGAAATAAAGGCAGTTTAATAGGGAAAGCAAAAGCCATGCACACTAGCAAAGCAAAACAAGGACTTAACTCACTGCTTCCCATGGGCAGGCAGGTGTCCAGCCATCCCCAGGAGAGCAGGGCCCCATCTCATGTAATGGTTACTTAGGAAGACAAATTACATCACTTCAAATGTCCCCCTCTTCCTTCTTCTTCCCCCCACATTACATATTGGGCATGTTATCATATGGTCTGGAATATCCTTTTGGTCAGGTAGAGTCACCTGTCCTGGCTGTCTCCTCCCTGCCTCCCATGCCAACATGGCAATACAAAAAGCAGAAGAGGCCTTGCCACTGTGTAAGCCCTGCTCAGCAATAACAAACATCTCTGTATTATCAACCTTGTGCTCAGCACAAATTTAAAACACAGCCCCACAACAGCCACTGTGAAGAAAATTAACTCTACAGCATCCAAAATCAGCACACAATGGATGAATGATGGTTAGAGACCTGAGTTAATGTGTCTTGATCACACAGTGGAAATAGTTCAGGAATGCTTGTTCTTCTCCAGCTGTCTGTTGTGATCTCTGCCCAGATGTATAGGATCTTCTTGCATTAATGATCTTTACGAAGCTGTAGTATGAGCTGGATCAGTCAATTTAAGTTTACAGCTATAAGCTGTCACCTCTTTCCTCCCAAGCCTCTGTCCTGGAAAGCACACTACAGCATCCATGTCTTTTAGCTATGGCCTGTGTGCAGGTTGTAATTGAGCTCCTCAGACTTCTCTCCTACTTCAGTTTTGCAGAGGTGCCTTTAAGAGGCTGATGCCTCTAACACATCTGAAAGCACACTTGTGTTAGAACTTCAGAGATAACCTTGACCATGTGATTGACTGACTTCCCCCAACATCTCATTAATTTCTTCTGGTCCTTCTCCAGACATTGTGTGTTTTATTAGGGTGCACTTTCCCCTGACCCTTCCAGGAGCTGCACAGCAAGTGCAGCTTTTTATATTTTGGTCGCCAGTTATGCTAAATTTGTTGTCTTGAATGTTAACCGAGCATGTCAGAGCATGCAAAAAGGCCTTATTTCCTCGCATCTTCAGTCTGTTCATGGATGAGGAAGAAAATGTGTGTGGAATCAGCAAAATTTATTATTCCATTTCTTGGTGTGTCTCTGGAGGCCAAAAACTTAACCTTCCCCTTGAATGCTCAGGCATACCTGAAAATTCATAGCACACCCAAATGTGACTACTTTAAGTATGATCACTAGAAAGAAGATGCCTAGAATGGTCCTACTAAATCCCATTGTTCTGAAAAGTCCAGGACATCCTTATGGCTGCTGCGTAGCCACTTATTTTCAGTTTTTCTCAGTTCACAGTGTGTTGCCACTGGGTTCTTCTCCCCGTAACATCTTGTGGTAAATCTGTTTTATAAACAACTATTTCTGATCATGATCTTTGATATGTAATTTTTTATCTCATCAACTGTAAGCAGTGTGGACAAGGATAACATAGACATCTGTCTCAGGAATGTCTAATGATTAAAGACTCATTGTTCTTTTAGGATGAACACAGTATAATCCAAGATCACTTCAAGTAAGTAAATAGATGGATTATTTTTTCCCTCTTCGTGAAATGAAGGCAGAGTAAAGTTTGGAATATTTCTCAGTAACATTGAATAGTTAAATGCAAGGATTCTAACCTGCTCATTGCACCTAAACAAAAAAGACCACGTAAAGCAATCATGCTGCTTTGTACAGCTGAGGAAGGTCGACGTAGCATTGTATTTTTCTCTTAAAAAATCACCCATACCAGGCCCTCGGGAATATTATTGTAAACAAGCTATAAGACCTTGTTCTTTCAGGACCAATTATATGTCATTACACCAAAGGTAGGTATCTTAATTTATCCAGTCATACTTAAAATTGAAGTAAAGAAATATGGTTTCAAGTAGAATCTATCTACCTTTTTTTACATTGAGTATACTTACAGTACACTCAGGTCAAACAAACCAACCAAAAAGCCTTTCATGCTCTCACAAAGAGCTTTCAAAAATTGCAGAATTCTAGACTGAACAGTGCTCAGCACAGGATATGCTAATTTGTACTTGAAATGAACATGAAAGAGTCCTTTTAAGTCAAATAGTTTTATTTCAGCTTACAGCAATACTAACAGTAAAAACTGCAGTTACTAAAAACTCATTTAAGATGAATTTTTACAATTCAGTTGGAAAAACAGGCAATATTGTTACCATGCTCTAAAAAAACTCCAAAAAAATCACAAAGCCCTTGCCATATTAGTAATTACATTTAGCTAAAATGTAAATAGCATTATTGACATGAGGATTTTCATATCTTGTAATGCACATGATGCCATTTAATCACGACTACGTTTGTCATAGCAAATGACAGCCCAAGCCGTGCAAATCTTGCAGTGGCAGTATAGTAAGGCAAAGTGAAGCCATCACGGTTGGCAGATGATAGTCCCAAATCTCAAAGATCTTGCAGACTGACACTATCTTGAGAAAGGCGAAGTACAAGTCGTGACAGCAGGCTCTCCAGCACAGGGTAACTCACAGCAGCCTCACGGTCTTTCCAGTCACAGTCAGGAAGTCCTCATCAGCCAAGGCACGAAGTGCTTCTTCAAACATTTCCTTCGTGACAGCCTTAAAGAAAAGGAGCAAATCAAATAAAGATAGGGAAAATATTTCAAACATATTAAAATTGCTATACTTTCTACCAATTTCCCAGTATTTTTATTTGAAGTTTTCATTTGTTCTATGTGAAGGTTGAAGCCTGGCCTGGAACGCTGAAGCTGAGTTTGCTAATTCCAGAAGACAGAATAAACGAGGTACAGCAGATTCAACTCATTTGTCTGTAACAGAACTGGCTTTCTAGTTATGCCAACAAATCATTTCCTTCCATAATGTGATATGAGGACAAGAATGTTCATTTGGAAAAAAAAACTTTTAAAAATTAATGGAAATGTAAAACCAAAGCAGGAAACTTACTGTATCAGACTGTGCTCGAAGATCATCCAAAAGCTGTTGGTACTTCAAAGATGGTGTTTTACCCTTTGATTGGATGAGCTTCCGTAAGGCTTGAGCCAATTCCTCCTTCCGCTTCCGAGCTGTTGCACTCATTCCTTATAAAAGCAAATACCTTTTAGCAATCAGCTAAGGAGGACAGGTTAAGTTAAATTTTAAAAATCACAAAATCCCAACAGCAGCCCTGCTTTAATGCTACAGGAGCACAAACCTGTCGTGAGAATGGATATATCCACAATTCCAGTCCTTGGATCAGTAGCAGATTGTTTCAGCGCTTCCCGATGGAGGCGTTTTGCTTCCTCCACATCAATGGTTTCAACCTTCTCAGAGAAGCGCACCTTGGCGTGCGCCTCGGCCAGCCGGATCAGAGACTCCAGCTGCCGGGGGTACGCGGAAACCATTCCCCTGCCACTGCCGATCTTCCTCATGTCCACGTACGCCTGAAAGGGAGACACTCAGTACATTTCCACTGCATATTAACTCCTTTTCAGTCCCCTGCATCCCTCACCTCTTATTTCACAATATAAGCAATTCTGGGAAGCGATCCCAAATACTGTATTTCTGCTCTCACACCTTCACGGTTTGTCTGCAGTGATGAATAACCACATCTAATAAATTCTCTTCTGTTATAAAGCAATTAAAACATGGTAATGAACCAAATTTTGAATCACTTTAGAATTCTGGATTAGTCTTATATTGCAGTACTTGTGTCTGTGATGACATTTTGGTTTGTAGACTTTAGTATGTTTTATGTGATGGAACCAAACCAACATACCTGAAAGCTAAACATTAGAATGCAGAATGACTCATCTGAGCCCTCTTTCCATTAGAGACCTTTTTTCCCCAAGAGTCTTACAGAAGGTTGTTACGTAGACAAGAGAGTGTACCTATGAGGGAATTTCACCACTTCTGACAAGTCAGGAAAGACTCTGAACATTCTCAGCAGCAATTCCTTTACCTCAATCAGGGCTTGGCTTGCTTCTTCACCCAATCTGGGATTTACGTAACTACGTGCATATGCAATGTAGTCCCTCAATACTGCCATATCCATGTATTCCTCCTCCATCTTTTCTTCAGTTTGGTAGTACAGTGAAACCAAATGGCGAGCAAGGCGTCTGTCGTAAGCTTCGTCACGTGGATCCAACATCAAAAAGATCAAGTCAAATCTGAATGGGATATGATCCAGTATTAGTGTGCATACTTTCTTGTCATTTAGGTACTTGGCTTAGAAGGATTTGATATTATAGTACAGGTAGGAGTTACTAGACTGTTAATTCCTACTCTCAGTAGAAATTGCTTTCTTACCGGAAAGAAAATTTTTCTAGAATTCTCAAAGTACAGAACAACACAATGGATTTTCTTACACCATATGGACTTGAAATTTTGAAAGCCAGGTACATTCTGCAGAATTCAGATTCCATGTTCAAGGCTGATATACTTTGTTTCCTTAAAAAACCCACACCCCACAACCCCCCTAAAGAAAGCTGCAATTGCCACAAACAAAAAATTCCACACACATAACAAATGCACAGAACTTGCTGCTAAAGATACTGTCCTGAAATACAACAGCAAAAAATGTAATTAAATAAATGACAAATAATTCAAAAAGCACTTGCAGTTCAATCCTGAAGAAAATGGTTTATAATTTTACGAACAATATATAACTATAAGCAGACATGGATAATACTTTTTCAGTCAGCCAATAATTTATTTTTGTAGGCTTAAATCCATTAAATGGTGGAATTGAGATGCTGCTCAAACCTAGCAGCTCTTAATTGAAATTTAAGCTATAAGTGTTCTCAGGATACCCAGTATACCATCAGTGTACTTCAAATTTCAAGTTACTGTGGAATTTCTTAACAAGATGCAACTCAAGCATTAGTTTAATTTTCTGTTGGCAAGCACTAAATGTGACTCTAACAGCTATTGCCCAAACAACTGACCAGGACTGCTACCTCCTCAGGTAAATTTTACAAAGCAGCGTGAAGCATGCAGAGATCTTAAGATTCTACCACCTCTGCCACCAAGTTCCCTGATCATGAGTGTTTCACTTCAAAAGCTTTATGGAGCTAAGAAAAGCATCTTGAATTTTTGTTGAATTTATGAATACATTAAGTTTCAGAACAGTTCTCTTCTAGGAGATGATTATGAAACAACATAGAATTAAAAAAAAAAGAGATCCTACAGATCTTATCACACCTGCTCTTCTAAGTCTATGCATAAATACTAAAAGGCACTTCTGTGCTCACATAGATATTTTAAGGACAGCATTTAAAGTATGTGCTATGAAAGCTGTCCTTTAGGTTGTGAAGAACACATTAGTTCTATTCTACTATATGTAATAATTTTCAGAAGAGGAAGTGTAACATCCCCTAAAAATGTCACATGCAGTGCAGTTCAGTACCTTGACAGCAGCGTATGAGGAAGCTGAATGTTTTCAATAGTAGTTTTTTTTGGATTCCACTGTGATTCTATAGGATTAGCTGCTGCTAGGATAGATGCACGAGCATTCAGTTGGCAAATAATTCCAGCCTGTGAAAAGGAAAAACATTTCTGAAACCAGCTGCAGCTGTGCCACCAAAACCTCCCTCCAATTTCATGAGATCACGAATGTTATTAGATGGATTCTGTAGCCAAAAACTGCACTGTGAAAGCCTCTGAGTAAAGCAAGAGCAAAAGCCTCTAGGAATAACTTCAATTTCATTTACCTTTGCAATGGAGAGTGTCTGTTGTTCCATTACTTCATGTAGAACTGACCTTGTGCTTTCATTCATTTTATCAAACTCATCAATGCAGCAAATGCCATTGTCACTAAGTACTAGAGCTCCTGTCTGAAGAACCAGCTGTCGTGTTTCTGGATCCTTCATCACGTATGCAGTAAGACCAACTGCACTTGAGCCTTTGCCAGAAGTATACTGGCCTCGAGGAACCAGGTTATACACATACTGGAGCAGCTGGGATTTGCTAGTACCAGGATCACCACAGAGAAGAATGTTGATCTCTGCACGAAAATTGCCTCTTCCTGTGTGAGTAAAATCCTTTCTTGATCCGCCAAAAAGCTGAAGCAGAATACCCTACAAAAATGAGAATGAAAATATCACTTCTTGTGCAGATGTAACAGAGCAAATCCAACTGTTCAACCGAAACATCTGAAAAACAAACACTGCTAAAATTAACACAACTCAATGCTTGAAATGGGTTTCAAGCATTAAAGACAGAGAATTTGTATGTCGTTGTAACCAGATTTTGGTTGGAACCTGAAGAATCCCCTTCAATGAAGGCTCCTTAGTTTTCCTGTACCTCCTAGACTTGATGTGCCTTTATTAGCATGTTGAAAAGGTAACAACAAAAGGAACTTTTGTTCCCATTTAATGAGTAAATCGTTGTATGGTTTCGAATTATACTTTCAGGAACCTGTTAACTATAATAATGTATAAATCTATTAAAAAAATCTCAAAGGAATACACTTGGAAGAGGAGTGTTTGATGTGTAACAATACCTTGAGACCCACTACTCATATTTCTCAATGTTCTAGTACCTCAGTTGACACTTTATTGGAACAGTCCCTTCTTGGATACATCCAAGTAAATGTTTTGACACTCCACAACTCAGAGTCAACCAGATGTCATTTTGAAGGTACTCTTCTCTTGTAGATGCCTCTTCTCAGCAAGCACAGCTACTATGTTACATCTACTTACTTTCCTTTGACCATCAGCAATCTGAACTTCCAGGAAATGTCCAAGATGCATACTGCAATTAAGTTTTCCCAGTTCTGCTGCCTTCCTACCTTTTTGGTTCTCTTCCCTCTAATTAACACTCCATAATAGCATGAGAAGAATTATGATACACTTACAACCAACTCCACCCTGACAAGACCATGACATTTTAAGTCTGCTCAAGATAACAGCGTTTTGAATTTTTAAGTTTCAAGATACATTAACAACGAACAGCAACTACAAACATATACACATAAAAATACATGTCTTACAAGAGAAATACAGAACTTTTCACCTTTTTGATATCTTCATGCTCATAGATACTTGGAGCCAATGCTAAAGCAAGCCTGTCATATATGTCTGCTTTTTTAGAAAGCTCTTTGAGCATTTCCACACGTTCCTCTGTAAACCTCTTTTGCTCAGTTTCCTCATCAACACAGTGCAGGCGTTTGGAGTCTGTCTTGCGATAGTGTATGACATCAATGTGGGTCTTGTACACTGAGTTCACACTGCTGACCCGGGGATTAACTCGAATGGGGACTGCCCTGTAGATACCTAAATACAAATTTCAGTCACAGCATTAGATATGGAGAAACACACTAATTCCAAACCCTAAAAATTTTACAAGTTCCCAGGAAGAGTGGAGCTTTTCTAAAGAGCCTAAATCTAATTTCTCACTGTAAGTCATGTAGAAGCCATATTTAAGTCACCTAGACCCATTTTTGCAGATAGGCATATATGTTTTACTTTCGTACCACAGCTGTTCTCAACAATGAAAGCATTTTTGAAAAAAAATTAAGGCTTAATGCTTTTGAAATTCCACTCCTGTCAGCCTTTCCCCCTCTTTTTAAGTGCCAAGTTTAGTAACAGCTTTCTAATGCATTTCAAGCAGCCTGGGTTTTTTTTTTACAGCAGTTGTTTGAAAGCAAAGTGGTTTCTAATACGTTGTTACAGTATCACAAGTCTTACTCTACATTATCACTCTCCTGACTGCAGACACTATTTAAGATTATCTGTCATCTTCAGTTACAGCTTTAGAATGAAGGAATCAGGTCAGACAGACTGGGGATGCCTAGTCCAATCATGGGGTCAAACTGGAGTCAGCTGGAGTCCATTGCTTGCTAAAGACTGTGTCCCATCAGGTTTTGAGTATCTCTACGGACAAAGACTCCACAGAGCCTTGCCAGTCAACTGTGATGAGGCTCGACCGCACAAACAGTAAAAAATGCCTCATTTTTAACTGGAATTGCCTCTATTTCAGCTTGTGCCCTCTGTGCGCCACTAGGCATCATTAAGCAGAGTCTGGCTTTGTCTTCTTGACACTACCACCCCTCCACCCACACCAAATCAGGTATTTCTAAACATGCTGCTAGGATTCCCCCAAACCTTCTATTCTCTAGGCTGAGCCATCACAACTTTCTCAGCCTTTTCATGTATGACTAAGGCGTCTGTTATTGTCATAGCCCTTTGCTGAATTCAATCCTGTATGTTCATGTCTCCTTGCCCTGGAAGACCTCACAATGGGACCCAGTATGCCCCAACCTGCTGGCAACACTCCTAATACAACCCAGGAGAATGCTGACACCACAGCCATGGTCTATCAAGCACCGCTTCCTTCCAGTTTTGTTTTTGTCTGCCAGTTTGCTAAAGGTGTAGAACACTGTCCCAATCAGAAAAGGTTTCCAGGATTATTGGCTCTATCATCTTTCCCAGGGCTCAAGATGAAGAGGACTGGCCTGCACTTCCCCAGGTCTCCTCCTCGCTGTAGGGAGTGCCATTAGCTTTTTTTCCTAATATTTTAGCCAGTCACCATGACTTTTTAAAGATAACTGAGTGGCTTTTCAAAGAAAATGTCCAGCTCCCTCAGCACTTGGAAGTGTATCCCATCAGGTCCCTTTACACACAGTTAAGATCAATGAAAAAGAAAAATGGAAACACTCAAACCAAATTTTACCTGTGACATTAACTCTGTCACCCGGCTGAACTTTATCGACAAGGTCATTGTGAGCAAAGAGTGCCACCGTATGCGGGGTCTGTCCAGCTGGCATATCTTCAGGAGACTCCTGCAGTTTGATCTAGCAAAACACCACATAAGTTCCAATGGCAAAAAAGCAGAGCTTTTCCACAAAGCATACAACAGGATTTTGAATTAACAGTCTTCAGCATCATTTTGAATCAGGAATATTGCTCAGGAACAAAATATCCCCACCCAAACAGCAAAACTGATTACTGATTAAAAGAGATTATGAAAATTCTGCTGATTGCTACTGGCATGGATAAAATGCTGCTACAAACAAGGCTCACCTAGTCTAGACAGAAGTGGACATACTGTATATTAAGGGGTTTCCATACAGAAACATTAAGAGGTGTACGTACTTCATTTCATCCTCCTAATGCATTTCTTCTCCAAAGTAGACTTACTGTTCCACTAAGTTGTTTCACCGATTTCCATGTTCCAAAACACTTTTTCTTTTAAAAGCATTCAATCTCAAGATACATAACTAATGCAGTTGATGATTTTAGGAGGGTGGGGGAGCAAAAACAAGCAACTCTTTTATTTCAGCCACTACCTAAGGCAACATACCATCTGTTTGTCAGAGAACATGGATCTATTGTGAATCAGTGCCATACTGTGCGTTGTGTTACAGTTCTTGCACACCGATGGTTCAGCAATCCTGCCACGGTCAATTTCCACTCTGGTGGTGAAAGCGCAAACCTGGCATCTAAAGAATGCTTCCTGCATCTCAGGAATTAACTGGGAGCTTCTGATGACCATGCCACTGATGGTGATGAGTTGATCAATGTCTACAAAAATATAGACTCTCATGTCATGACCTTATACTCTTAAAATTTAAATAAGCTTCAAAATTTCACCTTACAATAGTATTTAGGCAGAAGGTAGATAGGCAGGTTACTACTATTTTGTTTAAGCAAAAAGAATCATAAATGCATAATACAAATATTCTAATTTACAGGAGTATGTATACAAAAGAAAGAATCCTTTGCACTTGCAGAACTAAGAACACGAGTGGTTGATGGTAAGAGAGACTCCTTTATGGATAGATTTTCTGCATTTGGGCTCTAAAGCATTTGCTTCTGAAACTGACATGAATGGAAGACATTGGTCTGGACAGACCACAAGTACAGTTTTATATAGTCTTAATGTAATCCTGTGTTAGTATTCACTAAGTTTATGACAATCTTTAAGATTCTTGGATAACATGGTAAGCAAAAAGTTTACCTTCAGGGTTTAGATTTCTCATATTCCTGGTCTTCAGTGCATTATATGGCCTTACTTGAATTTGATGTTCTAGTATTGAATCGGGGTAACGATCAAAAAAGATCTCATTGGCAGCCATGTCAAATGTTGGGATAACTTCCTGTATTAGAAACAGCTTACAGGTTAAATCATAGAATGAAGTAATTAATGCATAAAACATTTTATGTGCTGCTAATCAGCCAGTAATGAGTCAAAGTTGCACCATCTGAACATTGTCCTACGTAACACAAAACCTGCTGTTCGGATCCGATTTATTCAATCACTTAAGTATTGCAAGGAGTGGGAGTACAAAACTCTGGACATTGCAGTTCACCAGCTAACTTCGCATGCACGAGGTACTCACTGTTTCTATGATCATCTACCATGAAACAATACATTTCAGACATTTTATATTCAGTAAACTAAAGTAGCCACTGAGATTGCACTGAACACACACAGTATGCACTGCATTTAAACAAGCATTTTAAAACCCAGAAAAATGAAAGAGCCACCTGAAAGCCAGAAAACAAGTGCACTACTTCACCTGAGGATAGCAGATCAGTTGCCTGTAGAGATTTTCATCAAATGATCTTAGATGGTCACAATTTACATTCAGGAATGGTTCCCCAACCATATTAATCTGCAAGGGAGTTAGGAAATCTTTAGCTTGATGGCATGCAAGACTGAAAAAAGAAAAGCTGAATTACAAATTACTGCATTACAAGTACCTCTTGAAGTCGCTGCATATAGCGTGGCTCATTAAGATCCAGGCCAATGTCTTCATCCTCTTTATCTAGCGGATCGATGAAGCGCTGGAGAAACCTCTGAATGTTAGAGGTAAAAGAAAGACAAGAAAAATGAGCAGAATTCAGCAGTACAAAAACCTCCTTTGCATCAGATTCAACTAGTTTTTGTTCACATCAAACTAGCTTTTCATTTTAAAAAAGGAAGAAACAAAACCCACCTGGAATTTTTCTTTGCATGAGGCCACGTTCACATCTGTTCCCCAAATAACAAGCTTTTGTCCAAGAGATTGCTCCGTTGCTACTATATCCTCAGCCAGCTGCATGGAAACAAATTAGGCATATGCAAACATCTGTATGTTTAAAAAGAATTTGTCAGATACAAGAGGTGAGACATCCACCTACCCCATCCGAGTGTAAATCCACTTGTCTGGCTTTACGGACAGACCCAAGATCCGGCCTCTGCCTGACTGGAGTTCCTCGTACACCACTTCGTGGGGTACCCTCTACCCTGGAGCTGGGTGTGCCGTAAGTCAGAGGTGAACTGACGTCAAAGTCAAGAGGAATGGCTAAAAAGGAAGTGTTTTGTGAGGATTATTGAGACATTTTTACATCTACAGCAGACGAAAATTCAGCCTCTTCATTTGTCTCATCATTCCTTCAACTCTGTCATAAAATGAGTAGTATCAGTCAAGCCCACACAATAACAATGTTGCCAGTATCCCTAGAACTTTTGTGTTAACAGCTCTTCTCAAAGATCCCAAGTTCAGATAAAGCTTCCCTTGAAAACTTTACAGCAGTACTGCATTTTAAAACTACACTGGAGTTCAAGCATATAAACATGCAGAATTTTAGATTAAACACTTTTTTTTAGTATTTTGGGGGTGGTAGAGCAAGTGACACAATTAACAGTTACTAGAATTAAAAAGAATACTATATATAGATGCAAGAAAGGTCTTCTATGGCAAACAACCTAGTTCCTTCTGTTTTAGTAGTTTCATTATTCTTTCTATAAATATATCTTAAAAACTAACGTACATTCCCTGAAACACATTCCCACGCTAACTGGAAGCTGCGCTAGAGATCTGCACCCCAGACACTGCACTCCTGTAGAGTTCACTGTAGTAAATTCGAACGAGAAACATGAGACAACGCTCATTATTCCCTCGAGCGTTTTCCAGCCCGATCTGGCCCAACACTGGCTGCATCCCCAGGGCCCGCAGAGGCACGGAGCCGCCCCAGCCCCAGCGTACCGGAGTGGCGGAACTGCGGCGGGCTGGAGAACAGCGCATCGGCCGCGCCGGGGCTCTGCACGTCGGCGGGCGGGGACGTGGGCATGGGCTGCAGGTCCCCGGTGGAGGTGGAGTCGTCTGTCCGACGCTTCTGGGAAGGAGGAGAGCGAGCATCTTGTGCTGCAAGACACAAGCGGACCCGGAGCTGGCGTTACAATAGGCAGGCCGCCTATTGTAAATTCAAAAATACAATTTACAGCAGACGGACCGAGGCACGGGCTGGGAGAACAGCCCCCCCAGGGCGGGGAGGCGCACCCCTTCCCGCCGCAGGACTTACGAGTCGAGGGGTTGCTGCTGCCCCGGCCGCGCTTGCCCCGTCGGCGGCTGGGAGTGGAGGCTGGCGACGACATGGCGCTGCTGCGGCTCCAGCGGCGGTCCTACCTGGGGGTACGGGGTCGGCGAGAAGAATGAGCGCGGCGGGCGCTCCGCCACCGGCCGAGCCCTGACCGGCGGGTGTCCGTCCCTGTCCGTCCCTTTCCTCCCCTCGGCAGTCGCGACCCCCGCCCGCTGCCCCCACCCACCTGTACGGTGCCGCTAACCCCAACACACTCCGCGCCAAATCCAGCGGCGTGCGCGCGCCCTCGCGGGCTTTCTGGCCAATGGCGAGGCGCGAGCGTAACGGGAGCGCCCAATGAAGGCAGGAAGGGGGGATGCGGAACCGAGAGGGAAAGGAGATAGGAGATGAATCCTCTGGAGCCCTGAAGTGAGTGTCGTGCCTCTTCTGACTTGCTACAATAGAGAAAGAATTGTAACGCAGGTTACTACTTGTAGTACAAGACAGAGGCTGCCCTCAGTAATTTCACATCTCTTCCCCCCCTGCAACCTACCGTGGAGCCGCCCGCACCTCACCGAGTTTCGCGGCAAAACTAGGGCTGCCGGGAGGCGTGGGAAGGTTGGAGTAGTCCATTCTCTGAGGAGGGGGGAACCACTGCTGGGGCTGGGAGCAGTACCCAGCATTACTGCCCGGTCCTGGGCTCCTTGGTACAACAGAGACCTGCAGCTCCTGGAGCGTGTTCAGCGAAGGGCAATAGAGATGATTAAGGGGCTGGAGCATCTCTCTGATGAGGAAACGCTGACGGAACTCTTGGGCCTGTACAGTCTCGAGAAGAGACGACTGAGAGGGGACCTCATCAATGTCTATCAGTACCTATGGCGAAGGGGCCAAGAGGATGGGGCAGGCTCTTGGTGGTGCCAAGCAATAGGACAACAGGCAATGGGCAGAAACTGAGGCACAGAAAGTTCCACCTGAATGAGAGGAAGAACTTCTTTACTGTGCAGTGACCGAGCTCTAGGACAGTTTGCCCAGAGAGGGTGTGGAATCTCTTTTCCTGGAGATACTGAAGCACTGTGGATGCACCCCGGTGCCGTTGGAACAGATGGCCCACTGCGGTCCCTTCCGAGCAGGTCCATTCTGTCACTCTGTGCATGCATGTCCTGAGCCCATCCTGCCACGAGAGACATAAAAGCGCCTGAAACGCTCCTCCCTGCCGCCGGCCCTTATTCCGCCGGGAATGATCCGGCGGAGCGCTTCTCCTGCCCCAGCTCAGCAGCCCGCGTCCCCCACGGCTGGCCTTGGGTGCGGCGGGAGGCGGGCCCTTCCCGCCCGCTTCCTCGTCCCGGTTCCCGGGGCAGCATGGCTGGGGTGCAGCAGTGCCTGCTCCAGCTGCACCGCTGCCTGCAGCCCGGCGATGCCGCCGGCAGCGCCCTGCACGGATACAGCCTGCTCCGCAGCCTGGCCGAGACCTGCGTGGCCAGCCTGGCCAGCGGCGAGCAGGGTGCGCCCGCGGCCCGGTCCCGGCGGGGCGGCGGCGGGGGGAGGGCTCGGTGCCGGCGGGACCGGTGCTTCTGCGGGCTCCTCCCTCCGTGCTGCGCTCCACGCTTAGTGTCTCTGGTGATTCCGAGGGAGGGAGGGTCTCTTGCCTCACGCACCGGGGTGAAAGGCTTCGGTGCAGGCCCCTCTGTGCTGAGCCGCCCCTAGGTTGGCTTTCCCTGGGCCCTGAGCAGGGGCGGGCTCCGCTGCGAGGGCACAGGCTCCGAGGTCCCGAGGCCATGGGGGAGGTCCGTAGCACCCGCACCTTGTTGTGGTTTTGGTGGTGACAAGCGTCAGTCGTGCCCAAGGCGTCAGGTCACCCTCTTGCCCCGGGACATGGGCTGGGTGATGTGCACGAAGCCAACTCCCTGCTGGTTCCTTTGCCTCCCTGCAGCGCTGCACCTGTCCCTGGTGTTCTCCCAGGAGCATGGCTTACTCGTCTTTATCCACAAATCCCTCAACATCGAGGACGTAAGTTGGCAAACTTGAAAGCGATGTTTAGTTAGTACTATATGCACAACATGTTACACGCTTCAATTACTATTTTTTTTTATTTTACTTTCCAGTTTCGAGATTGCAGGGAAGAAGCGTTGAAGTTTCTTTGTGTCTTTATGGAAAAAGTTGGTGATAAAATTCATCCGTATGCCTGTAATATTAAGGTAGGTAAATGAAAATTATTTCCTAAAAGTATTTTTGCCAGATAGTTGAAATTAGTCTGGTGGATGTCATGTCATAACATTCATAGCTGTACTTCACCCCTCCCAGTCCCCCTTGCCCATCTCTAATGTTCTCGTTAGAGCTGAAATAATTTTAATTTGTTTGACGTAAACTGTTAATCTATACCACAGAGCAGTGTGGAATTGTTTGTCCAGCTGTAGACTTAATTTTATTAACTTTCCTTTATTGAACATCATAGGTACTGGTTCTGAAAACCAGTTATTTTCACTGGAAATAGTAGTTGTAACTTCTAATTTATACAAACTAAAGTTGCCATTTAAGTGTAAAATTTAAAATGTTTCTATAGGGTTAGTTTTAATTACCATTTTAAGAAAATTTCACCTGAGAAGTTGCTACTTTTGCAATATTTATAGAAGTTGGTGGTAAGTACAGTACCTGAGGTTACTGGAGTCTGGATAGCTGAACATCTATGCTGCTTTGCATAGATGGGGCACCACTGAAGTTTCTGATCGTAAATTAGTAGCCACTTATTGCAAGGACTGATAGTACTGAGGTAGAAAACTCTGTGTGCCTTTTACTGCAGAAACTGCAATTTTATTGCTTGAATTGGGGTTTGTTATTATGTCAGACAGTGCTGCAGTATTGTCTGTGAATGTCCTGCCATTTCCAGGACTAGATATTGTTTTAGTATTTTTAAAAAACCTGAAGCTTGTAAGGAACAGATACTTTAAAGAGGTAGAAGAATATGTTATCTTTGAATTTCCATCTTTACTTACAGGTATTGTTATCTTAATTTTCTTTGCTGTGTAGCAAACTTGTCTTAGTGTCTATACAAAAGAGAGAGCAGCAAAATGTAGAACCTCAGCACTGGAACTTCTGATTAAGGTAAAATGCATTTTATGAATCTCTTGTTTCTAGATAAGAAGTAGGAAACTGCTGTATTACTATAGTTACACTATATCATGTAGAAAATCTGTATCACAGAGTTGCAGAATAAGCTGAGTTGGAAGGGATCCACAAGGATCATCAAATCCAATGACTCCCAGCCCTGCACAGCACCATCCCCAAAAGTCACACCACGTGTCTGAGAGCATTGTCCAAACATTTCCTGAACTGTTGTCAGGTGTGGTGCTGTGACCACTTCCCTGGGGAACCTGTTCAGTGCCCAGCCACCCTTTGCATGGAGAACTGTTTTCTGATACCCAACCTGAGCATCCCCTGACACAGCTTCAGGCCATTTGAAGAGAAGAGATCAGTGCTTGCCCCTCCTCCTCCCCTCGCCAGAAAGTTGTAGTCTGTGGTAGCAAGAGAACAGTGATAGCTAATATTTAGATATTAAAAAAAAATAAGTTTTAATAACAGATTGTCTTCAATATTATCCAGTAGATTGCTTAGATGTGGGCATGTCATTCCTTTGTCTGTTAGAGGAAGACACAGTTGTTTTGGGGGCAGTTGCAGATCTCTCCCTCAGTTTATTATGGTTATTTAAGGAGAAATTCTGCTGTTCAATTGCATTCTTGCTTTAAAGTACTATATATTATATATACTACTATAATATAGGATAAAGTATTTGAAAAGTGTGGAGAAGGACAACTTTTTTTCCCAGAAATTTAGTTGATGTGTGAGACAGTAGTTCCTTTGAATGCATATACACCCTTCTTTTGTAAATGCTTTCGTGCCTACTTAGGTTTGTTTATGAGAAACAAAACTCCCGTCTGAGTTATTCTGAGTCAGTTCTGTGAATTGGATTGGCTTTATACTAGCAGGGAGAGAAATACAGTATGATAAAAGCTACTGCAGACTTGCTAAGCCTGTGCTCTAGTGGAGTTTATATGTACATATGTATAAATTATACCGTGTATGGGTTTCATGTAGATGACCTATCTATAATATGTATACTATAAATTAAAAGTTGTATATTTTGTATTTATGCATATATAGGAAGGTAGTAGTTAAAGTAGATTGCGTGCCATTACTGTTCTTTGGACAAATTACCTTAAATCTCTTTCAATGAATAGCATACTTGCTTACTTAAGCTGATCTTACATGTTTGAACTGTGTTTTTATTTAGACCAAGTAGCTTTGGGGTATTGATCTTAATGTTTTTCCTTTTTTTTTTTTTTAATCCATCTTAGTTGCTTCACAGTTTACAACGTTCCTGTCTGATGGAAGAAATGAAAGTTAGAGAGATATTTAATAAATTTTATGGGGAGCTTGCTACAAAAAGTAGAATTCCTGATACAGGTAGGCCTTAGCTTTTCTTCGATTGTCCACCTGTACTCAGCACTGGTGAGGCTGCACCTCGAATCCTGGGTGCAGTTCTGGGCCCCTTACTACAAGAAGGACATTGAGGGGCTGGAGCGAGTCCAGGAAAGGCAGCAGAGCTGGGGAAGGGTCTGGAGCACAAGTCCTGTGGGGAGCAGCTGAGGCAGCTGGGGGTGTTTAGCCTGGAGAAAAGGAGGCAGCTCAGGGAGGACCTCACCAGTCTTTACAACCACCTGAAAGGAGGCTGTAAGGTAGGTAAGGGTTGGTTTCTTCTCCCAGGTAACAAGTGACAGAACAAGAGGAAATAACTTCAGGTTGCACCAGGGGAGGTTTAGATTGGATGTTAGGAACAATTTCTTCACAGAAAGAAGAAATTGGAACAGGCTTCAACAGGTTGTCAATCATGGGAACAGGCTTCCAGGGAAGTAGTGGAGTCACTGTTGCTGGACATGTTTAAAGATGTGCAGATGCGACACCTGGGGACATGATTCAGTGGTGGGACTTGGCACTGTTGGGTTAATGGTTGAACTTGATGATATTAAAGGTCTGTTCCAACCTAAACGATTCTATGATTCTAAAGCTCTTTTTAATCTTTATTCTAACCTTGGCTAGTGTTGTCCTCAAAGCTGCAGTTTTAGTGTGATAGTTCCTACATTGGTCACCTCTCATGTGAGTTCATCAGTTCTGCCATGCGTGGTTATATTATTTATGGCATATTAGTATGAGCTCCAATTTGATCATTATGGCTAGTTACTGCTGAAATCTTGGCTTTACAGGCCTGCCCCTCATAAAACTTGTTGTGCCTGCTTAGAATCCTTCAGTCTGAATTCAAGCCTAGAAACTTCTGCTAGCTGTTGGCCTTAACAAGTGCTTCCTCAGTGCATGTGGCCTTTAAATTAGTTTTCTGAGCCCTGTTTAAATATAGTAAATGTGTTTAACTTACTGGTATGAAAGGATGATGCATCTCACATTGTAGTATATAGCTAAATATATATATGTGTGTGTGTATATATGTAAAGATGTTTGCTTAACACTTCAGTCAGCAATTACACTGTCAGGGATGGTTTTCTCATGGTTGCAAGTTAATAAGAATTGCACTGGAAATGTCAAAGCAATGATTTCAGTAATTAAGATTTAACAACACTAAAAATTGTTTTCTAGTATTGGAAAAGATATATGAGCTTTTGGGAGTTTTGGGAGAAGTCCAGCCTAGTGACATGATTAACAACTCTGAAAAACTGTTCCGAGCTTATTTGGGAGAGCTTAGAACACAGGTATGATTGAGATTTCTTTTCATTCTTCAGGTTTTTGCTTTGGCTTTTATATGTTTCTTTGGTTTGTTTTTTTCTTTTTTTCATTTGAAGTGTATAGCACTGACTGTTAGAATACTATTGTAGCTAGCACAATTTGTAGGGATCTAACTGGACAATCATAAGTGCTTCCTGAAGAACTGTGTACTCTGGTTCTGAGAAGCTTTCAAAGTGAAAATTCAAGGCCATCAATAATAGCAAATTAACCAATTCACTGTGCAAAAAGTTGGCTTGTGATGATCATTCCCCAAGAAATGTTACCTTGTCATGCACTGGTAGTTTCTGATTTGTTCTGTACTGGCTGCAAAGTTTTTGCTTGTGAGGTAAGCATCACTTTTCTGCTGAACTTTGACATATTCTGAATTTTTAGGTACTTTTACGACATTAGCGTATTTTATCTAAGTTTTGGTATGGTTGGTCTTGGTGGAACATTTCCATGCTTTTCAAATGATCTCTTGGGCTTCCCTCTAACAGGTGACACTTAGGAGTAAAGATGTTTCTGTGGAGTTGTTTCATAGAGTTGGGTGCTGATATAACTATTGTGTTGAAATAAGTTATTTACCTACATTTCTAGGAACTGGGAAGCCGTGGCGTAAATTTATCTTGGCTTGAGGGTGTTCTATTCTTTTCAGATGACATCTGCTATAAGGGGACCCAAGCTAACTCTTGTAGCAGGATGTCTGAGGGGACTGGTTGCACTCATGTACAACTTCACCAAGTCTGTGGATGAAGGTATGTTTTTTCTATGTGAAAGGCAGTGACACATTTTGATACAGTTTTACAGACAGCTGTACATTTAATTATTACACAGCCAAAAAGTAGCACCATTTCTGTGTGTAAACTGAAAATAAAATTTCCCTGTTAGTAGATGGTTTATGCAAAATACAGTCACACAATCTTTGTAATCTGTCATTGTGTGAAGTGGCTTCATCAGCGTTTTTCTATATGTAAATCTTTGAAGTGCTGTTTTCTGACCACATATTGGGCAGCTGTGAGAGCCACATTGAAGCTGGAATGCAGTTTGTGTGGAGATGTGTTTCTTTTAAGAGTCTGCTTAAACATGGATATTCAGAAAAATCAGCTAATATAGATGTACAATTTTTTTTTTCAAATTTAAGAGTATTTCAGGAAAAAAGTCTTTGTCTCTTAAAATGAGATATATAAGGCTTTCTAATATCACTTCTTCATACCAAGCCTTGATAAAAATATCTTAGTCTTCACTCTGCCTATTGTATGTCAGTAGTGAAATACTCACTATTGGATTGTTTCACAGATCCTCAGACTGCAAAGGAGATTTTTGATTTTGCAGTAAAGGCAATCAACCCGCAGGTAATTCTGCTACGTGTTAATTGTTCTGCATAAACCAATTAGCCCTGCTGAAGAGTAAATCACAGTGACAAACCTTTTCTGATATTACAGGTTGATCAGAAGCGATATGCAGTACCTCTAGGTAAGATGTAAACTATTTCCCTTTATGCTGAGGTGGAGACTGTCTTTTGTCTGGAATTGTTTATTCTTTACTGTATGTCTTCAGATGTCTCTAGTCTTTAATCTTCTAAAAGCTGCTGTACTTCAAATTGGAATATCGAGTTTAACATGTATTTGGTTAAACTAGGTGTAATCAGCTTATGAATAGCAGCATTATACTTGATGGCATTTGCCCCTCTGGAGTGGTACAAAACTGTAATGTGAGAAAGAAATGGTAGAAATAAGAGGAGTGTAGCTAATTAGGAGAAAAGAGGTGACAGTGGATTGAGTTTAAAAAAATAAGGAGAGAAATTTCACTGGAAGAAGGAGAAAAAGAATGGGGGGAAAATCAGAAGATGAGAAATTGGCCTGTGAAATGTGAGTGGCTTATGCAGAAATTGCAAAAATGCAAGGTTTGAGTACTAGGCCCATGGTAACTGTGAGGAGTAAAACCCTCTTAAAGATAGTCTGTCCGCTCCTCAGTTAATTAATTAAGGATCTTGAAATTTCATTTATACTTATATTTGGAATAATGAACTCACCTATAATCTGAATTCTTTGTCTGTACCACAATTTGGCAGAGGAGGGGACTTGTGCATGTGTCCTGACTACAGAAACCAGATCCTTCTGAATTGTGTGATCAAGTATTTTGATTTAAAACTGCTGAGGTCCCTTTCTTTTTCAATATTAATCTAAATTACATCAGAACACAGCTGTGCATTCCATAATGGTGTACATTTAAAAAGAGGATTTTGGAAGATTGTTTTTATGCTTAAGTTTTTAATGTTTGGGTACTGATACTGTAGAGTATCAGTAGAGGCTAGAGGAGTACGTTTCATACCCCCCAGTCATGGTGGGTCTGCCTACCTAAAGTCCTAATGTGGACTTTCAGAGTCTGGGCTCATGTAAAATGTAGTCTAAGTCTGGTTTTCAATGAGAATTGTTTTTAAATTGCAGCTGGGTTGCAGTTGTTCAGCTGGCACTCTGCTCAGTTTGGAGCCTTGCTCCTGGACAACTATGTGTCCCTCTATGAAGTCATGTGCAAATGGTGTGGCCACACGCATCAAGAGCTGAAGAAAGCCAGTTATTCTGCACTGGATTCATTCCTCAAGCAGGTGTAGTAACTTCACTGGGATCTCCCAATCTAAAGCAAAATTAAATTTCTTGAAATAGTGGGAATATTTGGTGCTTGGAATATCAATGAATCTATTTAATGAATAATTACTTAGTTTGAAGTGCTTTGTATTACAAGCTTCTAAGACTTACTGTAATTTTTTATGAAGTGCTGGAATGTTTATATCTGTTTTACAGATTTCCTTAATGGTGGCTAAAAATGCAGAGCTACACAAGAGCAAGCTGCAGTTCTTCATGGAGCAGTTCTATGGAATCATCAGGAGGATGGATTCGAGCAGCAAAGAATTGTCCATTGCCATTCGCGGATACGGGCTTTTCGCAGCAGTATGTGGAAAAAATTTATTCTGCTGAAGGAGCTTACTAAAAGCATGTAAAGCTAGGATTCATATACCAAGCATTTTAAAATTTTACACAGCTTTTAATAGGCTCCTGTTTCTGGACTAAGTATTTGACTTAATTAATTACACTGTAAAATACCTTTTGGATGAAAATTTTTAAAACGTATACTGAATCTAGTGGGAGCTCTTGCAGCATTGGGTTGTGGTTGTAGTTACTTCTTGTGCACAAGTTCTGAAGTGTAGAAACAAGATCTTCCTATACAGCTGTCATAAAACTTCATGATGTGCTTAATTGCTTAGGTACAGGAAATACCTTGTTATCTCTCTCTGCATTTAAATGGTAGAATCCAGGCTTCACTCTGAAAGTAGTTAAGCTCTCTTCACAGAGAAGGTAGACAAAACAAATCCTCTTCCTGATGAAGATCAAGGACAAGAACAAGTTTCAGGCCCAAAAGCATACTGCAAAATTTAACAAATTTAATGCTCCAGCACCTATAAATCTGTAATATGTTAAGACACTAATAGTTGTTACTGTGTTTAGGTTAAATCTTGGCCAAGCATCAGAGACTGGGTTGTGAGGAAGTAGTCTTGGTGCTGCTGCAAGTTGTGACTGTAACACTGAACTTGTGTTCGTGCTTGGTTCAGTTTCAAGGCAGACTATTTCTTTAATTGCCAAAATAATCTTAAAATAATACTTGAAGTTCTGCAAGTGATAAATGGCTAGTCTTAATTTTGTCAGCATGTTTTTAGACAGACTAGATTCAACCTTTAGGCTAAAAGCCATATTTCACTGTTACGTAAAGCAGTCCATTCTTTTCCATGGTCAGTTCCCTTCCACCGTTCTTGCCTGTAACCTGGCTCCTGTCCACAGGCTGGTTTTTGACCTAGTTCATGCTGTGATTTACAAATCATTCTGTAAAAATTTGCAAGCTTTGTTACAAACCCTCTGTTACTCTTCAGGATACTTTTCACTTGTTGGTTAGTTTAGGAATAGTCTATAGATTCTGTTTGTACAGGACCTATAACAATAAAAGTTCAGAATTTGGGCTGCTCAGTTAAGTGTTTAATAGTAGTAACCTGTCAGTGATAATCAGTTAAGCTACATTAAGGTAAGCCACTTACTACTTTAATGCAGCTAATTCAAAATATAAGTGAATGTAATGCCATATTTAAGATATTTACAGCCAAACTCCCATGTTTTTCAGGCTGAATATGAATTCATGTCACTGAAAGTTCAAGTACTTTTACAGTAAATTACACTGCTTTAGTGAACTATTATTATTATAGTCTATGTCAGGTGCTATGTTTCTTATACATGTAGTCAGTACTTGAGGTTAGTTTATTCAGATGTATTGAGTTTCTGGAAAAACTTCAAATATTATTCCTGTTATGGTTCAGTGAAGACGTGGCTGGGTTTTAGTGCTACAGCATGCATTTATTTGCTCAGCTTTACAAAATTGCCAAACCAGGTTTTTATTTTCTCTCTGTAAGCCCTGTAAAGCTATACATTCTGAGGATGTGGACACCATGTACGTGGAGCTCCTTCAGCGTTGTAAGCAAATGTTCCTCACAGAAGCAGAAGCAATAGATGACCATCTGTATCAGCTACCAAGTTTCCTACAGTCCATTGCAAGTGTGATATTCCATATAGATACAGTAAGTGGAGTATTTAAAGTACCACTCAATTCTTTCATGCAGTTGCAGATGTGAGGAGGTAATAGCTGTGAACCTACCAATGGTAAAAGGTGTTTATTTAACTGAAATGTGATGACATCTAGCCCCTAGGGGATGGGAAGAATATTAGTAGAATGCTCTAATGGATTTTATTTGAATAAAGGAAATGCACTGAATGTGCTAAATAAAATGCTACAGTGCATGATAGACAAATATGAATATGTTTTTATTTATTTTATGTTCTTTATTTGGATGTAGCCATAGCCTTTCTGTGTTTATACCACTCTGCTGCTGCTTTGTCTTTTGGTACTGAAACTTAGCATGTTCTTTGAGACTGATACTTTGATTCTGCTAAGATGTTATGCTGTCTGTTTAAATGAGGGCTTTTTGGATCTTACCTGGAGCTGTGAAGTAAGATTGGGGCATACATTTTGTATTCAGGTGGTTATAGATAAACAGATTATAATGCTATTACTGTTTAATTAAATTGATAATTTTCTAGTAAGCTTAAAACTAGATTCACTGAAGCACTAACCACTTCAGGAGCTACTTTCCATAATGTGGTCCAGTAAACTTTCTTACTCTGTTTGTTTAGTTTTATTTGGGGAGGATTTTGTTGTTGTTGCTTTTTGTTTTTTTCTTTCTTTGGGGTTTTTGTATGTCTAAGAGGAATTCATGTGCTAAGTCTCATCTTGTTCTCAGAGCAGATCATGATGCAAGTTCTTGTAACAAAGTAACATGCTGAAATAATTTCACAAAATTTGCATACTGGATGTTTTGTTTTCTTTATTCTAGGTTCCTGAGGTATACACTCCAGTTCTTGAACATCTAGTTGTGCTGCAGATCAACAGCTTTCCACAGTACAGTGAAAAAATGCAGCCGGTCTGTTGCAGATCTATAATAAAGGTGTTTCTGTCTCTCTCAGGGAAAGGTCCAGTTCTCTGGAGCTTTATTAGCACTGTGGGTGAGTCTGTGGTATTAACTTCATTGGAGTTTTTTGGGATCATGGGGTTTTTTTCCTTTGGTTGGGTTTTTTCTTCCCTAAATTGCTTAACTGATTCTAAGAGAGAAATATAGAATAGCCATTCAGGATCAAAAATGAAGTTTGTCCTGTTCTCTAATAATGGAGGTTGAGTGTTTTCATGGTGATATTTTTCAATATCCACTGTTAAATAACTTCAAGAATGCATTTAACAGTCCTTTGGATAACAAAGGGGATGTGATTTAAGGCAGGAGAATACATGTTTGTGATGGGACTTGCATTCCTGCTCTGAAGAATTATGGGAAGAAAGGGACTTCATAGAAAAGTGTACAAAATTCTATTCAAGGTCCTTTCAGTTACCCCTACAAAATAGCACAGAAAATAAGGTGAGTGTTATCTCAATTAGGAATGCAATTTTTTTCATGCTCTGGAGCTTCCAAATAGTAAAATTCCAAATATGAAGTTAGCCAGGTATAGTTCTGTGAATGTAATACTGAATGTGTCAGCATTGGTAACTGACAGTTCTAGTAGTCTCAAGGATGCTGACATTTCTTTTCAAAGATTTTCAGAAATTATTTTTTATTACTTTCAATTATTTATGGTGACTTTTCTCTGTTGCTGGGGCATTTTCATTGTTTCCCATGTTCTTGAGTTGGGAAGTGGTACACCCAAGTACCATATTGATCCTAAGTCCATGAAAATCATTGGGGGTTGTTGCTTTTTCAGTAAGGGCATTATGGGTGGTGCCTTGGTCATAATTTATAATCAGGAAAAAGTCAAAGCAGTATTGAGAAAAAGTAGTAAGAAGCAAGTCAGGATTGGTTATCTGTGGAACATCCTAGAGTCAAGACTCTGATTTGGGCTATTTCATCCTTAAAGGAAAAAATCTGTATTCATCTGCCTCTCCTTTACCATGACATAATATAGAAAACTGATCTGTTTCATTGTAATGTAATGAGTGATATGAATGCCATGCTTTTTAAATCTATTCAGGAAATTTGGTTTTTTGTTTGTTTCAGTGCATCAGGGATTAATCAGAATTTTCTCCAAGCCAATCACATTATTGAAGGTAAAATAACTGTTTAAACATATTTATTTCATTTAGATTCTTAGGGCATGCATTCCTTTCCAGTTCTTGACAACCTAAGCCAGTAAACAAGGGAGGGCCCAAAGAAGCAAAGATAGTACTATCCATTTCGTTATTAGTCCATTAGTGTTACTAGTTATTGGCTCATTTGCTCAAGCATCAAAAAGTCTCATCCCCTCTGCTCAGCACAGTGTGGGTGTGCCTCTTGTGCTGAGTAAAGAAAATTACTGGAAAGATACTTCTGTTTGGTCAGGTTGTCTGTAATAAAGTAGGTTGTAGTTAAAGTCATCCAGCTTTCTTCCAGGTTAAATTTTGGACGTTATAAATGTTATGGAAAGCAAGGCTATTAAAGCTTTTTAATCCTATGCAGCAGAATAACTATAGAATTTCTCAAATAACTGAGCACTAGGAGAACAACCTTAGAGGGCTTTGGTTTTTTTTCTGAAAGGAGGTGGTTGTTTTGTGCTCTTTTCAGATTGATTCAGAAAACTAAAGATTTCATGTTGCTACCTGCAGCAGTAATGTTACATTGTGTTGCATGGGTCAGGTAGTTCCATAGACAATTGTACTGGGATTTGACTGAGATGGAGTTAATTTTTCCCATAGCAGTCCTCATGGAGCTGTGCTTGTATTTGTAACTGGAAATGTGTTGATAGCACAGCAGTATTTTGGCTACTGCTGAGCAGCACTGGCACAGCAGCAAAGCTGGCTCTCCAACATTTTCCCTTCACCTATAGGTTGGGGGGAACAAGATCTTGGGAGGGGACAGAGCCAGGACAGCTGACCCAAACTGACCAAAGGGATATTCCATGCTATATGGTGTCTGGTCAACAATAAAAGCTGGCAGAAAGGAGGAGGTGGGCAGCATTGGTTAAGGTGTCTTCTGGAGCTTCTGCTCCATGTATCAAAACCCTACTTCCAAGGAAGTGGCTGGACATTGCCCGCTGACGGGAAGTAGAAAATAAATCTTTTGTCATCCTTTGCTACTAAACTGCATTTATCTTGACCCATGAGTTTTTTCATCTTATTTTCCTGGTTAGGAGGAGAGTGGTAGAATGGCCTGGTGGGTACCTGCCATGCACCCAGGGTCAAACCACCAGAGCAGTGTGTCTGACAAATATTGTGTCCCTTCAGGATTTTTTTGGAAAAGAAACTTCTGGATCAGAAGATGCCTTTGAAACTGGAGAAGTTGGGACACGAAGATCAAAAGTACCAACTTATAAGGACTATCTGTACCTCTTTAGAAGTCTACTGAGCTGTGACACAATGAAGGTAAAGCATAGCTAACATGGAAATAGAAAATGAAACAGAAAATGAAACGCAATCCTGAGTCATCTTATCCCTGCTTTCTGACCTTGGACTTTTTCCAAGTGTCATGCTGTAGAAGGACAGTTTTCTGATTTTGGTTGGATTTTATGGCTGATAAATTAATTAAACAGTGATTAATTTATGCTTTCATAGCTGAGAAACACCTAAAACTGGATTCTCTGGGATATTTAAATGTTAGTTTGTAAATTAAAGAAATATTTTTTATTTGTGTTTTGAAATATGAACATTTTTGTCCTACAAAGGAAAGTGTTTTTGAAGATGCAAACTTTCTTACTGAAAATGCACAACTGCAGTCCTTGAGTCGTGTCCTGTATGATGAACTTATAAAATCTGTGTTGAAGATTATTGAGAAATTGGACCTGACTGTTCAGAAACTGGATGTTAGTGAACAGGTGAGACCTGAGGACCTGTCCATTAACTTCTGCTGTTGAAGGGGAACCAAAACCATATCCCTTGTTTTGTTTTCATTAGGCCTAGATAGCACCCATTAGTGTCCTTGAAGTAACATTTATCATAGATAAAATGTTTTACTTAATATTTCTGAATGTTGCATTGCAGTGTTAGGAGATGGAAGCATCAGAACCAATAGAAGTTCACAGAATCTGTTACTTTAGACTTTCTACTCTGGAATCTACTGGTTTTCATTTTTTGACTGACTTTCTCCTTAGAAGCAGAAATCTCTTATATTTCCTTTCAATTACTGATGTTTCAACTGTTAGTCCTTCATCTGTCTGAGTACCTAGTAACAGCTAGAAAAAGGCAGACTGTTAATGTGGCAAAAAAGCTTTCTGTGTTGTCACAGAGCCAGTGCTCTTTCTTCAATATTTATTTTCAGGATGAAAATGCAGGTGACAGTGCTTTGGTTGGGCCTTCTTCTGACCCTGCTTCAAACCTTCAGCCAACAAAGCCAATAGATTTTATTGCCTTCGTAAATCTCGTGGAATTCTGCAGGTATTGATATGTTTTTATGCAATTTGAAAGTTATAAAGTGGTTGGAGGAAATTTGAGGTGAATTGTGTTTAAGATGCTTGTTTCTGAGTTAGCTTGACAGATCATATTTCAAAATGCACAAGATGATTAGGAGGGAGACAGGAAGGGTTTTTTAGACCATAGGTAAACACATACAAGCTCATCAGCTCAGGTTTTTTAAAGAGTACAAGAGACATTCATTAGCACTCACTTTCATTATTTGGATGTAATTGTCTTTCATTATATGTTGTAGCTTCTAGTATTATCCCAACCATGTATCCTAAATACTTTAGAGACCAGAGATACAGTCTTCATAGACCAGTAAGGGGCATTAAGTGAAAGGTTCAGCATTAGTTGCCTGTGGAGGTCCAGTAATGAAATGTGATATATGAAGATGTGTGTTTGTATAAATTCAATAATGAGGTATAATAAGGGATGAATGGCCTCTAAAACAAAATGAAAATCTTCTTGTGCTTGATTCAGAAAGCAGCATGCATTTATTCTCTGTCTTTGGAGCTGCTCTGTTACGGCAATATTTCTTTCTTGTACTGAGATGGAAGTTTTTTAAAAATTAAACATTGTATTTGATTACTTTTTTCCCTTTTTTCCTGCTGTGTTTTCTGTGCGTTGGTTTTAGAGAGATACTTCCAGAGAAACATGTGGAATACTTTCACCCTTGGGTGTATTCCTTTGGTTATGAGCTTGTTACACATTCAACAAGACTACCTCTTATTAGTGGATTCTACAAGCTGCTCTCAGTAGCAATGAAAATTGCCAAGAGGATAAAATACTTTGAGGTGAGTTCTTTTACCCAGTGGATGGGTAAGAAGTTATATTAGTAACTGTACCATTCTTTATGTACAGTATTTTATTCTCTATGAAAAACAGTTCATTGAAACTGTTTTACTGAGTTGTTTCAAATATTCATAGCTTCCTATGGCTCCATAATTAGAAGCAGATTAAAACTCAAAATTTAGACTAGAAGCCCAGTTTCTGAAGAGGCACTATCCATGTGTAATCACAGAATCTCTGAATTGTTAGGGTTGGAAGGAACCTCTGGAATTCATCCAGTCTAACCCCTCTGCCAAGGTAGTGTCATCCAGAGCAGGTGACACAGGAACTCATCATGGCGGGTTTGGAATGTCTTCAGAGTGGGAGAGTCCATGACCTCCCTTGGGCAGCCTGTTCCAGTTCTCTTTCCAAAATCCTGAGCTGGGTGAACAGAGAGATGGGAGGTACTCTTGCAGTGCAGGTGGTATAAAAGATATTTTGGGTAGAAACAATCTAACCGGAACAGCAGAGTCATGTATGGGTTAATTACTCAACTTCTGGAGTATACTCCTGTTCCACTCACTGCTATCCACAGGGAATATGATGCCCTATTGGTGGATGCTCTGTTTGTGGTATGGAAGCTGTTGGGCTAAAGCACATGGGTGTGTAGCCCAGCACAGAGCCCAGAGCTGTCCCTGACACTGCTGCTGATGGCACCAAGTGAAACATGTTTGGAAACTCATTGGTGTAGATGTTTGTACTGTGCACACTTGTAAATTGTTTTCCTATTGCACCAGCATGCTTGCCACCTGGACATCTGCTGTTAGGGAAGTTTGGGTTTTTATGGTTTGTTGCATGAGTGGAGAAAATTAAACCATTGAAAAGTTACTTTGCAGTCATATATCTCTTGTTTATTTGCATAATATTTAATGTATTCCAAAAAGTTGGCCCTCAGTGAACGATATTAATGTTAATTTCTAACCTTTGAAAGATCAAAGATACATTTCAAGTTTTCACTAACCTCAGTTTTGTATTGGACAGTATGATGTGTGTATTCTGAGTTGAACTTGTGGTTCATATATGTACTATGTGCTTTTTAATAGCACTGACTTGTGATTTCTGTTCGGTAGGGTGTCAGTCCAAAGAGTCTCAGAAGATGTCCTGAAGACCCAGAAAAGAGCTCTTGCTTTGCACTCTTTGTAAAGTTTGGAAAAGAGGTAAGGAATTTTGCTCAGTAACTTTCTTAGTCTGAATATGAACATATGTGATTCAATCAAAATTTTATCTTGTGAGGAATCTTACATATACAGTAGGAGTATTCTTGCTTTTTGAGCTGTGCAACATAGTTGGGTTTTAAGATCTTTTTCTGTCTGTGTTTTACTTAATGTCAGAAGAGGTGTATTTGTCACCAGTTCATATACAATTGATGAATAACAGTATAAATACTTCTGATAATTGTCTGCAGGTGAATGAGAGTCCAGTATTAGTTCTGGCTTGTTGATTTTACATGGGTATTGATACAGTTAAGTAATATTTCAAAAGGTTTATTTTTGTTCTCGATCTATTTATCTGAATTTTAGGTTGCAGCAAAAATGAAACAGTATAAAGATGAGTTGTTGGCATCCTGTCTGATTTTTTTACTCTCTTTACCACATGACATCATCATGCTTGATATCAAAGCATATATTCCTGCACTGCAGGTGAGTCAGTGATGTACAGCTAACACTTTTTTCCCTAAGATAGGTACATAACATGCTTTAGCAAAGTCAGTATTAAGGTAACTGTTAAGCCCTCTACAGTCTTCAGTAAGATAGAATACAAATTACTTGCCTCTGGATTAAAACTAAATTGTTGGAATTTTCTTTTCCACTAAGCAGACTCTCTTAATGCCTGTGTTGCAGTATAAACATATCTGCTGTGCTTATCTTGAGTGAGATGTTAAACAGAGAAAAGTGATTGCAAAGGGAGGTGTACACCAAATGCTTCCAAATTTATCTCTTTTACCTTTAAGTAACACTAGTCAATAAATGTGAAAGGCTGATAGTTTTGTATTTGACACTTAGAATGCATTTAAGCTGGGCCTGAGCTGTACCCCAATGGCTGATCTGGGCCTGGATGCTTTGGAAGACTGGTCAGCTCACATCCCCAGACATATGATGCAACCCTATTACAAGGATGTCCTGCCTCTTCTTGATGGTTATTTGAAAAGCTCTACATCTACAGGTATATACATGCAAAAAATTCCTTTAGTCTTAAGGAAGAGGAAAATAATTTTGTTATAAAGATGTGGACATGCCATACCTTTTATTTATATTGTGCCCTTTCTGTGTTTGGAACAACATAACTTCCCTTACACCCCAAAATGCATTTTCTTCTTAAACTGGGATTTACTTGCTTCTGCTGAACAATCAGTAATCATTAACATTTTATTTATTACTTCTGTGTGATATGTCCTTTTAAATTAGCTTAGATTTACTAAGACACTTATTTTCCTTAATAAAGATTTTAAATGAAAGAATAATTGTCACAATTTAAAAACAAAAATTGACAAAAAAAGAGTGGTTTTTTAAAAATAAACTATGAGTAGATGCATGAGATGCTGGTACAATAAACTAGTGTTGATATGCTGGTTTTTTTGTTCATCAGTTGAATCCCAGAATAACTGGGAAGTAAGGAAACTTTCTCAAGCAGCCCAGAAAGGACGTAATAAAGTTGTGATACAGCGTATAAGAAAAGCAAAGACATTTTCAGGGGTAAGAACTCTCCTTCTTTTTAGAGTTTAATGTTAATCCTTTCTTCCCACTGCTTCTTTCCCTTTCTTGCATGCATACATTTTTTTATGAGGGCTAGTTCTACCTTAGGTGAGTTTAATAAATTCCATTCTACAGTGTGTCTCAAGACAATCAGCACAGCTGGAAAGATGTCATATTCAAGGGTGAGGATGGGAATTAAGCTGGGAAGGGGGACTGAAGAAATCCTGTAAGTCAGTATCACTGCTAGACTGATACATTATGGCCACAAAAATTAAACTCCAACACCCCAAATCAGATTCCAGCTTAGCAGCTTTGCAGTATGCAATACAGTTTTGTGAATGTTTAAGCATTTGAGGGTTTTTTAATTGTGTTGTGGGTAGTCTTTAGAGGCCAATGTATTACTTTGTCCAGTGGCCTCTCAAATGTAAGTATAGTTTTATTTGTATATTCCAGTACACAAACTAACTTGGAATAAACCTCTTTTAAGGTGTGGCATTATTAGTTACTCCTATATAGAGAACTCTTTCCAACCTGGTTGTCTTTAAACATGATGCTCCTGGAGTGAGTTCAGTGGAGAGCTACAAAGATCATTAGAGGACTGGAGCATCTCTTATGAAGAAAGGCTAAGGGATGTCAGCCTGTTTAACCTGGAGAAGTGAAGACTGAGAGGAGACCTCATCAATGTCAGTATCTGAAGGGAGGGTGCCAGGAGGATGGGGCCAGGCTCTTCTAAGTGGTGCCAAGCAATAGAACAAGAGGCAATGGGCAGAAACTGATGCTTGGGAAGTTCCATCTAATATGAGGAAGAACTTTTTTACTGTGTAGTGACTGAGCACTGGGACAGATTTCTCAGAGAAGTCTCCCTCACTGGAGATATTCCAGAACTGTGGATGCAATGCTGTGCTGTGCTCTAGGCTTGAGAAGGGAAGTTGGACTGCCAGCGGCCCCTTCCAACCTTGATCATTCTGTGAAACAATATGAGTTAATTTTATATCCCATACAGGCTGCTTCTGAAAATCAGTTTCCTGAGAGAGGCACTGTTTAGTCTGGAGAAAGGAGGCTCAGGGGAGACCTTAGTGCTCTTTACAACTATCTGAAAGGAGGTTGTAGCCAGATGGGGGTTGGTCTCCCAGGTAACAAGTGACAGGACAAAAGCAAGTGGCGTCAGGTTGTGCCAGAGGAGGTTTAGATTGGATATTTGGAAAAATATCTTCACAAAAGAGGTAGTCAAGTATTGGAACAGGCTACACAGGTAAGCGGTAGAATCACCATCCCTGAAGTGTTCAAAAACATGTGGGTGTGGCACTTGAGGACATGGTTTAGTGATGAGCATGGCAGTGCTGGGCTAATGGTTGGACCTGATGATTTTAGAGGTCTTTTCTAATCTAAATGATCCTGTTTATTCTGTATAGGTACAGGATCTAAACTTTTAAGTTGTGGAATTAAAGCAAACGGAAAGAGCAATTTTTGCTTCAGATTTGTTTCTGCTTTTTACACTGTTACGTCATTCTGTAGATATGTATTATCTGTGATAATAAAATTTTACTTGAGAAATGGTAATTGAAAGCTCACAAAATGCAATGAAAATGCTTTCCAGTCTTGCTCTGTTTTGTTTACTAAACCAAAGCTCTTTTGTTTGCTGCAATGGTTTGATGCAATTGTTTCATTTTACTTTCTTCTGTATTTATTAAGAGCCATAAGACCTTCATTTACTCTGTAAACTGAATTACTTCTATATAGAAGTAACTGTTCTTCTACTAATATTAATCTATTGAATTATTTAGGATAATAGTCCCTCCTTGGAAGCAGTAAGGATTAGAGTGGCACGCCTTCTTGGATCTTTGGGAGGGCAGATTAACCACAACTTAATTACAGGTGAGTATCCTGTTGAAAATATCTATATGCCTCTGATGTCGCTCTTGAAAGTAGATTCCATTAAGGCCTCAACATCACTTGCATATGCCAGGGTTTTTGTTGCTCTCATTTAAACAAAATTACTTTTATTCAGTTCTGGAGTTTAGTAGAGCAAAAGTATTCACCAACTTAATATGGAGTAGAGAAAGTGTTTAGGAAACTACAGCTGAAAGAAAAAACTATGCATCTAAGTATATGGTTTTATTTATTCCACCCTTCACCCTCTGGCTGCAAAGCTATTTTAAAATTTTGCCTTAGTCTGTAGGTACTTAGTACTTATTTCTACCTCTACTACAGTTCTCAGTATTTGAGAACTGCAGTCATGAATTGTGTAAATCTCAGCAAGCTTACTTTTTCACTTGTGAGTTTAAGGTACATCATGCCTGTAGTATGTATGAGTAGTAGAGTTCCATTTGAGTGCTCCTCAAAAAAAAGACAATGTTTTCTCCCTTTCTCTGTCCAGTCCACAAGCTTTATAAGTTAAATATCATACGGTCTAATAAAAATTGAAAACAACAGTTTAAGTACCTGACCATGAAATTCAAGGGATAAATTCTGCACAAAATCCAGTTAATCTAAAAATTAATGTAGTATTATACATATTTTTCCCTTTCTTTGCATGCTTATGTTTGTTTTTTCTGCCTTTACAATCAATTTTCTTTCTGCCAAGTACTTCTCTGTTACTTATTCAAAAATACTGGGGAAAGCAGCCTAATTCTCTGGAAATTAAATACAAAGTGTGGTCAGATTTTGTTAACCAGATTTACAAATATGGGAATATAGGGAGAGAAAGGAGTAAACATGCCAGTTTTCCTTGGAGGAGATAGTTATAAATGACTGTAAATGTAGTCATTTTCTGTGCAATTGCAAGAGGCAGTATGTTGGATCTTCTTGTCTGATTGACCTTCAAGAATATTCTGTAACATTAGAAGACAAATGCATTATATTGGATGTCTTACAGAAGTATTTTAAATCAAGTGTGATTCAATGTCTTCTGGATTTATTTGTCTCCAAACTTAACCTGTATTGAAACTGGAGACTGCTGCAACACTCACCTGAAATGCTGGCAACTATTTTTTCAGTAATTTATAAAGCATTAACATTGCATGGCAATCTAACTGAAGTTGGAAGGTTACAGATTTTTTTGACTGAACTAAGTAAATACTTGCTCTATGTATATTGTATTAAGCTTGTTTTCATTTTCGAATGCATCAGCTACCTCTGCAGAAGAGATGATGAAGAAATGTGTATCCTGGGACACTGAGAAGCGTCTGAGCTTTGCTGTACCATTTGCAGATATGAAGCCTGTCATCTATTTGGACTTATTTTTGCCTCATGTGACTGAACTGGCTCTTTCTGCAAGTGACAGGCAAACAAAAGTATTGATTTGCTTTTCTCTATCTTGTTTTAAGCTAGCTGATAGCATTGCATAAAATATCTTCCTTGTTACTACAGACTTGTTTTAATTAATTCATAAGTAGTAATGTGCTTCTTTGGTGCCCTTTCATGATTACACTGTTCTGAGTGTTTAGAAGCTAAAGAGCAGAAGTTGCTATAAGCTCTGTCAGACAGCATTGTGCTTGATATAACATAAAAATGAATATTTTAAACAGTGGGTCTTTTTAAACTAGTGTTGTTTGGCCTCCTTCTCCTGCCCAGCCTATGAACTTGTGGGCTCAGTCCAACAGAGCTCTTAAGCAAATATTTTGGTGCTGTGCTGGATTGGGGTGTTGATACACGAAGAGAGTCCAGACTGGAATTATCCTTAAAAACACTATGGATGATTTATCTGATGATGAACTTTCTCCAGATGATATGTGACTGCCCATGACAAAGACTAAAACATTAGGAAAAAGGCCAGTTAGAATGTGTGTAAATTATTTCCCTGGTCATGATCTGTTTCTGGAATGGTGATTTAGCATAGGTGTGATTTCTCAAGTGCACTGTTTCATGTGGCATATTCTCTCCCACCCACAATTTCGTCTTCTCTGTGAAAGTAATGGATGCATAACCAAAGGAATTTTTAAATTTCAGGTTGCAGCGTGTGAGCTGCTACATGGCATAGTTACATATATGCTGGGGAAAGCCTCTCAGATGCCAGAAGGACATCAGGGTCCCCCACCTATGTACCATTTATACAAGCGAGTATTTCCAGTATTGCTTCGTCTTGCTTGTGACATAGACCAGGTAAGCAGATTTATTTATATGAATTTTAGCTTGTTCAGATACCTTTAAATGTGGGGATTAATTAGTAGTTTTACTTAGAAGTTTTCCTAATGTGCTGGTTTGGGGTTTTTTTTTCCCCAGATGAAGAGTATTTTGTAGGCTGAAATTCTATTCTAGGAATGGCTCATCCAGATTTTAGGAGTGGGATTGAAACCTGTTCAAATACTGCTTTCAAATACTTCTACAATGCAGTGTAGTTCAGAGTACCTCAGAGGAGCGTACAAGAGAGAATCAGGTTTTATGGTTCTCTCAGGGAGTTTGTGGCAGTAACCCTCTTTTATCACCATATTTAATTTCTGTAGTCTTTCAGTAATAAGTTAATTGGAGGTGAAGTTGATGATTTTGATACTGAATGTGTGCAAAGCTACAGTCATAGGAAAACCATTTGGCAGAGAATTTGTAGCTGCCTCTTTGATACCTACAGATTATATATTTCATTCAAACATTTGAACTTGATATTTATTCTCCTTTGCACAAAAGAGAACAGACACATAGGTTCATCTCCACTGAAATTACAGGGTTTTGTGCCTTTTGAGACTGCTGTTTGGACCCTGGCATCCACATCTATTTTTAGATCAAAGGGATTTAATGTTCTGTTAAAATAGACAGGAGTCTGTGTTATTAGTTTAGGTGAAACCTCTTTTGCTGGCATATGGCTGAATATAAACCGTAGGTAAATGGTGTCTAGATTGGTCCAAGCCACAGGCACTGCACTTTGAAGTATGTGTATATGCATCAGTAAGTGTATTTAGTGTTTCTTCCCTTCATGCTATTAGTATGACAGTATTCAATCAGGTTGATTTATGGGTAGAATTGTTGGAATCTAGGAAGTTAGATTAATGGTAAAGATAGATTTTTAGATCTAAATATGGATTAAGAAACAAACATCCCTGTTTCCCTGACTGTGTATTGGTGCATCAGTCTGTGGTATGCAATGTTTTTTATCTCAAAGGGCATTACTGAAAGTAAGCTTGGAGGTCATTGGGACTAGCTGAATAGAAAGTATCTAACCCATTTTAATTGTCTGGGGTTTTTTGATCCTTGATATGGGAATGTAATATGAAATTGGTTATTCATTTTGTAGACCCTTTTTCAGAGTACTGGTTTTTATTCTTACATATTAATAGCAAAGTAGCATAGAAATGTATTGATCCTAGAAGTGTAGTTAATGTTTGCTGTTTTCAGGTAGCAAGACAGTTGTACGAACCTTTAGTCATGCAACTCATTCACTGGTTTACCAACAACAAAAAATTTGAGAGTCAAGATACAGTGGCATTCCTGGAAGCTATCCTGGTAGGTCGTAAGTCTTTCCTCTCTTTTCTCTGTGCCATGTGACTTTATTCTTAACTAGCATCATTTTACTGCTGAAGCAACCAGGAACACATGAACAGATGGAATGGCCCCTTCACTATTTGAAATTTTAAAAAATGGTTGGTTTTTTAATTTATTTTCTAATAACCATTTCATATTTCTTAACTTTGATTTGGATGATGGATTTCTCTTTCTTAGGCATTCTCAAAATGTAGGTATATCATCTTGAGATAAATGAAACTCTTTATCAGTATGAGCTAGGAACAACTGAAGCATATTCGCCATTCATCCCCCTGAATGCCTTTGTTGTGTGCTTAATTTTTCACTAAGTATCTTTGCCTTCACCAGGAGCAAAAGTTTTGCATTTAAAACTAGCTTTTGCACTGAACAGAAGTAGTCGGAAGCAAGGTTGGTCAAGAGGATTGTAGTACATTTTTTTAATAGAAATCAGTGTTGTCACACCACTTCTTATGCAGAGGAAACACACCCATCAGAAAATGAAGTGACTTAGACAAGACTCCTACACTGATAGCTGAGACAGGAATAGAAACCCAGATCTTTGAGCTGTAATTCAGGACTGTGAGGTCTGAAAGTTCTGCCCTTCCCTTGGACAGTAGCAATTTTCAACTTTGTTAATTTCTGGTAAACTGTGACTACAGTTTTTTAGTTTGCAAATAATGCAATGTAGATAAGCTGCTATAATACTGCACAGAGAAAGTGGCAGGGGGTCTTCTCATTCTTGAGATGAAATAACTTTGTGTAATTTCAGAGTGGCATAGTGGATCCAGTTGACAGCACTTTGAGAGATTTCTGTGGTCGGTGCATTCGAGAATTTTTGAAATGGTCTATCAAGCAGACAACACCGAGACAGCAGGAGGAAAGCCCAGTAAACACAAAGTCTCTTTTTAAACGGTTGTACAGTCTTGCTCTTCACCCCAGTGCTTTCAAGAGGCTGGGTGCAGCACTTGCTTTTAACAGTATCTACAGAGAATTTAGGTGAGCAAGCAGAGCTTGAAACAGTAAGTAACTTGGCCTAAAGGTTCAATGAGATAAAAGGAGTTAATTGTACAGCTCAAATAGTCACCCACTGACACTCATTGTAATAATGTATAAGATAGCTGTAAAATTCAGTTACTAATTGTTTTTAATAATAATTATGTTATTTGGGCTTTCTGTCTGTGTGAAATGTGTAAAAATAATTTTTCATCACAAGTTTATAAGACTTTTTTATACCTTTTCAAAATGCTCAGCAAATTTCACTGCTATTTGTTAAACTGGTTTAGATGTACTTTTTTTGTGCAAACGTTTTTTTGCAGTCTATCCCTACAGTATTTAATTTGGTGGGTATAAATTAGGATTTTACATTTAGTGCTTCTTCTACTCATGTTTCTCATGAAGTTTTTTCCTGTTTTTTTAAAGGGAAGAAAATTCTCTGGTGGAGCAGTTCGTATTTGAAACACTGGTTGTTTTTCTGGAAAGCCTGGCTTTAGCCCATACAGATGAGAAGTCATTAGGTGAGCTATAGTTAATTGACTGTGGATTGAAGAAAAAAGTTACTCTGTTGAATATTGGGTTAGAAAAGAAAACTGACTGTAAGAAAAGTACATTTGATTACTTTTGCAACAAAGGAAGAGTTATTTTTCATTATCAGTAGAGAGGTCATTTGATATCTTGTTAGGAACTCTTTGAATCAACTCCTTGCAATGTACAATGTATAAAGGTGGAGTATTTTGAGCCCAGGAGGAAGAACCTTTTCATATTTATGATGATTTATGGTTTTGTAATAACACTAAAAAGGCTGGTGGTGCTTCAGATTTGAGTTGTGGTTTTGCAGTTATGTGGTATAAAAAATGTAGCTTGATGAGAATCAGTCTATTCTTATATAACAAACAAGTGCTCCAAAAATTGTCATTTTAATATATTCTATGGAATATTTCCACTGTTTTGAGATACCTTTTCATCACTGTCCTTTCATTCTTTACAACAGTATGTAGTTGTGTGAATAATCTGTGACCTCTTTCACAGTACTAACAATTCTTCAGCAAACCTACTTTTCCCTTTTCTTTTTCCCATGCTCTTTCATTGATTAATAGTAATTAGAACATAAAGCCAAAAGTTAGCATAACAAAACTTAATTTCTTTCAGAGAAAGAGTTCAGGATATGGTAGAAGTCTCCCCAGAAGAATTACCCACATGGGAAAATCTTACAGTTTCTCTAAGCATGATCACAGAAACTAGAATGCACAGTTTTATACCAAAGGCCTGGTGCTTTGTTCGGCACTTTTGGAAAATTTACTGTAGAAGCACAGAGTAGTGAAGCTGGTAGACATTATCGTCTGTATGAATCTCTTGCACCTTGTCTACAGTGGTATCTCAATCAAATTAAGGGCATTTTTTAGAGATGTCAATTCTCTCTCTCCAACAGGTACTGCCCAGCAGTGCTGTGATGCTGTTAATCACCTGAAGCGCATAATCAAGCATAAGGCACCTTCTCTGAACAAGGAAGGAAAACGGCGGGTACCACGGTCAGCTATTTGCATTTATTTCCATACTGCATTTCAATAAACATTATCAGTAGTGCCACTAAATGCTTGGGATTCTCAATGAGGATTTCATCCAATGACAATTGCTGATACAGACCTCCTGACATGTTTTTTGAACCACTGGTGGGAAAACAGTGGACATAATATGATAGGAGCATGATTCTTTATTCCAGCGTGGTGAACTTGATTTAGTTTAGCAGGAAGAGGCAGAAGAGAAGAGCATGTTTCCCTCACAGCAGTGTATATAATAACCACCAGCACTGGTGCTACAAAGCACTTGGAGGAAACTCCTCTAAAGCCTTTCTTACTGTTGTTAAATGTCACCAGAAGCAGGACAAGCTGCAACAAGATGATCAGTAGTTAAAGAAGGGAAGCAAAAAAAGGTAAAAGAAGCAAAAATGGATTCAGTATCAGCTCTGAGTCACCTAGCTGACCCTGATTTGATCAGGAGGTTGGACTAGAGACCTCCTTAGTTCCCTTTTTACCCAAATTATCATGTAATCTTAAGGAAACTGGCAAGTGGAGTTTAGATTTAAGTCACTGGTGTGGCATTTGGTAAGTTATGAGACTGGATAAATATGGGGATGCAGAAAAACGTTGCAGGCTTATTTAAACTTTAATCTCCATTTTTCTTTTTGAGTTTACAAAGAGAAAGGGAGATACTTCCTTCTGCATTTAAAATTGTTTTCCACAAGGACTGTGCTTTGGGGATCCCAAGTAGAGTGAGGAGAAGGGAAAGCAGTGAAGAACTGAAGAAGGGAAGAACTCTTTCTTGTAGTGCAGATGGGTTGTAGTTGGATAGATAAAAGGGATTCATAGTGCTCATGGAACATTTTGATTTTTTTCAACTGAAAGGCTGCTGCTTCTTGGTAGATGTCAAGAGGATTGTTAATCCATAATATTTTTGTGCAGGGGATTCCCAGCTACTAAATCCGTGTGTCTTCAGGACATTGTCATGTGGCTCTTAGTGCAGTGTGGACGACCTCAGACAGAGTGCCGGCATAAAGCCATGGAACTCTTCTATGAATTTGTTCCTTTATTACCAGGTACTCTTAGTCACAGTGCACTATTGTCTTTGCTTTCTATATTCTGTGCATGCCTTCCCTCTGTATTTTCTATGCAAGGTAGTAATTACAAGTAAATATCTGTTCACTCAGTGTTGTTAAATAGAAACTGAGTTGTTGCTTATGTTGCAAGATGAGTACTGTGAGAACCTCAGGGTTTGAGGGATGTTTTTGGGCATAGAGGAGGCTTTTGTTGCAAACTTAGTTCCAGGCCCAAAACTGCTGTTGTGTATCCAGCTAAAAAAAGCGAAACTTGTTGGTGGGGATCTATGAATGTCTTAAAAATTAGCCTCTTCCTTACAGAAGGAAGAGAAATGTCGGAATTTTAGGAATGTGACCAAAGCTAAACCAGAACCAATACCTTCTCTGCTAGAAGACACAGTTTAAATCACGACGTTGTTAGCTCATTTGCCTCTAGTTCCTTGCTAGTTTGAGCTGTGTTTTTCCTAGAAAATTTATATTTCTTTTTCTATTTCTGTCAGGAAACAAGTCTCCATCTTCTTGGCTGGCTGATACTCTAAAAAACAGAGATATTTCTTTCCTCATAAACAAATTTGAAGGAGGTGGCACTGATGCCAAAAGTCCATCTGGGATCCTTTCTCAGCCAACTCTCCGTGGCATGCAGGAACCCTTCAGTTTACAGGCTGTCATGCAGTGGATGGACATGTTCTTAGCAGCACTGGATTGCTACAATACATTCATTGAGCTGCAGATGATCAAACTTTATGAAGTACTGGGTGAGTGATTAGCTGTTGCATTAGGTTCATTCCTGTGTGTTACACAAAGCCCACCCAAGATGAGTTCTTAACCTGGAATTTAATGTAGAATAGATGGATTTAGAAACTCTCCCAGAGTTTTCTAATGACAGTTGGAATGGGATAGGGGGTTTTTTATGAAGTACTGTGTATCTTAAAATGTTTCCTTTGAGCCCTAGAAATACATCTTTGCATTTCTGAGTCATCCACTTAGCAACAACTTTTTACTTTCTCATCTTCAGAAATTACTCTGAACAGCCCATTTCCCACTGCACAGAACAGCAATAGATTTTTTTCATATTTTTCTTGATGTCCTTCTAAAGCTTTTTACCTGCTCTTTATTAATGTCTGGAGGAAGCTATCAGAAAACAATGAAAGAAGGCACCTTTTTACTTTTTCAATGAAAGAAGGCACCGTACATGTTACCTTTCTTCAGTTCCTAATGCCTCAACTGCATCAGGTCCAAAAGCTGTGTTTGAATTTTGGTCAGATAAAATAATAGCACCTTGTGTGGCCACTGGGTCTCCCAAAAGGTTTTTCTTTCAATTATTCTTGCAAGCCTAAACAAAATGCTTTTGTTCAGCGACAGTACAGTTTCATAGTCTTGTACAAGTTTCAGGTAGTCTGGCTGTCAGTGTTACGTCTGTCTGGGTTTAAAACAATACTGTAAGATCATTGTTGGATGCAGCTAGCATAGGGCTAAGTCGTTCAAAACTAGGGATTTATAATTTTTATGCATTTTATTACATAAGCCTAAATCATCATCATTGTTAATAAGTGCTTGTAGTGGTCAGTTTCTGGAGTGATCATTAAGTACAATGCTGTCCTGCTATTCTGTTGCCCAGAATGGTAATATTTAGAATTGGCATAGAGCTTTCAGAAAACATTGGTGTGAGATATGCCTCTTTCTGTTTGTATCTCAGTTTGACTGTTTTCTTCCAAGAATTAAACAATATATTTTTTAATTGAGAACTGCTGTATCATTTCAACTCAGTGTAATTCTTTTCTAGGTGTAAGTAAAAGTTCCTCATTCTTGGAAGCTGTGCAATTCTTCCTTGACACTATTGCTTTGCATGATATCCACGCAGCAGAGCAGTGCTTTGATTGCAGTTTGAAAGGCAGCATGTTCAGTCCTCAGGAAAGGGACATGTACAACTACAGCAAGTGTACCATTATAGTCCGGATCATGGAGTTTGTCACCGTCATCCTGGAGGTGTGCCAGCAGGATTTCTCTAAGGTAGGCTCTGAAATCTGTAGTGGATAAAAGATACAAATTTTATATTAGTAGTAGTTAAATATATGTGTTCTGTATATGGAGTACTTGCAGTGAATATTTCCTGTATGATTCCTGATGGCATTAAATGTGTGGAGGTGGTAGCTCCCTAAAAGGCAGAAAGAATTGATAAAATCTGTCTTTCTTTAATTCAGTACAGATATTCAGGTTTCTCTATTTGCCTTTCTCTATTTGTCTCTCTATTTGATGTAATATAGGCCATATTTAACTAGACAAAGTACAATACTTATGAATTTCTTAGGAAATTTACACTGCCAAGTTTAGTTCTGAGACTGTCTCATCAGCAAATCTCTGATATTGTGTACAGAGATGTACATCAGGATTTACAGGTGTGTAGTCAAGACTGAACCAGGCCTATGTGCATTAAAAGACCTAACTTGAAGTTTGCTGGGATAGCATATATCCTATGTCTGTGCTTATAGATACCTAATTTCTGTGCATTAGCGTGAATGAAAGTCAGACATTTCAATAGAGAAAATCAGCAAGAATAGTTACTGTTTCATGTTTGGTTTCATATGAAATAGGATTAATGGCAAGTTATGAGGAATTAAATAGAGAAATCTGAATGAATTTTTCAAGTTTTGATGTTTATTTTTTTTTTCTTTCTAGTTGCCTGAGAAGGAACTGCTAAATGCAAGCTTTATAGAGCTTGTGGTGATGACGGTGTGTGATCCATCACATGTAGGCTTTAACACAGCTGATGTGCAAGTCATGAAAAACCTCCCAGATATCTCAGTAAGACTCATGAAAGCTCTGATGAAATCTCCCTATCAGGAGTCTTTGAAACTGTGCATAAAGAAAAGAATCACACTGCAGAGGTAAGTAGGGGCTTTGTAGTAAGCATGAGTCCAGAAAAACCCTCACCATGAGAAATTGAAAGTATAGAATGTTATCTATGGATGCACTAATGTAACATTATTGCTTCTCTTTCCTCTCTAGCCTTGAGGACCTTTATTCTGTTGATTTGTTTAATTCAGAGGCGCGTGTGGATCAAGTTAGGTTTAGTGCTGTCTTTTCTGCCTGCAAGCAGCTCCAGAAATCTGGCCTGCTTCATTGTGTTCTTCATGGTCAGGTAATTGTTAATACAGAAAATAATAGTGAACACTTGTACCTTGTAAAGAGCTTTTCCTGTGTAAAACACCAGGATAAAAACAGAGAACAGAGAAGGTGAAGTTGTTTAAAATGAGATCAACAGTGAAGAGCTAGTGTTAAATGGGATCAAGAATAAATGTTTTATGGTTATTCTACAAATCTGAGTAGCACAATACTGAGGCTTGAACAACCTTTATAATTATGTTAGTCTTTCTCTGGTTGGCTCCAGACACTGGAAATTAGAATGTAGATTCTCTAACTTCCTTTAAGTGATCTTCACAAGACTGAAAGCTCAAAAAATCATGATTAACTATCCTATAAAGGAGGCATTTTTTAAACAACTTTTACACAGAGACCGTTCAAAGTGATGAGAGAAATTAGAAAAGGAATATTTCCTGGCTGATCAGAAGCAACACAGTGGGTCTGAGTTGCAGGTAAACAGGATAGAGACCTCTGAAGTGTGAGGATGTAGACTATATTACTCAAATTCCTTCCACTAAGTTTCTGATTGTAGTAATTCTCTACTTTGGGCAATTGAAGGAACAGGTTATGCAACAGCCACAAAGACTGAGAATTTGTGAATAAGGCTGTAACAAGGCTGAGCAAAGCTAACAAGTAACAACATACTTAATTTCTGTGTGCTATCCATTCTCTGTATCAACATAATCTAGACCTGTGGTTGAAGTATATTGATAATCAAGGAGCAGTATGGTTTACCTTTTGTGTTCCACTCATCCTACTTAGCTGTTCATTTTACTTCTGTAGTCAAGTAAACCTTAAAAGATGGAGGAGGACCAAAATATTTGGAAGATTTTCAAGCTATTTTTAGTTTGTTCTGAACTTTGTACACAATAGGATTGTCTTATTTAAAATCTCATCCCTGAGTTAGAAAGGTGTCTTGTCATGGTATATTTGCATTGCTTTATAAGGAAATTATCTGGAGTTCAAGTGTTTTAATTAACTATACAGATGGATTGGAAGCCTTTTTTCACCTTTTATTGATTGTCATTTCTTGGTTGGTTTCCACAGGATGAAGGGTCTCATTTCTCAGTTGGCTCCAAGCTTCTTTCAGTTGTTTATAAAGGCATTGCACCTGGGGGTGAAAGGATCTCTCTTCCATCCTTAGACATCAGCAGTAAGCGATTAGCTGATAGTCTTCTGCAGCTGGCCTTTGCTATTGATGAGCAGGTAGGATGTGGTTCTCCAGTTACAATCCTTAAAATAAAATAAACAAAAGAAAAAAGTTCAGGATGAGAGCTTGAAAATAAAATCATGTGCTTTTCTAAGAAATTTCTAAGTGAAATGTGATGTCCTTGAAATAACTCTTTTCTCTACACCTTGATTTTCAGTGTGAGGAGCTAGTAAGTCTGCTGTTGAACACAGTAGTGTTATCTGTGCCACTGTCAGGAGCATCTCAGAACCACCTGGTGAATTTCTCTCATGGACAGTATTTCTACAGCCTGTTCTCAGAAACCATCAATCAACAGCTACTGAAAAACCTGGATGTGACCATAGTCCATCTTATGGAATCATCTGTCAGCAACCCTCAAATGGTAATGGACTTACTCTTTAAAAGGACAAAGTCAAAAAGGAATATTAGAAGTAACAATTTTATTATTGTTTTTAGAGGTAGAGTATATAGTAGGGTAAACAGTGCATTGTGTTGAATTTCAGACAGCAGTGCATTGATAGTTTTTGGTTTGAGTTTTGGGGGTTTTTTTGTGTTGACCTACTGGAGCTACCATCCTGATCTCTGGCAACCATACATTACTCTATGGTCTCAGATCAAACTTAGTGCACAGTGCTTACCTATTACCTATCCTGAAATCTGTGTATTTCAGGATGTCTTTGCATAGTACTTCAGATCAAAAAAGTCCTTTCAAAGGAGGGAGCCATTTACTGTGCTTTGCTTTTCATTGTAGAATGATCCCAGAGCATGTGACTTGGATTTGTTTTGGATAAAACTAAACTGAAAAACAAACTCCAACTACTAATGGGCATTTAGTTCACAGGACTAGGGTAGAGCTAGTTCAGAGTATTAAAAAGAGACACATACACACACACAACCCTCCTGAGCTGAAATAAATATAGGATACTTTGTCATGTACTCAGTCTCAGCACTGCTTGTTTGACTTACTCCTGTTTGTCTAGAGCACTTAAAGAACCCAGTGCCATGAAGGAAACTTAGAGCTGAGAAGTCTTCCTTCAGTGCTTCTGACAAACAGAAGGGGCAAAAAGATCAAAAGTCTGCTTTTCCTTTTGATTAGAAAGATGTTCAGCAAAGTAGAATCATCCTTTAAAAACAATTGGCTCTTCTATAGTCCAGGATGTTATGCTTAGATGTACTACATTCAAGTAGTAGTTTAAAAGACCTGCAGCATCATTTTTGGTGATATCAAAAATTGTTAAATTAGACTGTAGAGGAATGTGTATGTTTTAATAGGCTGTTTCTGGTGATGATTATCTGTTTCCTGTGCCAAGCATGCTGCAAAACATGAATTCTTTTAATTGTATCTGATAGATGATAGTGACTATTCGTTTTTGAAGAAAAGAGATTTCAAGCATACCTAATTCATACCTGCTCTGCAAGGGTTATTTTTCTTTACAAATAGGATGTGAATAAGTTAGCATATGTGCTATTTTACAACTTCACACTAACTAAAATGATCAAGTATTGATCTTTATTCTGGATTATCATTTATTTCTCCATATATCCACAAAAGGCATTGGAACTAAGTGCTGCATTGTACTCTGAAACAGGAGTAAATTGGAGAGATGTCTTTTTTGTTGAGAAGGGTGTGTTTTTAATTTTCTGCAGACACCTTTCTTCTGCACCCCTTTGTGATTTAAATCTAGCATTGCCTTGTGTTTATGACTGCCCATACCACTGAAGTGATCCTATCATCCCTTCATTTAGGGTGCAAGAATCTTACCTGTTGCTCTTCCTTCCAGGTTGGGAGAATTTTGAATGGCATGTTAGATCAGAGCTTTAGAGACCGTGCTGTGCGCAAGCAGCAAGGAGCAAAACTGGTGACAGCTGTACTGAGGAACTGGGAGAAACTGGACAGCTGGTGGGCCAAGGGTTCATCTGCCGAGAGCAAAATGGCAGTCTTGACCCTGCTGACAAAGGTTCTGCAGGTATGTGCTGCTTTATAAAATTCAGGTAATCTTTCTAGTTCTGTAGGAACTACATTGTGTTTTCAAGAAATGCTCTTCAAGTCAAATGTTGTATATTTGGGGAAAAAAAGGAAAAAGAAAAAAATTGGAAAATGCTATAATCTGGGTGTTTTTATTAGCAAAGTCCAAAACAATTGAGGCAGGTGGAAATTACTACATATTACTGTCTTCCCCCCTGCATCCTTATTTTTTTTTTTTTTTTATAAATTGTTCTCATGTTTAGCTACCTGTTTTTCTCTCGGAGAACTGGTATAAGTACAGAGAGTGAACTCTGAGTAGCCTCTGGTAACATTCTTTGTCATGTTGGCATCCAGAAAGTCACAGTGGAGGAGTTCTACCCATATTAACAAACTGCAGAATTATCTTTACTTTAAATGCATTAATTCTGTGACATTGAGATTTTGGTCTGGTTTTTTTTCTCTCTCTATTTTGAAAACATAATTATCTACTTATCCTTTTGGGATTTTTGTAGGAACTTGTAAAAAGTAGTTGTACACAAATATACTCAAAGATCAACTGTTGAGAATAATTTTTATTTTTTATAATTAAGTGTCTTAAACTTGAATTGTTTTAAATGTGTTAGGACACAGAATGTGAACTGTATTGCTGTATTAGCTGGCACTGAAATGACCAGTTGGAAATTTGGCTTTCCAAAGGAGGTTAATATTTTTTTGAATTGAAAAATACTTGACATTTTGATTTTGTTTGAACTGTGTAGGAACTTTTATAGTTCTTCTTTTAAAACCAAAATCATTCTGTATGTGCTTTCTGTTGATTCAGTATATTTTTTCAAATAAATAATTCTATAGCTCAAGGGATTTTTATTATTCTGTAATACAAATCTCTTTAACTAGTTAAAAAAAACCTCTAACTAATTTTTTTAAATTTCTTCTGTTTTTCCAGATAGACTCTTCAGTTTCTTTCAATACCAATCATGAAGCATTTATGGCTGTTTTTAATACCTATACCAGTCTACTTACTGATCAGAATTTAGGCTTAAATCTTAAGGTAAATGGCTCACTTCAATAGCGTCCCCACCCTCCCCAGATTAGAATGTTAGTTGTTCATGGAATTCTCTGTTATTTGGCTTCATTTTTATCATGGACTTTTGGGTTTTTATTCTTCCATTCAACATTCTAAAACTTGTAAATCATCCTTTTAGTTCTTCAGACAGAAGTTCTTCAGATACTATCACAGATGCCGTGCTTTGGTTTAAGGTGCTCTTTTTTTCCCTTGCTCAGAAGAAAGGAATGTAATTGTTAGGGAAAAAAAATTAGCATCAGTTGCAAGTTGTCTTGAATGCCCAAGTGTCAATTTGAGAGATGACAGCTAATCAGACTTTTAACACGGAGTGACATTTCCTACAGGTCCAATTATGAACATGTGTCATGATTTTAACATCCATGTCTGCAAGAGTGAGACCAGAACTATGGAGTAGCTGCTATATGCAGCTTGGTCAGGAGAGGGAGATATAATATCAGACTGAAAGTGGGAGTTACAAAAGACACTGGCTGGACTAGAATAATAAAAAAAGTTGAACTTACTACAGTTCTATGTAGTTGCTTCTCAGCCAGCCTGCCTTTAATTAGGCAGAGTTTTGTACTTTTCTATGTTCAAAATAAATTAAGTTTGGGATTTTGCCTTAGCTATGAGGTGATCCATTAAATCAGTGAGTTGTGTGAGAATGAAGGCTTGCTTAAAAGAACAGTGAGATATTATTCATAGCCATGTCAGCCATGAGATATTAATTAGCTTTAACTCTCACTCAGCAGTGACATGAGAGTTAAAAGCTGTTTTCTGATCCAGCAGCTGGAAAGAAGAGCAGCTACATAACATATTGTTATTAGTACACTGAGCCATTGAATCAGTAAGAACAGCCACTGCTGCTGTTTTGTGGTTCTATTCAGCTGACGTCATAGTTAGGGAATAACTTATTTTTTTAGTGTGAAACTATCTTTTTTATGTTTGGTTTTTTGGTTTGTTTTTTTTTCAGGGCCAAGCAGTGATAATTCTCCCATTCTTCACTAATTTGACAGGAGAAAAGCTTAGTGACCTTAAAAATGCTCTGGATCAATTTGTAGCTTTCAATTTTCCCATGAGGTCTGATGAGTTTCCCAAAGGAACCTTGAAGCACAATAACTATGTAGACTGCACTAAGAAGGTCAGTATTTTTAATGAATACATAATTAGAAGCCGAAGTGAACTGTGTCTGGAAGCTGTTACACAGGATCTGGAATTAAAGAGAGAGATTCTTCATTCACATGAGGAGATCAGCTTTTGTGTTTCTGGGTTATGTCTTTATCCAGAAATTGTATCTACAGAAGCACATTAAATAGGCACACACTTCTGTGCATCTGCTTCTGATCAGTATTAAAAAGTAATTACATCATTAGATTGAAGTGATTTGATCCAGTGTGGCTTTTCATATTACATGTTGCTTCTTCTTCAGTTTTTAGATGCATTAGAATTGTCTCAGAGTCCAATGTTGTTGCAACTGATGACAGAAATCCTCTGTAGGGACCACAGACATTTCATGGAGGACTTATTTCAGGCCAGCTTCAAAAGAATTTCCAGAAGGTGGGTTTAGTCCACTGGATTTTGTGCTTGTTCTCATTGAGTTTTTGCTGAAGCAAATGTGCTTCTTGCATTTTATTGTCCTTATAACAGTGATGATTTACACTATAAAGTTTTATGTAATAGTTTTAATTCAGATTTTGTTTGTCTTTACATTTTCAAAGTATTTCCAAAGTGTGAACAGATGACATCCGTTTCCAGATTACTCTTCCAGTGCCTGTGCAAATTTGGAAAGCCTTCTGTAAATAAACTTGTTCTGAGAGAATCCAGTTGACAATAGTACTTGTTTGTAATATGTTTGCTATCCCTGTATAACCACGTGATCACTTGAGTTGGTAGTACTTAAATTGTCAGTGAATTAATTTGTTCAGCTCCTTGGAAAGTACAAAATGCCCTTATTTAATTGAATAATTCCAGTTGGTAAATTGTAGACTCAAACATGTTCTGTCCACAGGAGAGGTATTCAGTATCTCTTCCAAAACCAACATTCCAATTTTTGATGGGCTGTTGAGTAGTGACTATTGTGCAGCATGTAATTTCCTGGGCAAAGTAATTTACCTTGTGACCATGTCCCATTTTTGAAATTTTAGCTTTAATAAAATAATTAAGAATAGCAGATCATCTAGTAGTGGGACGGTTGATGGCCACAGCTCTTTTTTCCCTTTGGTTTGCCTAGATCTCTCTCATATACTGGATAATTTTATATTTTTTTAGGTTGCTCAGTAAAAAGGAACTGAGAAAGTTAATGTTTGCTTTAGGATTAAATTATTAAAAAATACACAGACAAGTTTGCCATCTCTTGCAGACTAAGAAGCTGAGGTGGGCTTTTTTGAGAGCTGCATAATACTTTCAACCAAGTTCAACCAAGATCTTGCATGTCTTGTAGGATAACCCAAGAGGGCATGAATACAGTCAATAAAACATTTAAATGTCCTAAGCATGTGAGACATAAGTGAAGTCTGGTAAAATAGTTTTCATTGTGAGATTTCCATCTTGTTTAGGAGCACCACTGACAAACAAGTGATACTGTTGGACACTGTTCATAAAATGTTCCGAAGTGAAGAACTTCTTTCAAATACTGCTCGCCAAGCATTTGTTGATCGGTCCCTCCTCACTCTCTTGTGGCACTGCAGCTTGGATGCACTGAGAGTATTCTTTGGCAAGATTATAGTAGAGGCTATGGATACACTTAATTCCAGGTTTACAAAGGTATGAATTACTTTTTTTTTTCACTTTTATTTTTTTAATTTAGGCTTAGGGAAAGTCTAAGAAAATGTTGATGTTGGTATGTCCATTTTGCTTAACTTTGAATAAAAACAGTTTGATCTCTAGTTTAGTGTATCCTGGAACAGAAGTGTGTGCCAGTTACATAATGTGATTATTACCATTAAACTTTTCTTTATTCTCCAATACACTGTTCCTTTGGAGTTAATGCATGTTTGCGTATATACTGTGTATAAAAACTGAAGTTGGAATGGAAGCTCTGAAATTGGGTACATTACTTCTAGAGAAATAAATACACCTATAATCACTGCAAAGGTTCTTTGGCAAGGGATTAGAAGCACAGATCTTCCTTTTTCTATTTACAGTCTGTCTTCCAATTCAAGAGTATAGTTGCATGCAATGATCCTGTTGCCAGTGGAGGTCTCTGCTCTTGCTATAGTTCTTCAGTCCCATGGTTTTGCTGGTGCAGATGTTCACAGGCAGCAGGACAAACACGATGCTGAAATCACTGAACTTTAGTAATAGTTATTGAAACAAAATGCTAAAACTAAAATGTACATAGAGTCACCCACACCATGTTCCTGTTGCTGTAAATGTTGGCACCAAAATGAGGTGCATAAAGAAACTCATGAATGACACCAAGGATGATGACAGGTATGTGTTTTGCTTACATGTGTTATGAGGCTGAGCTGTCACTTGGTACCCTGCCTATTTTCCTCCAGTATACTTATAATAATTTAGGCCAATTGTAGTTAAGACAGCTCACCAGACAAGCATGGATCGACACATTTTTAATAACTGTACTACACAGGAACTCATAATCTGTCAATCTTTTATTATCATCAGCACTTTTCTCTGTTTTAGAAGGCCAGAAGTAAGCTGAAGGCTGTCTAACAAATTTCAAGTAACTGTGAAACTATTTAGAAAGGACAAGAGTCAGGGAATCTTTCTGAGATTCTGCTTATTTGTTTCTAGTCCCATGAATATACTTTTGATACACAAGTCACTAAGAAAATGGGGTATTACAAGCTTCTAGAGGTGATGTATGTGCGTCTTTCAAAAGAGGAAGTTTACTCCAAGGACTCTAAAATTAACCAAGCTTACCGTGGCTCCATGAGTGTAGAAGGAAATGAACTTACCAAGACACTAATAAAGTAAGACCATTGTTTATTTAATTTAATTTATATTTCTGATTAGGTTTTGACCAGATATGCTTTTTTAAGCAGGCCATATGAAGCAAAAGATGGATTTGTTCAAGGATAAATATAATCTCTTCCATAGCTTTTGATTTTAAATGAAATACACAATATTGAGTTTGCATTGGTAGAATTATCTGTAGTGTAAACTACAATCCAGTAGGAGGCAATCCTTTGCCTCCTGCTTTTGTACTTTTTAAAAAATCTGTTAAGCTTGTACATTTATTTTACCTTTTCAGTATGATTCTTGGCCTTTAATTTGTGTTTTAATAACTTCAGTTTCAGTATACTCACACTTCTATGTGGAGTATGGCTCTGTATTGCAAAACTGGTATTTATATGATTGATGAGAAGATGGGATGGATTTTCATTTACATTTCATAATACAGCAGCACACCCAGTAGGATTAATTGGCTTGATCATCACTGCAAAGGGGGATAAAAGAGAAATACTGAATATTTATGTTAATTAGTATTGTTTAGTTTGTTTAATATTCAGAGAAAAAAATAAGATGCCTGAATTGCTGTTTGTTTTGTTTTGATTTTTGTTTTACAATATTATGTCCTATGAGGACTTCAAAGAATTTCTTGGCTACGATTTGCAGATCTATAATTGGCTAAAAGATCTATATTTGGCTGTACCAAAGACCTTTAAAAATCACATCTAAACTACTTTCTGCAGCTAAGCAATAAAATACCTTAGCATGCATGTCCATTCATAATTTTTTGGCAAAGGACCATGAGAGAAATTTATGTATGCATCAAAACAAATATTCATGTTATCTGAACATTACCTGTCATCACATTTCTGACATTAAGGACTCCTGTCTAAATATTTGGGGAAGTTTTCTTTATCATTGCTGAATGGTTCCATTTTGGTTCCATTTAACTGCTGGTCACTGAGCGAGACTGAGGTGGTTTAATGGGATGCTGCTTCCTTGAAATTCTGTTGATTCACCGGTCTCTGATTGGAACCCTTTTTGTACTGCTTAATAAAAGACTTCTGATGGTGTTTTCTTGCCTGTTTGTATTTAAGGTCGTGCTATGATGCATTTACAGAAAATATGGCAGGAGAGAGTCAGCTGCTGGAGAAGAGGAGACAGTATCACTGTGCAGCATATAATTGTGCTATTGCTGTCATCAGCTGTGTCTTCACTGAAAGTAAATTTTATCAGGGCTTTCTTTTTTCGGAAAAATCAGAAAAGGTGAGAAGCTTTTATTGCTGTTAGAAGGCTTCCAGAGCATGAGACACAAAGTGATTTTACCTGATGGCAATAAATTAAAGAATGAAATCTGAATGACACACAATTATACTAGCAAACTACCCAGTGAGGCAATAGAAGGAGTGGTAGCTGATGAAAGTTTTACTAGCTGCTTGGGAATGGGTGAAGTAGTGATACTGTTATCCTTCCACTCCCAATCAATTTTCTAAAATAGGAGGAAATAGCCCCTATCATTTGACTTCTCAAGTGCTTGGAATATACTTGAATAAGAGAGACCTTTTTGCAGAGCACATTCTGTGCTGTGAATTCTTGAGTAGTTAAGTAGCAAAATTCTTTTCAGAGTACTGATGTAGAAGAGAAAACATGCCACACTTTCTATGTTGTACATTGATCTGCTGAATTTTTTTAAAGAAGAAATAAAATACATTCAAAACAATTGTTATTGTACATAGCATTATAATTTTGCTATTTCCAAACATGCTTTGGTTTGCAGAACTTGCTGATTTTTGAAAATTTGATAGACCTGAAGCGTCAGTATACATTTCCTGTTGAAATTGAGGTGAGTGAAAGTTCTGGCCTTTCGTGTTTCTAAGTTAAAAAAGGGTATGACTTTAACTGTGTAGTTACTGAAGACCAGGTCAATTCTCACATATGGAGAAAGAGGATACAAAAAATGGAGTATTCCTCTAATGATTTAAAATACATTTTTCTGAGAGAAATCCAGACCTGAAATTTACAACAGATCTGTAATGCACATAACTTTTAACATACTTTTTAATGTATTTTGAAAGTGAACAGCTGTAGGAATAAAAAATTCAGTTGTTTTTCTGTAGCATTAATAATAATCATTTACAACATGAGATTACCATTCACGTCAAATGGTTTTAATAATTTTTTGTACCTCTGTAAATTAATAAGTGTGAATAATCTGTAATTTTTTTTTTAAATCATTAACTATTTTTTAAAAATAAGTAATTTGAACTGTATTTCTTGCTGTTTAGGTGCCTCTGGAAAGGAAGAAGCGGTACATTGCTATTAGGAAGGAGGCCAGGGATGCAGGGAATAGCAGCAAGGGTATGAAAGTCATTTATGGTGATGAAAAAAATGCTTTCTTACCTGTTATAGAGTGTTTCCTGATGTGTTCTTCACTGGCTTCTACAGCAGCAGGAACAAATAAAAGCCTTCAATGTATTTCATCTAACAATCAATTCCCACCTACCCTCAAGTTTTAGTGGGCAGTAAAGCCTTGTTTCTTGTAATTACCTTGATTAATGGACTGTTCTTTCCTGTCTAGATGAACCAAAGTATTTAGCTTCTTCATCATACATGATGGATAGCAGTTTGAGTGAGGAAATGAGTCAGTTTGATTTTTCTACTGGAGTCCAAGGTTTTTCTTATAGCTCCCAAGATGTTACAGCTAGCAGCACTCGTTTCAGGAGAAAGGTAATTTCATGACTTATGTGCTGTGAGAAAGAAAAATTTTATGCTTTTGAGGAATTGCATGCATTTATTGGGGTTGAGAAAGAGAAATTTCTAGTCTTCTATATCTATTCTGCCTGACTGAGAGTGGGTTCCTCCAGAGGATGAGGGAGAGGACTTGAGCTGTTTTCTGTCACTTTTCCTTTTTCCTCTCTCCCCTGTGTACAGTTGAAGAAAAATAATGCCCTATTGGGTTTCTAAAGCTGAGTAGTGTGAGTGAAGTCCAGCCTGAGTTGTAAAAAGATGTCTTGTGACTGCACTCAGGCACATCCTCTGATGATTATGTTTTGCTGTTAGGCATCTGGCTTCCTCTTTTCCCTCTTCTTTTGGACTGACAGAACTGGCTGTATCAATTGGATTGAATAAATAATCAAACAGTTACTTTTGTTTTTCTGTTGTGGCACCTTATATTTAACTGTTGCTCCTTGGAGATATTAAATGCCGTTCTTTCGGCAAAGACTTGAAGTTGTGTTCCTTTGGCAGTCAAAAGTTGTCTCACCAGCCCTAATGCTGATAGAATAGATACCTGCTGTGAAACAGAAAACTTGTAAAAGTATCATAGACACTGAAGACACAGTCTGTCAAAATAACTGTTAACATTGGTGAAGATAAACTGTTTCCATGTTTTGGAGCAGGGAGGTGTTTTAGCTGCAGGGAAGTTAAGCAAGATAGAATGTAGGCTTCTAGTTTGCTTACTAATGTAATTCCTAACTAAACAATTTTCTTTTGTGATTTACTCTGTGCAGCAAAAGAGAGCTGCTGCCAATGCTGCTCAGTGTGAAACAATATATCCATAAAAATAGAGGTGTTAATGTATTCTTTGAGCTATGAAATGAGATAATTTCTTTGAGGTTCAGCTTAACTCCTCCTGCTCTCACCATTTGCCACACCTGTCCTGTCAGGTAGTAAAGTCAGAGTAACATAAAGTTGTCATCTGTTGGCACAAAAAGTAAAGAATGTGCAGATCTGGTGCGTGCATTTGGGAGGCGTCTGTTTAAACCACTCATTTGATGTATTCCCAGTTGCCCACACTGAGTGTGTAGTCAAATCTAAGCACAGATAAGATCAGAATGACTCATGGCATGATTTAAAAGAAAATACAGTGTTGTTGTTAACCATAGTAACGCGCTTTTTTTTTCAGGAGCCCACAGAATACAAGGTTTTAAACGATGAGATGGAACTGGAAATGGATGAATTCAACCAACATGAATGTATGGCTTCTATGACCACTCTGATTAAACATATGCAGAGGACCCAGATCACACCCAAAGTGAAGGAGGCCAGTATTAATTGAAAAGTTGGCATTTTTCCATTAATGTGACCAAGAAAAGAGAGTCATGATTGAATCCCTTCATTTATTAATTTTCTTGGCTGTATTATAGTGAAACCTGTGTGATTTGAGCTTGGGACTTTTTGGCTTGCTAAGCCTATTGGATGCAAGAAGTGATTTGATTTTTGTTCATCTCTTCTAAATTTCAGGGGACAGTTCCAGTAGATCTTCCTCTTTGGATGAAATTTCTTCATGGCAAATTAGGAAACCCATCAGTACCATTAAATATTCGCCTCTTCATAGCAAAACTTATTGTTAATACTGAGGATGTGAGTAATTTTTATTCATAATATCAAATGTGTAACACTTAAAGTACAGGGTAAAATGAGATCTTTGGGGTGTTCAAATTGAGTAATTTACTGTGATAAAAGGTAGTGTGTTTATGGCCCAAAATTCCATATAGTACATTTTGAATGCAGTATTAATATTTTTTCCTCCATATTCTACTTCTAGAAGTAGGAATGTCCACAGTATGTGTCTTTTGGAAACCACAAGTAATGTATTCATTGATACTAGGCAAGAGATGGGGCTGATTATACTTTCCACTTTCACAGGAGCAAATACAATGTTTTATTACTGGACACAGATGAGTCATAGAAACACTTTGAGCTTAATGGTGTTCTTGTTGCAGAAAGATACTAAGATTGCATAAAATGTTTGCTTGAGAAGCAGCATTTTCTGTCTCTCATTCTTGGGTAAAACATTCTCAACCTGCTTTCTACAATGATTTTAAAGTATAATGGTTCTGTCTGAAATACTCCAAATCCAAAAATGCTGAATTTCAGAATTAATTCAAGAACCTCTATATCTGTTTAATGCTACTTTCTTAGTAAAGCTGTCTGAAATGGAAGGGTGAATGGCATACTCTTTCTAATCCTTTACAGACAGGTTTTCTATGTAAGAGCCAAACTTTCCATGCTCTAGTGAAATAATTCACTTTCTGTGGCTAAAGGTTTCTAAGCAAAAGTGAGAAATGTAGTTATGGATACTTTGTATTTTAAAATTTTTATGGTGGTTCCGTTGGGGGTTGAGCAAAGTGCTAAAGAGATTGGTTTAGCAGTCTTACTAGTAATGTTTCTTGAGCAACAGGTTGCTAAATAGTTAGATAATTTGTAGTTTATCGTTGATTCTCCATAGGTATTCCGGCCTTATGCGAAGCACTGGCTTGGTCCATTGCTGCAGCTTGTTGTTTCTGGAAATAATGGAGGTGAAGGGATTCATTACATGGTAGTGGAAATAGTAGTTACAATCCTTTCCTGGACAAGTATAGCCACTCCCAAAGTAAGGAAATAAGAAATGGATTTTTAATGTTATTGTGACTGTTTGATGAAGAGTGACTGAGTTTGTTTTTATGCTCTTGAATAATTTTATACATCAGTCCACTTTTACATTTTACAATTCTTTTACATATTAACTTCAAACATAACTTGTTTACGTACTTGCTTTCATAAAACAGTGTTTTATGTCACTATACTTATTTTTGGTCCTGGTTTTTTTAGGGGAATATTAAGGATGAGATTTTGGCTAACAGATTGCTTGAATTCTTGATGAGGAATGCATTTCACCCAAAAAGAGCTGTGTTCAGACACAATCTGGAAATCATAAAGACAGTTATAGAGTGTTGGAAGAACTGTCTCTCCATACCTTACAGGTAAATATTTGGACAATTGCTTTCTTTTATCAATATTTCAAAAATATAAGTGAAGGGTGTCAAAGGACACAGGAAGGTAAATTCAGCTGCAATAGTAAACTTTTTGTCCCTGCAGTGAAGAGTCTAACTTCAGAACCAAACTCTCCAAAGAGTAAATTTACACAACAAGGAAAGAGAGATGGAAAAACACATAAAGGATTATAGCAGCAGAAAGCAACAAAAGCAGGAGTAATTTCTGCAAAGACATTTTTTAAGTTTTGAATATTATCACTGAATATTGGTGCACTCTTATTAAGACTTGTGCTGTCTGCCATGCTTGTGAACATGTCAAGCATTTGTGTGTCCTACAATCTCTTTTCAGTTGTTTTGGTGTGGGTTTCTTTGCAAAGACTTCATTCAAGCTAAATATCTACTGCTTTCTGACAATATCCCTTTGGTGGATTGTACATGTGTGTATACATCCCTGTGTACAAAGACAGTAAGTGATTTACGGTGTGTCTGTTTTGGGGTTTTCATATATGTCATTGTTTTTGTGTTTTAATCCAACAGTTTAATATTTGAAAAGTTTTCTAGTGGAGACCCTGATACAAAGGATAATTCAGTGGGAATTCAGCTGCTGGGAATTGTTCTTGCTAACAACTTGCCACCCTTTGACCCAAAGTGTGAAATAGATCGTGTCAGGTGAGAAATACAGTTTTATGTGAATGATCTTGAAAAAATCTTAAGCCAAAGAGAGCAAGTTTATTTTGTCAGCAGGAAGTATAGGAGCTTGTTCTTTGAATTCTTTGTCCCACCACCCCTTTGCTATCATCTGTCAGATGTAATACTTTGCTAGCTAGGAATTGCCAACCACATTTCTTTTGGGAAGTATCTAGAAGGTTGTACACTTTTTTACAGTGGGCCCCGGGGTTGCAGTTTTGTGGCAATTCAGAGTCAGGAATTGCTAAAGCAGAGATTTGAGACACTGCAAGTGGAAAATGCACATACAGTATTCAGATCTTCTGAAAGCAGTCACTATTACTCTAGGCAGTGCAGATGAATTTTTTGCTTCAGTTTAAATTTGTGTGCTGGACTAGTGGCTTACAGCAGGTCTATCTTTTGTGCTAGGTATTTTCAAGCTTTGACCAGCAACATGGGCTTACTAAAGTATAGAGAAGTTTATGCAGCTGCAGCAGAAGTTTTGGGACTTGCTCTTCAATACATTGCTGAGAGAGAAAATGTAAGTGAACTGTCTTAATTTTATATTCACCTTTAATATGACTACTCAGTTCAGATCCAAAAATGAATGTATTTAAAACTCAGCGGTCTTTATCCAACAGATTAATTAAAGATTTAAACTACTAACTCAACAGGAAAAGAATTTGAGGGCAGACTAAGTGCAGAATTTTTGCCTTGTTCTTTTGGAGCTCACAGTGAATGATCTCCTTCTGAGGCTTTGTTCAGCTTTTGCCAGCCAGCAACACTACCACAGTATGTTTTAAAGTTGGGAGGTTTTTAAGAGGAAAAGAAAAGCAAATTTGGGGGTTTGGAACTTCCTTTTAAATAACAGTATCTGAACCCAGTTATTTTGTAGGTAGTGGATAAGGTGAATGCAAAACTGTTACTCACCAAATCCTACAGTGCTACTCTGAGGGATTGTGCTTGATGATCACAGAAGTCAGTTTGAGACATATGCTAGAAGTAATTCTTTTGAGACATATGCTAGAAGTAATTCTTTACACAGTAGTTTGGGAACTTCTGGAGTTTGGTGCCAGAAGAAGGCTAAGCAGATCAGCAGGTTCAAATGGAAATTAGTTAAATTTAGGCATCAAAAAATGTCATGGGGAGATTCTAAATACAACAGACAGCAATGTGCACTCAAAGATCCTTAATCTAATGATGAGTGCATGTTGGGATGTATAAGAGAAAAAGAGGACAGAATGCAGCCAGGATCATGTGTTCCCCCTAAACATAATTCTGTAACTGCTATTGGAGACAAAAATACCAAGTTGTTGGTTAAGTGGAGTATTAGCCTGACCTTGTAGGTTATTCTTCCTTCTCTCCTTATTATCCTTGCTTCTTTCCCGACTTAATTGCATCCTGGTTATTCTTTCACAGTTTGTAGAGCATATTTCATAAATCTTTATGAAGTCTTTCTCAGTGTTTAAGTTCCGTGATAAGCAGTATTTTGAATAAATGAGCAAAGATGGTGTAAATACTATCCTGAACAAGGCTTATTCCTTTGATGTTAGTTACAGGTTGCTGGTTGTTTTTCACCTTTTTACTAAAAATGTCTAGGTTTTTTACATTCATTGGTTGGAAATCTTCTATACTGAATGAGAAGCTGCTCATTATTTATATAAGCACACTAAGCAATTTGTACTACAAAATTAAGGTGTTGGTTCCAAACCAATCAAAGGAAGTTCACAAATATATATTTTTAAGCAGCAGTCATGTGTTTCAGCCAGGCAGAGCTGTACAGGACCCACGAAGCACCATAACGGTTAAGGTGAGTTGGCTGGATCTTGCCTAATGAAATGCACAAGAATCAAATAGCATAGCAGCAAAACCATGTTTCATTAGAGTGGTTATGATTTTCGTGGGTATGCTTGTCTTACCGTCCTTCTCATTTTCAGATACTTGAAGATCCAGTTTATGATTGTGTTATAAAACAATTAAAGCATCATCAGAACACACAACAGGATAAATTTATTCAATGCTTGAATAAAGTTGTTAAGAATTTTCCACCTCTTGCTGACAGGTATGTCATGATTTATGTGGTATGTTGACTGTAAATCTAGAGGAATAAGGGAAAAACGTGCTTTTCTTTGTGGTCTTCTGGTTATGTTAAGGTTTATGAATGCAGTATTCTTTTTGATACCCAAACTTCATGGTGTGATGAAAACCTTTTGTCTGGAAGTGATAATGTGCCGGGCTGAAGAAGTTCCTGATCTCCACTTGCAGTTAAAGAGTAAAGACTTTATCCAGATCATGAATCATAGGTAAGTAATTGTGTGATTATGATGGATAGTTCAAGTTTCTTGATAACATTTTCTCTGCTGCCCACAGCATTTTTACATTCAGAAGCATTTAAAATTCACCTTCACTTTTTGGTTTTTGTTCTCTTAACTTGAGCTAATGTAATCTGGGAGTTAATATAGTTAGCTCATTGTGAAAAACGAACAAACATCCCTAAAATAGCCTTAGGGTGAAACACCAATGGGATGTCAATTTCTGTAGTTTGTATTAGTTTACTTGTATTCTTACTCTTAGATTGAGTCCAAAAGTATTTACCTAAAGCCATGTATGCAAAACCAAGTATTGTTGCTAAAATGTAAACTGATCTTCTGGCTCTGTGTGTAGCAGTAATGAGAAAAGCAATGTAACTGGGGTTTTTTTTCCTTCTTGTTTTAGGGATGATGAAAGACAAAGAGTTTGTTTGGATATAGTGTACAAGATGCTGTCTAAATTAAAACCAGTAGAACTTAAAGAACTTCTGCCTGGAGTGACAGGGTTCATTTCTCACCCTTCTGTAATATGTCGACAGCGCATGTATGATATCCTGATGTGGATTTTTGATAATTACAGGTATGTGATCACTGCAGATGTTGTCTTTCAGTGGTTTGTCACAGGCAGAATGAAAGTGTAACAGCCTTCCAACTTCATGAGCCTTGGTGAGGGATTTTTCCAGTTGTCAGAAGTATAGAGTTTGTGATTTGCCTAACTGGCTCTGGCCTTTGATGACAATTTTATCACTTCCAATTAGGGATAAATACATGGACCAGAACTAGGATGTTGCATCACCACAGCAGGATGGCATAAGAGGTCTTAACTTCGATGCTCCAGCTTTTTTTCTTGTTGCTGGAATTTATAACTAGTGAAAATTATACATTAAAGAAATTTGCTCTTAGGTAGAAGATACATTAAGGCACATGAGTATGATCTGGATTGCTTCAGTCTGATAGTATAAAGCTGGTCTTTCTGTTCAACCCCTTAGAGTAGGGAACAGGCACATACTCAGTTTGACAAGTGGGTTGCTGGTGAATTATCAAACTTAGTTGGGTTTTATGCTTTTTCCCAAGAGAACTCTTTGAATGGACAGTTATTGCAAAGAAAAAATACAGTCAGTTTTTACTCCAGCATCACTTGTGAAAAGCATTCTTTGCCTGTTTTTTTGGATTCAACCTTGCAAACTTCATAATAAATACGTAATATATTAATTAGCGTATTAGATCATTTCTTTTATAAGCAGTGGAGATACAAGGCATTTTTGGCAAGGAAGACCTCACATTATGTTGTCATGCCAAGTTGAGATTTTTATCAGAGGGCATACTCCTCCCCTTTGTCCCACCATCTTCATTCTCTTATTTTGCTATGGATTGCTTGAGAGAAGTCATTAAGAGATATTTTTCTCCTACCATCAGTGATCCAGAAAGTCAAGCAGATGATGATTCTCAGGAGATACTCAAAGTGGCAAAAGACATGCTGCTTCAAGGACTGATTGATGAGAACGCTGAACTGCAGTGAGTAAAGAGTGTTGTAACTGTCTGAAATAAAAATACCTCCATTTCTCTTACTTTGTTTATAGCAAAAGAGTTGATCCTTAGAGTTTTTTCAAGTATTTCAATATAAAAGAGTAACGCTGAGATAATACTGTTTCCTTTTCTTCCAATAAGTTAATTTATAAAATCATGTCCCTTGGTGTTACACCAAGTGTAAGTAAAGCATTTGAACAAAGCTTCTAAGCCATGAGGAGGTTGTTTCACTGTGTTAAACCTAATTCTGCATTAATGTTCTAGAGTTTTTGAACAAGGAGGACCCTGCTATACACAAACACACAACAGTAGATTAATGTTGGATTTTTATAATTTCTTTTGGTGAAGCAAAAGATAAAAGAGGAGATCTTGGTGCTTCTCCATCCGTAGCGCTTCTCAAGAGGAAAAAACTTGACAGAAATAATTTTTTCAGAGTAAACCTTTTATATGAGGCACAGAAGATGGTAGATGAATGAGGAATTTGGTGTAATTCAATGGAAGGTTAATGGCATGAAAGTGTTAGTTTAAGGCCTTAACAGCTTATTGTTTTGGAGATTTTTGCTGGTGGGTTTGGGTTTTTTCCCTTTTTAACTTGGCTTTTTTAGAATGGGGGGGAGGAATGTTCTGTTTGGAGATAACCAAGAATAACTTTATTCTTTGCCTTTACAGATTAATTGTTAGAAATTTTTGGAGTCATGAGACAAGGTTGCCCACAAAAACTCTTGACCGCATGCTATCATTGTTAAGTTCTTTATATTCCACCAAGATTGAAACACAGTACTTGAGTCTAATCACAAATTTTCTGCTTGAAATGACAAGCAAGAGCCCGGATTATTCCAGAAAAATATTTGAACATCCGCTGTCTGAATGCAAATTTCAGGTGAATTGTACTGTGTTATCCTGTACACAACTATGTGACAAATTCTACTCCTTAATATAGTTATGACTTAGAAAAGAATGGCGTAACAAAGGAAATTTTTCAAAGTGTTTTGTGCTCCAGAGTTAACAGGTGCAGCAGTTAAACACTTAACAGTTGTGCATAGTATCAGAAGTTTGATGATTTTGTGGGGACAAAAATTGTACTTTCTTTTAAAATATATATATTTAATTAAAATAATACACTAAGTATAGCTGATTTATAGAGTACTGAAATACTAAAAAAGAGGGTAGCGGAGAAAAGCACCATCAACTGGAGAAATACTGTCAAGAAACAGGAATACTGGTGCCAGAGCTGTAAATCAGTCCTCAGCTGACCAGTCTAAATTAGGGAGCTTTTTTTACTGAGCTGTGGAGAACTTCTACATGTTTATGGTTTGTTGGGGTTTTTTTAATATATAGTCAAGTTCTACCCCTATACCTGGGAGGGTGTTTTGATTTCTGGTCTGTAATTTCTGCTGTCCTGCTCAACGAAAAAATGCAGAAAGCCTCCATCTTTATTGTTCTACTTAAAATCTTTCTTTATTCATAGGACTTTGTAGTCGATTCCAGCTGGCGTTACCGAAGTACTGTGCTCACACCAATGTTTGTGGAGACTCAGGCTTCTCCAAGTATCCACAGGAATTTGTCACAGGAAAGATCCCTTTCTCCTTCTAGGTCAGTCAGTGGGCAAGTGAGGGCTACCCAAAGGCAATACGAATTTACACCTACACAGCATGGCAGTAAGTCCAGACCAGTGTTTTCTGAAATATTCTTTTTTGCTGTAGGAATTATGTCATTTCTGTTGCATATGATTTCTTTAATGTAAAAGTGTAAATACGTTTAGTATTTTGTTTTCAAGGGCTTCTGTGTGTGTGTGTGGTATGAGGAAAAAAGTCACATTTTTATTAGTCTCATACATATTTTATGTTCTGCCTAATGAAAAAGAAACACTGTCTTACCTAGCAGCCTGAAATCTATTCTGCTCTTAAACATTAGGAAATTATATTTTTGGGAAAGAAAAAATACCTGCCTCATAGATGTTTTCAGTTTATTTGTATCTGAGTATGTTACAGCTTTTTGGCAATTTCTTGTTACAGGTGGTAGAAGTTCTTTTAATTGGCTAACTGGAAGTAGCATTGACACGTTGGCAGAGTATGCAGTTCCTTCATCCTCTGAATCCTTGTCTTCATCCATGCTGTTGGTTAGCAAACGGAGTGAAAAATTTAAACAAGCAGCCTTTAAACCAGTGGGGCCAGATTTTGGGAAAAAAAGGTTGGGTTTGCCTGGAGATGAGGTGGACAGCAAAACTAAAGGTCTGTAAGCCTTACTGTGCAATTGCTATGCAATTAGTACACTTCTGTAAACCATCCTTGTCAGTTATTTGGCTGGCATTCCATTATCTTTGAGATAGTCCAGCTGAGGTTCACCTTGAGAGATTTTGTTTCCAGGAGTGTGTGTGATGGTACATAACATGTGCCAAAAAGCTAGAATTGTGCTAGGAATTGTAAAATTACATGTTTCTCATTGAAAGAACTGACTGGGTGAGAAACCAGTCGATGTGATCTCTGCATTCCTACCCCTCCCTAAGAGGATCACAGCATGAATATCAGATAGTTCTGGCCCTTCTGTTTTAAATTTAACTCTTTAAAGAAGAGATCTCTTTAAACATATTTTTTAAACCATTTCAGCTGTGCTGACATGATCTCCAACATTTTGCAATCTGTCATTAGAAGTCCTTGCTTTTTTTCTGAGAATGCTCTTTCTTCCACCCAATCAATAACTGAAAAATATCAGTACTGCTCTGAAGTGACTTAGGATCCTTCTCCTTCTTTAACCCTTGTCTACTTTGTCATTAAAATTTTGACTGAAAGGATGACATTAGGAGTTCAGGCATAGAGCTGTAAAGATCAACCTTTTCAGTACCTGAGAGGTGTTTCAGGGCAGTTATGCATAATGGACTGCAGTTCATGCAGAACTACAGAAATAGAGAGGTCAGTCTACCTTTTAATTAGTCCCTGGTCTTCTACCCAGGAAAATACCTGTTACAGTGGTATGTTTTTGTCTGCTCACTCTCCTTTTCTAGGAAATGGACTGAACTGACAGTCTGTTAAGTGGCCTTTCCCCATGACTATCCTGAGCAGGAGTTGATCTAGTGGCAGTTCTGTAATTTTACCTTGAAAAATACAGTACAATATTCTTACTCCACAATATTTTAATATCTTTTAGCAGCTCTTTTATTTAGGGAGTTAAGTACTTTCTGGAATATAGTGGAAATGCCATACATGCCTTTGACAGCTTAAAATAAATCTGGCATATGGGGCATATTTGTTCATCAGTTTTAGTGTCTTTCCCTGTACAAGAGTTTGATCTTTATACCTCATCCATGTACTTGAAGTCTCTATATAGATGCTTATTACCTCTTCTCCTAAGAGTAACTTAATTTGTTATCATTGGCTAGCTTGTTGAAAGGCCTTGCATTGAGTTGTTTGTTAGGAAATTTAGGAGACTAGCTGATAAGCTAGGAAATACAAAGATGATGTTTGTTTTAATATGATGCTTTTGCCTTAAATCTGAAAGGATAAGCTGTGGACATGATCATATGTTCCCTAGGTATAGAAGAACGAGCAGAAATTCTAAGACTGCGGAGACGTTTCTTGAAGGACCAAGACAAACTCAGTCTGATTTATGCCAGAAAAAGTCTGGCTGAACAGAAAAGAGAAAAGGTTTGCCAATCCAAATGGGTTTAAAACTTTAAGTCTCAATGCCATTTGCAGTCTTGTATTTCACCTCTTGTAGTAACTTTGTGAAGAAAGCGTAGGTGTAAGGTACTGGTTGCTACTTTAAGACCTTTAGAAGGTTTAATTTGGAAATAATGCTATTAATGGCCTTAAAGCTAGATGATGTTACTTAGCATGGGCAAGAAAAGAGCCAGATGATAACACTTCCAATCTACCACTTAAAGTGCATGGAGTGATCTTGTGTGATGGGAGTCCCTAAAAGCTATTGGGAAGCCCTTTACAGTTGTCTTTCTGGAATCTAGGAGCCTTAGAGCTACAATACACTGCAGAAGTAGTTGGAGAACATTATCCAGTGTCTGAAGGTGAACTCAAAATGTGGTACAGCTGATGGACTAACCAGAACTGGTTTGAACTTTTAACCTGAGGAATGTCAGTAATAATCATTTGCTAAGTGTTTATCAAGGCCAGAAACTTACTACTTTGTGGGTTTCCTAGTTGTGTTATGTACTTACAATAAATCTAGGTGATTTTAACCTCTGTAGCAGTTTTTCACAGGTTCCTGTTTCTAAAAACAACACACATTATCATCAAAAAATGATACCATTTAGTCCCAAGAGTGAAGGAACCGAAGATTAAGAGCTACCAGTTTGAGACACTCCTGTAATACTCTGCAGATGCAGACAACTGTGTAAACAGAACTTATGCCTGGAAGAACCACACAAACATCTATTTTAGCCCATTTATGTTTACTTGTAGGCTAAAGCTACCATTTCCTCCCACCCTACAAGAGATAACCTGTAAATGTGTTCTGTAAGGCAGTCCAAAATACAATCAACAAAATCCCCAATCTTTTAAACACCTCCAGTGATAGTGTTTCCTCCACTTCTGTGGGAGGCTTGTTCCAATGCCTGACCACTTATTCAGTGAAAAATTTTTCATACCGTATTTAAACCTCTCCTGGCACATCTTGAAGCCATTTCCTAACTACTTTTTGAAATGATTAATGTATTTCAGGAGATGAAATCTGAGCTGAAGATGAAGTATGATGCCCAGGTTACTTTGTACAGAAGTTACCGAGTGGGAGACCTTCCTGACATCCAGATTGAATACTGCAGTCTCATTGCCCCTCTGCAAGGTCTTGCCCAGGTCTGTCTGCTTTTCAAAGGTCACTGGTGAAGTTTTCTAGTCCTGCAGGGAAAGTGTCATGTAGCTGGGCAACCACTTTGAAAATTGATTTGTAGTTTTGCAGTCAGCCACTGTGATACGCATTTCTCTTCTATGTCTGTAACAGACTTGTAAAAATACAAATGAACTTAGTGTGGCGAAGACTGGACTCAGACTGTTCAGTAAAGCTGATCTAATATTCCTTTTCCTACATGAGAGTGGCAGAAACTGTAGACTGAACTGAACAGTACACTGAATCCCATTTTACAGTCTTTGGGAAGTCACAGTCTTCCTGATTACCTTTGTATTTCATTACTTTTGATAGTCCTCTGTCAAGGATGGAAGTAGCACACTCACAAGTTCTCTGAATAGCATTAGATAAAGAGTTAGACCAAGATGCATAGGATTATGTTACACACACAAATGTGTTTCTGGATTGAAAAAAAGCCTTTAAATCTCAGATGAAACTGTCTGTACAGACAGTCTGTGTCTCTGTTAGCTGCCTCAATTTTTAGGACCAGGTCTCCTCACACATTGATGTCTTCCTTTTTTCTGAAACTCAATTCATGGTCTGTGGTGTCCCTCACAGGATATTGGGTGTCTGGTTCCTGTAATGGGAGTTGTGAGTATGTGAAAATTGCAAATTCCACCTTCTCCACTAACACGCTGGCCTGAAAACCTGCATTGCCTTGGAGTTTCTTTAAGTAGAAGAATTAAAATGGGATTTGAATGGGTAGTACAGTAATTCCCAGCACAGGTGAGATGCATGCCAGACTAAATAGTCCACTCCCAAAGAGTGTCTAGGGATTAGGTACAGGGTGGGTCATATCTTTTAATTTTATTTAATAGTCTATTGTGTCAGAGCAAAATTCAGTGACCTTACCGTTTTTATTGTAATTTACAGAAAGATCCAACATTTGCCAAGCAACTCTTCAGCAGTTTGTTCAGTGGAATTTTTCATGAGGTAAAAAAATCTAATAACCCTTCTGAGAAAAACGCCATTGTCCAGAAGCTGCTGAATGACTTCAATGATTTCCTCAGTATGAGCCTGTCATACTTTCCACCATTCATTGCATGCATCCAGGTAAATCCTGATATATGGCATGAAAGTAACTGGATATAATGTCTCTGTCTGAATATGTGATAAACCCACTGGTAGTGAAGGTCAAATACTGTCTCTGAAGTTTAGACAGAGATGGAAGGATAATTGTTAACCAAATGGGTATTTCAAGTGACACTTAATGGTGAGCAAAGTAGTTCATACTTCTGAGCTGAAGTTTTTCAAGGTTTCTACAATTTCTGATATCTAGAGTTTGAGTCACCTTTTAATGTTTTAATTGCATCAGTACCAAGAAAAGGTTTGATTACAAATGAAAGCTATTTCAATTGAAGTGGGAATTGAGAACAATTGGAAGGGTTATGTGGGTGTTTTGCTTATCTTCCTGTTTCTGGGAAGTGCTTACCGAGGAATTCTTTGATGTCTTGAGGATATCAGTAGCTGTCAGACCATTTGTTGTTAGCCTCTCTTGTTTATTTTTTTCAAATTAGTCCCCTGAAGTAGTTGTCTGGGGATTTTCAGTCAAGAAGGAAGGGCTCACTGGAGGATGAGTGGGTGAACCACAGTTGTTTCTCTGAAAAGGAAACACGAGCCTTTCTGTTGTGAGAAAATACTGACCTTGTGAATTTCATCTTTTAACCCAGTTTTCAAGGAGATAAAAAAACCCCTTGTCCTAGCACCTGTTACATACCCATTGTCACTGTATTTAATGATTATTATCAACTGTGTCTGATTCTTAGCTCTCAAAAGAATATTTTTTTCAGTGGCAGCTAATGACTTCTTTTTTGTTATGGAAATTTAAATACTCTGACAGTAGGTGTCATTCCAAATACGGGAGAACCATCTAGTTTGAACTAACTTTGTAAACAGAGAGAAACTTTGCTTCTTAGTACTTGTAATTACACATCTGAAAAAATGTAGTTTTTTGTTTACTTTTTTCTGTGCAGCTGCATAAAAGGTCAAATACTATAGGGATTTTTCTGGGCTGTCTTGGTATTTTTTGAGCCAGTGTCTCACAATAGCTATCTGTTAATATTCCCTCTTGACATTGCATTTGTTGGTTCACTGTCTTGATGATATTATTTGTGTTGAATTATGCTGTCTAGACCCTGCTTATAACACTGTTGCATTAGGCTACATTTTTTTTTCTGAATTAAGTCTAAAGAAGTAGGTAAGTTCAATTTCATCAAAAATAATGGAATTTGTAAGAGCAATAACTGCATTTCCTTGCCATCCTCATCAATAACAGAGGTACAATATCATGAAGTCCAAACAGCCTGCAAGCATTGAGAGAAAGTTTTTTCCCAGTAGGGAATTGAGTTCACATTGATCAAGAGAGCAAGCTGGGAGAGTGTGAGCAAGAGCACAGCAGTGTCAAAGCTTTCATTTGGCTCACAAAGACTGTCCTAGTGGCTTGGCCATTTGGAAGTACAGCTTTTCTTTCCTGTGTACCAACAGCATAATAAATACTGGCTGGTTTCAGAAAGGCTTCCTACTTTACTGCTGTTTCCTTCTGGTTGTTCAACTTTGTAATCTTCTACAAGTTCATGTCCCATCAGGAGAGTAACTGGTGGGTTAAAAGACCTGGTTTTGTCTACACATATAATGTTAAAATTGACTATGAAGCTCTGGGATTCACTTTCAGGGCAGATTAAGAACCAGCTGAAGTACTTAAAAGAGGTTAACTCCATGACAAAAGTTTACATAGCCTCCGAAGGCATGCTTAGCTTCTGAAGAACATATAATTGCCTTAGAAATATTTTAGCTTGGATGCCGTTCTCCCTAATCTTTGAACATATGGTGCAAGTAGACAGTGCTTGTTGCATTTGGAGCAGGGAACATTCCCTCTGCTTTGAGAAGATAAGTGATCAAATAGCCACCAAAACCCAAAACGCCCTAAATAGAAAGATACCTCCTTTGATGTGAGATGATGTCTGTAAATTTTGTGAGGATATTCGTTCTTGGCACATACCCTTACAGGTGCAGAGTTCTTAAGACTTTTTGTGAGAAAGGGCTTTTGGTCTTACCTTAGCAAAATTGTTCTTAAGGTTTTAGATTGTGCAGTTGTCACTGTGTTCCTGATGTAATCCCTAAAAGCTGGCAGTCAAGGAATGTGCCTGGGGCATATGTGCAGTTAAATGAAATTGCCTTAATTGTGGTTGAAATATATATGCTAACACCTCATTGGGATCTGCCTGGTCTGTAACTTAGGGAGCTACAAGAGGCTGGTTTCTTTTCCTCTTTCTTTATTGAGCACAAATTTATTAGTGTGAGAGTACCAACTCTACAAGGTGTGTCTGTCATGACTTTGCTTATGCCAGTTGCCTCTTCTGTAGTTCTTGTGGTGGTTGTTGTTTATCAAAGAGGTGTAACTTGGTTGTTCTCAGTCTCTTGTTGCAATTTCCAAACAGTGGTTTCTTTCCACATAATATTCTTGAACATGCTGTGTTGCAAGGAATCTGATTTTAATTTTTGTTCTAAAACATAGTTTCTGGTAATGAAAACTATACTGCACCTCTTCCATGTTGTGAATTTTTTTCTTCTGTGCATTTAAGATACTGTTGTGACTTTTCTTTAGTGGAAAAGAAAACAAAGGAAAACCTAACACTGGATTTAATAAACATGCTCTTTTCTTGATTTATTTACCTGTGTTTAGAATAGTGATTTAAGTATTTAACTAAAAAACTTCAACTAAACAAGAATGTTTATCCCTGAAGAAGAGATTATTCTGTAGTTGGACTGATGTTAAATGTGATAAAGAGAAATATTGTCATGTCTTTAAATCAGGCAGGAGTAGATGAGTACAGTACTAGAGTAGATGACTACAGTACACTGGCTGAGTGTGTGGCTAGAAAGCCTCCAGCTCAGAGAAGACTTTGTGGTAAATCGTGTCTCTGGCTTATGGCAGGAACACACCACTGACTAGACTAAGTGGAGCACAGCTGCTGTGTAGCAGGTAAAATCCTGCCAAAAAACAGAAGGAAAAGTTCAGGCTGTCAATATGTCCATCTGCCTCTCCCCTATTCTCCTTGTGATTCTGTCCAGAGCTGTCCCATGTCCTGGAGCCAGAGTATGTGGGGTTACTCTGTACTGTTCTCTTTTCAAAGAGCAACAGCACAGAAGGAAAAGATTCCAGTTTTCCCCGAATTGGGAACTTCTGGAGGTCTAATGGCTTATTTCCAAAGCTTGCACTATAAAGAAAAAAAAAAGATACCAAATAAGTGATCTGTATAGTTTTACACCAAGTAGACACCTGTTGTTTTATTTTACAGGAAATGAGTTACCAGCACAGAGAGCTGCTGGAACTGGATTCAGCTAATGTGAGCACAAGCTGCCTTGCAAGTCTGCAGCAGCCAGTGGGCATCCTTCTTCTGGAGCGTGCCCTGATGGCTCTGTCCCCTGCGGAGGAGCCCCCATCCAAAAGGATGCGTGGGAGGACAGAGCTGCCGCCAGATGTGATCAGATGGATTGAGCTTGCTAAGTAAATTCTTGTTTGAGACTATTTGCTCCCACTTAGGTTTGCCTTGTGAAGAACTCTGGTTTTATGGTTTGCAGGATTTCTTTTTTAGTTTGTCTGTCTTTTAGAATTAGATATGTTTTTAGTTTCTTCTCAGTTAATACTGTCAGTGAGAGCAGTTAGACTTTAAAACTGCGCGCTCTTATGATGCTGTCAGACCGCTGAAATCTTGTTCTTAGCTTTTCAACTGCAGCTTTTCCATAGTTCAGCTACTGCCCTATAAGCTGAAGTTTATGTAGTTAAGTATATATCTCTGATCTTACATAAGAAATGCTTCCTAAAAATTTACTATTTCAAACTGGTAGTATTACTGCTTATTGAATTTTTTTTGATAGCTACTGTTTGCATTGATATTCATCTCCTGAGCTATTTAAAAGATTTCTCTTTTCAATTTTACTAGGCTCTACAGATCCCTTGGGGATTATGATGCCCTTCGTGGCATTTTCAGTGGTAAGATTGGGACTAAGGAAATTACACAGAAAGCTTTGTTGGCAGAAGCAAGGAATGATTATGCTGAAGCAGCTCAATATTATGATAAGGTAAAATTACAGCAAGATATTTTTGTTTCATAAATCTCTCGTGACTTAAAACTAATCAAATTAGAAAAAAGTGCAATTATCTAGGCAGACAAGTAAAAACACATGGGCACACTGCAACCCCAAGTGAGCAAATTGCATGTGTTCATGGCATGAGTTGAAGTGGGTAAAAATGAAGACAGATCTCTAAACTTCTTTTAAAATGTTCACTCCTCAAAAATGCAAGTTTACTGAAGACAACCACCTGAAATTAATTTATGTGTAAACACTGCCAAGCTTGAATTTTCTGCATTTAATGTTGCTGTCACACTCCGGTAAATGGCTAGATATTTTTATGAGACAATGAATTACGGTTAAGTTGCTGGTGACTTAGAATTGGAACAGGTTCTTGGCTGGAATCTGGCACTATTCTCCCCTCCAAATTCATTCCCTAGGCACTTTCCCAAGAAGACTGGCAAGATGGAGAGCCAACAGAAGCAGAGAAGGACTTCTGGGAACTTGCATCTCTGGAATGCTATGACCACCTCACAATGTGGAAGTCTCTGGAGTATTGTGCTACTGTTAATATTGATAGTGGGAAACCTCCAGACCTAAGCAAAACATGGAATGATCCATTTTTTCAGGTTTTTAGAAATTATTTCATTGATACTGCACCATTTTTATCTCTTCAGGGATGTCCTACAGTATTGAGATTATGGGTGAAAATCAATTGCATTGTTTGGGTTACTTTATTATGGAAATTAGCAGAGAGTCCAATATTAAAAAATTGAAACAATTACATCTACTTGTTCATTTTGATGTTTAACTTTTACCTCAAGTCTCTGGCAGATTCCATAGGACCAGCTTTACTGTCTCCTTCTTCCTTTTGCAAGTCTTTTTTGTTGCTTTTCTCACTTATATTTGTTTCCTGTTTTAAGAGTTACCAAACCATGGATTTTGAAACTGGTAGAATTTACTAACAACTTCTTGAGCTATAGGAAAAGCTGCTGTGATTTGTTAGCAAATAGGATTTTGTCTAAAGGGAAAATATTTTTTAAAAAATAAAAAATGTTTTCATATTTATTTGATTTGCCACTCACTGATAACAATAAATTTGATCATCTGATATTTCATTCCTAGAAATAAAAACTATGTTCTCACTTTGTAGGAGACATATCTGCCCTATATAATACGCAGTAAATTGAAGTTACTGCTCAATGGGGAGAATGACCAGACTTTGCTAACCTTTATTGATGAGGCAATGAAGACAGAACAGAAGAAAGCCATTATAGAAATGCACTACAGCCAAGAACTTAGTCTCCTGTACATCCTGCAAGATGATTTTGACAGAGCCAAATATTACATTAGCAATGGCATGCAGATCTTCATGCAGGTAATAATGTCTTCTGTCTCTGGTATGGTTTTTTTTGTGTAAACTGGAACAATGAAATTGCTGTTGCTATTACTGCTGCTAATTACTGTTACTCTCAAGAGAAACACTCAAATGCAATGAAATTTAGGTGCCTTCCATGTCATGTGACAAAACTTCTTTTAAAATCACTGTTTGCAATGATAAAAAGTGAGTGAGCCAGTGGAGTGCATCCTCCTGTTTTAGTTTTTGTTTTGCTGATTTAATCTTTTATACCTTTTTCAGAGTAATTGTTTGTGCAGACAATAAAAATTTCATTTCATTCATCTTTTCAGGGGCCTCCTGTCCCCAGAACAAGCTTGCAAAGAGTGTTGCATTGAGAAGTTACAAATTCCATCCATTACCAAGTCTTGATTAGACTGTAGGACTTTGCTAAAACCTAGGATAGGAATTGCAGCTAGAGTATGCCTCTGTGCTTGTCCAAAGCAGAGCTGCTGTCTGATTATCAGCTATTGAATTACTTGAAAGAGGTTGGGTTCTAAAGCATAACATACAGCAGCATCAGATTAATAATCTGTAGGACACTGAACAGAACCATGCTTTAAATTCTTTCTTTGATTCTCTCCCTGTCTTTTCAGAGCTACTCCAGTATTGATTCCTTGTTATATCAAAGCCGAATGACCAAACTGCAGTCTGTACAAGCTTTAACAGAAATACAGGATTTCATCAATTTTATGACCAAGAGAAGTAAAAATTTTTTTTCTCAAGCAGTTTTTGTTTTGTATTCAGTAATTGTGGTTTCCTGAACTTTGAATTTCTAAACTGCTGTTTGAAGAGGCATAAGTCTGGAATTACTTCTTACTGTCTTCTTGACAGTAAAACCTATTACAGTTTTGTAAGATAGGATGGAACATAACTTTGTGTTCCATTGCAAAGTTTAATTAGCATAACTCTTATGATAAGAATTAAGCATCTCGTTTGAAAGTGTCAGTTAAAGTTTTAAGCAAAGCTTTTTTGTTGGAGTAACTTTTGGTAGTAAATAGCAGTTAGCAGAGATGAAAAAATGGATGTGGTCAGTTGCACCTACTGACGTAGGCCTGAAGTACACATTATATGCATAAAACAAATTAGATATTAAATTTAGTTAACAGTTCCACTATATTCCAGCATGTTCATATATGGAAAGGAAACTACTTGGTGGTGATCCCCAGTGGCAGTTGACACAGATGTCCCTATTTAAACCCCTGTGCTTCAGCAATAAACAGAAGTAATGTGATGATCACTAAGTACCATTTTTAGTGCAAGCCCAGAAATGCAAGTGGGTTGCTTAATTGCAGTTTTCTGGTTTGAATGTTAGACTATATTTTGTTTAGCCTGTTTTCATGCTGTTTGGCTTTAGATCCATTTAAAAAGTTCTTAATTGATTTCTAGGTAACTTAGCTTCAGAAGCTTCCCTTAAGAGACTTCTCAGAACTTGGACAAGCAGATATCCAGATGCTAAAATGGATCCTATGAACATCTGGGATGATATCATTACAAATCGGTAAAATTGCATTCTTGGGTTAGCTTAAGTTTTGTCTGCCTGTTGAGTTCCAGGAAGTGCTTTTTCTAATGCTGCTTGTTTTTGTATGGGAGAGTTTGGATCCAATGCATTTTTTTTCTTTTTTAACTATGGTAGTAGCTTTCTCAATATAACTGGGAAGTTTGTGTGACTAATTTGTGATGAGGAGCAAAAGGAGTTGAGAAATGGCCAGGGAATAAATTGTATTTTGATAGGGAAACATGGATGTAGGTTTAGGCATTTTCTTGCATCAATGACTATATGCACTGTGTAAGCTGGCCCATTTCAGCAGCCCTTAAACATATTCACTTGTAATTGAGTAGATTAGCTGCATTTAGCTGAGTGAAACACCACTCAAAAGGCCTATCAGTTATGAATTAAAATACTTGCCTACTTTGTAGGCAGTTCCAAACTGAGGGAGCATACAAAACAAGCCCAGCCCTGTCACTCTCAGTGCTTCACCTGTTTATGGGAAAGTTAATGACCACTGCTTTAATTGGAGACTTCTGTTGTGCAACTGTTGCTTGAAAGAACAAAGGCTCTCTGGAGAATCCTTTGGATTAGCTCTGAAGAAACTGGAATGCTTTTTGAGATTTGAAAGTTTTCTGTCCTTGCTATGGTGTCAGTCTTCGCCCCAATTCATTGTTGCAGTGAAAACCTAGATTAGTCCTCCATTGCTGTGTGATAACTTTTTCAGTAGTTCTGCTGACACATACTGTGCTCTGTGATTTATTTATCACTTGGTGTCAGAAAAACATGGCTTCAGAAGAGCTTATTCCAGTTCAATATTAGGCAGAGTACATGGCTTAGTTTTGAAAAAAGCCTCTAAACATTTAGGACTTGAAGGGTTGTCAGGGTTTTAAACACTTTATGTGCTTTTAGAAAACCTTTGTCTCATCTTAAATTAGTAACAAAGGATGTGCCAAGTACCACTTCAGAGTGTAGTGCTGTCCTCTGCTTTGAGTAACAGTCTACATAATGAGACGTGCTATTAAATAAGATAGGACTAGTTGTGGAGTAACAGGATTCAACATTGATTCATGGCAATTCCCTTTGAAGAGGTGAGTGTGCTTGCTGATCTGTTCTGCAACGCGGATTTTGATGTTGGCATGTGTTGATGTGATAAACATTTGAATAGCAGGTTGACATGAAATACAGCCTGGCACTCACACTAAATAATTGAGACTCCTGTTTGTTTGCATGTCTGTGAAGCTGGAATGCAAGTTATGGCTTGGTGAATTTAGGGACTGCAGCTTGCACAAAGGAACCAAGTAACAAAAAATCCCACTCTATAATGGACATTTTCTAATACTAATCTAATACTAATACTAGTCAGTTCAAGATCCTGAATGTTCTCGGGGTCAAACTGACCCCACCCCTGTTAGGAGTGTCCAGGCTCTGAGGCCTGTATTTAGCCCTGCTAAAGGTGATAGCTGTAGTTTGACTTTTTTTTTAGCTTTGTTTGCTGTTAGGCAGATCAACACTTTTGAACATTCATTTCCTGGAATGTATACCAGAGTGATCTATATCTCTGTTGTTGTTGTTGTTGTTGTTGTGCAGGTGTTTCTTTCTTGACAAACTGCAGGAGAAACTTCCCTCTGATCAGGCCAATGACAGTATGGAGGTGGATGGAGAATACAGTGCTGATAGCCAAATGGAGATGGATCAACAGAGTGAAAACATTCACTCAATGATTAAAAGCTGCAAATTTAATATGAAAATGAAGATGATAGAAAGTGCCAGGAAACAGGTGAATATACTGTCTGATAGCTTCCAATTTGCTGAGAAAATACATAGAAAAAGCTGGACTACCTTTTAGGTGGTCTTTGGTACCTTTTTGCCAGGGTAAACTTTGTCTCTTTTTGACCCTGCTGTCAGGACATTTTGAAAGCTCAAGAAAGTCAGTTCCACAATGAAAGAAAACAAAAGGATAAATGTTAATTACAAAGTTGATGATAATTTGTCATTACTGGAAATGTGCCTGAAGTCCTCTTTGATCCACAGATGGTTTTGGACACTCTAAATGGCTGATAAAGTATCTGAAATGTTTCAGTCTTGAATGGAAGGGATGCTTGCAATCAAGCATTATGCTTCTTATTTACAAATAATCTCTTCTGTACAAGAAAACAAACTGAATTCTGATTGAGTTAGCATAATTTACTTCAATCAGCAATGCTGAATTTCTTTTTTTTCCACAGTTTTTATTACTGCTGTTAGTTAACATTAACAAAGAGCTAAAGTGACTTAGAAATTCTTGGTTGAATCTGGCCGTTGAAACAGCCTTTTTGATGATGGGCCTTTGGTGCTTCAGGCTTGAGACAAGATGAATAATTAAGGTCTCCCATCTTCTGAGATGCTGCAGAAATCTGCAGTCATTAATAAGAGTTTATTTTAAGCAATCTGATAAGCAAATGTAACATTATTGCTTTGTTGCCTATACACTCTTGAAGGAGTAAGTGAAAAATAAGATTTGCTTTAATGTTCCTTCTATGAAACTTCTCATTGAAACACAAACCTAAGTGATTTTCTTAATGATATCTTAAATCAAGTTGCGTTTCCCATATGAGTTTGTACTACAGAGCAGTTAAATGCTTCATGCAGCTGGAATTATTTTTTTCAGTTTTTTAAACATCTGTTCTTCTCTTCTGGTATTCAAACTTCTCCTTTAGCACAAATATGGTTCTGAATATGAGACCCAGCAAGCAGTGAACATCTCTTTGCCTTACTGTAACTTTACTTGGGTTACTTAAATCTTCTCATCCCTCATTTGGTTGTGGGCAGGTTTTAGTTCCTCTTCAGATATATGGTCTGAAAATTCTCTTCATCTGAATACAGAACAGCTTTGCAGTGGCCAAGAAGCTCCTGAAGGACTTGCGCAAAGAAGCCAGAACAAGGGAGGACTGGCTGGTCAGGTGGAATTACGCCTACTGCCGCTTCACTCACAGTAGCAGCCGCAACCTGAGCTGTCCTGAACGTGTGCTCTCAGTGTTGAAAACCATCTCCCTGCTTGGTAACAGCCTTTGCTTCGTCTTGTTTATTTTACAAAGTTGCTTTGTTGTCCAGTTACCAACTTTTGTTTTTGAATTCCAACAGAAGATACCAAATCTGACTATCTCAGCAAGAACATAATGGCCTTCCGAAACCAGAATCTTCTTTTGGGTACTACATATCACATCATGGCCAATGCCCTTAGTCAGGATCCAAGATGTCTTGAGCAAATTGAGAAAGAAAAGGCTGGAAAAATATCACTAATATCAGGAGAAAGCCTTGAGAACCCTAAAAAGGTAAACGAGAAAAGAAGATCTTTTAGTAATTTCAGTGTCATTATTACTACAAATTACTGTTTCAGTAGGTAGTGATGGCTGTGGATAGATACAGAGCATGTGAAACCTGTCTGCTGTTAGCAGTGATTTGTCCAGCAACACCAGATAGAGAAAGAAAGGGGGAAAAAAATGGCTGTGGTTGCTGTTTCTTCCAGGTTTTGCTCTCCTTGAGTTTTGCATCGCTCTAACCTTCCTAAATAGGAGAATATTCTTGTGTTTCTCTGTACCTGCATTTTGAATGGAGGGGGAAGACATAGTCACAGCATCTGCATGCACAGTGGCCAGACAAGGCTTGGGATCCTTGAAGAATGCCTTGATTTCAGCTGGGCATTTGTGACCTGCTTCATGCTCCCAGACTATTCTCTTTGATAAAGAGATATTTATAATACTGATACACTTACTTTATCTAAGTAATTTTAATGGAAGAAAGAAGAGGAATTTTTTAAGGCAGAGCCCATGCAGATTGTCTTTGCTGTGGCATTGACTTCTTGTCTGTCAAATGGATTAAGAATTTGAAATACCACTTCTGGTTTATATCTACTAACTTTTAAAGCCACCATGAAGACCCTTACATATAGAATCATAGAATGGTTTGGGTTGAAAAGGACCTTAAAGATCATCTAGTTCCAACCCCCTTGCCATTGGCAGGGACACCTTCCACTAGACCATGTTGCTCAGAGCTCCATCCAGCCTGGCCTTGAGCACATCCAGGGATGAGGCATTCACAACTTCTCTGGGCAACCTGTTCCAGTGGCTCACCACCCTCATAGAGCTTCCTCCTAATACCCAATCTAAACCTACTTTTTTTCAGTTTGAAGCAACTGCTCCTTGTCCTGTCACTACATGCTCTTATAAAAAGTCCCTTTCCATCTTTCTTTCAGGCTCATTTCAGGGACTATGAAACATATTAGTGTTTTTTAGAAAAGTTCTTTATTTGTGTTTTATGGTTGTTAAAAGCAGATCAAGAAGAAATTCCTGCAAAAAAAGGTTTCAGATTTTCAGGTGTGTAGAAACTTAAGGAAAGGCTTGAGCTTTTTTTATTAGTTAATTCTTAAGAGCATTCTTCTTTAGGCAATCTAAAGGATGAGCATAAAAGTTCTCCTGTGTCAGATGAGTAAGAGATACCAGGGATTGCTGTAAGATTAAGAAGCTTTGCCTTACTTTAGCTTAGTATTAAGCAGCACTCTGACCCTCGTAGTTTCCTTCTACCTACCTGACTATTTAATTTTAGTTACAGTATTTAGTGTGGCCAGAAGGGCCAGGGAAGTGATTGTCCTGCTGTGCTTGGCAGTGGTGAGGCTGCACCTCGAATCCTGTGTTCAGTTCTGGGCCCCTCACTACAAGAAAAACACTGAGGGGCTGGACTGAGTCCAGAAAAGGGCAGCAGAGCTGGGGAAGGGTCTGGAGCACGTCCTGTGAAGAACAGCTGAGGCAGCTGGGATTTTTTAGCCTGGAGAAAGGGAGGCTCAGGGAAGACCTTACCACTCTCTACAACCACCTGAGAGGAGATTGTAGTGAGGTCAGGGTTGGTCTCTTCTGCCATGTCCCAAGTGAGAGGGTGAGATGAAATGGCCTTAAATTGTGCCAGTTTGGTTCACATTGCATATTAGAATTTTTTTTTTTTTTCATGAAAAAGTGGTCAGGCATTGGAGTAAGTTGTCCAGGGCGGTGGTGGAGTCACCATCTCTGGAAGTGTTCAGGAGGCATCTGGATATGGCACTTCTGGATATGGTTTAGGGATAATTGTGGTGGTGCTGGGTTGGCAGTTGGGCAGATGATCTCTTTTAACCTTCATGCTTCTGTGATTCTGTAAAGAATCCTGTGAAGTCACCCATTGCATGAACTGTATTAGAAATGTATGATGAATATTACTATATTTATAATAGGGAAAAAGACATCAGTGTAACTGTTATACAGATGTTGTAGATATGTCTTAATAAGAAAAAACCCTGAAAGTTTTATTATATTTTCTGTTAACTGTTTCCAAAAGCTCCAGTAACATTAACTTTTTTGCAGTGACGAAAATTCCACTTAACATGTCCAAAGACTAATTTAAATTTATATATTTCCATTGAAAATTGTGGAAAATAAAGTTCTGTAAATCACTGCTAGAAATAACATCCCAATTCTTTTCTTTTATGGCAGCTGCTCAGAACATCTTAAAAGAGTTAAAGTTTTATCTACTCAAGACCTGCAACAAAGCTTCAGTTTCAGACAGGATTGTTCAATGCTACTTGCTAATGTGTGGGTTTTTTTCCCCTCTTATGGTTGAATTTCAGGTGCTGGCAAGTCTGAACAGGAAGGCTTTTCAATGTTTCAGCTGTGCTGTGAGGAAGTCTGAAGAGGAGGTGCAGTCCCACTCCATGGACCATGTGGACATGGTGGGAGTTGTCGATGCATATATGACTTTGATCAGCTTCTGTGACCAGTATCTGCGCAGGGAAGAGGAAGGCTTGCTTGGTTAGTCAGGATTTCTCCTAAGCTTGTGAGATGTGTTAATCTGTGATCTGTGAGCTTTTGCTATACCAGGAGGTCTCTGTGAGCAGCACAGCTTGAATTTAAATGGAGCAGTTTGACCTCCAGTTCAGCATTATTTGTATGCCTTTTTTCACCTCCACTGTTACTGCAAGCTTTGGTACTAGTGGATCACTTGTAGTCTCACTCTTACTTGTGAGAAATATATCATATCCAGCAGATGCTTCCCTTGTTCCTTCCCAGATCACAGCAGCCTTGTATTTAAAGCAGGCAAGATACCAGCAGTGATGCAGCTTCCTGATAAAGCTAATCCTTACAGTCCCCAAGAACATGTGTTGCAGATGTGTGGAGTTCAAACAGATGGGATGGAGAACAAAGTAAAAATACAAAATACACTCGAAAAAAGAATACCAAATTGTAAAGATGAATGTTTCAGATGATCAAAGACATGGAACAAGTGATGGTGTTTCTGATAATTCTTGTTTAATGTCTCTTGGCAGAAATTAACACTGTGGATCTGCAGCGGTTCCCAGCTATTGTGGTGGAGAGAATGATAAAAGCTTTAAAACTGAATTCCAGAGAAGCCAGGCTGAGATTTCCTAGACTGCTCCAAATAATTGAAAGATATCCAGCAGAGACATTGGGTCTAGTGGCACGAGAGGTTAGTTGCTTCAATTTTTCTGGCAGCAAATGTTGCTGTAAATCAAATTTTATAGGTGGGGGTGGAGATGGAGGTTGGATACATTGAGAGGTTAGACTGGTAAGTTTTGCTTCAGGGAAATCAGATAAATTTTATCCCATCATTGTTCCTTGTCTTTTCTGTAACTTACTGAGTCTAATTCATGGGGACAGAAAATTTTTCTTAGAAATTTAACTTTTTATCATTATTCTGATTCCAAATGTTTGTTTGAGAGCTGCTGGAAAGCAACCGTGGTATGCTTGGTCTTTTTTTTTTCCTCCTTCAGAACAATCTAAATGGGTTGACAAAGGTGTTTAGTATTAGGGTGAGGAATGCATTATTTCTGTAGACTGTTTCCTGTATGCAGGAAGCCAGCAGCTTTTCCAGACTCATTCCATGTCTCCTACCTTTCCCTGTCCTTCTTCACTTCAGAGGTTACTACAGCTTTGTCTTCCTTTGTATTTCCAACTTCCTTCCTTCCTTTTACAACCTGTCTTTCCATTGGTTGCATGGCAAGGCCATGAGCCTTGCCTGCTGCCGTGGGACAGATAAGCTGAGACCTTCTCTGTGACTCATGCCTGTTCCTGCCTTGGCCTGCCTACCTTTTCAAGCCCATGCCATTGTGCTGCTGCTCCCAAGCAGCAGGCCCTTTCAGAGAAGGAACTCAAGTGAGGCAGAAACTTGGGTTAGTTATCCCAAGGAATTGAGAAAATAGCAGAAATGGCTGAGGTGCACAAGGTGTGGCCACAGAGAAACACCAATAGTTCAAACAGAACCTGACACCAGCTGACAAATCTCACCCAGAAAGGGAGTTCACCAGGCATTTATTTTTCCTATCCTCTGTCTTTCTGTGAAATAAATGCTGGCAACCTGATCTTAAATCCTATTAGAAATGCTTAAAGATGAACAAAGGACAAAACTGTGGTAAGAGTTTCGGTTTTCTCCTTCCTGGCATTTTTTACTCAAATCAAGACTTCAACCCAATGGTGTTGGAACTGAATTCCTTCAAATTTTTGAGTTGTTTGTATGTGATGATCAAGAATTATTGTATTGCATCCAGAGACAAAAGCCACAAGTTTGAGTGTAAAGCCTCATATTGGTCAACAGGCTGCAAGTCTTTATAATAGAAAAGCTATTAAGCAGTGGTGGTGGTGGTAGTAGTAGTGATAGTAATAATTAAATCTGTGCTTCAGTGGGGGATGTTTTGCATACCTAGTTGGCATTCTGTTTCCTTTTCATGTTTCTCTGTCAGACTGCACCACAGAGCAGTTTTGGGTTTTTGCTATGTTTGATATTTTCAAAGAGGACCAAAGATGAAAGCAGTGTCTGTGTTTTTGCAGCTTTCTTCGGTTCCCTGTTGGCAGTTCATTGGTTGGATTAGCCAGATGATGGCACTACTTGACAAGGATGAAGCAGTAGCTGTACAACATACTGTTGAAGAGATTGCAAATACCTATCCCCAGGCACTCGTCTACCCTTTCATGATCAGCAGTGAAAGTTACTGCTTCAAAGATACTGCAGCTGGCTGCAAGAACAAGGAGTTTGTAGAAAGGTGAATTTGCAATTGGAGTAGCTCTTTTGTATGTTTTTTATTCAGGAGTAGATGGATTCATTTATTTTTCCTACACAAACCCTTTTCTATAGTCAGCACGAGAATTGTTAGAGGGTAGTCTTGAGTTTTCATTTAAAGGCACAGAGAAATGCAGTACATCAGCTCTTTCAGTGTCAGACATGCTCAGGTTGATGGCATGAAACTTTATGAAGTATTGGGTACATATAGTCCTCAGGCTGTTGAAAGTTAAAAGTTTTCCCCAGATAAAACGAAAAGACTACAGAGAGGCAACCCCTTTTTCCTTGTAATTCTGTGGTATTGAACATTTATCATCTTTCTAATACCAAGAGGAAGCAGCTATGTTTAAATAGAATAGATGCTCATACCAGACTTCAGAGAGGGCAGTGAAATGGATGCATGTTATCTTGGGAATGACAGCTCTTGGCTGTGGGGTTCTCTACTTATTCAGTGTGCAACATGCAGCTTCTCTTGCAAGCCTTCCCTTGTCTCTTTTGGCATGCAATAACACTTGAGTTAATCCCCCAGCAAAAATTAATTTCTATCACACAGTGCTGTAGAACCACTCTTAAAATTTTGTGTGTCTTTTTACCTTTTTCTCAAATTTAATACTTCTGCTGAATAAATTTTTGCTTAAAATAAAAATACAAAGTCATGTTTTTCACAGACAGTATCACCCTTCAGTAACTGTCATGACAGGGTCTATGGTCTTGTCAGTGCCTGTGTCTGTTTCAAGCATGCTTTCCACTCACCCACCAAGTTCCCATTTTCGTAGTGGGACATATAATCAAAAAACTGGTAGTTGTGTGGCATGTTTAGTCAACATATAAACAGTCATGCAGCCCAAGAGGGAATTCCAAAGGAGTCTTGCCTACTTACACCTGAATTATTTTACCAGATACTTGTATATAGCAGACAGTCTAGATCATTGCTTATCTGCAGGCGAGGTGGTGATGGTAGTTCGTGTTGCATTGTGATGCACTTTTCTTTTAAAGGATCAAGAATAAGTTGGATAGAGGAGGAGTAGTTCAAGATTTTGTTCGCTCCCTGGAGCAGCTCTCTAATCCTGTAATGATTTTCAAGGTAAAGTGTAGTTTTCCCCCCTTCCCCTTCATTCCTCTCCCTCTGTTCAGACGAGTAAGTGCTGGGCGGAGCCTGACACAGTTCAGTTGACACCACAGCCACAGGAAGTGGTTCAACCCAGCACCAACTCGTGATGAGGATGATGATGATGTCGGGGTGCTGTCAGCATCTTTCACTGGTGATGGACTCCCTTGTGCCAGCTGGATATTCTGCTCCAGCCCTTTTCAGCTTTCCCCTTCAGGGTCTGTGCCCTGCCCCACGGTCAGTCTTCCTTAATCACTCTGAAACCCTTACAGAATTATCATTTGTGGCCATCTTTATAATTTTGGACTACTTGTGCTCTTATGCCCTTTCCCTGCTGGGCATCCCTGTCTATGTTCTGACTTGTTTGTCCAAAGGATTCTAGTCCTGGTGCCACTCCTGGCCCCACAGAGGCTTTCTTAGCACTAAACACTATGATAATAAACATAATTATCATAATAAAGTAGAAACATTTTATCAAGGCACTGAATGAAAGGAAAATATTTCCGTAGTCTTTTGGTTCTCTTTTTTTTGTCAAAAGACACATGATAGTTGACTGTTAGTAAATACAGTAAACCCGGTGCAATCTGAGTGGCCTACTGAAGAGCAAGGGTCAATAAATCTTTTCTCAGTACTCATCTGTTTTCTTCTCTTTGCAGGATTGGGTTGAGGATGTCAGAAATGAGTTGTCGAAACCTCAGAGAGACAAAAAGAAGCTTAAGGAAATGTATGAAGGAATGTACAAGAATTTGGGAAATTTGGAGGCTCCTGGCCTTGGATTGATGCGGAAAAGGTTTATTCAGGTATATGTGGTTACTGAGTAGTGTTGGCATCATGGCTTTTCTAAAAGGCAATAGAAAGTCAAAAGAGGGAACGAAACCAGATCACAGCTTTTACAGGTGCTGCAGGACTTGATGAGACTTGATCTAGTCAGGAGTACAGGACTGAGATTTCTTTGCTAGAAGCCATGGACTTAACATAGTTCACTTTCCACTTCTAACCGCCCTGCAGGGATAAATGTTCTGTCTTACACAGCTTCTACCTCTCCTGTCCTGCATGTTGCCAGGTTCTTAGGACCTGAGCCTCTAATCGTCTATGGGAATCTGGCCTTGTTTTTTGTTCCCTGCTGCCAAGGATTTATGAGCACCCTAGGGAGTTTTGCTGTATTATACTACTTAAATTTGCAGCTGATACAAAGTTACTCATACAGAAGAGTTACAACTATGAAGAATTAAAGAAAAGACTTTACAAAACTGACTGAATTCCAAAGTGGTGAAAATCACCATAGAAAATGAAATGACACATGTAGCAGGAAAATGTAATTACCCTTGTATCATATAGGAATTCTGTGTATTTTAGCTGACTATTGCAGTTCAAGAATAAAATCTTGATTTGTGACGGTTCTTTGAAAACATCAGCTGTGAAAACTCAAGGGCAGTCAAGAAAGAAAAGTGAATGTTCATCATTATTAAGAATAGAGAACTAAACATGGATTTGTATATTGGCATAGCGGTCTTCTCTGACTCCTGCTTCTTGAACGTTATAATCCTCATCTGCAGTATTCTCAGCACAGATACAGTAAAATTGGATGAGGTTCAAAGTGGCAAGAATAATCAAGAGGTACAGAGTAACTACTGCACAAGCAACTTTAGCATTCCTCCAAGTTTGAAAAGATGCAATGGTGCCAGATACAATAAAGGTCTTAACATCAGTCCCGTGGTTGGACTTGGTGAACTTAAAGGTCTTTTCCAGCGCTAGCAATTCTATGATTCTATCAGAAGTGCCAAACATGAATACTCCGTAGAAGTGGCAAGTTCAGGCAAGTGAGAAGTGTTTCCTCATTCAGTGCACACTTAGGTGCTGAACTCCTGCTTCAGGGTATTAGGTGCTTTCAAGGGCAAGCAGGCAATAGCACGAAGAGGGGGCAATGCTTTGAGAGCTTTTACATACAAATGCACGCTCCCGGCTCCAGGAATCCCTGAGCTGCAAATTGCTGAGGCCAGGAGAGTGATACTCCTGGTAGAAGGAGCTGTCCTGACTGGATGCTTATACTGTATGTGCATAGCCCCGTGGCCAGGGCGGGGTGCATCCAGCTCTCTGCCATTGTGGCCATCCTTATATCACATTAGCATTAGATAAACTAACCTGGGTGTCTGTAGCGAGATTCCTTACCCATGACTGGAAAGGTGGAGGATGAGAGTATGGTGGAGTCGGGAGGAGGTGAGGTGATAATGAAACAGAAAGGGTAATTGGGAGTTTAGGGGCACACTAGCCCTCTGAATGTGTTGCTGTGAGATAAGATGGGTCTTTGATGATAATGGCTTTAAACTCAAAAGTGGGGGATAAGAATGTGCAGGATGTGCCAGTGTCAGGGGTGGGGGTAGGGGGAGGGGAGCAGCTATACAGGGTACATGCACATCAAGGGACATAGCAGGCATAAGCACAAAGGCTGTTAGGATTATTTGTGTGCCCACACACACAAGAAAAATCCATGGCTCTTTAAAACGCTAAAATGTGCAGTATTAAAGGATACAGAGAGAAGAGCAAGGGAGATGCTGGAGAGAGATACCAGCCAGGGTTGATCCCCTCTGTTAAAGGGAAGAGGGAGAGCAGAGAGTAACTGCAGAAGAGAGTCAAGGTGATGGTGCACAGACTCTGAATTCTTTGCTTTCACGATGCATTATTATGAAGAAACAAAGTGTGCTGTGAGAATAACTGTATCATTTCTAGTGTCCCTGCTGAGGAAAAACCAAGTTGTTGCTTTTGACTGACACATAAAATTGCTCTACTATGTGGAGTACTTCAGGCTCATAATCTGGAAACAGATTTAGTGACAAAAATGTTGTTGACTGTAGCAGTCTCTTCAAAAGGTTAAATTTTTTTTGTATTTTCACTTACTACTGAAATAGCTGTGTCTTCATAGCTTGGTAGAAAAATGATCAGGCATTAAAAAAAAAATCTTTCCAAGCCATTAATACCCGGTCCAAGAAAGAACATTTGGTTTTTCTAGAACCTTGAATTATAAACACAGGAAGTCAGCTCAGTTAACTATTTGTAGATAATGCTTATTTTGTTCATTAAATGGATCCATGTCCAAAACTTTTCTCTTTTCCTTTATTGGGATATTTAAAATACATTGAAATATAGGTTAATATATTTTACATGCAAAATTATTGCTAGGCAGTAATAAATCCACGAATAATAAATCCAGTAGTAAATAAAATATGTTAAACATTTCATAGAGTCACAGAATGATCTGGGTTGGAAAGGACCTTAAAGATCATCTGTTCCAACACCCCTGCCATGGGCACGGACACCTCCCACTGGACCAGGTTGCTGAGAGCCCCATCCAACGTGGCCTTGAAGACTCCTAGGGATGGGACAGCTTTCTCTAGGCAACCTGTTCTGGTTTATATTAAGAATTTCTTCCTAATATCTAAACAAGCCATGTGTATAGATAGGGAGGTACCGTTTTGGTGCTCTTGGGTAGTTTCTAGCACTGTGTAAACAGTATTCCTTTCTATAAATGACTGTTAGGCTTTTGGGAAGGATCTGGATCATCATTTTGGCAGAGGTGGTTCAGAACTATTGGATATGAAGACTAGTGACTTCAATGTGATTGCAACTTCTCTCCACTCAAAAATGAGCAAAACCCATAAAGAACCAGGGAACCTCAAAGAATGTTCACCATGGATGAGTGAATTCAAAGCTGAGTTTTTGAGGAATGAACTGGAGGTTCCTGGTAAGTTCTCCTTCACTGTCAATAGTGAATTGTCCCTTACAAGAAAGTTGCTCTTGAGCTTTATTTCTTATGTTGGCTATATGACCCTTCTTTCTGGCCTTAAACCTTATCTGGCCTTACTTGAAATACTTCTGTTACTTCTGTTAAATCCATTCTTAAGCTGTAGTCTTGTTTCTTAAAATTGTATCTAAGCTTGTATCTCTTACCTAAGAATTTAGTATTTTTCTAAAGGCCTGACTCCAGGAAATCTGATATATAAATCTAATACATGTTTAAATCTAGTTCAAAAAAGGTTGCATCTTCTGAAACCATCAAGTGCTCAATTCTAACAGCTAAACAAGGAAAGGGTATCAGTAATTCACAAATAAATTCATACTATGTGTGTGTTGGATCTTTTTTACACATTTAAAAGTATTTTCTTCATACTTGTCATTCTCCCAATCTGGATAAACAAATACAAAACATTTGGATACATGTTCTGGTGTTAAACACACTTCAAAATAATGTCAGGCTATGTACTAATATTTTTTTTCCCACTACCACTTCAGGTCAGTACGACGGAAAAGGGAAACCACTGCCAGAGTACCATGCAAAAATCTCTGGATTTGATGAACGGGTATGTTTTTAGGATTGAGTTGAAATCCTGTGTGGTATAAATCTGTGTCCATACACCATTTAAAGAATTTGATAGTAGCAGGGCCATTGCTTGTTTACACATCTTGCAGCATACAAAGGAAGGGCTTCAAGTGGGCATTTGTTTTTCTCTTATAATTGAGTAACTTGATTGTGTCATCTAGGAATGACATGTATGCTTAATTCCAGTGATGATTCTGTAAAACTAAGTCTTCTGTCACAAATGTTTTTCTTTTTCCTGTCTTTTTCCAAGATAAGTGTGATGGAATCCTTAAGGAAGCCAAAACGTATAACAATCCGAGGCAGCGATGAGCAGGAGTATCCTTTTCTTGTCAAAGGTGGTGAAGACCTGCGACAAGACCAACGCATTGAGCAGCTGTTTGATGTAATGAACATTATCCTTTCACAAGATGCTATGTGTAGCCAAAGGAATATGCAGTTAAAAACTTACCAGGTCATCCCCATGACAACAAGGTAGGCATTTATCTTGAAAGGACAGAAATCTTATGTTAACATCTATTACTTTTGAGATGTTGGAAAGTGAAAATTTTGTGTGCCAGATTCAGATTGAGAGTGTTTTGTGCCTTAATTTATTTTTTTCCTTTTCCTTTTAAACAACATTGAAATTGCTTTGTCTGGAAACTGTTTTTCAGAGTGTATTTGAATTGGTAGCTTTTAACTTTCTTTTAACAGGCACTAGAATGTGTTGCTTCCCATTTGTGATGCTCCTCTTAAGTTCAGCTCTGAGCTACTTGTTATCTCTGACTTCCTTTGTTCCAGACTGGGACTCATCAAATGGCTGGAAAATACTTGTACCTTAAAAGAATTCCTTAAAAATAGCATGTCTGAAGAGGAAGATAGCAGCTATTACAGGTAATGCTTGGTTTAGCTGTCTGCTTTAATAGAGACCACTGCTAACGGGCTTTTGGATAATTGTGGCAGGATTTTCTTTTTCCTTTTTTTTTTTCTTTAATTAAAGAATAAAAGAAAAGCACTTATAAGCAAGGAGGCAGTTTGTACTTCCTGACCCAAATTAGTAATTGGCAACCGTTTGTTTAATGAGTGCCATTGTAGCTGGAATATCCTCCACCCAGCTTGTTTAAACAAGAGGCTTATAATTATAATCATGTGTGACGTCATTATCATCACCATTTCCTTATCAGCAGATTGATTTTACAAGCAGAGGATTTTGATCTCTTGATTTGATCAGGCAGGAAATGGACTTAGGTCAATGAGGGGCAGGGGAAGGGAGTAGAGACAGAGCTATTCAGAACCTGGGTTCAGCAGTGAGTCAGTGATGGGGGATGGAAATTGGCAGCAAATGCACAGAACACAACTCTAACAGAGCACTCTCTCTGACTTGATACAAATGCTGGGATTGAATAAATTATATTGCTTTCTCGTGATTGTAATTGGAGGTTGAGTATTTGTAAAATTGATTTAATTCTGGCATTTCAGCCTAGTTCTGTCCTGGAATTTAGAAATGTGGTTTAATTTACATATGTGGTTCTTAGTTACATAATCTCTGTTTGGGTTTGTCTGAGTGTTGTTGTCACCATTTATTTTTACTAGTTAACATTTATGGGGCAGGTTGGAGGAAACTCCAGCCTGGAGGTTGGACTCCAAAGAGTATTTCTATGGTTATTTGATTTGTGAGCAGTATAGGAACTGCCAGAGTTCCTGCATTACTGCTGTCTGATTCACTGTTGTGAACAGCAGTGGTATTATGTTGATCACAATTCACTGAGTGAAAGTGAAGGAAGACTCACATGGAATCATCTCATGAAGGGAGGCAATTTATAGTATGCTCAGTGTAGGAGATCAGTGTCTTTCTAAAAGTGGGTCATAATTTATTAAAAAAAAACCCCTTTGCTTTATTGTGGACATAGACTTTAATATTTTCCCGTATGTTATTTAATCAAGACAGTTAAGACATTTTATATTGAGCTATGGTTAAGTGACAGCACTCACAGAAGAAAATTTTGGTTAGGGTGGGAGAAACAAGTTTCTGAATTTTTGAAATCCTTTTCTTTATCCCAAAGTGATGGGCTACTGTTTATAACTGATAAATGCCTCTTAAATGAAAATGGCACTCTCTATCTCAAAACATGCTTTGGAAGGAAGAGAGAAGGTGGCTGCTCAGCTAAGTTGCTGCCTCTCTGAAATAGAAGTTTAAGGACTGATGTATTTAATTAAGATGGGAGAAAAAGTTCAAATTATTTCATAAGCAGTGCAACTAATGAATACTGGCTTCTTATGGATTAATACCTCAAGTTCAAGCACCCATTCCTTCTCTCTTGTGCACAATGAGGAGGTACCAAACTGTCTTCCTGCATTCCCTGCCCATTTGGAAGGACAAAGGGCAGCATGTACTGTGGTGGACAACATAATGCTTCTCAAAGGCTACAAGACTGTCAAAAATACCTTTCCCTCCCCACAAAAATTATTTTGGACCTTTCTTTTGGAGGTACTCACAGTACCTATTGACAAATTACCATCTTTGAGATGTGTAATCATCTGTCAGATATGACTGAAGTGTGTTCAAAGCTGGGGTGAAGGAGATGAATGGATCAGCCTATACTCTGCATAAACTTCACTTCCATAGCAAGGCTAAAATTAATGTAGGCTGTAGCTTCCTGACTTTTCCTTTGCATAAAAATCTCATGGGTGCAAGCACCACACAGCCTGTGGATAATGAAACAGAGAATGGTCAGATCATACAGGGAAATCATCTGTGCTTTTCTTCTTTTTATATCCCTAGCCCAAGAGGACCCCGTGCTACCTATTCTGAGTGGCTGTCCAGGATGGGTGGGAAGGCACAGGGCATCTCTCGGTACTATGCTATGTACAGGTAGGTTTCAAAAGAGAACTGCATGTGAAATACACACGCAGAGATGTAGAAATTCCAGGAAAAAAGTATGATCTGCATTATAATACGATGACTAGATCTGATTTTTGCTCATTTTACTGCTTTGTCTTCCTGGAGATGCTCTGCAAAATTCCTCTTGCCAAAAATCCTACCAGACTACAGGAATGCTTCCAGAAGCTTGCTCACTTCCTTTAGAAAGTGTCTAGAAGCAGATGCTGCTCTTCAACTTTATTTTCTAGGCATCTTGTTCCTGATTATGCAGTTCAGTAGGCTGCCTCAGAGCCCAAGCATCTGCTGGAGTTGGACAGAGAAGATCACCATGATTCACTGAGAATTTAAGAATATTTGATGGTTTAGGTCCCAGCTTGAGCATCCTCTCAGAGGATTTTCCACACCTATCTAGATCTAGCACTGTGGGTGCTAGAAGTGTGAAGTGTCCAGAGCATTTCTTATAAGCTCATAATCTGCTTAAGCAAGTGTCTTGCTTTTTAAAGGAGAGCTTTGACTCGTTTAACTGAATTAATAGTCGTATTCAGATTCAGAATGTGCTTTTGAGGTAATTCCAGATCACTCCCACTCATCTTCAGTCTGCTGAATCAAAGGGCTGTCCTCTGTTTCTCAACTCTGCTCCTTTCAGGAGGGACGTAGGGGAAGTAGACTGGAAGGAAAGCACCCGGCACATTTCAGTCCTCACGAGCATTCAGAACTGGATATGGGCTAGGACAAAGCCTCCTTCCCCAAATCTGCATGGCATGAGTGCCCTCAGCACCAGTTCTTTAGTTCTGTTGCATCCCCTCTGCTGCATTACTTTCTAGTGTCAGTATAGCCTCAGCCTGCTGCTGAGAGATGTAACTGGGGTCTTAATTCCTCTGCTTGGAAGAAACTGTCCAGCCAGAAAGAACATGATTGTATTGCTTTATTAAAACTTAACCCATCGACTTAATTTGGAGGAAAATGTGCAAAGCCACATACTCTTTTGTATTTAGAAAAGTCAGTCTTGGAAATAAATGTTGGGAGAAAGAGGGAGGATGGGGCACTTCTAATATCAGATGAAATTTAGGGGATGAACCCTTTGTGGCTTGCTGTACTGTTTACTGGAGTAAGCACTGCATGCTGCTGCAGTCATGAGTGTATCTTGACTTTCCACATCCAGTCGGCTTTATTTCAACAGCCACCTTTATTTTCTTTCTACTTTGCAGAAATGCCAGCCGTACAGAAGCAGTCACATCCTTCAAAAGCAGGGAGAGCAGCGTTCCAGAAGACCTGCTGCGGTAAGTGCTGCTGATGGCTGCATATTGTGAAACAAATGTTGGTGTTTCTCTGCATTCAACAATCGAGTTCTGTTTTGTTAAGGCGAGCCTTTGTGAAAATGAGCACATCTCCCGAGGCCTTCCTGGCCCTGCGCTCCCATTTTGCCAGCTCACATGCACTGATGTGCATCAGCCACTGGATACTTGGGATTGGAGACCGGCATCTGTCCAACTTCATGATTAACAAGGAGACAGGTGGCATGGTGGGAATAGACTTTGGATACGCTTTTGGTGCAGCCACGCAGGTATTTGTTTCCAACTAATTTGTTACAGCTTTTGCATTTGTTAGGTGTGATTACGCGTGTGCTCTCAGTACTAAATTTGATGCTCTTCAGTTGCCATTGTTCTGGTGCAAAATAATCTTTACAAGTTGTTTCTAGCCAATTGAATAAAATATCTGAGTCCAGACATTCTCAGACAAGCAGTGAGCTACAGAACTCCACAGAGTCAATATGGTGTTTTACATAGTTCAACCGTGGTTTCAACCACTATCACTGAATACTCCTGACTAGAGCTTTGATGTCACAACTTGGTTCAGTTCTACTTTTGCACGTTATTGTCAGTGAAGTGACAAAGAGGGTTTCAAGGCTTAAGAAGAATAAAATAATCCCATCTAATCCTTCAGTTCCAAGACTTCTTACTTCTTGTTTTCTTTTGACTGTCCTTCCCCTTGGCTAGTTTTTGAGTGTGCCAGAGTTGATGCCCTTTCGACTGACACGCCAGTTTGTTAATCTGATGATGCCAGTAAAAGAATGGGGACTCATTTACAGCGTGATGGTGCATGCTCTGAGGGCTTATCGTTCAGATCCAGACCTCCTCATCAGCACCATGGATGTGTTTGTAAAAGAGCCTTCTTTGGACTGGAAGGTGGGGTTTTGTCGTCTTTGATTTTTCTTCATGTGAAAACTCTTATAGTGTAATAAGAATAAAACTGATGATAAAGGAAGTATTTCTTGAGGCTCACTCTCAGTCCTCCTTTTATCTTTCTTTGTTTTATTAAGTTCTCAGAGAAACTGAACTTAAAAGTATTTAAAATGACAGAATTCTATATTGATGCACAAAAAATAGTAGCATATGTCTGTGCTATCAGTGTCCTGTTCTTTATCTTTCATGATAATCCTAAAGACGTGGATAACTGTTGATCACGTTATGCCACTTATGGCACCAGCATAAATATTTTCAACTTTTTGCATTCAATCTCCTAAATTTGCATAACAGCACTGTATATATCAAACTAATAGTTACAGAGAAAAAAATCTGAAACTAGTTGCACTCCAGTAACTTCAGTGGTAAGTTAAAGTCATAGACAAGTTAGATATTATCTCACTTTGTCCTCCACTGCATCTGCAGTTAAGATACTGGCTTGACTTGCTATGACCTACGGCTTAAAAGCCTTTTTCAAGTGTGTGATTTATGATAAATAGGACAAATATGTTTTCTCCTTAGAACTTTGAACAAAGACAGCTGAAAAAAGGAGGCACGTGGATTAAGGAAATAAACACATCTGAAGTAAACTGGTACCCTTTGCAAAAGGTCAGCTATGTCAGAAGAAAGCTTACAGGTGCCAATCCAGCAATAATCACTTGGTAAGATGCTCTCCTTTTGCTTTAAACTGCTCCACTAAGAGCTTTGGAAGGCTCCTGTGTCAGATTTTGCTCCCTTTGGATAGAATGGTGGCTAGGAAAGGAGAAGAGACAGACAGGGCAAAATTTCAGCAAACCTTCTGTCAGAATCATTTTGGTCCGTATACAAGCTCTGTGAATCACCCTGCCAGCCAAAACACCAGATATCTCCCTGTGTGTTTTCCTGCTCCAGCTCAGGCCTTCTGAGCAGTTTTACTGCTCCTGGCAGCACATGCCTCCCCTCCCTGTCAGGCTGCTTAATCTCATACTCCTCAGTCCTACTGTTCTTTATGTTTGTCTCCACTGCTTTTAGGGTAGGGATAATATTTAAATTAATATATGCTTCTGATGGAGGATTGCTTGAAATGTACCAGCTGTAGAGGAGGCATGGAGGAAAGCTACTTAAGAGAAACATCAAATTCAAATCTGGTGGCTTTCTCAGGTTATTTATGTCAGTCTAGTCAAGTCTGGCTCAAGCCAGAGTGTCTTTTAAGTTCAGTTAAAAGTACAATTAATCCCTTCCATCCTCTCTTAAAAAGTCATTTTGGATTAATCGGGAAAGACAGAAAAGCAAAGAAAGCAAGCCTGTTTTAAAACCATACAAATATTGAAAAGTGCAGGACTTGGGAGGAGTCCCTTTTGTGGTCAAGGCTGAACTGGAAAAGACAGCAAAATACTTGTTATAGGCACAAATCAGGAGAGCAGGTAAAGAGATCAACAGCTTGGATGTGAACTGCTGCATCCTTCTTTCAGCTAGAGACCTTTGACAAGTCTGGCATATTCATGGTACCCACTAGTAAGGGACCCCTGAAACCACCAGTCTTCACTGGCCAAGCCTTCTACAGCTCTTGAGCAGCCTCCACATCTTGATCTCAATTCAAGCTTTATTTTTCAAGTGCTTAAAAATCCATCTCAGATTTTTTGCTTGTTTCTTTTAGTAAGAGCTTATTTTTGTGTTCTCAATTTCAGTGATGAGCTGCGCCTGGGCCATGAGAAGTCGCCTGCTTATAATGATTTTGCAGCTGTGGCTCGTGGTAGCTCTGATCATGACATCAGAGCCAAAGAGCCAGAGGATGGACTTTCAGAGGAGATCCAAGTGAGATGCCTCATCAATCAAGCGACAGACCCCAATATTCTTGGCAGAGTCTGGGAAGGATGGGAGCCCTGGATGTGAGGAACTGCCATCTACAACCCTGTCTGCCAGGGGACCTGTACTGTACCCTAGAACACAAGCTGCAACCAGATCAGAAATTCAAGGTCAAAAAGGAAAGAAACTCTTAAATATTTTTATCACCAGTTAACTTGACTAACAGAGAAAATAAACTTTTTGTATTAAAGCTGTATACAAACCCTGATGTTTCTTTTTTTAAAATTATTTTTCTTGTGTGTGGTTCTGTAACAAAGCAGCTTTATTGTCTTTGTGTTAAAATCAATGTAGAAACAACTGGAGAGGCTATAGAGCTTAAGGATTTATTTGAAAAGCACTGAGATCCCTCAGTGGAAAGCACAAATTCATACCCCGCAAACTTGTGGGCATCAGGGTAGTGATGTAGTAGTGAGTCTGCTTTTCTTTTGCAGAGACCTTGATGACAATCAACTGAAACCATTCTGCAGCCACATATTATTTGTAGTTAAAACTTGAAGATTTTCATATCAGTAGTATCAGTGGACCACATGGTGAAATTAAACAGAAAACAGCTCTTAGCTCCAGATAACACCTAAAGTATCTGAACAGCTTTTTCATTACTGGATAACAAGATAGTAATGAAGAAACTGTTTTTAGCAATTAGAGGTTATACCCTGTTATCTTTGTCCTTTGGAAGTCTGCACTGCTCACACTGTTATTTCCAAACTATTGTTTGGCCCAAGCCAGAATTAGTCACTGCCGACAGAGCTGAGCACAGTAAGCTTCTTGCCCTAACTGCAGCACAGCACAGGAACGTGTACTGCACTTTGGAATTTGCTTATGCCAAACTGTGGAGGTTGTGCCAGATGTGACTCTTCATCTCCAGCAGCCAAAAAGTTTTCAGGTGTGCTCGGTTTGGCTGGGATTTAGTTCATTTTCTTCAGAGTAGCTGGAGTGGGGCTGTGGTTTGGATTTGTGCTGGAAACTGGTGCTAACACAGGGATGTTTCATTATTGCTGAGCAGGGCTTGCACAGAGACAAGGCCTCTGGTGCCTCTCACAGTGTGAGGAGTCCAGGGTGCACAGCCAGGATAGCTGACTCCAACTGACCCAAGGGCTGTCACATACCATAGGGTGTCATGCTCAGCATGTAGAGCTGGGGGAAGAAGGAGAAAGAGGGGGGAGATGTTCAGAGTGATGGTGTTTGTCTTCCCAAACTCACTGTCATCCCAGCTTTCCTGGGGAGGGCTGACAACCAGCCTGCCCATGGGAAGTGGTGAATGAATTCCTTGTTTGGCTTTGCCTGTGTGCACAGCTTTTGCTTTAACCTGTTGCCTGTTTTGATCTCAGCCCCCGAGTCTTCTCACTTTCCAGTTCTCTCTGTGGGGCTGAGCTCCCAGCTGATGTTAAACTGCAGCATGGGCAGTGAGGGAGAAAGAGAATTCTCTCAAACACTACTGTTGCTCATTACCCAGATTTACTGTAAGGTATAGATCTCATTGAAGCTTTTAATAATTATCATAAAGGGTGTAATAAAAATGAGTCTTTGCCCTTTCACTGCCTACAAGATTTCTCTCCTGCCTCTGTGGCAGTGGGGCAGGTCTGGTCTCACTGAGGGCCACGTCTGCTGCTGGCACGGGTCTTGAATCTGTTAGCTGGAGAGTAGAGAAATCTGCCTTCTGGATACAACTCCATGAAACACACAATGAGAAAGATTGCTGAGGCCTAAAGAATGGGGAGGGAGACTTTCTTTTTCAAATACTTTCCAGAAACCATTACTATCTGTTAACTTTCTTCTTAGTAAACATACTCAATGGTGTGTGTCAATAGTTCTAAATCAAGAAATTCCAAACATTTTCATTGCTTTATTAATTAAAAATATTGTTCAGATGTATTTTTTGTAGAGAAAACATGGAAAACTAAAAATAAACTTTTGGCTGTATACCTAATTTTAAAAGGTAATTTAAGGCACTTTAATCACAAAAAGCTTCCACATTTACCCCTTTATAGAGATGATAATTAGTGGAAAGTAAGGTCCACTTATAAAAGAGGTTTTTTATAAAAGGTTTTTTTATAAAAAGAGTTTGATACAGTCTGTTTTTATATACACTTCAGGAAGATGTCGTGGTGTTTTGTTCTTTTGATCTCTGCTAACAATTAGGACTGCAATCTTATGACTAAAACTTGGTCAGGTGAGGTACGCTGGCTTCCATGCTGTCACTCTACAAATATAAGAAAGTTTAAAGCACAATAAAAAAGGCAACATGAAAAGGCAGGGGACATTTAGAAATTAAGTGGCTGGGTGTACGAGGTGTTTAATGGCACTTCTGGCACATACCTCAGATAGTTATTGGGTACTTTGACCTGCACTGCAGAGGACAAAGTTTAGGTTTATACTTTAACGAGGCTCTTCTCGTAGGACTTTTGATATCCTCAGCAACAGCAGATGTTTGTGCGCCTCCCTCCCTGGCCTTTGGGAAGGGGAGATAGAGAGCAGCCTGGCCCTGCCCGGGGGAGGGGGCTGGCACTCTCCGCTCGGGGCTCTCTGCTCCCTGAGGTCCGTGGCGGTGAAAGCCTGTGAGACAGGCAAAAGTGACACGGGCTGAGAACGTGTTCATGACAATTTAAATAGTTAAAAGCTCCGTTTTGGCCCTAGAATAAGTGCAGTAGTGGGAAGCCTCAGCTACGTCAGCCCTTATTAGTCATGTGTTTGTGGAGCTCATGTGTCAGCGGAGGCGCAAAGCACGAGGCTGCTGGGCCTTCAACACGGAGACACATCTTGTGCAGAGCAAGTCAGTTTTCCCTAATTTTCTTTAGGGAGCTTTCACCATGAGTCTGAATGGTCTTGGAAATAACCTCCAACACATGTAAATGGCAGCTGCTGTCCCCAGGCCTGGCTGCTCCCAGCCAGGTCAATGGAGAGGCTGGAGCCAGCCTGTGAAGCAGCAAGGAAGGCACTGACACAATGCAAACCCCACGTGGCTGGGCTCGGTGCTTTATGGGGCGGGTTTATTTGGCTCCCAGAAAAGAGTTAAGATGATGTGAAGATCAGAGTCAGAGACTGAATCAGGTCTCATGATGAAAAACAAAACTTGGGAACTATTCACAAGTACAGCAGAGTATTTCCTTCTCAGATTAAATAACCAGATGGATGGGCACTATATCTGGAAATCCATTAGCTGTATCTAAAAAGTTATGTAAAACGTTAGCATATATTCTCACTAGGTTTTTCTTAGAGTATAGAATGATGTCTGTGTAAGCTAATCCTTACCATCCCTGCCAATCTTATAATTTCCCCCTCTAGCTAAGAATAACAGTCTTCTGCTGAATCCAGAAGAAAACTCTGGAACTGCTACCTGCTGTCTCCTTTCCCAGCTGATAGAGAGGTTCCTGCATGCTGCTTCTTGTGCTCAGGATTTTCCCCCTTAGTCCCCACCACTGCCCCCCAGTTTAAATGTTATTTTGAGGTCTCTGTGGCTGAGAGGTGATACAGCACCAGCACACATTTGGGCACAAGAAGGAGCCTATGAGCTTTCCACAAAAACAATGAATTGGGCTTGTATTTGGACATGGAATAAGGAATTTCCTACAGCTCTTCTGATCTCACATTTACAGGTTTGGCCAGCTGCTTCCAAAAGTAAGCATCTACATATAGACACACTTCTCCCTAAAATTCTTTTTTTTCAAAATCAAGGATAAGGATATATTACCTCTGCTTTAAAACATTTTTCCCCAAAGCTGAGGGTCTACCAAGTCACTTATTAATACTGTGCCTCATTTGGAAATTACATGGGCTTTAAAAAATCCGTTTTTAAGTTAAGCTGCCTGTAAGAAATGGCACCCACGCAGAAAGCTCACACCCTGGCAGACACCCACAGCACCAAATGGCATCACTGGTCTTGTAGCAAAACTACCAAAGAAGAGCCACACCTTATGTCAAATGAAGATGTGTCCAGAATAGGGCGTTTAGAGGGGTATTTTCTTGTTGCAGAAAGGTTGGAAGGTTGGGAACTTTTTTGAGCCACACCACAGAAATGATTGGAGTGCTGAAGCACCCCTCCAGTGAAGGCAGGCTGAGAGGTTGTTCAGCCTGGAAAAAGGAAGTTCTGGGGAGAGCTTATTGTAGCCTTTCAGTACCTAAAGGGAGCTTGTAGGAAAGATGGAAGGGACTTTTTATCAAGGTCTGTAGTGACAGGACAAGGAGGAATGGTTTTAAACTGAAAGTCGTTTGGTTTATATTAGATATTAGGAGGAAATTTTTCACTGTAAAAGTTATGAGACACAGGAACAGAAAAGTCATGGATGCTCCATCCCTGGAATTGTTCAAGGCCAGGTTGGATGGGGCTCTGAGCAACCCGACCTAGTAGAAGTTGTCCCAGCCCATGGCAGGATGGTTGGAACTAGATGATCTTTAAGGTCCCTTCCAACCCAAAACCATTCTGATAACATGAAGGAGTGGCCATAAGGGACTGCAAAAGTTTTGGTTACAGTTTCCACATGTGAGGTTCTTCACCTTTTTGATGGGATAGAAGAGGGTAACATTGACTAGTTGTCCATTACACTCACAGTAAATTATACCACACATGATTTCATTTGATTACACAGAAGATGTAGCTGTCCATTTGATCACGTGAATGGAAATTCATGCAAAACCTGTATCAAGAAAAAGTTCTTGAGTATCCACCAAAGAGTGCTGCAGTAGCACTTGGCCTTTTGGGAGCCTGGGAACTTGGATGATCTTACTCAGCAGCTCAGCAGCCACAGGTGCAGGTGGACAAACCCATCCTGGGCTGACACTGCCTGGGCTTAAATGCCTGCAGCAAGACAAAACACAGAGCTTCAACTAAATCAGCTAAAAGGAAAATTCTTTTCAATTACTGTCAAGTTGTTCAGCTGCTAAGAGTGGGGGGGCCACAGGCAGGATCAGTGCAATGATGTACAAGTAGAGTATAAGTGACAAGCAAAATTCTGTGGCAGTGCTTTAGGACAAAGGAGAGGCACGAGCCCTGGCAGAGGTGCCAGGAGCAGGCAGCGAGGGGGGCTGTCCAGCAGTCACTGTGCTGGCTGACAAGAGCCAGCACCAACCTCAGGCAGGTACTGTCCCTCCCTAGGAGTGTGCAGGCAGGTTTTTTGACTCTCCTCAGACAACTTGTGCCTCCTTATTTACATGTCCCATTCCCTTGTCAGCCCCTTGTGCCATTGCTGCCTTCCAGCTGACGAATGAAAGGATACAGCAGCACTCCTGCTGCTTCTTGCAGGGAGGAGAAACCCAGCAAACCAATCCTCCATATTTTTCTCCCCCTGTCAGCTTCTTCTTTACCCATGAATCCCCCAGGACCTGATGTCCTGCTGGTGCTGTCTCAAGCCCATAATATGAAGAGCTCCTTAGGTTCCCCAGGACCAGCACAGCCTTGCCACACTCCTAGTCCCATTGTCTCAAAAAGTCCTGCATGCCTGTCTGGGTTGCTGGAGGTGAGCCTGTTTCCTTACCTTCCCTGAGTGGCCTGTCCTCTATTTATGAGGAAAAACTAGTCAGAAATACATTGTGATTTAACTGCCATCCCTGAAGGGCTCAGAGTCCTGGTGTTTCTCTGAGATTCACAGCCAGCAGTTCAGAGTAAGTTTAAGTTTTGTCTTTTTTCTGCTTCTTAAAGAAAGTTTTCTTGTCCTTTCTTGCCAGGTTTACTTTCCTTGATTTGGAGCATGAACCTCAAGAGAGTTTTAAAGAATTTGTTCTGAAATTTATATGATCACCTGCTTCTTACTGTTGTTTAAAATTACTGGATCCCAGAGACAAGCCATGACTCCATGGGTCAGGTACTCAGCAGGACAGATGAGGGAAATCAAGGGCTTGTCTGTACTTCACTGCTCACGAAATTACATTTGCAGATGGGAACAGATTCAGCTGCTGAGATGCCAGACAAATCCACCCAGGAAACAGCAGAGCATGGATGTCATCCTGCCTTCAGTGCACTGGTTTGGTAAGTGCCGGGTATCACTTGCTCACATGCTCCTGGATGCTTTGCTGCAGATGTTGCAGCACCCCAGGGCTTCACACCCTGCATGGCACGTGGGAGAACCCCCTCAAACATTTGCCTGAAATCACACATCTCAGGCGCAGCAGCAAACACAACCAACTCACCCTCCAGGGGGTGGCTCCTGCTGCTTGGGTTTGTGGGACAGGCATTGACAGGTCCAACCTCCAGCCCTGAACACACCTCCGGGCCCTGAAGACCCTGTAGGCAACGCTGCACCCTCCCCGGTGGGGCTTAGATGTGACACGGATGGCTCATACTGAGGTTTACACAGCCCTTCTGTGCCTCTTACCGAGGGATTTTGAGAATGTAATTGCCAGGAGGCAAGCTGCCCAGCGGGGGTCGGGTAACCTAGCCGGGAATTGGGTGTCTCTTTTGGAGTAACACATGATGGGCATTAAATGGGCATGCTCAGGCTGGCGCAGGGGCATGCCAACGCTGGCTGACCTTTGGGGTAAGGACTTCTGTGAGCTGGAAGTGTAACACAGTTCTGCATGCAAACAGTTAAGATGAGTGCTTTCCAAGACAAATCATAATTTTATGACTACAGTGGGTGAGATCTAACCCCTTCCAGCAGAGCAAGGGGAGAGACAGCAGATATCAGATTGCATCTCGTTTCTGAACTACCTTCCCATGCCTCATGCAGGCACTCCTCTACACTTCATACAGAGGAAAAGGGTCCAGGAGGAGGAAAAGGGTCCAGGAGCACCATGTTCCCTGCTGGATAGCCAGGCCAGGGGCAGGTAGTGCAGAGCTGTGCATCATGAATAGACCCCAGAGAGGGTCTGGGGCATATAGAAGGCAAAAAATAACATGTAAAAATGGTTTGGGGCATTTTATTTCTTTGACAATGCGGAAAAAACAAAAGCAACCATTTCTTGTGTCACTGTCATGTTCAGTGGTTAATGCTGGTGTAGACAGAGATTTTGTGATCAGTCCCCTGACGAGAAAGGAAATCAAGTTTATTCAAACACAATACATCTGGCAGCACTAGAGTTAAAAGCAAAGCCTCTCCAAACGAAACCTTACCTGCCAGGCACTGCACAATTTACCCTGATCCACAAGCCTTCCCACGAGGAGTTTACATCCAAAGGGAGAGCATGTACCAGTCTTGTTCCCAGCTACTTATGCTAAAATACACACCCCTGTGATAAACAGCTGCGGTCCTGCAACAGCTGCGGCGGCGGCAGATGGAGCCCTGCCCGGAGAGGGGCAGCAGGCCCGGCATGACCGGCACGTACCCACGGTCCCCAGAAAGCCACCTCCGGGCGAGTGGCACCGCAGGGCACAGCTCCATGCCAGCAGCGTCAGCTGGGCGCTGGGCTGGAAAGTCAGCGCCTGGGATGGTCCTGTCTTAAATATAGAAGGGTCTTCTGGGAGATAAATAAATAAGTAAATTTTTTTAAAAGTAAATTTAAGGGCGTTTTGTTGTGTGTTTCTTTGGTAATTCTGTCAGTGGAGCACCTGGAAGTGAAGCCAGGGTTTTAGAAATCCTTACGTAACTAGAAAACTCATCTTTTAGCTGCAAGTATTTTCAGTTTCCTGATACTTCCCAATTTGATAGTAGTAGTTTGTGGGACGCAAGGGAGTCGGGGGTCGACAACACGGATAATTACTTAATGTAAGATTTTAAGAGGCATAACTTCAGGCAGACAGTGCGAGGCAGCTAAAGATGCCTCAGAGACTCCTTTCCCACAGGAGTGTCCTGCCAGAAGAAACCCAAGTGGCCACACTCTCCCCGGAGCGGGGGATTTGCATCCTCCTCGGGTGAAGCTGCCCGCGCTCCAGCGAAGGGAGATGAGCCTCCGGAGGGCGCTCGGGTGATGCACAGAGACACGCGTGGGGCAGGCAGCATCTTCCCCGGATCGCTCCATCCCAGGCGCCGCTGGGGAAGTGCGTGGGGAGTAGCAGCGTGGTGCTGCTGGCAGCGGCGGGGTAAAATCAGCTTTTTCAGCCAGCTTTTCCGCTGGCCCTCGTGGAAAAAAGAAAACGAACGCTCAGCCGGGGGAATGGGGCGCCGGTACCGGCGTCGGGGCAGCGCTCCCCGGGGACGGCACGGTGCGAGGAAGGCGGCGGGCGCCCGAAAGGCACCCGCACCGTCCCATGCCCGTGGTGGGGGCACCTCGGACCGCGGCCACCCTCCGCCGGGAGGTGGCAGCTCGCTGCGGCCGCAGCCCTGCCTCCGCGGCCGCGCACCCCACCCGCTCCCGCCCCCGGGTCCCCGGGGGTGCCGGGAACAGTCGTTCCCCGTCATTGGGGCAAGGAGGCGGGGCCCGCGCCGTATAAGAAGGGACCGAGCGGGCGTTTCACTCCCAGGTCCTGAGACGCCTTGTCCCATCCCCGCCTCCCACCGCTGCTCACGGCGTGACCCGAGCCCGGATCGGCCCCCTCGGGGAGGCGACAGCGGGGCTACCGCGGCAGCGCCGGTGTCACCGAGCGGCAGCGGCGGCGTGAGCAGCGGCGGCAGCGGCAGCGGCAGCGGCGGCCCCGCTCCCACCTGCCCGTGACAGAGGCTGGAGCTGCGACCGTCGCGGAGCGGCGTTTGGTGCCCGCGCCCCGGAGCCCCCGCGCCGCGGCCGTGCGGCGCCGCGTCCCGCTCGCCCATGAGCGCCGCCGCTCTCTACAGCCTGGACTCCCCGGCATGTTATAAGAGCTGGTGCCTGGAGCCCGCCAACTTCTACGACGCCAAGGTGGGCAGCGGCGGCGGGCCGGGTCCCGCCTGCAAGCCGGGGGCCCGCGGCGGCTGCGGGATGAGCGGCGAGGAGGCGGGCGGCGGCCTGGGGGGCAGCGGCACCAACCTGGCGGAGCTGAGCGCCGCCGCCCCGGCCATGTACGAGGACGAGAGCGCCATCGACTTCAGCTCCTACATTGACTCCATGTCCGCCGTGCCCAACCTGGAGCTCTGCAACGACGAGCTCTTCGCTGACCTCTTCAACAGCAACCACAAGCCCGAGCGGGGCGGGGAATACGGCGAGTACTTGCCACCGGGCGGCGGCGCCGGCCGCGACCCTGCCAAGGACCTCGGCGCTGCCATGACCACCCTGCTGGGCTCCGAGCCCCGCACCGCCTCCTCCTCCTCCTCCTCCTCTTCCTCCTCCTCCTTCTCCTCCCGCGGCGCTCTGAAGCAGGAGCCGGACTGGAGCGACAGCGACCTCTCCTCCTCGCTGCTGCCCTCGCAGATCGCCACCTGCGCCCAGACCATCATGAACCTGAGCGGGCAGCCCACGCCGCCCACGTCCCCCGAGCCGCCGGGCAGCAGCTCCCCCTCCAGCTGCAGCACCCGCTCTCCGGGCCCCGCCGCCGCCGTGCCCGGCCCGGCGCAGGGCGTCCCGCCGCCCGCCGCCGCCGCCGGGGGCAAGGAGCGCGGCGGCAAGAAGTGCGTGGACAGGTTTAGCCCCGAGTACCGGCAGCGCCGGGAGCGCAACAACATCGCCGTGCGCAAGAGCCGCGACAAGGCGAAGCGGCGCAACCAGGAGATGCAGCAGAAGCTGCTGGAGCTCTCGGCCGAGAACGAGAAGCTGCACAAGAAGATCGAGCAGCTCACCCGGGACTTGACCAGCCTCCGGCACTTCTTCAAGCAGCTGCCCAGCGCCTCCTTCCTGCAGCCCGGCTCGGGCACCGACTGCCGGTAACCGGGGGGGAGCGGGACGGAGAGTCGGACTCCGGGAGACGGTGGATAAATACCTCAGAGGGCCGTGCCGAGCCTTGCCGGGCCGTGCCGCGGCGCCCCGGGCCGGGCCGGGCGCGGCAGGAGGCGCGGAGCCGCGGCGGGACCTGCCGGCCCGCGGCCGCGCTCGGAACGCGGCAGCGACGTGGAGCGATGCCTGGGTCTTTCACCACGAAACTTGCGGAAAAGGGAAAAAAAGCTAAATATATTATTTTTTTTTCTTCTCTCCCCTTAAATTATTTTTGTAATGGTAGTTTTCGTCTTTTCTACATTTTAGTCATACCGATGCAGCTATGGTACATCTGTTAAAATGATTCAAAATCCCATGTATTTTAGACAGTAGGATGGAAAAAAAAAAAAGACTGAGCATGCTCAACCTTTTATATCAATTTTTACAGCATTTCTAAGAATAAAGAAAAGCATTTTAAATCAACTTTGCTCTCGTTTGCTCTGTGTCGTGACAGCAACGGGCTGGCGGCGGGGAAAGCTGCGCTGCCCGGGAGGGGACTGAACGCGGGCGGGGAACACCGCGAGGGGGTCCCAGGGGCCGAGAGGGGAGGTGAGGGCAAGCGAGGGGCGCTGCCTTACTTCCCAAAGCATCCAGAGAGCCGTGCAGGGGCGGGAACAGCCGTGAGACCCCTCGGCCGCGGTGGTTGCGAAGTCTGCTCCCCTCGGAGCCGCATCGCTGAGCCGGAGTGCTGAGTCAGGGGTTGCCGTGGCGCTGGTGGGACCGAGCAGCTGCACAGCAGGAGAGACTGCTCTGTGACCAGGACTCTGCCAGAAATACCTTATTCTATATCTAAAAAGGCCTAGGAGTACAAGAACAGCATTAAAAGAATACATACCACTGGTTAAAATTCCTGTTTAAAAAAAATTCCAAGGGCTTTCCATTACAGATAATGCAAAGTTGCCTACACCTGTAGCTACACTAACGCGCTCCAGAGCTGGGACCGGCTGTAGTGAGTCCCAGAGGCGCTGAAGCACCCTCAGGCTTCGGCCCACAGCAGAAGCCAGACACTTTCACTGATCCTGGCTAGTGAAAATGAGAGTGGGCAACTGCTGCTCATTACAGAGCCAGCGGTCACAAAGACTTTCACTGATCCCTGCTAGTGACAGAGTGGCAACACTGCTGCCCGTCGCTGAGTGAGTGAACAGATCACAGAAGGTCGGGTAACTTGTCTAAATTTCAGTAGTGCTGCAAGTGTTAAAACACCTACAGCATCTGTAGGGCACTGGCAGAAAAATGGCCTGACACTAAAAGCACCTCCAGCTTTCTCAGAGACTCAAGTCTTAAATGGTTTTGAAGGGACAACCCCAGTCTCACATACAGACCTCTACACAGGAGTGGGCTGTCATCTCCTTTTTCCTTACAGGGTGGCAGGTAGGACACTAAAATGCTTGGAGGAGGTGGGGGGGAAAAGGAATTCAAAACTTGGGTTATTCTTTTAGTAATTGTGATATCCATAAGATTTTTCACTGTTGGCCTGAGCCACAGAAATGACCAGTGTGGCAGTTTTCTGCTGGTTAATCACATGTGGGACCTATGCAAAACCACTTGTTCCTCCTCCCGTGACCTGTAAGGGGCTTTTAAACACTGAAAGGGGGGGGGAAAAACCATGCAGTCTCTAATTCTTATATTAATTCTTGCAACGCACACAGAGGAAGATTTTGGCATTTATCTGATCTGTAATCTCCAGTCTGGGTGAGGATAGTTGTGCGGCCTACAACGCAGTTTGCTCCTTACCCATAAAGAAACGATAATGAAACACCCGCTCTGTGGGAAGCTACAGATAACACACAACTTCTATGCTGAGAGACCAATTAGCTGTAAAACATTAACTTTATATGTGTTCAAATCTCTGTCTTTATAACAACTATTGCAAGGAGATAACTCAGAATTCACGGACCACGCAGCATTTTGCAGCAGGTCTGGGATACACTGATAAAACAGCTTAAACCAACATTCGCTGCCCACAGCAAGATATTTATTTCAAAAAATATCAGTAAAATATTTTCCATTGACACATAATAAATACAGCATTATTTTAAAAAATCGCAACCATTCAAAACTTCCAGAAAAAGATGTTTTACATTACATAACAGCAAACACAAGAACTGTATTCTTAGATCCTGCACTGATCAGAAAAAGAAGAGTTCAACAAAAAAGTTGAACAATATATGGATTTTTTTTTTGTGTTAGCACAATGTGCTTTATAAATCACAGTTTTAATAAACTATCTTAATGCTTATCACACTTGCATTATACATTATCTGTGGCACTTGTTAACAGATAATCACATTACAAAGTCCACAGATACTATAATAGCTGACTAGAGTTCAACTCTGTCTTGCTGCAGCTTCCAGAAGAACAATTTCCTCCAGCGCGACACAGTTGGGGTGACTGGTTACAGAGTGGACGTAGCAGTTCAATAACCCCACCTCCTTTCCCAGCACACTCTGCACCTCGTAAGTCTGCAGGAATAAAAGCATGGTGAGTAAAACAAACAGTGCTGGACGTTCTGTTCTAGGCAGCATTCAGCTGGGAAGATGCAGCATGCAAGATCCTCTTCCAACAGACAATTTTTTTAAAGGACTCGAAAAATGTGTTAGAACTAATGGAATGAATGAATATATTAGATTTTCAACAATTAGATCACACTCCTGTCTCAGTTGCTGCCTTACCAGGCTTTGTAAATGAGCTATTTAAAAAAAGAAAAAAGTTACCGTGACTTTGAGCTCAGTTTTGCTGAAGCATAACACCTACACATGCTCCCTTTATCTTCCTTTCTGACACTTGCAGGACTTCATGCGCGCTGGTAAGGCGTACATACATACTATATACATTGATTACCTGTGCTAACTGACCCACCAGAGAAAAAAACATTTTGGGACCCTTCTTACTCTCCTCCCTCTCCCCCCTTTTAACTTTTTGTTGTTCGTGCATCACCACCACCAGCACCAACACAATCCCTCCTGTTTAATGATCCGACTGGCATTTCACCCACGAGTTGTGCCTGAGCGAATTTGCAGAGGCTGTGTTCTGCATGGAGGAGAGGGGTGCAAGGCTGGCATGGCTGCAGTGAGAGGAGACAGCACGTTAACACAAGAACTGGTAACACTCATAGCTGATGTTTCACTTGAGAGGGTCTCTCAGGTGGCAGGTTCACATCCACTTCTTTCCTTAAGAGGCCTTGCCTACAGCCAGCCTCTGACTGTGCCCCTGCCTTCATCTGCGCTGTGCTTCTGTACAGGTATGTGATACCCATGGTGTTGCCTGCTTCAAGGTATAAACAATCTTTTTTCTTTTTTTTTTTTCTCCAGATTATTTTTACCCCAGACTGGTTCTGCAGTCCAGTTCACTGTGCAGCTGCACAAACAAACTCTACTGGTGGAACAGAAGGGCTGCCACAAGGTGAGGAACAAGTGGCCAGGGCTAAAACCAACCTCCCTGCCAAAAGAATTGATTACAACGCTACACCCTTAGAAACTTTAGCAGCACTGGCAAAAAAATGCCACCTCAAATGGTATTTCTTGTGATTAATCTTTATCCCTGTGTTTCAGCCAGGGAAGAAAAAAAATCTGAGTTGCCAGACTTTTAAATACTGGCATTATACACACTGGAACATGAAAAAGAGGTTGTTTGAATTCTAATAACTCAAAAAATAACTATGTTTTGCCAGTCTGTAACCAAACCAGACACATCCTGTAAAACTCAGCAAGACTTAACTGCTATTAAAGGAGCAAACATGTTTTGGAAATTTCTTGCATCTCTTTGCTTAAATGAAATATACATCCTCCTCCAGCATAAAAAAAAAAAAATTATTATTTCAGAGGAAATTTCCACTATAAATATTACCCACAAATCCCACTAAAAGCATGGAGCATGTAATAGGAAAATACTGGAAAACTTGTAAGACAGGGAAAGCAAACTGACCCCAGTACATATCACCTAACTGAAGATATTTAACTGGGATGATTAAACAAGACAACAAACCAACCTTTGCTCCTGTTCACGTGCAAGGGAGAGGGAAAATCTTGGAATCCTAATTGGACTTAATGACTCTCTGAAGGCTGCCGACCATCCAGCAGCCAATGCCAGCCAAGCACCTACCCAGGTGCCTCCCTCACCCATGATAAATCTGGGTCACTGTGCCAAGTGTCAGGGTTCTTCTGATATCTCAGATTAAAGGAATAACTACTTCACGATTACATAAACTGTACTTTAGCCCATGGATCTCTATGGCTCACGCGTTGTTCATTCATACAATTCTGAAGTAATACCTTGCATGCATTTTGCAAATTCTTCTACTATTTCCACCTACCAGGACTTTCAGTGATGTGCTGTTACAAAGTGGTTGTGGTTTATAGCATTTAGAAGACCAGACCCAAAAAGTGGGATCCTTGGAGGGTATCTTTGCTGTCTTTGGATCCTCAGCCAGAGAACGGAATCAGGTCCAGCACTGCCTGTGGCAGTTCTGAGTGCTGTTTTCAGTAGCTCTGCAGATCCACAGCTGAGCTGAAGCTACACAGCCCATCTGCAGCATCCCCCTTCTGAAAAGGAGGGTATGAGTCTGACGAGATGGCAGAGCAAGGGCAGCTGGAAGGTGGGATTGCCAAAGGGCACAGCCCACTCAAATCACAGCCTGGACATGGGAAAAAAATCATTTCATTTGCAGTGAAACCTCTCACCACTCTTAGTGCAATTCATAAGTCAACTGCCTGGAAAGTCAGAATCTCCATCACTGGAGATTTTCAAGACCCTGCCACCAAAAGTCATGGCTGACCTGCCAACACATTGGTACTCCGCCTTTACATTAAGTTCTGTAGTTTAACTTTGTTTGGTCAGCATTCATTATACCTACCCCATCCTCACTGGCTGAGAACATCAGGAGAGAAGAGATTGTCCTTTGCAACAGCTGGAATGAGAAAATTCACAGGTTTTGTTCATGACAAAGATCTTAAGTGTGCAAAGATGTTCTGTTTGCACTCACAAAGAAGAAAAATTTATAATTTTAATATCAAACAGTTTTGTTTCCCTGGCCAAGAAAGCAGAGGAGAGGTGACACAAAAGATGTTCAGAATGGAAGTCCAAAACTACACATTTCTCTTAGACCGTGTAGACTGAGGTTTCCAAAGGCCCCATGTAACAAATCCCTTCATTTAGGCCATAGAACAGTTTGCAAACCTCAGGATAAACTCAATGACTGCATTATTTGAGCAAGATCTGGGAACTGGGTTCTTAGCCCAATGAAACACAAGTTTAGTATTAGATTAAATTATGGGATTTTTATTTATTTTTTTATTTATTATTTATTTATTATTTATATTTATCTTACGTATTTTAATTTGTGTTCTTACAGAACTATTCATAGAAGTGTGGCTTAGAATACCTATGTGTCTACACATCTAGTCTCACTGCACCTGATACACTGATACTTATTTCATGCCATACCTTTACTTTTACTGTACTTTGAGATCGGGATGGACAACTCAAGAAGACTTCCAGCTGCATTTTCAAAACCGGTGTTGTGACAACTTCAGAGCACTGGTTGCAATATAGCAATTCTCTGAAACACACAAAATAATGATGGAAAAACATAGAGAAATGAACAAGCTATCAGTCATAAATCAAAAGAAATAAAACCCCAGTTAGTGTATTCTCTAAAATACTTTGCTGGTAGACTTTTTAGTAGCAAAGCCCTGGTAGAGATTCAGTTGATAATAGCAAATGGAACTCTTCTGTTAGCAGTAACCCTCTTGGAAGACCTGAACTCTTCTGGCGAAAGGATCTTCCTCTTATAATTTCTGGCAGCATGGAGAGAGGTTGCTATTTATAGTCACCCCACTTAAGCAAATATTAATCTCATAACCTCCTAAAAGTTATGGCAAAAGAAAATTTGTACTATAGATTTGGCCGAAGTGAATTATTGACTTAGGCCCTCATTCAGCAAACGTTCAATGTTTTCAATGCACACTTAAGTCATGCACAAAATTAAGCTCAGCTATAAGCGCTTGTTGGAAGCACTTCTTAAACAAATATTGATACTTCATTTGTTCTCCAAATGGAGCAAAAGTGTCCTTTGCAGGTGAGATACTTTTTTAATTGGACTACACTACTATGTGAACATAGACACATTCTTATTTTTTGCATGACAGTATAATACAGGACACCTGGTTTTGATTTTCAGCCTTTTTTGTACAACAAAGCATAAAGGGCAAATCTTCTCATCTTTAGGAATATATTAACTATTTTAGTAAGATCAACCCAACTTCTCCTTATGCTTTTAGTAAGCTTTTTCAGTAGAAAGAACTCCTTCCTTTCTTCCTTCCTGCCTTCCTGCCTGCCTTCCACACTCTGACTGCTCTCATCCCTTAGGCTTTTATTCCACCAGGTATCTCACACTCCACAAGCACAAGCTGGCTAGGCAGCTGCAGGGGAGGCTTTCCAAAATTATGTCAGTGTGACAAAGGTTCAGCATTTCAGGTGGCAACAGGTCCTGTAGGATCAGTCTTCACGTTTAGGACAGACATACTGCCAGAATTATTCAACATCCTTTTAGAAAGGTGACTAATTTAATAGGTCTGAAATGCAACTCTTTCATACTTAGAAAAATTGTAGCAGAGATCATAGTCCAGTACAAAAATGAGGTGAATTGGGGATACACAGATTAACAAGGTAGGACACACAAACACATGTACCTACTTCTAAAAGAACTTAAAATCTGACCCGTGGTTTTTGGGCGTATCTATTGAAAGTAATATTATAATGCAGTGGGTTATGAAACCTTTATAAGCAAGATTGGTTTAAAAAATAGTAATAACTGCAAAATCAAACCATTTCATATCTACTTGTATCTTTCTTAATATATTAATGTAACCTTGCAGGTTTTATCAGTTCATCAGCAATAAAAATACTACGTCTTAGCTCTAGGAAGGAGCAAAGTGCAGCCTGTGCCTGCAGGAATCATTGCATCACCTGCTGCTGTTATGGCTACATCTACAAAACACCTGGAGTGCTCTGGAGCATGCTGACTCTCACCTGTCCTGGGGACACAGTTCCAACTTTCCATTGCCACATCTGTTGCATGTAGGCCAGGAGAAAGCAGTGCTCTCATTAACTCCAACAACAGTACCTGCAGAACATGGAATTCTTACAAAATGCTAATGTTAAGCCAGCACAGTCACTCTTGGCTACACAGCAGGTTTGAGCCTTTCTGACCCATAGCTTAAGACTTGTCAGAGTAAGAATCAGCTCTTCCAACAATCTCACTCCCTTTCTCCTTTGTCCCTCCAACAAGGGACGAAAGTACAGCAGTGTTACATTCTAACAATACCAGAAAGTAGATAATTGACAATTAACTTTCCAAACAGGCTCGGTTCTTTTGGTTTGGATTTTACTGCTTTTCTGATTTTGTTTTTGCTTGTTTGCTTTCTTTCTGGTCCTCTGATGTCTTCTTGGCAATGAACAGCTACAAAAATCATCAGATTGAATAGCCTGATATTGATATTTAGAAAATACAAACCAATAAGAAGCCCCAAACCCTTCTGAAAACAACAATGCAGATTGAATTCCACTAACAATGGAGTTATTCTTAATTTATACAGATTTAACAGAGATTAGATCTGGCTCACAGTCTTAAATGTGTGCATAAGAAGGGAATGCCAAAGATACTCTGGACTAATAAAAAGGGCCTCGCTAGTTTTGGCAAGAAAAGATATATTCAGCATTTTATGAGAAGCCAATAAAGAGTGTATTATATTTTATGGTAACAATATGCTGAAATTATGAGCATTATTTACAGAGAAAAATATTCACCTGTAGGAATGAAATTACACTAGAATAAAACCTCACTAGTACAATAGAACTACAGACTTAAAAATCCAGCCTCTGTTGAGCAGGAATCTCACAGTTCTATACCACATTCAGCAGAAGAAAGCCTTGGAGACTATGGAGCATTACAGTGTCTGGACTGTAAGACATGGTGTTAATCCCTTGCTTTTCTGGTTCTCCTGGGACAAGGAGGGAGCTAACACCTGAACAACAAAACTGTAATTTTCTTTGGGAATTCGAGACAGCTACTCTGAAGATCTGTAAAGTTGCTTCTCAAATACAACATTTATGACCCAATTTCTAAGTGCACAACAAAACGTCAGGCATTTCTCTGACAGAATAAGATATTCTACTTAACCCCTTGGACTCTTACAGGAATAATTTTGATACTCCAGTGTTCATGATAAACTGGAGTTTACATGGGTATGTTTCTCTTTGAATGACATGAATACTGAATGGAGTTAAATCCACTTAGTGGCCAGTCACCAGTGGTGTTCCCTAAGGCTCAGTATTGGGGACAGTCCTGTTTAATATTTTAACCAATAATCTGGATCAAGTCCACCCTCAGTGAATTTGCAGATGACAGCAAGTTGGGTGGGAGTGTTGATCTGCTGGAGGGCAGGAAAGCTCTGCAGAGGGATCTGGACAGGCTGGATTAATGGGCTGAGGCCCGTGGTGTGAGGTTCCACAGGGCCAGGTGCCAGGTCCTGCACTTTGGTCACAACAACCCCAGGCAGTGCCACAGGCTGGGGGAGGAGTGACTGGAAAGCTGCTCAGAGGAAAAGGAGCTGGGGTGTTGGTCAGCAGCAGGCTGGACATGAGCCAGGGTGTGCCCAGATGGCCAAGAAGGCCAGGGGCATCCTGGCCTGCATCAGCAATAGTGTGGCCAGCAGGACTGAGGAAAGGATCATTGCTCTGTACTCAGCACTGGTGAGGCTGCACCTCGAACCCAGTGCTGGGCCCCTCACTCCAAGAAAGACATTGAGGTTCTGGAGCAGGCCCAGAGAAGGGCAACAGAACTGATGAAGGGGAGCTTCCTGGAGAAAAGGAGGCTCAGGGGGAACCTTCTTGTTCTCTACAACTGCCTGAAAGGAGTTTTAACCAGGCAGGGGTCAACCTCTTCTTCCAGGTAACAAGTGAAAGGAAATGGCTTAATGTTATGCCAAGAGAGGTTTAGATCAGATATTTCTTCACTGAAAGGGTGGTCAAGCATTTGAACAGCTGCCAGGAAAGTGGTGGAGTCCCCAGTTCTGGAGGTATTTAAAAGACATGCAGATGTGGCACTTGGGGACATGGTTTAGTGGCGGACTTGGCAGTGCTCAGTTAATGGTTTGACTTGGTGATCTTAAAGATCCCTTTCAACCTAAATGATTCTATGATTTTATGATTCTTGTTCACAAAAAAGCTACCAATTAGTTTGCTGAGTATGTTTCCTTCTTCATTAAAGATCATTTTAAAACCAAAACAAATCCCCTTTCTCTCTACACCTTTTCACTTTCTCCGAGTTGTGTGCCATATTCCAACTGCAAGATGCCAGTGCAAGTACATTTGAAGAAAATCAATCAGGATCAATCAGGATCGTACTGATGTGATTATATCTAGTGGAGAAGATTATTTTGATGATATTGTAGAGTTCCCTTGAGAAAACCACCAGACATCACTGAAGTCACACCAACTCAAAGCAGCAACAGGTGGAGTAATCTTGTGACAGTCTTGTGCACCCTATATGAAAAGTGATTTCTCAAGTTTAGGATGCTGAACTGATGCACATTTTTTTCAAGATGCTAGGTTTTGCTTGACATACACAAACCTTTTGGATATTTTCCCAAGATCCTTCTTTTAAATGAAAATGCTCATAGCCCAAATTTGATTTTTACCTCTAGTCTGTTTTTAGAGGTTGTGTCTGGCACCATTAAGAGGAGATTGACAATAGGACAACACCTGGAAAAGCAGGTCTGCCATGTGGAATACCAAGGAACACTTTGGTTGAGACAATTAAAACATGGAGGTGTTGTTTTCGATTTTTTTCCCTAATCAGTTATCCTGATTAAAGGAACAGGAAAGGCAAAAATTCAATCAAAAAAGGAAACCTAGGTAAACTGACTGACCCCATTTTAGTCCCACTATTAAGCGGAAAACTGAAAAAAACCCCACATGCCTGAGTAAAGGATTAAATATGATAATATCCAACGTCAAAATTCAGTCACTGTTGGTGAGTCATATAGTAGGCAAATAGCATTAATCAAGTAATATTCCCACATATCATCTGTGGTGTATACTAAGTAGAATTTGCTCAAAAGCATGATTAAGAGGAAAAACAGTTCCGTGCCGTATGAACAGTTCTGCCAACATTTAAGTCATCCTGACTACTACCACACAGTAAAAAGAGGTTAGAAATTACCTTGCAATGCATAATGATAAGGAAATAAACCTATTAACCCTAAGATCACAGGTGAAAACCACAGATTCATCTTGCAATGAAGAATAAACTTTTCATTAGAAAGCAACCACAGGTTTTCACTCATCTGTTGAAGAACAACACACTGCATTATCCCAGAGTTGGTATGATTGGACTTCCCTCAAACAAGGATTTCTGACAAACTCATTGCATCTGCTTGGACTGGAACATTTTCTATTTTTATGGGGAAAGAACCTCTGAAGAACATCCAATCCAGAGTTGTACCAAGTTGCTCAGGGCCCAGCTTTAAGTGGCAGCTTGGACTGGCAGAACTTCAGATGTTCCTTCCAAAGGAGCAGGAAGGCACACTCCTTCAAGAAGGGGTAGAGAAAGCCTTTGCAGCCTCTTTGCTAGGTGGGAGGATGCCAATGTGTGGCACACATAGGTGACCAAGAGTACAAGAAATGAGAGGATGCACAAAGAAAAAGAATGAATGAGGTAGTAACTGGTTCTCATTGAAAGCCAGACTAACAACTCTCTGACTTAGGAGATAAGAGACAGTGACTGAATTTTAGAGATGATACATCTCCCTCCAAAAGTATACTCCACCAAAAGTATACTCTCCCACCAACAAACTAGGGTCAATGCTATTGGCTCCATTAGTTCAGCAGAAAGAGGTAGGCACTAAGTAATTGAAACCCAAAACAGTGAATATATCTCTTGAATGCTATTAAATGATTTCAGTATACACAAAAGTGAGAGTTTTCATCTATATATTGCAGCAGCATAAGTATAAAGAAGGTATTTTATATTCTATGTTGGTATTCAGGTGTGGGAACATACTGATAACAGCAACCCTGCACAAATTCCAGATTAAACGAGACAAGGTTGTAGGAATAATTTCTCCTTTTGTCATTCTTCTACCTGTAATACAGGACAAGCAAAGCATGACATCTCCCATGTGTGTAAAGTAAGTACTTGTTTACACAACAGTTCAAAAAGGTGTACTTTCTTTGCTCTACTGGAAAAAGAAAGGACAGAGAGATGCTTCCTTTATGAACACTGTCAACAAGAAAAAAAGAAGACAGGCACCTCTCATAATCACAAAATTAACAGCAGAGAAGTGACAATTCTTAACATAATTACTGGAAAGGTTAAAAAAAAAAAAGGTCAAAAAGCATTTCACACCCAGTGACAGAAATATCTTTTGGGTAGCTGTATCAATGCAAGATGTACATAACAACCAAGGCTTTGAGTGAAGTGCCTCTAGTTGTGCTTGGTTTTCATTATGCACTGTTCAACATTTGCCACTGTAAGGTGCTCAGTAATTAATCACAGAGGCATTGCTAAGTTGTGGCTCTACCATAGCAGCAGGTATGTTTAATAAAGGCTTTGCTTGGTTTCAAACTCTCTTCTCAGTCTATCATATTATAGCTGAACAATTAATTTGAAAACCATTATTTGTTTTAAATTTAAAGTTAATTTTAAATGCTCCAGTGAATACTTGAACGTGTAAATGCAAAAGCATATCAAGAATTTTCTACAAGGGCTACTGGAATAATACAAGTTAAATTAAGGAAGGAAATAGCCTTGAAGAGTTGCTGGGCTTTTAAGGACTTTTTCTCATAGCCACTGTACAACTGGGAGGTTTAAGAAACTGTCTGGACAAAGCATTAGAAAATACACAGTAGAGAATGTTTCTGCATGATTTGGAAACACTAGAAAATCTGTAGTAAGAAATGTTTCTGCATGGTTAGTGGTAAGACCAAGATATTAGACAAAGCTATGATCCAAAGTGGTTGGTGAGCAAATACTGGCCACATTATGCTAAATTACTATGGTAAAATAATAAATTGCCCTACTGCAGCAAAGCTCCAGGGAAATCAGTCACTAACCCATACCACTCAAGATCTGGGTAACATATCTTACCCATCTGCCTAAAAAATATTGGTATAACTCATTGTTGCCAACATCAACAAGGCTGGTGTGAACAGAAGGCTCCTGAAAGAAGACAGTGAAGGAAGGAATATAATGAAACAGATTGTGCATTAAACATTTATTCTGGGGTATGAGTGAGTGGGAGCAGAGCTTGGCCAGCAAAAGGCAAACAGAGCCCACAAAGAAGCATAAAATCTTAAATATTCTAATGACCCACAGCAATGCCATGCTTTTTTTTATCCCTCCACGCTGTTTGTGCAAGAAATCAATATAAAGACACAAAAGATTAAAGTGAGCACAAATAATTAACCGCATTCATTTCAGGCAAGGCCATACAAACCTCTCAGAGCACAAATGGAGTTGGCCTGTGTTGTAGAATCCAGCTCATCGAGTCTGACAGGGCCAGTCAGCTCACTGAGGTCAGCATCAGCAGCCGAGCACAAAAGAGGCTTTTGTAATAAGAGAACAGTACGTTCAACACAAATAATCCTACCTGCCAAAAAAGACATTTCAACTCAGTACAGTAACAAGGAAAAAGGTGACCACGTTAATTGTCACAGCCAATAAAGACAACAATCTCTGCCAGCTACCAAACAGATGAATAGACTCCATCAGGTTTTCTCAATGACAAAATATTTTGCTTTCAGCGATACTTGCACCACGCTCTTGTTACGCTCTGCAGCTTCTGAGGAGAAAAAGAAATCTGAATTTGAAGAAAAAGAAATTTAAAAATTTGAACATGCCAGAAGAGAGTCTGATGCCACCCAGAGTGCATTGCATCTCGCTGTTTTGGTAATAGTAAGCTTGGGCATCCCTTCAGGTGTGGTCCTACTTTGCTTCAAAGACTACAAAGAGTAGGTGCATGCAATGCTTTATTCTCTAGAGCAGAGATTTTTGCTTCAGGACACAGCCTTTTGAACAGCTTTGTACTTCCAGTTCACTTACATTCTGGAACTGACTGAAGGTGCGAGATGTGAGCTAGCCCTGCAGCCACCATACAGAACCAAACTCGAACCTCAAAAAAGAGTGACTAAAAATGAAAGTAAAGTGAACAATCATAATTTCATAATCTGTATGGGAGTGAAGGTTCACAGCTAAGATGGTTTAGGAGAGCTTGTAAAATTTCTCTATCTAAGGACATGCAAATTTCTTAATATTTTTGAGCCTTCTGTCAGCTCACAAAATTGATTGACACTGGTCATCAGATTCAACAGTCATCAGACAAGACTGACAGTAACACTGGTGAATGTACAACACCATCACGGAATTTCTCCCTCACTTTTGAGATCAAGCCAAAAATACAGAAAAAGAAACCTTACAAGAAAGCTGAAATTACTAATCCCTTTCAAATTTCTCATCCCAAACTTTCAAAGTCTCATCTTCATCTGATAACGAAAGTGACCTCCCTGGAGGTCACATATTGTGGTGTCAGAGATAAGGGTGCTGTTTCTGGGGGACTCAAGCTGCTCCCAAACCACGTGCAAAGCTTACCATTTCCCCACAGAGCATCCTTGAAGAAGACAAGTCGAGAGCCAGCATTGAGGGCTTCTATGATTTCCATACTGAGAACACACGACGCAGTGACTGACACAGCAACAACTTTTGGAATCCCATGAACCACATTTTGCAGTGTGGAGTCAGTCACAAACAACAACATTTCTCTTTGATCTATAGGAACACTGTGTTTTGACTGTGATTAGGAAAAAAAAAAGATACAAATTTGGAATGCAATTGTTAATTTTTTTAGTAGAAGGAAAGACTAAACATCTTCATATTTAAGTAACTCATAAAACTTACAGTTAGGGCTTGTATAGGATAATGAGTCAAAGGTTTATTTTTTTGTATTCCTTGCTTCAAATATAAACTTTAAAGTCTCTACCTTAAATTAACTTTCTGAGGTTGACTCTCTGGACTCTTGGCTTTACCTCAGTCAACTGTCACGCTTTATGATAAATCTCTTGGACTTCACATGGGATTTGAAAATATATTTTCTAAAAGAATATGTATTATATATTTATACTATGTATATGGCATACATAAAAAGATAATTGGATGGTTTTATTAAGACTTATATAATTTTTGTCTTTAAAAAAATTAGGAAAGAGCGTTTCTATTACTAACATTATTCCTCTGTGGGCACATTTTCTAGGTACTGTTATCAGATTCCCAAGCATAACCAAGTTGCAAAGCGGAGCTTTTTCTTTCAGTTGAACAAATATCCCTAAATATTCCAATGATGCATAAAGTTAAGGAAATAGATAACTCCTAAGTAAGAGATAGATGAATCTGAAATGGTAGTGTAAGTTTTCTGCCCCAGACAGGTACAAAAATATATCAAAGTGTATTTCATATTTACCAGTGCAAGGAACTTGCAAATTTTCAGATTCTGATATTTTAAAATATCTAAGATTAAATAACTTTATTAATGTAAAATGTTTTTGTTATTCTTTTAAATTAGTCTGCTGATCAAAAATTAATGCTTAAAACATTAAACTGAAAATTAAATACTACAATGCCTGGAAAGACAGGTAGCGTTTATTCTCAGAGCTGCATGCCTGTAGCAGAAGCTAATGCAACAAAACCCTCAGTATTTTGTCTTTGGTTGAATTCTAACTTTGAAACCATCAGCCACACTAAAACTAGCTTTCTGTTCATTCTCTCACTCTTAGAGCAAATGAGGTAACTGTAAATAGTGACTGGAAAAATTCACAGCTCAGATATGATAGCTATGCCTTAATACAGCATATGCTGCCTATTGCACTGATGTTGTTGTTTTGCCTAGTAACTACATACATTTGGGCACCTCCTCTGCATAGATAACATTAAGACAACTTCAAAGAAGGAATTTTTACACTCGTCCCTTGAGAATTACTAACACATTAAAAGATGTCTTTCAGGAAGATCATCCAAAAAGTAAATAATAATAACAGCAAAAATCACAAGTTAGTATAAAATCATCATCTTGCTATGTGTGACAATTTGTTCTGAACAGGGAGGACACAACAGACAAATAGCAGCAGGATTGAGTTATAAGGAAGGACAGCTCCTTAACCACAGATGGAATATATTTCCTCATATTCCTTCTGAACCACAGTTCAGATTCTGACTAATAAAAAAAAGCATATTTCCATTCCTGCTTCACACAAATTAAGTCATATTAATTTAAGTACTTAATACTGTAGCTACAGAGAGTTAAAAAATACTATTTTTTTAAGGTACATCTGAATTAGCTCACATAGCAGGTTATTTAACAATAAATCTGAAAAACAAACTAAGACATTGTCCCTTCCTCACTTATTACAACTTGGTGATTTTGCATGTGAAGGGTATGTCCTCTTGGCAAAGGCAGCTGCAGGAAACAAGCTGCTGTTCCTGATCTTCTGGAAGGACTAGGCAAGTGATGCACTAGCAGCAGGTAAATACCTTTACATTCCTAGAGCAGTTATCCAGACAGTTAAACATAAGAAGAATATCTTCTATTGCTTTTCCATTGTTACTTTCAAAAAATTATGAGCATTCATATTTTTCATTTATAAATTTAGTGCTTACAGCTCAGCAAGTGAATAGCCATTAAAAAAAACAACTAATAAACCTCCCGGGAGCAAGGAAAAAAAAAAAAAAGACCTTTTTTTTCTGCCACTCAATATTCCATTCTTCAAAATCACATCTGTTCCTGCATGCTTCATCTTTTCTCTAATTCAGTGATGAAGTGCTTTTGCACAAGAATACTGATAACACACATCAGAATTTCAGATGTAGACATTCCTGAATTCAAAACTGTTTGGCTAGGATGCCCCTAGTCTGCAATTTTATTTCATTTTTCACTAGAAGAGGTTTCTTGGAAATAAGAATTTACGCATGTACGTGTCCATCCTTCTGCTGGCACACTAAAGATCCCATCCAGCTAGCCCTAATTCCATGTTCGCAAATGCTCTGTTACATTCTCAATTAGCATGGAGAAAACACAAGAGATACCCCTCATCTCAGTAGTTAAAGTACTCCCTGCCTAAAAATTAAATCATAATTCATTGGCCTTTGAAGCAAAAGGGCAAGACCTAAATTAAATTTATGTCTCAAACTTGTGGGAAGCATCTCCAGCTATTTTGCTGGCTGTTCTGGAATTTCTTTGTCTTTGGTTCATATGCTTTGATTCACACTTTGTTTCTTGTGGAGCTGATGGACAATTGCAAATTATTCTCTGCTAGAATTCAGTGCTGGCTGTACTGAGGATCCAGTCGCCAGGAAAAAATAAATCAGCAACAAAAAAATTCCTTTAACTGCTAAGAGAGCTAGCAACATTTTGAAAGAACATCGTAGCATCATTCAGAAACAAACAAAACATAATTGTAAGCTTTCCGGCACAGTATGGATGGCAGATGTATTTACCTAAGAGTTCCTCCCTTTTACTACTTACTGGACCATAAAAGCCAAATTTGCCTGAGGGGCCTCTATGGAAGTCAATGAAAATCACCCACAGACTTGCATGAAAAGAACAAAACCGTATTTTTATATAACATTTATATAATCATTTGTTCCACTCTATCCCCCAACACCCAACTGACTGGGAGCTTCTTGCTACGTTCCTAAGGATAGCACTCAGCTATAACTAACTTCTTGCAAGCTCCCTCTCCAGAGTGCAGTATTATCTGTGATTAGATAGCAATTTATTCAGGAATAATTTGCTTTTTAGACTGAACGCCATTGAAACTGGTGATGCAGTTCATTTTACCTTTCACAAGCATTTTAGACATGGTCATAATTCTACCCATACAATTCTTGAAGATAATCAAGGCATTGGGGTTACCTTAAACAAAATGAATCTTCTTGACATAAACATTATGCTGATTTTATGTTGAATTCATTGCTAAATAAAAAGATTACCTGCAGCCTTCGATAGAGCACTTGGGCCCAGAAGCTACACCGCTCGTTACAACCATCATTCTGAAAATAACACAAAAATAGGGAATGAGACAACTGTTATACCAGAAATCCAGTGGTAAAAAGTATTTGTTATCTGATTTGTAAAGCAGATTACCCGAAGAATTTCCTTTAGACCATAAACAGCTGGTGGCTGGTACAAATTAGAAATCTGTTCTTCCTCATCCACTTCCACATGTATTTCACCAGACTGAACAGTAAGAATGTAACAGAAGCTGGGAGGAGGAAGATTAGTTGTCATCTATTAAAAAATAAGAAAAAGAAATGAGACCATAAAAAAGGCATTTTAATTTACCCAGTCAAGCTTTACAGTAATAGGCAAAATGAACAAAACAATTTACATTTTAAGATGGATGGGGAAACAAAATTGTATGGTTAATAACAAGGACTCTGATGTAGAAGTTGAGTTAATAAACCAACAGTTACAAGTTATAAGTGAAATCAGCTTGTGTGTATCATTCTTTCCATAATCTAACATTGATCCTCATCACAAAAAGAACTCAGAACTTGGCATACTTGGCAAACACAGTGACTATTTCAAGGTACTTTTGTTTTGCGTATTTTTATTATGTGGTAGGAGTGCGTTGATTAGACTTTCCCCCCCCCCCCCCAACATCCATAGCTTTTCTGAGATTTGGGGATTTTTGCATGTGGGTGGGTTTTGTGATAGTAAACAGCTGCCGAACTTTTAAAGCTGCCAAATTAAATCCAGGGCAGCACAAGGAGATAATGAAGAACAGGAATGCAAAAGCTGCAACAACTGCTCTCTTTGTGGTATGCCAGATTTTTCTTTTCCCCTTAAAAAGTACCATGACGTAACAACTTTATCAATCACCACTTAGCGAGGTCCCAAGCTGGAAAGACTTCTCAGAAAAGAATAGACAATGCTAGAAGATAATATTTATTGCAAATATGGTAGAAGTCTCTTTTAGCAACGTTTGTTGTTAATAAAACATTTAATTTAATAGAAGAAAAATGAATATATTAAAGACAATTGCCCACCCATTAAAAAGAATATGCTTAAAGGAAAACAAAACCAAAGGAAGCTGATACCCAAACTCTGTTCGCTTCTGGCAGCATTAAAAAAGGTATTTGAATGTACATACGGCTCCAAAGAAATCCATTCTACAGATCACTTCCCAACAACATTATCTTTGTGCTAGCAATATTATTTATGTACCGATGTATAAAACTGCTTCCATAAAACTGTGCATAAATCTATACTGTTTGTATCAAGAAAAACGTATCTCAACTGAAAGAACTCCACCCAGCAAAAACCGTGGAGCATCAGAATGCAAGTTGCGCTTCTTTGTGAAATTAATTTCTATTTCAAACCCACGACAGAAGCGTAAATAACATGGTTATGGCACATTTTCTCCATTTTTAGATTGCTAATAAAACAAAAAAATGAAGAAATAAGTCATAACAACACGAAATGACATTTAAGAGCTTTGTCTCAGCCATAGATATTCCTATTCTGTTGCCCACAGTATTTTAATGTACAAACCCATCCATTCGTCTGAGACTTCCAAAATATTTTGACGAAAGGGAGAGTCAAAGAGAGCACAGCTATTTCACTCAGTTTCAGTCTCCATTTTATTTTTAACTGAGGTGTGAGCTTTTTGTTCTTCAATATTAAACCCCTGGACAATGCAAAGAACACTCTGCATTGCAGAGGAAACATTCTTGGACTTTAGAAATAACTAGTAGGATCCATTTTCAATATTCCCTGGTTTTGAAACTTGTTTATTTCCAGTTTTCTCTTTTTTTTTTCCCCATATTGACTCCTTTGGTCTGAAACCAATTTTTAATACCACTTACTTCTTCCTAAAGAACAGTCTATACGAGAACATCAAAAAAGCCCAAGCACTTGGCTACCCAGAAGCTTCTCAAATGGTCTCGTATTACCAAAATGATTTGACGTGACAGAACACCTTTTCAAAGGCAAAAACTAATTGAAGTAAAATTACAGATGCGATTTCAGCTTTGCAAATATATAGTAACATACTTTAAATCCACTTCTACACTTTCCCACCCCCTAAAATCACAAAAACTTTCATTAATCTTTAGTAATTACTTTTATGTTCATCCTTCCAACCTCACATGAAACAAGTATCAGTCAAAGTCATCCTAACTAGTAAGAGAGCTGATTCCAGCAGTCATTCTGTCTTCACAGAAGTTAATCTTCAGAAAAGTGCTTTCAAACCTAAGGCTGAAAAGTGCTTTTCAAGAATGAGTTAACATCCTTGTATATAGATTTCTCAGCAGGCTCTGTGATACCTAGTATCTCTTTGCTCCTGCAAGGAGAAGAGAGGAAGAATCTTATCATTCTAGCTCAAGAGGATTAATAAGGGGCTAATTGCATAATTTTGGAAAGATGCTGCTGATCCAGAGGGCTTCAGATTAGCCTGAGAGGTTGTCAGAATCAGTAAAACAAAACTTGGTAGGTAAAAAAAGAGAAAGAGTCTCAATTACCAAAGTAAACATGATTATACCACCACCAAAAATACTAGTTTTGAGTGAAAAAATTCATATCCATAACAACAAAACTTACCATTTCAGAGTCTTGACTTTGTCCAGGAACTTTTACAGGCACTACTGGAGGCCACAGACTGTCTATCAGACTAAACAGTCCTAATGCCCTTCAAAGAGACCAATAAAATCAGGTTTAAAATGTTTTCCAGTGTTACACATCATATTAAAAAGATTCATTAAGAAATGTAATCTAAACCATTGCATGATTACAAAAACAATTTAAAATCATATTTGTTTTCTGAAAGCCGGTTTTGATTTGGTCTAGTTAAATCTCCATCGCTTCTGCTGCCGGGTGGAGAGGGAGGGAAGGGATGTATCACATCCAGTGACAAGCAAGTCATGTTTAATCCTTTGCCACAAACAGCTTGCTACATAATAGAATTCAGGGGAACTGGGGTAAATGGTAGCTTGGGAAGGACACAGATATCAGCACAACTTCTTTTAAAAAGTAGCTTTTAGCTATTTAACTATTAAAAACTTTTGCTTCCAACATCTTCATTTCTACTGGGTTTTTTTTTTGGGGGGGGTGCTGCGTTTGTGTGCTTTTTGCTGGGTTTTTTGTTGTTGTTGTTGTTGACAGCTGATTGTAACTGCTTTCAGGAAAGTCAGCAATTATCAGATACAGAGCAACAACAGGCAAGAAGATTTTGTTAAGTACATGTGCAGAGAATGATCTCCTTCCTACACAGCTGCTCACTCAGTTATGGTTTGTATTTATTAATTTTGCAAGTTTCATACGTTTGATTTAAAAAACAAGCATAAAATTAACAGTCCATCACATTAAGGTAAGATCTTGACCACTTTTTAGCAAACCAAGCTGTACTTTGCAGCAGTTCAGTGGCTGCCTTGTGAGTTGATGGAACATCTTTCCTGGACAGGCAGAAGTAGCAGAGGGAGGAGAAATAGCTACAGATAACTAACTTGAAGAGACATGCATTTTTGAATTAAAGCCCTGAATTATCTTGTCCCAGTCCTCTGTTCTGTGCAGTTGAAGCACAGAGGTCTGGTTTTTAACCCCACACTGCCTCCAAGTTGTCTGTTCCTCCACTTAGGAAAACCACTATTTCTGAAACAACTCTAAGAAATGAAGTCCAAAACTTGTTAAAAGTAACATTAACTTATAAACCCAACTGTTTAGAAGGAAACCACATACCCTGTTTACAGGGCTGAAGCACATTGCAATATGCTGCTTCTCTTCAAGGGGTCATGGAAACTGTCCTTTTAAAGTTCTGCTTTTAGCTCACTTCTGCTTAAGCTTATTTATTTCTCCATTTCCTTAGTCTTTCTCTGGATTCTTAGACTTTGGGTGAGCTTCTCAGCATGGTTTTTCACTGCCTGTGATTCAATGTTAATAGTGATACCTTTGGACCAGCTCCGCAGGAAGTTTTATGGCTGTAAATCTCAGAGGAGATCTTGGGGAATACAACTTGCAGCTCACAATTCAGGTAACAAGCTGGCAGACTAGAAAGACATTGTTGCTACCTGTAGTTGTGTTCTCCACATGAATGAACAGACTAGAGACACAAAAGTGCTGCTTTTTTACAGAAATGAACTTCCTGACTTACAAAGCATCATCCCCAAGTCTGTAAAAGGAGAGAGACTGGGGTAGTTTTGGTTTTTGGACTCTTTTTTAAATTTTAATTTAGGTTTTTTGTTTGTTTTTATTTTTTAACAGCGATGACACTACAACACACAAAGCAATATCCCTAGGTACTAAAGGTACTTTACAGTAAGCTGACCACTTCTTGAATCCTTGACTGGGGCAAGAGTTTCTGGTTTATATTGTACAGAATGATATCTAACACAAGGAAAGCCAATGCCCAGAGGAACTAACTGGTCTTGCTAACTGGGAGATGAAAAAGGAGAGCTACAAAATGAGAGCAGAGCCTCCTGTACAACTCAGGCAGTTACGTAAGTGGCCTTCCTCACACGACCCACAGCACAAGGTCGGAGCACAGATACCAATGTACCACAAACTGTGTGCACAGAGATTGCACATTTATCAACTTAGAGCAACTAAGCCATGTTGTTTGTGGCGTGTTCACATCTTCACACAGATTGATCCCTCATATGCATTTTAAAGTGTTCACAGAGGACATAAGTTTTTCTTTCTTCTTGAAAAGTTTTCTTTCTTCTTTCTTCTCACTTCTAACTTGTCATCCTGTGTCAGAATATCTAAGACATATGGTACATTTTCTTCTATTCTTTGTGTCCTTTTGGAGAAGGCCATCTACTTCTTTAACTAGGAGCACTTAATAGTAAATGACAGTATTTGTTTGCAAGCAGGCAAGAGGATCAGTGCTGTGTGGGCTAAGTCTCCTGAACATCTTGGCCCCATCATTTCTTTGACACCAGTCAGGCCAAGGGCAGAGACAAACCAAAGGATTAGCAAGTTCCAAATCACATCCTTCTATGATCCTTGTCTATGAGCTGGGATGATCTCTCCTGGAGCTCTCTCTCACTCCAGCAGTCAGTGCCTCTGGCAGGGAGGTCCCTGGTTGCTCCACCCACTTATACACCTCCAGGAAAGTTAACTCTCTCTTTACACTTACAAGCTTCAACTTGGCAGAATGAAGTGGGGGCACTGAGAGTGGAGAAATGACAAGGACATTGTGTCCTCCTCTGTAGAAGATCATTATCCTCACAGAAAGAATAAAATTAATTCCCTTCACTGGCCAAGAAACACTTCAACTCCAGTTCAATCCGATTTGAACAATGGGTGCAGTTTACTCAATATGTGTAGCCTTCTTCAGCTATAGAGTCAGGACAAGAGATGAACAGCTGGCTCTGTGCTACAGTGAAGGGGCATGGTTTGCTCCCATGAGCATATGGAGCCTCTCTGGATACACAAGACCTAACAAAATTGTTTAAATTTTGCTCTGGGAGTGTAATTACTAGTTACTCTGAAAAAAAAAAATTATCACAAAAGGATAGACTTCTAAGGAAGGTAAAGCAGAACAAGAAGTGAGAAGAAACAGGCTCAAGGATCAAACACAAAAATGAACATGTAAAATATTTTGAATAACTTTTTTTTCTTTTACTTCAGAGACTAGGGCTCTATTGTAGTACTCTAGGACAAAAATCATCTACAAGATTCTAAATGACAGAACTCAACTCTCTACTTTCTATGCCAGGCTTAACTCTGTGTTTGGTAAAACAAATTTTGTTCCATCCCAAATACGTATATTTCTACTCTTTAACACAAACACAGTAAGACTACCAGTAACTCCAATGGAGTGTTACAGTAAAGATTTCCACAGAAATTTGGACTTATGACAGGTAGGTATGCCTCTCTTCTATAAACCCACATCTTCAAGCTTTGCTTATATATAATGAGATTTCATATATGTGTGTGTACATATATATAATAAGCAAAATAGTGTTTTTAGTGACCTCAATTATTTTTATTATCCAATGTCCTCAAAAGATATCTCTCTTAACCCTTCCTTGCTAAATTTCAGTATATCTTTTTTCTGTATCCATAAATGCAAACTGCTTGCTGTGTACCCAGAGATCAGGCAGAGAATTTTAAAGATATAATATTGTTAAACAGGCAAAATACATGACTGATAAACCAGTACTTACACTATCAGAACTCTGATCCTGTAGAAATTCCATTTATTTCATCCTATAAGCCTGTGTTACAAAAGTCAAACAACTGATTTTTCAAAACTGCATTTCACCGACTCTGACCAGACAACTTATTTCACAACCTAATAAGAAGATTTTGTTTATTTCTTTCAAAAGCATGAAGTTTCAGCTACAGTTCTGGTCCAAGAACTTTGGTGTGCCATGCCTGATCCAACTTTTAGCATACAGCTTATAGTGTGGGGGATTTTTCAACTTTAATAATCTTAACAGGCTCAGGGGAAAATTACTAGAGGGAGAAAATACCAGCAATATCAGAGAAAAGAAGGCACATAAACAGGGAAAAAAGGAACATTATATAAGGTTTACAGCAAGGAACAGAAAGATGCTGGATTCTCTTCCAACATCTCCCACAGCTTTGCTCTGAGGACTCGGGACTTGGAAATTCTCTGCATCCTCCTCTCCTACTTCTTAAACTTTTTGTCTCAACCAAAACAGTTTTCTTTGGCAGTGTCAGTCTCAATTATTATTAATGCAAAAAACCCCCAATTCCTTAATAATCACCTAGACTGCATAAGCTTGAACTGTCAAGGGACAAGCAATCCAAATATAAAGCTGATACTGTAGGCTCTCTCTCTCTCCCTTTAACTGACCTACTAAGATCTTGCAGTGCATAAACTATGCAACACCACGTTTTCTTAGTTTTGGGTAATAAAAGCAACAAAATCACAAAGTAAAAATCTGAGCCTACTAAACCAGCATCTCTGTCAAAATACAAACAGGGAGGAAGGCTGCTGGCTTCTTTTTTTCCCCAGGTTTTGTTTGGATATATGGAATTATATAGCATTTCAAATTTCAATTTAGCAATTCAATTTTCTATAGTATATTAGAAGTTACACATACTACATTAAACCACTGAAATTATAATATAAAAGTACTTGTGATTCAATATGGATATGCCTATGTTATTGTCCAGTGTTGACTATTAAATAGATTAATGACACAAGCATTATGATACAAGCAGCAGTCCATGTTTATTAAAGAATAGAAAATTTGGGGAAGAAAAAACTTCTGATACAAGAGCAACCACAGAAATTAGTATTTAAAAAATGCAAATATTCAAAAAGTCAATGTGATTACTGAAATTATGCTTTAAATGAAACTCAGTTTTTAACCACAGAAATTACTGAAATGTTTCAGAACCTCAGAACCCAGAGACGTGGGTGGATCTTTTCGATGGCAGTCTTTTTGGAGGAGGGAAAACCAAAGGAAGGAAGTTATGACCTCCTTGCTCTGCGAAGAGTTCTTACTATTACATTTCCTGTCAATGTCTAGCAGTTGAAACGCTTGTGCAGCAGTTAGTAGTGGTTCTCTCTTCTGAGGGCAAAACAAAATGAAGAGAAAGTATACAGTGAACAGTAGAGGAGAAAAAATGAGAGAAGTTGAGGCCAGAGAAGTATGTGACTCAAATAAAAAGGGGAAAAAAATAGAAAAGAACGAAGCACAATAGTGACCACTACAAACATACGGGGACATTTCACATTCAGTGCCTAACATTTGAAAGTTTAAAATGACAAACAACAGAAGCCAACTTTATTTGAAAATGCAGAAATTTCTCAAAAAAATGTAACACTGGTTGATGAACTCAATATTCAGAGCCTGTTTACTGTAGAGGAAAATGTAACAGATAATACAGCCTGCCATGAATTAAATGTTGGCTCAAAAGCCAAAGCTTATGAGTTGATGTATCTTTCAAAGTGTTTTAGCCTATCCAACACAAGTACAGATTTTAGTACTCTATATGCAGCAGTTGCCTCCTCTTTTGAAGATTATTAACCATTTTTTCAATTTAGGGACAAAATTTGTACTGACACTCTGTGTTCTTCCTTCCCCCTCCATTTTTAAATAGCTGTCATTTTTCCGCTGCAGAGAAACTCTTCATATTTCTAACATATAAGAAAGCATAAAGAGAAGAAGCAGGTACATCTGCTATACTCAGCAATAAAACAACTCAATGGAAGGAAAATCAGGTGAAAACACCCAAATTGTCAAAATCCAAATCATTATTCTGTGTGGAACTCCAGGTAGGCCTAAAAAAATCAGTATTTTTTGTCGGTAAAGACAAGTCTCTAACCCCAAAGATTATCTCAGATCATTGAAATTAATTTCTGGTAGGAAGCAGGAACCGTGACAATTTATAGGTTATTTATTCCTGGGGCATTTTAGTGAGTGCTCAGCCCCTGCATCTAATTGAATTCATTTAGTTCCTGGTTATACCTGACACACCTGAAACATGCCTAGAATCTATTAAAATGGGGTTTGCATCTGCTGCGTATGGATTCTTAACCTGCATTCCTGCCTCTAGCAGCACACCCCCAAAATCTCACTTCCTCTTCCTCAAGGGGCTGATTTTAAGACTGACACATGAGGCAGTGGGAGGGTGAGGGTGAGAACATGAGCCTATAAGGAGACAAAACCATCATCAGCCTTTCAATTAATATTTTTCAGTCTACTCCTTTTAAACCACTGTACTTTTTTTTCTTCTTTTTTGCTGATACTAAGCATGAGTCCAGGGAATAGTAGTAGGAAAGGCCTGGTGACAAGTATGAATGAGAGGGTGAAGAGAAAAGCTGTCAGGAAACAGATACTGAACCACACAAGTTCAGTCAGCTACCACACTACTGCTTCCTACTTTACCCAACAGCCTCACAGAGTTGAAGAACTGCTGGAAATCAGGCACTGAACAAGCCATGGCAACTCCACCACGACTCAGCCATGTCCTTCTGTCTTACAGGACTGCCAGCAACTGGACTGCAAAGGGAAACACCACTTCCTTTACTGGACTGCACAGGGTTTCTTGCAGGGATGGTTTAGGGGAGTATGCTTTCAAACAACCTGTATGAGATCCTACTACTTGTCAAAGCATATTGAAAACCAATATTCAATATTGAAAGTGTTTCTCTCAATGTAAAGTTACTATCATTCCAATTTTTCATAGAGCTGATCTTTGTCAAGATAAGGACATGGTTGTTTAAGTTCTTATCCCACTTTCCTCTTGGAACACAAGTGTTTTCTTATCAGAGAAGAAATGTGTTTAGCTTCTTTAGCACTCCTTAACAGTACAGGTCCATTCCAAAGATCAAGTAACGTGTTCAGCCAGGTTTTCCCCTGGGTGTAAAATACCCTTTATTGTAGGCCTATAGGTTTTTAGCCCTTGAAATGAAACTTCAGCTTACAACAGTGATTTTAAAATTGGATTTACCAGAATGATGTCAAATAGTACTTTAAATTAAATATTTGATGATGAGGATGGATGATGGCCTGGAATATTTTTTGAACAATAACACTGGTCCATTGATGCAAAGTGCTTGAGAACCTCTTGTATCTATTAGCAAATCTCCTCTGTCTCACAGAGGTACTGAGGAAGCATTCTGTCTCTGATTACAATCCATGTGACTGTGGGACAACATGAACATATGGGATCTTATTAGCCATCTCTGGCTTTCTCCAGATCATGTGCTTCACAGGCACACACAAAAAAAGTCATTACTTTTCCCTCATATTTCCTACATTTTCTTCCCTTTTATCCACTTTAAAAGCCACTGTCAGACTCCAGGAAACAAACAGTTTCAAAGCCACCTCCTTCCAAAAAGTAATTGCTGCTCTCAAAAAAAAAAAAAAAAAAAAAGCAGCAGCAGTCTTTCTTGCAGGGCAGACCACATAGTTCTTACTCACTCATGTGCTGCAAGCCAAGGTTGGGCACTCACAGGCATAACCCATCATGTGCTTGGATACACCAGTGGCTCTGGAAATCCATTTATCCACTGGCAATGAATTCTACAACTTAATTATGCTCTCTGAGAGTAAGTACTCCCTCGTATTCATTTCAGCTATGGCTTTACTGTGGTTTCCATCACACCTAGAATGTGTCCCAAACACTTAAAGTAATAAAAAGTTATAAAGCAGAACTTAGGCTAAAACAATTAAGAAAAAAATTAATCCCTGAACAGTTCCCCCACCCACCCACCCATCATGTACAATGAAATCACGTTTTAACTGCTGCACTGTCCCCGAAGCTACACTATACCCATTTTCTTTTAATGTTCCCTAGCAGGGTTACCACCAGCACAGCTCCAGCTGAGCCACCAGCATTTTCAGCAGTGTGTCTTCTAAAGGTCCTCAGAATAGCCAGAAGTAAGTTACTGCTGCTTTGAAACAGAATTTACATTAGAAAAAGTCTGTCTCTTATTAGTTAGGCAGAGTACTGGAAGCACCAGCAGCCAGTTGTAAAACTTCATTTGTATCCAGAATTCCAAAGCCATTATTTAATTTGTTTGGAAAAAATGTAACTTGAAAAAAAAAAAAGCCAGCAAAATAATTAAATAAGAAGACGTGTTTGTTATTAAAGATCCATAAAAATGCAAGTAGGCTCAAAATCCAAAGGCTCTGAAAATTAACACTGCAAGTACATAAAAAGAAAAGCATACTGAATAGAGCTGGCTGGAAAACAACAATTCCATTTTGCTAAACATTTCAAGGCTTTGAAATTTGTTTTTGTTCCAATATGAAACAAAAATGAGACTTTCTCAAAGTTTTCATGAAATGAGAATAAGAGAAAGAATATTCACTCCCTCTGGACCTGAAAAAAAAAATCTTCCCAACAAAGCTGTCTCCAAAATAGATAATGTTTCCATGAAACATTCTGGTTTTGATGAAACAGCATTTTTCAACAGGAAAAAAAGTGTCAGCAGAAATACCATAGCCATTCTAATAGCAAAGGCTTATCTAGATCGGATGCTTGTACGAATAAATTATGTTGAGAACAGAACCAATCTAATTATATTTATATAGATCCCCATGAGAACATTGTATCACTCTCCTTAGAAAGATACTCTGTAAGATAATCGATCTTTTTAATTTTTTTCCTTGACTCAAGACATTTTATTTGAAGAACATAACAGGAATCACAAAATAAGCAAAAGCTGAGATGTGCCATAAGTCAATTTGTTACTTACCTGGGGGAATTTTTCTATAAAGCTGTTGACATTCTTATTCCAAAATAAGAATGGCTTTAAGATTTGCAAGATTTTTGTTTTTTAAGAAACTTAAACTGTGGTTCTGAAATCATATAGACTTAACATAATTAAGCTCTCATATACTAAAGGAAAGTCTGTGCTTGAAGCTTCAAGCCACACTGGGCAGCACTGTAGAAAAACTTAGAGCAGTAAAAAGTTCTGCAATGAAAGGGAGGTGAACTAATGTTTTTAAGTCTCTGAATCTACTGAAGAGGAAGAAAACACTCATATTTTATGAAATATTGCACACAGTAATTCCTTACTCTGCTAAATGTGTATTTGTGCTTTAGCTTATTTATGCTCATTTTGGAGAATGGTTGGCTTAAGCACAGCTGGATGCCCCAAAAGTGGCAATGAGGACATTTGCTTGAACAAAGCCAGGTTCAGTTGTTACAAAGTATGTTGGTCACAGAAATAAATAAAAAGGCAGATCATCTCTGCCTGCCACAGCAAGCAAGAAGTTCTTCCATTAATTGTTCTCACCTTCCTCTTGTAGTTCTCTGCAAAATTTTCATTCCAGCTAAGCAGCAGGATTTTCCTTCCCATCTCCTGCAGTACTGCTCAATGTCATCTGTGGAACTCAGGGACTGCAGCTGCACTTCACTAAACATGCCATAGGCATCCTGGACCAGGAGGCACAACCTGCAAAACATTCCTCCATTACTCACTGGCATCTGTTCATAACAAACCAGTGAGCAAAGTTCTGAAAATGATATTACAAACTTCAGGACAGGGCTTATCCTCTACAGTATCTGCAGAATTCCTATCGAGTAACGTATCAATAAACAAACCCAACATCATTAAAGGTTTTCTCATGTACATTTTCAGGACAAAACAGGGCCACGAAGCATGACTGAAACAAAGAGTACTGGGCTTGTGCCAGTTGATTAGATCAATTAACTGCTACGCACTATGTGGCTTGTGTACTTAAAAATGAAGAAAGTTGAGGTTTTGCCTTACTTGAGGTGAATTCTACAATAAAGACAGAACAACAACAGAAACATAAATATGTGTGTGTTTATAAATATAAAAATTCTGCTTAGAAATAAGCAAAGCAACATATTTCACAAGTAATAATCACTGAGACTGGCAAAGCAAGCATTACATTTTCTCACGCTTTTTGTTTTAAAAGAGTCCTCAGGATGCAAAAAAGAGTGAAACACCGATTTTTCTTTAAAGAAGAACAAAACTAAACAAAAAACCATAAAACTGGAGACTGGTATATTGAGAGTTGGGTATGAAGCCCAGCGGAGCTATTTTAAGAAGGTAATTAAAGAACCTGCTAAACAAACAATTCGATTAAAATCTGTGGAAGTAGGGGCTGTAGGGCTGGGAAGTATTGCTTAACCAACTTGATGGCATTTTGAGAAGATAGTACTGTCATAACAGATAAGGTAAAATCAGTGGATGTCATACATTTAGATAGTCAAAAGCACATTTCACAAGATTCTGCACCTGAGATGAGCAGCCACGATAGCATGAATCATGCAGGGCTGGAGGAAGGAGGCCCCTGTCTACATACTTGGTTTTAATTGCCTCAGAAAGAGACAGTTAAGCATGGAAACTTTTCAAAAGGAAACAAAAATTACCTTTGAGGGTAGCACACACATTTTTGTTTCCAAATAAAACTCAGGGGTGCACCAGGCAGCAGAATTCAGTTCATTTCAAAGGCACATGCCAAAACTACCCTCCCCAGAGCAGCACCATTGTTCCCAGCAAGCCAACTCCAACTGCTTTTGGAACACATCCTATAACGTACATGCACCCTGAAAGCATTCAACAGCAGTCACTATATCTTTATAAAACACATTTCAAATTAAATGCGCTCCTACACTGAAGAAATCCATGTATTTTCTTCACATGGAAAAGCAGGCACATGGAAGAGCACTAATCACACTTTCCTAGTTCATTATGAAGTGTCTAATTTTGGCTTAGACCCTCAAGAAGGCTGCATTTGATATAAGATACAACCCCAAGGGCTTTCTGACATCAGCAATTTCTGACACCAGCTAAGAGTCCTCCTTTTTTCAAATTCTGGTGCTGGTTTTAAGGGGCAGGGAGGGACAGGACTGTGTACGAAGACTCTCATACTTACCCCATACCTCTATCTACAAAGGTCCCATACAAACCGAGTCATCATCAGAAAAAAACCCAAAACAAACTAGAAAAACTACGTTTGCCTGCTGGTTTTCATGTTAGGACTTTGCAATCAGTTAAGAACTCCCCTGAGTTTTAACTGATTTGACTGAAACTCCCTGTGATATTGTTATGTTTGGAAAACCAGAGTTCATATTCTCTGAACCTTTCTGAAAATCAGATTGAGGGGAACCGGAAAAACAAAGCAAACGGTTTTGCCTATGTTAACAAAATGTTGACTGTTAATTGTGAAAAATTAGGCCTCTGTATCTTGGAGCAAGAAGGGCCAACTGAGCTAGTGTCTCAGATCAGATCAGCTCAGCAGTCTCTTAACTGATCACTGGAATTTCTCATATCTTCAGTGAGACATAACTGAATACAAGTAAGTCTCAGACTAGCTGGCACCAGGGTCATATTAAGTCCTCTGGGACACATTAATTGCTCAAATAAAACTATCTTGGTTGGTGCTGAAGACATCAGTCACTAAAAGAGCATTTTTCAAGTCCTTTTAAGTCAACCAAAGATGGTTTCTGTCAGACATGGGAATCTCAACTCTCTGCATCCCTGGCCACAGATTTCCATTTCTTTGTGGTGGCACATAAATGGCTAGGACAGGAAACTGATCTGACCAAAAAATACTGTAGGCAAATCATCAGCATCATCTGAGTTCCTTGAAAATCAACTCTGTAAAAGTAAACTCCTACTTGCATGGAGCACTGCTTCTAGGCAAGGATGTATTTTCCTTGAAGCTCCCACTCCAGATGTCCAGTGTATGCACCACGTACAGGAATCTCAGGTCATATGATAGGAGAATGGTCATCTTATGACCATGCTCAATGCATGCAAAGAACTGTCATTTGAGGCTTCCATCAGTAATATCCCCACTCACGCTAGGAATACATTCATGACTATTGGCATCATGACGGAACACAGAGCAGTAGATTCCAAGTACCTTTGCTCTGTCAGGTTCGTACACAAGAGCAGACAGACAGACTATATTTACTACACTTGCTCTTAACAGTGTCCAAAAGGTAGCCACAGTTTCCCAGCAACATGCATTTAAAATGAAATGTGTGTATTCACTCACTTGGAAGTCAGAATTTCATTAATAACCCTTCTGATGCCCAATTTTCAGACTAAGAGAGAAATATCCCTGATCAACACCATGAAGAGAAGATCACAAACACATTCTCCCTGCTTCATCACGCCTTTAAAACAGTATCAACAAACAATGGCAAAGCCTTGAAATGCTATAGGTGTTTGAGGGACAACTGATTCTCCCACTTAATGACTATCATGAAATCAACTGTACCCCACAACAGACTCAGCAATGCACTTGGAGAACTACCCTCCTGTTCTTTGGAACTGGTTCTGTTCTTTTGTACATGCTGTCAGAATCACAGACAGTAGTTCAGCTGCATTCAGAGCCTATTGATTCATGACCTTAACTTCTTTACCAGTACTCCTTTTTCCCTTGATTTCACTTTATTCCAAGAACAGTGCATTTGGATTATTTTCCCATGTTGCAGTGTTGCTCTCATATTACAGCAAATGTTCTTACAAATTAATTTTTAGCAGGCAGTCTAACTGTGATTAAAGCCAACAGCTTGTCCCATTGCTTTCCCCCCTCCTTTGAACCTCACTACCAGGATGAAAACCCACATCAAAATTATGAGACAAGCTGCAAAGCCAAAATGAGTATCTGTCCCTCAGGAATTCTGCATTTATGTTTTGTGCATATCTATAGGAAATACATTTTTTTTTTCATAAAAACTGGATTTGTATCAGTTAATAAGGTTAAACATACCTTTACCAATGCCTTGTCAGCATGCATAGTACTGAACTGTTAAAAAAACCACAGGTAACATCTCCAGTTTCATCAGTGGTGCTTGTGCAGGAAGGAAATAAGGGCCATCTTTATTTTTGGGACAACAGAATGTAACCCTGTGTAAGACCCTCAACTTAAAATGTGGATTTGGAAACTGAAATGTCTCATGTAAAATAGAGAATTCACTCCTGGAGAGAGGGCTAACAGGAGAGCCAGTAGAGGAACAAATGTAGATGGAGACTAATGAAAAGGTGTGGTATGACACATTGGTAATAGCAAAGGGGGCGAAGATAGGGAATGAATGATAAGAAGTGAGGTGGAGTTTAGCTTTTTTTTTCAATGTAATGACACAGTAAGTCTCATGCAAAAGCTTGGGAAGATTTTGTTAATTTGCTAATAGCCAGAAGCAAGGATGGGGGCTGGAAGAAGATGAGACTGATTACTCTGCATTATTTCTATGACTGTACTGATCTTTAGGACAAAATGTCTCCCAGTAGAAATCTGGAGAGGATTACAGGATTAATGCCATGCCCTTCTCCCAGTTAGTCACTCTTCATGGGTAAAGGGTAAGCCCTTCTTCTACTGATATGTTTTTATGCATGAAAAATCATCTCTCTCCATACTGCTGCCTTTTATCAAGCAGCTGACTTTCTGGACAGGTAAGGGCAATGAAAACCTTCTCCATTTTTGGTGACCTCCAACCTCCTCAACAGCTAGTGGAAAAGAATAAGAAAAGGAAGATCTGCCTGCAGAGGGGATGAGAGTGCAGGGAGGCCAGAATGGACTGATTACACAGACACTGTCTTTACTGAGTCTTGGGAAAACAAACAGCAGAAATTTGTCATGAGCAGATCTTAACCAACAAGTAATTGCTTTAGCCTTGGGTAGGAGGACAACTGTGTGGCCCAGGGGCAGCTCTTCTCCACGCACAGCTAAGCTGTGCAGTACAGCACAAGGAGCAGGACAGCCAAGCAAACACTACCATCTTCGCAGCACTCTGCACAGACCTCATTAGCTGCTCTTTCTTTGGGAGGGAGGAAGGGAAAGGGGGGAATGGGAAAATGCCTGAAAACTAACTGACTTGTATTAGCTCTGATATTTGCTCATTCTTTATCTTAACCATCCATGAGACAGCTGCTGCTGCTTTGTTTGTCAGAAGGATTTCTTATCTCTGTGAGGTGCGGTCCTAGCAGAGGCATAAAGCACACATACATAAACACACACAAACAAAACCCCCTCTCCCTTCATCACCAGAGGCACAACACTACCTACACAACTCCAATCCAGCAACTTGTCTGGTCAAGTCTCAAGGTGGAGCTGATTAACTCCTGCTAATATGGCTCAGATTCAAATTGTAACCTGCAGGACACCACCCTACCTGCGTTTCATTTATCCCTACCTTACGAATTCCTTGCACTCACCATACCCATACAGTAACTGAAAAATCAAACTCAGAGCACAGGGACAACTGTCCATCTTCCCCCTTTTAACACTAGCAGGACTTTTCTATTAAAAGCATGTAATAAGTTCCTTCATGCACCCTTTTGAAAAGAATGTACCCACTGTAGCTTTCTTTGGGGAGACACAAAATTTAGAGTTTTCTGCTTAAAATCCATACTATTTGCTGTCAACAAAAAGTGAATGAAGCTCTACAGAACACAATTACGGATTGGACGCTACAAATACAAATTAATGATGATGGTAACTATCTCCTTTTCTGCATAGGTTGCAGAGGCACACAGGTACAGAGGAAAACACAAGCACCATCGTTTACAGTTTATAAGGGGAATGTCAAGCTGGAAGAAGAATCCTGGTCCAAGTACAGACATTTCTAACACCTAGCCTGATACTCTAGTTTGAAGCACTGACATGAACAAAATAGCAATAATTTGCTTTGAAAAAAACTGGAGGTTTAAAATTACTGAAAAGTACAGTTGTGATCATGTATGTTTTTGTTTGGCAACCATGGAAGGGCCCAGAAGGAAAGAAAGAAAAAGAAAGAAAGAAAAAGGCAGTTCTGGAGTGCTGGACCTGGCAGAAGTATTGGTGGAAACTGCACATGTGATAGGAGTATCACCAGGGAAATGATCTAGTCTTATCTCAGCATCTCAAATAGAAAATATGTAGCAGAGGCCTCTGGTCTCAGGAAAGAAAGCTTTTATTTTTGCAGACACCTCCTAACAGAGGATTTCTGTAACACACTTGCAAATACTCAGTACAGTAACTATACCAAGTCCCTCATTTTGGATTTTCCTTGCTGTTCATTACAATTTTTATACATATGTTAAAAAGTGGAGTGAGAGTGATTGTAAGACAACTGTTGCTTATTTTTATTCACATCCTTGAATCATCACATAGTTCAACACAAACTGGAAAATCAAATACCACTTCCACAAGGTCTTTCATGATTCCCTGCCTGCTGATTGCTTTTTCCATTTCTTCATTCATGTTAATCCTTCCACCTACTATTTTCTGCCTTTGGCCTGAAGAAGCAGCACTTCTGTGGGAAACAGCTTTTGTGCATAGGAAGAGACCTGTATGAGCCAAGCATGTCAGCAGAGCTACCTTTTTAATGCAGAATGTGCTCGTAGAGAACAGGGCTGCACAGCACTGCAAACGTTCCCACTCAAAACATGGAACACCACCTGCCTGGTGGGAGCTACATACAACTTGTCAGGAATTGGTGTAGCACGAAAGCCAGCTTTTTGTACTTGCCATGACAACCACGGCTTCACATGTGACAATTTTTTCTGCAAAAACCATTTCTTATGTGAAGTTTTCATGTGACACCACATGAACTTTTTAAACTCTCCATCTGCCACTGTCTCTAAGTGCACTTTTGAATGAAACTGCTGATGTGTGTGTTTTATTTGTACAAGGAATTTCTCTCAAAAGTAAACAAAACATTTAAAACCAAAAAAAGACATTCTTGACGTCCACTCAAAAACACGACATAGAGCCTAAGTTGTAATTTCAAACAGTTACAGAGTTGCATTTGAAAAGTATTTTCAGTATCATGGATAGCTTTGCTTGTGTCAGATTCAAAAATTAATACTGAAGTTGTTATACATTCATAGTTTAAATCCAAAGTAATTATGCCATTTAAGTCAATTTTTGTAGTGATTGCTGGTTTGGAAGACACAGAGAGTTAAGGAAAAATAACTTTCTAAATATTGCCTAGAAGTTTGTATAAAGGCTAGGCCGTAACAGAGCAGTAAGGCCTTCTTCCCTCCAGATCCTCCTGGCATCTCAACACCCCATGGGACATAATTTATGGTCCTTATGCTGAGATCCATTCATCTTATTATGCAAATACATACAGCTTATTATGCAAATGAAACCAATTTTGAGTGGTAACAAAAAAAGCAAGCACATCAGATCACCCCAGCTTGTTTCACTCACTGTGCTGTTAATTCTAGCTGGTAAGAGAAGTAATGATGCACACAACTCCTCAGGATCTTCAGTGTACCATTACTTCAGCATGAAATCCCATCACAACCCCTCAGTTATTTCAGTATACAATTCGGAGAAAATATTATTTTCCTGCATGTCACAATTTGCTAATCAAGAGTAAAAATGTATATTTAAGAAACTCACATGATCAGTTGAAAACTGCAAGTCTTTCTTATGGACGATGTCCAACATAAAAATTATGTTCCAAATATAACATGTAATTACCACCCAGTCATTTCAAGTACTTATCTATGAATCTGAGGAGGGGTTCTTTGTTTATTTTTTTAATCTCAAGACTTTGTAATTATTGTTTTGGCATCCAAGAATTCCAACAGTTGGTGGGGTGCTGCCAAAAAGACCTTTTTTTGCAAGGTGCTCAGCACCCTCCTTTCCAAGAAAATCAGCATTCAGTTGCTGGTTCTGGCAGTGTTTCACATCATCTTTGCTGTGCTATGTTTCCTCCACGCCTCAGTTCCTTATACGTAAAAATCAGAATAAAAGTCCTGTCTTCAAAGGGTGATCTGAAAGCAATAGCTGAATAACACGATTGTATCTAGGAGGGCTGGTCCACAAAGTCTATTATGTGTGCTAGATCCCAATTGAGTTAGGGGAGGTGGCTATATATATGTATGTGTATATCTAGAGAGGAAGGGCTTCCTTGCAGGATCAACTAATTTCTTTCACACTACAAGACTTAGAGAACTCTCAACTTGCCCTGCAAAACCCACAGTGAAGGCTTTACAGCATCTGGAATGACACAGGAACACTGTAGCAGCGGTGCTGGGGTCCCTTATCTTTCAAGACTGTATTGTTTGTGGATTCACGAGATTTACTTCTGAACCACAGAGACCCATGAATGAGATCCTGGAAGATTTTATTTTAGAAACAAAAAATCAACATGCAGTGAGTATTCAAAAAACCCCTGTCCATTTCAGCAGGCACAGATCATCCTAAATCGCATTCTTGGTAGTATAGCACTGCTCATGCACTTCCTATGGCATGTGAAAGGTAAATGAAACATAGCAACCCTGTAGGATTTCTTACACAGCTGGGGCTGTATTCAATGAAACACTCTGCTGTGTCAGTGCCACATCATCCCACTGAACTAGCAGAAAAGTGTAACATTCATCAAAAATCAAGGGCCGAGCAAAGAGCCAAGAAGAAAAGCAGAAGTGCAATCTTGCCAGGGCTCCCTACCCAGCAGAAAAGCAATTTTCCGCTTTCTCGCAGGGCCTGCGGGTTGTGTTTTTCACTCAGGCTGTTTTCCTTCACTTGTGTTAGCGGCTGCCTGTCCTAGGTGTGTTTCTAAATGAGGGAGAGGGAGCGTGTTTGTGTGTGCGCCGAGTGTTTACAAGAGTTATGGTAGCAGTTCTCAGCAGTCCACTGAGAGTTCTAGGAAACGGCCCCTGTTATTTTATTCTCGGTCAATGTCAGCTCATGTCAGGCAGTAAAGATCACACAGGACAGCCCTCTCTCTCCATCTCGCAGTCCTGGCCAGAGGCCTCAATGGGAGAGGGAAAGGGAGCGAGCTGCGAGTGGGCGGAGAGCCTTCCCAGCACTCTACCAACCACTGCAGGAGGAATTATGATAAACACCACTCTGGAAACCAGATACAACAGTACATTGTGTTCTTCTTCGGAAAAACAACCCGACTTCAGCTCACTTAAAGTAAACAGTTAATCCTGTTTATCTTTTTTTTTTCTTTCTTGATGAATCTGTTATAAATGAGTATAAGCCAATTTAAAAATAACAGGGTTTATTAGCGAAATTTCCAACACCAAATTAAAGCCACAATAAAAAGGGGACAAAAGGGCAATTAGATGCTAAAGTTGAAGTGCTCAAAGTCGAGTGCAGAAAGACAATCAAAGTACCTTGCTGGTCCGATACAATCAGGTTGTCCCGGTGGAGTGCCTTTAAAAAAAGGTTTGCAGCTCAGACTGACAGGACTCTAGAAACATATGCCTGCTGCCGAGAAGATGGATTACTCCGCCGCGGGCTGCTACCACGTAGGCGAAGGGAAAGGCAGAGGCATGTTGTGATGGAAAGTCCTCGTAGTCTTGAGCCGAGAGACAGGGGGACCCCCCTCCAAGAGCCTACAGAGGCTGACCCTCAGGAAGAGACGTGAACTATAGCTAAACATGGCACCAGAGAAAACCTGAAGTATCAAGAGCACTATGATTGTCCCAAAGATAAAGGAAAAGGGTATTATTTCTTTTATGACACTCAATACTAAATTTGTGAATCAGAAAAAAGAGTAGAATGCCACGACTCAAAGGCAATTACTAAGGAAAGGCAATCCAACACACACGAATTTATTTAAGTAAATAAAAAGGTGGGGGACTGTAATAAGTATAATAGATAAATTCGTGTGGATTTAAGCTACTAATAAGAAGCTACCCGAGAATGCCTCCAAGATTCCAAAGTTCCTAAACACATTTACAACTGTAACGACAAGGCAGAGCAAGAAGATAGCCCATCCATCAAGGGTGGACCCTCACTTCACAGCTCTTCAACATTCGATACCGATCTTGGTGGAGATCCTGGACGATCAGACCACCCCTCCCAAGATGAATTTCAGAAGAAACTATCAAGCAACCTCTTCATGCAGACAGGACTCTTTTGGAAACACAGCATATCTGGACTTTCAATAGACTTAGCCTTAGGGTAAAAAAAACTGTATAAAACCCACAAGCTGAAACATAGCAGTGTGGCAGAATTCGGAGGGTACTTTTGTACCGCCACTCTGTCCACCCAACTCTCGATCGATTGTTGTCCCCTTTTTATTGTGGCTTTAATTTGGTGTTGGAAATTTCGCTAATAAACCCTGTTATTTTTAAATTGGCTTATACTCATTTATAACAAGTTGTTAACAGAACAATCTCTTCTGCAAAGCAAATAAGAGATCAGTCCCTTAAATTCATACAGAATTTTTCTTTCCCCTAGAAAAAAAAAAGCAGTTTGATATGTAAACTTTCTACTATCAGCAAACAGTGTGGAATAACAATCTTTCTTGGCTTAAACTGACTTAACAAAGCGATGCCAAAACTGAATGAAACCTTTCCCTCACTTACATATTTTATTTTGGAAAACTGAAGTCCCAAACAGAATGTTCTATTCATCCCTTTTAACTATTCCATTTCTGAAAAGAACAAGCAAAACTGCTAAACTGAAAAAAAAAAAAAAAAAAAATCAGGATATTTGTTGTCCTTGCCACTGGAGCACAGGGTGCCTGGGGAGTAAAGATCAGCTACTGAGCAGGGGGGTGGCTGGTCCCAGGTTTTCTCTGAGAGGTTAAAAAAGAGGAGTCAGACTAATTGACTAAGGCAACTAAGGTGACAAACTGTTATCCTCCTTTTCAAAATATGCTTACCCTGCAAATTCATGGTATCCCTGACTTCCAATAATAAGGGTGATTAATCAGAAACGCAGATGGAATTGATTATGTTGTTTTGCTGGAGTCACCACAGTCTCCCTATTAACTACTTCTTATTGGGGACTTCAACCCAGTCCACTGAAAGCTACAAGCTTTCCCAGAGGGAATTTTAACTTTTAGCACTCAGGAGTTTAAATAGTTCTGAAAGTCAACAACAAAAGTGTGCTTAACATCCCTGGTCAGTAAAGTTTGTTGATTTAGCTATTTATAATCAAAAAAATACATGATTTGAAAATTTGTGAGAGGAGAAGAAAAATATTTCCCTGGTTTATTTTTACTCATTTTTACTCTCATTTCACTCTCAAGTTCTAAGATCCTGTGTTTTCTGTGCAAATGATGTCATGAAGTGCAAAAACGTAAATTCACGCGAGTGAAAGTCTGATTTTCAGATTTAAAAATATATTTTACCTGCAAAATTTTTTATTTTTTCCTGGGTTTTTTTTTTTCCCTTAAATTAGTTTGTGTTTATTTTTAAATCTTTTGCTGCAGTTGCTGAATTTACTCTGGTGAGCTCTAATGTGACAAAGCAGGAAAAAGCAGAGCTATTTTCCATTGCAGAAGGGAGACAGGCTTGGGAGGCAGCTGTCAGTGTCTGGGGCCAGAACCCCAGAGGAGCAGCCTAAGGACTATTCCCTCAATCCACCACCTAGCCCACCATGGCGTCCAGCCAAGACTGGAAGAGCCAGTATTGGTAGAACAGGAGCACTGCTGAACACTTCATCCTGCTCCAGGTGCACCCTGTCATTTAACCCCCACCCTCCCAGCACTGCACCTGCACAAGAAAAGCATGGCTGTCCTCTCATGATTGCAGGTTTGGCCTGCCAAATTTGCCCCCAAATTGATGGACAGCCCACAGCCCTATCTATGAAGGATCCAACTGGCACCAAGGTGCTGCAGCTTTGAGCAGGTACTGGCTGCAGAACTGCAGGGAAGAAGCAACAGACTTTAGTAAAAACTCTCTCTTGAGAAGCCAGAGAAGAATGTGATGGTCCTACTGTCTCTACTTTTTGGGAAACTCTTGGGTGTAGGAGAAGTAAGCAATAAACCTAAATCATTTAGGGTGCACTTGTAATCCATGCACAAAAAAGACCCTCATGTTTGACCCCGTGGCAGTTGACCACCATCACACATTCCTTCAGGAGGGAATGGATCATCCGAGAGGAATGCAGATAAGAGGTGAATCAACTGCAGATCATTAGGAGATGACACAACAGCAGGAAGAAAATGTGGAAAGTGAAGGAGATGAAGATGAGGAGGAAATGTTCTCTGGTATCACCTCTTTTCCACTTCCTTTCTTACACCTTGTTCTCCATATCTCTTTTAGTTAGGGATTAGGGGAGGAATTGCCAGTGTGTTGTAACACTAGTATTATCCCATAGATGACCTATAAGTATTACTGAAGGAGCACTTTCCCCATATACAATGGGATTTTTTACGTAAGAAATTATGGACACAACAAGCTCTGCAGAAAGAAGGGTGCAGATGGCAGCAGTTCTTTCAATTTGAAAATGAAAAATAAAATTTATTTGTCATTTTAAGCTTTTATTTAAACTTTGCAAAATGAGAAATCCCGTTTTCAGTCACAGGTCAAGCAAAGCTTTATAAATTACTTTAAAATAAGCAGTAGGTTTGGGCCATTATCTAAAGCTCACTTAAATTATTAACACCTTTCCATTGATTTCAATGAGCTTTATTTCATGCTGTATAGCAGGCAGAGAAAATATCTGGGCAGCATCAGTTACATTCCTTCATCTTGATTTCATTCAATCATTCATGCAAATTCCATGTTTCTCTTTTAAACCATCTAAATTGAACATCAGTCAAGGATCAAACACTGAAGCAATTTTATAAGCACCACACACAAATTTTGTTCTAATTTCAAGGAATGATTTTTAGCAGGATCGGAACTTGGAATACAGTATGTAAAAAGAATCGTAAATTTGTCATTCTCTCCTTTTTGTTTGTCTGATTGGGGTTTTTTTTGTTTGATCGTTTTTTGGTGGCATTTAATCGGGTAATCTCAAAACAGGCACAGAGAACCTCTCACTTCTTTCAGCACTTTGGTTATCTTCAGATGTATAAGATTTCAAATATTATGTGGGCTAGTAGGAAGTATCCTAAAATAAAAAGCTCTCTGCTGCAGCATCTTAATCTCAATCACCTTGTACAGATGATAGTCTATATTTTATATCTCATGCATGTGGAATACTATTTAATTGTAATGGCATAATCAGTAATTATACTGGATTTGATATAATAATCCTGATCAAATACTGAGAAACTATGTGCTTGGTATATTTGATTCCTTTTCTCACTTCTTGATGCAAAAAACCCCCAGTCCTGAAAATAAGAACCTGTTCAAATATCAGTACAGCATAGCTTGTTCTCATCATTTATATTCCAAGGAAAAGAAGAAAACAGGACCGAATCTAATCAAAACTACAGGAAGTGTTTAGAGACACAAAAGATAATAATGTAAATTAGAACTGGATTAGGGCCCTTAGTAAACCTATCTATTCGTGCCAAAAGAGGTGATTTAATATTCTGTGGTTAAGATTCTGGGTTTGTGTCTTATCCAAAAGACTGTTAACAACAACACATTGTTCTCCTACCACCATGTTGGTGGTGTTACAGCGTCTGATGTGATTCAGCACAGACTTGAAGGGACAGACACTGCTAAACATTTGGATTTTCCTGAGCTGTCACCCAGTGCAGGCCAGCAGGAGATACAACATCACAGCCAAGATAACAAGATAACTTTTGTCTTTAAAACATGCAGTTTCCTGTTGATACTGTTCTGTATTGTCACATTTGCTGTCTTGTCCTCTTTCTCCTGTCACACATTCCTTCTTTAATTAAGTCTTCAGGGTACTGCATTGAGGAAACATTAGGACAGGGACCTCTCTGTGCCGGCAGAGCACCTGAGATCAGGGTACACGCCCTGATCTTCACTGGAGCATCAGTGTCACAAAAGCAGATCAAAGCTTTGGTGTAGCCATTTAATCATCAGTGGCTGCTGCATACCCTTCTAAACCACAGGCAATAAGGGCTGGTATTTGTATTTTCTGAGTACTGTCAGCAACTTAGCAGTTGCATTTTTCCCTTTCAGGCTCTCCACATGAGTAGGATCTTTTTGTGCAGAAGGGTGTTAAATCAGGCCGTGATGCTGCTCCTCCAGCCTGGCTTCCCCATCATCCCCAGAGCAAAGCAAAGCAGAACTATCACAGGGAGGTCTGAAGATTGCTTTAAGGGGATTCCTTCTTACTGGACGTGTGATTATAGGACACAAAGAGCCACCGGCATATGAAAATGACAATATTTAAATAAATATAGGCCGTATTTTCATGCATTGCCTGTTGTCATGGGACACGATGTCCATGGTGTTCTCTCTCTCCACTGCCAGGTAATGATGGGAACCTGTGGTTTTGGATCACTGTGACACTATGTAACTCATGTACTCCTAAGGCGAAGCATAAAAAACCCTAATAAAACCCCCTAATTTTTAAAAAACCCTAAATTTAAAACCTAAATTTAAATATTGAAATATGCTAAAACAAAATTGAAAAAACCTTCCAACAATACTCTCAAAAATAGGAGACAAAATGCCTACATTTTTTAAAAATGTGCTTTCCAATCACCCATTTTAAAACATGTTTCCTAAACTCCACTGCTGCAAGAAGTGTGAAAATATCAACAAGACAAGAACACAACAATTGAAAACATTGTAAGTGAATCCCACTTGGATCAATTTAAGCATTTTGCTTTACCAATTTAAAAAAAAACTAAGCTAAAAAAACCTAACCAAAGTGGAATTTCTAAACAAGTGGTTTCAGAGTAGGAAAATGGCATTGTTTCAAAACATAGCATTTCAGCAATTTCACAACTTTTCATTTGCTTGTACAAGCTTTTCATAAGAAGTTTCCATCATTTTACAAGTTGATCTGACAGAAAATTATTTCTTTGAAAAATTCCCAACCATTTTTCCTAGAAATATTTTTCAAACCTCTAATGCAGTAACTATTCATTAACTTTCAAGGCTTTGTTTTGACAAAACGTATTTATTCAGCACACCAAAGAATAATTATCCAGTATGCCTATGAGTAGCAGCAATGCTGAACAGTGAGAGACAGAAATGTAATATAAAGATTTATTTCCCCTTCTTCTCTAACAATAGCTGTAGAAATACATTTGAACGTATGTGCTGGGTTTTGCTCGGGTAAAGTTAATTTTATTCAGAGTAGCTGGTATGGGTCTGTGGTTTGGATTTGTGCTGGAAACAGCTGATAACACAGAGATGTTATTGATGTTTTTGTTATTGATAAGCAGGGCTTGCACAGTCAAGGCCCTTTCTGCTCCTCACCCCACCCCACCACTGAGGAGGCTGGGGGTGCATAAGGAGCTGGGAGAGGATAGATGACCCCAACTGACCAAAGGAATATCCCAGTTTATACAGCATCATGCTAAGAGGAAGAAAGAGGGGAGAACACTCAGAATGATGGCATTTGTCTTCCCAAGTCAGCACTACCCACGATGAAGCCCAGTTTTCCTGGGGTTGGCTGAACTGCCTACCAATGGGATGGGGTGAATGTATTCCCAGTTTTTCTTTGCTTCCACGAGCAGCTTTTGCTTTACCTGTTAAAAGTGTTTTCATCTAAAACCATGAGTTTTCCCACCTTTACTCTTCTGATTCTCTCCCCCATCCCACTGTTGAGGGATGGAGTGAGTGGCTGTGTGGGGCTTAGTTGCCATCTGGGGTTAAACCCTGACAACACATTACTTTTCTTTTAAGCAGAAGAAAAGCTCTAGGGAAAGCTGTAAAAAAGCTGCAAACCTCTCTTGCATGTTGATTTTAAATTATGGAGCATACACAAAATAAAAGCGAATTTCTGAGTTTACATCTCTTCCTGACTGCTAAAAAAAGCCTGTTAAAGCTTAGGAAAAGCAGAAACCTAGTGGGGAAAAAAGGTCATCTTAAACCTTCAAAAGAAAACCCAAAAACGCCTGAGTCCTTTACAGAAAACCCCAGAGACTGAACTGCTGGTGCTATTCCTGGAGATTGAACATGGCTATAGCTATCCTCCTGTGGGGCTACCAGGGTGGGGTTCTGGCTCTGATCCTGAACAAGGTACTGTGAGAACTGCATTCTGCCTTTATATGCACCCGAAAGAAAGGTACTGGGCTGGGTATGAGAACAGCAGCCTGCCTGGACACCACTGGGTACTGGAAGGAAGTCAGTGGAGAAGCCAAGCCCAGTGAGGATTGTGAACCTCAGTAATAAAAGGGGCTTATTCCAATCTCCTCTGTTACCTTTTCTTACCCGGATTCTGTGAGGCTTGAGGCAGTGCTGACTCCCAACAGCAGCTGCAGGATCTGATCCAGATTTTACATTGTAACTGCACCTATAGTTTCCAAAAGTGGTTAACGTGTATTTCCAGTGAAAAGGGGGAGAAACACTCATGAGAATTTTCTTGGAGAAAAGACAGCTAGAACCTGTACCTAAGCTGATTGGGATGTATCATTATCACTAATTTTCATTTCAAAATTGCAACAGGCATGAACCATATTTCACTGGTCTTTTTAAGATGGTTAATAGGTTCCTTTAAAGGCAGTCCCACAAAATACAAAATGTTCCACATGCAGAACTAGATTTTGAATTTTTTTCAATTTGTATGGAAGTTTAATTCATCACAAACATTCCTTTCTTGACCAAAAAGTTATTTATCTACAGCACACACAAAAATTTATGTTCTCGTAGGACAAAAAAATGTCATATCATCCGGTTTGGGATTAAACACCAAATGGACATTTAATTTCATCCTACAGTGGTTTGATTTGAATTCATAACTCTGTCTTTCCCCATTCATTTTCCCCTTCTCCCCAATCTACTATACTACATGTGCTTTTCACTACTGCATATACTGACTGTTGTATACCTATTGAACCCAAATTTCAATATGAGATATCCGTGAAAGATTCTCAGTATTCCTTTTTTTATTCCACATGTGGACACTAGCTTTAATCCTACAGCTGGTGTGTTAATGTATTAAAACCCTTAAATAAACAGTGTATTCTTTGTATATTTCATATTATAATTTTGAATTATTATTGTTATTATTAAGTGGTTGGAGCTGGGACCAATCAACTTTGTAAATACAGCTATGTGAACAACATTCAATTGATGAAGTGGCAAGAATGTTTTGTAGAAGTCACTTACACTTCCTTAGTAGGCAATACTGTTTTCTAGCTAAAAAAGACCAGTTAACAAAAGATTATGGTGAGAAGAGTAGGAAAAGAATGTGAACTGAAGTTCTTTCACATGCACAAGTCAACAACAGAGGAACAGAAATCTCAAGGCATGGATGCAGATTTGTTTTGGGAACTCCAAGTAACTTCTCTAGTGTCAGCGCTTATAAACCTTAGTAAGAAAACAAGCAGCCACCAGGTGCCACAGGGAAACTCTGAAATTATTCCAAAATGAGGTCATAGGAACAACTCATCATTTCCAAACAACTACTGCAACAACTAGATAGAGGGTGCTGGTGCTGACCTGGAAGGACACACTCCTGGGAAAAGCACCGTCCTCACCACCTGTATTTTTGCCTACCTGAAGAACAACAGGGACAATTCATCTACTTCAACAGCACCTACAAGGTGTTATTTATTCAGGTTTAGAAACATACAAATGGAAACTACTGCTATAACTGCTGTATTATGATAATTATCACAATGATCCTCTTCTTCTACTGACTCAGTTTATTAAAGCTGCCAGAAAAGATTGCCTAATTGTGACCACTGCTTAGGAGTTAAGAAGCGGTTCAAACTTTGGGTATTTGCCGTTGCAGAACGGGTTGCACCATTTCAGAACACAGTGGGTGAAATGGAATAAGGGGGGAATGCATCCTTTGGAAATTAAATGGTGCCTAGTTTTCTTATCTGCAGGACGATTTGAGTAGCATTAAATTGAAAAACAATTAAATCATCAATATTTTCAAAATAAGTTATCTGAAGCCTACACTGGGCAGAAATAAAATACCAGATATTTACACAGCACACAAAAATAGCTTGGAATCTTATCACAGCTGCACACAAAGTGATGCTCCCAGAAAGAAAGAATATTATTTTTCACACTGCAGCAGCATTTTCTTGTACAGTGAGAAACTTCCACACAAGCTTTGGACCTCAACAGGTTTTAGTTAGAAGTTTTCCTGAAATACAACCCTGACAAAAGGAGAAGCCAAGGAATGCTTCTCCTTTGCCTTTCCAAGTCCTTCCCAACATCTCTGTTTAATCCAATCAAGTTACAATGATCTGTGATGAGGTCAGTTTGCAGTACAGGGCAAGACACAGAAGAATGCCAGTGAAAAGAAAGAACATCTACTATCTCTGATGACTAAAGGCTGTATTAATCTAAGTAAAACTGCTCAAAGAAAACAGAAATCAGACTTTGAAATGTTCAGGGTCAGAATACTTGATCTGCTTAGAAACAGACAAAATGAACTTCCATCTTCTACTTGCTTTGTGTAAGATTATTGTATTAAAAGACTAAAATTTAACATAGGCAATCTCAGGACACAGGAAACTTTTTACATTGTTTTCAAATTTCTAGTTGAGTAATGAAAGAAATATTAACATCTCCACCTACACTTCCCCACAAACTAAACTTTTTAATGACTAGATTCAGCTAAGAAAATATCCAACTTCTCATGGCATGCATTTGAGTGCACTGTAGATCTCAAAATAATTTTTGTCTTCTGCAACTTGAAATTATGTCCACTGAAGGATTTTTCTGTAAAATCATAAAATTCTGTTTTTCATGATGTACAAGAACAGTGAAATTTTAAATTAAATGTTTTTCTGTATGCAAATGTAGATGCATATACATATCCATGGAGGAAAAAAAAATATATACACGTACATACTGAACTTTCAGACTTGAAGTAACTATTTTCCAGGTAGCATCAACAATGAGGTTAGCATCCACAAACTCAAAATTCCACAGATCTAGCATTCACAAACTAAAAACCAGTTTCATGTCAGAAAGTAGAGAAACCAGATTAAGGTTTTTCTGCCCTACACCACTGATTCCACAGTTTTAAGATGTCTCCTCCCTCATAACTGAGATGGCAAAACCAAGTTGAGACTTGATAAAAAGCATGATAAATCAGATCACGGAATTGATTTGCCTTAAAAAACAAATTTCAGAGGCAAAAATTAAGTTATTTACCTGCAGTACTACATCCAGCCCTGGAGTTTTCAGCACAGGAAAGACATGAGACCTGTTGGAGCAGCTCCATAGGAAGGCTACAAAAATGACCAGAGGGCTGGAGCACCTCTCCTGTGAACACAGGCTGCTGAGACAACTGGGATTGATCAGCCTGGGGAAGGAGAAGACTCTGGGAAGACCTTACTGCCTTTTAATATTTAAAGGGATTTTATAAGAAAGATGGGGACAAATTTTTCAATTGGTTTTGTTGAGATAGGAAAAGGGGTAATGGTTTTAAATTAAAAGAGGGTAGATTCAGACCAGGTATATGGAAGATTTTTTTTTTTTTTACAATGAGGGTGGTGAAACACTGCAACAGGTTTTCCATACAAGTGTTAGATGCCACATCCCTGGAAAAATTCCAGGTCAGGTTGGATGAGGTTCTGAAACACCTTATGTAGTTGAATATGTCCTTGGTCAAGGCAGGGTGGTTGGAATTGATGGCCTTTAAAGGCACCTTCAATCCAAACCATTTTATGATTCTGGGTTTTTTGGCATCAGTTTGCTGACTTGGCATCCCAAACAGCTGTCCCAGCTCATCTGAATGGGCACCCTGGCATGTAGTGGCAAAAAGACAGCTCACTGGGGTGAGGAAATCTGGGGAGATAGACACGGACTCAGATTAATTTCAAAGCAGATTAGAGGGAGAATAATTTAGCATGGATTTCCCAATGAGAGATCACAGCTTTGTCACGCCCAAGATGAAGCATAAAAACAAATGGGCATTCTGCCACTGTTGAAGGTCCATCACAAACCTCTTGCCTCAAGCATTTGTCTTTTGGCTTGGTTTTGATGGAAATATTGGTCTGAATCCCCACAGATTGGGGGGGATTGTTATTCTTGCAAGAATAACACTCGTAAAAATAATTTTTACACAAAATATTTACACAAATGATAGAGCACAATGTAACATTAGAAACAATACTGCATTTTAATTTCATAACTGCAGAAGAGACAGGCAAATTAAAAAATGTAAGCTTAACCTAGCAGGACCAGCAAAAACACTTCAAAATCACTGAAAGCCAGTCTAATGGAAAACATGTTTAAAACCCTATAAAAAGTTTACTTTCTTGCATATTTTAAAGTCCATTTAGTCTTTTCAGTTTGCCAATGTGCATTTACGACTCTACACTACCAAAACACACAAACACATAATCTAATTTCCCCAGCAGAATCAGTTCACTAATACCAAATACGTACAACAGTCTTCAAAAGTGAAGTTCAGGCTTTCAAACTCAAATTTCAATCTATGTCCAGCTGCCAACTACACTTCTGACTCATATTTCTTCTCACGTACCTTCTTTATAGTTTACTGAATTTATTCAACTTACCTAAAGCTTCAAATGTGGATGCCATTTAATGGTCCACTGTAGTGATTTTCTATTTTACTTGTAAATCAGTTTTATTTAAAAAATAAAAAATATTTAAAAAATAAAAAATATTTCAAGATCCTTCAGTGACATCTGCAACTCTTGAATTACACTGGAGTGAAAAATTATTATGTTCAAATGAACATATTCACTTTAGTGTTTCCTTTTCTTGAACTGACACAGATCAGCTGGTAAATTAGACTATTACGAATATCTTTTCCTTTGATTTATCACTTTGTATTTGCAGGAATTAAAATTATTTTTTTTTCATTATGACCAAAATAGTACCTACTTAAGGAGATAGTGACAAAGCCAGCAAAATTTCTTGCTGTCATAAAGGGAGGGGATAAAAAAAGAAAAGAAATAATGTTTGCTGTTTTTAAATAGCTAAATGGATATAAACTGTCAGACTCTGGGTCATCATTAAGCACAGGCCAGAGCATTGGCACGAATGACTGTGTTGTGAAGCCTACAAGCTTTATTTGGTTTTTAGTTCACATTCCTGTAGAGTGAGGCATTCTTAATTTGGGAGAGCTACGGGTAAACATTTATGGGAAAAAATTATTAAATATTTCCTTTCACAAAGGTAGCAGGCAAAATAAAAATAAAAACAACTTCTATACAAAATGCTAAAGGTGGTCTTTAACTATCAAAATTCAGCAAAGCAAATGAGGTATCTATGCTTTTTTCTGACAGGCACGTGGGGCGTTTACTATAGAGAGACCAATCCTCCCTTTACCATTTACCATTCACAAGCTCCTACTACATTCATTTTCAGACTGGAATGGCATTATCCATATGTGAAATGGATATCCAAATAATCCAATCCATCATATGGAGGTAATAGTGATTTACATACACTTGCACCTAGATTTAGCATTACAAAAGAAGTGAAAATACTTACCGGACAATGGTACTTATTACACCACCTGATGTAACATATAACTACTGATCACTTCCCAAACTTCTCACTGAACTCCAGTAGCCTTTGAGAGCTGTTTGTTGCAATTCAGTTTATGAGACAGTATTTTAAATGTTCTTACTCCAAAGAACTCTTGGAATGATGAAGACGTCTGAATATTTTCTTTCTAAATATGAAACATGTTCTGCTTGCAGAAGATTTCAGAATTTTAAACAAATATAAAACACAGTTTATTCACCCCAGTGAAAGGAGACATCCTGTAGAGGGGTATGAGGCTTGAGTGGACACTGCAATTTCTGCTGGCTTTAGCCCTCGGCATTACAACTCATTTATCTAAGTCTGAGAAATCCGCAGATACACCTAGGAACGTGTATCAGATATGTTTTGATCAGTGTGTACAGGGAGCTGAACCTTATTCTAACTCTACAAGCAGGAACATGCTGTCCCAACTGTGCATGGACCAGGGATATCAAAGCTCTCTCCCTCCTCCGACCAAGCAAGATACAAATTTTCTCTAGAGAGAATTCAATGGCACACACACCAGCAGCCTTGCTGCACTATAAACTTTATGTGATTTTTAGTTACTGAAAATAGATAAGACTGCCTCCTCTTCCTTGTATCTATAAAATGATGCATGGCTTCTGGCTTCTTAGGAAAGGTGTTCCTCTCCTGATCCCTCACTAATTGTCAAGACCAAAGTCCAAAGAGTTCGCACTAAATGGGCAAATCTTTGAGAGCAACCTGGTAACTCCTACCAGTCAGTGTGCAAAGATGAGGTTGATTTTCAAAATTCTATTACGATTGTGGTAAGGCCAAGGTTTTATTAGTACTTCCAGTATTTGATGCAATTTCCTATAAACTCCCCAATGTAGCTCAAAAATAATCTGGGGCACCATCAACCTCAGGCGTATATTTTCCTGAAATGTCATGCAAACATCTAGAAGAGTTCTCATTGTGGTACCACCTTAATGGTGTCACACCAAAAAAGGAAAAGTCAGTAACAATAAAGCAAATTTTGCTTCTCAGATGTCCAATGGAACAATACGCCAAAGATTTAACCTTCCAAAAGAACAGGCAACAGACATCTAGCAGAATTAGTTTCATAGCACTGTGTCACCACACTTATGCATAAAGATGTCATAGAGTTTGGCGTTTGAGGAGAGAGCAAAATAATTGAAAAACAGGACTGACAGGAGGAGAATAAACTACTTTTTCCTGGGAACTGTGCTATGCTAAATAACTGATCCTTCTTGAAAAGCCTCTAGTATCATACTTCTTTGACTGTCCCCTAGTTAACTTGCTGCCTGTCCGTGAAACTGGGAGTATTTATCATCTGGTATTATTAGCCATATGACTTCAAACATTAATCATACTTGTTAAAAAAAGTTGGTGTAGTAACTGCATCTTCTTACTCATGAAGGATAAAATGCTGCATTCCACTTCAGTTTATTGAAAATTTCAGGACTATGCTAAATGCTGCCTAATATATCTAAAACATAGTCAAATGAAGTAATTTTTTAAAAATTAAAAGATTATTTGTACATGGTTTACGATATTTCTTCTAGGAAACAATAAAAGGGTGAAATGCCCTAACAAAGCATCAAGATATTATGACGTGCTTAAAGACATAATCCTACCTGATTGCCACACCTTTTAAAATTATGTATAAGGAGTCTTTTGTTCCCTGGTTCTTGGAATGTCAAGCAACTCATAAATAATAATCTGGACCTAAATAAACATACGCTAGTTTAAAATCCTGTATTTATTTAAAGCATTAAATGAATCATTACTTGAAGTATTCAAATGGCAGTATCTTTCCTCAGTTTCTTACCTAACCTCTCTTTTATAAAGGCAACCTAAGACTATGCCAATAAGGTAATGGCAATTTTTTCTCAACCTGTTTAAAACATTCACCAGACAGTTTTAAATACCATCAGAAATGTTTAACATTATTATATTACGCCATCTTAAAGTAAAAAGCTACCTGTAAGTCTTTAAAGCAGGAGAAACTGAATTAGCAGGATTTTTTTCAGTATTCCCTTAATGCAGTTACCTCAATTCCTGTATTTTGTCATTCTATCAGTAACATCAAGATTTTTCAGCAGAATTACAAGAAGCAAAAATATGAAGAAAGCAAAAAGACCCTGATAGTACAACCAAGACTTAAAACCCCCTACAGGTTAAAGAGTTTGTTTCTTGGGGGTTTTTTTAATAAGAGAAAAGTATCTTCACTTGGGGTTCACTTCTCCCCTTCACTTGTAACATACCTAGATAAGCTTAAAATGTTCTTTTATTCAAGAGAGGGTTCAGTTACTTATTAAGAATTACTTACTCTTTGTAAGCCAGTGCTTTGTATCAGCTTAAGAGAGTAACATGAAGAGATGTTTTTAAAGTGAGAAAATCCCAGCAACCCACAGACTTGAGCAATGAAGGTGCATACAACCTCTAAGAGAGTAGATGACAGGACAAAAAGGAAGCAGGGCCAAATCTTGGATCAGTCCACTATGAAAAAATGGCTAAATTGGTGTTTGAAGGATTTTTTGACAAAGATGGCAATCTCCAGTTGCCCCCTCCCTCCAGCCCCCTTAAGTAATAGTTAGCTGCTCTCAATGGAAACCACTTTTGTTTAAATAGTTTCTCCTACTCTTCATCATTATCTGGTCAGAATTAATGATTATCTGATTAATTAATTGTTACTCAATTACTACCTAATCTAATCCCCATCAACCAATCCTAGGCACACCTTCACAACCACAATAAGTATGATAAATGTTCATCTCCTCCTCTTCTTTTCCCACATCTCCTTCCTATCCTCCCTTTCCCACTGCCCCCAGATTAACACATTCTGGGATCTATTTTCCTCTATGAGATCCAAGAACTAGAGTGTTCTCTCTACATATTCCCCACAGGGTGAAGAGAACATGCTGGTCCCAAGCCCACCCTCCGGTCTCACCTTGGTGTGAGTGTCAGTGACTCCTGCATTGTTGCAATTCTAGCAGAACTCCTTAAAAAGTGGTCCCACATTGCCCAACATTCCTTGACTCTCTTCCCTCCTCCAATGCTGCTTTTTGGGGTTCTTTTAATTTGTTGGCTCCTTTCAGAGATGCACCTCCTTAGCCCAGCTCACTTTAATTGTTCAGAGAAAGTTTATATTCGCCCTGAATGAACAAACTTAAGCATGAAACAATCAAAAGAAATACAAATTCCTCAATAAAATTCTAATCACTGTATTGCCCTATTCCACATGCTCTGCAACCAGTCTATACTGTATGCCATATGCCAAAATGATTTGTATACACTATTGACATTTTTCATGTTCCCCGCAATGTTTGGAATACCACATGGCACAGGGTGCAAGAAGATAAGATCATTTATGTAAGCAAAATATGACCTTAGAAGTGTGTAAATCCCTTATGTGCGTATGCAGGAGAAATAGCTGCGAGTACCAGTACTATTTGTATGTGTAATTATTTGCTTTACATGCCACATCAATTCTGCAAACAAATAGTAACTATTTAGCAATATTCATCTCTTTCTATTGTACAACACCAAGCACGTGAGAGAGACAGAGAAAGGCAAGACTTTAAAATCCATTATGTGATGGATTTTAAAATGTGATAAATATATACTGGCTGCAAACTAGTACAGAGATGTCAAGTTTGTGCTGTGAAAATAGAAATTCATGGCTGATAAAATAGCAGAAAATGGAAAGGACAACCTGATCCAAAAAATCAGAAGAGCAACAGGCTGTGCAGCTCTAGGAAAAAACCATGAGCCTAGAAAAGTAAACACAGAGTTTATATGCATCATTCATTCATATAAACATATATATATATAAGCCCACACACATCCTAAATTGTGTTCTTGTGGATTGGTTTTTCTTTTTATAATTCATGACCAGATATAGAAAAAACTCACTAAACCTTCCTGTTTAGAATCTGAAGGTGATAAGGTTAAGTACTCTAAAATCAACAGATGACACATTCAGTTTTCAGTACATACATATATTCTGCAGAAATCCGGTATTACATCTTATTTGAGTATCTTGCACCTGTGCCTCTCAGCATAAGGTTAAAGAATGTCTATTTGTATTAGCAGGCCCACAGCTTGAGCAGACCGGTCCTGTTTGAATTGGGACATTTGAGTCTCACTGCTGGGTAAGAAAGAGGAATTCTGTCAGCCCCGGGTCAGGCTACAGGTAAGTGACACCCACCTGTTGCTTCAGACATATGGAAAGTATCATGTGATGCCTCCACAGGGAGAGCTGGAACAATGTGGTTTATGCCCTGCTTGGGAGGATAGCTTGGGAACAGCTTTACTTCAGCTCTCTGCCCTGCATCTTGAAATATTTCCTGCTTGGGATGGCATGAACCTCTCAGGCTGGAGGAGGAAAGTCTATCCTTTATCTCTCTCCCCCTCCTCCCTTTCCAACCCCAACTGTTTCCATGGTAGAGCCAGCTGTAGCCACCGCCAAAGAAAACAAGTCATTTTCCCACCTCGAGGGCATTCCCCTCTGAACATCAAACGTCTACAGCAAACAATGGAGTTGAAACAGCTTTGCAAATAAAAGGTCACAAGAGTTTTTCATAGTGGAAAATATCAGGCTACCTACAGGCAGGGGTTGCTTCCAGCTCACAAACACTACACATTCCAGCTTTCAAACACACTTCACTGTGAGCTGAACTAGTCTTTGCTAAGACATTGCATGGTCCCAGTGATGTAACTGGAATTCATTCCCCCTCATTCCCCCTCAAGCTATTTTGTAATCACCTTAATTGTCAGGTCTTAAAAAGAAGAGATTTTTAGTTCTTTGGGAAGGGAGATTTACATGCTGTAAGAAGCCAAGCAAACTGAACACAAGGGTGTTCTGAAACAGCAGGTCACACACTGAGCAGTGCACAAAGTAGGGGAAAGGAGAAAGGGCATGTGCTACTGGAGAGCTTCAGGAAGAGGAACAGAGCATGTGATAAGCTCTTGCGGGAGCTGTGCTTTGCAAGCTCTAGCCAAAGGACAAATGAGCAATGCAGAGAGAGCCCCTGGCTGCCAGAAGCTACTGAACCCACACTAGAGGCCTCCATGGAGACTTGGCAGCATGGCGTTCAGCAACAGCAGGAGCCACATGTTTTCTGGGCTCTTGCTCTATGCCTGCACATATGCTCAGCCTTGCCAGCACAGCAGTCTCCCATGGGGTCACATTTCCCCATGGCCATCCTGGCTCCCACCCAAACATCCCCTCTGCTCCACTACAGCACTGGCACTCCTGCCTTCTCCACACACACTTTCTGGTGGTCTTCCCGCTCTCCCGCCTCTCAGAAGCAGAGGGGTTTGTCAGGAACTGTGTGATATCCACTGAGTGCTGCTGCTAAGAAGATAAATAGAGAACTCAGTCCCTAGACCAAGAGCAGAAGATGAAAGGTAATTCAAGAAATCATTTGGTGGGAAAAATACTGGACAAGATACCATTGAACAAGTTTCTGTTAATAATACACAGCTAAACTAAAACTCCTTCAGATGAGCACAGCAAAATAGTTTTATTGTGGGAAACTACCAGGGCTTAAATGTGCACCCCACGTATTTGGCATTCATCTCCTCCAAAATTCTGCATACAGGTAAGCCTCAGCAAAGAGGGAAACCGTGATTATCTGCATTTTTCTGCATTGCTGGGGCAGTGAAGGAAGGGAGTGGCGGGCATGGGTTGAAGGTTCTGAATTTTCAGAACTAATTATGTTGAAAATGAAAATTGTCATAATTTTCATAATAAAAAGGGCTTGCTTTGGATTTCATTTTTATTTTCCCACTTCCCTACTGGATATTTTAGCAGACAAAAGCCAGGAGAGGCAGTGACTGGAAGAGCAGTTGAGCACTTGCTCATTAAAAGAATTAACCCTACACATCTTTCACAAATCACCATCCTGCCAACTCCCATGGGAAGCTGCCCAGCAAGACCATCACTCTCACTCTTACTGCCTACAGCTTCTCCCAAGATTTCAACACCTTTCTGTATATTCATGCTTGACCTAAAGTGCCCGGTATGGAAATGCTCCTCCAAACATGACTTCCCTCCTCCTTCCTCACTTGGAAGACTGGTGAGCCAACATTTTCTTCACAATAGGATGAAGAAAACCTGTAAGTCTGACTAATAGCAAGAAGAGACTCATACTAGAAGTACTGCTGAGAACAAAACATCTGAGTTTTTAGATTTTAAATGTGGGTGATTCAGAAAATGGGACTTAACTGGTGAAAGAAACTGGTAGTTAGAGGTCACTGATAACTGGGGGTGTGGGGCAAAGGGAATATTATTTTATATAATATTATATAAAATAGATTGACAGACATTTTATACCAATGTCTGTCATTGGTATAAAAAACATTTCTATTTGACAGTTTTCCAGTTGGTTTATAGACATTGTAACTTTAATCTTAGCAGAGACCATCAATTCAGACTAAACTGAAATTTTAACTCAGCATTTCCAAATAAAAACAGAAATGAAAAATCGTTACTGGTAAATAGACCATATGAATTTTTTTTCCACTCTTTTTCCATAAGGCACATATACCAACTACTACAGAATGTCTAGAAACCTCAACCATGTACACACCCCATCACACTGGACACATGAGAGATGCAGCAGTTGGCTTAGACTGCTCACACGCTTTTAGCAAATTTCAGCATATGGATAGAACAAATGTGTGTGTGTGTGTGTGTGTGTGTGTGTGTGTGTGTGTGTGTGTGTGTGTGTGTAAGCGAGTGAAGAACAATAGGCCATGCAGATAATCTACAGAAATCACTATTCATTTTTTCTGTTGTCTTACCTTTACTGTAGTGAGTCGTACTGCGTATGGATGGATTTCCAAAACACACCAACAAGGTCTCCAATTCCAATACCTCCTTAAAGCTCTCTCTTTTTCAGCACCCATTCCATTTGTACATCTAAACCCCAAGACAATTTCTTTTTTTCAAGCAGGCAAAACAATTATTTCTCAGATATTAAATACATTAACATAATAGAGACACACATAGAGAGAGAAAATATGCATTAAATGTTTTGCAAAGGGGCCAAAGAAGGGAGTTTCTGGCAATTACTCAGCATAAGGAGTAAGGTATATGGTGAATAGATTAGATAAAATTCGTAGTTGTCAACCCAGTACTGCCTGATGACATAAATTACAGCTTTATCTCTCCCTTATCCATGCCTCCCACATATCATGTGCCTCATTAGGATCCTATGGACAGAACACACAAGAAAAAGACCGTCCTCAAGCAATCAGAAAAATCCATCCAAAAAATAAGGGAAAAATCTGCCATATTTAGTAAAAATTATTTCACTTTGTTACAGGACTTAATTATGTACTTTCCTAGACTATCACAGCATTTGTAGAATGGGAAAATCCATGCTATAACCAGGTGCCTTGTCATGGTTAAAAATGCCTCCTTGTCTTCAAACACATGTTCTTTGCATGTTGGAAAAGCCATATATTAAAACCAAAAATTGAACACAGCTGGCAACTGAGTCAGGGAAAGGACTGGGCAGTCAGGATCTAGCTATGTTAAATTCGGCTGGGTTCAGTTAGATGGCACAGAAGCATGAACTCTGAGAAAGCACTAGGAACACCTTTGCCAAATGTTTGGAGGAGAAAGATGTTGCTTTTTAGGCTACACGGTCTATACAGCATCTGGTACAATGATCTGTGACCACAACACCCAAAGCTAGCAGCACTGCTCTGGTTGTCCCAGCCATCTTTGTGGGAAAACTTGGTTGGGTAAAACTGCTTTTCCCAATTATCCACATTCCTCCAACCAAGTTCTTGCACAGAGGTTTTCGTTTCAGTCACAAGAGAATGAGGAACAAATGAGCAAGGACCCTCAATGGCTGAACAGTAAGTCCAAAACAAGCCCAAGGGCCAGCATGTGATGACACCGAACAGGTCATTTCCTTCTGCATAAAAGAAACTAATGCTTAGGAAGCATTTAGTAGAATAGTAAAAATGAACAATAAATGTTTTCTATCAGATCACACCAAATGAGTTTCCAGCAGATTTAACAAATGGTGCAAAACATTCCAGCACAGTTTTGCTGGTTTGCATTACAAGGAAGAATGTGAGCACATCAAAGCTTGAATTTGCCAAGTAAGAAATTATTCTTCTGGTGCTCAAAAGATCAGCTTTGGTATTAGAACGAATTGAGCCTTGACCACATTTGTAAAGGCAAAAGAGAACCAAATCACAGGCAAGATCTGTAGGGAAGTCTAGATACTGCTGACAAAAGTTTTCCCACCTGTATTTTGAGGTTAAGGATCTAGGCATTGGACACGCATAATTCATGAGCTGCACTTCCACAGCCTCACAGGGCTTTCAAGAGCCTGTCACATTCTTCTCAAGTGGATCATTAAGGGTGGTGTACCTAAATGGATGGGTGGAGGAAATTTATCTGAACAGAAGATTAGAAGTGATTCAATTTGGGGAGATAACCTGACTTTTTGTCTTGGTAGGACTATAGTTCAACCATGTGAGCTGACACTGGCATGTGGGGCTACTTAGCAGTTTCACATACAGATTCTGTAGTGCAGATGAGAAAGAATAGTACTATAAAGCTTCTTTTTGTGAACCATAAAGGTATATTTCTGACATGATGTAATCAACGCTTTCATGAGGTTAGGCTTAAAGAGGCAAACAAAGTTTTTTACAACACGCTTTTTGAATTCCCCTTGACTGAAAAGAGTTCATCACTGACAACTGGTGGGACTGTGACAAAGGAGGAGTGGAATTCATGCTGAGATCGTTTTACAATGGTGAAGGAATCTTTTCTCTCTGTAAAACACACTGCAAATAGTGACAAAAGACCTGGGAAGAAGAGGAATAGAGATTAAGGTCTTCAGTACAATCTACTTTAGGAAGAAGAAAACTGCTTGAGTGGGCAGCCAGTGCTGAAACTTTCCATTCCAAAGCTTTAACTACTAGAAGGACTAAATTATCTGTGAAAAAGCACTAAGTTAATTCCACACCTTCTACAAAAATGCAAAGCAGAGTATAGATAAAATTTCCTGCTTTTCTTTAGATATCTCTGTGGTTGCCTGGATGAATGGAGGTGTCAGAATTGTAAGGGGAACACTGGACAGGAAAGGAAATTGTGTTAATGATGCAAATACCAGAGACCATGGTGCTTGTCATGCTGGAGCTCTAAAAACAAGACTTCTCCTGCCTTCCTCATTCTCTGTGTTGCAGTTGCTTTTGTTATTTATTTTTAAATACCATCCTAACTAACCAGCTTCAAGAAGAGGGGGAAAAATTGTAAAAGCAAAAACTGGGAGAAACCAGAGAAGGATAGCTGAGCCATCAATTTCTGTAGACCAAACCCTCCAATTCACCCTGTGCTACTGCCAGCCACTTACATCATTCATAGCAAAAACTTTAACAGTCCAAACTGGTGTGTTCAAGGCTTGCAGGAATCCTGCTTATTCACAATATATCCTAAAAGCTAAACACAAAATAATTTTAGCATCTGCATGGCTGCAGAGCATAATTTAAATAGAATAGCTCTTAAACAAGCAATACGCCATTTAAAGATCCAAATCTCAGCATTTGCTACGCCAGGAGTTTTTATACAAAATCCTCGTGAATCCTGGCAAACTTGCTGGTTAGAAAGGTGCATGCTGTTCTAATATATATATATATATATGTGTGTGTGTGTGTGTATCCCATGTCAGTGCAAACAGCCTTCAAGTAAACATGCAGCCGGGAATACCATGAGTAACAACTCTGTTTCCATCAGAAGCCCTTTATCCTGCGTAAGAGGTCTGCAAGCTAATAGATGTCCTAGGCTAATGCTAACTAGCTACAGCTGGCTCGCAGCTATAAAAAGCTTTAATGAAAACATAAATACTAACTTCTCCACTTCCCTCAGCCCGTACGTCAGGGCTGCGCAAAGGCACGGCTTTCCAAGAGGTCTGTGTGAATGAACGGGCTGCTCTGAACCAGCTCGCTCTGGTTCTCCCGGGTTTGTTTACTGAACAGCGTGTGCAGAGACGCACTGGGGGATGCAGGGGGAGAGACACACCACGTGTGCCCTCCCGCAACCCCGAGCCCTGGGCTTCCAGGGAAGGCTTGGATAAAGGCAGGAAATATGTGTTCACCAAGGGACCGAGCCACGGACAGAAAAGTGTCAGTCTGCACAGATGCTGAACACAGCTCCACTTTACCATATATCCCTGTGTTTTGCTGTAATGTCACTCTGCTGTGCTGTCACTGATTCAGCTGTAACAAAAACGCGGGCATTGAAATTCAGGGAGCTTAGGAACAACACTTTGTACCTGGGAGTTCTGCGGGCTCTCAAAACTTACTACAGTACTTACATTTGCCAAATACAAAACTAAATTGCTGAAAGAGACAGGTTTATCCAGGACATATAGAGAAAAGGCAAAAAAGCATATATTTCTATTCCATGGAACTAAGGGTTGCAAACTGAGACCAAAACATCAGGATACTGAAGTGCTACAACAATCAGCAATTTTTATCAATCCATACTGTGCACACACAAAATCTTCATTATTATTTGACAACTGGACCGTTTATCTGCTCTGTTAAAATGGTTTTATCGTGAAAGCAGTTACTTTGTCACCATCCGCTTCGGTGGATTTCAGCAGGTGACCTCAGACAGAGACAAACCCTTCAGGTGTTTGCAGGGAGGCTAGGCATGTTGGCTTGCTATCCAATATGCTAGGCTAACCACAAGCCTGAATCAATAAGAATCATACCTAGCCTTTATTTTTCATTTCATTTTTGTATTGGAAATCCCTTTATACACAAAGTTGATCAGGAAATTTGGGGCTCTTCATCAAAAAAGTTTAGGAATACCCAAAAGTATATTTATCTTAAAAAAAAAAAAAAAGTACCTTATTTCCAAATATTGTGATTCATCTTTCTCATGATTTTGTTCAATGCATGACTTTTTAATTTCTTCTGATTTGCACAACACAAATAGCAACTGCAACCAGGCAGATCACCCCCAAACACAGATTCTCTGTATTCAGCAGGGATCAAACAAATCACAGAATGCAACCCATTTGTCTACTCAGGAGTTTCCTAAATCTAGTATACAGATGTTACGCTATGAGGTGTAACCGTTGAAAGCATTTAAAAAGAAATTACCCGATTGCAATTTGTTGATTTGCTGAAGTCGCAGCCTCTAAACCAGATGTGACACCTCTATCTGCTTTGAGTTCTTCCCCTTCTTGTACGTACAAGCTGATTTCCAACTGATTTCTTAAAAATCCACAACCTTAGAGTCCCTTCCCACTTGCGCTGTTGAAACATAAACAGCCTGAGAGACACTGATTTTCCTAACTGTTCATGCATCCACTCCAAATACCCTTTTTCTCAGGATGTTATTGCTATGATTCACTCTCAAACCCTGGCAGCCCAAATAAAAAAGGTGACTCAGATACACAGAAGCACCAAGGTATAGATGAGCTCCTAACCCAGATATTTTTAATCATGACTAAACAGCCCAAGATGCAGCAAGAAAGCTTTGGCAGTTTTCAGCTCCCTTGGAAAGGAAATATCTACTTACCATTAAATTAAATAGAAATAAAGAAATTAAAAACACTTTTGGAAAGATTAGACACTGAGTGTTTTTGCTAACATTGTCTTCCACTTCCCACTTACATTATGTTAATACAGCCAGTTAATTAATAGCTCCATATTGAAGAGGTGACATAACTCGTTCCAATCAAATTAATTTCCTTGCACGTTTTTCCTCATGTCAAACAGAATTTACAAATTTTGGCATTTGTTCAGAGGCAGTGGAAAATGCATAATACCATTGTTACAGGACAAAGACAAGAACATCTGCAGTTGTCATGACTAGATCATATTTGAATTCAATAGTGGGGAAAGCTGCTGCCTCAGAGAGGAAATCCACAACCTCCAGCAGACCAGGTTATTCACAGCTCCATCCAACCTGCTTCTGAACTCTTCCAGGGAGGGGTCATCCACAATATTTCTGGGCAACCTGTTTCAGTGTCTCAGCACCGTTGCAGTAAAGAATTTTTACCTAATATCTAATCTAAACCCACGCTCCTTCAGTTTAAGGTCATTCTCCCTTGCCCTATCACTACATGCCCTTGTAAAAAGTCCCTCTCCAGCCTTCCTGCAAGGCCTCTTTATGTCCTGGAAGGCTGCTCTAAGTTCTTCCTGAAAACTTTCTCTCCTCCAGGCTGAACAGCCCCAACTCCCTCAGCCTGCCAAATGTGAAACACTTCTGAAGTACACTTTGCATTGACTCCTCAGGCACAGGTAAAGCATATTGTCCAGAGGAGTCCACACTGCAGTCACACACACACCTCCAATCAAGTATCTAAATTCAGTGTTACAAAACCATTTTGAACATTTATCAGGCAGTATGTATCAGTCAAATAATCCCTTTTTTTCTCACTGTAGGACTAAAATTAAAAAACAACTAAATCTCTCTTAACTGCCAACCCACTCAAACCCTTACACTGTGAACTGTAATATACAGTGAGTTCATCTAAGGCCTTTGCTCATCACTTGTCCCGTTTGAGGAGCATGTTCTTCCCCAAACCCTGTGAAGTGCCCTTTAGTCAGAGAGGGAGTTGAAGCCTTAACTGAAATGAGTTTGAGGGTTTTAGCACAGCAGATCCCTACTCAGTGTGATGCTGCTGACTGCCTTTGGCTGTGAGAAATGGAACAAAACCAGCAGCCACCAGTAAGCACGTGAACATAAGATAACCTCGTTACATTTATAACTTACATACCAATTTTAAACCACAATGCTTACTGAAAGAACTGATTGTCTTCTCTGAAGAGCTTTGTTTTGTTTGTATTGTTTGCTGTATCTTCATCTTTTGCATTGTATAAAAGAAAGTGTACAAGAGCTTAAAATTTATGTCTGGGCCTATGTTTCAGCAATATTGTCCCTTTCAAAGTCCATCTTAATTAATAGAGCATACCCATAATCTGCACAGAACTGTGTATTCTTGATTCTTTGAGACTCAAGACCTCCTTTCCCCCAAAAGAGGATGTTTGTAATACTTTTCTAAGGAGCATTGATCTGTTATAAGCAACAGAAGCTTTTGCAAAGCTGATGATAGAAAGTTATTCCTAAGAATCTTCCATTTTGGAAAATTGCTATTACATAAAATATGTCCTGATGCTTTTCTGCATGTGCACTACCTCTGCTGATATTTAAGGCTGTGCATACAAAGCCTGTTTACCTGCTCAAGAGGAAAAGAAATTCCGTGCAATATCCAGGTGGTTAAATTTCCCTCCCAACTGCTAGCTCACCTCTATCCAAGCCTTTACAACATTTATCACTGCTCAAGGTTCTTGCCTTTGGGTACAATGGTAGAAGGAAAACAAATTCCAGAGACACAATCTGACTTTTACAAAGGTTTCTGAGAACTTCAGGACAACTTCAACACTTCCTCCAGGAAGTTGTATAGTCAGTGAAATGTAGAGGTGTAAAACACACATGGAAGATTTCTGCTCTCTATTTCCATCAACCATGTAACTTTCAGGTATACAAAAATTCAGGGGGAAGGTCAAAACCAAGGGTAAGATTCCATACCTTTTATGTAAGCCATCTTAGAATAATTCTTGACAAATAACAGGTGCTGGAAAATTACTATTCCTGTTTGAAACCACCCAATGTACAACAGCACATATTTTGATTGTGGCTCTAGGGCTGGCAAATTATGTTTTCAAACTGTTTGCTTTTTTCTCCCTAGACTGGTCTCTGCTCATAGCATAATGTACAGGGACCACATTATTCTTCCCATTCTCACCATTTACGCAGTCCCTCAAAACCAACCAATTGGGTTCACACAGCCATGAAGCAAAGGGCAGTGAGAAATGAGGTGTTCAGGTGCAGTAAAGCTTCCCCAGCTTCCTAAAGCCCTGCATGTGATCATCAGAGGTGGGAGGTGTGAAATGGTATGGTTACAAAGGTAAGTGGTGGGGAACACACAGCTCCACATAATGATGCCTCTCTACCACTTACCTCTCTCTCTGTGCTACTCAGGTATCTCTACAATTTCTCCATCACTGGGAATACATCAGTTAGTAGACCTACTCCTCCTTCTTGACCAAAAAAAGGCTTGGGGTGTGTCTGACTGCCTTCCATGAGCACATGGGCCTTACTGGTCAGTCTAGGCACTTGAGTATGGAGGAAATAAAGCAACCAGTGTCTCCTTTTTGCGAGATGGACATAGGAGCTTGCACACACAGTATTGGCCATCTAATAGCTGGTTTCTATTCCTGTCCATTTGCTTTCCAAGGAGACTGAATCCCTGTCACACTTGTGGTCTGTGCTGGCTATCATCTTCTTGAGCCTTTTTTCTGTACCAGCATTTTTTATCGCTGCCCTGACATATTTTAGAACAAAAACAAATTGTTTAACTGCCTATTCCCAGCACAGGGACGAGAAACGCTGGTGTACTTTGAGGGGTCCTTTTTTTTTTTTTTTTTATTTGTACAGAGTATATCAGATAACAGTGCTTTCACCTTGCCCTTGGGCAGAATAAGATTATGTAAATATTTAGCACTGAAAAATAAACAGCAATGTCAAATTAACAAATTGTTGTACTACGGTGGCACTGGAAGAAGCCCAAGTTCCATCTAGTTGTCTGCAGCACCAGCAGGGAAAACAGACATTCAGGGCTATCCAGACAACAGCCTGGGGAATCTACAGTTTTAACTATACAAGACAATTTAAAGTATTAGTTGGACAGTGTGATACTAAAGCTGTTTTTCCAACAGTCTTTTGTCCTTGCTCTCTGTTTTGGTGGCTCCAGTTTGAGAATTACAAATAGAGCAGGGTGGAGGCAAAAGGGAAAAATCCAAGTGTCAGGGAGTCTTTACTGTGAATAAAAAAAGGAAAAAAAAAGAGAGAGAGAGACTTCAAAGCAGAAACCAGTTACTAGAGCTTGAACCACAGCTATTAGGAGAACTATTATAAGTCTGTCAAGTAGCAATTAGACTACTTTGCAAGAATATTAAGAGCACGGTATCTTAACTTCGGTGAAGGATTTGAGAAGGAGAAAAATAGAGAAATCTTTTAGTTTATGGAGTACTCTCTACTTCATTTCAGTTACTTATTTCCTGTTTATTTTCCACTTGAAAAATCACATCCCAGAAACTAATGTAATTTTTTAAAACTTGCATTTATGACCATTCCATTTAAAATGTTTTGTTGAAAAAAAAAAAAACAACACAAAAAACAAATGGAATGCTGTAAACAGATTTAAGTCAGCCACAAAAAACATTCTGACAGATGTTAGCATCTGTGAACATGGATCTTTCATGACAGTCCTTTCCAATCTGGGCTCTTTTCAAGTAAGAATACCTCCAGAGTATTTTATGTTGTTGTTGTTGATTTCAATATGCTTTATAAAACTTAAGGTAGGTTTTCTATACCAGAGGGACAACTTTTCATTGTATTAATCCATCTCCTTGGAATGCTAGTTGCAGCATCTGACACTCCACTTTTAGTTGTGCGTGTTGCCAGACAGGTTAACCCATTAACTAGATTTGTGTTTAGATAAACATCAAAGATCACTGGATGAAGAAAAAGAGGGGGGAAAAGTAAATCCAACTAAGGAATTAATTAGTTCTAGAGGATTATCACTTGCCAATAAAACTGTTTTACAAAGAATTACATATGAACAGACTACTCAGAAACTTGCAACAACTTGCTAGACCACAATGAATTACAGCAACTATCATGTTTCTTTGGGCCTGCTCAGAAAGAGAAATGTGATTCTCCTCACTTCTATTTCTTCCAGCCACTCAAACAAATCCTCAGCTCTTCTAAATATTTTGTTCCCCAAGAGTCCTGCTTGCATGGTGGCAGACCTTTCTACTGCTCTATGATCTGGCAAGTGGAAAACAAAATAAAGAGCAAAACTGAAAGAACTACATATGACTAGTGCAAGAGATGCAGATCGCACTAATTTTTAAAGTAAATGTATGGTCTTTCTTTTGTTCTCGGAACAGAAGACTACAGCAGGCTTTGTTCAGGTAGGAAATAGGTTGAAACATGCCAAGAGAAGTGAATGGAAAATTTGTCTAGTCACCCACAGATTTTAAAGTGTGGATTCACAGCTATAGCTAGCATTGTTTTCTACCAGCAGTGGTTAGTTCTTCCTTCATGACAACACCCTTTTCTGTCCAGCCTCCTCACACAAATCCTCTGAGTGCTCTGACCAGTTTAACTGCCTAATAGTCCTAAAAATGCATCTATTTTAGTTACACTGACAAGCACACAAGCAGCCCTGTCCTTTAAGGCACAAAACCGACCAGCTCTATTTTTTACTAAACTCACGTGGCCTGCTCAAAACAAACAGATACTGGCAGGAGCAAAATCCAAATTATACACTGCTTTATCCCAGGAACACAAAGTACAAGGCCGACGCAGTGAGTCAGACACCTCTGCGCCAGTGAGCTACTCAGGTTGACAGGAGTCTCTTTGGGATCCTCATACTTGCAAGCCAAGACATTTTCAAAAAAGAATCAAAACAATTGGGTTTAGGCAAACATGTGTTGTGTCATTAACAAAAGTATCTCTCTGCCATCAGAGGGGAAAAGGCAGCAAAAAGTATGCCAGGAATGCTGGAAATGGACAGACAGTCACAGCGAGTCATATTTTCTTCTTTTTTTTTTTCCCCCCAAGAAACTCCTTCAGCATGAAAAGTCCATTTGCAAGAGCAGTTAGTTATGGGGGGAAAGGCAAATATTTCAACAATAATACAGGGAATGTGGATCCAATTTACAGACAACAGAAGCCGGAGAACTCCTCGGTCTCTGCAAAGATTTCTCAGCATCCTTGGAAAATGCTTTGAATACTTCAGCTGAGCAAACTTCAACACTTCAAACGTATCCCTTTGTCCATCAGTAAAAGGCCATATTCCACACATGTGCATTTATGAACAATAAATGCCAGACGCATATGGGCAGCCCCGTAATTTCTATGTTTCACAAGTGTTAGTTTCAATCAATTAAATTAATCCATTTCCTTACAATCAAAATAGAGGTTTCTCCCACAGTTTGCCACTCCAAATAGAAACTGGATGCCTTGAACCAAATGCATTACTTCCCCTACTCCACATTTAATTTCATGCTTCTTTTCAGCTTATTGTGGTGGTTTTTATGCTTTCCTGTGACAACAGCATGTAGGTTATTGTGAAGTGCTTCGAAAGAAGATATGCAATAGAACAGCCTGTTTAAAATACTAATCAATTAGGTATTAACCTATCTTGGTATCTAATTAGAAATTTTTGTTTATGAAACCATGAATAATCTAACTCATCTTGCCTCATAAAATACAAACCTTGTTTTCCTGGCAGTTTTACTTCACAGAAAGAAGTTTAAAAAGGAAAAAAGAGGGTTTTTTAGTTACAAAAGGATAAGCCATCGGTTGGTTCAAAGGACTGCCAGAGGGCGTTGGACCCTTTTGCTCACTATCAGGTGACAGACACAGACATTTTTGGTAGAGGAGAAGTCTCATGTGGATGTTTATCAGCCATGGAAATAGCAGCTGATAAAGCAGCAAGAGGTATTTTTCATTCCTCAGTCTGTAAAAGAAGTGTTCGTTCTCCTCTTTGCAAACGAGAAAGTGGGTTGATTTTTTTGATTCTGGATCCAAAACACAGTCTGATAGCTGTGAACAACAACAAACAAACTGTTTTCTGAGCTGAGACATCTATGAAATTTGAGGAACTTTTAAGAGACCAGATTAACAACTGCACATGGAACACCCAGCAACAGCATGTACACAGAAGCAACAAGCTCTCATTTTTTATTTTATTTCTATTTCATGTTTGACATAAGAAGTGCAGTCTGAGATTTCTGTTTTCTTTCACCCCATTCCTGTGAAGGGTGTGGGCTCAGGCAGGTTAACTACCTCAAATTGTGAGACTGCAAGTTGAGTGTACTTTTGGTTAAGAGCTGGAAATGAAAAAATCAGGTTGAATGATGTCAGCTGCCCTGACATTTGATCAAATGTAGCCCTCTGAAAGAAAACCTACACGGAGGTATACTGCCCTCAAAACCACATATTGATGTGGGCTGGTACTTTTCCTCTTACTTTTTAAAAAAGATATATGTTATATTACGAATGAATTAAATACAAAGCAAAGAATCCAGATATGTATCAATTACTTTTAAAAAAATAATGTTCAAAAGAGTTCCTAAAAATCTCGGGGACAAGACTGTTGATAATTACTTTCCTGTGGGTGATGGCCAAGGTTGTATTTTAGGAAAGAATAATTTTCCTAAATGCCTTCTGGAGGAATTTTATTGATCAATGAGAGCTGTAAATTACCCAGATGCTTACAAGGTAGCAAGAATTGAGAGAATTCTAGTATTTCAAAAGCTCAGGAAGAAGGACCATTGAGGATACCACTATCTACCTGCACGGTGGCTTAAAGGAACTCAAATTCTTCAGAACCTTGAAGAAACCTTTCAAAGCCTACTGCAAATTACATCTGGAGAGCTCTCAATAGGACCTGTTAAACTAATTGCACATCTCCATTCAAGTCCCAAACTCTGCAGGAAGAAATGTTTACTTATGTCCTGAAAGGCTGAACTTAGAACCTTCATACAAGCTCTTCCACTACAAGTCACTTTAATGATCTTCCTGAGTGAAAGAAAAAATCTGATACATCTTACCTTTCAAAACTTTAAGCCAACATGAACCAGAAGTTAGTGCAAAACCAAAGGAAGAAAATGCAGTAACAGACACAGCTATATCAGGGTTGCTGAGAAAGACTGAAATCAGTCTTTGGTCTCAGACCTTGAGGATCACAAAAGGAGAAGGAAAGAATTCAACTGGTCAGAAAGGAAAACTGTTTGCCATCTTTTGTATTTAAGCAAACAAGGTCCAATTCTCAATTCCCTCCACAGTGAACAGAACAGTGTTAGGATCCAAAGACTAAAACATAAGAGGCTAAAACAACTGGTTGAAAGCTGTATGTTCCATGGGGTTTGCGTGTAATGCTTCTGCACTGCTGGTTATGTTTTGACACCACAACACTTTACTGTGGAGGAATCTTAACTGCTGTGGCATCCAGATTTTCAGAAGTCAACAGCACCTTTTTCCAGTGACTTCACAATGGAAGCATACACCTATGTTTTTCTAATAGTATCTGTGCAAAATCCTCACTATAGAAAAGCCTTTCATTTATGTGTCTCTCTATGTATTTCTTTCTTGTTTCAAAAGACCATTGCACAAGCATAACTTACTAGCAGAGCATACCAGAGACTCAAATAAGCACATGGGATGTAACAACTATTCTGTGAAACTCAAGGAACAGTATATGATGTTCTCAATTAACTTCTCATTAATTCATTTTCAATGCTCCTGTCATTTGTTGATGACATAAACTACAGAGAGATCCTTCCCTTCTCTGGGCAGGACTACTTCTGTGTCACACTATACCTAATTAAAGAACTGCACCACGCCCATCAACAGCCCCATGCCTTCCTTGCTGAGCGTGCTTCTTCCCCAAGACAACAAAAATGACATTTCTGAACTCACTCCTCTTTTGTTTCTCGTACATCACAGCCTCAACAAAAAAATTCCCATGCATCTTATTACTCACCTAACGTTTGGTGGATCTGAATTCGCGACGGGTGTCGCACAAAGAGGTTTGCTTCCGTGACTGTGGCTTCTGTACCCTTCTCTTGCTGGCAAGCAGTACACCCTTTGGATAACGACTCGTACCTGCACTTCTCTCCATCCCACTGCTCCCTGGCTTTCCACCATTTCAAGCAGAGAATCATTAATAGCACTCAGTGCTGAGGGATGCTGTTTTGGATCACCGTTGTTATGGGTTTGTGGAGCACAGGGAACCTGGTGAAGGAAAACCCATTAAGAGAAAAATTCCAGAGAACCTTGAAATTATGTAGAGCTAGAGAAGAAAATACCATCACGAAAAATCAAGTTGCAAGTGCAAAATCAGTTTTGAAATACTGACTGCTCCTAAAGTAACTTACAGACTAGTGGCCAGTTATTTATTGTCTATTTTCAATAAACACTCAAGAGAGTTGCGCACATGGTGATACTCTGGTGCTCTGGACGGAGCTAACTCAACCCCTGAGAGATGAAGGTGACACCAGCAAGAAAAGAGAACTGATATTAGCCTTTATGATTCTTCCCCTTGAATGGAATTTTATTTTTACTTTTTTGATGTTCTGTTCCTTCCTCTTCTAAAAAAAAAGGGTAAAATTAATCTTGAATGCTTCTGGACTTTCAAATAAAGTTGGAAATGAACAGGTGTCTAGTTTTATAGGCTAGTAAGCTAGTCCTCAGACTTACACATTTCCATGGAAAAAATTTCAGTATAAAAGAATTAGATGATTAATGAAAACCACAAAACTTTTAAAGCAAAAACTTTATTTTTTCACCACTTTCGAAACATATTTTGTTAATTATTTTGCAAGTTTGAAGGTTTTATTAACAAACTTCATGAATACTACAGCTTGCCTGAATCCAAATGAGTAATGTAATTTATCTTGATTTTAAAATAAATTTCTCTCAATAAAGATTGTATGCAAGCACAGACTCACAAGGTCAATATATATAGGTCCCTTTACAGCATGAGCCAAATTTCTATTTTCACAATGAAACCTGCTTTTATAAAAAGCTGTGTGCCAAGAAAGGTTTTCAGAGTATCACTGACTGTGCCATAAATATTGTACGCCAATAAGGAAGGAGAATTTGCAATATTTAAAAGAAAATTCTGGTACGACACTACCCTTTGTCTACAAAGTGGTTGCAATAAAACTTGTCTACCAAGTTTTAAATGAAGTGGTTTGTTTGTTAGGAGCCATGAGGGGAACAAGTAAATTGTTCTGGTTTTCAAATACCACAGTAGAAGCTTTTTACAAGTTAGAGTTGAAGCAAGAAAGGCGATTACGATTTGATTTATGTAACTTTTTAATTCCCAGGCCTATAATGGGAATTATATATAAGGCAAACACAAAATGTTGACACTCATGGTTCTTCAGACTTGAAGGGCCAAATGTCTCAAATATTAAGAATCATTTAGGTAGCCAATATAAAGCTTTTACAAGAGTCTTACTTTCAGAAAGTGCTGGCACGCAAAGAAGAAAATAAATCTCTTAGAATACCTCAGCTTGTACAACCACAGCTACAGAAATGCAGAGTCAGTAGTCATTTTAATAAAAATAAAGTCAAAATAGGAAGGAAAACAAACTGAAGGGGTGGGAATGGGGGATGATGTTATCAATTGATGCTTTAAAGAAGGGATAGGATCCATAAGCAAATGAGTTAAGACATAGGAACAGGAAAAAGGAATGTTTATTTTAAATAGTATTTTCAGTGAGTTAAAAGAAAACAGCTATTTTTTTAGCTATTCAGCTATAAAGAATAAGAGAAAAATCAATGAAAATCAAGTTATAATTACTATTTAGCACAGTAGTAAGATTTCAGCAAAATAACCTTGCAGCAGTTCAGCATTTGGATGGACCAAGAGCCTCCACTAAGAAAATATTATTAAAGTAAACACTGCATATTATTCAGCCTTGACTAAATGAAAGGGGAAACCAAGTAGGTCAGTAATTTAGAATTTTTGTTTTTCTTATGATTTCCAAACATCTGCTCACTAACTTCTTACCAAGTGCTTAGTTGTGAACCAAATGGACCATACCTGATTATCTGAAGATTCCTGGTGTAACTTATCATCAAGGTCATCAAGTCTGAAGGTCTGTGCCAAAGATATGATATTCTTCCTGATAAGCATCTTTGTAAGGCCATATGTCTTCTCTCTGGCTTCTGAATGTTCACTGAGTAGCACCTTCTGACTAAAGTAGGTGTTCATGATAACAGGAACATCTGCATTTTGGAGAAGCAGTTTTTGCCTGGAAAAAACAATTTAAGTGGCATCAAATCCATTACAATTTAAACTACTGATAAGCACTATTTTAAAACGTGTCTTGCATTGCATTTCTCCCTCTTTTTCTCTACAGTTACCACTAAAACACTTCAGAGGTGTGTTATCGAAATTGTAAATTACCCACCCCACAGACACAGTCAGCTTCGATGAGCTGTCTGAGCTCAGGCATAGCCCTGGGTGTGTGGAGATCCACTGCATCCAGGGACAAGTTACACCTGGGAGCCAGCTGAGCTGCCAAGCCCCATGAGCCCCATCTGGCTTCACACAAATGCTACTTGGTGTCTGCGTGTAGTCAGCACAGAACCGAGAGCACCAGGACCCTCTGCATACAGTTAGTGAGGTAAGAGCCATGAATGAAAGACTATTAAACCTGCTCCATACTAACCAGACCACTGGTCCACTGGACCCAGCCTGACTCTTGCATGACATTCCCCTTTGGTGAGTGCTTCCCACCAGCCCAAATCCATTCTCGTATAGCTGGCAGCAAGCTGCTCCTTCTTCCTCTATTTTTTTAAAAGCAAAATCCTATGTTTTTCTTACAATATGATGTATATTATCTTGCCTGTGTGTTTGTCACTGTCATAAATGTGCTCTCCTAGATCCAGTTTCGGTTTCTAGTGCCAGTGTAAATTCCCCAAACAGCTCCACAAGCAGCAGTTTCTTACCCACCAGATTAAGAGAATGTTTGCAAAATCTCTAAATACACAGTAATTTCATGCCAAAGCATCTGCTGATGTTGGGTTTTTCTTATGCTGGTATCACAGTCACACATTTAGAAGTGCACTTTTTATACTCACAGGACAAACATCTAATGAAGTCAACTAACAAAACCAACCAACAATCTCATTTCCTGCAGCATCGAAACAGACCAAAATCCACTTGGTGACTTTACCACAGTCTGTATTTTCTAATATTAGATTTTTGTCACCTAGGCATCAAACATGCTGCCTTGGCAGCAAAGCTGTGCTGACCTGGGTTCAGAATTTCAGTCTCTGGATTGCTCAGCAGTTATATTATGGAGATGAAGCAAGTTTCCACATCTGTGACATTGTTTCTCAAAATATAACCATACAGAGTTAAAAAGCAAAATGAAACACTCAAAAATACTTATTTCTGATCTCCATACAAGATCTTTACCTGTTTTACAACAGACCACTTCATTCTTTAGAGAGCAGATAGCTAAAGGGAGATTGATGTATTCATATTTTCAAAGGCATCGGAAGAGTTGCAGTAAGTTTTAAATATAATCTCTGTTATTTTATAATTAGGAAAATAAAACAACAGCCAGATGATCTCTGCCTTTTAGGAAAAATGGATACATTTTGAACTACTCTGAACACTCAAAGAAACAGAAACGGAAAATTCATGAAAAGTTACACCATAAAACTAAGTCCTGAACTTCACCATGAAGAAGCCTTATTGCGATCTGTGAGCTCCCCAGATTTAGGGGAGCAGCAATTCATCTCTAAGGGACACCTAGTCCCTTGACTTTAGATGAATTTGCTAACAAAGCTCCCAGGTTAGAGCATGAAAACATCTCACAAGGCTGCCAAACTGACACTGCCTGATAATTTTCTGTGTTACAGGATTAAATCTGAGGAATTAGCTAAGTCAGCAAACTGAGCCTCTCTGATTTTATGAGATTTTTCAACTGCTACTTACCCACTTTTTTCTAGAGAACAGAAATGTATATAAAATTTACTACAGATCTCCGAATAGTTTAGGCTGTTTTTATCTGCAGATGTGTAATGAAAATTTTAGCACCTTCTTTCTTGAGATGTCTGTGTTTAGACCCAAAGTAAACAGGAAATCTTTCTGAACACGAGACCATTACATCACTAATGTCAGAAGAATGCTTGCTTGATCTAAAACATCTCATTCTCTAAAAAAAACACTGACGTTAGTAGCAAATCATTTGCAGAAACTTTGAGGTTTATGGTTTTATTTTTATTTTCCTGAGCAGATATGTGATCAGGTTTTTGGGGTTTTTTTAAAGGCAGGTAGGTTTTACTGATACCCAAATGACGTGTACCTTTGCTTTGCTATGCTTATGCACTCCATGTCTCGAGTACTTTTATAATTGCCAAGAGCTTTCCCAGTGAAGTACTCATTATTTCATCATATCTTTACATGGGTAATGCAGGAACTAATGGCTACTTGGTATTTCCACAAAGCAAAAATGGGGATATAGATATGTTTTCAGGAGAAGCCTCTCATTTTTTAAATGCAATTAGTTCACTAAAAACACTCTTCTGAAGAAATTGTTTGTTTTAGACCTGCACAGATGTACACACTTAGCAGTAATTCTTCAGCTACATCAGAGAAGTATTCACATACATCTACTTAAATATTCCCTATTCTCAATGGACAGATACCTCACAATGAAAAGAACCAGGAATAAATATAAATAAATCCCAATGGAAATCAAAGAAATAAGGAAAACGTTTGTAATAAGCTCACTATTTTCTGTACAGGTAGATGACCAAATGGAAATATTTCATACATATATGTACATATAGAAAACATAAAATTATTTATATTTTGCATACAATATATAGATTAATTGTATTTTAATGTTTATTTACATTATTACCAAGTTTTATATATATTCTTCAATACAAGAATAGAATTATTAAAATAGTATCAATTAATTGAATGAAAACACTTTTCCCAGAAACTTTTTCTAGTACTGTTCAGCAAAAGCAAGCTCTGTGGAATGGGAACTTTGACTGTCATTGTGGCAGAAATCTCTGCATTGCCATTGTACATTGTTCATACTGTTTTCTTTGAAACAAAGGCAATCATGTTAGAGACATGTGTATACCTTAAATTCTTCCTCTCTGTTTGAAAGGTACAGACCGGGATGAAAAAAGCCTATCATGCTGGAAGGGAAAAGAAAAATCTCTTCCCCAAGCAATCCCCACATGTGTTGCCTTTGTGCCTGAGACACCATTACTGATCACCTCAACTTTAAGCATCTGTTCCAGCTGCAGATTCTCTATACCCAGAAGCAGCCTTACTCTAGAATACAGAATACACTCCGCAGCATCCTCTTAGACATAAAGTGTTAAACAAGCATTGCAATGCTTCTATGAACTCTCTTATATTGCTTCTTTTCTATCTGCTTCATAAAGTTTAAAAGCTAGTTTTCAAAGAATGAGAGACATCATCTCACTCATCTAATCCAAAGACAATGGAAAAAAATAATGCTCAGTACAGATTATAAACCCCTCTGAAGAAATCTCTCGTCATCTCTGATTTTTTCTTGCTCAGCAAAGTATTATTTAAAAGTTGGATTGACTTCCTTAGTAATTGCCTTTAGACCTTTGTAATGACCTGAAGTAGAGACTGGGAACTTTTTATACTACAGGGCATTTTTTTTCCTGGTATGTAGACAATCAACAATTGCCGTAACTGGTCACATGCTAAAGGAACATGAGGCAATAATGGTTTTTTTTTTTCTTTTCCAGCAGCAGCTTGCTTCTCTGTCCAAGAACATTACTTGTTTTTTTCTCTTCCTCCCTCCTGTGATGGAGGTTATCCGGCCAAGTAGGCAGGAGATGTTCTTGCCCACTTCTACGTTAATCATGGTCTGTCTCCATCCGAGACGTGAAACGCTGCAGAACGTACAGCATGGCACTGGGTAAAGGAGCTGACGTTTCCATTTGAGGCAGGGTCTTAATCCTGGGGCCAAACAATCAGCAGGTTTGCACTGTGGTCTGCCCTGCACAGCCCATCCACAGCCAGCGAGGAGTTGTGACTCCACGGCAGCAGCGAGCTCACAAACCACACGCTTCCGCTCAGTTCTGCTGACATCAAACAGCACTGCTGGTTCATGAACTCGAGAAGACTCCGGACCACTTTAAATTAGAGAACATATTTTTTTGTTCGCTCTCCCCGGGTATTTTACTGGGATTTTGTTTTTTGTTGGTTTTCTTTCTTTTCCTTTACAAAGTGTAAAATGCTTAGAGTTCTTTTTTTGAAGAGTACACTGCATTAAATGAACACTCATAACATTTCAGTGACCTGCAACTTGCACTGTAACTATGAAACATGCTGTTCTCAAGTCTCAGAACAATGATTTCTGCATAAAGCAGGTTTAACATTCACCAAGTAACACAGCAGTAGAACAAGAACATCCCAGAGCCTTACGCTGTTGCCCAGAAGTATGAGGAGTCATTCCCCATAGGAATAACATATAGGGCCCATCCCTGACTTCCTAGGAATCACTTGTTCATCCAGTGAAGAGTAAGTTGCTTATGTTGCCTCTTGCTTAGGGCTCTGTTGCATTTGCAATGCTTTATCTGTGAAATGTCCAAGAAATGCCTGAGCATTGAACTAATGACAATAATTAAGAAATAAATCCTCCCCAAACTTAACAAGTTCAGACAAATCTCGGCCCACCTATCACCCAAGGACAGTAACTATCTCCTCAGTATACATCTCAAATCAACAAGCCATCTGGGACAGACCTGTTTTCTGCCGTGCCTAGAGATTGCCCAAACACAAAATTTTCATCCATGAGTAAGTAATCTCACCACTTTTGAGTGAGCCTCCATCAGCATCATTTACTGCTGCTGTAACACTGCATGGACAATGCAATTCTGAGTTCACACTTTCACAGTACAAAACTTCTTCCCATGCCACAACGTCAAAGACAGAAAACAAAAATCAGCTGGTTTTCTTTCTTTGAAATTATCTTATTCAAAGCAACAGATAATTGTGGTACAAGTTCCCAAGGCTGATTGTACTCTTTTCCCTATGGAAAAGTAGCACTAACCATCCAGATCAATGTCCAGAGTCACATATGGCAAATATGCAATTCTCAGCTGTGTCAGGTTTCCAAAGAAATGTGGTTTCAACACAGAAATAGCAGGTCTGCAGAAGATGTAATGATTAAAAGCTAAAATTTCTATTTTTAAAGTATGATGCATTTTACCTGTGAATAGAATAGCTAGATACTTGTTTTGTCCCCCTACTGGAAAAATATTTTGTCTGAGGATTCATTCCATGAATACAAGACACAAAGGAAAGAACATATAGCTGTTAAAAATATAATTTGTTATAGCCCAATCTGTTACAATTTGTCACTGAACCTTAAGTACAAAGCAAATTAAGAAAATCAGTAAAAAAACACAAGTAATGAAAATAAATAATTTCTACTGCAATGTAAGTTCTTTCTGCAAAATACTATTGTACTTTTCAACAAAATTACTTGTAAACCTAAGAAATCACTCCAGGAAGAAATTACAGTACACAAAGCCAACATTTTTATCACTATATCATTTTACTAATTTCAGAGTAATCATATAAACTAACCACTGGCTTGCCATAGTGCTGCCTTTTGAAATCTGACACCCTGTAGCATGAAAAAAAGTTGTATGGAAATGTTCACATTTAAGAAGAGCTCTGCTATAAAAAGCTTGTGGTTAACATTAAGCACTATTATACCACACACCCAGTGCTCTCACCTCTGCAGGGAGCTGCACTGTGTGCTAACCGAAGGGGATGTACAGGTCTTCTGAAGTAGAAAAGCACAGATGGATATCAAAGCAAATCTCATCCACCTCCAGGAAATTACTGTAATACCAGGCTCTACCAAGACGGGAAAGTAGGGAAGTTTCTCAGAGCTCTCCAGCCACTTATTTTGGCTATGAAGAAAGCACCTGAAATTGCTAGCATTCTGGATCTAAATTCATCATGATAAGGCTTAACCTTTGGCACCACCGAAACATAAAATTCCACTCACAGGCTGTGCTTACATACAAACTGGCATGGAAATGATCTCTTGAGCTTACTGGGGTAATACTTCTGAGGGAATTCACTAAAAATCTACTCCAACTGGGATGCTGAGACTTCTTTAACACCTAAGTCAGACACAAAACAATAGGTATTAAAAAACCTGCACACAGTGAAGCATTGGGAATGGGAATGATGCTTTAAAAACAGAACAAAAACACTTCCCCCCACAGTTTGAGTGTTCAAGTAACTAGGGAGATATAAATATCATGGTTATCTTTTCATAATCAAGATGTTATGAAAGAATTCTAATCTGTGTGTTTAGCCCATATATCAACTTGTGTCTGACTAGCCATGAGCTCATTATTCAGATGACTTCTTCCCTCTGTTCCCAGTGCTAAACTGCACGTAGGGTTTGACGTGGCTGAGGGAGCCACCACAAAGTCCAGGGACATACCGGAGGGATTCTGAAAGGCAGAAAAAAAAGGAAGCAAGCAAACTGTAAAGCGAAATCATGTTAAAACTTGTGATGAGTGATAGAGAGAACAAAAATGGCTGTCCTGGTGTGAGATCAGAGGCCCAACTACCCCACATTCTAGCTTAGAGCAGCAAACAGCAAATATTTGAAGACTATGAAAATAAAAGCATCTAGTGAAAGTTCTCCAGAACACTCTCTGATTACTTCTAAAAACTTTCAGCTCAGGCAGAAGCAACTTCCTAAGGCAGAAGTAATATCTCTGTATCTAACAGTCTTTGGTAGACTTTTCGTCCAGGAACTTATGCGTCTGCTTTATCACCACTTGTACATTGATGGCATCCATAACATCCTGCAGCATCCACCGTGCTCTACAGTCTAATTACATGCATCTGAGAAACCACTTCCTTTGATTTTTTTTTTGATCTGTCACCTAGTGGTTACATTGCTGCCCCTCACTTCTTGTTTTTAAAAGGCAGTGAACAATCATCCCTCCTGATGCACTTCCTAATACAGACCTTTATCACATCCTCTCTGAGCCACTGCTTTCTCAAGGTGAAGACCCCTAGTCAGCCTAGTCATTTCTCACAGGGAAGCTGCTCCATACATCTCTTCTTGTTGCCCTTCTCTGATATTTTTCCATTTCTGCTACATATATTTGATTTGGAACACTGAAATCCTAATGTAGAAATGCACCATGGATTTCTACAGTGACATCAAGACAGTTTTGACTCCATTTCTAGTCAAGTCTTATTTTACCATTTATTTTTCTGATCATTCAATGAAGACTAAGCTGACATATTAATGAAGCTATTGGAACACTAAAAACACGTTCCTGGATACCAACAATCCAGAGTCCATCATTTCATATGTGCACTTCACATTTGCCTACAACCTCCTAGTAGGAGAGCCTGAGTCTTTCCTCCAGCCCTAGTTCTAGAGCACTAAAGTATGAACACATTCCCCTGCCCATAGGATTGTGAGGATGACAGCACACCATTGAATAGAAAGGAAACTTGCATAGTACAACTTTCTGCTGTACAGAAGGTGTCCGATTCTCTTATTTTCTTCATTGGACCCATGGAGATTTGAGGCAACGGGTTACACCAACAACTCCTCTGCCAGTGGATGAAAGGTGAGGTGTGTTGCCACTCTGCCACCATTACACATAATGTCACCACTCCAAGGTACCAGGAGAAGCTGCTTTTCACACCAGAAGAACACTGCAATATCCACCCAAGCAGCTGAGGGCCATATGTCAGAGTGAAGAACTTGAACTCGAGAATTTCTGACCAAGGTATGGAGTGTCAGGGTACTTGGCTGGTTGGTTCAGGTTTGGAGGATTACTGGAGAAACTTTAACAGACAAATGCCATTTTAAAATGCATTGTTCAACATTTTGCAGAAATTATTAAGAATACTATCCTTTTCTTCCATGGACATTTGGCATTTGCTATTGGCAAAGATTCTGCGAGTCCAGTCTTGCATTCACACTCACTTGCATGGACAGTAGCGAGAACAAATAACTATCCCTGAGCAAACTTCAGAAAGACAGATCAATATACACATATGCTTGATTTTACTTACATATTTTATTATCAAATTTAGTATTAAAAAAACCCAGCACAACTACTAAATAACCAAAAAATCTTCCATCAGACTCATTCTTATACTCCTATCTTGTTCTGGTACTCATTTCTGGCATTTCCTATTGTTTCTTTGCCACCTCATAAAGCAAGACCAAATTCTTCTCTCTTCTGGTGAGGTCACTTTTTATACAGACAAATCTAGTGCTATCAGAACAGGAAGAGTAGCAGTAGTTCTGGGTTCTCTGGTAACACAACTGAGAATCACAAAAGGTAATGAGAGCTTGGTCTGAGCCACAGAGCATAACAGCAAAGCAGAACACTCCTTCTCAGCTGGTCAAACTCTGTAAGCAGTCTGGAGGTCTCAATGGACACCAACAGGAAAGGGGAAGTGACTGAACCACTGGTACAGAAAGCTGTCCTGCAGAGCTCCACAGGTGTTTAGGCATTTTATAAACCAAGTTTACCTCCAGTGTGATCCACTTCAGCTTTACTGAGCTGAGAAAAATCCTGTGTTTCCTATATATGCTGCCACTACTGATAAACGTGTAACGAAGGTAAAAGGTGGTGTGGATAAGCCAGGTAGCACAGAAACATCTTTTAGGCAAAGTCCTTTCTGCAGTAATCCATTCAAAACAATCATCAGTGAAAAGACAGCAATGCTGGTGACCAGAGTGGAAAATTCTTTACCGAAACATCCTGGCGTAGACATCACCTAAGTGAAACTGTCTGTGCAAGGGAAGAAGTTCAGCATCTTGGCCTGCCACAGAAACACTGATCGTATGTGATAAACAAAATACCTTTCTTCTTTTTAGGTTAGAAAACAGCCCTCAATAGTGTGTGTACTTTGAAGTTATCACTCACAAGAATAAGTTTCAGAGCTTCATTTTGCTTCTATGCAATACGATATATCTTCTCCGTTAAACCACCAGAGGTGGATTCTGTGGCATAGCTCTCTCAGTCAAAACAAGGAAAAACACTCTGAGAAATAACACCTAAATTCAACATTCTCCTGAACATTTTTTATTTTTCTTTTCTGAATCCAGAGCAATCTTAGTATTCCTGCGTTAAAGACATAATTGTACAGAACAAGCAAAAAATTCCAATTTTTATATTGAAATCTTACACGGTCTACAGATCATTGCTAACTTGAGTTGTTCTATTTCACTGAATAGTTGCAATGACACTTAGCAACCAGATCACATCAGATTTGGGAGAGTTTTCATACTGCATCACACTATTCTTATATGTCCAAATTTCTTTTTCAGATTCATGTAAGAGGACTGGTGACTCAGCAAAGCAGAATCAATAATGGAATGAGATGGATGAACCCTGGGATTGTTTTTTTATGATCCCATTAAACTTCAGAGTCTACACAGCTCCAGCATGTTCTAGGTTTACTTTTCCATTTCAAAGAATATTTCTTTTTAGAAAGAAACAGTCTTTTATGCTTCACAGAGAAAAAAGTTAGAGGTATAGTGGAAAGATGAAAGCCCTTAGTATTATTTAAAAAACCCAAAACCACACAGCTCTGCCTTTATTTACTATGTTTAAAATACTTCAACATCTACCAACCCAATAAGTCAAGGTTACCTATCATGATTCTATATGTTGCACAGTCATATGAACACAACTCCTTAAAACTAATCAATCAAAACTAATTAAAAGCCAAGCTGAAAGGAGTGGGAAAATACCAGACATATCATTACAAAAATAAAACCTAAGAATAACTTTTTCAGAACAAGAAAGAGACCCGGTTTTTTTTGGAGGATCTAAGAAAACAGAATTGCAGCTCAAGTCATTGCTTGAAGCACTATGGCAGTAAAACCTCTACACCACCGATACAAACACACCTGCCAAAAAAATGGACCATCAATAACCTCTGAAAACTGGTAAGAGTCCTTGCAGCAATGTAACTTACTATCGCACAAGGGACAGTTTTCTGAGAAACCACTTCTCTGTGGAAGCAACCCACTTCCAAGGGAGAGGAGCATTTTGGAGCATGGGTATCTCTCACTATTGCACTCCACCCTCCCCTGCCAAACAAGCAGAAACAAAGTCTTTGAAGTTGTGGGAAAACACCTGTAAAAACATACAGATTTTGGAGAAAACTGGTGTGAGAGACATAAGGTGGAAGGTGTGCCATCACAGACATCTTGGCCCTGGCAAAAACCCTGAAGTTTAAAGTGAAAATGGCATTCCAAGAACAATAGTGAAATTTGCCAGTCCAGAGAAATGTTTATGCAGTAAAGGGTGGAACAACTCCACTACACACATACTTCCTAAGCAAACAACTGTGAGTTAATCGAGGGCTTAAATATATCCCACAGTGTTTAACAAAGGATGGCATCCCTATTCTCAGGCTTGGAAGCTGCATATCAAGTTTTGGAAGCAGGGATTTTGCAGCCAGATTTGAATACCTGAGAAATATTAACCTAAAGAAGGAATGCTGACTGACTTCTTATAAAGGAATCCTCATGCATTTTGGTTTTTTTTTCAATACTTTCCACTCTCTATGTACTTTCACTAAAATAACAGCAAACACAGTATCACTGTACAATATCCCAGGCTTTACAATGTATACAGGATCTTAATGGCCTCTGGTTTCGAGTTGAGTCATACGCTATCACTGGCGAAACCAGGAGAGAAGAACAAAAAAGACAAAATTATCAAGTTCCAGCAAAATGACCCACCTTTTCTCCCACTACAGCTGAAGCATCAATGGTAAGAAACCATCTTCTGCACTCCAAAAGAAACAAGTTTATGCCAGCAGATAATGATCTTCACATATAAACTGAAATTCTTAATTTTTTCCCACTGTGATGGCAAGATTCTCCCCGATTGCTTATGCATTTATTTCATCTTTTATTTAAAAAGTTTCCTCTTCTTGTTCATACAGGCCAAGAGCCAGCTTCTCTTACATCTCCTTTCCAAGGAGTGCATCCTGATCCGCAGATACCCTGCGAGGCCCTTCCTGCACTGCTCCTCTTAATGCTGGTGCTCTGCTTCATACTCTCATTCATCTGCAGCTCAAGATGGACCTAAATAAAAATGATTCCCTTGCTCAACTGCATCACTAAGTAGGACTTGGAAAAAAACATATATAAACGCAATGATACTAGATCAGTCTTGCTTTAAGTTCTACAAGTATATCTATTTAGGATATTGTATTTTGACATGTATGTATACATCTGTTTTTAAACAAAGTTACTTGTGTTCTTTACTCTCTATCAGTTGGTTTAAAAAAAAGAAGCATACCTAAACCTCTGTGAAACTGTCTGGTACAAATACTGTTCAAAGAGGAGTCTCTGGGCTGATTTCCTGTATGTAAATGTGCTCAGCTGAAAAAATGTCCACGGCACGATTCCCAGACTACAGTACAGGAAAAGGAGGAGTTCCCTGGCTTGGTTAACATCAGAAGGAAGACACAGGGACTCATCCAGGGAAAAGAGGCCAGTTCATGACTCTCATATGTGCATGCACATACACACAGAAGTGCAGGCACATGCGTGTGTGCTCCCTTTCCTGCCTTGCCTCTGCCCTGGTGGGGTGGGTGAGCTGGTGCAACATCCCCTCAAGGGAACAAGCTCTTGAAAGATCTGATATGACATTTTTACATTCAACTGACTGCATGCAACATTCTTTTTAAAAAAATATATTATCTGTTTGCTTGCTTGAAGCGTCACAAAGATAATATTCACGTCTGTGACCCTGACTGTCTCTGGTCAAGAGGCAGAGAGATTGTGCAGACTGTGTTGCCCTCCAGCACCCCTGGGATGCCTGCCAGAGCACAGAGCTGCTGTCCCAGAGGAGAGGGTCAGATCCCCTGGCCTTTGGCTAACACTGTTAGCAGTCCCTCTGGTGACAACTGAGGAGCTGAATGGTGCAGGGGATTTGGCTTGCACAACCCCTACACCTGTGTTACTGACGTACACAGCAAAAACTCCAGTGCCCTAAATCTGGGGAAAGAGTATTATTTCTTTCTTGAGAGAACCTTATCCCCACATCACTTTTCTTTCCATTCTTCTTTATCATTGTTGACCTCCAAATTCCTACATCACCACCCTCTTTCAGCATCTACCAAAACATTCATATCTGTTTTCTATATTGTGGTTACATGTCCATGTGGGCTGAAAATCTTGTAAAGAATCTTATTTAAACACAGCTTCATCATCCAGATACTGTTTGGGCAATGAGCTATGCAGAGCCAAGCAGCATTAGAGAATCTTATTTCAAAGCCTGTTTCCACTACCGGAGCACTCTTTTAAAGTGAATCTACATTACTGCCTTTCCCATAAAAACTTGCTTGAGTGCATTTTAAAGAAATGTTGCCAAGTGCAGAAATGCAACCTCTGCCCTTGGAAGTCCTTGAATTAAAGTTTGCTGAAGGCTGCCAGGTTAATCCAGGGTAAAATCAGTCTGTGTTTGCTCAGCCCTTCTGCTCTCCCACCCAACACGCACTCCTAGAGATGGGGTACGCAGATGAGCAGAACTACTACTTCGCCTGATAGGGCTGATCTGTTAATCACACCCACCACTGTGTGCCTCCACATTAGTAAGGATATAAGCTAATAGAAAAGCTGATTGTCAAAAGCATCATGTGCATTTTTCTATGTCTCAAGCTCATCCTGTCATGACAGTGGTCTATAGAATACCTCCTGCTGCCACAGACCATGACTACAACTGATGATGTAATAACAGTAATGAACTTAAGTTTGATGTACGAGTATACAACTCCCTAATTTTATAAACTGACCACAGAACATGTGAAAAGCTTGAGATGCAAGCAGATTTCACCTTTTTATTCTAAACTTTTTTCTGGGACTGCCATTTTTATTTAAGTCTACTCTGTAAAGGTTGGGAGAAAAAAAAAAAAGTTTTGAAGAAATGCAAGGCCCTATTAGGCCCAAGAGTGGTTACCCAATAGAGACCAGAAAAATGTGTAACATCCACTCTGTAACCCACGTGCTCTTCCTCTCACTTCAGAAGGCAGGTAGCCCTTCCAGGGCACCCAGAATTTCTGGCTATGTCTGATCAGGAGAGCACACATTAGATTAGAAAGCCTCTTAAAGTCATCCAGGGAGTTTATCTTCTGTGCTGCCAGAGGGTATCTGGCTTAAGGACACACAATAAACACAACTGTGGCAGCTTAGCAGTCATTTGTACGTTTTTCCAAGCTACCTTTTTCAGGTTCTTAAACCACCAAAAACCCGGTCTAAGAGCCACCAAACAATTTTTAAGATGTGGTAAAATCACATATCCATTACAAAAGATTTTATGTGATTTTGTTGGCTTACTTCTGTTTAGGTAGTACAGCTGCATACAAATTGCTATTGCATTTTAATAAAATTGTAATGTTAACAAGGTCCACAAGGAAAGCACAAGTAGCTAAAACTTTGAGTAGGCATGGACAGGAAAAATGACTATGCTAGACCAGAAAATGTAACAGAAGAATACTGAAAGTTAGCAATTCAAGCAAGCAGAATGAATGGCTGACAAAATTTTAAGTAAACACTTTGCCTCTGTGCTCGCTCCTTCTATTATCTTCCCTGAGGGTGAGCCTTTACCATGCTTCCACTGCACCTAGTCTTGGACTGTATCAAGAAAGCGACACTTTCTGAAAGGGTAATAATATCTATTTCTGCCATAAGAGACTCTGCCTTACAGCAAACACTGCAGGTGAGAACATTAAAAAAATAAGAAATCCATCTTAACACAGACCCACTATTCAATACTGCCTTCATTTGCTGTTTTGTTCTCACTATTTTTTCTTTCTTCCCAGAAATACTCTTGCCAGCTGTTTTGCTGTCTCTCAGTATTCCATCAACAACCAAATATCACCATGTGGTGCTGGATCTCAAAGGCAGAATTAAGATTAACAGTGTTATGATTAAGTGCCAGCTGAAGAGACACAGCCACAAAACCAGACTCTGTGGCTGAGAGCTCACGGCCCCACTCAAGATGCCCCTGAGCACTGAAATTTTCACCCTCTTCCCCCCAGAGCCAGGAAAAGGATGGCACTTCCAGAAAGAACAGTCACCCTTGGATGACAAAAAGTTTCGACATTGAGACTTACGAGCATTGTCTGGTTCCCCAGTGAAAAAACATACTTCAGTTCGATGCTGATACATGCACAGGAAACCTATACATGGAAAATGCAGGTCAGATGAAAGCCAGTGGGATAAGGACCACAGGTATGTGTAGCCATGGTATTCTCATGCTCAGTATGGAAAATATTCCACAGGCTGGCACATTCTTCAAATAGTTTTTCAAAATAATTATTACCACTTGGATCAGTATAACTCACAACAAGTTAAGCAAATAAAAAAAAAAAAAAATCCCTAGTTATGTCCCTTAACCTCATCTACTTATCTCGAAAAGCAAGTTAGTTAGCTATACTTCCAGTGCTTCTCACTGCCAGATTAAGGTTGCTATGGGGCACACAGTATTTGATTAAAGCAATTATATCTACTGGCATATACATATGTGTTTGTTTTATGCCATGGAAATATCTCTATGCTTTTCACAGAAACTGGATATAAAAGTTACACATGGAAAACCCAGTACCTGTGAATGCCCTCCTCCCAAACTGTAAACATAGCAGGAGACTTCTAATGTTTGTTTGAAAACACTTGCCCTAAGTGATAATCCTGATGGAAAAAAGGAAGTAGTTTTGCTTACTCCTTGCCTTCAGGTGGCTCATTAAAACACCTTTTATAAAAGAAAGAGGATATGAGTCTCTCTTGACTTTATGCTGAGGCTAACCATCTTCAGGGAAGGATCCTGGCAGCAAAAGAGTATAAACTCAATTCTTTGTTTTAATTTAGAATTTAATTTGTCAGCAAAACCAAAGTTCATAAAGAAGGCAAATTTTGACAAATTGCAACTGCCATGAACTCTGCTAAGAGCAGGATGTAACATGAATGTGATTCTTCAAGAGAACAAATTATAATCATTGCATCCAAACAAAAAATGCTTACATTAATACGTTTGTTCTATAGTTTGCCAACTCTTCAGGCTGGGTACTAAGGAAAATTTGCTAACTTCACATCCATAAGATAAAGAGATCTGCAGCACATCTGCTACATGTCAGCAGGACAAGATGACAGTTGTCCTGTTGAGTTTTTTGGATTACAATTAGCCTTTTCTTGCACTATAACTACAATACCTTAAATCTGAGCACACCTCTAAACAGAAGGAGGTAATCTAAGCAAAGCAGTTTTCCAAATCTCAGAAACCTTATTCACCCGAATCATTTGCACCAACAGAGAAAATGTTTGCTTATAAAAATAGTAATTTATTTGTGTATCTAAAATAAAATACAGCACATGTACTAGGTACAGACTAAGAATGTCTGCTGCTCATTTCAGCTATTGTATACTCATAAAAGTAATATACATAAAAGTAAATGCTTAAGATATACTATGTCAAGTGGATGGGTAGCGTGGTAGAGTCTGCAAGGAAATGTAATCTACTACATTAGTATTACAAAGACATCAATAAATAGCTGGAGATGTTCAAAGCCTAAACACTTATCAGACACTCAAGACTGGTATTTACCTAGCTAACTTTATCAACTGGTCCCCTAGACTGTCTTTACAAAGTCTAGCAAAAACAAACTTCATAATGAGGTTCATTTGATGTCCTTAAGAGGAGAGGAGAGGAGACACACTTCAGAAATGCCAGCTTCCTTCTCCCTGATTCCTACAAAAGGATGGCAGGCCCATACTTGCACAGCTGTGCCACAGGTGCCTTGAGTTGAATTGCTGCCTGCCAGGCTGCTCAGGCAGGGCCAGCACAGCACAGAGGCAATCTGCAACCCAGCAATCCCCTTGCCAAAACAGGAGAGATGAGCTCTGCTGTGGTTCTCACAGCATCAGTTGCTCTCAGCATCACAAGCTCCATCATCTCATCATGGAAGGCTTCACTGGGTTATGAAAAATCATAATGAAATCTTACTGCAAACTGCTCCCTGCCTCCTGTAATTAAATGTACCTCTTGCCCAAGAGGAAGATCTTCCCCATCTCTGTCTCCTTGATGCCAGGAAGAGGGAGGTCTTCTCATTACCTACTTTTGTGGATAAAGAGATACAGCTAAGGGAAGAAAACTTCATTCCTATTTCTGGGGTTTTTTTTTCACTTTTCAAACATGAAAACACTGTTGCAGAATTGCATGAAAATTGAACTAAATCACTCACAGAGAAACCACAAGGTTTTTTTCCATGTCCCACCACATCAGATACCATGTATCAAGGAAAATGCCCACTTAAAAACTAGCACAGTACTGCACCAAAGAAGTGCACTCCGTGTTCTCCTAAGTATGTCCAAACTCCAGGAGATAAACTGATGAACAGCTGTACAAATGGGAATAACGCTGGTGTTTAGCACAGCCCCATGCAAAAAAAGCACAAATGACTCCAAAGAAGTGAAGAGCACAGCAGATGTATCAAGGGTACAGCCATGGCCATAGAGCCAAGAAGTGTTAACACACCCAGGAGCACATGGTGTGCAGCTCATTCTCCTCCAGACCCAGCTGCAGTGGCTGAACAGGATGGCTGTCCCTCTCAGCTGCTCAGCACCAAGTACTGCCAGGACCTTACCATCCCTATGGCACAGGTCTAATCCTTTCAGTGCAAAGGCAGCCAGGTTATCACAAACTGACTTAAATCATCAGTTCCCCACTCAGCTCTCAGATTTCACACTAATGTGTGAGAAGGACTTTCACACATTCTTCTCTACTCTCTGCTGGCACGGGGAGTGGTGTCCAGCAAGACATGAGGAGTGAGCAGGCAGCAGAGCCAGCAGCACCAGTGGCAATTCACACTGCAGACAGACCCGCTGCCTTTGCCTCTCTGCTGCTCTGGGATATGCTTGATCTTGCTGAACCAATTCAATCAGTAGTATGTGAAAAAGTCATACTCCTCCCCCCTCCCCATCTTTTTAAAAATGTATTTTCTGACTAGTTTTCTACAGGTTTAGTGATATGGATCACCAGCACCCAAGCACTGAAAGAACATACAGTGCCACAAGCACATGCAATGGCCAAGCTTTGCCCTATATAAACACTTTATGTAAGTCACTGAAATAAATTATGCTGCAAATTACAAGTAAATTATGCTGCAAAGGGGTAAATATTCCCCTCTATTTGTTCAGGACAATCAATTCCTTTTTCTTTCACTGTCAATCCACATTAGAATAGAACTTGCTGTTTCCAGAATGCTCTCTGAACACTTCAAGCAGACATGGCTCCTATTGTGCTCCTGGGCTACAGTTTATTATCTTGTTTTTTTCTGCTTAATGCAGTTATTTTTTTGAGAGGACAGAACAGAGTGAATGAGGATAAAGCAGAGAAATAAACAGAAGCCAAAATCTCTCCCTGTCTACAACAAAAACACGTCACTGGCAACCACAAAGGATTTTAAAATCAACAGATAAAGGTCAGATAAAGCACAAGATAAGGTAGTGCGTACATTAATATCTCAAAGATGCTATTACAAGGTTAATCAGTTATGCTGACAAGATTTAGGTTTGAGCTATTTGGTGCCTAAGAAATATAATAAAAATAATTTATTTTTACTTTACAAACAAAATGTAAATTAACCATTAAATTACTACTTCACAGAACAAAATTAATATAATGCAATAAAATTTAAGTTTAGAGTCACAGCTCCCTAGGGTTTTTGAAACTAGTACAGCTATATACAATACAGCTGCTCCAATGCAAAGCAGAACTCCAAGTTTTTAACACAGGTAAGCCTTGTGCCAGCTGATGGCAAATAGAAGAGTGCTTGGTATATTACATTTTTGTCCTCATTTAGCTATATGGTCTTCCCTTAACTATTTTCAGGAATGTTATTGAATACCATGAACTAGAGGTTTCTTTACATTTTCATCTGACAAAAATCAGAAGTTCAGAATTTGCATTATTATTGATTCTGCAATTTTTCTAAATTTTTGATCCTACTATATTTGTATGACTGAAACTTAGAATAAAATATCAATTGCCTGCTTCACCTAGGGGATGGCTCCAGATTTTCCATGACTGTTCAACACAAGAGTGGCTGACTCTTGAGCTGAGGAGAAATTATTTAGGCTCATGTCATTACAACACAATAAAGAAGAAAAGTAGTTGACAATATTTGTTCAGAAACCTTTGCGATTGCAGCTTTCACAGCAGTAATTCTTGAGGAAGATTTGCATGCACAAATCAGAACACATTGCTTTTCCCATGGCCTGCCTGTGCTCTTGGCAGTGTTCTCTCTTGAGCCTGCTCAACATAATGAGGAGGCAGAGTCCGAAAGACAGAGTTAAGTCTAATTATTCAGCCAGATACATCAAAGGGAAAGTTACCATGAGTATAAAGTAAGCCATATTTCAGTATTTAAGAGCCCAGTATACAGCTTAAGGAGAACTTGAACTCCACCTTTATCAAACTATTATCTCTGCTATGAATTATTCACACAGCAAGAGTCTTAATTGCCCAGACACCCTGCCAACTCCTCTCTGCTGAAACCAACCACACAAGTCTAAAACACCTATTTTCAACAGAAGTGTACTGAAACACACACTAGAGATATTAGTTGTCAAGTGTTAAGCAGGAAGTTTCACATTGTGTGAATTACAGATTTGTACACCTCTGTGAGCCTGCCCGTATCAGTGTGCCTTGGCGACAGCAATCCCTCCTTTCCCAGACTTCCACAGAAACACCTTCGTTCATTGCTTTGTAGACTGTAGGCATATGTGGGTGTATTGGCCTCCAACAGACAAAGAAAGTGCATAAGGAAATCAAGGTAAAGCTAAATTGAAAGAAAGACTTTCCCATTTAGTACTGACAACACTTACCTGTCCCAACACTCTCACTTAACTCGCTGGAATTAAACATGCTGCACTGCCACTCTGGAACTGCGTTTCCCAAGTGCAATAATCTTGTACTGCAACCATTCACTTTACAACAATATTTTGAAAATGTAATGGTTAATTTAACTCTGAAAACTCATCTTTCATGCTAATAAACAATTTCTTTTTGCTCACCTGTTACTTACTGCTTCACTGTTGCTGATACATGACAGAAAATCTGGAAATAAAAAATTGTTTTAAGCTAGTCCTGAAGATTTTAGGAGGGCAATCATGCTTAGTGTAGGTTCAAAGCACAAAGGAGAACATCAGTGAATTCTCTGAACCTCTTTGCTAAATAGACAGATTTTCTGAACCAACTAAACCTTTTTCAGGGCATTTAGCTTTAGAACAAGACGGAGGCAGTGGCACAACAACTAGAAACCTAGCAAATGTGGTGCTGTGTCTAAGAGTGCAAGATGTCTCTTCTATTGAACAAGGCATTTCATAAAATTAGAATTGTTACTGCATCAACATCTAAAGATGCAGGTGGTAAGCTACCTGAAAATAATGTCTAGTTCTTGAACAGTACCTTTTCCTTGAAGATTTTAGAGTAATGCACAAAACTTAAAAAGCTCACACAGCAGTCCTAATTAACAGGCATCTTACAACTCCTGCTTTAATTAAAGTGTTTTTTCCTTTACCTCATGAAATGAAAATAAAAGGTAAAGAGGATGGTAAATTTGTCTAAAAGAACACAGAAGAGGATCCTCTAGGTACACAGTACCATCAACCCATGGTTTGCCTCCAACCCTCATTTAGGCTGACAAGTCTGTGGGTTGTGCTGCAGACCAGGTCAAGGACTCATCCAACTTGGAAAAATGGAAACAAAAACTGCTTCCTTCAAAAAAAGAAAAACAAACCCAAAAAACCCCAGCTTATAGCTGGAGCACTCCTCTTGGTCAGATCCAGGTCCCAGTAGAGCCCAGTCACTGTCAGGCTAACAGAAACAAGGTGTGCCAGGGAGCAGCAGCAGGGTCACGTGGAACAGTTGGAGAAGGCCAGAATAGTTGAGGCAAGGATGTATCACGGATCTTGGCCTGAGGTGTCAGAGTGCTTGGCTCCCAGGGAAACCCTCTAACGAATCATCCTCTACCTCAGACCCTAAACTCCCTACACTAAAGGACACATGCAAAAGGCAGCTTCCAAAGGAAACATGCTCTTCAAGGCTTGTGCTAATTGCAACTTGTTCCTTTGCAGTTGCAATAGACAGCCAGGAACTGCCTGTGTATGCAAAAGCTGCTCCCATCGCTTTTCTAATGTAATGTAGTTCCTGTCAAAACTGAAACACAAACAGTCTCAATCCCAAGCTAGCAAGAGGCAAAGTAAGATAGCACAAGCAGTAACACTGCAATCTAAATGCTTTCCTCCGACTGTTCTGCATAATCTCATGTCAGCTATGTCATTCACAATTTATCCAGAGTTAATTTCAGGTCTTTTACAGCAAGGATTTACACTCTCTGTTCTTTAAAGTAGTGCTCATTACTACTTACTCATTACGGAAGCTCATTATTACACCCAAAGCAGTAAGCAGAATTTGCAACTCCTTTCAACTGCCTTGTGAACAACAAAGAAGCTGTAGCTATTTACTCTGCAGGAAAAAACGTGAGTGATCATGGAAAAAGCTCAATGGCTTCTTAGCAGTCCATGTTCATGGTTTTTGGGTAAAAAAAAAAAAAAAAAAAAAAAAAAAAAAAAAAAAAAAAAAAAGACAAGAGAAACCTTTGCCACTGAATTGACATCATTTCTTATAGCAGTGTTTTGACACCAGCCTGGCAGAGATGTGTAAGCAAAGCCCTGCTGCTTGATGTTTGCACAGACAGCTTCTTGCAGGTAGCCAGCTCAGAACTACAGTTACAGACCTGTGAGGTATAATACAAATAAACAGTCCTGATCATAATATGCAGTATAGGCTACAAAGCCAAAGAAGAAGAATAACACATGCCAAAGCATGCAAGAATAAAGAAGGTGAAACATTCTACTGCTAATGCTTTGCGAAAGGGTAAGAGGATGGTCCTGTCTGGAGAATGGCTTCTCATCTTTTTCACATGAGAGGCAGCAGCAAAAACATCTTACAAGAAATCTAGAGATCAAGATGCTAAGTTTCAAGTAGTACAAGATTATAAAATTGAAACTGACAGGACTTGCACAAGTAGGTTCTTCTGCTCTTCATTGAGACACTCTCACAAAGTGCCTACAGGACAGTCTGCACACAGTATGTCCTCTCAATGTCCAACTGAATCACACTTACTCATCTGTTTTAGAATTTTTTTAATTTGTGAAACCCAAAACCCCCAAATGCAAGGAGGCCAACAGCCTACAGGCAGGAGTTACCTTTTCTTTCTTTTTAAATAAGCTTTTATGAGGGTTCTTCACTCAGAATCACCACTAGTACAGCCCTGCTAATAGTAGAAATATAAGAAAAATGAGTGCTAGGGCCTTTAGATATTACTTTTTGAATAAAAGATGAATCCTCTTCTTACTATAACCCTTATCACTACTAACCTAAAGAGCACCGAACTACAAATTAATGGCAAATACTAAACTGCCCAAGCAGAGACAAAACAGAGGTAAAACACATTTTATCCTTTCACTATAGGAATTCAGAAATGGTTAGAAATCAGTGTGGACTGACAAGGTGTATTATCTGGATCACAGAGAGATCAAAGTACCTGAAACTCTTCATATCAACTAAAATCTGAGCTTTGTATGTGATAACTCCTCATCTTTGGCATACACATCTTTGAGTCAGCAAATTGCCTTAATTTGATTTTCAAAAAACCTCTCAGGGTTTATCTGCTGAAGAATCCCCTTTTTTATTTAACACAAGGAATTAAGAAGTAATTACATTATGTTTACACATTTATAAATAATGGGTTGCCTTTTGTCAAGGGTTCTGGATCCCTTAATCCTTCCTTAATCTAATCAAACAAATTGGTAATAAATAAAGCACAAAGGGATGTGGCAGCCCAAGGGAGAAATTGCAAGGAAAACAAAGGAAGCTTCAGACTGCTCCTCAAACCAGTGATCAAGTGCAGGCAAAAGAAAACCTACCACTCAATTCCAGTGGAAACAGGGAAATAATGGGTATCCCTCTAAGTTTTCATGCAAAGGTATAACACAGTAAATCATAATAACACAATGCGTCAAGCTCCAGTATCAGGCAGTGAGACAACTACAAATTATCTGGACTAAAAAATGCCTTATATTAAAAATTTGTTAAAGGTGTGAGAATTTATAGCTATCAGTGGAATCTAATTTACTCATCTAATAGCATTTGGTGTCCCTTTGAAGCCAAGTGTTCAACAAGTGCTGAAAAAACTCCAAAAAAAATCTTCCCTCAGTAGTGTGAGGAAAAAAAAAGTACAGGGAAATCATTCAAGTAGCTTCATATGGTAAATGTTTCAGTTTGGGCTATTGACATTTTATTGCACAAACCCTTCCATCAGCTTCCTAGCAGAAGGACTTATTAAATGAAATGATGCTTTAAGCCTTGGAGAAAATACACCAGAACAGATTTTTTCAAGTTACCTTCGAGCAGAAGGATCAAACCATGGCATTGGATCAACCTTACAAGCAATACAGTGGGACCCTATCACAGAGTTCAAGTTTTCAAGGGAGAGCATGAAAGTGCTATGTCTCAAGAGGGGTTTCTGTCCTGGAAACAAAGAGTCTGGTTTCCCAAAACCATCAGCCAGAAACATCAATACTGTGCAAACCCCCACCTCCTTCTGCGCAAACAGCCTTGACACTGCTACGGTTGGCACATATTAGCTCCTATTAGGATTGCTGCAGCTGGTCATGCTTTCCGTTTCTTTTTTTCCCCTTGGGCAGAAAGCTTATTTGCCAGGGCCAAAATGAGTTTTGACAAGTGCTGCTTCTGAGCTTTTCTATTTGAAACTGAGCTGAGCATATACTTCACATTTTAGTTTTTTCAGACATAACTCCCAAGAGAGCAGACCAAGCTAAAACACAACACCTTGTAAATCAGAAAGGTTTATCTTTACTTGGAATTGGGTCAACTACAATGGTTTAAAGCTATTTCTTCATTTCATTGTCATCCAGCCACCAGCTTTGAACTTCTTTGTTTAAAGCAAAGATACTAAGGAAGGAGCATTTTTCACAGTGACGGTGAAAAACCCAGTAAGAGCAAAAATTGCCAGGCATGTGCTTGGATGATAGCAGGCAGCAGAAACTTTAATCATCTAACTGATAAGTATTCACTTAAAAAATTTCCATGAAAAATGAATATAAACATGGTCTCAATGTTATAATCCTTGATCACGCAAGATTCCCAGAAATGTGATGATGTTCTGCTTTAATGGTAACCATAAAACAAACAAAAATTCCAAGATTCTGTGATCAGCCTATGCAGACTCAGTTTTAAAACTGTATTTTACTAGTTTGTGATTAAACCTTTCCCTCTAAACCTTGATCTTTGCAATGTGCTTTTATTTCTACTTTAACTCAGATAGTTTCCCAAACACAAGATAAAAATTCAGCTAACAACCAGAAACAAAATACGTCTTTTGTAAAACAACCTCCTAAAAAGCACTTACTTAAAAGTATATGGCCACAAAGAAACCCCAAGCAAGACTGACGTTCCTCCTTCATTACTTAGTTGTTACAAAGTGGAGAAATGTATAACTTCTTTTAATTGATTGTAACACTTCGCAAGAAAAGCAGGGTTTTTTGATGTGGAAAAGGAACACATTTCTAAATCAAGAAACAGTGGTGAAAATCATTTACAGTCTCCACTTTACCTAGACTCTAGTAACTAGAGTGCTGAGTCATAAATTAAACTGGTGCTCTGACCTTTAAGGAACAACTGAGATCATAATAAACACGTCTCGTATTTTCAGCCGAGTCCAAGTAAAGAGAAGTCGCACAGCTCCTTGAAAAGCCTCCGGAGATGCAGTTTCTTAAAGCATACATAAAATTGATTAGTGTTCACACTAAGTAAAAACACATTAGAGAACAGATATGTTAGAGAAAAGAGATGTTAGAGAACAGAGAAGAGGACAGGCTCAATTTACTTTGAATTTGCATTCTTTCCCCTCTCATATATGCTTGAAATTAGAAAAGAACTAATACTGAAAATCAACTGTGCATGTGAATAATCAGCAAAAACATACAAAACAACCTGAGAACAGAGTGGACTAGACAGTACAATAGTTATGTGCTGCCACGCAAGACTTGGAATTTAATTTTTGTTTGGGAAACTATGGAGATTTCTTACCTAGAAACAGTCATTTTAGCGATGTATGTCCCATGAAGGTATTCTCGGGACATAAAAAATTATGAGGACAGAAGAGTTAGACACACCTTGCTTCAACAAACTTGTAAATGGGAACTTCCTCCCATTGTGTGTCATACTGCTCATTTTCTCCTCTCAGCTACATCTTCCCTCAGCCCAAACAAAAATAAACTTTTTTTCCAGAAGTCCCTCATAGTGAGAAGAACTCACTATGGACCTTCCATAGTGTGAGTGCTATAATGAGGGTAAATATATCTGTATACAGGCCTGTGTTCACGCATGCCTTTCAACATCTTATCTGTCTACATGAACTTGCACTTCATCTTCTGCTCAGTAACCAACATTGTATTTCACCATACACACATAGTTACATCCGTGTAAGTAGGCAATTTATTCTTAATCATGGTGTACTACAAGCTACAGTCTTCATAAGTATGAGTCAGCTATGCTGCTAAACATATTTCATAACAAGGAGGCTTTCTTTCTTGGCTTGGTTGACGTTTAGAGGTTAACACTTCACCTGTGTGTCACTAAGCTGTAACACGTTACAGGCAATTTTCAGTCAAATGGATGTAAATAAATTCAGGAAACAAGATACAAATGCTATCTTGAAACCTTTTCTGCATCCACAAAAATAATTTCTCAGACAAAATCAGAAGGCTACATGATTCAGCTGAATATATCTATTTGATGGTTAACCCTAAAAAGGGGAGGGGGGGCCCAGACCTGCTCCCTGCTTGTCTGTGAGCTGGTTCAGTTTGCTAAGCCAGGGAATTAATAATACAGAGCTGGTGAATGGAAAGTGCTCCCAAAAGGGCGTGATGTGTGCTGGAGATGGGACAGGCAAAATGGCAAGGACACACACCCCACCCTCCAGGCAGCAGCCAGGGCTTTTGCTCAGGAATGGAGCTGAACAGCACCATAAAAGAATCCAGTTTCAATTGGGAAGAAAAAAAAAAAAAAAAAAGTGTCCAAGCAGATGTCACAACATAAGATGAACATCAGTGTAGATCATTTTAGGGGCTTCCCATTGGCCTTTCCATCTCACTAAGTCATCAGCTAGACTCCCAGGAACACAGGTCATTAACACAGGAATGATAATAAGTATCAAATACTTCAGACCTTAATGGTAATAACAAGAAACAGAAACAAAACAATAGACATCAATAAACAATGAATATTGCCACAGCTCTCTGTTTGACTAAATGCAAAACATGTTATTTACGTTCTGTAATTGAGTTATGAAGCACTTTCACTCTTGCTTCTGAATACAAAATTGCAGCCTTCTAAATCTGCAGTTTGAAATGTGTCTCAGTGGCTGTGGCAAGCTCACCAAAAAAGTTCACTATTGTATCACGTGTTCAATCATGTGCCAGCCCTGGTGGCATGGTATGTAAATGAACTCATTGACCTCTTTGGGTTTTCCCCTTTCTTTTCCCTGATCTAATGAGGATATCGAGCTCAGAGGGAGCAGCAGGCAAGAGATTGCGCTGTACTTTCACAATGGGAAAGAAGCCAAAATACAGGCACAATGCCTGGATTCAGCAGTTTCAGGCAAACGCAGCAGAACTGCATACATCCTCCTCCGGGAAGAACACTTTCCTCCACCACCACTTTAACAGGAAACCTAGCTCAAAAGCAAGGGTGGGCTATCCCCTCATTCACTTTTCACACTTGGCTATTGAAGCTATTCCCCCACAAGAAAGGTTTTCCTGTTAGAGAAGCTTCCAAAATTGCTTAAGAGCAATTTGCTTTGGTTTGTTATGATGATTTAATTCTGTAATAATCTGAATATTACATGTCGTGCTTATTGGTCTTTAATATTGGGCTTTTAATGCTGAAGATTTTGGTTTAAAAACCTGTACATACTCAGAAAATATTAAAGGAAGAAAATGAACATAGCATTAGTCAGTAAAACTTAAGTATATATACTAAAATGTCTCAAAGTTCACCGTATGTTCATTTTCTGCCTGAAAATGGATCCCACTGACACAGACTGTACATGCTTAATTGCAATTTCCTTTATGTTCCACCTACCCTTTCCTTAGTTAGTTTCTCTTTAGCTGCTTACAACACAGACAAATTATTGGTACAATCTGAAGTTCTCCTCTTTCCTCTCAAATCCAAAACAAATTTCTCTGACTAGTTGGCAGAAAATAATTTCAGATGTGTTCTAAGTTCTCACATTCCATATGAACAAATACATCCTTAGGACAAGACTGCACATGTCTCTAGAGAGGAGTAGCACAAGATTGAGAACTCAAGAAGGAGCAGCCAGAAGCATCTTCTAAGTCTCTCTCAGTGTGTGGCTGCTCTTGGGAACTACAGCAGCTTCTGACGTAGCTCATTCAAAAGCCTTAAGAAAAGCAGACTTTGACCATCCCCAGCCCCATCCCCCCTTTTCTGGCCTTCCCTCAAGCCCAGGCCAGTGTTCAATTAACATTAATTTTATTGAATAATATTCCAGTACAACTGAGAATCACTGTTATTTTCATTTTTTTATATGCCAGATCAAGAGTCACAACATATTTTGCTGAAGATTTTATGGGAAGCCTGTGGCATAAGCCAAATGAAATCAGGAATGTAAAGAATATTTTGAAAACGAAGTCTGTTTTTCCTCATCTAGTAGCCTTTGATCATGATTCTGCCTTACACTACAAGACATCTGAGCATGTGTCAAGAGTCGGCAGAGAAAGGGATGAGATTTTGACCATATGACTGGCATACAGCCAGCTCTGTGACATGGACTATGACACAGTGGCAGAATATGAGGTCACAGCATATGATCCTCCTCTCTCTGGACAAACTGTGAAACCAGGAGAGCTTTGGCAGAGTTGAGGTTTCATGCACTGTCATAAATATAGGTTTGCCTAAAGAAACATTCTGGCTCCGTGCTGTCATAGTTAGGTATCCAGGCTAGATGGAATCTTCCTTCTTGACCCCAAAATCAGATTTACAATAACTTAAATATTTTTAAAAATATTTGCTAGAATATGGAACATGGAACTGTCCATTTGCAACGGTATATTGTTGAGAAATGTGAGGATATCGCCTAAAATCTTTGTTCAAGGCCGCTAACTCTTTCTTATCAGTTCAGAAAACAAAACAAAATAATCATTTTTAAGACATTCTTCCCTATAGAAACTAGTAGGTCTTGGTTGGCAAAGAATAAACTCACTTTTTCTCACTGTTTCTCAACACAGGGAGAGGAGAAAGAGGAGATGGAAGGAAGGGAGAGGATTAATCAAGATAATATTTGCTGATGTTTATATTCTGAAACAAAGGGGAATTATAATCCGAGAAGATATATTACATGACAAAGATAGGAAGTAACTTGCTACATCGCAGAATTATTGTAGCCACATCCCAGCCCTAAGAGGCATGGATACAAACACAGACTATTTCAAATGAGGTTACTAGTGTTTCACTGTTAGGGAAACAGAGGAAGCAAAGAAGGAAGTAAAAACTAAAAACATTGTTTGTTCTGAAGATACTATATTTTGACAAGTCTGAGGAAACCCTGTCAAAAGAGGAAAGCTGTATATCCTGACACGAATGGACTCTATGAATAATTTACAGACAAGATGATTCTGATCATGTTTGTTTTTATATGAGACAAAAACTCATTTGCTACTCATATTGCCCTAGTTTGAAGTTGCTTCTATAAAAACAAATATGACACAATGAAAAATTGCTAAGATTCAGTGAGCTACAGAATGTCCTTCCTGCTCACCCTGGCTCACTTTTCACTTCGAAACGTAAAAGGAATGTCACGCATTTGTAAACTATGTCTGGGAGCAAAGCCTCAAGTATCATGAATAAAAACACTCAAGTTCTACACTATACCAGTAAAAATGCTACGTGACTTCTATTGAAGCACAAGCTCAGATGTTTCTAAATACAGATGGTATCCATCATATGAAGGAAGAACATTAATTACTGCATTTGACATCTTTCTTGGGAACTGCACCCCTCCTCACTCAGCAGAACAAAGTCTCTGGCACACTAGAGGTTGCCAAGACTTTCTGCTTCTCTGTCCCCAATGCAATGCATATTCTCTATGGAAGGAGGAAAACAAGAAAGGGAAAAAATTGAAAAGCAAACCTCTGTTCTGTATGCTACACCAATTGATTTCTAAGCTCAGTTCTTAGTACTGAATCTTACTGCAACCATGTTTCCGGGCAATTATATATTGAAATACATACTGGCAAGTCAGTTTTTCACTTGTATACAATAAATATTTGTTAAAAATATGCTACTTGCAGGTTGGCAATTTGCAGCTTCTGTTCAAAAGAGCAAGCTGTAAACAGTGTGCTCAAAGGCACCTGACTGGGTCTCACTGACCTGTTGCTCTGCTCTGCTTGTATTTCCTGGCTCTAACCTGGCCATGTAAGGGAGCAAGGTAAAAGTCCACATGAACCTGCTTAATTCTCCTGGAAACAAACCTTGAGCTATATACCCTGGTAAATCAAGAGTCTGCAATGGCTTTGGTGTGGGCACTTCCCCCTATCCAGAGGATAACTCTATTCCATCACTTCACCAAAATAAAGCCTGAAAGAACCATGAATTACCCCATGATTTAGGGCAATGGGGTAAAGAACCACCATCTCACATTCCATAGCTCACACTTACAAGTGTTTTCTAGGTGTCCATGTCATGGTAAACTGTGAACTTGTTCCTCTGTATAAAGTTACAGTGCTTAAGACTGGTTTTCCTACTTACCATTCCAAGTATCTGTTTGCTGTACCATCAGGTAATATGGTATGGCAAAAGCTGTCAGATCTTTCCAGTGCAGCCAAGGGAATGAAAACATACCTCTTTTCAAATTAATACATACCAGCTACAAGGGAACAATGTCAGTATTTTAGCACAGTTTTAAGGACTCTTCAAGAGAAATGATGAAGTTAGACAAGGTCTAGAAATTTGACAGGTGCACTAATGGCTACAAAGGCACCATTACCAGACAGAGCAACACCCAGGAATTTAGAAGCTGAACATCCACCATTTTTTCTTTTCTTTCTTCTCCTTAGTGTTTAAAAAGCAGCTTATTGTCTGGGTTTTTCTGTTTACAACTGTGCATCTGCATATGTGTATGACAATAGGAATTTTCAGGGCAAGCCAAACTGAGAAAGATGGATTGGTCTGATGTCTGGTCATTCATGGGTGTGTCCACACCAGTCCTGTGGTTCAGATCAGTGGTATGTTTCTGTAGCAAATCTCTCCATCTTCCCTGAGCTTTGGTTTGGATTGTGGAGCAGCCTTCTGAGCTCACACGATGGATTCTTTTCATATGAAACTAAACCTGAAGATGTGCTCCAACTGCTAAAAGGTATTCGGGCCGCGTGACCAGCTTACAGCCTGTCTGGAATAAAGGCCCACAATGCCTACAGCAGGACCAAATCTCCCATACAAGCTTCTACTCCACAAAGCTGCTCCTACCACATTATTTGCTAGTAAAGACGTGTCTGTGTCAAAAACTATGTTCCTGTTCCTGGGAAAGCTAGTCTTCTATATGCACAATCCTATCTGCATCCTTTGATAGCTTCATTTCAGACAGACATATTACTGTAGAAGGCCATGAAAGCAGAAAGACAAATTTTCTCAGCTGTACAGCAGAACAGACATTTTGAAAATTTGATTCCCCAGACCGAGGAATCAGTGGCACAAGAAGGAAGTCACCAAATGATGTTGTTCACAGTACACAGCAGCAGCAGGCATAGGGATGATCAGATTTTGGGATGCACTGAGGCTCCACACCCCACAATACTCTTGACGTGAATATATGTAAATGAGTTAATAATGAAGCCCTTGGCCTATAACCTGCAATGTTGGCACAGGTCTACTGGGCAGTTGCATATATACTCATTTTTTGACATATTGATTACTGGGGATGTATCACATACAGCAAATGCCACATTTGAATCTTTGCTGCTTTGCAAGAGGCAAACCTTGATTTAGTTTAAGTTTTAACTGATAGTTTGTGACGCAGCTTCTAATTTAGATTACACCATGGAATCATTATGGTAAGCAAAAGTAAATACCGGAAAAAAGATTAAAACTCAAAGACAACATGTAAAAACCAGGAGAACTGGAAAAGATTACTGAAGAGGCTCAAGTAGCAGTTGAGATGAGGCTGAGAGACCTGCACACCCTCATAAAGTAATGGTAAGCTATTTGCCCTTAACCATCACTTCCCTCTTCCTATCCTCAGTCTCCCTGGATTATTTACTGGTTCAAACAAAATGTGACTTATTTCTACCCACTGCTTCAAACTGTTTGTAAGTATCAGTCTACGTTCTCAAAATTTATCATTCACATATTCAGACATACACATACATGTCTACTGTGTGTATTTGCTAAAATTACTCAAAAAGGATTCCTCTAACCTTTACCAAAACAATTGGATTGACTTAATTGCACTACTTAGAATACTCAAATTCTGACTACTAATTTTTAGGAAGTGTTTTTTTTCACCACTGGAATCACATCTTTATCTAGAAATCAATGTATGACCCACCCTACCCGGCAAACAGTAAAGCACTATAGAATGCATTTCTTGAACTGAGTTGTTCTGAACGCCAACAGAGACTAATGAACAAACAGTGCAAAAGACAATTAATGCTAATGCAACCACATAAATTATGATAAAGATAAAGCAGCTGACTACTCAAGATTTAACATTAATCTGTCCTTCTTGCTCTTTTTGGGCACTCACTATAATCTAGAAAAAGAAATACGTTGTTGTGGTGACCCTAGGTAAAGTTATGAGAAGGGTATAAGAAATTCCACAAGATCAAAAGTAAAAACTATTTAAGACGGTGACACAGTAACAAAAAGTAGTATGGCAACTGAAACATAGACATGAATTGCTCAGATTTCATGCTGCTACCAAGACTGTAGTGCAGCTTGCAGCAAACAGTGGAGAGATCAGGAAGCTATGCAAGAACAGGGTGCATTAGGAGACAAAGATTCATGAGAAAGCACAAGCTTACACTGCCACAAGCAGAAAGCTCTTTGCAGGACGTGTCTGTATTAGAGACAGGAACCAGACAGCGTAGCATAATATTACTAGAAAGGACTAGGGCAGATTCAATTACAAAAAGCTGACTGTAAAATGAGATGTTCTCACTACACTGATACATGTCGTACCAAGATGTTCCCTGGAAAGCTGGACAACATTCATGCATAACTAATTTTTTTTTATAAGTTTGGGGACAGAATCTTCACAAAAAGGTACGTTCTGTGCCTCATCCAGGCTAGAATAGGGTCAAGCAGCTGAGGATTGTAGAAGGGGTTATCTGAAGTCAGGCAATCCAGTTGAGGCATGTCCCCTCAGGTCAGATGACACATCAATCTAAAAGGGGGCACACGCAAGGCTGTTAGTTCATGGCTCTTGTCCTGAATTTACTGACAGGTGGCTAGAAATAATGTATGACCTATATTATTTTCCCCGTATAGTGGCAGGTGCCAGGACACAACTCTCTTAAAAGAGATTATGCAGCTGCCATAAAATCTTGGAAGTAACTGGCACATTTGGGTAGGAAAAGAAGGTTTCTCTTAGAGGTGGGTAGCTGGCAAAGTTAGAGTGATTAATAAAAGTGGATTTGTTTTCAAAAATTTGTGATAGATGTGCAGCCTACAATTCTTTCTGTCCACAAAAATCACCAGCAGCTCACGTGCACACACTGTATTTACTTTAAAATGACTAAGACTGGGACTTTTGCACAGTGATGAGCTAATAATTGAGCACATCATGGAAACAGCTTTGCCCAATGTTCTTGTACTTCCTGCATAGAATTATCCTTTTCCTTTTTGTTGTTACCAGATTAGGACCCTGCTGGACAGGTAATATCAATCACTCAGTCCCAGGGCAAAAACTAAGGAGAGCAGTTAAACACTGTCCACCAACAATTTCAGAGAAGCTATGCACCAGTTATCCTCATGCCAGGTACTGCAGGTTTGCTGTAAGAGGTATGGGTTTGTTGGGTTTTTTCCTTCATATTTGCAAAATGTGTTGTTTTATGCTACAGGTTCAAAAATTATTAGCACTGTGGTTAGAAGCAGTCTGCAGATCATTTGTAGAATCACAGTTCTCTATTAAGGTGTAAAAAAAAAGGCTGCAAACAGCTCTATAGACAGAGGTACAGAGCTGTGAATGAAGAACAGCTGCCATCAAATTTTAGAAATTAGAAGCCAAAGAGTTTATACAGATTCGTATTTCATTTATGATATTCTCTGGGACAGTGCATACACTGGAGATCATCCCAAAGTACTACTACTTGTTTAACAGAAAAACAATACACACCTCCAAGAATATGTTAAAAAAATGTACTGACTGGGGGAGGAGCTTGGGGTGGAAGAGGGAGAAGAAAAGAATTTTGTCCTCACAATCTAATCACCAAAATTGTATTTTGAGCGGTGGTAGATTCCTCCCTCAATCTTGTTCCTGGCAGAAGTCAGCAGAAAACACTTTAGGGGCATTTTCTGTCCAGAAAGAAAAAAAAAAAATTAAAAGGCACAGCACATTACTTGTAAAGTGACTGCTAAAAACAAGGGAGGATGAAACACAAGCACCAAGCTTTTACAATGATCTTGTAATAGCAGCAAATATCTGGCTACATTTCAGCTCCAACAATTGGAGCTGCAGTCCCACCTCGGCAGAAGTGAAAAATACATGCAAGTAAGTGCCAACTGAGTTTCAGTCTCAAATACTTCAGTATTTCCTATCCTGAAGGACATTTTGAACTGCAGTGGTGGTAAAAGTCTTCCTGCATGAAATCCTTAAGGCTCCTTTACAACAACCCATTTACTAGGGAAACAGAGAAGTGTCTGTATTTTAGCAAAACAACCTGTTTTCCAAGTTCTAAAAATAGAAAAGAAAAAAAAAATTAAAAGTGTCTGTCATTTTGAAACCACTCACAAGCATTTCATCCTAAGCAACACAGCCTCCCCCCTTGCTAAAAATAAAACAGTACATTACAGCAACATTTTTTGCTGGCTTCAGCCAAGGATTTGAAAAACCTCCCCTCAGCCCAGACAGGCCGTAAGCTATGAGTCAGCACTTCTCAGCATTTCTGGAAATTCCTCAGCAGAGCATCCACCCTGTAGCAGGAAGCTGCTGTTCACTTCAGTCGGTACCAGGAAATGGATGGGTGCGCACCTGACCCAGGCACAGAGCTCAGGGAAACTTCCCCAAAACTACCAAACGTTCCCCATCCCACCAGCTTCCTGCAACACCACCAAACACACTGCCTATGAATAACCTTGGTAACTCCACCCAAATACAACCTGTGTAGTGTCAATGAAGAGGAAAATATAGGATGAATTAAGAAAAAAAACAACCCATCATGCTGGACAAGGGCAAGTCTTTCTGGTACAATTTTATTGGTATGGCCTCTCCCAGCCTTAATCCTGAGGCAGCTCAGCTCCATCAGCCCTTGACAGGATCTGTGCCCTGCCCGAGGAAGTCGAAATTCATACAAAACAGCCATGCCCCACCATGTAAAGAGTGGCTTCCAGGTGCTTACAGAGAAACTGATTATTTCCCCTTTCAAGTGGATAAAGAAGGCACAGGTTCAGGGCATTGCCAGCTTGTGAATTGAAGGGACACATGGCACAGCTTTGTCTCTCCCTCCAACAGTCCTTGCTTCACACAGAAAATCTTATGATCTGCATATAACAGAGCCCAAGAATGGGAGGAGGATCCATGCCTGTCTGGGAGATACCTCAAATCTGCCTGTGCCTGTACAGGTGTTGTCAGGTATCTCATCCCCACTGAGACACAAACCAGAAGTCCCCATGGAAGCTCTTGGTGCTCGGTACTCCCAAATGTGCAGCACTGCCAAGGTAGAGGCACTGCTCTTGAAATGGAGATATAACATACACTTGGGTCCATCTAAGGATATAAAGCAGCTATTTCACAAGCACTGCCTGCGGTGAATGCAATTCCTACTTTACTTCACTCGGACTGAGTATCTACTCTTGTTTTGCTTTAAACACAGGCTTTGACAGGGACTTGAAAGAGGGAGAGTTAAGGGAATAGGAAGTACTTTGTGAACAGCAATAATTGCATGTTCTGACCTCTCCAGCTTACATCATGAGCGTTATCCAACAACCACAAATCAAGAAGGAAACCAAATTTCGAGACAACAATTTTCAGCACAACATATATGTTAAAACTAACAGAACAAGACAAATGTTGACACTTCCCTGCTTGTTGCTTGCTTTCATATATGTGGCTATACTCCCATAAAAATCCAATCCTTTTTTTTTTTTTTTTAATGGATATTTGTATAAAGGAAGCTGCCTAAAGTCGGGTACAAAAAAAAAAATGTTTTTCTCAACTGTTTTTTAATACGGAGCAATGAGATTAAAGTGAGGCAGACAGCCAAATACCTCAGCCATCACAGTCATTAATAAACGCGTTTAACATTCGTGCAGCTTTCGAATGCAGAACATCTGGTTCCAATTCCCAATCTGGCTTTTAATAAAAGTGCCTCCCCCACAATACTTTTATTATAAAGTGTTCTTTTCCTCCGTGCGCTCTCAATGCCCCCCCCCCCTTTTTTTTTTTTTCTTTCTTTTTGGAAGCGGCTGTTCCTTCCTTCTTGCTGGAAGCCACCTGACCACTGCCAGGAAGAGGAATGCAAAACATTCCCAGGAGCAGCTCCTGACGTCAGGGCAGCAGCATTCCTCCTCCTTCTCCTCCTCCCTCCGCGGCCGGGCCCGGAAAGTCCAGGGCTGGTCCCGCCGCCGGCCCGTGCCCCGCTCCCGGGGTTTTCCTGCTCTCCCCACAAATCCTGAGCCAGAATACACCTGGGATGGTGCGACGGTGAGGCTCACGCTGCACCAGAGCCGCTCCATCCCCACGTATCCCTGTATCCCATATATCCATGTATTCCCCTAAAACAGGAGTCTTGTGTTTCGGATAAACTTCAGCCCCCCCCGCAGGCTTAAATCAGCTTAGGCGCTGACTTTGGCGATTCTTTCCCTTTACTTCTGATTTCTTCACTCGAAGGCAGGCGGCAGAAGGGTGCCAAGGAAAACAGGGACACGCTGCTGCAGGGTGGGTTGTTTTTTCACTGCTAAGACATCCACGAGAGACATGACATGATTCCAAGGCAGGCAGCCTGTACACAACACGGGATCTTCTCCGTTTCCTTCTTTCTTCATTCAGTATCTACCCTCTAACACAACACAGAGTGGCATTTCAATCCTTTGCCTCCCTAATTTCGGTTATGAGAATACATTATTAAATGGCAGTATTTTATTCTACTCTTGAACTAACTGGTAGTTAAAACTACACAAAAGAGATTCTAGGTTGAGTTGCAGCCCTTGAGTTTACTCCTTCCAATAGTGTTTAGTCCACTTAGTCTGATATTTCTGGGACATATATTTTAAAAATTCTAAGAAATGCTTTGCCTGGAAAAAAAAAAGAATCTCTGCATATTTTAGTCAACCACTGTATCAAAGACAGTGTAAAAAAAAAACCCTGTAGTTGCTACCTGATTCATGAAAAAATGAAGAATATCCTAATTCCACCATACCACAGGAACAGGATGGTAGGCTAGGAAATATGGTGGAAATACCTTCATTTCTGGAGGATGAAAAGAAACAGCTCTTCAATAGACACCTTTCCATTTCACGTCTCTAATTGTTAAGAGGAAGTGTAAAATACATCATTTCACCACTCCAAAACCAACAAAACCCTAATGTGTAGATGTTAGTTTAAACATAATTTTCCAGGGAATACAAAGGAAGCCAAAACTCATCCTGAATAGCTAAGGCATGTGATTAGTGGTAGTAAAGTGTTCACATATATCACTTTCCCCCCATATATTTACATAATAAATACAAATTTCTCAATGTTGACTGACCACAATGAAAAAAAAAAAGATCTGGAACGACTAAGCAAGACAGTTGCATTACTTTCATTATTAATCATTTTTAATCAGCTGTTAGGGTTATACTGTCTGTGCAGCTGCAGCTCTACACATGAAGATCCAGATGAGCCCAAAACTTACAGGCCATCTCTCAGTCCTCAGCTTCTTGCTCCATTTGAGGAAATTGAAGAAATAAAAACATGTTTGGGTTTTCTTCTAGTGTAAGGACTTGTTACTAAAAGGTCAAACAAGTGTCTGCCCTCCGGCCAACCTCATGCCACCAACAACTTTTTTAGGGAAACCTGTGCCCTGAAGAACCACAGGGTAAGTAAACACACTGCTTTCCTGGTAAGAACATCCTCCAAGTGTTCTTGCCTTTGTTATACCAGCTGGCCACATCTGACGGGCTAGAAAACCCAAAACCATCTTTTTTGCCCTCTTCCCCAGAGGTCATGCATATTCCAGTGACCAACAAATCAGTATTGTTCAGAAAGTTGACAACAAGACTCATTAATTTTATTTCACAAAACTTGACAGGGCTCTAAAAAATCATCAGCCAACTAAAAAACCAGCTGATCTGTACTTTAATATAGACACCTAAAAACTTTAACTGAAGTTCACTGATGTCAACAGCCAGCCACCAGTATACATGAATATTAAAAATAATACCTTTTTTTTTTCCATTTTGCAATGAAGTGAGAAAAAAGTACAAGACATTTCTATCACTAAAAAACAGAAGTAAGAAGAAATGTAACAAAAATATTATATTACCTAAAAAAAAAAGTGGCTCAGTAGAAGTGATCAACTTCCTAAGCTTAACAGCAAAGAAAGTGAAGTATGTCCTTAATACCTTCTGAAATAAAGCCAAGCTAAGGTGACCTATAACCATTGAAGAATACTATACACGTCATGGTGTTCGACATTTTTCTCCATTTTTTATTTTCTATTTTGTATTACATGTAAAGCTAGGTATACATGGAGGTTTTTTCAGCTACATATTAGGGATTTTAAAATTTTCCTTTTTTTTCTTCAGATCATTGTTTTAAAATTTCATTTTATCAAAATGTAAATACATGCAACTCAATACCAGGTCACTTCTGAAAACTAGACTTTAGAACTTCTGAAAGATAAACTTTTAAAAATGATTGACAATTTAATCCCTAGTATTGAAGTTTGGATGGAGATTAGGACAGGCACGGCATACAGAAGTGATGAGAACTGGGGTGTGTTCTCACCTTCCCTGAAGATTAAATTCATTCTCTTCTCTTGTGTTTTAGCTGCTTATTCATTCTATTATTCTTTTATCACCAGAAATAACATTGGGATGCCAAAAGCATGAACGAACTCAGAGCAAGAACTTCCTCCTGTACACAGTACACAGAATTAAGCTTCAGAGGTGTTTTCAGGAGGCTGCTTCACGAACCTGTGATCCACACAAGCCTTGCCCTGGGCACGCATTGCCATTCAGTCATGGCAACTTTCTCCTGTCAAAATCCAGCAAGTGCTTTAATTCTCCAAATGAAATAGACACTAGATTAGAAAGTCAGCCTCAGAAGACTACAAATACGTAAAAGATTCATTGTCAGCAAAAAACCTACATAAAGTGACATATTTGCTGTGGCAAAATCACAGCAGTTCACTTGAGTTCAAGAGGCAGAAGCCACTTTCTTTAACTTACAGAAAAGGTTTCATTCATGAGTAGCAAGGTTTAGAAAACAACAGATGCAGAGGAAAAAAGATCAGAAAATTGAGTAATACCCAGAGATCACTAAGAAAAATCCATCAACTCTCTTTTCCTGGTTACTTTTCCATATCTTTCTTGCTTAGATCGCCATTCGAGTGGATAGTTTTTCTCCAAGTCTAAAAATTCAATTGATGCCAGTGTGCCCTGTGACACATAAATACTGTTAACTGAAAAGCATCAGAAGCAGGGGGAAAAAACCCACTTTAATTTCACAGGTTCACTTTTACATCTGGCAAGTGTATCAGCCCAGACTCCAGGTGCTAATGATGCACAGCCCCGCCTATAGAGGGCTAAGCCAAGAGCCTCCTGAGAATCAAACTCGCCCTGAGGTTTTGGAAGGCCGCTCTGAGAGAAAGTGTGAGTTTCTTCACAGCTCCTCACCTTCGTACACAACCTACACAACCTCTGTTTTGAAGCCTGCTTGTACCTTTTTGAGGTACGGTCCCTGTTCTTCTCCCTGGTTTTTCTTCTCACGCACCTCTGTTTTCTGCTTCTGTCTGGGCCTGGCAGTGGAAGTGCTGAACAACAGGAGTGGATCCAGCCCCGTTGCTGACTCAGATATGAGAGCCCGTGCTCATCAGATTTTGCTGCTGCATTCCAGATTTCGGTACCCAAAAAAATTCAGATGCTTATCTAAACTAAACTTCCTGAGGGTGAACTATCCCTAGCGCTAAGACACTTTGAAGGTCGATATGCACTTGAGCAGGAGACAGCACGCCAACTTGCCTTTAAAGCAGGGCCTACCTACAGAACTTCAGCTCTGTCTGCCTGGGTAAATTACCCAGTTAATTGTCTTGGCATTCATATTTACATTCAAAAAAAATAAGGAGAGATGAGGTCAAATCATTACGCTGTTCCATTAAAACCTTTGTTTTAGGCAAATGGACTTCAGAAAACTTCTTTTGTTGTGTAAAATGGAACCATATGTACATAACTTCATAGAGTCATTTTGATGTTAGGTTTATTAATATAATTTTTTTACTAAGCAGTCTACCATTTTAGGCTCTTAATAGCTATGAGGGCTTGTTAACAATAGTCTGAAATCACAGGGAAGTATTTTCTTTTCCATTTGGTTTGAAAATAAAATTCTAAATGTGTTTATTTCCATGCTTTATATTGTGTGTAGCATCTACTTCCTTTAACATGGAATTTTATGATCACAAAGCCTTTTCCTCAGACAAATTATTATTACAACAGTGTGAAACTGCATTACTCAGCAGAGTTTAAAGACAAGGTGAAATATTTCACTTTATTCTTAAAGCAATAAGACTATTACTACAAAAAGAAATAATTACAAAAATTACAGTGGTAACAACCCACCGTATCTTTAATTCTCCTGTTTGGAGTTGGAGATTATTTTTTCCAGTTTCAATTTTGAAACTGAAAATTCTCCCACATAGCACAGCAAAATAGAAAGCTTTCGCTGGCTTGTCATTTGATTTGGAGAGACAGAATATAGCAGTTTCTGCCAGACTAACTGCTCAAAATCCCAACTAGTTACTGAAAGTCTTCCTTTACATTTTTTTTACAACTAAGGAGTCACTATCCTTGGTTCTCCTGGGCTGCTGGGCCATTTGTACAATAAAGTGAAGAGAGGTGGTAGACAATCCATACAGCAACACATTTTGGTACCCAGCAAATAATTTCTGCTTAACAGAGACCAAAGCAATTCTAGAGACCTTCAGTGTCCATTTAATGCAGGGAGTAGGATGTCCCATACATGAGTCAGGAAGGAGATACACACACACACACACACACACACAACTTCACAGTCTCACAAGTTGTAGAGCATTAGTTACCTTAGCTCTGCCTTCCTATCTTACCAAAAACCAAGTATCTAGACATGAAGTCCAACGAAAATTGTCATCTGTGTTGCAAATAAAGTTAAGGAGGAAGGTGGAGGATTACCAAGTAATGTCATCCTATTTGCTCTCTGCTTACCGTAAAGTACATCAAGAATATTTGATTTTTTTCCCCCATTTGACCTCCTAAATGGTTTAAATCTATCACATCCTGGCAGAAAGGCTTGGTAAGGAAGACAGAATGAGACGTGAACCCAGTAATTAAATATGTTGAAAGGTTCCATGATAATTTAAAATCAATGATCTGTTTACCAGTGCAGCATCAAGACAGTCAAGAGGAAAGGAACGGGATAACATAAACCAAGAACTTTCTCGTACTTTCCCTCAAGGGTAAAGAAATAGCATTAGACAGGAGAAATGTTAAAAATCACAAGACGCAAAAGTCTTCGAGAGAATCATTTGAAGAAGTTGAAAAGATTCACTGAGTTAGTTGAAATACGAAAAGAAAAAGAACAACATCCCCACCAAAGCCTGGAACAGGTCTGTTAGGCTTTCAGCAGGTCAAAAGCCTGTCGTAGCCAGGAGGTAGCTCTTAAAATGACTGTGGCATGCAGGGAAGTTCTCCGTCTCTCCCCTGGTAAACTCAATTCAAAGCAAAGTTTGTAAACATTCCGGGGGAGTGGGCAGAAAACGACATCGGGTTTCAGAAATATTTACAAGTGTTTTGCAGAAATGAAACTTCACTTGAAGAGCTCAGTTTCGCTCTCCCGGGTGGAGGATGGGTGTCGGTCTGCAAGCTCAGAGACAGCCAGCACGGAGAAGCCTTGCGGGAAACAAAGCTGTGTGAGCAGCGCGGTGCCTGCTTCATGCGCATCCCCACATCCAGCACGGAGAGCGCACCGAGTTATTGCAAGCTGTGCAGCAGCGATGGCGCACAAACCCCAACAAATCCCCCTGCTGCAGGCTCTTATTTCACGGACGTGGAGCTTTGACGCCAGAGAAAGCTGTGGACAAATACGCTGCGGCTGTCTCGGTGAGATCAGCTCCTCCTGGGCTCCTGCTGACAACATTGCCACCTTCCGCAGCCGCCGGGAAGGGCACGGACCCGCGGCCGGGGGGCTCGGGCAGCCCTCCCACCGCTCCGGGAATCGCCGCGGAGGTGCTGTTTAGGAAGGCGCTTTCCCACCACTGCCCTTGGTAACCACCCTGATAACTCAGAACAATTTATTTTCGAAGCCCGTGACTGAACGGATGCAGAGCGCAGCACAGTCCCGAGAGCTGGCGCGGTACGGCGGAGCGCACACACGGACGCGCGATGCGACAAAGGGAACGCGTTCTGCACCACACGTACAATATGCTCGGGAATGCATCGCCAGCATGACTGCTCGTGTCACTTCCAAAACAGCTGAGGAAGCTAAGAAAGTCAAAGCAGAAGTTACAGGGAGGCAAATGTCGCTGTCTCCATGCCCAGAACTGAGGGCATCTTATTCCAGACTCCAGCTCTCACACACTGGGACTGCCGTCGTGCCCAGTTTCAGTGAAAGGGACAACAAAACACACATATGCAGTTTAACATAAGTTTTAACATCTGACGAGGTTACACGTTAAAAGGCTGTATTTTGTCTCGCTAGCTTTCAGGGAAGTATTTTCCTCCAAACCACATACGTGAACTATACAGTTCATGGATAGTTAATAAAGCAGTAGCATTATGATAGCAGTTAAAATACAACTAATAACAAATCCAGTATATTAACCAACATATTTAGTGCACATTCTGGATGGAAAAGGGCTTTACTCCCACATAGCCAAAATACATCAATGGAGCTGTTAATGTGGTTTCCAAGAAAAGCTTCAAAAAAATCCACACAGCAACCCAAGGAATACCTATATTAATTTAGAATAGGTGTTCAGACTTTAATAAGTAGAGAAGGGCTTTGCATGCAAGATTACATGTATTTCCAAATTTCAGACCTCTTCTAGGAAGGCAGTCTTCAATACAAAAGGCTTTGCCAAAGAACAAGATTCATGATCAAAGGTTAAGAATCCCAACCAGTTAACTGGAACACACAGGAAAAGAATACTTTTATATGTCATCTAATCTAAAAAATAAACAGACATAAAACTTTCTCCCCCCCCCCTCCAAAAACGGTGTAATTTATATTTGAGTTGTGGAAATAACTTCTCCCCTTTGTTTTCTCCTCTAGTTGTGTTTAGGGCAGTTTCAGGGTAACTAGTAAACCTAACAGGATTCCATTCCTTCCTAATGGAAGCATCAGTCCTCAAAAATCAAGAAATTACAGTTGTATCTGAAGTGACCTACAACCAAAGGCAATTCTCAAGACTGTTCTAGAAGTTGATCATGTGGTATGTTGAAGTTGGTTTTTAAAATGGGTTTGAGTATAGCTAGAAAACAGGTCCCTGCTATACAGCAAGATTCGAAAGCAAACTCCTAGGGTCAAATAACTCCCAGCAAAATTAGACAACCACTTCATGCAGAACTCCTCAAACTGTAAATCACAGGAGGCTGCAAAAAGAAGAGAAAATACTGGGCAACTTATTCGGTTTTGTGTGAGAGATGGAAGGTAAGAAATACTTGCAAATAAAGAATGGTCCTATATTGTATAAAATGTCTTCAAATAATTTGAAGAATGATTATTATACACATACACTGTAAATCTGAGCTCCTTTAAGCCTACAAACCCTGTAAGTTCCAGTGACAGCCCATATCAATAAAATTTATCTCTTCCTCAATCTGTACATTCACAATGCATAAAACAGTACTAGCCCTATTAAATTAATATTTATGATAAGCTCAGTGAACCAGAAGACAAGCAGTATTTGCTAAGGCACAAAGGCAATGTACAAATCTCACACAGTTGCATTGCCCACGTTTCTCAAAAAGGAACCTCAGCTTGGAGGAGAAATTTGGTTTTGGGAAACACAAAAGACACACATTCTGTGCCACGCTGGGAAGATAAATGAAAACACTATTACAATCAATGTAATTTATGGTTTTATACCAAACCTTAAGCGTTCTCAAGTTCAGTGCTTTCAGTGTGTGCATGCAGCACTGTAAATATTCTGACAGGTTTTTTTGGGGGGAGTAGTTATGGTCCTCAATGTCTGTCCCAAAAATACCTCAGAGTACCTCAGGATATTTCTTCACAGCCTCAGTTCACGTTTCAAGGGATTAGCTGGAGATGCTGACAGACTTGGGTTTGCACTAACAGACATGCTGTGAACAGCAGTAGTGTCAAGGTGGACATGAAATCCTGTTTTTCATGACAGCTAAGGACCTTGGACTGACTGTGGACACTGACTCCCAGGATGACCATACAAAAGTCCACCATCGTGATCTGCTCAACAGCAAATGTGCTGCTTATTGACAAAAACAAAAAACCAAGACTTAGAAAAGGGGAAGATAACCATCAAAACAAAAAAAAAATCCATAGCAATGTTCACTAGGCTTTTTTTACTTTTTCTTTAACTCTTTTACCAAGGAGAGAGAAAACAGGTAATGTTTCAGCAGTCCAAAGAGGTTTAAGAAAGAGCAAAGATCCACCAAAACAAACAAAAAATCCCCATACACACAAGAACCTCCCCCGTTCCCACATATGGCCAAGTAATGATTTTTTTTTGGAGCCACATTAGTGATTTGGCTTTCCAAACACAAATCCCCCAAAGGTAAAATTAGTGGTTGTACAGGACTTCTAATGCTCTAAATATTGTTCCCATACTTTGGACTGGAGAAACTTGGTGTTCCAGAAGGCTGTACTGGGGCAGTAACTAGAGGAGTACTTTTTCAAGACATCTCAGGACACTGTCAAAGAAGCCTACCAGTCAGGGAAAAGTAATACATTGCAACCTGCACAGTGAATATTGACTCAGAAGACTGGTAGGAAGCTTCATCAAACACACAAAAGGCCACACTGAAGGTTTCACAGTTGAACTGTTTCATATACCAAAGTACATTCTTCTGCCAAAAATACATAAAACCATGGGTATTTTTTCCACAAGCTTTTACTGAAAGAGAATTAATCTGCCTGGTAGAAGTAACAGTAAAATTTGCTCTCCCCCTTGCCCTCCCATGCTCCCGCCCCCCAAGATAGCTGAGATGTTTTAAATACTGTATTTTTGGGTAGCAACATTCCAAATCTTTCAAATATTTGAATGCAACATTCCCCTTTTGAAATACTTGGGGCTTTAATTACTATTTCTGCTCGGAGTACAGTAATTAACTGTTGCTTACCTACACTTAAATATGACATTCAGGAGAAGGAATCTGACAAAGCATACCTTGATATTGTAGGGAACGACCACACAGGATAATTTGGCAAACTCACACTTTATCCATCTCTTTGCCCACACAAAATTGCCCGAGGACACAAGCATCTTTAGAACAAAAACCCGGCATATATCCAGAAAATATCCAGCAAATTCAAACCCCAACCTAACTGCATACACAACTGCATGGAAAAATCTTACTCCAAATACACACCTACCAGTACAGTAGCAAATCACACCTGATAAATAAAGAGAATGGCACTTGTCCTGAAAATTGCTTCTCCACAGTGAGCTATGGAAATACATTTTATTTTACGAAGTGAATGTGCTGAACAGCAACCCAACAAGCAGAAACCATATTTTTTCAAAATATAATTTTTTTTTTCAAAAAGATTAGCTGATTACTGACAATCTTAAACATTTAAAGAAACCCATTCACAAAGTCAAAACTTGCTCTTCAGTGGTTAAACTACTGAAGGAATTTTGGCACATAGTCTTTTTACAAATTAAGTATTGTTTTACACGTCCCAAATCTGTTAGTCATAAACATTAGCAGAGGAATACAAATCACAACTTTTTAATAACCTTGCAGTAATTCTGAACTTGTTCATCTGAACTTATTTAGCCTGTTTTTCCTTCATGACTGGATAAAGCAGACTGCAGTGCCAGGTCTTGGCTCCATCAGTTGCTCATTAAACAAGATCTGGAATTTAGCATTGGATTGAATACACATGGGAACTCATGTGAAGCTGCTCGTATATCATTGATAGCTCTGTTGCTAACACAGAGTTTATCCAAGACGGTACATTTTTCGTTGACTTGAACAAAGCTGTTCGCCATCCTCTGTTTTTGACGTCAGTGGACAACTACCCACTAACAGTATCTGTCACTACAAAATGCTTGGAATTTCCTCACTTATAAAAGCTGGAAAGTTTCAAGTACAGACCTTTCATTAAAAAACAAAACAAAACATTATTAGATTTTTCAGGATAAGATTATTTTGTGAATATTAGGAGAAGACATTTTCATTCTCACTGAATATTTTTTCCAGTAGTTTTTCAGACGTAAACAACATCACTGACTGTAAGGAATGGATATTTAGAAACAATTTTCCTATTCTGTTGCTAAAAGCTGTGGACTCAAATGTATGCTAATTTCTTCACATGGAAGCACCACAGTGAGGTGCTTCAGATTTTTCCTATTAACTGGACACCACAGTTATTCCAGTAGGATTTAAGTTGGACGGTATCTACTATTCAGGAAAAATGTAGAAAAACATACCCTAAGGATAAACCAGGCTGTTCGCATCCCCTGCCTCTTTTCTACAACTCCTTTATTCTTACAAGCCCGTATTGGAAAATGTCATCCTGGTGGAGACTCCCTCCACAGCACAGAATGATCTCCTGAGAACAACATGCAGTGCCCCTTTCAGGTGAGCTCTGTGCAGGCTGCGGGGGTGTTAGGCAAGAGCACAACAACTGACTGGATGTGCCCAGTTCAGACACACATCTGGTCAGGGAGGGAGACCAGAGGTATTCTACCCCGATGGAGGCTTCTGTGCTGGCAACAACGCATTTCAACCTTGATCTGAAAACCAAGCTGCTGCTTTGCAAACACTCTGCTTGCTTCTGACCCCTCTGATTTGGCCGAAAGCAAACAAATGTATCAACAAACCCCCGCACTTCATTGGTACAATACAGTGGAAATTCCCCTTTTTCAGCGTGGCAAGATACCATCAGCTATTAGTCCCGAGACAGGCAGTCGTGTTTAAAAATCCAGTTTTAATCTTCTACAGAACTCTGTATCTACTATCTCGAGGCTCCCGTCTTCCTGTGTTTCCATTCTTTTCTCCATGGAAACCCCTTGTAAAGAAAGCAGGTTTTTCATCTTTGTTTTTTAGGGTACTCGTATTTTCTATATGGCATTTGTATAATGCATCTATCCATGCCACACTTATAGAAATAAGCATGTCTGTCTCACTGTAAAAGTGTGATCATGTTCCTGTGTTTATTAGACATTGCCCACATCCTAAATACCAGATATCTGTTGCTTCAGGTGGTTGTGGCAGATCACAGAAATCACATAAATGACTTATTCTCCTCTTGGAATCAAAGCTGTGCAATTCTGCATTTTCCTAATTATGTCATCCACCTATGAAGGAATACCACTATTCATGGATTAGATTACTAAGAAATTATGTTGTTTTGACTTTCTACATGCAAAGTAAACAAACTCAAATAATAGTAATTGCTTAATCTCTTCATTTCTAGAGATAAAAAATAGCACACACCTGAGCAGCTCCAAAGATAAAATTCTCTCCCTTTCCATGAGAGGATGGACAAAAGAAAAATAATTTATTTTTTAAAAGAAAAAAGGAGAAAAATCCTAAGGACTACTATGTCAAGAAAAGACAAAGCAAAGGAAGCACTGAATAAATGATATTAAAAGCTTGCTAGGAACCACTTTCAGTTCATAGAAAGTATGTGTATTTCTGTTCTCAAATGACAAATCACCTCTTTTGAAGTGATTGCACTAGGAAAAGTATATCTTAACAAAACAAAAAAATTCTTGCAAAAAACCTGCTGCTGCTTCAGCTGCTTCTGAAAGGAACTTCAATTTTCACAACTGCATGATCTCTGAGAAGCAATTCCAAGCAGACGATATGATCTGATCTTTGGCTCCAAGGCCATTCCCATATGTACTTTAGAAATAGTGCCCACACTGGCTTTACAGCTCTGAAGTTTTGTAGAATTTTATCTTCTGAGTGAGCCTTGTCCCTCTTATCAGGGTTCTTCCACTCTGCTATTGTTACATTCTTTCTTTGAAGATGTTAAGGCAGAACCAACATCTTTCCAATGAGAGGGATCTGACTGGCAATCTCCTCCCTCTCCCCCTTTTCCATCCGTTTGAGTATTTCTATGTGTATATATAAGTGCCCAGATTTCATCAGAGGAAGATGGTGAACATTGCTCAGTTGAGCAAAACTGATCTATCAAGCATTCAAAGAAACTGCCTCTCTGTGAAGTAACCAGAGAAACTGAATGTATGTAAAAGATGTTCTATACATGCCTTTCCTTAATTTGAGAAAATTTAGAAGGATATAGATGCTTTCTTTACAGAGCAGCAGGAGATTGTTTCTGCATTTCATTAATATGTGAAGCCTAGATCCTGCTTTCACATGATCTTTCTTTTGCTAGGGAGCTACTCTGTAAATGTTCTTAAATGCTTCCCTTGCCTGGTGAGAGCAACAGCGAGAAAAGTCTCTATCTTCATCAAATGGAAGGCAAACGCTCTTTAACATGAGCCATGCTAGCTCAAAACACCTATTTCATGTTAGCTCCCTGTGTTGCTCCTGTTGTTTCTCACCCAGATGATGTAAGACAGTGTGTTAGGAAAGACAATGCAAAAATCACACTAACATAACCATTTATCATAAATGCTGTTGTTGAGTCAACAAAACAGCCTACAGCATACCCAGGATAATTCCAAAGTAGAATACTACCTGAATCCACAAAACCAGATTGCTTCTTGTACATAAGTGTCTCCAGAGCTTGCCTGCCCATTTCTACAGCATCTTCCACCATTGGCCTACGTTAAAGGCCTACATTAAGATACAAGATTTCATCCCTTTACATCAGCTGATCTGCAGCAATGTTTTGTATGAGTTGCTCTTCTTGGCAGTAAATAATTCAAAGTCTCTTAAAACTCCTTCACTGAGGAGAGACTAAATTTAGCGTTATGCAAACAGAAATGAGAAGTCCACATTAAACACTTTCTCCAGGCACTGGAACACTCAAAGTTGAGTAATTATGACTCCCCGTGGTTTCACAGGTTAAGAGAAACTAAAGAACAACTTTGAAGTTGCTTGTTGATGTCACAGATTTAAGTGTTTTATGTACTTGCCATACCAAGTTCCTAAAATAAACTGTCTCAGAGAAGTTGCACAGGGAATAACGGCTATCCAGCCAAGGATCTTGTTTTCTGCAGTGTTTTCAGGCAGTGTAAGAACAGAAGAGAGTGGTTATGTGCCCTTCATGCTGCCCCTGTCCCCAGTAATTAGCACCACATGAACCTCCTAAACTAGAGGCTTCACACCAGACTTTCACATTCAATAGGTATGGATCGATCTCTGAGCCTGCCCAAATCAAACGTGATCTGTGGTTTATACTGCTATTGCCAAGAACTCTATTAATACCACATACTTCTAATAGTTCAACTTCAGAAATACACGAAAAACATTTCAAAGTTGTTAAACTTACTGGCAAGGGAAAGAATTATAATCAGCACCATTTTCTTCAGGTCAATTTATCTTGAATATTAACTAGTAGGCATATCTATGAGCAGAAGACAGGAGTGTCTAAAGCAAACTGTCTATCCCCTAGCTTTGCAGTGTCAGCAGTCAAATGAATCCTGGAATCTCTAAAAATACCAACTCTTATTACTTTCTGTTAGGTATGGTAAATTATTTCTATAATTTTTACAATGAAACAAACAAAAAAACCAGGTAAGTTGAAGCCATAAAATCACCACCAGTGGAAGAGTGGAAGCCTTTGTTTCCACTCTCTCATGTCTTTCAGGCAATCCTTACTTTTTGCTGGATATGTATTTCTGCAAAGTGAATAAAGACTTAGTAATCAATTTAATTAAACTCAGTAATAAACTTTTTTCTTTTCCAGGTGTTAAAAACACTTAATGATTCAGATTCAGTTTGTAAAAAATTATGAGGTGTTCATTTAAAATCTTAATCCAAGCAGTTGCTCAGGTACTGCAAAGAAAACCAAAGGCAAGCCTACACAGGCAGGGGCAGGCAGGGCTGAGTTCTTTTGCCTGTTTTGTTCCTGGCTGGCCAGACAGAAACCAGCTCCAGCCCAAAACACACAATCGTTTTCATGTGATGTGTCCAAGCTAATAGGCCTTATTTAGATACAACACTGCAATAATACTTCCATACAGCCACAAGATCAGAGCAGGCTCCTGTCAGATGTCTCAGTGGCCAGGCAGCTGAGCTCTGTCCTCCACCACACACTGGTTTGAAAGCTTTAATCTGTTTATGGGGATTGCTTTCCCTATAGCAAGTGACAATTCTCCCATCAAATCCCTGGCTTTCAAGATTGTAAATATGTACCTTAAGACACTGGACATGAAGAAATTAATATCTAGTTAGAAAGAAATCAGGGTTCAGTCCTGGTAATTCTTGCCCTGACACAAAGCTCCTCTGAAATCCAGTGGGACTGTTCTCATGAGCAATGTCCAATGGTAAGATTTTTACAACCAGCCCCCCGTCAGTATTTTACTTTTGAAATTAAATTGCTTAAACTGCAGTGCTGAAGTTTCATGGGATTCTCTACACAAACAAATACCAACAAGCATATCAGCACTTCTCTAAACACTGCTTCCTAAAGTACTTAATGCAAGTCTACTGCTGGAGATGTTTCACATACCAAGCTATGCATCGAGTTCACAGCACATTCAAGTACAGTCACAAAGTCAAAGTCTAATTTTACAAAGGCTCCAAAATTATGTGTTCAATTTTTGACATGAATAATTACCTCCAGGAGCCAGTAGCCTGTGTGTCTACATCTTGCTTATTTGGTTGCCTGGTCAGAGAGCAAAAGCAAAGTCACAATGTAATTCTGGGGTTTCATTTCAAAGGTAACAGGAAATTTTGCTCTCAGGACACTACAGCTCCAGAAGCAAGCCACTTACAAAAAACCCCATTTCATCCCACTCTGTCTTGCCATACAACTGTCTAAAACTACAGGACAACAATGTACAGTGTGTTATGTATCCCGAAACCACACAGGTAATTCAAGGATTGCCTCCCCTTGCATCTACTTTTATTTTGGTCCCTTTTGCTTCTGACTGATATTAATAAGATACATAAGATGTTAATAAGATACATAAATATGCTTATTTCATCATGTCAGGATTAGATTTAGTTAATTTGTTTTTTCACTAGTCACACATTTGAATTGACAGACAAGAGTTTTAACAGAAACAGCATTGTTTTTAACAACAAAAGTACAAATTCAATGCAGAGTAACAAGAAATACATTTCAGCATTCAGAGCTCTCGAGTAAGAGTTTAAGAGAATAGAAGCTTGGAACTGTGATAGAGGAAACTTCCACTAAGTATACAAGTCCAATTTCCAATTAATGTAAGCACTAAAAGTGCCAAATTATAATCTAAAACAAAAACATCCCTCATTCTCTCCCCTCCCTGCCTCCAGTAGTTTAACAGCATCCAGCCCAATTTCTTTTGAAGTCGGTTGAAGAGACAACTGACATTAAGATAATTTCAAAAAGATAGAAAATAGGACTAGAGATGAGGTATAATGCAGTTTTGCTACAATTAATTGATGTATTTATGAAGTGCCTTGTGAGGTATATAGGTAAGGACAGCAACTGTGACAATGCAGATGTATCCTCTGTCCAAACATTACAGTCTCCCGAAATAACCTTTTGCCTACATGAAAAGTACATCCTACTAAATATATATATATATGTATAAAAGCAAATGAAAGGCAGAATTTCTGGGAAGACAGACAGCTAGCTAGGAAGCTTTCTTAAGAAATCTCAGTTTACATACATACAGGAATGAGCTTTGTGTCCAGAACATCTTAAAATTTAAACAAACGAGAAGACTACACTAGTACAGTTGCTGAAATGTCTGTAGTCTGGAAAGGATCGTATCAGTGCAGATTTACATCTTCCCAGAGCAGACATGAAACAAGCTGAAGCAGTCTGACACTTACACATGCTAAGTATTCTACAGTAACAGCTCAGGAAAAAAAAAGAGGAGGCAAAAAAAAGAAACGTTGAATCACACCCTAATTAAAACACTTTTTCTAGTTTGAAGACAAAAATCTTCATGTAGGTTAAGGTCTACACAGAAGGATACAGCTGTATAAATGTAAAACCTTGTGGTTTAAAAACAACAGAGGAAACTGAAGAGAAAAACGGAACTAAGTTTGTAGGAGAGAGAAACGAAGAAAACAGGCAAAAAAACCAAATGTAAAGCATGAAGAAAAGCTTGTGAAGGAAAAAATAAATGAGAACAAAAAAAGGCAGTGAATCAGAATCATGTCAGACTGGGAGTTAATTAATATTGAATTTCATTTTCCCTTTGCTACTGATCTATTTACATTTAAACTATCAATAGCTGTATCTGTAGCCATAATAAACCCCAAATAAAATATCTTCCCATAGTTTTAGAATTGCTTCCAAAAAGAATTAAAAACATTTCAGAAGCAAAAGACTACAAATTGGGAAACTCAGAAAAGATTTGCAGCTATCAATGAAGATACAAACCAGATACAGACCTTAGCAAAACAGGAAAAAGTATTTTGCAAAAGGATATGGTCAAACACAAGAGGCAGCTGGAGGCTAAAACCCAGGTAATGAATGCTGAAATACATAAGGAAAGTATTTCCTCTTTTATAATTTGGGTGGACGGTAGTGAAGAGAGAAGTAATGTTCCCACTTCAAAGTTTCCCTAAATTTTTATGAAAAGTAGTCCTTCCAACCTACAGCCACTACCAACCAGCTGCTTTGCTAGGAATCTCATCATTTTTCGCTACCCCTTAAAATTCAGGTAAATAATCCAATACAGAAAATAATCACACGTATAGACCAAACATTTTGAAGAATTCCAGAAAGGGTTGTGCTAAAGAGAACTTCAGGGAACTGAAGACCGAATGCTATACAGTTAATAGAGACTTTTCCACTGAAATATTATACCCATGCTCACAACAACAGATGAGCATTCCTGAACTACTTTGCTACCAGAAAGTATGCACTTTATTGGCCTTATCATTGATAAGACATTGCTCAGGCCTTTCTAGTGCTCTAAACATGAAAATATTAAGTGAAAACACAACTGAAGCCCTGAGCAACACTAGAGGCATCATGATACATGTTTAGTTGTTATCTGAGCTATCTTGAAGGTATCTGTCAAAGTTTCTCAAGCTGCCAGAGACAGATGACCACAAGAATGCCCTGCTCTCCCATTACCCCCGCAAGGTTTTTCCTCCAACAGTGCAGCCAGCACTCTACTGACCCCACTTCGTTCTGCATTGCTACAGCAAGTGTGACCCCTTCTTCTTACTCACCATGGGGGATAGATGTGGATGACATCCTGTGGTCTGCTCTTCAGGTGAGCTGCTGTCTCTCTTGTGAAGAGGACTTTGAGTATTGGTTCCTCTGCATTGATGACAGCATCCTCAGGTGAAAGTGTAGCAGGAGACTGCTCCAGCTGCTGGCAGATGGCAACTTGTATTGTGCACTCCTCAAATATTTCTAAGATCTTCACAATTAAAACACCGGATTTATCTGGAAAGAAAGTGAAAATGAAAAATAAAAATGCAAAATCTGGATGAAGAGAAAGAAAGAAGTTCTGGCACTCTAAAGATGTGCATCCCTCTGTGCTCTGCATGTCTGTCTGACCATGAAAAATCCATTTATGAGCAGAATACACAGCCTTATCAAAACACCTACATTAAGCTTTTGCAGTAATTTTTGTTTTCTCTATAGATACTATTAATTGTAAAGAAAAAATCCCACCCGCACTTCTTCCAAATACCAATGAAATCACAAACTCCCTACAAGAAGCCCTCTCCCACCACACCTGAACTTTTAAATCTTGCAACTCATTGTCTTTGTTCAGTCTTTTTTATTAGATACTGCAAAAAACGCATTTATTTAAAAACAGAATAATCAAACACTGTGTTCAAAATGAAGTTGTGTTTGCCCTCCTTGACCTTTCCCAAAGCAGCAGCTGTCAGGAACCAAGTTGGAAGTGTACAAGGCATCTAAAGCTGATGATTCACATTGAGGGACAAATGTGGAGAAAGAAGGAATAAGATGCACTGCCTAAACATAATTACTGCAAAACTGATCATCCATTTTATCAGTAGGCAGTCAGGGTAGTCAGAAGGCTCTCTTCTTTTAAAGCAACATGAACAGATACAAACATCTACACAGATTGATTCTTAGCACTTTTATCTCTGCTGATCAAGAAACAACTTTGCACTGAAATGAAATTACTCCTAGGTCCCTTTGCACTCTTCACAGGGCAAGAGCTACTCAGACAGACCTTGGTCTGAGCTGTAAGATTATGTAAGATTTATTCTCATTCTCACCCAGCCTTTCTCACATCTCCACTCTGGTCACTGAGGGGAGAATAGCTGTTACCCTGCTGAATGCTACAAGCATTTAGTGGGGCAGAAGAGGGTCCCAGAGGACAAGGGCAGCAGAGCCCCAGTTCTACCCTTTTTGATTTACAAGTTGCATTGGGAAAAACACAACATCCCAAGAAAAACAGCTGATATAAATTATTGTCTTCCCACAGCAAAGAAGAAACAGGGGAGGAACAGTGAATGTGATACTGAAACTTAACAGCAAAGCTGTACTAGTTATTTGTTTGTTTATTTTAAGGCTCATTTCACAACTGTGAATGTTTTTCCTCTGGAAAATAAATCAAAATATTTTAGTTTGAGTTTATGAGAAACTTCAAAAAAAATTAACTCAATCCTCAAGAAACCCAAACCAAAGAAACCAGGCCCTAAAACCTTTCAAATTTATTCAATAAAGTTGAATTCTACAAAAATAAAATAAAAAATTCTGTCTCTGTCTTTATTAAATTTCATACTGAATCTGAAATAAAGCAATTTGGAAATATAAAACTAAACTGTTCTCAAAACCACTTTCATGTGAACCCATTTTTCATCACATGCAACATGCTTCTGCAAAGCATTCTGCTTCCCCTGAACTGGTATTTTCCAGCTGAAGGGTTCCACCAGACAGTCTGACACAAGACGTACATAAGCCACTTCTGCCCAAGCCATTACAGCTTGACCTCCTTTTCCAGATGTGAGAAGTAGGAGAATCAACCCTTTCTGCCAACTCCTTTGAAACTGACTGATGAAGAGAGATGGTTGTCCTTGCTGCTGCTCCTCACTGCTACCACTTTCTCAGAGAAAGCTGTAACATCACAGTGCCACTGCAGGTACTCACTACATTGTGATAATGTTTGCTTATGTGAAAATTCTGACAAGGGTAAGCACTGACTAGTTTTCTATGCCTGAAGGGAAAGGCTTAGAATATTCACACTTGAATTCTGTTTTGCCTGACTAGCTGCAGTTGTGGTACTCTGTCAACCCCAAGTCATTTGGCATGCATAAACAAATTCTGCTAACCACAAGAATTCTCATCCTTTAAAGTAACTAAGCATTTACCTCTTCCCTCTAGACATACAGCACAATTTGCATTTACATCCACTTTAAAAACCAAGTCACAAAAAAAACCTGTTTCAGTTTTCAAACGCACCAACAGTTTATTAAAAAAAATGTATTAAGACAGCTTGTGAGAGAGACTGCTCATCACTTCTGAACTACACATTTCTTATGTGCAGAATTTTATGACAATTCTTACTGGTCATCAGCTTATATGTTACTCATCTGATACAGTAGGTTGAAGACAATGAATGACAGCCTAATAACATTTTTCTTTTAAATACCTCTGACTGTAAAACAGTTAAAAATACTAGGTAAATCAAGGACTATACCTGTAGGAAAGTTCCTAAAAGACATTGGAGTAAAATATATCCTACCAAGACACCAGAATCTCTTGCAAGCCTAAAGTTGGTGGAAACACTGGAAGCTGATACTAAATGAAGCAGAATGCTTCTACACTAAAAGCATCTCAATTTCGACAAGTAGCCAAGTCTCACACTTGGCACACATGCACATTCTACAGAACCACAATCTATTTGTTTATTTAGATGCACAGAGATAGTTTAGTTTAATTACTCTGAAATTATTATTATTGTTGATGATAGTGTTCTCTTCAACAACATGGAAAAGCACTTTGGATTGCTGGCACATGATGAAACACCGAAGTTCAGAATGTAGCTTCAGTTTTAATACATTTGGCTCTTGTATTGTTATGTCAATCAAAAATAAATCAAACATATGTGCCTGCACACTGAAGGGCAAATTTGTGGGTGAGGAGGCAGGCTGGATCACTGCACATTCTACAGTTTCCAGAGTTTACTTGTTTGTTCATCCATGTGAAAAGCTCACTTTAGGGTTTTGCAGTGTTCTCCTTCACCCTCTGATAACTTACATAAATTCCCAATTGCTTGCTGAAGTTATCATTCACTTACTTTCATTTGCAAAGCAGAATTACAGCCCAAGAAATTAAGAGATGTGCATGCTTCATGGCAATACCTAGTCATTTTAAGTAAAGAAGAATACCTTACAATTGTATTCATTTTAAAAGGTGCAATCAAGAACTGTGCTGCAATTGTGCCTATTCCTACACTGCAATTTTTATCATTTCCCATTCTTCTTCCCAGAATACTCATGGATTTCTTCAGGGTTAGCTTCTAGGAAAATTAATGAGCTAATTCAGCTAACTGCAAAGCCACTTCAGTTTACTTACTTAGTAAAGGTAACCTTTATTCTCCCACTGAAAGACAAGTACACATGCACACTGGCTGAGAGTGAGCATGCAGCTGCCTGGATGCATTTAGAAATGTTCCATGAAGCAGCAATCAGCAATTTGAGGACTGCTTAACAAAGCTCTTATAGCATCATAGAAGATCTTGAGTTGAAAGGGACCCATAAGGATCTTTAAGTCCAACTCCCTGCTCCTCACAGGAGCACCTAACACTAAATCATACAACAAATGTACCTTGAAATGACAAGCTTAGTGCTGTGGGGAGCCTGTTCTAGTGATCAACCCTGCTTTCAGTGAAGGATCTTCTCCAAATATTCAATCTGGTTCCAGATGCCTCTGCAAAGTGAAATGCTTGAGGGAGATAAAGATAGAAACCCAGCTCAGCCTGATTAGTGTGAGACACAGGTGCCTTTCTCAGCAAAGCCCTGGGTGCTCTGAGCTCAGGTGACAGAGGGCTGCTGCAGCTCTCTGGTCCTGGAACACAGCCTAACATGAACAGATGCCCCTTCCAGCATCTCTCTGTAGCCTTCACAGAGTCAGCTGGAAAGTCGGAGAAAACATCCACTGACACAGGATCAAGGATCATTTGAAATATCTGGCCCCATGCGTATAAACAGAGGGTTTATTCATCCCAGGGGCATGAAGTGTAACTCAATCACTGATACACAAGGCTTAAGGTGCCACAAAGAAAGCCAGAAAGGCACTGATAAATCTGGCTGAGTGTGAATTTCGCAGAGGTATTGGAGATGTACAACATGTGCCCTCTAAAGAACACCATCTGAGAGGGGACCAGCCACCAAGACCTGTAACGCTCCCTCACTTCTCACAGAATTTTACATAAGAGAAATCTTCACAAAGACAGGCAGTAACATGCTGGCTACTACTGAATCAACATATTGGTCACAGAAAGGACAGTGTAGAAGAAAAATCAGGTACCAGTCAGGAGCTAGATTAGTTACATCACCCTTTGTAGAGCACCACTGTGATAAATGTCACCCTTTGAAAAGCAGCAGACAGAAATCATCGCTAGATGGACCACGATCAAACAAAGTAGTTCCTGCACATTTTGCAAGTGGTCCAGAAGGAGTGAAATCCATGAGAGAGACTGACTGGTGGGAAGAACGAGCCATTTAAGCAGGCTCCTTCGTGAAGCCTTGCTGTGATTGGCAAGAACCTCCCTCACCTCCCAGACAAGAAACAAGAAGCTCCAACAAAGATGAAGAAATCCTGATCCAAACCTAGGTAAATGGAACATCAACCTCTCACTGCTACTATTAGCAGAACCTTTGAAATCACAGGGAAAGGTCTTTTTGGCAACAGTAGTAATGGAACAAACCTGGCGATGACCTTGGGCATAATTTCCAAAAAAGCTGGATGATCCATAATTGTGCAATTAAAACAATTCTATATTGTGTGCATGGGTTCAGAAAAACAACCAGTAATTTTTTGGTAGGAGAAAAACTTACTTAGAACTACTAAGAACACAGACAATAATTCTGGCTTAGAAAGTCCCCGCGTCAGAGATCTGTGGGAGGTATTTGGGAGAACACTTTGGGAAAATATCATCATTTTTCCTAGGCATTTTGGTAGGTCTCATCACTGCCAGAAACAGATTCTAAGCTGGAGGCACTTTGGTTTAACCACCTAACAGATCTGCTCTGACATACATAGTTAATTATTTAATTCCAGGTGTCCTCTGGGATGTTGGTTTCTCACTCCAATTTGCAACCCAGACATGAAGTAGCTCAAAGAAGATAATTCCAGTGCCTGGGAGATGAGCAGACAAATTTCACACTGAATGCATCAGTTTCCTTGGATACTTATTTTCATTTCCATTTATTACTTTAGTACACAGGGTGATGTTGCCCTTCAGTCATATACCCAGTCATATAGTATAATATCAAAATACATTTTTGACGCAGCAATTTGCAGAGCTTCAGCGTTTACTCTGAATTCCAGGAGGGTTGAAAAGAAACAAAAAGAAGGAAAAAAAGAGGAGGAGAAGAAAAAAAAAGGGAAAAAAAAGCTCCCCATTCCTTTGGAGCTCACAGACCCTAAGGTCTTGGGCCCTTTGAAGACTTCAGATGACTCTACAGTCTCTGGCAGACTGAATGCCCTTAATCTTCAGACCTAACACAGTGGCTTCAGAGCAGATACATATATTTAAGTCACATCAATACTGAATGTACATGGTCACAGATGATGCACTGGCCATGCCAAGGGCAGCCTAGGAGCAAGGCTAAAAAGAAAGCCAGCCTGCTTTGAGACTCTCAACAATCAAAAAGCAGTTTGGAGACAAGAGAAGGAAAAAAACATTGAGGAGCACAATTTAAAAAAACAAATGTTCAGACATTCTGGCTTCAGTGCCTGAAATACAACTCTAAAGTTTGTTTTAATAACTCTGTAACTACCAATAAGGAAGACAAATGAGGAGTAAAATATAGAAATTATGATCTCTTGGGAACCATGTATTTTATGTTTCGCTGGTGACACAGTGACAGGAAGCTGAACACACTGCAAGGAGACAATCCATGGCGTTTGATGTATGAAAATGCATCAAACGTCAATATCAGTAAGACCATATGCAGTTTCATCTCACTCCAGTGAATTTTGCTAAAATGCTACTGGTTCAAGTGTTCCAAAAGAGCACCTGCAGCCTTAAATGGAAAGTTCTCAAAGGGAGCAAAGTCTCTTTAGAGCTGGTCAATAGAACTCCAGCAGCAGAGGTCTCTACAAGACCTACAGAGTGAGACAAAGTGTTTCAGGACAGCAAACTGGATTCTGCATGGTTTGAACGTATCAGCTGGGATAGCCAGTGCACCTCCATGCAGATCAGACCAGCAGAAGTAAAAGTCACATCACCACATCAACAAGAGCAAAACAAAGCCAAGTTTAGTCTACAACAGCAGGTATTCCTGAATTTTTCAATTTTCCATTCTTCCTGAAAATTTAAAAATCTTGCAATGTTGAAAGAATGCTTCTCACCCACAGGGCTGAAGGATGTGATGTGCCCACCTGAATATAACTGAATGTAACAATCATATGACACAAAGCAGAAATAAATTCATAAAGGCCACACTACCAATGCAGAAAATGGTGAACTACAACAACACAAACCATATCTTAGAAACACAAAAGAAAACTGGAGCTTAGGAAAATGCCAAGCAGTAAATGGCTCTGCACCACTGAGTATTCCAGAAAAAATCCCAACTCATATCCAAGCATGAAGGAGAATGGAGTGGAAATTATTACCATTGTGATAATGAGAAGTCTATAGTAATAAGGACCATATACACACCCACAAGTATACGTGTGAACTATCATGAAAAAGCAAGACTGACAAAATAAAACTCCTCAGCCACAAGACTTACCTCACAAGTCACATGGATAAAAGACCAAGCAAGCATAACAAGAGGAATAAAGAAGACTATTTCACCATCTTCCTTTTAAATCAATTTAAGAATTACCCTTAAGCAAGTAGAGCTTTCTGAATAAAGCCATGACAAACTCATAAGAAGACACAAGGGAGGAAGATGAGCTTGCTTGAAGCCACATTAATATTTGAAAAACTGCTAACAAGTACATGCTTTGTGCAAAAATAGTGAGGACAACTTGCTCTTACCAGCTAAACAGCCACAATTCTTTATCTTAGTGATATCTGAATGATATGGGGAAAGGACAGATACTTGTAAGAAAAAAAATTACTGTAACTTTTGCTCAAAGAACTATCAAACAAATAGTATAAATGAACTGCAGTTTAGAAGCAAATTTGTACTGTACCCGACTTACCTAGTTGACATTTCTAAGAAACATGGTTGAGAAGTTAAGTTATACTTTCTCTTAACTGGGAAATTCTTTAGAAATATGCAGTATGCAAAATACAGGTGTTACACTCAAGTCAAATTTCTACTAATCGTAGTTAAAAGCTTTCATAAAAAAAACTTTCCCACTGAAAGTACAAAGAATTGTGGGCAATTGAGGTTGGAAATAGTACTCACTGCACAAAGAATGAAAGTCACTTTCTGCCTTTGGTTCAGATGAATAGGTCAAATATTCCAAACATTATGGAATTATAAAGGAAACAAAGAAAATTCCACTTTATGCCTTGTTTAATAAAGCAAACTAGCAACACTCTTCCAAATTTGTCTCACTCAGTTATTTTTTCAAAGGCATTATTTCATCCCAACATCATTTAACTTCTAATTGTCAAATGTGGTTCCAAAACTGCAGTTAGTAGACACCCTCCTGGGACATAACATACTATCTGCAGTGGAATAATAGCCAACTGCTTTCTGGTTCAAGCCACAAAGTTTTACTTTCATTCTTAGGCGTAAAAAGTATAAAATGTCAAATTACAGGCATAAATCAAAACAAAAACATACTTTTGCTTGGCACCCCATTATTGTTCTTCTTCCTCCCTGATGTATAATTTGCAGGTGCAGGCATAACAAACTCAGCAAGAAGGTGGATACCAAGAAGATCCTTGTAATCCAAAGTCAATGCCGAAAACCAGGTCTGGATTACAAGGTTTTCACAGCCTGTACAAAGCCATCTGGTTGCTATTCTGATCTATACATGTTGTTATTCTTCCCGGGCTAGTAACTTCTGAAGCCATTCAAGAAGACTTTTCTCAGAAACACACCAAGTCTCTTGTAGGCATGATGACTTCTTGCCACATTTATATAAATTTTTAAAAGTTTGCTGAATTTGGCTGTGCTTTAAACACTACACATTCTTTATAAGAACATATGTAAGCTACTTAAAGAGACTATGCATGTCATTATTGTTTCTCATAGGAAAACAAAAACAATACAAAGAATTCTTGTTTGCAGAAGACAAGTTTACATTTGATTTTTTCCTTTCCAATGCTCTAACAAGTTCAGACAGTTGGCTAGGGAAAAAAATGGCAACTTGTCATGTCTCTAATTTATAGTATTAAGTCTTAAGTAATAAAACAAACTATCAAGAACTAAGAAAATAAGCAACAATTAGCAAATCTCAGATTTGTCTTTTTAGAAGAATTTTACATAGTAAAGGAAACCCTGCTAAGGGCTACCCATGTTTTCATCATCATGTACAAGTTTCATGGCATTCAAGCTGCTAAAATCCTTTCTTCCCATCATCTTAACTAGTCACTGAAACTGGAAGAAGGAGAATGATTGTTTGTCTTCTTCTGTAAGCCTTTCAGCCTTCCTGAAAATGTGTTACATACGAACCCCCGTCCTCATCTCCAGAGCTTCACCCTCCTCCCCTCATGTATGTGGTTCCACTTGCCTCAGCAAACTGAAAATTTGTTGCCCCTTGAAGGCCACTTTTCCTTGACAGGAAGGAGCAGTTTGGAAGGAAAGATCAGTGGTTTTGCTTTATTGTCAGTTCACTACTCAAATTCAGTCGTAACACTATCATGAATCTTAACCTTGTATCAACAAATACCAAATCTTGCATCAGATTATAAATGCTAGAGAATAAAATGTTCTTGCATTTAAGGTAAAAAACTGCTTTGATGATAGCTGCAAGACAAACAAAACCAATAGAATAAAGCCATTTATTCTATACATCTTCTACCAATAGAAGGTAGGATGTATAGAAAGCGAACTTTCAGAAGTTACAGTAGGAATCTACACAAGTTTGCTTTAAATATTATTAGTGTCCCCTCCTATAGACAGGAAGGTTGTCTGAATGTAACTCAAAAAAACCACTATTTTTTCTTCCAGCAGATGTTGACAGGAAAAAGGTTTGGGGTTTTGTTGTGGGTTTGGTTTTTTTTTTTCCTCTCTTTCTTTCAGCTGTCCAGATCTCCTCTTTTCCCAAACAGGAAACTTCATGGGGAAGTTGCAGCAGTGCATACAGAAAAAAGCCTGCAAATGGTCTTCAAGACCTTGCACAGAGTACCCTCAAACCATCAGCTTGGCTGATCAGAAACTTGCTGTTATGTGGCCTGCACCTCAGCCCCCCCCTTTTACATCTTGTGAAGAACAGAAAATTTTGGTTTTGTGGCAGAGCCTGGCATCTACCTCTGTTAGAACTGAACCACAGAAAGCATCCAACCAATGCTGTGTAGCATGGGCAAACTCTGGTATTTCCTCCCTTCAGGCCTCTGCCTGGTATGGTTACCTTGATTTACAGAAGTGGGATTCACTTTGCAGAAACCCATATCCTTAGTGAGTGCCTATCCCAACACGGGGACTGGCTGTAGAATGTGACTCTGCCCCAAAATCGTCAAAATCTAAGAAAGCACAAAGGTTTCTTCTACCCTGTAGAATGAGTCAGCCAAAGTGAGACCCTGCGTGCTACATAAACACCAGAAAGTGCGTGCTGGAAGGAGGTGCTCTCTTCTGGGCAGTGATTCATCGCAGTGACCAAGAGGCAGCCAAACCACAATGGTTACTTACAGAAAGGGGTCAGAGAGGTAACAGACAGGGATTTTTTAAAAAAAATAAAGCAAAAAACTAGGAGGTTTTGAGTAATATGGACATGGATACAATCTAAAAGTAAGCAACAGCAAAATAAAGGCGTAAAATTCTGCTATATGAAATGTTTGATGGGGTGACAGCTGGAACTTATGGAAACATTTTTCCTTAAATCTCATATGTAAGGAGGACTTAAACCAATCTCATTTGAAATTGCTCCCCGCTGCTTTAGCAATGAACTTCTGGTCTGCGTGTCTATGGGATATCCAAAATGACGTGACAGCTCTCCCAGCAACTAAGTTACTTCAATCCTCCACATTAATCTTCAGGATTCTTTAGTGACTCAAATAAGTTTGTTATTTGAAAAGTTCTTTCCTCTAATTCTGTGCCGAAGTCAGAAACAGTCCTGGAAACAGACTGGCTTAGAAATATTACTGGGCAAAACAGAGGGGAAACAAAATTAAAGAAGATTCTTACATTAGTGAGACAGCCTTAACTTGAACCTAAAGAGAGGAACGCTGAAAGTAGCATGCATTTGATGTGCTGACACTTCACATTCCTGACTAGAAGCAAAGAGAAGGTTATCTAGTTACATTACTAAAATTTCAGCCATTCCAACCGATGTTCTCCAAATCAAATACCAATTTCATTTTGGTGGCACAAAACATTATGACTGTTCTAAGAATACAACTATCAAAAATAAATTTTGCTCTAGATGAAAAAGCATCTCCAAAACATTATCACAGCTATTTTAATGATTATTTTATAATCATTATACTTTGGAATAAAGATTGAGAATTGGAAGTGAACTTGAAGCTGTGAAGTTGAAGTGTATTGCTAAATTTATGGCATGTTCAGCATTTTTCAGAAATTGTAGCAAATGCTTGTAGGGCAAATGAAACAGTAGTTTGTCCTTAAGACTTCTTGTACATTTTTTGTTATGATGGAAAAGGCATACCCCAGAAATAGTTTATTTTCTGCCAAAACTAAACCATCTTAAAGACACTCATCAGAATTTTTTAAATGTACTTAAGAATAGAGGAAGGTATTTTCCCATAGCCTTTTTCTCATAAAATGCTAACGAATTCTGACTCATTTTCTGAAAGAAAGAAGAATCAAAGAAAGGAATTCAGCCAGGGGCAGATGTTTAGCATGGAATATTTCAGTCTAGAAGTTGGTCTAACAAAATGGTGAGCAGCCAAACACAAGGTTTTGTAATGATACACATGGAACTAGGACAAAAAGAATATTAGCATATTAGCAGCATATTGCAGGTCTGTTACTACAGAGTGCACTAAAAATTTTCATTTTATTAAAAAGGAAAGCCTATTCAATATCTATTTCTGTTCCATATTTGAAAAGCAGCAAGAGGATGTCCTCACACCACATAAGAATGATGAAGTAACTTCCCATGGTTTTAAGTAAGTGTGCCTGTACAATTTTCAACACAGCATTTCTGAAAAGAGCTGGCTAAAGACATCTCTGGTTCCCTGATGTCACTTTCTAGAGTGTATTCAGATACTGGTGAAATTCCAGAAGACTGAAAGGATGATGATATTGTGCTACTATTCAGGAAGGGCAAACAAAATGGCTTACAAAAACTGGAAACCAACTAACCTGACATCAGATCTAGGAAAAGTGGCTGGAAAAGTAAGGAAGGAATTAAAGTCAGAAATACAATGTGCTATTCCACATGGGTGGCATTTTGAACATACAGGATGCAAATGGCCAAAGGATGAAAGTCCTCTAAAGCTTCAGTGAGAAACTGAGACCAAGCTTTAGCCAACAGTTTGGGCATAACTTTAAGTCATACAACCTTCTTATGAAAAATCAACCATTCTCACTATGAGTAACGCACCCTTTGAGTGGAACGCAAAAAAAATTAAAATTCTGAGAGCTAACTTTGTGAATTGCAGTTAGAGCTTTTTACCAGTAGAGAACTAGAACTGAGTAACAGCAGTTCCAGCAGGATTCGCAAGTAAACACTCATGCTATTAAATGGTTTCATCAGTGACATAAAGAAACGGTGTGTATAGCACAAACTCAAGCAAATCTGTGACTAAAAGAGGACAGGCTTGAGCTACACAGTGATCTGAACTGCATGGTTAGCTGGACTATTTAAGTAAAATCAGCTAGAATACAGCACAAATACTTCCCTGTGTTTAGGCAGAAGAAACAGAAAGAGTAGCTGGAGAATGGGAAACAGCATCTCAGAAAAAAATAGCTGTAGAGGTTACAAAATCATACTGGACAATCAATTCAAGGTGAAGTCCCAGCACCGTGCTGTGACCAAAGCCAAACCAGACTCAAACACTTATCACAGGCCTCGAATATCCAGGAGGCTGAGAAGTGAACTGGACCTGGCCAATGATTTTAATGAGACTAAAACTGGAAGAACACACAGAATTGCTATTCTTGTTCTTAGGACCCTTCTGAAAAGTTTGAGAGTGTACACTAAAAAGCCATGAAAGTCACTTGAACACTGATAATAATGCTTTAGAGACCACTAAAGAGCTCAGTCTGTTTAGTTTATGAAAATTGTGAGGCAGCAAAGGTTTTGCAAGTGCCAGAAAGGGAAAATGTCACATACTAAAGAGCTCTTTAAGGGACAAACAAGAAAAAAAAGCAGGGAACTCAAGTCAGACAAATTCAGACTTAGAAGGAAAACCACCTTTAAAAATTTGGGAGCAGAACTGGGGACAAACTCTCAAAGTAAACGATAGATCCACTTATCTGCATGTTTTCAAATTAAGACCAGAAGACTTTCTGAAAAATAAATGCAAGTTAATATATGCTCAAAAACAAGCAGTAGGCTTAATACAGATTAAATGCATTTTAGCATTTTGTAGACTATAGCCACACACAGAGAAGTTGATTAAACAACTTGCATACTGTAGTTATGCTTCACACTCATTTCATAGTTGTGCTCCATTTGTTCACACTTGGTGCCATTCACAATTTCAATACTTATCCATGAATTTTTATCCATATTTGTTTGCTGGCAAGAAGTGATCACAAAGCAAAAAGAACAAGAGGAAAGGCTGGTTATAAAGAAAAGAAAACACCAAAAAACCCTGAACACCCATAAATTAAAACTTGAATTGTCCTACAACCTGCTGAAAACACTATTTTTCCATGTGATGCTGGAAATCAAGGAGCTGTGAAGAACTTAGATGGAGGCTACTTAAAATACATCCTTTACCTTATACATTCAAAGGATGACTGAATTGTTAGAAACCTTCATATTTACCAGAAATGCAATTATTAGCTCAGAAGACAATCAAGATAGCATTAAACCAAAGTCAGAAAAGACCAGAAAATAATATAAACTTCACTTTTACCCATACATAGGCCATAGATACATACATGTAGGTATAATACTTTCACAGTGGTATTGTGTAATGCTTCTTACCTGAGGGGATTTTATCATCTGAAATACACTGATGCCTCCAAAAGCTAATGGCAGATCTTTCTCTGTTCTGGAGTCGACATAACCTCTCAGCTAGCCCACCCCTGCAGAAAATAAAGGAATTCTCAGTTTTGCCAGGAATCAATATCTGGTTTTGCTAAGTGACAAGCCACAGAGGAGATGTATATGTATATATACGTATGCATGTATGCTTTGACCCTTAGAGACAGAATCATATAGTAAAAATACGTTTTGTAGATTAGTTTTCCTACTTTTGAGTTTTCCAACAGAGTTACTCCCAACAAAACATGCACCTAGGCTCAATACATGCAACAAAACATTTTCAGTATCTGGATGTCCAAAATCTTCATGTTTTCAGTCCTGTCTCCAGTACAAGGAATGTAAAAGAAGTTCCTAACTTTCCCTTGCACTTATGAACAGATCCTATTAGACACCAGAGACAGTTGCAAATTTAAAACAAACCAATGTAACCACTAGTTATAACAGGTTGGGTTTTCTTTTCCCTCACAGATTTGTTTGTCTGTTGGCAAGGAGTGATCACAAAAATATTCTTTTACCCATACTTGACCCTATGATTCATTTCACAAGCTGGGTCAAGTGTGCAGTTTCAGTGGTCTGAACACTCTCCAAGATGAAATTAATTTAGCATTCCCAAGGTGAGGAGCAGAGGAGTGGCATCTAGCACAAATACACTTAAGGTAACACTAAAGCAATTCCTACCCTTGGATTCAAAGCCAGAAGACATAATTTCTCACTTTTAAGAACAAGAAAATGTACGTGTTGGAAGCCCTCTTTGGGCTACTACAAAGAGCTTTGGACTACTGTGGGAGTGTTTGAGCATTTTTCTTTGGCTTCAAAGAAGTTTTTTGCATAAAGACCTACTTCATTTTTTTGTTGCAGTGTAAGGTTCCTCCACAAGTACTATTGAAAATATTAACAAAGATTTCTACTAAGGTGAAATGGATCCTTGAGTTAAACTGGTTTAGGAATCAACCTAGCATACAACCACTTTATGACTATTTGTGCACATGAAGAAAAATTTTTGGCTTAGTTAAAAAAGACAAATAGCTTGGTAAAGCTCACATCATAAATGTGAAACTGGGAAGACACACCTGTGGAAACTGAGAAGAAACTAAAAAGGCTAAGCAGGACTTCAGGTGAGTTGTAAAAAAAAAAATCTCTCCAGTTACTAGTTATTAAGCAATTTCATCTACAGACAAGTCAACACATTATATAAAATGTAATTAGCAGTGTCAGCTGAATTTTTAATGAACAACTATATCCTTTGCAAAATTATAACTATCACAAGAATTATCAGATGCAATGGCTAAACATCTAAGTAGAAGATCACAGAATGAACTCTGAAATACAAGAACTCCATTTAAGCCAAAATGACCTATAGAAGTTTTGCAGTTTACATTGCTACATCTCTATGGCTGGTGTCAGTCAGAGAGGAAAGAAAGTCAGACTCAGAGGAAGAAGAAAGTCCCCAAAGCCTCAAAATGAAAATCCTAGACTGAACAAGCTATGAAACCACACTTAACAATGAACCCTGCTATATTAAGGAAGAAAAGTTAAAATGTTTAGAAAATATTGGGGTCCATTGGAGTTCCAGGTAAGCTTAACAACCTTGTTTAATCCTGGCTTCAACAAGGACTTTAAGACAGAGACAACTAACACAGAAGTGCAATGGAAGCTTTGGTTCCAAGAGCAGCACAATGAAGCACAAAAACTTCATACAGGAAAACCTACTCTGCTAACACTGTGTTCATCCACATTTCCCTCCAAACCTGAGCACTGAAGCATTAACACACCACAACACTTGTGGGCAAACAGTTCTACAGACTTCAATAAACTGCCCACTCAGTCTCTCTTCTTACCAGGGAACCATTCTCAGATGCAGTTGTAATTCAGCTTGGCTGGGTGGCCTACATGAGCCATGCTGGAACTGGCACATGCCAGCTCAGTTCGGCTTAAAAATGCAGCAGTAAAATGCCATTTCAGATTGCTTGTTTAAAAGTCTTGCAAGCATGAGTCTGCATCTGAACTCTGTGGTCGGACTGCATCAATATACAATCCAGTTGGTAGCTCAAAAACTTGTTTTGCTGAAAGAAAACTGTTCAACACGAGTGTTCTCCTACTTCATCCCCTCTGCAGACGACAGTCAGAGAAATATATTTTATTTGTCCAAACAATTCAAGAAAGCCTTAAAGTACCTGTAGAAGAGAGCAGCTATTATTGGCTTACAGCCTAATTTTCCCCTTTTTTCCTGAACAGGGCTATGGTTGTGTCCAGTCAATCAGTTCCTACTCTCTGCAAGCCCACTACTGTTACATCTATGGCAGGAACGCCCTGTAGCATGAAGGAAAGAAAGGAAGTTTCTGATTCCATGGCTACTCCACACAGCAGCAAGACATCATTCCTGTTTCAGGCCTGATATGACTATCAGGAGAGTCCCAGGGATGCTCACAATTTCATTACTAATTTGCTGACCATGTCTGTATTAGGGTATCAGTTATCACAAAGGTCCATGAAAAGTAAAACTCCAACTTTCCTTAGTAGCCCTCTGTGCTAAGTACACTGATATTTATTAATCCTCATACTTCCATTCACATTCCAAATGTGATTAAAAATAGTTTAAACAGAAAACATCATAAAGCTTTTTGCATCAGCTTGGTTGCAGAACATGAAATATAACTAAGAATGCATTTATGAGAGGTTCTCAGCTGGTCATAGGAAAAGTTGTTTTTATACTGTTTCATAGCTCATGAAACTAGAAAACTCAGTTCAAGGACATGCCATGCACGACAAGACTTTGTATGGCCCGAACAATAGTTGGTACTTTATGGTTTGCTTATTTTAAAAAGGTAGAAACAAAGGAGTTTAAATACCACTGCAACCCAGGAGGATCAACCTCCTTTTTAGCTCTAACACATAAAACAAAGGAAAAGGTGATTTCTGTTACACAAGCTAACAGATTTGCTGGCAACAGCATTTGAAAGCTACTCATTCCTTCCAAAACAGTACAGGTGCTCACACTGTAAAACACTCGTGCATGTACTGTGAGCTACTGTGAACTATACAGAGTCAGAGTCACTCCTGGCTGTGCAGCAAGAGGTAAGCCAGCATCTGACAGGTATGTGTATAAAATTGGCAAATATATTTTGATTACTCATGTATCAATTCTGTAATCAAGGGAACTGACAAACTATTTTATTGAAATAATAAAAACTAGATTAGGATGTATACTCTCCTGACCAGCACTTCAAACTTGCCCCCAAAATGTTTTAATATGAGCAAATTGAACACATTTGGCAAACTGTTAATGCAAAGGCTGTTCAGCAAAGTCAAGCTGCTCAGATACAATCTCCACTGCCCACAACCTTTTTATTTTTAATCACAAAACTTCCAGTACTATTTTGTTCCTTTAATTCCCTGAAGGCAGACAGATTTAAAGGCAGCAATTCCCGTCCTATTTCCATACTAAATCTGAGCTTGTTGAAATACTGTATTTAAAACAACACATTGCCTTTACTGTCCATGTCCAACAATAGCCACATGAAAGACAGCTTTGATGACCATAAGAAAGCTCAGCACCCTGTACAACAGCTCAGGTTCTGGTAGTTGCCCTTCCCACAAACTGTAACAACAAGTCTGAAGAGTTTTGTGACAGCTATCACCAAAAAGTAATACTGAGCCTGATCTGTGACTTCCAAGCTGGCTCCTATCTCCCAACTCCAATGAGGCTAATAGAAAGCAACAACAAAAGAGCATTAGCGAGTCTGCTGTGTTTTGAAAACTTTGTCTTTCTGAAGTGTTGGGGATCTCTTTGTGGTTATTTATTAAGGTTTTCATTCAGTAGGACAGTTATCAAAAATAACCCCCTATTCATTCAAGTTTTCTCCTTTACAGACTTATTTGGAAGTCAACACTCTTTACTGAGTTGTCTCCTCATACACAGTATACACAGGACTCCATATAATTCAAAACAAATATATATCCCCATCTCAAACCTGGGAAATTTCCACCTTCTCTCATTTCAAGCAAGGAGAAATCTTCTCTCCTACTTTCACATTAACTGGTAAGTAACTGACATTCAGCTGTCCCTTCCCACTCCTTTCCACTCCATGGGGCACTTGCTAAAGAAATGAAAATGCTCAACTTTCCACCATCCAGGACCCCCAGGTCCCTTTCTGCAGCCCTGCCTTCCAGCATCTCATTCCCCAGTCTGTACACACAACCAGGATTGCCCCGTCCCAGGTGCAGAATCTGGCACTTGCCCTTGTTAAATTTGATGCAGTTGGTGATTGCCCAGCCCTCCAATTCGTCAAGGTCTCTCTGCAGGGCCTCCTTGCTCTTGAGAGAGTTGACAGTTTGTCCTAATGTAGTGTCATTGGCAAACTCATTTAGTATCCTTTGAATCCTGCATCCCAGTGGTTAATGAAGATGTTGAAGAGAACTGGGCCAAGGATGGAGCCCTGCAGAACCCCACTGGTGCCCAGACCCCAGCCTGATGTCACCCCATTCACTGTAACCCTTTGTGCCCGACCTGTGAGCCAGTTCAGCATGGCTCATACCCATCGTTCAGCAGAGTTATCCAGCTGTGTGCTGGACATTTGGTCTGGAAGCTACTGTGAGAGACAATACCAAAAGTTTTGCTTTTGAAGTCCGAAAAGATCACATCTACTGGCTTTCCTAGATCAACTAGGTGGGCTACCCTGTCACAGAAGGGGTTTACAAGCAGGACCTGTCCCTCACAAAGCTGTGCTGGCTGTGACCAATGACAAACAAGGCGCTTTTTTTCCCCATTAGCACCAAACATTTGGCCCAGTGAAACCATCCACACTTTCTAAAAGAGAAAATACATTTTATCTATCTCTAAGTGCAAAATAGTTTTACTGTGTACACCTGCCAGTGATGACAAGTGGTACATCTGTACTGCAGCCATGATGTTCTCCATTTATATTCTCCTAATCCAACAAGAAATTCACTAGCAAAGGAAAGTTAAATAGTTATAGAAATAGTTAAAATTAGCATAAGAACATGACCATTAAAAGGGCTATTCTGTTGTTGTTACATCCTCATGCCACTTGTGGATGCATGTAAGAAAGAATAGTCCCACTTTTAGAGTAAAAGTCTGCTTCATATGTGCCAGCTCCCTCTTCCCATGGCAATTTCCTTTATTTTCAGGACCTCAGTTGGCCTCATGTGACAACTGGGTTTCATTTTACTGCACATAGTACCAGGACATTCTGTAATTTTCTCCTCTTTTGATAACACAAGTTAATTTTAGCTGATCAGATTTGTATGTGGTTTGCATACAAGTAGATATAAGACAATTTAAAATAAAATCTTGGGAAATCCTGTTTCTCTTGAACTATAAACAGCCACTCAAGTATTAAAAAAACCAAACAAAAAACTGAAACTTATTCTTCAGAACTGTAAGTTCTTGCAACATGACAGATTTAGATGCAGAGTTAGCATTTTATAACTTAAGGTATTTATTTCCTACAATGAATCTCAGACTCTTTTTTCTGATGGAAATAAAATCCTAATGGAAAAAGTAAACAATTCAGAAAACCTTTAAGAAAGGTTTACTTGTAGACAAGAGAAGCTGCCTACATGTATTTTGAGTTTCCTTCTCTAAAAATACTGAATTAACCAAGTTATTTGTTTAATCTATGTAATAAATGTTAAAACTTGCAATACTCTTCATTTCTCCATTCTTTCACACAGAAACTTTGAAAGAACTGGAACTAACACAGTTTAGACATTTCACCCCATAGCATTAACATGAATTTCAAATGTAACAAGAAGCGCTTCTTGAAAACTGTTCTTTACAATGTATACTCTCTCCCCTCAGGTTTACAAATCATTTGTATAATTTTCCCATGAAGTGTTGGCTCAAGCTTTGGGATGGAATAAAAGGGCAGGAGGATGCAAATCCAACACCTCTTGACCTGATCACCACGGCAATTCATCTCAGTACCAAGTACCACTTAGTGGCACCTAGTTCTCAACTCACTTAGTAGCTCACAGGTGCAAGTACAAGGCCACGCATCTGGCAGCACACCTGGGAAAATGATATATTCCCACTGCCTCCATCAACAGTCCTGTTCAAATCGAGGAGAGCAACTACACAACCAAATAATACCAGTGTTCAAGGGGAGGATGTCCTGAGCACTGGCATTGATGGCTGTGAGGGAGAGATGATCTGCTTTGCTTCCAGCATGAAAAACCAGCATCTCCTACAGCACAGCTCTTCAGAACCACCAACACCCCTGAAGGACAAACCCCACCATACAGACTACCTGTTCTTCCCCAGGGACCATGGTAGAAAGAAGAATAATCTTTACTTAGGACACTTTGGAAAACAAAAACTAACATTACAGGGGGTACAAGAAAACATATGAGGATTTGGCAGTAGATATTGTGGGGGAGAAATTGCTTGCACCACGTCATTCTTGTCTTCAGACACCACTTGTTTTCCAAAACCCCACTTAACCCCTAACAGAGGAAAATTAAAACATGCCCCTTCAAATCTGGCTCATCAGCAGCAGCACTATATATTGTGCATGATGATTTGGGGACATTGATGGGCTTCTCATTTTATTTACATTCAAATTTGTTGAATTTACAGTCAAATTTCCAATGCTAGTATCACAAAAATTTATTTTAATCATCCATAATTAGCTTACTTCTGAAGATTTCTGTTGCTTTTTGTTGGTTTCAATTTTTTTAGTGTATGACAATTGCATCTGTAACAGGGTCTCTCTTTTCTCCCATCCAGGCAACTATCCATTTCCATTTTAGCACCAGGAGGTTTCGGGGAAGCGAGGATAGTAGAAAGGACTTTATTTGATTTTTTCCAGAGACTGTTATGGCTCTTCTCTTTGTTTGGTTTGGTTTTGCTTGGGATTTGGGGGTTTAGGAGGGATATTTTAGGGGGGTTTCTTTGAAGTTGCACAGAAAAATGTACCCATCGATGTAACAGAGGCATAGCTGCAATCAGGCAATGAAAATATAAACACAGATTGCAGCATGACTGTAAGATTTCTACAGAAAATATAAGCTAAAATTTCTTGAAAATATTATCTCTACTTTTGAAGACAGATTTACGCATGTCAAACAGCAAAGAGATATAAAAATAGAAATATTTTCTATTTTCTTTATAGGGGAAACAAAATGGGAGGAGACCTACTCTACCTAAACCAGGACTCCTCCATGAAATAAGCATACACAATACAGTCTGGATTTGAAGTTGAACCTACTGCACAGGAATTCACATAGGAAGATGGCAGCTTTACCGCCTACACCATCTCTGCTCAGCCCAGGCTTCCCTAGGTAGTGGCCTGGAGAAAGAGAGCCCAGCTAAGCAGAGACTTGTGGCACTCTTCCACCTACTGAGCAGTGCCAAATCGTCCATCTGAGTGGGAGCTCACAGGCCAGATCCAGCTTCAGGATGATTCTCCACTCACTGCTTTTTCTGCTGTGGCCTCGATCTGCAGCAGAGGTAGGAAGGAAGGAGAAATAACAAACCCACAACTGCTTTGTAGCTTTTGGCTATTTAACCACAAAGAAGGGATTGTCACCTGATCAATCAAGAAGCTGACAAACCTTTCCCCGAACTGGCCTTCAATCCACAGCACTGAAAACCTGTGCTTTCCTATTGAGGATGCAAACTTACATCCACTGTTATCACACCAATGAAAATGTTCTGTCAGCAGTAAAAGGAAGGATGGGAGAGACACACAGAATTAATGCCCTGAACAGGAAGAGTGAAAAGATGACAATTACCTGCATGAGCAAAATAACTAGATAAACAACACTCATAACTGAGGAATTTCCTGCCTGCTTCCCTGTTCCCAAAGGAACCCAAAGTGGAACCACGGGATGGAAGGTAAAAGGCCCTGTAAGCTCTGTTCCTCTGGCCACTCCAGACAGATTACATTCTATATAATTGAGGATGGTTTGTCTTGTTGTTTTGTTTGGTTTTAAAGCAATCTATTCTCTTATACACTTGTGTCAGAGTATCTTTGCTGTAAAACATCTTTTGCATTTAGACTGTTGATAGTAAAGACCATCAAATGAAGCTGGAATTCAGAAAAAGGTAAAACTAATGGTAGCAAACAGCTCGGGAACTGCTTAAAGCGGGAAGAGCACCTGGGCAAAATACTGCTGTACACTTCTCCTGCTTTTATTACATTCACACATACTTGTGTTTGGGCCACTAAAAGGCATTTTTGGGGGTTACAGCTTTGGTCTGACCTAGTACAGCTGTGTATGCATGTTTTCTAAAGTAACAAGGAATAAAGCCTGATTGCACAAGCAAAGCACTTTTAAGCATAGAGATCCTCAGTAAGTAGGATGTCCAAACCTGTTTCCTCAGACAGCACTTTGAAATAGCCAAGAATACTTAGAGAAAAATAAGGTATGCCTATTAACTAAAGATTTACTTTTTAAGTAATTGATTACTGTACATAGATTCAGCTGTAAAAGCAAGAGAAGCACGTTGTTGAAACAATAATAGGGATATATAGCAGCACCATTTGTAATTGTGGTCCCCACAGCTTGAGGCATATCTTCACACATAGCATTTAAGTTAACACAACTTTCATTAATTCAATATAGCAAGTGACCATTTCTGCGCTGTAATTAGCTAGAACATCAGGCTTCAACTGCTCCATCTCAGGCTACTTTCTTTCAGCAGTTACATATTTTTCTAATGTATTTAACTTAGTCACAGACATTTAAATTTCACCTTAAGAATACGTCCTTCCATTGCCTACGTAACGCTCTGTCCTACACTCTTCAGAACTATTGCTCATCCACTCCTTTCCTACAGTATTTTGGATAATTTTGCCCTGACAAATCTGGAGAGGACCAGAAAAAAAAAAATCCTAAAACCCGAGGTACAGCCTTTTTGCAGACTTTCTTGAGAGGCACAAAGCAATGAAATGATTAGAAGCTAGAACAGAAGTATGTCCACTCACACATCTGTAAGGCACTATTAGAAGTGCAAAAACCAATCAATTTGAACAGGAGTTTAGGATGGAAAGCTTCTGCCAGAGATTTTGAATTTATTATTTCTTGCCTTTTTTGCTTGTTTACAGATAAATGACATTCTTTAAGTTTTTCGTATTTGCATCTCTAAAATGTTTACCCTTGAAACACACGCCAACACTTAGGCATTTATTGCCTTACTTATAATTTAAGAAAAAACAACCAAGAAGAGTTCCTTAAGGTGGACAGTTCATTTACCTCAGCAGCTTCCTCTTTTTGGCGGACTCGGCGGTGGCTCTGGGGGCCCTTCCCGCCTGCTTCCCGGGCGTGCGGAGAAGGGCCTGTGCTGACCTCAGCCATTCGCTGGCCGGTCGTGCTGTGACATCCCCCGTGTCCCCTCCTGACCTCGGCTGTAAACCCTTACTGGATCCTGCAGTAGTGGTCGCCAGGCTCGTCTCTCCTTCTCCCACGCTGTCATTATCGGACGAATACTCAGATATTTCTGTCGAAATGACCTAAACAAATAAAGATATAAAACTACTTGAACAGAATGCTAGTGAGATAGCATAGCTTTAGGTAGGCAGTTTTATGTTACCCAGTAATCCACAAATGGAATGCAAATTTATTAACATAACTTGGACAACTTCACTGTAAATGTACATGAATCTCTTGTCAGTCAACATAAACTCCTGAATATAAGGATCATCTCTTGAGGGACAACTGAAATGAGTAACACTTAAGTTTTTTTAAATAACTAGGTCTGGAGAATGAAATGCTTTTATTTAAGGCAAGTTTTGAGGAAAGCAGAGAGAAGCTAATGAGTGACAGGGATCATGGCTGGCAGCTGAAAGAAAGAGAGCTTTCATACTGGGATTCAAGCAAATAGGAAGGTCAGCTTCCATAATCTGAATGGAAGGAAAAAACACATGCCTCTATTGACAACTTGTAGCTGGCAACAAGTATGTAACCTTTTGTTAAAACATGATTTTGAACACTAAAGCAGGCCTTCATCCATGTACAGCAGGCCTACAGCTTCCCAGGAAGGTTTCAAAAGTTGAGCATAAGCTGTTGGGCTGTCTCCAGGTAGCTCCAAGGAGGATGGATCACTGGTCAGCAGTCAGGGCTGGGAGCCAGCAGGGCTGGAGTTCAGCCCCACAGAACCTTGCTGGAGCTCTTCTCCCAGAAACTCACAGAACACACTGAACTCATCCCATTGAGGGAGGGGTGAGAAGGCAGAAAAAACAACCCTGCAGAGACATGGAAGGCTGAGAAGAGGGCTGAGAGGGAAAATTCACCTGCTCTGGCTGAACTTATTTTACTCTCCAACAGAGCTCCTGCAGAAGCAGGTTAAGGCTGCTGGGTTGGCTCCCTAAGGTGAGCTCTGCACAGCTGTTACATGCATTACGTTCTCTTGACTCAGTGTTTCTTAAAGTACTGAGTATTAAGCAAAAATACTTGGAAAGTGGCATTTTACCAAGTACAGAACAAAATGATCTAAACCACTGAAATAGGCAGTAGACTAAGAAACATGAGCTGGGCTCAGCCTTCAGGAGCTAATTGAAAAAACCCAAAAGAATCAAACCAACACTGTCTGCAAGTTCTGGTGGGGTTCTGGGACCACCAGCACTAGGCCAGCTCAAGTAGTGCTCCACACAGGTTGTTTGACAACTGGCTCAGATAAAGACTTGAAAGACAGACAAAGAAAGGGAGGGAAATCACAGCATGTGCTAAATTTGCTAAAGCTGTCCTATGTTATTAATTAGTGTAATCATCTGAAAACAGCATTTCTTGACTGCACAAAAATAAGTTCAGCTCTTGCCAGTTCTCTAATACATTTTTCACGTAAATGCCGAGACACTGTGCTCATGTTCCGAGAGCTTACCTAAGTATTCTGGAAATTGGAAGGACCTTTTAAAGTTATCCAGAGAAGCAGAATAGCTAAAAGAATGCAATTAATATCAGTCTGCTTTAAACACAACACAGTCAACATCTGTCCCTTGGCAACAATATTTCGCTGAAAACAAACTCCTTCTATATTGGAAATGAGCCAGAAATAAAAGATTTCAAAGACTCTGAAAGCAGTAAGCAAGCACTTCATTCTTAAAACACCATTCTGATACACTCTCTTGCTTTAGGAATGCTTTAATTTCTCAAATAGCTGTGATATCCACTGCACCTAAAAAAAGGATGCAAACCTGAAATGCAAATGAGAAAAGCCCTTGGGAAGTGCTTCAAATAAGGCACGTTTTAATCCCACTGACTAAGAGTTAAGAAGCTTTCATAACTCAAGATTGTCTAATAAATAATTTCTGCTAATATTTATTACTGTATACTTGTTTAGACTGAACTTCCCCAAGGAAACTGTGCTTTGGGATTTTTGTTTTGTTTGCTTTTTAGAGGCTTTTTGTTGTTGATGTGCTTTTAATTGGTCGGTTGGAAATTTTTTGTAAAAGAGGAAACTCTAAAAATGGAGAAGAAAAACAAAGAACAAAAACTTAGCCTTCCAATTCTGTACATTTTTTAACTGTAGCCATCATCAGAATTCTAGTCTAAAGAGAAAAATATTTTCAAAACACAGAACAAACATGATTTTTCAAGTATCCAGTAAACGAGCTGGCAAGCATACCAACAAAATGGTGTGGAAAAGCTGGCAAAAAAAATCATTTATTTGATTCACTGTAAAACAATCATTGATAAATAGTGAAGAATATGCTCATTTTTTATCAGGATCTGAAACATCATGAAGAAGAATTTCCAAGAGTTTCGTTGTTATTTTGTTGTTTTTTTTTTTTAAATAATATCCCCATTAATATCATTAGAGTTTCGGAAGAGCACCACTGTTAAGCACAAAGAATTGTCAAATTAAAATGGTTTTTCCACATGGCTTATTATTTTGAAATATATTAATATTGGTTACAGTGGCTGAAAGTACGATGCTTCCCACTACACACAGGCTCAGTTTCCCCACCCACCTCAATTCCTTCCTCTGACCCCTGATCCCAATGTAATCATCCCCAATCTGGGGGATTTTCATGACTGTCTCACATATATCTCAGTCCCTCCAAATACTTTGTAGCAGACTGTTCATTAAGATATACTTCCCATTCCACAACACTCTTTTATATCATGCTAACCACTTGCTGACTGAAAAAAAAAATCAAGGGTTGACCTCAATCTCTATCACCAAAACAATAAACATAGTTCATTTTGTTTGATTTTAAAATAAATCAATTTTCTCTGTGACTGGTGTCATCTGAATAGCTATAAATGCTCCCCTTTTATGGCTCTTTCTTTTAAGAAAAATGACAACTATAAATGCACAGACTGTTGCCATTTTTTCTGTCAAGATTTGACTACAGGAAAGCAAAGAACACGTTGAGTACTGTATTGCAGCATCCAGGACCCCATATTTTAAGGTTAAGCATTTTTAATCAAAATGCATCAAAAAGGAAAGTGCTCTCAGATTAATTAATTTGTGATGTATTTTTGCAAGCAGTCACAGGTACTAGCTAACACACAGGATGGTACACATGTAAAAACAGAAACTAAAATTAGAAACAGCAAATACCCTCTCAACTAAGCAGCTAAGGTTGCTTAAGAATGTATGTTTATCCCTGTCAATTTGCATTCACTAAGAACGAAAAAATACCAAAAAACCAACCACAGAAATTGTAAAATTCTAGCCCATATTGTTCAAAGACAAAACTCTTGACTTCAGCAGAATGAAGATGGCATTCCATAAGCACACAGATTTTATACACATGCAGCACAGAAGATACCATGCTGTTACTTCTGCGTTACTCCCTCCCTCATCCTCAAGAGATTTGCTTCAGCTACCTCTTGCTTCACATTGAACACCTTGTGAGTTCTCTGGCAGTACCCTGACAATTGGCACAGTGTTTGCTTCTAAAAGGTCTGAAAAAAATTACCTTTCCACTTCAATAGTGATGGAAACAAGCAATATCTGTATTTGATGACTTTAATAAGCACTTATATTTCTTATCAATAAAATAGCAGTAAGTTAACATGAGAAGAGTTACACTTCCATTTGAAGTTTCCAGCTTTAGCAGAGAAAGCAGAACCTTAAAAAGCTTTTTGTACAAAAAGAAAGCTAACAGATCAACCCTATTAAAATAAATAATAAATCTTTATTTTTTAAAAAAGGCTCTCAGACAGTGATTGCTACTCAGAGGCAAGGTGATGAGCAGCTGTGTGGGTTTCTCATCTCCCTTTTCTCTCCTCCCAAGATACATCACTCGATTTCCGTAGAAATTTATCTACACCTCACCTTTGTACTCATTAAAGACTTTCATTTTTCAGTTGTAATACATTCAATTAATATTGTAAATCCTCCCAAGTAGATATGAAGATACTTTGCAGATAAGATGCTCAATAAAAATTCACAGATACTATGAACAAGTTCATCAGCTGAAACTAAGATACTTCAGCATGCTGCAGTATGTCTCAAAGACAAAAAATGGGTACCAAATACTATACAGACATTGATATAACTTTTTGCAGATGGAGGTCACTTAGTCTGTCACTTCCTTCCCTAAAAAATATAAATTTCTTCCCTCCCATTATCCTAGCTCAAATGGCAGAACTAACAGGGTTTCTCAGAGCACCCTTAGGGAACCAGGCTTTCTCAAGGTCACAGAGCCAAGTTATGTCAGAAACAGAGACAGTATTTCAGAGTTTCAGACTGATCACTGTACAGACAGAGTAAAATTAATTTTATGGCATCTCCTTTCCTACTTGTTCATTCATGTATCTTTGCCTCTGGTTCTGGAAGCATTTTCTATTACTCCCTGCCTGTGCTTTCACGGACTATCTTTTTCCCTTTTGTGATTCCCTCGTGTTTTTCAGAATTGATCTGCAATTCTTCTACCTGTCCTCTCATGACAGCTCTCAGGATGGGTGGGAGCTGACCAGTATTAACAAATACACACAGGGAACTCAGGTGACTGTCCTACTGCCTCTTTTTTTATCCATTCTTTCCTGCATTTGCACTGCAGGTACTTTGCTGTCGTGCATGCAAAGGGATTCATATGCAGCCAACTTCTACCCCAGACAGCTGGTTACAGGTTGCAAGGAGATTTTGTATCTTGCACGGTACCCTCTAAAACACAAGAGTGAGCAGAAAAGCCACTGGATTTAGCACAATGAATATTCACAAGCATAAATCACCAGTGCAGTATGTCAAAGGCCCAGGCTATGCTAATGAATGCTCGAAGCTAACTCCACCAGAAGCTGGCTTGCAGGATTACAGGGAGTAGGGCAAAGGTAAAAGAAAAGATGTTTTCCCTTAGTTAATCAACACAAAATTAATTCAAACATTGTGCACACAGATAGTACAGGATGTTATTCAACTCTATAAAGATAATTAAAGATACAAAGGATTTAAAGCTTGCAGTTCTCTTCAAAGCTCTGTGTTTTCTGAAGCTTTAACTGAAGTGCTGAAGTCCATGCCAAATGTACTTTCCTAGTAGCTTGAGAAATAATTTGCTTCTTGGTAAGCTAGCTAGTTTTACTCTAGAGAGATAAAATTCAAATATTCCTTCATACAAGAAACTTTATGTTGAAGTGCAGAGTCAGGTGTGTGCCGCTCTGTGGGTGACACCAAGCTCTCTTCTCACAGAATAACCACAGGAACGGCACGCAAAAATACAAGATTAGGTAGCAGTGCGTGGGCAGAGATAATCGTATGAAAAAAAGAACAACAATGAAAGACATAAATCACTAATAAGGTATTTTCTGGACTTGCAAGCCCAAACTGACACAGCAGATTAACTGAAATTTTGTATCTGGAACAACCACCCAGTGTTATTACAGAGACAGCACATATTTAAAATGGATCTCAGATAATGCCTGGTTGTTTAGCCAAGTACAGCATTCCTCCCCAGCACACGCACTCAGACCATCTGATCTGCCCTAAATATTTATCGGTGGTGTTGGTTCAGTGCAGTAGGAAATGACATGTCCTGCTCCACACATATTAGCACTTTGTGGCTGCCATTACAAGAAGCAGAGCCATGTGCTCCTCAAGCACCAGGACAGCCACCTTGAGCACTTCTCTGGGATTCTCCAAGAGCAAGCACCACTGAGCTTCTTTCTTCCTGCCTGGCCACCACTAAACTTCAGCGGCATCTCCCTTCACACAGACATGGGAATGAATTTTTGCTGTCCCTCAGCTGCCACCACCCCAGGGCTGGAATGCAGTAGTTATTAGCACACAAAATCATTTATGCCAAGTAGCAAAGAAGAATGTGGTATCTACTTGAATATGGAGGAGAAGTGTAGGCAGCAACACTGTAATTATTCAAAGAAGAATTTGGTCACAGACTCACCCTCATCTCCTCTTTAATGGTGTTTTGAGACCTTTAAACAAGTGGTTAGGACTTCTCTTCTATGACTAATCAAAAAGGATTCACTGCATCCAGTAGCCCAGAGCTTCCTATCATAAAGGAAATTGATTCATGATTATCTCTGAAGGAAGCAGGCCAGCTCCCAAACCTTACACACCACTGCTTACATTGCTGGGCTTCCCTTTGAAGAGCTCCTGGGGAAGTCTTACCCATGTCTGGCACCATTTATTCTGCAAGCCCTGTCAAAATACGGCTGCATTAGCTACTGTCTGAAAAGGTAACCCCAAAAGTAGGATTCAATCCAAAGGAAAAATACCAGTAACTATTATCAAAAGAAAAGCAAATGGGACAGTTTCAGAGATGCTTTCAAGCACTGATGGAGTTGAAAGGGTTTCCATGGAACTCTGCAGAAATTAATGGTATGGCTGCTGTCAGATCCAAGAGCCAGTTATCTGATGCTGGGCTTCCTGCACCGTTTTTGAAACCAAGAAAAGTTGTGGAGGGACAGGAAAACTCCCTCTTCCATCCACTTCACAGGTTGAGGAAGTTGAAGCACAGTATACAAGCCCACAAAATGGTGGTTTATATCACACATGAAATAATAATTAACAAAATAAATAACTTGTATCATCATTTATCAGTTCCCATATCTTGTTTAGAGCATACTGCCTTGAAGTGGAAAATGAGGTGACAATTATGATTGCATGCAGTATGTTTGGCTGTGCATTTCTTTTTTGTCCAGGGAGAGGTGTGTGTTTTTGTTTGGCTTGAACTCTCTCAAACAAAATCCTGTACACATACACCACTGGCAGGCAGTATCCTGCATTCATCACTAATCACTGTAGAAAACAACAACTGAAAAAGTAACATTAAAATAAGATTTTGCACAGATACACAAAAATCAACATGAAAATCTGATCTTTGAAAGAAGATCTTTGGGAGAAGAGTAATTAAAATTACAACAAACCAGATTTTTTATAGATCTAATGTAAAGATGGTATTTACTGACTTTTTTTTTTTTTGCCAGATAAAGAATGCACAAGTGGTAAGGAAGATGAAATCGAAGCCATAACTTCTAATCCTGAGCAGAAACCTCAGCTTTCACAAGGCAAACAGGTTGAGCAGGCTATACCTCTGGAGATATATCCACAAGTTGTTCCAGCCTGCCTCTCCCAGAACAGGTTGTTCTGAGGCACGGATCAGCCGACCGAAACAGGTGAGGCTCTCATCTCAGCCCAAGTGCTTTTTACATAAAATCGGTCTGGAAAGCAAGAAGCACTATTTATTTCTGAGGATACTCTGTACATGTAGAATTAAATAGTGATCCCAAAGGTAAGACTGAACAAAACTGTTGTCTGCTGTGCACAAGGGCAGGAAAGAATAGTAGGGGACAGTGAGCTGCAAAATGAGCACAAAGCAAGATTACTCAGTATCAGCTAAGGGACATCGATTTGTACTTTATGTAGACCCTGCTGCAATCTTGGCATCTGTAGCATTTGCACTGCAACTGCATCTCTTAAAAGCATAATTTTAGTAGTTTAGTTGACTTCTTTAGCATTAAGAATTCAATCTATCACTTCCTAGTATTATCTCGTTCCACTGATCTCACCATCAGTCTGTAATCAGAGTAATAGCCAACTTCTAACAGACCAAATAATGCTGAAAAATGTTAGCATGGACAACCCACAAGGGCTTCTCCTGCTTTGTCTAACATTTTTTTCCATCATACAAGGGCATCTTCATTTTCTCTCAGGGAAAATGACTGGCTTGTCATTTAACAAGTCAAAATGACTTGTTAAAGACAATTTATGGATACTGTTAGCCAATGTTACATTCAACTGAATTACCATAACCCTTGCTCTCCATTCCCTTCTTTAAAAAAAAGAGGGGAAGGGGGAGACGCCACTTCACGTGTTGCATCTTGCAAACTATTCAGGGACAGAACCAGGTCTCCTCTCATGCAACTGCATATTATCCCACGCAGTTCAGCTCTCATCTTGATAAGGATCCTCCAGATGACAGAGACCCAGGCTTTCAAATATAAATACCTGACTCTGATAGGGCATGCAGATAATTACATCATTTTGCACAGAAGCCTCAACATTATACACTGAAGTTTGGGCACACAGGAAAATTGCAGTCAGCTTATAATACCACTTAAACAGAGTTTCGTTCTTGACACAGAAATAGTTACTTTCATGTTTCCAAGGAAAAGATGTTATCACCTTGTTTGATAACCTACTTTCACATTCTTTGTTTATAGTTATTCATTCAGTTTCATTTATTAAAGTTAGTGGACCTGTGCCATGAAACCTCAGTTTTATTGTCTCTGGTTTAGGTGATGCTATGGTAATCATCCCAGCTTGGATGTAACAAGAGGACTCAGCTGAAAGGCATGATTAAAAGCCAAATTATTATTTATGAACTAAATCCTAAAGCACCTAGACTAAACACCTGCAGGATTCAGTAGGTACTGTTAAAGGAGGAAATACATTTCCATCTTCAAGCAACTGTTTTGTTTTAATTCAAGCCTTCAGAGAGAACAAATACATGCAATGGGAGGTAGTATCTTTTACTAGACAAACAGATATAACTGTAGGAAAGCAGACAAGCAGTTAGCACTAAGCCCTTCTATAGTTCTCAAAAGTTTGGTGTTTTTTTCTCCAAACAGATCATTTGGTCTAAGCAAATTAAATCTTTCCTTATAAAATTGCTTCTCTTATCTTTTGCCAATACAGTTATGAACTGTATAACCATCTTGCAAGCTTTTTAAAAAATTGTTTCTAAAAAAGAAAATGCTTCTCACAGTAATGTCACTATATAGATAGATCAGGAAACTTTCAAAACTTTCATATTATGCATTTTCTTTCCAAAAGTAGATGACAACTGTAAGCATGTTATTTTTGAGATTAAAGAAAGTAATTCCAGAACAATCAACTAAATGAGGGATTGCACACAGATATTCAGTAAAGTACAAATTATTCACACTGATTTCTCCTCTTTGGCTGATCTGCAGTTTCCTGTGGAAAATCTTTACAAAAGCACTTATGATAAAAGGAAGGAAAAAAGAAAATGAGAGAGAATGGAAACACAAGTAGCCCAATGTTGTATAATACAAATGCAATACAGGCATAATTTCTGCAATAATGCTCAGCACTTAGTGGAAAAATTTCTGTTAACAATATCCACAGGGACACATAGAAAGATCTTGAAATTGAGATTCTGCACTTCCAGCTGCAACAGTGCCAGCGTTCATGGCTACAGCACTGGCAGCTTAAGGAGACACCACGCTGCCGGGCAGTGCAGCACATTACATTCATTTTCTTCTACTCCCACTCACTGCACATTCTTCTCACTTGACTGTGCTTCCCTTTGCCCCATTTATTGCTTCACAACTCCTGCAGAACTGCCCCCAAAGCCTAAAATAGTCCCTTGATTTCTTCCCTCCTCTTCATTTCCAGCTTCTTCCAACCCTTCCCCTCCTCTCCAGAAGTCCTTCCACAGCCTACCTTTTCTAGATCATTTTGTGGTTTCACACTGTTAAAACTATTTTAAATGGCAAACATTTCAGGGCAGGAAATGTCTTACCACTTCTGAAATACTGTGTCAGTGATGACAGCACGTGCACACACACAAAAGCACCACCTTCATCTAAACTGATTTCTAACATTGATGAGAACACCTATATGCAGGCTAAAGAAACAGAAGATTCATTTAATTGCTTTTCCAAGTAAGCCAAAGAACACCAAACAATGAAACTACTTTGAAAAATACATTAAGTGTACTCGCTAAAGTTAGTTCTGTTTGGATAAAGAACAAAGAAAATTAAGTCCAACACGAAGTTTACAGATTTTCTTTCAGATCATGTGCCTAAACTTTAGGGGAACAGAAGGAAAATAAAGTAACCAACAATTGGGTATGGAATTGTAATTGAAATTGTAATGTTGCTGCAAATACACACTTTTTAGAGAGTCAATAGTGCTAACTGCTACAATACTGTCTAAGTATGACACATTTAGCTGTGCTGATTGTTCACAGTACATAAAAAGATTTCAAAGCAGAGACTTTAAAACTCCTTTGAGATCTAGGTTAGAACAAAAACGTGTGTGCTGTAATATAGCTGTGTTACAGTGACATGACTGCCATAATATGGGTATAACATACATTGCAGGATCCATGGAGACAATCACAGATATTTAAAACTTTTGCAGAAAATAAGCACACACATAAACTTATCAGGAACATACACCTGAAATGTCCCAGTAACCAAATACAATCCTTACACAACTAAACTCAATGAACTGTAATTCTCTAAGAATAGGCTAGCAGCTGACACGGAGAACTTGTAAAGAAAGAAGCCCTGAAATACAAATATCCATAATTTGTATTAAACATTTCCTTATAAGGATTATAAAGCTTGTATAAAGTAGTATTATTAAGAAGAATTAAGGTAATTCTTCTCAATTACAGGCAAAGAAAAAGAGAGCCTCAATGCATGTCTGCATACTTTCACATACTTGAAAAAGCAATAGTTGACTGGTTGCCACAGCAGTCACCAATAGCTTTTGGCTTCATGCCTCCACTATCTCAAACCAGATTGAGAGATTATGATGGTTTAATTTCACTTCCATTTTTAAAGCAGTGCTTCAGAAGGGGAGGGGGAAAATAATGCATTTTCTTTTCTATTCTGTTAGCACGTGTCAATGTGTATTTACACGTAGAAAGCGCAAAATTCGCATGTGGGATTGTGTGTCCTCTTTTTTATAACATAAGGGAAGCTCAAAGATGACAAGGTAATGCTAAAATCATAGAAGTTAATTCAACATCTCAGGAGAGCATTTAGAAATTTGTCCTTCAAGATACTATTAAGTATATTCTCATTTTCCTCTTCCCAAAGTAAAAATGCTTATGTGATATTTGTCCTTCAGACTGAACTCTGTAGCTAGCAGGATTTCTAAAAAGTGCTGCAAATCTTTTTCTCTTGAACTTGGAAGTGACCTATTAGCATTCTGATAAAAAACTTGCAATGTTTAAAGCGTGAAGCAATGAAAAATACCGTGCAAGTTGTCATTTCATGAAATGTTTGGGGCCACAAACCCGAGCCCGAAGTTTGTATGAAAAGTAAAAAAAAGAGGAATAATTTTCATTAAATAGCAGTTAACTCTCAAACACTAGCAAGCTCTGGGAGTTGTGCTCAGCACTGCAAATTCAGGACAGGGGAAGCGAAAAAAGCCAAACTGAGAAAGGAGAGGGACAGTGACAGCAGCTTTGAAGAAGTGCTCAGGCAGTTCTGGGCATCCGGCTGCACCATTTTTAGGAATAGTGTGACAGGCAGCTTTACTGCTTAAATGCAGAAGTGCAAATTTTGGTACCCACTGTATCAATTTTGTGCTTGTCTTACTGGCAACTATTTTAATCAGAAGTTCTTTTCTTAGTCTAGAGGACAATGCAGCATGCACTCATATTACTTCAGTAGCAACAAGTGGTCATCAGGGTCTAAAACACTGCATCATTTTGTATCTCCCACTCCCAATCACCAAAGAGATACTCATGCATCTAGAGTAAACTTAAATTGCTGCCGGGATGATCTGCATTCCTCAGCTCACAAGAACAGTAATTTCTTTTTGGTCAGAAAAATGGGCAAGACACTGCAGCATGGCTTGAATAAAAACAATAATAATGACAACAACAATAAAAAAAGAATCTGTCTTTTAAAATCTCCAAAATTTCACGTGTTCTAGGGTCATTCTTCAGGGTACAGAATACAGCAGAACTGCATATACCGTAGTGGAGCAAGACCTTGCTTTCTATTTGCCAAAAGTCCGATCAGTTTATCTATATTGATGTTTTAATGATTTAGGCTACAACTCACACAGTATTTTCCTTTCAGTGCTAGGAGAGTAACTACACAAATCTATCAAATTTCTCAAATATGGAGAGTCAAAGGTAAAGCAAGTTTTTAGATATCAGCGGAAAGGTAGGTATCACATTGTGTTCTACAATTATCAATTCATTAAAACCAAACTACACACTAATTATATTATTAGACTAAAGCCAAAAATTTTGTTAAAAAAATTCGGAATAAGAACAAACACAGCTGTGTCATGTAATGGTGCAAGATTATTTCATCTAGGCATAAAAGGGAATATATTTTCAGGATTCAGACAAGCCTTTGAATATTCTTAGAGAAAAGATTCCTCCTCACTTTTACACTCTTACGTCAAAACAATGTGAAACTACAATCACAAATGTATCAATTAAAGCCTTGATATTAAATTTTCCACAACTACTACAATTCAGACCATTAATGTAACTTTAACACATACCAAGACTTCAGGATAAAAATCCTTTTGACATGTTTACTGACATCTGCTACAGCCAAATTTACACTTGGAAACCTAAGACAGGTTAAATGCATTTTGCCTCCAAACTGCCAAAAGCTTACTGATTCTGTTATGGACTAATGACTTAGAAGGGAGGAAGAACTAAGTTTCCAGATCAAAAGTTGACCATTTGTGTCAACTTTCAAGAGTAGCATCAAATAAGAGATTTTATTTTTTTCTTTCCATTTTACTATTAACAAAAGTCCTTCAAAATTGCATCACTACAGCCAAGTGGAAGTAGTATTATTCCTGGAATGCACTTATTGAAGGAACAGAAAGCCTACCCTATGTAAAATAGCAAAACTGTATAATTACATTTAGACTACCTAATGAGACAACCACTTCTTAAGGAGAAAGCATTTAAGAATTTGAAAATTGAATTTAACAAGTCACCCACACTCTCCTACACCACAGTGAAAAAAAATGTATATGCACACACCTCTCTACATCCTACACACAAGCATTTACATTTGATTGTTTATATTTAAATAAGCCTGCCATTTTCCATTTAGGAAATATCACATACTTTTCTCTCCAGTTTTAGGATTCTCTTTGTGAACTTCTATCCACCCAATGTTAATTTGTCAGCTTATTCTGCCTAATAAGTAGTCTGGCTATAAAGGGGCTCCTTAATTCACTCTATATTTTGCAGAATAGAAATTTCAGTTATCTTCACTAACTTCTTCTGTGTAAGGCTGTAATAATAAAAGATAAATTTACTAAACAGAAAAGGAAACACGACCATATGTTGAAAGCAGATGCATGCACCTACATACCCACTTCTCCTTGCCCTAAAATTGAACTCCACATCACTTCACAACCCACTATACACAGATACATCCTCTAGAAATTGGTTCCAAATACATAAAAAATATTTGCAGGACTTTCATGACGGCTATCTTTACATTTGAAGGATTACAGAAACACATTGCACAAAAATAGGGAGCAAAAGCAGCAATGCCTTCTTATACTCAAAATCTGAAAACTTAAGGTCAGTATCAAAATTGGTTCTGTGGTTTCATGTAATACTATACTGATAAACTAGAATTTGGACAACATTAAAGCAATGTCTTATTCATGTCCTGAACAGCAAGTATAGTAGTCCAGGAAAAATAGGCAGAGATCAGAAAAACTCCTCTATTTCATTTGACAACCATTTAAAAAGCACAGTGTACAGAGAGGATCCAGAAAGCATATAAATCAAGTTTGCTATGATAGCAACACCACTGGATTTATGCTCATGGGTCTTCTAGCTATTATGTTACTACCACATATCATGGCCAAGACTCTGAAGACTGGGTGCACAAAGGTGGCCTCCCTCTGGCACAAAAAAGCACAGAGGATGTCTGGTTTGATAGACAACATATAAAACCACATTGGTGGAAAGAGAGGAAATCATTTTCTGTAGATGGCAACCACCACCATAAGACTTTGCTTGTGACTGATGAAATAAAATTAAACCAGAAGATTTCCAGGGAGAGAATACAACCCAGGATTGCAAAAAAAAAAAAAAACCACCAAAACAAAACAAACAAAAAAAACCCCCCAAAAACGCTCTTGGGAGAAATCTGGGGAATTCCCTATTTCACATACAGAAGAGGAAACAATAACTGTAATAGAAAGCTGAGGATCTACTTTAAAAAGCAGATGATGTTTATGAAGTACTGATTGAACTGGTGAACCTTCACAATAAAATGTCATCATCTAGTGGTGTGGTGTAAGTGCAGGACTGAGTCAGAAAGCCTGACGTTTAAGACTCAGTCTAGCATCTCCTGTGGTCTGGGGACATGTTCTTTAAGACAAACTTTTCACAAGTGATTCTCAACTGTATCTGGCAACTTTGTTCTGAAATATATTTTGCACAGGTGCTAGACACCAACTCCCATGTAAAAACACTGAGCACTGTTAGCATCCAGGGGTGAGGGAAGCAGAACAGCAAAGCATTTATATTTAAAACCAGTGCAAGCACACATTCAAATTTAAAGGACCTTTGGACCTCACTTAATTGGCTAACTCTTCAAAACAGCAGACTGGTAATCACTTGGTACCTTCAGGGAGATGACAATTAAAAGAAAACATAAAAAATGTTCTATGCATGCAAATATGTAAGATGATCTTCAGCTATAAAAGCTAAGACTCAGGCTCCAAGAGCAGTTTTGATAGCATTTAGACATCAAACTGCAAGAAGTCAGTCCTTTTGGGCATAACTAGATGCATTGCAACTCTGCAGACTCGTGGTTTATGTCACATATAAGCCTGTGAGTACAAAGTTGGTACTTCTGCACCTAAGCCTTTTAGGGGCTTGATTCAGTAGGTGTGAGTTTATGCTCTGCAGGGATTTCCACTCAGCATGCTGTACATGCAGTGCTTGCATTGGAAAGCACATCCACAACAGTAAACACAGCTCTTCTGTAACACTCCAGGCATTTCAGACCAAGCAACAGTGAAGCCTGAACTCCAACAAGACAATCTCTATATTAAGAGAATTTAAATCACTTCTTCTCAGTAAAGCTCTCAACCTACCAAACAAAGCAACAAGGAGATAATTTCTACCTCTCCTTCGAAGGCTGTGTCACTGCAAAAAAAAACACCCCACAAGATTCAAAGGGTCTTGAAGAGCTTCAGTCCCTGCTCCACATCAAACAGGCATTAGATAAAGTGCAGGAACACCAGGGAGCTTAAGTGTTCCTTGGTCAGAAAGACAGTAGCTGGGAATCCTGGTATTTAGCACTTAAGCTCATCTGTTTATTGTATATAGAACACAGGCATCTAAATCTAAGTTTAATGGCTATTTTTCAGGCCAGGACTTAGATTCCTGTAGCTCTGGCATGATGATGGGCTGCACCTCAAAAATCAGCCCATTTCTGCATCTGTTCCCAAATACGCTGCAGCATTTTTTGGAAATCCACACAACTCCCAAATCTCCCAAAGCCAATGCTGATCACAGCAAAAACGTGACAATTCAGTCCTCTTGAGCTGCCTAACCAGGTTTCAATTAACACAGTTTGGAATTTTACAATGACACTGCACTATCAAGCACAATTTAATTATATTTTCATTTGTTAGTTAGATAAACTCCTATCCACTTCTGTACTTCCTCAATTCAGACAGTGCAGAAATTCAAGCTGTGAAGACAACACTGAATTTTGCAATGCCTCCAGGACTTCAAAAAAATACTTCAAATACATCAAAGTGGTCAGATAAGTTAGTACTCAATAGGAAGTTGTTTCTCGAAAGGAAATTGCAAATTTCAGTCAAAGAGGAAGATGGCAAGTTAGAATTAACTAACTGTTCCAAAAACTTCGTAAAGCAGGAAGGGCTTGTGAAGGTTGCATAAAGAAATTGCACGCAACCACATAAACAAGTTCAGTTTAGGACTATATAAGTATCTTAAGAATATGTCTCCAAGCAAAAAAAACCCAAAAGAACAAAATACACTCAACTTTCTAGCATTCAAATACCTAGTTTTCACTGAAGATCAGGAATTATTTAATATTCAGCCAGTAACAAAGCAATTGGTGTTCTTATTCAGCTAGTTAATCCTTTCACAGTTTAACCTGTGCTTATACCCAGTGTTCACATTGTGGGGGTATCTGGCCACAAACACAGACAGGGCAATGGGCCGGATGGGTTTTTAATCTGTCCTTTGTAGCCACTCTTACAGCTTTCCTCTGCAGCTAGGGAGAGGGACATCCTTCTAGGGTCATTTAGTAAAAGAGATAATATTGGTGCTGAGCAAAGCCTATGTTCTCTACCTGCTCAGCGAAAGACACTTCACCCTTTTTGCCCCAAAACACCCACTTCAAGCTGTAACTCTACATATATACAGGATTGGCAAAACCTTTCCATTTACCTTATACTGTACCTGAATGTAACTGGGAATGTGCCCAGTTCACAGACAGTTTTGCTGTAATACCCTGATAGTATGGGCTTGGCACGATTACATCACACACATTATCTTGGCAGCCAGGCAGCAGCAGCTCCACCAACTGAGCTCAAGGCCAAGCCATCAACAGTTGTGCTGAATGAATTGTCTGCGCATTTTTACAAAGGCTCTCCCATTTCTTATGTCTGCTTTAATTTGTTGCCCCTCTCTTAGTGTTGTACCAACATCCCTATGCAATATTCATGTATACCCAGAAGGCTGTGAGAAAACATGCATTAACAGGCAACAAACTCTAGGCTTGTCACGATCCTTTTTGCAAGCATGATGCTCAGAATTTCTCACTCATGGTGAAGCGAGACCGTGGATAATTAAGACTGAGAACTCTGTCAGGGGCATGTGTTTCTTGGAGCCACAGCTCTGCTCATTTCTGAACTCTGGGCCATTCCATGTGAGATCACAGCACAACCCTAAGCTCTTTTTAACCTTCTTAAATGGCATTCTCAGCCATTTTCAAGCCTTCTCCCAACAACATTTAACATTTTAGCCTGAAACCAGCTTATGTAAGTTTCAGAAATGACAACGAAAATAAACCATGTGTGCCACCTTGTACAATCCATGCATCTGGCATTTGACAGAGCTGCCTTCCTGCTGGTATCCCTTCATTATGTGGCATCTGCCACTCCCCTTCCTCCTCTATTCTTCCTCTTTACATAAAAAACCCCACAAAACAAACAAACAAAACCATATTAGGCAAAACATGAAACACAACTGAAGTAAATATTAGAAGCTGTATTGCACTAGAGCAGAAGATTTCTTCTTAAAATGGCTACTAGTATAATTAAGGTCTCCAAGAAATAGCACTTATTAGGCTTTAAGAAAGTCACAGAATTAATGCCAGAGGTGAAATGTGTGAACTAAAAAACTGATATGTTAGTGGTGGTGGTGGTACATTTTCTTATATTAAGGATGAATCCTAAACTTTTTTCCCAGACCAGTTGTGGGAGGGGCCGCTTGAATTTGCTATTCTGAAGGGACCCCATTCGGAGGTTTCCTCCCAAATTTGCCCTAAACCAGGACAGCCAGAAATTAGAGACCTGCATTTAGCTTGCACTAAGTGGAACACTCAGCAGCCCTGCTGTGTCTTTGAAGAGCTGTGAGGACAAGGACACCTCGCTCATTGTTCAGACAAAGAAAGGCTTTCTGGAGGCCATGCCTCTATACATTGAACCACTTGCTTTCCACACCCATCAGTAGCTTCAGGAGCCCAGAGAGACTAAAAACTTCTCCCCACATCGTGAGAGCCACATTCACCTTCAAACGCAATATAACAGCAGAAGATATCCATTGAATTTCAATGGCAAAATGATCAGAGGCAGTAAAAAGAGATATCCAATAGTGTCGTCACTGATTCAGAATCAGAAAAAGGAATTTTCAGTAACATGTATCTCTTCCCTGCCCTCACCACCACCCCCAAAAGTAAATCACATGGCCATGTACACTCCTGCACAGTGGCTTTAATACACTTAGTGATTAAAGGTGACGATGATGACTATGCACCATACTATGCATCTTTAGAGGGTTTTCAGTTCAACACTGAGGGGCCAAATGGGGCTACTGTGTATCTAAAATAGTTTAGTCTGATTAAAGGTGTAATTATATAGTTAGTCATAATAGCAGCCATACTTTAAAAGAAACCCACCTCTCCTTCAGGGGAAGGGAAGGAAATTATGCTACTTTATTCATTCAAACACACTCTCAGTTAAATTCAAATACAGCATGTGGACTAGATAAATACAGTGACACACAGCCACAAACACTTAGTAATCCAAGATAGAACAAGGAGATGAATCTCAACCTATAATCTTCGCAAAGGGAAACTAAATCTTATGATTAAGAGTTCTGTCATATCTGTGCAGGTATCAGTGGAGGCTGTGTGTTTTCTTCTCAGCTGTCATAAGAAATTCATGCTGGTTTTAGGGCCTAAATATGAGCAAAGACATTGTAAACACAAGGTCTGACACAGAGCTTAAGAGATTTATGTGTTTATATGGTTAGCACGTAGCTTCTATGGATATCCACATAGCAGATTTGCTCTATTGTTGTTACTTTCAGCAAATCAGCATTGCAGGTTTGCAGGAATAATGACTTTTGTCTAGAAGGAGTTTCCTTGGCTTAGGTCACCTTTCTCAGAGAAGCAGGTGATCTCAAATAGCCTCTACTATTCTAGTATAAGACAGAGTGGGGGGAAGGTAATTTCTGTATATAGTTAAATGTTTTGAACTTATGCTCCTGGTTACACAGGAGAGAGGATGAAAAAGAAATGCACAATAGACAAGCTTTGGTTTTTCACCATTTTTTTTTACCGACACTCCAAGTCCACATTTAACACCACTGAAGCCATTTTGAAAACCTTGCCCAGTGACTACTGCCTCGAGACCATCCAAGAGATTCAATTTCCCAAGGAGACAGACACAACTCACACCTAGTTCACCTGGACACAAGGGAGGGAAGTCACAGTCTTCAAAACATTCTAATCCACAGCAGTCCGAGCCCCCAAACCAAATGACAGAACCAGGCTGGATAAAACACACATCCCATTTCAAGGGAAAAATACAGGGGAAGGGCAAGAGATACAGGAAAAGAAATTTGTCATCCTTGCCAGTAAAGTTTCCAGCTATCCCCATGGACACTTGTATACTCTCTGAAAAATCTTCTTCTGGAATAAAATACTTAGAGCATTTGGTGTGCACTGAACAGATCTATTGAGTTTCACCATTTACCCTTCCTCCCCTCCCTCACTCTTATTTATTCAGCACTGGTGTTAGAATTTTGAAATATTCTATATTTCAACAACTGAACATACATTCCCCACACCAATCATTTGATGAAAGAGAAGGTTGACCAGGACCCAGCTGAGGCATCACATTCCACTTAATTTGTTAAATAACACAAAGATAAATCATCTTTATATGTGCACAGTTTTTAATCAGCATCCTTTGCCCAACATAACTCAGCGGTCAAGTTCCAGGAACAATTTTGAGTCCTGTCATCTCATTTTTTTCCAAGCATTCTCTCAAATGATCCCGTAGTTACATCACTGCACCTCCCTTGAGCTAGATTTCCCTTTTACATGCTATCTGCTATTCTTCAAGTTTTTACACACTTGATAAGAGAGCAGAAAAGATAATTGAAAATATACAAGAAAACATTACCTTACATCAACAGAACTATACCAGAAAAAAAGCTAACAGACTAAGACACACTTAAAGCAATAAAATTACAAAACACCACATACAACAGTTTTATGGGAAAGAAGGATGAGAAAGTATTCTTTTTCAGATTTCACACCATTTTCTTCCCCCACACACACCCAAACTGGGTGAGGTAGGAAGCAAGAGAGTTTCTTGTTTCTTTTAATTTTGCCCTGAAACGTACTTTAAGTAATTGCAAGTGAGTGACACCTAGTGATGAACACAAATCTGATCATCCTCCACTCTCCCACACAGAGAAGATAAGCCAGCAAGCACCAACAGGCAACTCAGGAGTGGGTGTTGAATCATGGGAACCTGACACTACTATGTTTCTCTCCCTTAAAAGCCAAATACCAAGTGAGCCAGGACCTAGAAACTTGGTGCACAGCTAAAAAGAATAAAAATAAAATAGCTAATCTGTCCAAACGAGAGATGGTGAAAACAGATCTAAATCATGACCTGCAAATTCACTTCTCTATTCTCTTTAAAACCAATCAGCTCTCTCTGGAAACACCAAGTTTTCCCAGAGACCTCATTCTTAATTAAAAATATATATCCCAGAAGCAAACAGGAAGAATGGGTTTCTCATTAAATACTAAAATATCAACAATATCAGCTGTCTTAGAGACCAGTTCGTGATGTCTCTGGTGTTACAAATGCTATCCTGCTGTAAGGATGTTAGAAGCTTGTCAAAGACTCTTATTTTGCCAGTAGTTCCAAAATTATTGCTCACAGAGCAGTTACTGGAAGTGAAGGGGAGGGGATCTAGTGTGATTTCTGGTAGGGTTACAGGAAGGAAAAGTATGCTGCTATGCAAAGTAGCAACAACACAGTCCCCAGAAAGGGAAGCTGGAATAAAGAGACTGAGAAAACTGGTTTGATTTTTTAACACCATGACATGGGATAATCCCGTACATGGGAAGCTCACCCCAACCAAGAGATTTCTTTGCTTAATGCATTTTTAAGACCAGTCCAAAGTTCAAGAGCTAAGAGAGCAAAATACAAAATCCTGTAGGAAAAGGAAGTGATTAATCTAGCACAACCATTGCCGCTTTTACACACTTTGTGCCATTTCATCTATTTCTGTCACGAACAGGATTGTCACTGGAAACTCAGGAGTAGCTCCTACTTTAAAGACACAAAGTCTTTACATCATGATTAAAAGCCATCCAAGGACAGGAGCAAAAAAACACCACTAAATAATAAAAATCAGTGGGCAGAGGAACACATGCTCCAACTTGCAGACCTTGCTCTGCTCAGTAAACCCGTAGCCATCTCCTTTTCTCTCCTCACAGATTCATGTGAGGTCAGGCAATTTTTTTTTCTTTTTTTTTGTTAATCCTTCTGCAAATATGACGGAAAATCCAAAAGCCTGTAAAATTTCAAGCCCTGAAATCCCAAGCTCTCCGGAAAACTAACACAAGAGAGCCATCTACCATGCGAAGGCAGGACTGTCGGGGCTGGGGCAGCAAGGGCCGCCGCTGAAACTTATTTGAATGAACTTGACCCAGGTTGGCGGGCGGCCAGCGCCCGACGTCACCCCGTGACTTAACAGAACACAGTGTTCTTGGCACCCGCACAAGTATGTGTTGAAATCCACGCTGGAGAGGGAGAGAGAGAGAGAAAAAAAAAGTCAGTGCATGTTTCAAATTAATGAAGGAAAATGGTAATGAAAAGGTAATAAAACGCAAAGGCAGCATTGGATGTTTTTAAATGTATCTGCTGCATTTTCTGATTTATTAGTTTATTTATTACTGGTGTTCCCTTATGTACCAGAGGCTCAGCATACGGGTAGTTCTCCCCAGGACGAGCCCTTCCCTGTCCAAATCCCGTCCCACGCGCTCTCCCTCTCACCTCTATCTGTGCCCTACCTGGAAAATTCCAGTGCAGCACTCGGCCAGGCAGCGAGGGCAGACAGTGGCTGCGTTGCCAGGGCTGCCCCTGACTCACCCCTTCGCCCAGCCCTCACCCCCAGGCAACACAGCAGGCACCCCAAACCTATAGGGGATGATCAGTGACACAGTTATGCCACTCACCAATGGATTGTGCTAACACCTTGTCACGAGATGACAAGCACACAAGTAGAAAAAGGGCAGGCAAAATAAACTTAAGGAACTCTGTGTGCTTCCTCCACACACCATATTGCTATTACTTCCCTTTTCTGCATTTCCTCTCTCCCAGACTACCCCTCTTTCTCTCCAAAGCCAGGCCTCAAGTCCCTTTTCTTCTTCTTGCCGGTCAGCTCTTATCTCACTGACGCCCTATTCTCCTCTTCAGTGACTGATCAAGACAATTGACACCTGTTGGTGCAGGATCAAAACCAGCTCACGCACACCTGCTGAGGAGACTCTCCACAGTCACCTCTTCAGGCCTTTACCTGTCACCAGCAAAAACCACTACAAAAACCAGCATCATGATGGCACAAGCCTCCAGTAAGGCTTCACAGCCAGGCCATCACTCATGACAACAGGAACACGGATCCAGTTTTATCCGCATTACCTCCTGCACACATCCTCAGCCTAGCACCCAGTCCATACCATTAGAGGAACATATAAGGAGATTGCAAGATAAAATTTTTCCCTACCTGGGCAGCCCCTGCTGCTTCCACCATTTCAGTGCAAACTGAAAGCTGCATCAGTTAATATCTTATCCAGTGTTCCACCACCCTTCATCCATCAGCTGAGAGATAACAACATTTTTGTCTAGTTACAGATTCTCTAAAAAGACATGCATCTAGCAGATGATCCACATCTCTGGCCAGTCTTTCCAACATCCTGAGACCATGTTGTATGTAAAAGCTGCACTGATTATTTTTCACCTTTACTATTACATACTTACAACTATAGAAATAAACCATCTGCTAACTAAAGAGACAGCAAAACTTGCATGGGAAGCAATTAGTCCCTTTCTGGAGTCCCTGTTCAGTGTCACAGAAAACTGTTTCAAAATGCATTTTCTTCCACCCAGAATTCTGCTTATGCCTTTCAAATTAAAATAGTATTAGCTTCAATACTGTAACAGTAGGGAAAGAATTCTGCTTTAATTCCCCAAGGGTGAAAAAAAATCATAAAGACCACAAGTGTTTATGTTTTGTGCATATAAATTCCTGATGCTCAAAATGTCATTTTCTGAGTAACTGCATCCTAAAAAAAAAAAGTCTAAAAAAAGTCTAGAGAGATTAAAAAAAATTTCTTACACCATTTTCTTTTGCCTTACTGTGGGATATAGCAAGAAAAATTCACACGTGAAAAAAACCACAAATCAGGACAAAGCAGAGAATGGAATGACTTGAAGAATGTGTAACTTGAAAGCTCCCTATAAACAACCTACAATCTTTTGACACCACCATATATAAGTGAAAATTTTCACAGAGCAGAAGGAAAAACAGTGGAGTCAGTTTCTAATATCATCTTTTTATGGTCAGACTCCAGATCCAAGAAGGCACAAGTAGCAGAGAAAGCAAATTCAGAGTTTGGCAAGTTACAGGAAGAAATCTCATTCAAGAAATGTAAAGATTGCTGATGACAAAAATGACAGGGAATTCAAACGACACACAAATTTCCAGTGACATGCCTTGACTTGATAGTTATCTTTAAGAATCCCTATGGAAGGAGCAGTTCATATTTATTTAACAAAGATGTGCTGGCATTCACACTGTACATTCCTAATGTCAAAGTAGCTGTCTGCCCATTCCCCTCCAAACACAGCCAGAAACACTACTGCTGCAGCAGAGATGGGGGGAAGATTTTCACAGAAGAGGGAAGCTCTTTGGTAGTCTCATGTTTACAAAGGAGTTGACTGGGTTGTCAAGGAGGGAAAAGCCCTGCAGCAATCCTCATGCTGCATACTTTGAACACACACAATTAAATTTGTCACAAAATTACAGATGAGTCTTCCGTGAAACTTTGAAAGCCTGCCCCAGTACCCTCGCCTCTCTCCTAATTGGGTTTGGCAAGGAGCATCAAGATACTGTTAAGTCTGAAAGTTTGCTCGAGAACCAGATCCACAGGTTGGAGAAGTTTTCTCGAGCCACTCCCAGCTGGCTAGTGGGCAAACCACAGAGAGACTGCCAGAGCCTCCAAGGAGGGCAAAGTTGAGGGCAGGATGTGACACACTTACCGCAATCACGCAGGCTACTTGTCTTCCTAACACCCAATGTGGTTTACAGACTCTAAGCAAGTGAACAGGACTGTTTGCTCAAAAAGGGTGAGAATAATGTTTTACTGTATTATTAAAGTGTGTATTCAATAAAATTAATTGTTCTTACACCCTTCAAATCTGTGAACGGGATATGAAAAAAATTAGTTGGCATCTCCTACAATCAAAAGATAAAGCCACAAGTCCTCATGTTTTGTAGCTGACCACAAAAGCCAGCAAGGCCATCCAATGCCCCTCTCTCTCCCCTAAACCACCTCATTTCTCTAGAACATGAAGTTCTGTCATATTTTCATTTGCAGTTTAGGGACTCTCAAGTGATTGAATGCAATTAGCTGCACCAGGACCAAAATCAGAGTAACACATTCCTTGACTTCAGTAATTACTATTTGAATTAAAACTTTCAACTGAAGCATGTTATGTTTTTATTTAACATACATAAAAGAAAACCCCACCTAGCCAAACGTTTAATGGTAAAATCCCATTTTCAAAGCACAGCTGAATCCTGAGCCATCTCTAACCGTGTTCAACTATGTAAATACGAAAGCAATCACAACAGCACACAACTACAGCTAGTTACATACTTGCCAGGTAGGAAAAAAATGTAGGCAAGAGCGATACTTTTATTTTCTTAAATAAAATACTGTCATTTTAAATGAAGGATGACTGTATCAGATGGGTCGTCCTCCTTAAAAACAAGAGTAAGCAAGACTCAGATACTGAAAAAGCAGAGAAATATTATGTAGTTCCGTTAGCATGCCAAGTTACTAATTTGAGAGTTGGGTCATTTGCTAATAAAGTGAAGAGCACTTGCTGTCTGTAATGTTGCAGAACCTGACAATCTAACATGTTTGCCTACTTTCTCCTCACCCCTTTTTAAACACAGTTAAAATACCCATTTGGAGGGTCAGAGAAAAGAATCTAGGACATATCCATAACAAGAGTGAGTCGTTAAGTGCAGAAGCAATACAAAAACATGACTTCAGAGCAGCAGGAAGTGCGGTAGCACATGACAGATACAATCAAATTCATAGGTGAGTAAACCCAGGATAATGCCACAATTAGGCTGGTGTTGCATTTCAGCTTCTGCAACATTTAAACTCGAAGCTTTTTATTTCTATTGCTTTTTTAAGACATTTGATCTGTCAGTCCTCACAACACTTTGGTCTGGAAATGACTTATTAACAAATGAAATGCACAGAAAATGAGTGAAAGGAAAAAATGTCACGCTACCTATGAGGCAACACAACAGGATTTATGTGATCTGTGGTTACAATAAATACAGACAGAGGCAAACAAATTGCACCTGACTATGCATACAAAACTCAAGACCTTCCAATTTATTAAATAGAAGTTATTACTGTTTGCAGGAAAGGAGGTGATGCTCCTTGCCAGCTACATATGGCAACATATTTTTAGATGTTTGTTTTTATTTTTACCAATTACAGCTTAGGGTTGATGTGTGTGTTTTCTTTTTCAAAAGCCAGTGCAGGTTGAGGTATTTTTCTAAAAACAAACATACACACCTGTAGTAGTGACCACATTTTAACCACAGAAACAAAGCGATACAACCCATCAGGCTTCTGGATTCTACAGTTTCACAATGTTAAAACAGATTTGTACTCACATCTTACTTAAATTTAATGTCAAGTTGGTGTCATCAGTTTTAATTTCATCCTTAAATATTGTTAATTCTTTATGTCCATAATTATCACCTTCTTCACTTTAATCTTATGTTTCTGCTTCATTATGGACTAGTTTGCCTTAGTTTGTCCTCTGTGTAGTCTTTTAGAGTTTTAGCAAGTATTGATTTTCCACAGTACATTTTCCTCTCTTTCCAACGCTACATAGTTAAGCTCATAAAACCAAACAAAAGAATTCCTTTGTAACTTTTTCCAACATTGTTTGTTTAGATTTCTATGCATGCAATAAGCTAGTTTCATGTAGCAGAAATTAAAACACTATTCTTGCTAGAAACAGCAGAGACTAGGACTATTGCCTGCCAGAGACTGGGGCACCAGGTACGAAGCTTCAGTTTCACTAAACAGAAATAACCGATCAGATTTGCTTCTCATTTTAGATGCAAGCAGCAAACCAGGGCTTCCTTTTGCTTTAATCCCATCAGCACTGGCATAATGCCACATAAGATAACAGGTTAACAAGGCTTTGGAAGCTGAGGACTTAAACACACAATAAAGCAGCAATTAAAAAATTGTGGAGATGAAGGAAACCAAGTGAGAACAGCAAGAACAAGTCAGGCCAGAGTCTTGTTGAACTCAGCATCCTATCTGGGACAGTGGTCCATGTGAGATGCAAGATGCAAAGAAGCACAAAGCAAGTGAATGCTTCTTCCCTGATACACTCCTGAGGAGTGAGGTGACCTGCAACTCCAGAACTTCCCAAGGGAGCATCGTTTGACTTACTAGGTAATTAGAATTTTCTCCAGAAAAAAAAGTCCAATCACTTTTAAAGCAAACTCTGCAGAATTCTGGTAATATACTAGAATTTCTTTTATTCTAATTAATGTTTTTAATGTCAGGAAAGAAAGTCACTGGAAGGGACCACAGGTGGGTCACCAGCCATAGATTTCTGATTAAGTCATTGTGGTTTATTATTGCTGCAACATCTAAAGAAGTCTCAGAAAAGATAATGAGTGTTATGCTGAGAACTGTACCAAATGTACAAAAAGAAGTGTCAACCTCTGTTCAATGAATTTGTGGCAGATACTGAGCCTAAGCCATGAAGTGCATTTTTAAAGAGTCACAGTGCTGATCAAAAAAAAAAAAAAAAATTGAAAGATATTTTTCTTGCAGTTAAACCTTACAATACTACCAACACTCGGGGATTTTCTTCAGAACATTTCATTCATTCATTCCAGTTCATTCCAGATCAGGAAAACACAAGCATCTTTCTTCTTTTCAAAAACAGAGCTAGTGCTGCTAATAAGCAGATGGAGAATTTTTACAATTACTGGCTGCAAGTCTTATAAAAATTAAATCCATTTGCTGTTCTTCCAGTTAAAACGCATGGCAACAAAGCAACAGAAATTAGTATTCAGCGGTCTCTTAAATCATCCATCCCTGCTCAAAATGTGAAAATAAACCACCACACATTATATCACCAGCAGTCTTACTTTTTCAGCTTTATGATGACCACAAGGATCTTGACTGTGTCAAAGGCGAATGATTATCGTCTACATTATTATTTCTCACTGTTCAGAGCGTCTGGAGCATGCAAGGCAGAGAGAAAACTTCCACCACCACTCTCCAAAATCCTTACAAATTAACTGATGGCAATTAACTGCTGACTAGTATTTGAAAATCGTGCAACTCACATGCAGAGGATGTAAAAAGTTTTGCTTCTTCACAATCAAATTTTTGGAGTCACGAGCAACTTCTGCATTAAAAGTGTAGAAATGCTCAAAGTAGCTGCAAAGTTACACGCACAGCAAAAAATTATGTTGGGTACTTTATAATAACCTAGTGCAACTGCTCCCCCTCAAATCTTACTGACATTCTCGCCTTCAAAAAGTGAGTTGTATCACAGAAGTGTGGCATATAAAAATTTATACTCAGCAGCCAAAAGGATGACCCACTAAGGAGATATGCGAAATATTTTTCACTTAGCATTGTTGAAGTGATGAATCAACTCAGCATCTTCATTATCAACAACAGTGATACATTCAGCTTTTCTTTCTGCCTTTTTTTTAACACTGAAGAAACCAAAGCAGAGAATTTGCCACAGATTTTTCCTCTGAGTTCATTATTTGAGAAGTCCTCTGAGTTCTGATTTGAGAAGCCATCAACATGTATGGGTATCATTTATCTAAAATTGTGCAGCCATGCAAAAAAAAAAAAAAAAAAAAAAAAAAAAAAGATTCTCTGCCCTGTTCTGATGCCTGCTTAACTACCTTTTTCCTCCACAACTGCTGTGGTTAGTGCAAAGTTTTTAACAATTAAATGCTTTTTCAGATGAGAAAAGCATCACAGAATCTTTAAACTGTAAATAATGTAAAAATAATGTAAGGAACAAACCTAGCTGTACTGTTTGCATAGGAAAACTAGACTCAAGTGCATATAAAGGTTACAAAGTAGAGGGGGATAATCACCCTCCTGGCATTTGTTTCAGACTTGTTTCATGTAGAAACATTGGTTTTGTTGTTGTTCAAACTGACAGTCTTATCTATTGTCTGGCTCATTGCTTTTTCGCCATGAGAACGGCAATTATGTCCTATTTTATTTCCTTGTCCTAAATTTGTACCCTGCAAAAAGTCTACTTAACCCGATTTTTTTTAATCCACCATTCCACCCATAAACTATTAAAGAGAAAATATATCTCTTTCTCTTCTTCTCCTCCAATTACTACAGACTGAGGCTGATGACAGTTTCTTAGTCCAAAGAGATGCTTTGGGCCCTTCCCTTTTTAAACCAGTACGCAAACACCATACAAAAACTCTTATATCCTTCCAACACACCACAAATATCTCACATTATAAGGATTAATCTGTTGAGTTCCACAGAGGAGGAACAAGTAAGTCAAAGCTTCTGTAAAGCGTCCTGGTGTACAGCTATATAATCTGGTTTTACAAGCAGTTATGTAAAACTATTACATTATTGTCCGTAATATTAATTCTTTTCTCTCTACACGTCTGCAAAGCACTTGCCAAAAGGCAACATGATGCTTTATCTGCAACTATCACAAATAAAAGGTCTTTTTTCACATTCTGCCTTTAAACAGATAGTGATTAGATTGGGGTATTTATTTATTTATTCCTTTTATACAAGTAATTATACTGTTTTCCCGTTCTAAAAGATACTGAAGTGCTTCATATCCTAGACAAATCACATTATCATTGAAACATACCAGATTCACAACTTGGCAACACCAATTTTTCTTTTTTTACTGTCATGATGCTTCAATGTACTTCAACAATTGTTTATGTTTAAAAAAATCCCAATACAGTGCTTTTCCAATTAGTCATAAAAATTGAATATTTAAATTTAAAAAAACCAAAACAAACCATAAACAAAAAAGCCCAGACTTACCTTCACACTTCTCCCTCACCTAATCAAGCAAATCAAAGAAACTTAGGTCTGTGAAGCTCACTCCAGGGAAGCTAAACTCTTCTCTAGACAACTCTGGCTAGAGCTGTCACCCTCTACAAAATCTATGCTGTCTCAAAAGCTCCTCTCCCTTCCCTATGTCTGTACAGAAAGCTTTATTAAAAACATGAGGTAAGCACGAACTAGGCTACGTGAAAGAACACCCTGCAGAAGCCACACGGAGCAGCAGGTGGTACAGAACTACAGCTACAAAGGGTATCCACTGCACTGACGAAGTGGAGACTCATTTGCAACATTGTCTTTTGGTATGTGACTTCTCAATTGCTCTGCAAAGGAAGCACCCAGGGTGGCGATGGTAAAAAGGACAAAATTCATACATGCTGAAAAGCCCACAGCACACAAACATGGGAATAGCTGAAGGGGAGTCTACCAAGGATCATTCTACCCCCTTACTTTTGTCTTCAACTATGATTAATGTCAGATGTTTAGGGAAGAGTTTAAAACAGGACAAGCATGCAGCAGCATTGCCACAGAAGAGTCTTCCTGATTCCTGTTTGTGGCTACAACTAGAGGCAAGATCTTTGTATTTAATTCTTAACAGATTTGTCTTATCTTCCTCGGGGTTGTCCAGTTAGTCTTGAACCCATGTAATCTTTCAGCATCTGTGTCATTCTGTGACAAGGAGTTCAGCAGCTCATATGATGGGATGAATCAACTCCGTTTTAATGTTGAATCAACCTGCTAGTTTCACTTGATGCCTCCTAGCATGAGACAGTAGCCAGTCATTTGGTTCACTTCTTATCTGTTTATGAGGTATGGGTTTCTTTTATGTCCTCTCCATAGCAATCTCTTTATGAGCTTGAAGATTTTTATTCTCTAGAACTTTTTGTTCCTACCAACTTGCTCTAAAGCTTTTCAGGTTCCACTGCACCTTTTGTCTTGTGAATGGAAAGACCAAAACTACTATCCACAAGCCCAGTTGGTGTGCGAGCTTAGGGGATTCTTGAAGTTGCGGTGTTTTTAGCAGCCTTTCAGAGTATTTAAAACCCAGAACAAACCTCAACCCTACTCATACACAACTATTTAGGTCAGGATGAAGCTGCTCTGCCCATCGTGTCTGCCTTCACAAGTAGACAGTTCTAGTCTGGTTTTCTCACTTAGCTTTCCCATGCACAGGAAGGTGTCAAGGTGTCTGCAAAACAGCAACAAGTTTGCAGCAATCAGTGTTTCTAAAGAGTTGCAACCAGATGGGTTGCAGATGAGAGTACTTGGTGGCACAGGACTAAAATGTTGCATTAGGCAAGACAGAACCAGTGAACTGACACCAAACAATGGCCAGGTGAAGGTGAATGGGGACAAGAGAATGAAATAGTGACTGTGCTGAGGAGACAGAGTGGGAGGAGAACGACTGGGACTGAGTCAAAAAGAATGCCACTGTGCTGGGACTGAGCAGTGAATCAACAGCCATGTGCAACAGCTTCTCCATGTGTCCAGGAAGTTGGAATAACAAAGCTCAGCTGAAGCTGTGAGTAGTGGGAAAGATATATGAAGTAACAATTTCATAGCATATTTCCAGACAGATTGAGGACAAAGATAAAACCAGCAGGTAGTCAAGGCTGTTGCCCTCGTCTGAAGGCAAATATTGTTATCCTAAAGGGGATTAAAAGGGATGGAGCAGCTGGTCTATATATATACAGGAATGTGCTAACAGATTCCTACAGAGCAGGCAAAATCCTCTTTAACATACTTTACTTTAACATATTACAGCTACGGAGTTAGAGACCATTTCCACAGAAAGGGTTAATCAGTCACCAGGGCTGTTAGTTGGGAACATGAGTGTCCTGATAACAAAAGAACTGTAAATCTGAATTGTCATCTACAGATGATTCAGACGTTTGTATAGAAACTACTTATCATGGAACATGACACAGACCCTGACAAACTGGATATGAGAGTGATATTACATTTTCACACTATCCCAGTCCCTTCTTATTGTTCCCATGAAAGTCAACCCCTCACCCAACAACATTTCATACCTCCAAATTTCTCAATTTCTATTATACATATTCTCAGTTTTACGCCATTTGTTCTGCCCCCCTTTATTCCTCTCTTACTATCCAACACACTTCCACATTGCAATGAAAGCCAGGAACAAAAGTCATGTTCCCCATACCTTACCATCAAACTGCATTCTTTACAAGCTAAAGACACAATGCCATGACTTTAAAAAAAAAAAAAAACAACCAAATCAACCACAAAACAAAACCCCACATAACTGCCTTCTTCTTTATATTGATATGGAGGGAGCTTCATCCATTAAAGAGATACACAGGAGCATCATCCATTAAAGAGTAACACATTGGAAAAACCTCAGGGGTTTTTAATAACCCTGAGGTTAGTTTAGAATTCTTTCTAAACTTTGATCTTCCTGTTTTTTCTAAGATATTCTAAATTTACTTCTAGATCTTCACAGTGCAGTAGGTTCTACAAAGAGCTGCTACACACTAACCCTTACTACAAAAGGAACTTTTCTGTTTTGGTGAAAATTGACAAAAAACTCCTTAGAAGAGGAAGCCTAAATACAAGGATAGTTGGATGATTTTCATACACTTCATGCTTTACTTGTTCTTCCAGGAATTGGATGACCTTGGACATTTAGGTGTCTTATTTTCACTTAAAAGACATTTTATAGGCAGTATTACACATGCCTTTTTTTTTTTTTTTTGAGAAAGACATATACTTTCTTATGCTGCTGCCACAAACCTCAACACAAGTAAGAGTTACTTGTGAAAAGAGGGAAGCTGCAACTGCACTAGGAACCTTGAAATGACATGCAATGCTTTTTTTTTTTTCCACAACAGGTTGCAACAAACATCCTTGGTAGTAAAAGAGAATTTTACTTTCCCCAATAAATTAGGTCCCTCTCCTGACACCATGAACTAGCAAAATGGATGCCAGAACCAGCCACTAAAAGATCATATAATTATTTTTAAAGCACCATGAAAACCCAGAAGAAAGAATGAACCAAAGGCTTTTAGAGAATTCAAGCCATTAACCAATCTATTCTGTTCAGGTCTCCTTCCAGAACTACAATATTTAGAAAGTACATTTATAAGAAAGAGAAATTATTAAGACTAGTCCAGTGTATCCCACTAAAGTTCTCTTCCACTATTTCTTTAAAAAGAATTTCCAATATATTCAAATCAATCTCTCCTCCAATTTATCCTGAAGACTCCTAAGACAGTTTGGAAGACAAAATCAGACAAATCAAAACTGAGCAGCTGAGAAACTCACTGCACTCACGACTCTTTGCAGAGTGCAAAACTATTAGCAAATTATCAAAATAGTGAACAACAAAGTCTCATCAGAGGTGAGTAAACCAGCAAGACAAAAGCCTTTAACTTCCTATTAATGTTGTTAATTCCTCTGGCTTTATCCTCTCTCTCCTTTCAAAGGAGAGCACTGCACTCCCAGCAGTGCATGCTCTGCTCGTCCCTGTAGCCTCTTCTGTGTGCAGCACCAGGCAAGCTACCATTAGGAGACAGATGAGACCCTCTTTCTTTGCTTCACCTCTTTAGATGGAGCTCGGGGCTCTGACAGGACAAACACACACTGCTTTGCTTCTCCCCATTACTCCTGAAGATCCTCTGTGGTTCTGTCAAGAGCCATGCCCCAGAGAGGTGACAGACCTGAGGAAATGCAGATGCCTTGTGTGGCATGCAGCTGCAGGAAAACTAACACAGGCCTCTTGAATCTTGTTTAAAACACCAGGCAGACTTGGGGAGAATGTGGGAAGACCACATAGAGAGGGGCATTCAATACATGGATGCTAAGATAGCAATGCTGTCAGCTGCGCTTAAAGTTGTTGCTCTCCAGAGCTGCATAAGAAAGAATACGGGACTCAGCTGAAGCCTTAAGCTAAACAGAGCAGAGGGGTTGGATTAGCATTCACAAACAGCGTGGTGCTTCAAACAACATAAAAATACACGGAATGGCAATACTGGAATGGCAGCTCAAGGCAGCAAGGTCTAAAGTCTGTTTATGTCACTGTCATAGGTGCTGGGATCCATCAGATTTCATACATCCAGAAGGTGGTACACAGAAGTCTCTGCTAAACTTGGTTAATAAGTCATCCAGGAATTTCACAAACTAGGCACAAAGAAGCACAGCTACCTCAGTGACACTGTGGATCACCTACAAAAGCATCTCTATGTATGAAAACTGTGATCAAAGATGCTTCCTTCAAACTGGGCATCACAGACTTCAAGCATTTTTGCACTACAAAAGATACACATAACCTGTATCAAGACACTCATATAATTGTGGTCTTGAGGATTATAATGAGCCAATTCAGTCACACAGACATTTGAACCCCTGTGTCCCAGAATTATAAAGAAAGGTAGTCCCAAGATAATTTAAACATCAAAGGAAGGAATATCTGAGCCACTTAGATATTAGCTGAACTAGTGTCATCAGTCCTGTTTTAAACTTAATGGGGTCATTGTTTAACTACAAACTGAAAAAAAGCTAGTTATAATACAAACAGCTACAGTGCAACTAAAAACATCATGTTTCCTATTCTGATAATCTGACCAAGCCAGAAAGTTGAGAGGTGAAATATTGTCTGTGACTAAGGAAAAAAGATTCAAGGCTTGATTCCTGTATCAGAAGATGCAGAGACATCCCGGCAGCCAGGAAGCAACAGAAAGCAGCTGGTGCACAGTTCAGTTTTGTCTGATTATTCAGGTATAAATCCTTTCACCTTGCAGGCATGAATGCAAAAGGTGCCTGTTTCTGTACCACTACTGACTTGCAATCTGCTGACCTGTAGGTCTTGCCTAAAAGGCCTAGCTGAAGAGCCCAGTTCTACCCAGAAAAGTAAGGTTCCTGTTTTTGAAAAGACAAGGAGGAGAGAGACAGAGAAGGGAGAAGAATGCTGCCCAGACCAGTTATGCTGTCTTCATCTTTCAAGTTTTCCATGATCCAACTAGATAAATCCCTAAGCAACCTTGTCTGGCCTTGCTTCCGAGACTGTCTTGTGCAGGTTGAACTGGAGAAATCTTGAAATTGTTTCCAATCTGAATTATTCCAGAAAGTACATATTTTGAAATAATTGTGAGCTTGTGGGTATTTTGCATATATTGAACATAAAAAAATACCTACAGTAATGAACTGACAAAAGTAAATGCTGGCAATAACATGCTCATATCATCACCCTTTATCCATGTTAAGTCATCCGTCTGACAGGACGACACAAATTCCATTTGCCATAAGAATGATTTCCTACCTTGAGATAACCTGTTTTAAATTCTGTTACACAACAATAGTTCTAGACTCAATTCTAATTACCAAGCCAATGTTAGTTATAATTACCATTACAATGGATCAAGAAAGCCAGGACATGAAAGCAAGCCCAGAAATAACAGCGAATCTTGCCCTGCTCATCTTTTAAGTGACCTCTTCAGAATTTCATTAAGTATGTTGAACCCCCCTCAATGTAATGCAGAATTGGACAGAATTTGTTTTGAGGGCTTTTTTTAAGAGCCAGGTTAAGACAGTAATAAATCCACAAACTTAACAACTGAATGAACCTTAATTTGAAAGAACAGAAGGCCTCAGGTAAAAGACACTACATCTATCCATGCAGGAAGGACTTCTAAAATAATGTGTTCTTCACTCAGGGAAAACCCCAAAATAAACCTTTTGTACAACATTAAAATAGTTTTTGTACATTATTCAGTATCACATCAGATCACCCACTGTCAGGGCACACAGACTGCAGCACAATAGAGAGCTGAGAATGTGGCAGGGATTTATTAAAGAGTTTTGAAACACATAACACATGGCAAATCTCTTTTTCAGTTGTCTGTCTTCATTCAGCATAATAGTTTGGGGATATTAGCACACTCTATGTATTCCAGTCCCTATCAGGTGCCTATGAGAGAGCTGGAGAGGGACTTCTTACAAAGTCTTGTAGCAATAGGGCAAGGGGAAAAGGCTTTAAATTCAATCAGAGCACCTTTAGATTAGATATTAAGGAGAAAATCTTTACAGTGAGGGTGGTGAGACACTGTAAGAAGTTGCCTAGAGAAGCTGCAGATGTACCACCTCTGGAAGTGTTCAAGGCCAGGTTGGATATGGAGCTTTGAGCAACCTGGTCTAGTGAAAGGTGATGCCAATGTTAGATGTTTGGAACTGGATGATCTTTAATTTTCCTTCCAAGCCAATCCATTCTATGGTTCTAGGATTCAAAGGGAACAAGCTCTTAACCATGTGATTTTTTGATGAATTTTTACCCAAACCAGCAGTTAAGATCAGCAGACAAGTGTCTACTGCACTTATTAGTATGCTGAGCAATAAAGAGGATCTGCTGTAACAAGCTTTATTCATGCTACATAGCAAATACATAAGACTAATTCGTCACACCATTCTAGGATAAACCTCACTTGCTCTTCATGTAAAGCAAGCAAACCCAGCTAACCATCAGAAACTGATGGAGTGGATTTACCAGAGAGGGCACAAAGAAAAGACCACACTCTTGTAAGATGCCAAAATTATATACTCCATACAAATGCTGGCCTACTTTAAGGGATTAAGTGTTTTGAGGAATGGTTCAAGTGGGGAAGATGATGTCATTCAGTGCACAGAGGCAGAGAAAGTTCCCAGTTTCAGAGGTAGTATGGAAGGAGAGAGGAATTTACCTATAGGAGCATACATTTTCATTTAATTCCTAGAATTTAAATATTTATAAGTTTAAAATAATTCATAGATAAGCAGTTCTTACTAAATATGGAACTTCAGCTCATGAGACAAAAAATCTCTACACAAGTTTGGCAAAAAGCAGTCACTACCAGTGCATAAAAATATGGAGTTTTTCAATTTTGAAGTGATTACATGGTGCTCTTTTGGAAAACATGTATGCTGAAAAACTAACATTAATGGTTAATCTTTACTTTAGTACCATGTTCTCCAAGAAAAAAGTTCTCCTAGGTATCCACCACTGGTAACTGGAAGTCAAAGAACTGTAAGAATAGAACCTTTTGGGATGACCTTATCAGATATTTGTCCTGCATCATCTTAAGCAAAAATTCAACCACTTACAGGTCAAATGAAAGCTAACATAAAACAATTCTCTCATCTCCAAAAAATAGCTAAAGAAGCATGGTCCTGTCATATCTTGCACATGCTTCCTTCAAAAATTCTGAAGACAAAAATTAGCTCCTATCACAAGGCCAGCTTCAACTTGCCTTCCTCATTATCCTCTATCAAGCAGCTTTACACATCAGAAGTGGATAGTTGATAGGAAAGACACAGCACAGCGACTTGGAACATAAACCGAGTCGTGACTGCAGCTTTACAGCCTACAGATAAGCAAGAATCTTATCCTCCAACCAAAACAATACGTGAAGCTTTTCTACGCAGTTAATTATCACCGAATAGAAGTAATTTTTAAATTAGATATGTTAGTATATAAGGGAGGGGGGAAGAGATTTCCCAGTAGAAACATAATACACTCCTACCAAGAGTAAATACTACCATAAAGATATTTTGGCAGTAATCCTAAACCTCCAGAACCTCTCGCTATTTGGCATATTTTGAAGTGGCGTAAAATAAATTTCATGGTCTTTTGATTATCCACACACTCCATTAGATTCTAGATATTTAGTAAATACCACAAAAATGATGATATATCAACATTTGGCTTTTTCCCTTCCCTCACCATGAACTAGGCCACAAATTAACAGGCTTTTTTAAAGAATACTCATACAGCAAATGACCTCCTATAGTGAATAGTGCTTTTCTATTCTCTCTTGGAAATCTCTCAGCTCACCCGCAGATTTTTCCTTGGAAAACAGCGTATCCCAAATAAAGCAAAACAAAGACTGCAGCAGGCAGAGCAATCACTGGGGATTTACCCTCCTGCATACACTGAATTCTCAGAAGAAATTTTTCTGCTGAGGGTGACCACCCAGCAAAATTCCCACAGTGTGGCACTCCAGCTGGGATGGGGGGGAAGAGGAAATCTGTAGGGACAACCTGAGTTTCCCAAGGTACCCATATCTTTTGTACTAGCATAACTATTCTGGTTAGATTTAAAACCTTTTTATTACAGTATGGTTACATCCCAAAAAAACTCTCTCATGAGCATCATTTACTAATATGAACGTGTCTCATAACATTTATCCAACTTTCCATGTACACTGGGATAAGTCATGCTGGTGTAATAAAACCAGGACAACTTTTACCACTTGCATAAATCTCAATTCTGTTTTCACAGCTTTATGCAGACCATGCAGCCTCTTCTGATGCTGCAGCCTGGGACTCAGGCTATATAAAACAATTTCTTCAAAACTTGAAAACACTTGACTAAGCCTTGCTGAACTCTGAGCTACAGATGCTAGAGTGCGACTGACACCCACAGGAGCCTAAGGAGTGCCAAGTCACATGTGTTGCCACAGCCAGACCTGCTGTTTCACAGTCACAGAACCAATTAGGTTGGAAAAGACTCCAAGATCATCGAGTCCAACCTATGACCAAACACCATGTTCAACTAGACCATGGCACTAAGTGTCACATCCAGTTTTTCCTTAAATATCTTCAGGGATGGTGACTCCACCACCTTCCTAGGCTGCCCCTTCCAATGTCTGATCACTCTTTCTGTGAATAAATTCTTCCTGATGTCCAACCTGAGCCTCCCCTGGTACAGCTTGAGGCTAATTTCTTTTGTCCTCTTGCTTTTTGCCTGGGAGAAGAGTCCAGCCCCACCTGGCTACTGCCTCCTTTCAGGTGGTTGTAAAGACTGGTGAAGTCTCCCCTGAGCCTCCTTTCTCCACGCTAAACACCCCCAGCTGCTCCTCACAGGACTTGTGCTCCAGACTTTTCCCCAGCTCCGTTGTCCTTCCCTGGACTCGCTCCAGCCCCTCAATGTCCTTCTTGCAGTGAGGGGGCACAGACAGAGCCACCGTCCCACCCTCCGGCCCCAGCAAGGCAGCAGCACCGTGCCATGGGCTGATTCCTGGGAAACTGGAGGCTGCTCTCCCTCTCTGTGAGCAGGACTCCCTGTCACACTCACTCGCATTTTAATAGAGAATCGATACATACACGAGTTGCAATAAAGCTTTAATCCACTTCGCTAACAGCCTTCTCCATGGCCCCCGCCGGCCGAGGTTCCCGGGCCTGCGGTGCCCTCTGCCGGGCTGCTCCAGCTCAGATCCCAGCTGCTCCCACATCCGGCACCTCCTCCGGCCGATGTTTCCCGGCTGCCAGGCCAGCGCTGCCCCTTCCCCTCGGCTGCTCCTCTGGGGGCCACAGCCCGGCCCCTCCGCTCTGCCCGCCCCGGCTGGGGCCTCTCCGCCACATTCCGGGGAGCGCTGCCGGCGCGGGGCTCCGTGTGCGGCACCAGCCCCCAGCACCAGTGAGAGGGTTAAGTCACAGAATCACAGTCTGTGGGGTTGGAAAAGACCTCTGAGATCATCGAATCAAACCTCTGAACAAACACCACCACCATGTCAACTAGACCACGGCACTAAGTGCCATGTGTGGTCTTTGCTTGAACACCCTCCAGGGACAGTGACCCTGCACAGCCAATTCCAAATGTTACTTCGGCCTAGGGTACCATCACATCTCAAGTCTTTTCACACAGGTCAGTTCACTGTAAGATACCAAATAAAGATCTATAGTTGACACAGAATGTGTCTTTAGAAATAAACTTATATTTTCTGCAGAAAAAAAAAAAGTAGCTACTGTATCATAGCTGGTAAAAGATTCAGTTCTTATTGCTCTCCCTTTCTGGAGCTCTGCAATCCCATCACTGAAAAGGGAGTCCTGCATGCAGTCCTTTACCTCATCATGTTCTATTCCCAATACCTGGAGTTTTAGATAGTCACTCTCAAAGTAATAAAGAGAAATAGGAAATGTTCTCTCATCCACCACACTACATGAAATTTGGGGACCAACTTGTCACAAGCAGATAGGGACTGTAGAGAGCCCAGATGACCATCTCTGGTGAGAGACCCACCCACCTGATGACTTTTTGCACACACACTGAAATACAAGAAATCCAATTTTAATATAAGAACAAGATGCTTTACTGCAAGGGTGACCAACCACTGGCACATGTTGCCCAGAGAAGTTGTGGAGACTCTGCTCACTCTGCTCTTGGAAATACTCAAAATGCAACCTGACACAGCCCTTGAACAGCCAGCTTCAGCTGTCCAGATGTGAGGAGAAGGGTTTGACAAGGGAGTCTTCAGAGGTGCCTTCCCACCTCAGTCATCCTGTGATTCAGTGACCACACTACCAAGCTCTGTGTGAGGGGCACTGCTTGGTTTTGAGGTTTGGCAGTCAAAGAAAATGCCTTGAAATTCTTGTGGTACAGAATTCCTTCTGAAAAGATAAGGTAAGCAAAATCCTCACACTGTCCCAATTCAAATGCAAACAAATACGAATACATTCCATAATCATAACAGCAGCTTTTTTCTTAAACTTGGAACAGTTTCTTACCTTACAAAGCTCATCATTCTCCTCTTTGACAGGCAGAGAGTTAGTATTTGTGCAAGAGTCTGAGTCTGATATCTCTAGTGAGCTGTCCTCTTTTTCTGACCCATCGCACTGATCAGTGGAATCAGTATCCTTCTCCCAGTCAATGAGCTTCAATTCATCTAAAATAGAATATTGGTAAAAAGAGTTTTTCTTAATCACCATCTATTATAAGCACATGTAGAGTAATACTACGGCTATCCTGAACTTGAGGGAAGAATTGCAACATTACTTTTTACCTCACCAAGTGTTTTGTGTCTCATAAAAGCTGAAAAAAAGCTGTGTCTCCCACTAGCCAAAAATGTTCTGTAAGGAAGGATAAAAATTACACACATACAAAAAAAAAGATTTCAAAGTACTGTCTGCAAAGAGGCAGCACATTTAACTGCACAGGTAGGTAGGGTCTTTTTAGTTTAGCTATTATTAATTTTTCCATAATTTAGTTAGGGGGCTTTTTTGCCCAGCTGCATTGGATTTTCCACATGTACTTGTTCAGAATTAACTGCTCTGAGGAAATGCCTTAAATAGTGTTAACTAACATGTGCTATTAGTGGTAACCCTCACAGACGAACAAAAAAGCTAGTTTGAATGGTCACCTCCTAGAAAACCATGCCTAAATATATACAGGTGTGCAAATCAAATCTCTAAGCACATCAAGAGAGAATTGTTGAGGACAAATTAATAGAAAGAGGAATAAGAAAAGATGGAGGTAAAAAACCAACAAATAAAAAAGCCCCAAACAAACCCACAATGCAACGGCAATAAACAAAGATATGCATATAGAAATGCTGAATTTTTTTTCCACCATCCTCAGGACCATGTGGTATTTAACGCAACTCCAAAAGTCCATTTGTAACTCCAAGGATCTACTGAAGGGCATGGAAACCTGAGCTGCAGTAGCACCCTCACAATCCTTTAGGTCAAAATGCCACGAGATACTGTGAGAGGTAATTTCAATGTGTTTTGCATAAATAAGCATGTTCAAAGGAGAAGGGATGAAGGCTTTTTGGGCGAGTTGCTTTTTTTGCTTTTGTAAATGTCATATTTCTAACATTGGAATAATCATGTACAGGGGAGAGGCAGCAGAGAAAGAAGGCACCTGCACCATGCTCTAGGCATCTGTACACATCCATGGAACTGTGGCAGTACCTTCTGTACTTGGCAGTGCTACTGTAATCTAAATTACTAGTTTCTTCATTGACCTTTCAAACTCTGAAGTCACCCAGACAAACACACAGCTACAGTGCTACCTCCTTTTACACACACGAATGCATTTCTGTTTCTAACTATGAGGAAGCTTCATCAGAAATTTTAAACACTGGCATCAGCAACCAGGTAGCACAAAGAGGTTTCTCTTGAAACTGTGTCACAAGTTGCGTGCAACTTGTGACAATGGTATAAATTCCTTGATGAAATACGAGACAATCAGTTTTATCTTGTCGCACTGAAATAGTGACACTCAAAGTGAACTTCACATGAAAGGGAACATCTCTTTAAAAAATACTTTATCCTTAATGTCACCACACCTACAACTGTACCTCTATATGCACACACACACACACAGCCACACTGGGTACAACGCTAAAATTAGAGTATATGATAGTTACTTCAAAAAACAGATACTGCAGTTCTTTTACTCCCCGCTGCTTTCAAGATATTTTTGGGCTTAGAAGAAAAACATGACAATTACTGGATTTTCTCGGTAACCTTCAAGCAGATACATAACACATCAGGGTTTCTTCAGTTGCACAGGGAGATCAAATTTTGCTATCTTACAAGCATAAAAATATGTCTGTGTATGGTGTCTTAAAAAAAAAAGGAAGATTAAAGCCTGCAGAATATACTTGCAAGGCAGAAGTGAATGATATTAATGGTAGGTTAGAAAAATTCCTGCTCAGCAACAGATTGCAGTTTAGAAAATGAACTGTCCTTCCTTTTCGAAAAGAAGAAAATGACTAGGAATTACAAAAGATAATCATGAGATGTCAATGACAGTGTTATATAGATGGTAAAAATATGGATGAAAGGAGGGAAATTTTGCATTTTTGTTTTAAACCTCAGGAGCATATTTAACCAGTGTCACACACAAAACAAAGTCATCAGTCAATCTATTTGTTCAGTTCACAGCAGTGTTTGAATGCTTTGCCAGACATCCAGGATCCAGTCTAACTATAATATTTCAGATCTAGCTGAAGTATTACCAAGTTAACCTAACTTATTTTTACATTGTAAAGACTTCCTGACAAGTTCTAATGCAACTTCTACATTATCCCAATTAACACTTTTATAACAGAGCGTACAAGCAAAGGTTTTTCTGTCTTCAGCTACACTTTTTAATCTATTTCTCTCCCCTCGGTCATTTCCTGGTCCATGAATTAGAAAGGAAGTTCTAAGAACTAAACTCATGGCCCTTCACACAGTGCAGCTAACAGGGGAAGCAAGGAAGACTGTGTTCCAAAATGAAAATGCATGGCACAGAAGATGATGCTATCTGCAGCTGCAAAGTCTGCCATATCTAGTCAGTAGATGGAGACAACTGTGCTCTTTTGCTCCAAAGTTTTAAGTTTTTGTCCATAATTTATACTAAGAGCTTACTCTATACCCAGTTGAAATTCATGGAAAAATCCCCTCCTCCAACTGATTTAACCAAAATATGAATGGATGGTGTCATTATGTCAGAATGACCTCAAGAATATTTTCATTACAGCACCTGAAATTGACAGGTTTCTTGTTAAATCTTGCACTTGAACTTACCTTCACTACTTCCGTCCTCTAACAATAAATCATGTCTGCTAGGTGATTCCTCTGTTTTGGAAGCGTCACTTTTTTTGCTGCGCAACCTTGGAATCAATGTTTTATTTTCATCATCTGAAAAATCACTGCCACTAGAGGTCCATATTATGTTCTCAGCTTCCTTAGCACTTTCAGCAGCAGCAGCTCCTATGAAAAAGTATTGCAAAGTGTTAGATTGTACAGAAATGCAATTTTGTTAAACTTAAAAGTATTAAAAATTAAGCTGTACTATTTTTAATGGACAAAATTATAAATTCTGTTACTAGACATCAGAGATTAATACTGAAGCATTAACTCACCTGTATTTCTTAATCATACATGCATTATTTTCAGTTTAGTTCTCCACAATAAATGCTAACACTTCATTTTATACAATGAGGCTACCACTGTGTCCTTAAGCAGTGTGAGGACAAGCCATGACTGTCTGACATTTAGTCCCCCCCACACACAATCCTAACACTCCTCCACTCCCCCACATGTACCCTTGTAAAACACTGTGATTTAAAGAACGACTGTCCTTAGAATTCTGGGTTTGGGAGCTCTCTGACTTTCTCCAACGAGTAACAAAGGAATAAAAGTATTCCATCAGTAGAGATTATTACTCTTCAGTTTTCCTCTGAGAGGAAAAAAAAAAAAAACTTCTCAGGTCTTGCAAAGAAAAGCTGGTGTGTTTTTGAAGTAAGACATTCTAATTCAAAATACCTTTCTGCGTAATTTTTAATCATAAAAGCAAGGAAAAAAGGATTCATGCTTAGCACAGAGCATACCGAACTAGGAAGGCAGAATTTTCCACTTCCTACCACTGCTAAAATGTTATAAGTAAATGGGAATTTAGACAATTACTAGGGGTTTGGAGTTAGGCAGAAGGGCCCAGAAGAGAAAAACACAACCACATCTCCTCCTGCAATACAGAGAGGTTCTTCTTAGAAATCTAGAAAAGCTAGAACCCCAAAAGGTAAAAAAAAGTGCCCACTAGGTCACCTACTTACATCCAACAGAAGCAGCACAGCTGCTGGAGCAAGCAGAAATACAGACTGAAAAATAACACCCCTTCTTTCTTTCCTTCAGGCTCAAAAAAAGGGAAAGAACTAGAAAGAGTCAGTAAGTCCTCCTCATCTTTACTCTGCCTAGAGTTCTTTTTTAAATTACATTATTAAGCAACTCGGGGGCATACAGAAGACTGTAAAAGCAGGAGGTTGACAAAACTCTATTTTTCTATCTATTGCTCACATTTACAAAATATGTGTTCTCTCATGCCTGCTTATCTGTCTAGAAGACAGAATAATTTCATTTTCAATCTATACAGCTAAGGGCTATTTCTCATTCCCTCCTAATAAAAATGTGAAGGATTTAAATATCCCATCCTTGTTACAATATACACCATATACAGCATTAGTGATGCTTCTTTTACCCTTTCAAAAGCAATAGCTGAGTGCCTGCAGCTTTGCAGAATAAATTTCTGGCACTGTGGGTGAATAGATGAGCCCCACCACAACAGGAAGAGATTGTGTGTTTTATCAAAATTAGCTTCTAATTACAGTAACAGAAGAAGAAAGTAACTAGTATTTTGAGCCAACTTCTACCCCAATACAGCAAAAAATAAAGCAAAAAATAAAGCATATTCTGACAACGTTAACATGAAATAATCAAAACATACTAGATGCACTTTCAGCAGATGTTAACAGTGGTCCAAGACGCTTCTTAACCCTGGATTTCTTATTAGAAGGCCTCTGGGACTATATTAAAAAGAGACAGAGATTTAATCACTAAGACATCAAAAATAATTTTAATATGTATCAATGTTTCAAAGCTGTTTTGAAATCACCCACCAAAGCTCAGCAGAACAACTTCAAATTAATTTTAAAATCTTTTACAATACTGTAATACAGTGAGGTATTAAAATACCAGAACAGTAACATAAAATTTGAATTTTCATAGATTTGGAAAAAACAAATTTTCTGTGACTATGACAGAAATCACAAGTGATCTTGAGAAGAACAGGAGCCAGTATTTTCAGCAGAAAAATGTCAAAAATGGGCAGTAACAACATGCTTGATAAAGCATGTGTCCCACTGAAAAGTTACAGAAAGAATTACTCAGTTGCCCTGTATCTGATTTTACTATATGTCACAAGATATGAAACACTGTGACTGTTCAGTACCAGAAGAAGAAACAGAAAAGCAGCTTGGGGTCAGCACAAAATACTCTTCATTCAGAGCTGGCTCATCAAGCAGGATTTTCTACACTTAACTCACTATTGCAAACACGTTATTTAGGTCTAGCAAAAAATCTTCAGATGCAAGCTACAATATTTTTGTTCCATATTTTTCAGGAAATGTAGCACTTCATCCCAAATGTCAAATTACTTTTGCATCCTTCAGTGTATTATTGAAATTTTCTAAGTGGTAAGTGCTATCTAGAACACAACATATTAACTTATGCTCAGCAAGTTACACTAACAAGTTAAGACAATGTCCTTACGTAACTGTGCTTTCCATTTTTTGTCTCTTTTGACAGTTGCAACAATATGCTGTTAGTTTGGGAACGACACCAAAAAAAAGGCAACATCTTATTATTTAGTCAAGCATGGAAATTCACTGTCAGTTTGCATCTCTTTGTTACACCACTAAGGCAGCATTTTACCTCCAGCACTGAAGTGCTCTGAAAACCATCCCCACACCTAAGCCATGCATTGGAAATCGAAGTAGCAGACACTGATGTCCTGACATTTGTCTTTTTTAGACGCAGGGGTGTCTCATCTGGGAATGGTGTGCATTCTGCATTCCAAAGTCTCTTCCGCTAGAGAAAGGAAAAACAAACCCATTAAAATCACTACACAGACATAATCAATTTCAAGTTAAATTCAGTTAATCTAAGTTGCCCGTAGTATTTTCTGAATGCTTACAAACAAATTCTAATTTTTAATAAGCTCGGGAAAAAAAGTCTCAAACATTTGCAAGCATCTTTTATGCCACACTAAATAATAACACCACCACCAAAGTCAGGGGTAAATTAAATTTTTAGTAAGTACACTTTCTGTTGGTTCTAAGTTACAACTCATAGTACCTGATAGCTGCTCGGTGAAGTTGAAAATATTATGCTACACAGGAACAGCTCAATAAAATACACTTTAAATAAATAATGCCTTCAAAGTCATATTTAATCTGATTAAATTTTGTTTATGCAGGAGGTCACACTAGGTATCACTATACAGTTCATCATTAAAAATAACCAAGCAACCACAAATAACCACCCCAGACTCTTTCAGCTGTAAGAAATACATTTATTCTCACAACCATTTCCTCACCAAACCCGTTGCCTTCCCCTTACATGGGATGCCAGAGGTCATCTGGATTATTAGATAAGCCACGAAACAGGATGCTGATTAGCATCCAGTGCTAATTTCATGCAAGAGATTGTAACATCTGAAAAAAGCTGAAGATGAGAGAATTGCCTGTTATCACATCCAAAGCTATCTCTCAGATTCAACACAATTTTACACATAGAAATTGAACTTGAGCATGATAAACATCTTATCCTACTGTGCTACTGAAACTTATCTTAGAAAACTTCAAACTGTATCATCTGGGTATGTCTGTCTTCTGATATACCTTCTCTCAAGCAACTACAGTTCCTACCTACAAAAAACTATTACTCAAAAATTAAGTTAATCAGCACACACATTTTCTGCCAGGCTGGTCAATCAGGACTGTAACATACATGTCAAACATACATGCAACAAAAACCCAAAAAGTAGAATCACAGAATATCCTGAATTGTACGGGACACACAAGCATGATAGAAGCCCAACTCCTGACCCTGCACAGCCCCAAGAATCACACCATGTGCCTGAGAAAACAAGCGTTTGGCACTTTTTGTCCGTTTTGTAAATGTCAATGCATATTTGTTTTCCATAGGCTTGGTTTTTTTTTTTTCAATGCTCTTGAGAATGAAACAAGCAGTTTCCAAAAGCACACAGTGAGCAGCATCCTACTTCATCCCTCAGTCACACAGTCCTGCTGCACACGGTAAGAAGACAGAGCAAAACAAACAAACTTAGCAGATTCCACTGATGATAACTGATGCTGCTAAGAGCCTCTTCTAAAACTGCCAGGGGTATTTACACCGCAAAGCACCTACTCATTATCACCAAAGTCAAACTGTCCCCATAACTAGTCCCACAGATATATGAAAGGTAAAATCTTGAATCTGACATGGTATTAAATCTGAAATCAAAAGTGCTTTGTTAAGGAAATGATGTCAGGTAAGAAGACTATAGCAGTTTAACAAGAAAGGTTAACTTTACGAAACAAAGAAAATTTAAACACTGCTTCCCTCCCAGTGAAGATGCTGGCCCAAACCTCAATTTTCAGAATGCTTAGACAGGAACTTCTACATTGGGCTGTCCTCTTGGCAAGTGCTTCTGATGGTTTTTAACCTTTGTGCTGGGAGTCTTGCTTATCTGCCTGGTTTTGTAGCTTCTAGAAGATTTTGCAAGATACATTTTGCAGACAAAGACTTACAGTACCAAATACAGTTCACCTAAGTTTATTTCTTGACTGGGACGCTCCAGTTTTGAGGAACACATGTCTGTGCCAACAGCAGCACCATAGCTTGCAAGCAGATTTAGAGGACACCACTTCCGATGGTCAGGTAAAAGCAGAAATGGTTGCAAATAAGTGAAAAAGAAATGCATATCATTGCATGCTTGAAGTTTTGCATGAAATAGGCTTTGTAATATACTTCTATTGTTAGGAAGTTTAATAAACATAGAACTAGAGAGTTACTCTAGAATAAGCCTCTCATTCATGTTATTCTTAAAATCATGACATTTCCTGACAGACAGCAAACTTCAATGTCCCTATGCTGTGCAATACTAATGGAACAAAGTAACAGCATGACATAAGAGTCAGAGGATGAACAGCAGAATGTGGCAGCTGAGATACGGCCACTGCTGCACAACTGCCATGATTTGGGAAGGGAATACCATACAAAAATCAGCAGGATAAAGGTTACGTTTAACTCCCTCTCCCTAAGTAAGAAGGGTTAGGGTGCATATAGAAAGGATATACTTACAGACAACAAGGTTTAAAAAGCAGACTGAGTAGAACAAATAGTTGGGTTTACGCTTAGATGGTTACAATTCTATTTAGAGTGCAATGTGAAGTTGCACTGGAAGTGACTTTTAAACAACTAAAATTCAGCGTACTCGTAGTCATGGCTGTGATAGGCAAAAAGACTTTTCACAATTAATGACTTAACAGCAGAAGTTTTATTTAATCCTGTACTTCCACAGCCTGACTAAAGGCAGGGCTGCTCAGCTTTTCAGAGCTGTCTCAGGGCAGGTGGTTCCATGACAAACCAGAAACAACTGGAGTCCCCTCTTCCCCTTCTTCCCAAGCACTTGGCACTCACCAGACTCTGTGCAGACACAGCAATGATGAAACAAACAGTCAGAAAACTTCTTTGGGAAGAAGCACTTGTTATCTACAGCTGGTGCAGCAGCAGAAGAAAGGATATAAGGGTCAGTGGGACCACTCCAGCAGCTGCTTGACACCATGTCATCTTAATTACAACCTGAAGAACCATCAGTACTGCTGACAGATCTGGTTAATTAGCTCTTCATTTCACCTTGCATCCTGTTCCCCAGATTCAAGAAAATCTGAGAGTTTCTGCTACCTCCACACAGAAATTTATAGCCACTACAATCACTGAAAAAACCTGAAAATAGTCCCCAAAGTCCCAAACCAAGAAAGTAAAGAAATACACCCTTTACATGAGATATTCTTCAGCCACTGCAAATTCTGGCAGACACCACTTGGAAGGAAACAAAAGAGAAGGACTTATGATTGTTGATGCTGACAGCAGTGGCTTTGAGTTTGTGCATTTAATACAAATACCTTGCTGCCATTTCCTACATCCCAGATCACCTTAAAAAATAAATAAAAAAAACCCACCCCAAAAAAACCCCTAGAGCCAATTACCCCATCCCAAACTCCTTGTCAATTTAAATCTCTCCATATAAATATTTTATGTGAATCCAAGAAACTGGACCTACAGCTTCAACCCACAGTTTCTGAGAGGGCCTTGGAGCAGGTGCAAGGGAGCTGAGAGCAGCCTGCAGGGCCTCTCTTTGGCTCTCTGCCTTCAGACACAGTGGGAACAGTGCCAGTGTTGGGGACAGCACTGTCACCCTTCCCCTGCAAAGCCACCCTGGCACAGAGGGGTGGTGTCCAAGGACTTCTGTCACAGGAATACATCTAGTGGCATGCAGAAATGGCAAGTTTTAAAGGCTCTTTGCTTCTGCTCCAGCCTGCTTCAAGGCAGCAGAGAAACTAACATTTTAAGAAACTTACTTCTCAAAAATAAATATTTATAATTAAGCTAATCTGAAGGTTGTGCTGTTCCCAAAGAAATGCACCAACAACTGAGTTCTTCTAATCTTGAGTCACAAGGTTAATAATCTTTTTCTTTTAATCTGAAATAAAAATGGGGCACACACACAAAATAACTTGTGTAATTTATTGAAGGAATGAATGAAGTGTCTAGAAACAAGGTATTGGAATAAAAAAAAAATCATCAAATCAGGCTCAAAAGAGCATGTAGACCTGCCACAAAATCAAGATTTATTGCAAAACAGACTCAGACAAAGAACCTTATAAATTGTGTGTCAGAAGCCAAAATATGACCTTTGAAATGTTGAGTTAAAAAGGGGAAGGCTAGGATGGCTACCTTGTATAGAAATTGCCTTGAAGTCTGTTCCCAAAAGCACTGCATATTGTCTCTGCAGCAGTTCCTTAGGACCAAGCTGTCCTCATAAAGGACATGGCAAGCAACCTTATCCCATTATTCCTTTAGTTATATGCAGTGAGATAAAGGTAAGTCAGCCTACATGCGTGCAGATGTGAGGAAAAGGGAGGCACACTCTGAAAAAACCATGAAAAAATCAGTGATTACACAACTGATTACTGCAAGTATGGGGCTGGGGTGTTGGATTTGACTTTTAAGTAGATGTTCCTATCTAGAACATCTCCACTTAACCAATCTGTGTGGTTACTTATGCCCAGGACTTATTACCCAGAAACATGCTATATAAAGGCACTGGAACCATATGCTCAAAGGCTACTCACTACAGGCCCTTTACAATCCAGACAATCCCACTTCTTTGGGGCTACTCCAAAAACCACAGGAAGAACTCACAGGAGCACATGACCCAATATATTATCTACCTCATATGCAAGTTGGCATTTCTTTGACACATCACCTTCTCTAACACAAAAAGCAACATAAGCCAAAGGAGAAAACTAGTGATAAAACATTTCACCACATGAACTCCTCCTGCTACTGGCTTTTAAATCCAAAAGATTAGTCACGTCACTTAAACATCAGTCAGAAGTATTTAAATACAACTGTTACATTCTTCCTCAGAGTAGAATGAAGAAGTACTGAAAATCACAGCTCCACTTGCCAGAGACTTTTCATGCTTTTAAAAAAAACCTGAAGGGAGCAATCACATAAAAGTACACAAATATCAAACAATGACCAACAGCCATCCTCATCTTCCACCTTTGTTCTCATTGGTTTCAGGTGAAAGTACTCCAACTAAAACACTTTAGCTTGTGTTGGCCTTCGAAAGTCCAATTTCAAGATAGTACAAAACTGATTTGACAACAGGCACCTCATTTTCAGCAAAACACTGTATTCATGATACTGAGTTCCTAAAAGTGTAACTACTGTTTTTAGTGCCTAGATAAAAAGTAAAGGTCTAATTTAATATGAAAACATCCTTCCATTTTAAATTCTCAAGTGAGGATTCAAATAAAAGTTGCAGATTTAAAGTAATGGTTTCTATTTTTTCTGGCAAAGATTTTTTTTTTACTCCTATGAAAATCAGTATGCATATTTTCTGAAGATGATTCACAAGAACACGCATGGTCCCTAGAAAGGTCATCATCAACATGTAATCATTCATTAAAAAAAAAATCTATGTATGATCATAGTCAATGACAGCAATGATAACCTGCCATACCATACCTCCTTCTACTCTCATAGTAAAGAAATACTAAAACCAAATGAAAAACTTAAAATAATTTTCCAATTGCTATTGATGTGTGAGACCAAAATTTTTAAAACACTCTTTCAAAACCTTTCTTTGTGCTCATGATTTTTGCTACACTAAATGAAAGACTATGTAAGATTACCATTTGAATGTCAGAATTTTTAACCTGCACATTCTTTTTAAAAGCAAGAGTATAAATTATTATATGCCTACATTGAAAAAAAACCCACTCTGGAATAAGAATACTATTGAAGTATTTTGTATTAACAACTAATGCCAAGTAGTTAGAGAGAAATCTGCAATCCATGAAAGCAGTTAAAGCAGAGGGATTTTAGAAAAGCTTACACAAAGTTAAGTTATCCAAAATGTTTAGGATATAATAAGAGTATCGCACCTTTTTGTAACGTCTCAGGTTGGCATGGGTTTTTAATCAGTTTAATTAATAGTCAGCAAGTGGGGAGGACTGCTTTGTTTTCCCTTGATCAGTGTAAGTTTTCATTCAAGTAATAAGGAACATTATCTTTGTCAGCAAAAGGAGTTACTTTTATCACAGGATGTTATGACATTGCAAAAAGAGTTGGTTAAATCTTGTTTCAGTTAAGCGTGCATTTTTTCACTAGCCAAGAACTTAAAACCTTTCAGAAGAAAACATAGATAGTGTCAGTATTACAGGTTAATTTATGTGAAGTATAGCAGGTTATTTTTTTGCTTGCTGTTGACATTTTCTTCCATTAAAACTTATTTTAAATGTGCTTATATTTAAAAAGTGGTTGAAGATGCACACCGGTATAGACAAAATTCTTTAGAAACCAGATCTGTCCTTTGTCAACTCCATTTGCCAGCTCTGTATACCAAATAACACTTGTAGTCCCTTTCAGCAGTACCTCAACATTATCCTAAGCACGGCTAATCAGAGCCAGCACACCCTAATTGCCCCTCTGAGGGGAACATCCAATGCACTAAGCAAATCACCAAAGCAAAGGGGCAAAAAAACAGCACAGGGCGCTTTTCCTCCCTCCGCTCCCAGACAGGGAAGCGAAGCTGCTCAAAACAGTATCAGTCCTGGCCAATTCCCACAATTCTCTCTTCCTCTCAAGTTTTAGTCTCCCTGCACTTTCGCCCCGTTTGCCGTGCACGAAGGCCGAGCTCCCCGCTCCCCTGGGCGCAGCTGTGCCACGACGGATGTCACGGTCAGCGTTGCGCAACCGCGCACACCAGGATCGCGGGGAAGGGCCCGTGTTCCCGCCCCGCGTTCCAGCGTGGCGGGTCCCCAGCACAAGTACCGCCTTGGAGCCGGATTTGAAAGGGCAGCGAGGGCACAGCGCGGCGGCTGCTGCTCTGCCACCACCGCCACCACCACCGCCACCCGCCCCGCGCCCCTCGCAGCGGGGCCGGGAGGCGCGGCTGGCCGGGGCGCACGGCAAAGCCGCCACCGAGAGCGCGAGGAGCGCCACGGCTCGGCCCTGAGGGGCAGCCGGGGCGGCGTTCCCCGGCCCGGCCGAGCCCCTTCTCCCGTCCCGCCGCCGCCGGTACCTTCCCGCCGGGCATCGCCCCCGGCGCGGCGCCGCGTCCCCGGTCACGTGGCGGGGGAGCACCGGGGGCGGGGCCGAGGGAACCCCCGGCCCGCGCCCGCCCTTTGCAGCTTTGGCGCCGCCGGAGCCGCGGCTCCTGATTGGGCGGGGCGCGGGCGACGTACACGGCAGGGCGGGGCTCCCGGGAAGCGGGGGCGCGGTGCGCGCGCCGGGGGCGGGCCGGTTGCCCGGGGGCCGCGGGGGCCGCGGGAGCTGATCTCGCAGTGGGGTCGCTCCGCGGGATCCGGCAGGGATTTCCCGGCGGGAAACGCCGCTGCTGGCACCGCGTCCCTCCTGCCCTCCCTGCCGAGCTGCTCTGAGGCCCCAGGCGGAGCTAGGGGTGCCGCGAACTGGGCCCTCTGTTCTCTGCCCAAGGCAGGGGCTGAGTTGGTAGCGCTGATTTTTGAGGGGATGGTGTGGAGAGCGACGTCTGAGCTCCGTCCTTCTCTGAGGAGAAGTTTTTCGACCTGCATTTCGCATCTGCATCCTTCATGATAGCTAAGGTCACTCATGCGTCCTTCGTGATACCCAGGTTCACTCAGAAGTAAATCTCAAATGAATGTTTAACACCACAAGGAAAGAAAGCACAGGGATGGAAACACTGGCTAGATACCTAAGCAAGTAATGTCTAAACACAAGGCACTTGATGAAAAACAAGTTTGCTGTTACGCCATTAAAATAAGATTTTTTTTTTTTTAACTTCTTAAACAAAAAGTAAGCCAATAAATTTACTGGCAAAAGGGTAATGTCGGTGCCAAGATGTAGACTTGGAATTGAAACTGCTTTGCATAGATGTTCTCTTCCATAAAATGGTAAGTTGCAGCTAACAGAAGGAAAAAAGGCTGATCACCTTTGCAAACGTTTTACTGGTGCAAGTGGAAACACTGGCAGAAGAGGGACGGATAGGTTATTTTTATATTGCTTATTGTATGTTCTTGACAAGGTCACCTTGGCTCTCAGTGCTGCTGTTAAACACAAGTAATAATAAACAGTCTTTGTAAAATAAGGCAGTTTTATCTCATAGCTTAATTAGAATTTATAAAGTACTTACATTTTGATAGAAGGTACTGCATTTTTATTGTTGAACCCTAATTACATATATCCGTCTATAGTTCAATTTGTATTTTTTCCAAAGCACCCTATGGCAGATACCCGTCTGGCATTCCCTTTATAAAACTGCCACTAATTAAAGTGGATTGTGCAAACAGAAGAGCCAGAAACATCATCATGCAAACCCCTTTGATTTTTATGTTCAAAACAGAATTAAAAGCACTGAGTTCTCATCCTTCCAAAAATCTGCAGTATTTCTTCTGAAATTACCGGACTGACAAATTAGTTCTATTATATATCCTCAAGGTAGTTTTCTTTGAAAAAGTGTGTTATTGCACTACTTAGCTAAATAATCTTATGTTAGAACTAAACTACAGAGAAATGGACCACAGAAGTCTGCTCTGCTTTAGTCAGTGTACTTTTTTCTGTACATAAACTCCTTCCAAGGATTCCAAGGTGCTCACACCTGGGAGAATCCCAAGAAGGTGATCCAGCCTATATATTCCCTTTATTTGTTTTCATGTTCTTCACAAACAAGTACTGAAATGACATGGAAGTAGAGGAAGCATGTGAGAAAACCACCTCATATATTAGAAACTAAAACAGAGCTGCAACTTTTTAAAAAATAATGTCTCAGTTTCATTATTAAAAATAATGTGAAGGAAGAATAATAGAAGCCAAACTTCTTGACAAAAGCTTAGCTTTCATAATACCACTACATTATTCTTCAAGTCTGTTAAAAATTTCTGTGCATGATATTTTGGAAGTAATAATTAACATAATTCCTTATTTTTTGAAGAACTGGTTTTGCAACTATATATACAAGCATATCTATGTTTTCATAGGCTTAAATAATAATTTAAGTCCACTCATTTATCTGATATACTGATTGACTGTATTTGCACTTGAGATCAAATCTACTGCTACTCAGGGAACATTAAGAAATGGTGTACTTTTTGTATTTTTGTTGCATGAAAATTCTATGAAAACTATAAAATTTCTGTTAGCAATAAAAATTGATTTCTTTAGTTAAATCAAGAAGAAAGGACATTTTTTTTGTTTGTGGTGTTGTTTATTACACCAGTGTTCCTTAATCCACATGTAGAAAGAACTCTTTCAAGGAAATAAAATGTATTTTATACAGATGAGTTAAAGATAAGGAAGCTTAAATTACTGAAGTTTGGAGCGTTTGTTCATATTGATTGAATGTGCCCATCCTTCATTCTAATATGGGTTTATGGATTCATTTCCTCTTACTGAGCATTAAGTTAGAGCTTTAAAAGCTTTCCAGTGTACAAAGTCTGATACAGACAATGTCAAGTTCAAACACAGAGAAAGATTTTTGGTTTGAGTAATTTCTTTGGGAAAGTTTTGAAAGTCACAAGTATCCCAGACACTGAACTGGGATGAAGTGGATGAGGAAAAACTCATCAAATATTTTAGAGTCTGTCTTCCAGGGTCAGATAGGTTATTGTGAGTTTGTCAGGCAAGAGGTGATCCAAAGGCCTAGGCTAGATACCAGGCAGACCACAGTCTAGATCCAAAATAACATTTTGTTATGCAGACTGTATTGCAGTTTGATCATTCCAGGCTTTCTAAGGTTTTTTTAGGAAACAACATTAAACACTTAAATCTTTTTAATCCTCGAGCTACAATGTCAGTTCCACTTTAAATTAAATTATTCTTTCACAGTACAGTGCATCACTATGCTGAGGCGAGCTGTAAACTGTGGAAGAAATGGGAACCCCCCTCCCTAAACCCCTCAGGGGATGCCAGATTGCAGTGAATCAAAGAATCAAGTTCTAACATTCACACAAATTAAAAATTAATAGCTGATCGTGTAAGAATCAAAAGCAAAAAAAGGTTTTAAACGAATCAGCATAGCCAGGAAGCATCTCTTTAGCAGCCATTGCCCCCAGGCCATAAAGACATGTGGGGCTCCAGCCTCTGGAGTGTCCTGGCTGCCGACTGGCATAGAGTGGCTGCACACTGAGCCTAAGCCAGCTCATCTCAGCATCCCAGCTCCAAGTGCTCCCCATGGCATCTTGCAGTGGCTGACATTTTTGTCTTCTGCTGTTCTTTCTCTGTGTCAGTGCTATAAAAGGAATATGAGTACATAACTTCTGACAGACAGTAACATTTGGGAAACATATTTGCCTACTTTTCATGAGATGCCTCTGTAGTTTAATGAGGTAAGTGCAAATAAAATAATATTTTCCAAGCTGAAACTGAACATCTATCATAAAAGTACTCTCTTTTGGCTCTAGCTGGCGAGAAAAAATGCAGGCACATATTCAGAACTGGAAAAAAGTGACATATTTTAAACTTCAATCATTAGACCAATTTACTCCCATGAAAGTTTTTACTCTTAATTTAATTCAACAAGATTTTAAAATTACTGAGGGGCCAATAACACTACACTTTATAAATTTTAGTAACTCCGGATATTGAATTTCCTCTTTTAGGACTAGTATTAATACTACTTTAGCCTAATCATGACAATGGTGTACCCCTGTGTTGAAGACTTTACAAACACTGTTCCTGAAAAATGCCTTGCCCAAGGGAGAACAGTATGTTAAAAAGTGGATAGGACAATACATTAGTCCCTTCTTCTACTGCTTTGGCAGCTGGTCATTTTGGGTTTGGTCTCTACATTCTTTCATTCTGCTTTTCTTTCACTTCTTGAAGTAGGCAGGAATGTGCTATTAGATGTCTTCTACATAAAGGCTATTGCATAGTACACAGCTTTAAGGTGGGGAATAAACAAGACACAATAAATTATTAAAAGTCAAAGTTGCCATACCAGGCAGTTTTCCCTATCCAAGTAGCTCCATCATTATTAATTTATTATTATAACAGAGAGAGAAGAATGAAACCCAAGGATTTATTGGGTTATTTATTATTTAGTTTTTATATTTATATATATGTGTGTTTATATATATATACATATATATATATAATTTATTTATTATCTATTCTGGGCCATCCTGTGCCCTCATCTATTTGGATAAAGAAGACGATTTGTCTTCACATTTGGTTTCTGTTTTTCAAAAAAATACCATATGAATCTGTAGAACGGCTATCTTTTAAACTTTTTCTTGCATGTACCAGTGATAGAGTAAGTTCACGCTTTCAACATAATAAATAATTGTTTTCTTGTTAGTACTAACAAACAGCACTGTTTGTAATAACAAACAGCACTGAAGACCTGGGAATTGCCTTGCTGATTTCTCTGAATTCAAATCCGGCCTTGAATTTTTTCCCAGGAGCTGCAGAAAGCCATGTTTGGATCATTCTCTTAATAAAGACTGATTGCAAATGTTCCAGCCACAGCTGTGAAAAGACTTGAGCTTTTTCTACAGAGGAAGTTAAATGTGCTGTGATCTGGCTTTTTGTCTTAATGCTCTCTCATCCACACTCAAGCTCATGAAATGGAATCAAGTAATAATACTCATGTGCCACTTAGAGCTCCTCCTTACTCAGGCTACAACTTATTACTCTTCCAGAAAAGAATCAAGGGAATGAGCTGCAGCATTAAGGCTGCTTTCACTGCTCTCCCCAAAGTCCTGCATGGAGGACAAACAGTTTGGATCACACCTCAAACACTTGTCCAGAAAAGAACCCTAAATCACCTCAGATTGAAAAATGTAACCATAGAATAAGTTTTAAACACATACATGGGTATGCATGGAGACAGTGAGAACTTCAGATGTAGCAGTGAAGCACATGGCTTGAGCTTGGATTGCACCTGGGCTTGGCTAGTCTGTGTGTGGTCTTAAGGGCCAAACATTCATATGAACCATGATGCCTAAATCAAGGAAGTTCCTTAAATCAACAGCTAGCACATCAGTATAATTTCCACAGTATTCTCAAACCCCATGTTACTTGTGTCACAGCTTGCTCCGTGATATTCCATACTCATTCACCAGTCTGTTTCCTGCTCTTTAGTATAACTTATGATGCCTCCTTTGATGTGCTCATTAGCAGACACAGAACATGCTGAAGTACGAGTTCAAGCAGTTGCATTTTTACATATAAGCAGTCTTTGACACTCCCTGTTAATGGAGTATTTTTGTGTGTGTGTGTGTGTTTCATTTGTCACCAAAATAGTTTTGAGAGAATGGGAAATAAAACTGGTAGTCTCTTCACTATATCTATGTATCTTCTGTATCTATATATTTTTGACATAAATCTAGAAGCTTGCAAAGAGAAAAAGTACTTTTTTTGCCTCTCTTCTACCTTTCAGAAAAGCAAGCACCTTTTCTACTATTGTCCATCATACTCCTAATAGTTGTTCAGACAAATTTCTGCTTTCATGTTTGAAGTTTCTAAGATTAGAGTTGAGAAGTGAGAGTGATAATTCTAAAATGCTTTGGCCTGTTTTAGTGACTTACTTGCACTAAAAAAATTGCAGTGAGTACTGTACAGATCGTGAATCTTTTCTTGTGTACCCTTGTAAATTAATCCAATAGCATAACACAATTTAAAAACATTATAATAACAATGAAGGGGATCCCAAATCAAAATTGCAGGTATGAACACTAATTAAAATTAGAGTTGGCTCATGAAAAATATAAGCTCCAAACAATTTTTTTTTTAGCTTTCTTAACTGGTATCAAGCTTTAAACTCAGTAACCTGAAGCTAAGTATTAAAGTTCTGGATTGTTTTCAAGACCAGAAGTTCAGCTACTGTTGCTGGAAGCAGAATGCAGATGTAAGCACATCTCAATTGATTAATGTGTAATTAATAATACAGAACAAGAACCATTGTATACAGTTTGCACTTAACGATCATAACTTGTATATAATTCCTCTCAACCTGCACAGTTTGTAAAATAACACTGACTCTCACAATACATTAAATGCCTTGTGGGGTGCAAGTAATGGATTTTAATTGATTTGCTTTCTGGATAGATTCCATTTGGTCCATAAAATCTCAGACCCTGATGTGTATTATTTCAACTCTCTCTCCCAGTAGCGTACAGTGAAGGTAACACAAGGTGTCATGCAGTATGCAGCTGAAACATTACTCCTGATGTCTTCCAGTTTGGTTTGTTTTTTTTTTTCTCTCTTATACCAGTGCCTCTCTTCCCTAGACATCAGGAGGCACAGAGTGCCCGGCTGACTGATGTGGTGTGACAGGCTCCAGTGCAGGTGCAATAAAAAGATACAAGACTCAGATTATTGCTGGAATGCAAATATAAACCTTAATCCTCAGTGTCACCTGTTTCTGAAACGCGTTACTTAACATTGTTAGTGTAGTATTACTTGGCATGTTTGCCTTTGTTACTCAGCATTGTTTTGTATACAGACTTCACGGGCGCATCTTCTCGTACGCTGTGGATACGGCATCTTTAATAGACTCGTAGCCAGAAAAACAGTTCGGAGGTGATTCTGGACGTGCCTTGGGACCATGAGGTCCTTACAGGCGTGTGCTACACGCTGCTGGCAGGCGGGCACCTGGAGCCGCGGGGAGCCGCCCGCTCCCACGGGAGCCGCCCGGGACCCAGCCCCGCGGGGGCCCCGGTGCTGATGTCCGGAGCCGGGGGCAGGTCCAGCCCGCGGGGCGCGGCCGGGGAGCCGCCCTCCGCCCGCCCCCGGCCCCGCCGCCTCCCTCATCCGTCCTCCCATCGCTGCCATCCCTCCGTGCCTCGGTGCCGGCGCGGCGCGATGTGGCGGTGGCGGTATGTGAGCGGCCGGCAGCTGCACGGCTTCCGACACTACAAGGTAAAGGGCAGCCCCGGGGCCGGGAGGGGGGCGGCCGATCCTCCTCCCCGGGTCGCGTCTCTGGAGTCCGGAGCGCTCCGCTCTGGGCGGCTGGATCCCAGCCCAACCCCGCTGTGCGTGCGGCCCCGGCGGCCGGGCCATCCCTCCGCCGCCAGAGGGTCCGCAGGGCTCCACCTGTGTCCGCAGGGGGATGTCCCGCTCCTCCACCTGTGCCCGCCCGCACTCGGCCCGGCTCTGATCCATGCGTGCCCTGGGCAGGAACGGGGTGTTCGCGGGGCGGCAGGTCTCGGCGGAGACAGAGTGAACTGCGTTTTGAGTGAGTATCAACGTCTGTAAAAGCTCTGCCCGTGTTAGAGCAGCGTGGTTTTGGAGGCATCCGGTGTTTCTGTAAGAAAGCACGCATTGATGCTGCTTGTCTGGCTGTCTGCAAAGCCTTCCGACACAGGAATGCTCTGGCATTGAGAAATAAATAAGAAAGCTGAGAGGGGGAAAAGAAAAACTTACTTTAAATAATTTGAACTAAACCCCATGTTTGCAAATAACTAGCATGCAGAATCCCAATAAATGAGTGAATGATTAGATATTTGAATTTACCAGTGCTATGTCATGGACTTAGGAGTTACAGGGGATGCAGTATGGGGGATCATCCAAGTTGGCTCCATTTGAGGTGCAGGTGTCTGAAATGGGCCATGCCACCCTGTTCACAAACCCTTACCCCATTCCCCGTCAAAAGCAGGGAGGGCATGCCTGCTTCTACCAGCACAATACCCAGGCTTTTATTTTATGTTCAGTTTCTCTAAGCAGCCCGTACACCATGCTCCCCAAGATTCTTGCCTTCTTGCTCTTACCTTCCCAGGCTGGGTTCCAACTAGGGCGTTCAGCTTTTCCTGGTTCCTATCAAGCCTTTCCCTTCCCTGGGCCAGCAGCTCTGCCTGTTCACCTCAGCAGGAATGAAGGTGGAGGAACTGTGGCTTCGGGAGCGTTCTCCAGGTTGCTTCCTAGGAACTTGTTTTACACAGCAGCTCGTTAAAATGTACCAACCTGTTTGTGTGCCTCCAGTGTGAGTGGGAAAAAACATTCTGCAAGCTGCTTCTGGCCACAGGGCGTGAGTTGCACACGTCTGTGCTTGAATGGTGAAGCCATAGTCTTGCCTGAGATCAGGAGGAGGAAAAATAAAAAGCTATTTTTAGCATAAACAGACATTGTTATTTAAGTAACTTTCCTGAATTATCTGAGTTCATAGTACAAATACAGGGAACACTTGTATTAAATTCTTTCTTATCACTGAATGAAAATAGCTTCAAACAAGTGCAGATGAGAAATAATCAAAACAGTGTTCTTTTAAAAACCTGTAATTGTTGTGCCATACTTATGATTAACAGGGCAAATGATTACCAATAGACAGAATCACATATCAAATAATTTCACTTGAATATATTGGTTTCTCAATGGCATTGCCAAGGAACTATGTAGGGTAATTTTCTTAACTATAAGCATCAACCAATGCAGATACTTACAAAGTATCTGTTCTACTGTGTGTGCTGAAAAAAAAATCCTAGTAAATGCAGGCTTTAGAAAGATGAAATCAAACGATTTTCTGTTATCTGAGGTGACTTGTGACTGGGATATCTTGGAAATAAATAAATCCAGATGGCATGGGTTTCATGCAGTGAAGTACAGCTACATGAAGTTGGTGCTGCTGAACTGGTCAGGTATCTGCACCATTTTCCTGGTGCTTCAGGTTGCAGGAGGACCTGGCAGGTGATGGCAGCTCTCCCTATTCCCAAATGCTGCTCACAGTAGATTAAAGTACTCCAAAAATACAAAAGGGGTTTAGCAGGAGACACTAATCACTACCCCTGTCTTTTGTCCCTCACCTTCCCATACGTAAGGCTGCCACAACCACAGCGTTGTTCTCACCACCTCACAGGCCTGACACATGCTCTTCAACCTCCTGTTGCCCTCTGGCTGCCATCTCCTCCCCTTCAGCCTAGGGCCTTACTGCATCCTACTCCTCCAGCTTCCCCACCCATCAGAGGAGATTACTGCTTCCTTTGCTGCCTACTCAACAGGTGCTAAACTCTGATTGCTGTGCCCAGCACACACGGGTTACCTCTTCTTACAACCTCCTGGCTATTTCTGCACTGGGTTTCCTGGTGAACCCAGTTCTGGAGTTATGTGGAGGGGTATGTGTGTTTGCCCTGTGAAGAACTAGGTAATCTCTGAAAGGATCTGTGAGCATACGTTCAATATTGAGTTAAAACAATGTGTTGCTTCCAGACTTGAAGCATGCATAGAAAACTTTAGATTTAGTGGCATCAATCTTTTTGTTGTACATCACACTGCAGCACTGTATTCACAGTAGTATTAGTGGCTTAACATACTTCATACTTCGCACAATTTATCTGCTGAGTGTAATGCAGCTTAAAAAAATAATTTGTGTAATGAAGTCCTTTTGTAAAGGTAAATATGACCTGAAAAAAAAATGCTGTTCAATTTTCAAAATTTTCACACAGCTGAATTCATTTCTCTTCCATGAATGCTCCAATTGTATGTCTCAGGCACTGTCTGTCTCCTGTTTGCAGTTGGAGGAGGGCCTTGGCAACAAAACCAGCACAGTTCTTTGCTAAGGGAATGGCAGGCCTCTAATGAATGCAAAGACTTCAGCACCCTTTTACCATGTTAGTTCCATGTATATTAGGTTTTTGAAGCAAGTTTTCCCCAATTAGCAAGCTTTGGCTTACATCACAGAGTGACCTCAGAGCACAAAAATGCATTCCCCTAGGATGAACCTAAACCAGACAACAAACACATTCAGTACATAGTCCAGTACACGGTACATTCAGTCCATAGTATTATAATGGAACCAGTTTAGTGTGATACCTTCCAAAATCCTTATAGCATGGGCACTGGCTCCTCAGGGATAGCTGTTTCATTTTACAAATCTATTCCCATTCATTCTGCCTGTTAAAGGGGTTTTAGAGATTCAGTTTTCCCTTTTCTGCTTAAAAGCACACCAAGAACAGGTGGAGATATGATGGGACAGTTCAGACATAACTCTGAGTATTACTGCTGTGAAATTTCTGCCATCTTCTTGCCTGTGGGGCAGGCCCTGATTTCAGGACAGTTGCAAGCTCAGGTGATTTGCTGCAACTGTATCACAGAAGATTCTTATCCTTGATTTGTGTGCTGTTCTCTAGGACATGGAGCAACACAGCAGAACAGCTACAACCGACTGGAATTGTAGCGCTTGGGTCATGTCGTTCCTACTTTTATGTTTTATCAGCATTCTGTAGTTCTAGAAGAGCGCCCATGGAATTACACTGCTACCTTTTTTCTGCCTACTTGAGTTTCTGTTGGAAACAAGCTGTTCTGCAACAACCAAGTGATGAGTACAGATAAAAGGAGAATTTGGTTCTTTATTTTTATCCTTCTCGCCAGAATGCAGTAATGTAAGTGGTGAGCTCATTTTGCCATTGCCTCTTCTCATCACTTCATTCTTAGGATTCCCCTTGCATATTTGCCTTGAGTCACCTTTTTTTACAGTACCTTTGCCAGAGGGTTTTCAGGCCAGAAAACTTTGATGCTTTATCCTGTTTCAGAATAAAAGATACCTAAGAACAAACTACAGAGGCTTGACTCAAGCTAGGCCTTGGAAATAGATGGTTTAAAAATCAGATACAACATTAAAAATTAACATCTAAGGTTTCACATTTTCGTCTTGTTTTGTCTACACTGTTTCTATCCTCTAGGTAATTTTTTAGCAGGTAACTCTGTGTGGATAAGGAGTGTGGTGAAGAGGGGAGAGTAAATGAGGTATTAGTGGTTTCATTTCAGTGAGGGGCCTGTTACTGTCCCATGTTCTCATAAATAAAGTAGGTAGAGGTAACTAAGATGAAATCATTGTAAAATGGAAACATTTTAAAGAGTTTAAAATATTTCTTCAAAGAGAATGGAAGCATCTTTGAAGAGAATGGAAACATTTAAAGTTCTCTGTCAAAGTAGGAGGTTCTATCCTACCTATAGATTCTACCTATACAGGTGTCTCTCTGTCCCAACTCCATTGCTGTTCAATACTTTCATTAAGCAACAGAAGGGAGAATATTGTAAAATTTTCACTATACTAAAGAATTTTGAAAAATTGGTTTATGATTTAAAATATACTTTGAAAAGGGATATAATAGCCAGAAATCAATATGAAGAAATTCAGTAAACAAGGTACAGCACATAGGGGAAAGAAAGTCAACATTTGGAACATAAAATAAGAGACAACAAACTGCAGGAAAGATACCAGGGGATCAGAGTGTCAATAGCATTGTGGCTGTCATAATAAAGAGAAAAAAAGTTCTTAAGCTGGAAGTGTCACAAATATGTGAAAGGGTTACGTTTACTCCTGTAGGTGATATACTGGAATAATGTGTCCTGCCTGCTTTGGCCCACAGATCACAGTCCTCTGAATGACATTATGAATACCAAGAGGCTTAGAAAAGATGAACTGTGTGAAACAGTCCGAGTAAAGTGGGAGTAAGAGCCTAGCAGCCATTTGGTCTTCAAGAATGCCCTTTTAAAGAAAGACAATACGAGAATTTTGGCTGCACAAAGAGAAATTTAAGGCATCTGCTATGTCATTCTTGGGTTGATAAGGCCTGCTGGAACAGGTACTAGAGGGAATTGGGCAATCATTTTATCAGTCTTAAGAAATGGCTTGACTTCTCTGAGGCAAGATCAACAATCTAGTGTTGAGTATTAATAAATAGTTGCTGACACCTTTTTAAGAACATTTTGGGTAATGCATTTTCTTTTAGTGTGCTGATGTGGTTGTTTCTTGCGAGCAACGGGGTCATTACCTCATTGAAACTTCATCTGCATCCTTAATGTATACTGAACGTGATCCTGCATTAGGTGAATGCACTGGACTAGAAGATCTCTCGAATTACATCTCAGCCCTCATTTTGGAGGGTTAGAGAAACAAGATCAGATGTATGATGATCATGTTTCAAGGTCTGACTCTTTCTCTTATACTGACTGATACCAGAAGAGTATTGAAGTGTGTTGAGTATAATCTAGTGAATTAGTGTCTGGAAGTTCAGGATTCACCCAGATACAAGATTGGATTTCTGTGGAGTCTATGCTTTTCCAAGGCTACAAGTGTAACTATGAGATTTAGAAAAATCATGGGTTCTGCTCACCTCAACAGAAGAGTAGTTTTGCTTTCTACTCTGGTAACACAAGGAGTTTACAGTATTTTGAAAATTTAGGATAGGAAACTTTCATTTGCATGCTTATCTGGAACTTGTTAGGAGACAGTTGATAATGCTCGTGCAATAATGCCCATTACATGTGGAGAATTTTATGTATGTTGACTACTTTTTTTACATGTTTATTATATAGTGTTTTCCACATAGTATTTTTAGGTTTTTTCACTAATATTTAATTCCAAATATTATCTGAAAGCAGTTATCAGTTGTGTCTGCTGTAGTTAGATTTTTCAAACCACTGCAGTTTAATAAAGTCCTTGAATATTTGAGGCAGTGAAAACTAACGTTGTCCAGCTACAGTAAAACCATGAGTCAACAGCCCACTGTTCTACAAATAAAATCTTTCAGTCTTCTTCATGTTACTTTGATGGAAGACTGGGGTTGCAATTAAATGTTGTTGAATAGTATGTGAAATAAACCAAATATTTCATTACTCTTACATTATCTGTCACTACATCATGCGTCTCATGTGTCAAAAGCCATGGGCCAACTGAATATGTCATCCTGAAAGACAATCTTCATGCACGCATTACTTCTTTTTTCTCATCCTGTTGTAATTGTAGCTGGCATAATGTAGCATTTCATGAGTTCTGTAATCATTATCTTCCTTCTACATATCATATGCTAATGAACCAACAACTTAATGAAATTGCATCACAGAGATGCTGCATTCGATATTACTTTCCGCAGGACTTTTTTTCCAGTGATGGGAAATAATATATGGTTTTGAGTGCAATATTATGCCCATGAATTTACAAAGGTTCATTAGATCATTTTTGGGACAAATACGCTCAATATAAAGAGTTGTATGCCTTGTTGAATCTCATAGAAGTGCAAATACCAACTGCATAGTTTCATTTTATTGCTTTATCAAGAGATGTTGGCATTCTGATGTTTTTTCGGTTTTTATATGTAGAATATGCATGTATACGTATATATTTTTGTTTATTCATCTGTATTTTAATAGAAGATTAATTGCAAAGATGTATCTGTGATTTGAGCGTGGATTGTTTGCTATAAATCTAAGGGAACCCTTATTCTAAGGGTTGTTTTATAGAGGGAGGAATCTTTCTGTGAAGTATCCCCTCTCTTGTGCATCAGGATATTAGATAACACAAGGGTTCAGTGTATGTGCTACAGAACCACTGTTTAGCATCTCTTAGGGGAACTGTGCTTTTAATCTGTCTTCTGTTTTGGGCCTGGAATGGTTTCCCCACTTTGGGTTCCCCACATATTTAGGTATATCCTCTGGCAGAGCTCCAGCTGGATGGGTACTTGGTCTACTGTTTGATCTTTAAAGGGCTGCTGGCACATACATGTTTCTACATGCACAGAAATAGGTGTAGCACAAAATCCTGCTTTTGTCGTTTCCTTTTACCAAGTGCAGAAGACCAGTCTGCACAAAAAAACCCCCACAGAAGTCAACTTTCTTGCAATGTTAGAGCTGCTTTGAATAGTGAGTTAAGGATCCATGCAGTTCCTTGAGAGTTTGCAGGTTTTGGTTTTAGCAGGATTTATATTTTTCCCAACCTGGACCAGCTGCTACCTTTGTTCATTTACAGCAGCACACATGCAGCTGTCTTCTATTACCCCTTGCTAAATATTTAATCATATTTCTATGTTCTTTTTAATTATTTTGGCTTTGTTGTTAAGTGCTTGAACACGTCCCACTAAACAAAGCCTTTTCCTCAAGCGGAATTAGGCAGCATCCTTAATATAACTACTACTAGTTGAAAACAGGTTGCTGACTTCCAATCCCACTGACTGTCCACCCCTCCCTGGTCTGAATAAAGCACCTGGTTTTGAGCTCCTGGATGAGCCTATTTTGAGAAGGAGGAGACCTGCTGAGGTATCTTCTGACCTGAATGATCCTGTGACCCAAATCCATGGTTCTGTGATCTTAAGGCCATGGCATTGCTCTGCATGCAAGGGGATGTGCCGTTGGCAGGCATCCAGTGCTCCCATGAACAGCCTGTCCTGACCCACAGCTCTATGTGCCCATGACCTCATGGACATGGGTCCATACTTCATTAAGGAAAGGATGTGGCTTGTGACTCAATGTGTGTGTCGGGATTCCTGAAAATGAGAAGAATGATAAATATACTTTTGCAACAAAACATCCCCAGGACAGCAGTTTGTGTAATAACAACTTTCTGATGACCTAGTAATACCAGTCAGAATTGTTGAATTGCTCAAAACGTGACATTCTAGTGTTTGCTAGGAATACTATCAGGTGGAAGGAAAATCTAACTATATTTCCTAGCTGTAGTGTGCACAGGCTAATGGAACTGAAGGGGGCAAAGTGAGAGGGGAGTTAGGAGCTCAGGAGTCAAACTTGGGCAGCCTCTTTCTTCACAGTGCAGCTGCATTCAACCCTAGTACGGCCTTATAACTCCTTATAGGTATTGATGACCTAATTAAAAAGATATAAATGTATATATATGTGTGTGTGAGTGGGGGGAAATGCAGGATACACCAAATTATTTAAGCAGTGGGAGATAGAAAACCTAAGCCATTATTTATGAATAATTAACTAACTGATGAAATAATGTAAAGCAATTCTATTATTAGAAATAACAGGGCTGTGTTTTGGAATACATCAGCACTTAAACTGCTGAACATATTTGGCATCCACAGTATTGTGGAGCTCTGTTGTTTATAGCATGCTTATATTTCTTCCTTTTGTGAAGCTTTTGTTAAAATCCAAGTCCATGTCCCATAATAACTACAAACCTGTAAAAACATATATAAAGTGGAATTAAACTCTACATCTTTAATGTATTCTAGGAATTGGAAAGATTGGTGGAAAATTGTTACCAGATGTGCCAGGACTTCAGTATTTTCTTTAATTTTTGTGTGGTTCCTGAAGTGTAAGGTATCACAGAAGCCAAGTTAGTGTTGCATAAGGCGTTGCCCAGAAGGGTGATTTCCCACTGAGCTCTCTTAAATAGCGACTGGTTCATGCCCAGTCCATGAATTGGGAGGGTCATTTTGCAGCTTTCAAAACTACAAAAAGCCCTTACCTTGTGCAAAAGAGAGTCCATTGTCATGTCTGCTATCCCTTTGTCTGTCATTTACAAAACACAGGTTGTTGTGAATGTAAATGACTGGATGGCAATACCTGGGACAAGATGATTTAAGTACAGGAAAGGAACAGTCTCTTAGTATAAGGAGCAGCTGAAGTTGAAATAACTATATAATGTAGTTATGCAACTACATTTCTTGCAGCTTGCTTTCTCTCCTGATTCTGAAGTGTGTATAGACATACTTTATATTTTTCTCCTAATTGTAGTCATTCCAAACTTTTATTCTTGTGATACTTCCACAGTGCAAAGCTGGAGAGGGCTAGGGAGTCTGGTGAAGATCCAGTGTCTGCTCTCATTAATGGTTAGCTCACTCCTGTTTAGGTTTTGTTTGTTTTCTCTGAACCCTCTCCAGGCAATAGCTAGGCTTTTGGTTTGGAAATAGTCTGTTCTGGAGGCAGTGCACATCATTTTTTTTGGTTTCACCATCCTTCAGCACTCTTCCAACATGGACATTTGGGTTTTTGAATGTGCGTAGCAGACAGGGCTCACTTTCATGTTCTGAAAGCACCATATTGCTGTTATAGTGTAGGCTCCAGATTGTTTCAGATACTTTGAACTTAAAACATACTGAATACTAATGATGTGTTGGGTGTGTGGGGCTGGAGGATGAGGCCCAATACCCCTCCAGCAGATGCTGTGTGGTGCTGATGTGACCAATTTGCAATAATGGGAAGTATTTCTAAGCTGTGTGGATGTGAGCCAGAAGGTACCATTTGTCTTGTATTTAGCAGAGCAGACCTTGATCACTGTGAGTGCTTTTGCCCCTCAGTGTTTGGCTTTGCTGTGTCACTGCAAAACAGTTGTCTTTCTTCTGTGCAGCCAAACCTTTGCTTTTGCTCATTTTTCTTTCTCCTGTTTTTCTGTTACTTTTATTAATTGTGTATCCATTTTTTTCCTGCCTCCTCCTTAATCTTATTTCCTTTCCCCTTTCATACAGGTGACCAGCACAAACTTGATCCTGTGCTGGATCCCCTGGATGGAAATTAAGATGCAGGAACACAAAGTAAAAGCACATCTCATGTGTGCTGCCCGAGTCACCATGGATCTATGTGTGTGTCTGGTGTCTATATTCTCATTTCTAGCTCTGCTAGAAGCCATTAACACTGAGAGAGAAAGCAGATGGCTTTCAAAGAGATATCAGCTATTAAATAAAACCAGAAGAAGCATTTTTAAATTTGGGAGTAAGATTAAGTCCATGCCATTTTTCCTATTCCCTCCCAACTGTTACAACTTCTTTGAAAAATAATTGAGAGAAGCTTTCTGATTATCCCAAGCCCTTCTTCTTTGTATAAAGACAATCAATCCCTTTTCCAGCGCAGACAGTGTTTGCAGGGAAGTGCTTAGTACTTGTATGACCCTTGCACTTAAAAACCTCCAACAGGCTTATCCTCTCCACTTTTGTCTTTTAGTATAAGTGCCCTGAAAATGACAGAATTACACAATAGCAAATGGCAGGGCTGTTTTTACATCAGGTTCAATGGACTCTTGCATTCATGTTCATTGGTCATAATGTGAGCACATTGCTCAGTACTTTGCTTTTCTGAGCAGCCATGAACATTAAACTCCTGAGGATTTCATGGCCTTGAGGTTAGTAGCTTCTTGGGAGCAGAACAAAGCGGAGTATTAGACTGTATAGCAGATTTTATTTGTCAAGTTCTATTTTTTGCCATGACTGAAAACTATTTTTCCATGGGTGTTTCCTTTGGTCTGGCTAAAACAAATTATTGTGGAGGGAAGAGCAAAAATCCATTCTTCTGCACATCTGCTGAATGTTCTTTCCCCACCCAGAGGACCAACAGTTCAGCCACAGACATAAGAATTAACAGGATGAAGTGTGGTGTGTCTTGAAACATCTTTAGGTGACAAAAGCTGGCTGTAATTCTACTTTTTTCTTTTTTCCAATAGTCTGTTTTGATTTTTGGTGCTTGACTTTGGAAACCGTGAGGCAGACAAAAAGCTGATTGTGTCTCTTGTTTGTGTCTGTTATGTAGAGATATGTTGGAAAGCTTACATTTTCCATTAAAGAAAATTTAATCTCTTACATTTTCCATTAAAGAAAATACAAAAATGATATCATATCTATGTAGTCTCTTATACTTTCTCTATAAGAAAACAATTTCAAAGAAATGAGACTGATTTTTGTTTTTTTTCTTCTAAGAGAAAGCAATAATTCTGAACAGCCAGTGAATATTTTGGATAGAAAGCCTCATTTTACTGTTGTTGTTTAACTAGCATTTTCTGATTTTATTCATGACTTTGACTTGGGGGTGAGGGGAGAAATAGAATGCCAAAGTAGAAGCAAGGGTAAAACTCACTTATTTTGACCTTTGCACATCCTTATCCAGGTATAGCTGAATTCATTGAATTTGCTGGTCAGCAAATTGTCCCGTATCACACACAGTGTTTGAACACCAGCTGGGGGGTAAGGAAATGGGCAGTAGCCACAGTGAAACTTTGAGCAGACTCCTGATTACCTGGAACCTTGAAAGTGCTAATGGATACTTTGAATTTTCTTCATTTTCAGAGGATCTCCATAGTTCTCATGTGAATTAAGTACTAGCTGACTGGTCTGTTGGCATAGGTATTGTATGGGTTGGTATTATTATTAATTTTGGCATAAATGTAAGCAAAACCCACAGGTTTTGATAATCCACATGCAAGCTGGACTATCAAAAGTTCAAACAGTTGTAATAATCAATGTTTGAAAGATAAATACAGCATTTGGACCTGCAAATACATACATAATAATGAAGACTTAAGTTTTACCTGCAATTTTTTTTTCTGAGGTAATGTATTTAAGAATTCTAATATATATTCTGGTGGAAAATTTATTGATGACAAATTTGCATTGTGTATTAAGTAATAGGGTGACAGCAGCAGAAAAATGACACATGAAAGTGAACACTTACAGCATTTTTAGAAAAAGTAAATCAGTGATGTACACTTCATTAAACTGAAAATTTTATTCCCTTTGGAAATTTAGGCAGTCTGGTCTGACTGGTTACTGCTAGGTGATTTTTTTTCTATTTGTCGGTATGTATTTACAGTATAGATGTGTTATAATAATTCTATTAGATGCTATATTTATGATCTGTGATTTAAGCTTCAATACACAAAATTACTATGTGAATGCTTTGTTTTGTCCAGGCAGTAATTAAAACATATGCTTTGTATTCAGATAGAAAAAGGAAATGTATGGAAGAATTCCTAAGCATTTCATATGTAGGTACCTGAGTTTAAGAAAAGTGCCTACGTTGCTTTGATAATTAATGTCTTGGAACAGGTACTTCCAGAGTGCAGTCTCCTCCAAAGAGTAGTTAGCTAAGAGAGGTCAATAAATTAACTACATATATGGAGAGACAACTCTTAGCTGAAGTTATGTGAAAGGAGATTCTTTGTCATCAGCTCTTCTGCAAGTGAACAGCTTTGTCAAACTGAGGTCTAACAAATCCGTATCTTACTCCCATTTTCTGCACATGGTGTTTGGACAGTGCTGTATATAGATATATCTGAATCTTTGTGAGTCATATGCATCATTTTAGCAGCGTTAAGCCATATATGCACTTTCAAAGTCCAAGAATTTCTGAAATAATTACGTGTACCACCCCAATGATGGATAACTTCTTCCAATGCCTACCTGCCAGGGTTCAGGTACATGGTTTTGAGTGGTATTACCAGTTAAGGTTGCTCTTCCTCAGATTATTCTGTGTTCTGCAGTCTCAAGGCAGGATAAAACTTGATACTGTCCTCTGAGGAAAAAGGAGACGGCATCAATTCACGGTGGCCTTGGATTTCTGAAATATTTTGTTTACAAAAGATATAGATATGTACTTACCGGAATTTGTAAAACACATGTATTTACAAGTCTGTCCAATAGAGAAATTTATTGTGGTTATGAACTGTGCTATTTTAGAGCACATTTTTATAATAACATTGCTTTACATGAATTAGCATAGTGCAAATGCAACTGTGTTACTATGACAAAAGCTGTGTAGCTCTGCAAGATAATATTCCACCTACAAGCACATTCCAAATTCACTATCTATCTTACATACTAGCAACGAATTGGTGCTCAGACTGTGGATTACTGGTAGTCCAAATAAAGGTGATAAATCCAAAATATGGTAGAAATGCAGAATCTTATAGGGTTGTAAAATTATTAAGAATTTAGAAAGAAAATGTGACTGCAGAGCTGTCTGCCATTTCACAAGCCTAAACCTTTGTGTTAATACATAGAGTTGCTAACAAGGTAATTTTAAGCCAGGCCAGTGCTTTTAAGTAAAATAAAACCTGTACGAATCAGAATAAAATAAATTTACACCAGTCTCACTGAGTTCTCTTAGATGCTTAAGGATATGTAGTCCTGGAAAAATAGCTGTTGTTCAGTGCTTTGTTTAACATGCTTGCTTTTTCCTCACAGTACAGTGCTGTGGATACAAATCCTTTATCTGTGTATATTATGCAGCCCATCTGGAATAAAATTATTAAGGTAAGAATTTCATTTAATAAAAACATGACATGTTAATGTAAGAATTTGCTTTAAATATAGTGTGTATTTTCATTTAAAATACATATTGATCAATAAAGATGAAATGAAGACATCTGATAAAAGAAAACGAATGTTGCAGATATATAGCCATGTTTAAGGTGAGCATGTTTTTTTTAGAAGGAAAGGGCTTGTTTCTTTTTTTCTGATGGCTGTAGAAAATGCATCCATTTCTTTTTTACATCTTTCATTATTGCATCTTTCATTAAACAGCTTTGCAGACATGGATGGTTTTACTTAGTACAGATTATTTTTGTGCAGCATATGCTGCCTAACAACAGCACGGCTTTCTCTCTGTGCTGTGCATATGATTTTATGCAAGTGCTGTCTCATTTTCTCCCAAGGGGACTTGCTTGAGGGAGCCAGGCGTTCCTCTCAGAAGCTGAAAATGAGAGTGGTTACCATGATCACTGTAATGACTGGAAGATGCCATCTCTTGAATGCATTACAATCTGCAGTTTTTAAAAATAAACCACTCACAATCAGTTATGCTGCTGTTGGCAAAAAAAAAAAAAAGTCTGTATCTCAAATAAATATGAACTTTATTGATCTCCAAGGAAGCAATGACTTCTGCATCTGCCTCATTACAGGAAGCGTTTAGATCAGAGCAGACTTGAAAATAAACCTTTGTACAAACAAAAAAGGTTGTATGTGGTCAGAGTGCTGTGGGATCTGCCATCTTTGGGTTCTATGATTCAGGTGTTGCTTATTCTTGATATGGCAGGAAAATCATAATCTCTAATTCATAGCCTCAAAGTAATTTAATGAAAAGTGTGTATATGACCCAACTGAAGAATTAAAAAACAACCTAAACATGAGATGAGAAAAAAGCAATTCAAAGATGTGACACTGGATTCAGTAATTCAATTCAGAGACTGTTTTTATTCCCATCGTAATGTTGAGGAAAACAATGAAGCAGAAAAGCCCCTCCAGCACTCTGGCATGGGAGATGAGTAGAGGCTTTACTGTGCATGGGCCTTTTGGTTTAGGAGATGGATGAGTATTCATCTGCTATCAGATTGAAGGGGGAGTGTTGTCAATGCAAAACTTCCTTTGGAGATAAGTTCTTCTAATGGCTGCAGCACTTTACCAGAAGAAAAACAACATTATTGAATGTCCCCATGTAGCATAGGGTGATAAGTCCTATAAAAAATATGGCCTCTTTAGATTTTTTAAAATCTCATGGAGTTTTAGGTGAACATGATTTAGCTTGCTTCTTGCCAGAGGAGAACCCAAACTAGAGGAAAGAATTTAAAACCTATTTTAACAATCTGAGTACAGAACCAAAGGCTGAAGTGGGTGCTGTGTGCATTGTGCCCTTTGGTTTGATTTGAATCCTGACAATAGAGCAGTGAATGTTCCACTTTGCTTTCTGGTGCAAGGGGGTTATAGAATACTTCTCAGTGATGTGTCACAAGGATTTAAAGGGAAATTATGTTGCTCTCAGCTTTTGTAGAGGTAGTCATTCTAACCTTAAAAGGTACTGCCATGTGGAATCAGCGTCCTGCAGAGGAGCTGACAGCACACAGCTGCAGAGAGAAAAGCACCATCTGAGATTGCAGTACAGTCCATGTTGCTCCTAGAGATAAAAATGAGAATTGCAGGACCACCAAAATTATTTGCCACAATATAACTGTTTGTAAAATATCAGTAGGAATGCAAGTTGCTATAATGGTTTTGTTCCTGAACAGTGCATTGCAATGGGGAAATTGGGATGATTTTTAAGAATTTCTACAGAATGTTTTGCATCTACTATGTTCATTCAAAATTAGGCAGTACAAGTCATCAAATTGTACATCTTGATGACTAGGAGAAGTTCCTTCACTTAGTTTAGACATCCTGGTACATCGGTTTTCAGATATGAATTAATTATCTTTTAGTTTCTAAACTGATGTTAATAAAAATGCCACATGGACTATTTTTACCAGATTCTAGAGGAGTTCTTAAAAAAAGCAAACTTAAAATCACTCAGCCAAGCAAAAACCCCCAAAAACCAAAACACCCCCCCCCCAACAAAAAAACCCAAAACACCAAAAAACCAAACCATGAGAACAATGGCTTTGAATTTGGGTCTTGCCTTTCATATGCCTGTTTAATCCTAATGGCAACACAAGTTTCTCTGTATTCCACAACACAGAATTCATTGGAAGATGTGTTTTCTATGTTATAAGACATTACCATTTACTCTAAAATGTACTTCCTATGTTATAAGAAATTAAGAAGAGCTTGACAATAAAGATCTGTGAATTTGTGAGCTGAAAACATATTGTCATAACCCAGCTCATTTATCTCAAGTGGGGATGCTGGACAATGATAGGAAAAGGAGGAAATCCCACTGGAATACACAGGTGTACGCCAACATCACTGAAATCAATTAAACTCCCCCCTGTTGCCTTTATGAACTTTGATTTTATCACCAGAATTGGGCAAGAGTAGCATTTTAGTGGTCTCAAGTGACCTAGTGAAGTTTGAACAGAGCTTTATATAAATGTGTACTTTACCATTTATTGTACAAATAGTTGCTATATTAAAGCGTTTGCTGTTTGTATTAAGGCTTTTAGGATGAATGGCTGTAGACCCAGAAACAGAAATCAGTTAATACTTCATGGAACGAAGAGTTTTTTAAAAGGTCCAAGCACACAAGGGTTTTGCCAGAAAGCAGATGTGATTCTCCTCATGGCACCTCTGGTTGCATTAACCATGTAGTACATTGAGGTATTAGACCTCTACTGTCTGATAATTAGATAATAAAGATTGCAGCTCATCCTTCTATAGCATACTAATAAATTCAGGCTCTATTTTTCCAAGGTGTGTAAGAAGTTAATCTGGAACATCCTGTGATTTTCTAATTATGAAATAGGGTGATGGTAGTGTAGTGCCAACCAAAAGGATAAGGGGCATTAAATACAACAAAAGGGATTTTGCAACTGGAATAATTTCCAAATACCTAGACAGATTAGGTTCGGTAAGGATCAAAAGAACATGCTTAAGGGTTTAACTGCAGGAGAGTCTGTTTTCCTGAGGACAGAACTTCTGTAACTGTTTTTCATGGTGTGTCTGTTAGCCAAAGGGATTGCAACTATAACAATATCCTCTGAAGGTTTCCTTCTTAAAATACACACTGTTAGCAAGAAAGTGGGTTAAAATAACTTCTTCATGTTTGCACTATGGAAGCACAAATTATTTCCTGTAATAACTTTAAAATTACATTGTGACTTTTTAGAATGATGAGCCTAATTAGAAAGCAGAGGTTTGTGGTGTCCCACTTGATTTAATAGTCAACAATTCTTATGAATCATCTAGGAAAAAGCAGTCAGTTTACAAAATGTAAACATTTTGTACATATTTCTTAAAGCACTCTTTTGATCTATGATTTAGATTAAAAGAAACAAATCTAGATTTTTTTCAGTGTCTGTGCTTCTTATTTCATGGAAGGTCATAGATACCAGATAAATCCCCAGTAGGAGATTCATCTTCTGCATCCTCAGGTAGCAAAATGGGGAGATGTGCAGCTGTTGCTGCATGCTGAACATGCAGCCAGTGTAAGAAAAGGAGACCGTGCAGTGAAGGATTCCTCCTTAGATGCTCTCCAAGAAGAACTCCAGGGGATATTTGCTGTCCCTTTTCTTAGAGGTTTAGATTTGCCCTTTTGAACACTCAGAATGATATGGTACATTTTTTAAATTGTTGCTGTATGCATTCTATGGTGTGTTTTACATACCATGAGAGCTGACATAGAGTGTTTTAAAATCAATGATAACATCCTACTGATAAGGAAAGCAAATATCTGATATAATAGTTTTCACAATGGTATTACAGAAAACGTCTGAGAAACATAATGGAAAAGTGTTCAGGAGCTCTCATCTGATTTTTGGAAGTGTACACTTAATCTGTACACCATCAGTTTCACAATTTCTCCTGAATATTACAAATTGCTCTGTAGTTGAAAAAGATATTCTAGTCAGGAAAGTTAATCAGTCAAAGCATTCAGATTTTAAAGTAAATTTAAGTAAATGTAGTAGTAGGATAGAAGAAATTAATATGTATTCATCTGTCTGTTCAGCTAGCTAGTCCAGAGATATTAACAAAACATTTGATTTCAAAACCATTCTTAGTATATTTATAGTATACTATTGTAATATAATACACTATTCCTGTTAGTATCAAGAATTATTTGACTTGATTTTCTTTAATATTTTCTGTTACTATTTTATAGTGTTGAAGTACTTTATATACATTTTGAGTCCTTAGACCCTCCAAATAATTTAATTATAAGTCTCCAGTATTTTTGTGTTTTAAATATATTGATAACATGTTTGAGTGATTGTGATGTTGATACTTAGTATTTCTGCAAATGTTTTCTGTCTAAAAATCATGTAGAAAGCTGTGTAGGCTATTTCAAAAAATATTCTAGAGAAACTGTGTTACTTGGGAAGAGTGTTTTCAAAAGGGATTCCTGTCTCAGTGTAAGGAGCACCTTAAAGCTGCAGGGAAAGAATGCCTGAGAGTGGTTACTGGGACAAAGAGGTTTAAGTGAAGGCAGAGAGTCCTTTTCAGCACCCTCCAAAGTAAAATGAACTAATGGAGTGTTTATAATTGATGAGTAAAGAGGGAGACCCTGTCAGGAAGTTACTATCTAGAGATTAGAGAGATGCTTGTAATGGGGAGATCTTCTGAATCTAAAAGTGTAATGCACTCAGGGTCTGATTTTGTTGATGTTTTCAGTAAGAAATTATTCACGTACTTTGGAAGAAGGACTTTCCTTGTTATAGTGTGGGAATACAATGCTTAAAAAACCTGCCACGTGGATGCTGAATTACCACACTGGGGTGCTGCAGTCTTCTTTCAGTTCTGATACAGCTGATCACAAAAGGCTTTCCTTGGAAGCTGGGTAAATAAGGATAATGTAAAACATTATAAAGGGAGTACAACGTTTTAAAAATGTCATTCTTACTGCAGTTACAAATACCAGCATTTGAAAATAAATTTCAGAAATTAAAATTGTATTTTAATTTGTAAATGGGGAAATATACACAAATCTGAATATTGCTGATGTCATATAAAACCTTCTTTCCTGATATAAAATATTTTACTAAAATAAGATGTACAATTTGAAATACAATTTTTCTGATTATTTTTCTTTCATTTTTTAACAGATAGTGCCTTTGTGGATAGCTCCCAACCTGTTAACATTCTCTGGATTTGTCATGATTTTATTTAATTATTTTCTAATATCTTTTTATGACTGGGACTACACTGCCTCAGGTAAATATGTTTGCATTGTAATTTTTCAGAATTACTGAACTGCTTATACTTCTGAGTGTTACAGGGAGGTAACAGACACTTGAATCTTCCACTTATTCCCTTAATGAGGCTCCTGTAGGTGCAGATAGGAGAATCTACCTCACACACAGCATTATAAATTTAGATAATTTTATTGAAAAATCTTATTTAATTTTATCCCTAAAATGGGTTTCAGCATATGCTGCTTGAAGTCTCTGATAAGATCTCATTATATTTAAAGTTTGTTCCAGGGTTTAAATATGCAGCCAAAATCCACCTGAATATTCTTCATAACATTTTCATTGATTTCACATTTCCTATTACCTAAACTGATGCCTGAAGGAGTTAACTTGCCTTTCATTTCTCCACATATTCACACCCTCTCTTCAAGACCGCGTCTAGACAAAAACATAGTTTCTAAATAAATGTGTCTTCAAATTATGACTTTCAAAGTCTGAGTCCATGCTTGCTCCTCATTGTAGACCAAGTCAGAAATGGTTTGGATTTTATTGCTCCTGAGTGTTGGTCATGTTTGGTTTGGGCTTCTCAGACCAGCTGTTGGAGCCCACAGAAAGCAGTAAGAATCTTCCAGGTGATTAATATGTAAAATATATATAGATAAAAAGTTTTGATTTTCTTTAAACTAAACAAGTAAGGGAAGATTACACTTTTCTTTCCTGAAACAACTACATTTAGCTGCCATTATTTTTTTAGGCCTGTGGTTAGCAGGCAGGAGGTGACCTTTTTGTGGGGTGTTGTACTTTTATCATAGCAATTCTAGAGGCAGGGATACTTGTTAGCAGTTTTGGTTCAAAAGATATGTTTTCAGGACCAGCTTGTTATATAGTTGTCTGACCTCATTCTGGAACACCTGGCACTTTTTTATCCATGCAGATGATATCTACTCAGTCCTGTAATAAAAGAACATCCAGAACAGATCTTTTTAATAGGTTGATGTTATCTTGACACATTCTCAGTAGATGTACATGGAATTTGAAGACATTTGAAATGGTGATTAAGTCTGTTAGACTTGAGACCTGCATATGTACTTTGCAAGCTCTTCCTGAGTCCACACGAGAACAGTACCCATCATTTCTCAGTTGATGGAAAACTTTCATGCAACCTAAAGGGCCTTTGGAGTATTATATATCAATCCTATACCTAGGATCAGAAATAAAAGATCCAATTTCCTGCACAGTTGGTTTTCATGGTACGGTTTGCAGATTTGCAGCTAGGAGTGAGGAATTGTCTTCTTTCAGAATGGCAAGATGAGGCACTGAGAGAAAGATAGTCAGGGCACTGCTTTAGGTGCTGGTACCTCCTGGCATCATTCAGGCAAGGACACACCTCTGTATGTAGGAATTCCCTGGGTTTGGTGCCAAATGGCAGAAACCTGAGAGGACTTTGCATTTACAGTAGTTTAGTGTTGATGTAGTATTGGGTGATGTTTAAGTTAAATAGAAGTCTCTTTGGAAAAAGGATCAATTTCTTTAAAAGAGGAACAATAACCTTGGGTTAATGCTATCAGCTGAGCAAGAACAGAACCCTGGGCTCTATCCAATTCAACTATCTCTTCCTTTTTCTCAAGGGGAAAAAAAAAAAAGGGTGCTAATATTTCTGCTAGCCTAAGGACAAAAACTTCCTGTTCAGATCTGTGTGGTAAAAGTGTTACACAAACCCTAGACTGGCACTGAAAATCATGCTTGAAAACTTTTTTTTTTCCTATATATTACGTGAATATTACCTAATTTTTCAAAGGATCCTCTTCCCATGACCTGTCAATATTTTTTCCTAGTTACTATCAGGGTTTTGTACAATACTAGAGTCATTTCAGGACCAAAAAACCTCTCTACTACCTTTTGTCCTTTACGGTGTAAACACATTCAAGCCTGCTCAGTGCTTCTTTGAGAGAGCTCACTGATGCCTGAAGGTCAGACTCAAATATTTCAATCTGTTTGATGCAGTGGGTTAATCAGTGGCAGTTAGTTTGTATGTATATGCGTATCTTGGTGGATTTCTTTGATGTTAACCCCTGTTACACTGACTCACTACCCCATTTTTTTCAGGTACCAGTCCTGGACTTGTTCCCACCTGGGTGTGGCTGTTCAGTGCTTTTACCACCTTTTGTGCTTACGCTTTAGGTAATGTACAATATTTTGCATGAGATAATTTGCATGTCTGACATTTTCATGTAATTTTATCTTCAAATTCACTAGTGATGATTCTGAGATTAAGAGACATTGTGGATAAATTACTGATCTCTTTCCAAAAGAGTTCTCTTAGATCAAAAAAAACCCCAAAGAAAACAAAAACAACAAAACCCACCTCAAACCACAACACAAAAAAAAAGTTCATAAGACTTAAACCTCAAACAGTGTATTAAGTAGTATATTAGAGGTTCTATTACAGTAACTCTTATCCCTCTTGAAAGTTGAAATTATTTTAGAGGAACAATGGAAATCATTATATAGCAGCAGTCTGGTTCTGATCCCCCTGCCATGGGCAGGGACACCTTCCAATAGATCAGGTTGCTCAGAGCCCCGTCCAACCTGACCTTGAACACTTCCAGGCATGGAACATTCCCAGCTTTTCCAGGCAACCCAATCCAGTGCCTCACCATCCTCTCAGTAAAGATTTTCTTGCTAATTCCTAATCTAAACCTACCTTCTTTCAGTGAATCCATTCCCCTGTGTCCTATCCCTACATGCCCCTGAAAAAAGTTCCTCTCCAGCTCTCTTGTAGCCCCTTTAGGTACTGGAAGGCTGCTCTAAGGTCTTCCTGGAGCTTTCTCTTCTCCAGGCTGAATAACCCCAACTCTCTCAGCCTTCTTCATAGGGGAGTCGCTGCTGTTTAGTCTTTGTCCCTTGATGATGACATTCTGAGAAGCTCAGACACCAGAATTAGCAGAGAGTGCTTTCAAAGATTAAAAAAATAAAGGACAAAGCAGAAAAAAGGAAATTGTTAGGCACTTCAGTGCTTAGGGAGTGTGTCAGGAGAGGTGGTGATGACAGATGTGATGACAGGCCTGAGCTTCTTATGGAAATAAGTATCTTTTTTTTCCTTTCCTCTTGCTGTTTTTTCCCATAACACCTACACCACAGTTTCATATTCCATTTTTACTACTTTATATTGTGCCATGAGTGTATTTTTAGGTGCATTGCACCTTGCTGTGCAGTGGTGTGAAGACATAGACCCAAAATGATGCTGACCTGGGAGTGAAATGCACGTTAGCATGGCTTTTTTGCTTTCTCTTCCAAAGCTCTCTCATTCCAAACTAGTCTTTCCACAACATGGTGCAACAGAATTATTTTTGGGGGAGACTCAAGGTAGTACATTTAAAGGGACTGCACAGTTCTGTGTAATCAAGGTCCAGGAGGGCTGGATATATTTAAAGAAGGAAATCTTATAGTCACAGAAGCAGGGTATCCCTAGGTGCTGAAAGATGAGCCATGAGGGAAGAAGACTGGCCTGGCTGAATAGGGAACTTTCACTGGAACTTGGGAAGAAAAAAAAAAGAGTTTATAACCTTGGGAAATAGGGGAGACAATTCAAGAGGAGTATGAGGATGTAATTAGGTCTTTTAGACAGAAAACTGGAATGGTGAAAGCTCAGCTAGAACTCTATGTGGTCACTGCTGTGAAAGATAATACAAAGCATTTTTATAAATTCATTAACAACAAAAAGAGGGCCAAGGAAAATCTCCATTGTTCATTGGATGTGGAGGGGAATGTTGTAACCGAAGATGAGGAAGAGGCTGAGGTACTTGATGCCTTCCTTCTTTGCCTCAGTCTTCAACAGAAAGACCCGATATCCTCAAGGCAGCCGGCCTGCTGAGTTGGTAGGCAGGGACGGGAGCAGAACAGACCCCTGCAATCCAGGAGGGAGCAGTCAGTGCCCTGCAGTGCCACTCAACACCCACAGTCTGGGGGGCCAGATGGGATCCACACCAGGGTACTGAGGGAGAGCCAGGCCACGCTCCGGCATTTATCACCAGTCCTGGTTAACCAGGGCTGAGCACCCAGAGACCTGCAGACTGGTGGGCCAGTGTGATGCCCACCTGCAGGAAGGGTTGGAAGGAGGATCTGGGGAGCTACAGGCCTGTCAGCCTGACCTCAGTGTCTGGGAAGCTTATGGAACATACCATCTTTTAGTGTCATTATGCAGCACATGCAGGACAGCCAGGAGATCAGACCTGTTTAATATCTTTATTAGTGGTTTGAACAAGGGGATTGAATCCACCCTCAGTGAGTTTGCAGATGACAGCAAGTTGGGTGGGAGTGTTGATCTGCTGGAGGGCAGGAAGGCTCTGCAGAGGGATCTGGACAGGCTGGATCAGTGGGCTGAGGCCCGTGGTGTGAGGTTCCACAGGGCCAGGTGCCAGGTCCTGCACTTTGGTCACAACAACCCCAGGCAGTGCCACAGGCTGGGGGAGGAGTGACTGGAAAGCTCCCAGTGGAAAAGGAGCTGGAGGTGCTGGTTGAGAGTGGCTAAACATGAGCCAGCTGTGCCAAGGTGGCCAGAAAGGCCAGGGGCATCCTGGCCTGCAGCAGCAATAGTGTGGCCAGCAGGATGAGGGCAGTGGTTGTCCCCCTGTACTCAGCATCAGTGAGGCCTCACTTCGAATCCTGTGTTCAGTTCTGGGCCCCTCACTGCAAGAAAGACATTGAGGTGCTGAAACATGTCCAGAGAAAGGCAACGAAGCTGGGGAAGGGTCTGGAGCACAAATCTTGTAAGGAGCAGCTGAAGGAGCTGGGGATGTTAAGTCTGGAGGAAAGGAGGCTCAGGGATGACGTAATTGCTCTCTACAACCACCTGAAATGAGGGCGTCAGTCTCTTCTCCCAGGCAACAATCAACAGGACAGGAGGACATAACCTCAAGCTGTGGCATGGGATGTTCCTGTGTGACGTCAGGAAGAAATTTTTCTCTGAAAGGGTGGTTAAGCCTTGGAATGGGCTGCCCAGAAAGGTGGTGGAATCACCATCCCTGGAAAGTGTTCAAGAAACTACTGGACATGGCACTTAGCATTATGATTTAGTTGACATGTTCAGTCAGAGATTGAACTCCATGATCTTGGAGGTCTTTTACAACCTTAATGAGTCTATTCTCTGATTCTAAATGTACCCTCTGCTTGGAGTGGTTTCTGGTAAGACCATTGCAGTGTAGCCATACATTTGTGTGCCATATTTGAGGTCCTCAGGCTATATACAGATGTGTTATACATGTAGGCCACAGTGCTGTGCAGAGGGGCTGGCCACTTTTGGAATCAGACCCATGCGTGTAGAGCCATCTTGATTAACCTGGGGTATCCCCTTGAGCAGACATCTCCCTCTTCATTATACATACCTTGGCATTTCTATTCAGTTAGTGAGATTGTGCCAAAATCTTTTTGTTCAGAATTTGTTTGTATTTGTACCATAAAAAGCAATGGGACAACCATCCCTTGAAGCTGACTACTAGTCAGATTTCTCTAATAGTTCTCTGTACTTAGAAGCAGTGGTTTCTTTTGTGAAAACAATTTTTTTTGTCAATGTATGGAAATTAATGAAGTGACTGTTGTTTCATAAATTGGAGTTACATATTGAAACTGTTACTGTATGGCACTCCAGAAGGCTCATGGGAAGTTCAGCTTCTGAGATTTTTAATGTAGATGGTATTTGCCAGTGAAGCCTGCAGTTCCTAATACTTGGAAGACAAGGAATACCATGTTGACAGTCAAAGCTATAATGAACTAATATATATGTAGATTTTTATGTCTGCTGTCCAAGCCACTTTATGAAATATTTAGTCACAGATTTAATTTTGCATGGCCAGTTTCCCCTCTGGAAGACTGCAAAGAACCATAATAACCAACTAAATATGCAACTGTAATCTTTCTCAGCTTATTTTAATGACACAGTTACTCTCTCCAAATTCCCTAACATGCTGCTCTCCATCCCCCCTGCTTTTTTAAGGTGGTTTGCTATCATTTCCTTCCTGTGAAATGGAGTGCTTTTTTCCTGTTACTTTGAATTGCACTCTTTAAAAGCAATATAAACTTCATAAAATTGAGTATTTATGAATCTTTGTGAGACAAGTTCATAATATAAGAATTTTAAATCAATGGAAATGTGGGACAGTGTATGTTAAACTACTGAACACACACCATTGTTGGCATGAACTATTTCAAACTGAAACCTAAACCAGAAAATGTTTTCAGTCTTTTAAAAAACTAATGAAACTACATGGAAAATGTGGTTAAGGATTTCTGAAAATCCGGTTTGATGTATGTGCTATACAGTTCCTGTGTTTTTCTCCATGACCATTATAATTAGAAGCAGTGTATTTTAGGACAATATTATAAGCTTCTTTTTAGAGTTCTTGTGAAATGAAAACCACTATTTCACTGTGAGGTGCATATTTTAGTATCTATATACTTGTGTGACAATCTAAAATTTATAAACAGACAAATCTTCTAACATTCTTATTTTTAAATAGTAACACCTGTGTAACTGAATCCTGTCTGATTTGGGATAGATGTTCTTGGAATATAAACCACAATAAACTCTTTAGGATTGCTTGTATCTTTATTTGCTGGTTTAGTTTCATAGATATTGTTTAATGGATGGAAGAATTTCTAATTTTATTGCAACACCTTTCAAGTAACCTCAAACTTATGCAGTTTTCTTTCTGCATATTTCAGTAAGATGCTGAAAATTCAGTGGAAATGTTGATAGAGAGAGAATGAATCTCTAGAAGGAGGCAAGCTATATTTGAAATGAGATATTTAAGTTTTAGAGTTCTGAGAACTGTCTCAAGAGATTTGTGTTTGAGCAGAGGATATATCACAGCTGTTTAGGTATTACAAGAGAGATATAGTCTAAAATTTGTACAAAATGAAATCCCATGTTTTCCTGGTTTAGGTCCCTGAAGTATATTTACATTAAACAAAACTCATAGTACTGCCAAATAATCCTGAGAAGTAAGTAGCATATGATCTACAGCAGCTGTGGTGTCTTTGGTCTCACTCTGCTGAGTTGTGTTCCTAGTCAGTTTTGGGTTATTAATGCTATCAATAGCTAATAATTGTTAGCTATAGCACCTTCCAAGTCATATCAATAAGAAAAGCATCTCCATTTTATTTTGAGATTCAAGACAAAAACAAGTAATCTGTAGGGTTTTTTCTCTGTACTTTTTCCTAAGAGGTTCATCCTGCATGTTTACACTTAACTTTAGGAGGATAATAGTTCTATTTTTCACCTGCACGGTCTCAGAAAAGAGACTAAGGGTATGGTTTGACAATTAAGAAAAGTTACAGCTGCTAGACCACCTTTCTCCTCCCTGCATTCACCATCCCTCCCTTGTGCCATCTCCCTTGCATTTTGTAGCATTCACTGTACCAATTCAGTGACCCAGAAGAAAACGTAATGTTTGCTGTCTTTCCACCAGCTGAACGGGCTGCAGGTCGCCCTGTTTGACATCAGTGAACTATCAGCTCAACTCAAACCATATTGTCCAACTACATCCTCAGAGTAAGGTACAGTGCTGGATCATTTTTTAAGCACTCAAGTACCAAAAGTGATCAACACATAATGCACTGTAACTATAATGCATTCTTAGAATCATAATTGTACATGTTGGAAAAGACCTTTAAGGTCATCAAATCCAACCATTTACCCAGCAATGCCAAGTCCACCACTAAACCATGTTCCCAAGTGCCACATGTGCACATCTTTTAAACACCTCCAGCAGTGGTGACTCCACCGCTTAGCTGAGCAACCTGTTCCAATGCTTGACAGCTGTCTTGGTGTAGAAATTTTTCCTAATGTCCAATGTAACCTCCCCTGGTGTGACTTGGGACTGTTTCTTCTTGTATGTGGAAGAAGAGAGTGAGTCCCATCTCACTAAAACCTCCTTTCAGGTGGTTGTAGAGATGGTCACTCCTTAGCCTCCTTTTTTCCAGGATAAACACCCCCAGCTCTCTCAGACACTCCTCATAAGACTTGTGCCCCAGACCCTTCTCTGTTGCCCTTCTCTGGATTCACTCTGGCACCTCAATGTCCTTCTTGTAATGAGGGACCCAGAACTGAACACAGGATTAAAGGTGTGACCTCACCAGTGCTGAGTACAAAGGGACAATCACTGTCCTGGTCCTGCTGGTCACACTGTTGTGGATAGAGGCCAGGATGCCACTGGCCTTTTTGGCCACCTGAACACACTCTTTTATGAAAACTGGAAAACACTTTAAAATACTTGTAGGCACAAATACAAATAAATTTAGTGAAATTTGCTCCTTGAAGCTGCCACATAGCTGTTAGTCATTGAGGTACTGAGCATCAAGCAACTTAAATGCCTTCTGAATCTACCCCACAAGAGGTCTGAAGGCTCAGAGGGTCCACAACACCAATGGATCGGCAAGAAGCCCAATGGACATTTTTCAGCACTTGGAACTAATTGCACGGACTGATGTAAAAATGTTTCAAGACCACTGGGGGCAAGTAATTATGAGTGCCTTTCTAAAACTCATGAGGAAGGTAACATTTAGTTTCAGAGCTGAGCTAAGGACAGAAAAATTACTTGATAACCGGTCCAATTATTTTATGAGCAGTTCTAACCTGTTGGTATTGAGGGCGCTGTTGTGCTTCAGTTTGCTGTCATCAGGGTAATTTTCCTGTATGTTATATATGGCACTAGTGAACTGTATGTGAAGAAAGCCGCTCCTTTTGTTGTGCTCTAATTCTTTGTTTCTTTTCCTTTCTCAATCCTTCTAGACTCCATAGATGGGAAACATGCTCGAAGGACTCAGTCCAGTACTCCTCTGGGAGAACTATTTGATCATGGGCTGGATAGCTGGGCTACCTCTATTTTTGTGCTTTCTTTTTTTTCTGTCTGTTCCCGTGACAATGGGAAGACCGGAGTTTCTGTATATACAATGTATATATATTTAAGCATTGTCTTGTTTAACTTCATGTGCTCACACTGGGAGAAATATAACACAGGAGTTCTTTTTCTTCCTTGGGGATATGATATAAGCCAAGTGGTGAGTATTTGTCATCCCTGATTTGGTTTTGGTTTTGGTTTTTTAACTATGTAATTGTTTCCATAATATTAAAGCAAAAGAAAAATAGAGTTCAAGGCAAATATATTTGGCTAAGATATTGAAATATGTGAAATTGCAAAACCCTAAAAGTAATTCAGAAATATTTCCTGCATTTGCAATAAAGGGCTGCTCTTGAGCAAATTATCAGCATCAGAGATTCATTGCTGTGCAGGAGAAAAAAAGGCTTGCAGCAAGCCTAGCAGCCAGACAGTGCCCATGAGAATGTCATTTAACTACATTTGATTTGTGGTATTAACAAAAATTACTATGCTATCTGAAGCCACAAGCAATTTTCCCCCGAATACCAGGTTGTGAGGCTCGATGTGAATTAGTCCAAGTAGTATCTATTAACAATAATTACACAGTTATACACTACCAGACCTTCTCAATTCTACTCTGTTTTACAACAAATGTGGTAATGGAAATAACATTGTACCTATGCAGAGAGCAGTAACTGTTGTTAAGTGAGTTCTATGTTTGAAAAACAAATCATCATGGATGTCAAAAAGTCATAGACATTCAGTAACATGAATTACTTATCAGCCCACAGTCAGCACCAGCTGAGTTCCTGTCTGGTTTACAGCCCTGTCTTGAGATGGACCTCTTCAGAAAGCATGCCCAGGGCACCAAAGTGAGTGGTGTCTTCAGTGCACAGATGAGCAGCAATATTAACAAGCTCCATGCACTTCCAAGGGCCCAGCACTGGGATTTCTGTGGGCTGGCTTATCGGTGTCTCAGATAGCCAAGGTCTTGCAGCCTGAAGAGCACAGTCAGTCTTCTGAGCTTCCTTTTGCAGGCATGAGATGAAAGGTACAGCCAAATAATTGAAAAGAAGTTTGACAAATACTCAAATATGTGTTTTAATGGAAATACAGTATTCAAATTAATGGCTGCAGATGTAGTGCTGTAAACATAATCAGAATCCAGTGGTTTGAGAACAACTCAGAGATGGTGGTCCAGCTGTGGTGCATCTGTGTTGTCCCCTAGAAAATAGGTTTTGGGAGAAGAAGTTGGCTCAGGACTAAGACATTAGGCAGCCAGCTGGTCTGCTAGTTTCAGCCATGTCTGTGTAAGGCTTCTCCGTGAAGTTCTTCCAGCAGGAGAGGAATAGCTATGTTCAAACCTATTTCACTTGTTGCTCAGATGATCACTGTACATGTGAATGTTTAGAAAACTCTGCTGGATTGCTACAGCATCCAAACTGTATTAGTGGTTAAATCTGGGAATGGGTATCAACTAGCAGAGCAGTTCTGTTAACTCTGTCAGTGCCTGTTAGTGACCTGTGCCTGTGGCCCTGTTTTCTCATCTGGTAAATAATGGTAGTAATATTGTAGTAGTAATATCTGCCTAACAGATTTGTGGTGAGGCTGAAGAACAGTAAAGTTTGTAAACTGTTTTGATTAACTGGCGTGCAAGGTGCTAACAAGTGCTATTTCCTGCTCCCCTCTGATGCTGAGCTGCAGTCTTGCTCACTTGCTTTTTAGTACCTCCTGTGATGACTCGGTTACAGTCAAAGTGATAAGCTTGTAAATGTGAGGATTTTTTGATGCTATTTAGCACAGTCATCAGCAGTGGTGGAAGACTGTACTATTGAAATCTCTGTATGTCAGTTTTCCCGTCTGTAAAAAAATAGCTGTTGTAGTTGTGATTGCCTATGAACAAAGGGAAGGCAGGATTTGTAACTCAAGGTGGTATTTTTCCATTAGTCCAAAATATATTACATGTACGCCAGAAAGTACGTAATTTTTTTTTTCAGTTCTATTGACTAGTCTAATAAAATATCTTAATTCTCCTAGAAATTTGTTCTTGTTTTGTAAACCCATTCAGCAAATTTATATAATACGTGCAGTATTAAAGATAGGTCTTCATCTCCAGTAATTTAGAGGATACCACAGACAATAGCAAATAGCTGATGATGAGTGAGAAAGGTAATGTTCCCCTTACTGGATTTTTTTCCCCATTCCTTCTCTGCCAGGTATTCCCACAGTAACATTTAGAGGCAGAGAGTGTGAAGGCATTCACTAGCTGCTTCCAGACTGATTTGTTTACTTCAGTATTTCCTCCATGGCATTCCTAGCTGGATTGCTGCAGGAATGTGCCTCTCTGTCCTGTCTTCAGTATTTTCACCCGCAACGTGATGCTGTTGCACTGGGGTGTCAGACACTCAGGTGGTCTAGTCTCCTGCTTCTGCTTTTAAGCTTGTTGGTAGCCAGGAACCTTGGGCTTTGTTATCACCACAGAACTCAAGGAAAACAGTAGTTACTGTCGGCGTGCAAATCGAGGACTGATGACCTTAATGAGCACTTAACTGGCATGGGGCTCCCAGGATACTGCTGCCGCCTCAGCTCTGCTGAACATGAACACAGCTCACTCACGGGCTCTGCCTTAGCTGTGGTAGAGAAAGAGCTGCTGTTCCTCATGAAAAAATACCTTGTTATAGACAGAGAAATCTGTGGGACTTATGCACATCACGTCTTTCTGTGACTTGATGACTCATCAGAACTGGTAACCCTCCCAATTATGCTAGCTGGGCTGTAATTGGCACTCCAATTAGCTTTGATTACAGCAGACAATCATTTGCAGGAAGCTATGGTTTGTAAACTTGAAAAATGGCTGTAATGTGTCTGAGAGATGCTTGGTCAGAGGACTCTTACATTTGTGGATCCAGAATCAAGGTGGCAGCAAATGCAGCAGGGAAAGCTATTCCTGTCTCTCCTGCACAAGGACCTATCCTGTGCTGATTCCTGAGTAGCAGGAAAAGGAGCAGGGAGAGGAGCCTCTGTACCATAGCATCTCGACACTTTTCATACACTTTTGAGTAAGTACACCTATTGGAAATCCCAAAAGTCTGAAGAAAAGGCTAAAAAATAAGCCTCTACTATGATCTGTGAGAAATTCCCATGGATACATCTTGTGAGAACGATGACTTTTATGTTTGTCACAAGATCAACTGAAGAAAGCTAATATCTGCAAATTAAGTTTCTTGGAAGAAAAAAAAAAAAAAGACAAAGCTTTCCTGAGAAATTAAAATTTCTGGCTTCTTGCCATATGTTAATTTTCACAGACATCATCTTGTTTTCTTTAAAAGAAAAATCTGTTTTCTTTCTGAAGAATTTAATATTACCCTAATTAAATCCTCTCCTAATCCTGCTGCTGCTTTTCATAAGCCACTGCAGTTGAGTTCATAGCTGGGGAACAAAGTACTAATTTTTCCTTAATATGATGTAATGATACCTCTGCTCCATTAGTGCTGCCTTAAGTGTAACAGGAGATACCCTTTATATTCTTAATTAAAACTTTAAAAGTGAAGAGCTGTGTGAGAGCTGCAGTGGCCCAGACAATTCCACTCTCCTTCCTCTCTCTCTCCCCAGCCAAGAAGGGCAAGCTCAGAAGAAGCAGAAAAATCCCAAAGGCAACAGGCTGCTCTCTCTGGCCCAGCCCTTGCCCTGCAAGCAGAGGATGACCAGAAATCCCACGTATAGAGAGAGTTGTGCCTGAAGGGATGGGTGCTTGGACCATGAACCCCAGGGTTTCAGTCTAAGATACTTTCCCAGCCTCTTCTGCCTGATGGCTTTGAACAGTACCACCTAGAGCCTCTGGGAGAACCCTCTGCCTACCCTGGAACTCTGAATAAATGGAAGTACACGATGGCCCTAGCAATTGAAACCTTGTAGAACTTCCTTTTCTCCTTTCTTTCAGTCAAAGCTGGGGAAGGTTTCTTTCATGGGTGCCATATATCAGGTTTTCTTTTGACAAGCTTATTTACAAAACCCATGCTGAAATATGCTCCATATGACCTTTTCCAGGGATGTACTGTGGCAGACAGTGTTTCAGGAGCTGGAAAAGAAATCCCAAACAGTGCAAGTGCACATCACATCTTGAAAAAATTTCTACCTCCTCTGAGGAGCAAAAGCCCTTTTCTATTAAAAAAACAAAATAAATATGCAAATATGTTATTCTTTGGTCACATTATCAGGATTCACAATTTAATTTCAGTTGAAAGGATATTCACTTTCAGAGCTTTTTTAATTTAAAGTGTCTGTGGAAAGCATAGCCTTTCTTGTAAAGAAAAAAATATTATTATTTAGTTCCAAAGTTGGAGCACAATGGAATTGTTGAAGTAAAAGAAGTGACAGCAGAGAGGAAGCAGTGCTGGCCAGACCATGGTGTCTGCTTCAAGCTGCCCCTGGACATGGCTGGAAACTGATCTCAATACTCATTTATCTGAGGGAAACCCCATGGTGTATCCATGTGAAATCTGAACAGAATAACCTGCTGTGCACAGGGGTTTTTTTTCTGCAGCAGACTGCTTCATTCTTAACCACTTGATTATGATTCCCCACAAACCTTTCTTGATTAATTAATCTTCCATGTGCCTTTAACTATTTGTCTCTAATGTCTAAATGCAAAGTGATCTTAGGTAAAATTTTTCAAAGTCTAAGATTTGCAACCTTCAACTATTTATTGAAAGAAAAAAAACTGAGAAAAAAATAAAGTGGAAAAATTGCAAATTGCATTAAAGCAGACTCCTATTGAAATAGCTTGTAGGAAATCATTCTTACTCTTTTAGGCAAATGTCGCATTTATTATCAGAAGAATGAAGTAGCCTTGTATTTTAAATGACTTTGCTTTTTAGATGTTTATTTTGAGCGTTGTGTTAATAGAAAATATTTCAACACATGAGCAATTAATACTATAGCAATATGCTAGTGAAATTGAATATTAAAGTAAAATTAATGTCAGTTTTTTATGGAATCATAAAGAATTTAAAAGCATATTCATGTTTTTTCAAAAGACGACAAAATATTTGATTTTTTTTCATCATGTAGAATATCACACAGCATACTAAATGTGCCTGTGTGTAAAACAGAAATGGTAAATCAATGGTAAGAAAAAAACGTGTGTATACACACAATCTAAAATATTGTGGTCACAAAACTTATACCTGAAATAGTGAAAAGACGTGAAAGAGATGGTGATTTAAAAATATCAAGTATTTTAGAGAACAGGTGAGAGGCTAGAAGGTAGAAGACTTTGAGGGGTTGTATCCTGCCTTATGCTTATATAGAATTTTCCCAATGTCACATAAAATAATTATTCTGATTTTACACAGGAAGAAATGTGACTATGTTACTGCTATTTACGAAATTGTGGCAAGATAGGGAGCCCCTGCTCAGAATTCGGCTGCCTTGCTGTCAGATATATCAAAGAGCCTACAAATTAATACCTTGTATTTCCACATTTTTCTCAGCATAAGTATTCCTCATCCTCATAGAAAAGGTCTTGGAAAGCCAAAAATATTCCTGGTCAGATGCTGCTGAGAGGTGCAATCCAAGATTATACCCATCTACATTACCTTGCTCTAGAGTTCTCACTTGTGTTATTGTGGTGGGTGGATGCCAGCACCCACCAAAGCTGCTCTATCACTCCCCTCTGCAACTGAACAGGGGAGAAAAAATATCATGAAAGGCTCATGAGTTGATAGAAGGACAGGGAGAGATCACTCATGAATTACTACCATGGGCAAAACACTCAGCTCAGGGATATTAATTGAATTTTTTATGAATCAAAACCAAAGCAGGATAGTGAGAAGTGAGACATATTAAAAACATCTTTCCCCCACCTCTCCCTTCTTCCTGGGTTCTACCTCCACTCCTCCACTGGCACGGGGAATGGGGGTTATGGTCAGTTCATTACAGGTTGTTTCTGCTGCTGCTTAGGGAGAGGAGTCCTCCCCCTGTTCCACAGTGGGGTTCCTCCCATGGGAGACAGTTCTCTGTGAACTTCCCCCATGTGAGTCCATCCCATGGGCTATAGTTCTTCATGAACTGCTCCACCATGGGTACATTTCCATGGAGTGCAGTCATTCAGGCACAGCCTGCTCCAGTGTGGGTCCCCCACAGGATCACAAATCCTGTCAGGAAACCTGCTCCAGCATGGGCCTCCCACAGGTTCACAGCTTCCTCTCAGGCACCACCTGCTCTGGTGTGGGCTCCTCCAGGGGCTGCAGGTGGATCTCTGCTTCACCGTGGTCTGCACCATGGGCTGTAGGGGAATCTCAGCTCTGGTGCCTGGAGCACCCCCTGTCCCTCCTTCTGCACTGACCTTGCTGTGTGCAGGGCTGTTTCTCTCCCATATTCTCACTCCTTTCTTCTCTGGCAGCAATTGCAACTGACAATAAGTTTTTATTTTTCCTTTTTAAGTATGTTATCCCGGAGACAATTGTCACCATTTCTGGTTGATGCAGCCTTGGCCAATGGTGGGTCCATCCTGGAGCCGTCTGGCATTGGCTCGCTGGACTTGGGAAAAGCTTCTGGCAGCTTCTCACAGAAGCCGTCTTTGTAGCCCCATTGCTACCAAAACCTAGCCACACAAACCAAATACAGTTATTTAATTTGGACTTCTCATTTTACAAAAGGTTGCAATTATTTTTACTTGGTGAAGGCTACATTTATATCTGAAAACTACTAAAGCTGGTTGATGGTAGAGAGATAAATAAAAAACTTGGCCATCTTTTCTTAAGTAGAATTATTCAGTTGCACTTAGGAACACTGCTTTTTTTTTCACCAGCAGTGCCTTTAAAACAGTTTATATAGCTGATTAATAGACTTAGGCTTTGCTAATAATTTTGACAGTCTTCAAATTTTTGCTAGTATAGCTTAGATCAACAGACACAGCCGTTTTCTCATCCTTCCAGCTTTCTAAAGGAGGTCTGCTTTCTAAAGCAGGAGACTGCTTCAGTGTAGTCAAAGTGATGAGTCTTTAAAAACCAATATACCGAAATTTTGGAGCCAAAGGAGTTGGTTTTTTTCATATGCTACATCTGTTAAGAGGCAATCTCGATCTGGGAGTCTTGCATCACCAAATCCCGGGGCAGGGCATTCCCTGTGAGAGCCCATTGCATCCACACTCCTGTTCCTAGACATGCACTGACATCTGACAGTGATGCTCATGACTGCCCTGCCAAAAGTACTGACTGTAATATTGGTTAATACTGAAGTGCCTCTTTTATCACTTGCCAAAAAAGTCCGTTCAGGATTCAGCATGTGAGGGTAAATTCAGGCTCCATCAAAGCCAGTTGGAGTTTTGCCATCAACTTTGTTGGGGTCAGGATTCCATCTGTCATGTCTTATGGGTAATATAATACAATTTCTTCAGGAAGCCAAATGTTAGCTCTGATGCAGTGGATTGCAAAACCCATTATACATGTCCTTCACTTAGACCAAAATTTGACTCACTGTCTTCAGTGGCCCAAGACATAATGGCACTCACCACTGCCTGCTCTTCCTTGCTGCAGATCTGTTGTGCTGCTTCTTCTTGCAGAGGCAATTCAAACATCCAGTCCCACAATGCAAAATCCAAGCAAAATCTCTCAAAGATCTACATGCTGACAGGGCAAGAATCTTGATTTCAGATACAGAGAAGTAAGTGAAACCAAATGTAGTATTATCTATGTGTAATAGAAGTTTAAGCGACATCAGCATTCTGCTCTTAATCCGTGATCTTAAAAAGCCTGTTAATTAACAAAGAGATTTTCAATGTATGAGTTAAAATTTAATAGAAGACTAGAAACGTGCTTGTTGAAGTTCAAATGGAGAAAACACATAACATATCAAAAATGATTATTAAAAAACCTAAATAAGAAATGGTAAAATCTGTAACACAAGCAAAGCTGGAAACTATTTTTCATCTCAGAGTAAGAAGCTGCAAATTGTATGGTTACCTTGGAATAAGTAGATGAATATGCAGTTTTCTAAATGGCATTGTAATTAACACTGTCATTTTAATTTAGAGCTAGTGTAGCATGAAATATACAGCCTCTTAAGGGTCCTATTGCAAAACTAAACAGCTGAAAACAAAGCAGGCTAGAAAAAGAGGACAGCAGTCCCTCTAGCTGGGTGCTCCTGAGTCTTGAGTATGTGTCCTTTCACTCCTAGTGACATCTATGTGATTCTTTTTTTGTCCTATAATGATATTATCCATCAAACAAATCAAAAATCAGGGAAGACTTCATCTCCTTACCATTCTTTTTATTTCTTCATATTCCATTGAATATTTTTATTATTTTTTATTATTGTTTCAGGTGAGCTTAGGGTTTTTCTCCCCCCCTCTTAGTTATTCTGATATGATCAGTTCAAGGGGCAAAGCTGCAAAAATAACTACATTGCTAATTCTGAAATTGGTATCCAAAACCAGGGAAGTGCATGTGCAGTGGGGAGACCTGGTATTAAAAGTGGATTTAGGTATTTTGGAAAGGTAAGTCAGTAATACCACATACAAACAGATGCACACATTACCAGGGAAGTAGCTTGTTTGCCATATTTCATACATTTTAAATAATTCTGTTGGTGACCCTGCCAGTTGCTTCACTGCTTGGAAGTAATTGTTTTGCCATGGCAGCAGAAGGTAAAGTAGGGACAGGAGGTAACTAACAGATTTTTTTTTAAATTTTGCATTTGTATTAATATGATCAGTGAAATTCTCTACCTTTAGCCATAAAGGATTGAAAATAATTTACCTTTTTTTCTGTAGGTGTTAATAGCAGCATATCTGCTCACTGGTACTGTTGGTGTGGAGGTTTGGCAGAAGCCTTTGCTGTTTGGTTATTATATTACAGATGTATTGGTTATCCTGCTTATAGGTAAGTGTCCAGATCTATGCAAAAGTGTTCTGCTTTTTAATTATTTTGATTTGATATTTTTTATATTTCCCTTTTTTTTTTTTGTTTTTGTTTCTGTTTTACTTTTTAAAGTATTAGCTCGTCCAAAAATACATGAATAGAGATTATTAAAAGGGTTAATACTGGCAAACTTTTAAACAGTAGATAATTCTGGAAATTTTTTTCCTCTCTGAATTACTATATGCTGCATACAAATAGTATAGAAAATACTCCTTATGTGCATGTGCCATTCAGTGCAGTGTGCTGGCTGGCTGGGCTCCCAAAATCTCAGGAACTCCTCATGTCACTCAGGTAAAATGTCACTTACATTTATGTATATTCTAAGTGTAATGTTTTGGCCTGGAGCACACTATGTTCCAAAACATTATGAACAGAGGGAATGAAGACATTATTTAAATAATCTTAGATGCACAACTGTAAATATGAATAAAAGCCAGGTGGTTTCTAAGCTCTTCTTTAGAATTCCTTTGCAAACAGAAGAGATGTATTTTTCATACACAGCAATAGCCTATTTGTTCATTATTTGATACTGTCAGTGTCATTTGAAATGAGCATTGAATGTTTTTTGACTGCTATATCAAGACTGAGAACAATAGCAGTTACATTTTAATGAGTTTAAAAAATAGAAGAAGTCTTAGCTGAAAATCTGTGTGTGCAAAATGGCTTTGATGTGTTGCTTGGAAGGTGAAGAAATTAGCATATGCATTTTGGAGATTTTTATATGAGCATACAAGTGGTGAGAAGAGGGCTTCAAAATACTGTTTGACCCAAACACTCTAGGCTTGCATCCCAAGAAACATCTTCTGCCCTTGAGCCAAGTGGAGGACTTGGTTATAGGTCTTACCCCATGTCAACTCGATAGGAGCCATTTGAGCATTTTGCATGATGTGTGCTCTCACCACCCTCATCCTATGGCAAGGTTGTCAGCAGGTACCATCTCCTGCCCCAGCACTGTTTCCCAGAATGCCCAAATTAGAAAGGACCCTGCGTTCAGGCTGTGCTTTCTAATGAGCAGCGTGTGAAAGGACATGGTTCTGTGCTCTACCCAGAGTATAAAACCAACAGTGTGTGACCAAGATTGTACAGCCTTTTTCTAGTCAGACCTGATTTAGGCACTCTGAGGAAAAGAAAGAAAGGAAGGGGCAAAAGACAGTGGTTGCCTTTTCAATAGTCAGTGAATTATTCACCTTTGACAGAGATGTAGCTGTAGACAGGGAGTGATTTGTGCTCTTGAAGCAGCACTGCAAGCCCAGGGGAGATGGATAGCTCACCCAGAATGGGCAGGTTAGGGCAGCAGTAGGTGCTAGCAGAGGTCGTCCCACTGAGCATACTTGTTCTGTGCTACACACATCAGTGCTTGGTTCCTGTCACTAAGACACATGACAGCCCATTCAGGGAGTACTCTGATGCCTTCCCTTGCACTTGGGAGGCCATGGATGAAGGTTTAATTCAAACTGTTCAACATAGTAGGAATGTTTGTGGAAGGGAAGCATTTCAGCATTACCAGATCTGCAGGCATGAGAAACCTTTTTCATACTCTGCCAGAACCAGCTGCAAAGCAAGTTTGATGGACTGCTCCATTAACACTAGAAAGAAGTACTGCTTCTGTCTTCTGTGGTATGCTTGTATGAATGGATTTGTGAGCATGGAATAATATTTCTTCCATCATTGTCCCAAGCAGAGTAGGCTTAAGTAGGAGCCAAAAGATTTCTCCAAAAATTTTGTCTCTAGCACACTATCCACAATGACAATTTTTGCAATTTAGTTGAAGTTAAATATGGGTTTAAAGTATGCTAAATACTGGTCTTGGTTGACTCTGTATTACAGAATCATCATAGTGCTTAGTAAACCTCTTAGAAACAGACACTAAATTTAAATATTAAAAAAAAGTAGAATACTTCCACTAAGGGTCATCATGCTGGTCCAGAAAGCCGTGCCATTTCACATTTGAATCTCAGCTCAGCAGTAAGGGGGTTATCACTGGGTAGCCTGTGTGCAGTGACTAGGGATATGTAAAGTTTTTAGAAGCTTGTGGTAAATTGCAGGACCCCACTGTGACTGTAGAAAAAGTACCTGTCTAACCTACATCAAGGGCCAAGCAGCCAGGAAAATTCAATTATTCTTTCCCTTAGAGGGACTGCAGCAAGTGTGTCTTGCTCAGCCAGAACCATTTGTATCAGAGAACCCACTCTGGCTTGCTCAGATAAATGCCTTTGTGGCTAGTTAAAAACAAAGTGGGCCTCTGATGCTTTTTACAAGCTAGTTTCCCAGGATCCTGAGAGGAGCCATTAAACCATAAATGGCTGTGCTTAACCATCTGATGGCATTTAGTAGTCACTAGTGGTCCTTCTAACAACGAACCTGTGGCTGCTCCATCAATACTTGGTATTTGTTTGGTGCTTTTACTGTCCTGTACACAACAGGAGTTCAGCTGCTGAGCTGTCGCTTCTCTGAGAACAGCTGGGCTTTAGCTCATACCTTCTGGCGGGAAGAAATCCAGATGAGATGCACAAGAGTGTTTTTCAGATGTCTTTCCAGGAGTTTTCTGGGAAAAAAAAATAACCTATGTATAACCTAAGGATGAACTCTGCGAAAGCATCTCCTCAGAGGAAGCTGTGGTATCACCAGGTGACACTCACTCATTGAAAATAATGGAGCTTTTATCAGGTGCCAGAACACACAAAGATATACATAAAAGTGCAGCAATACTGGTGTTTAGATTAGATGTTTTAGGAAAGAGAGCTTTATGTATATTCCTGGGAACTGTCTGGCACACTGTGAACACCTGTAGGAAAGCCAAGTCTTGAGCTGCTGAGCAGTGACCTCAGAGGACTACCCTGTGAAACAGAGAAACTTCAGCGTAGTATTTTATGGGAATTTGTCAGCTACCCAGCAAACATGATCCTGTAATTTTCACTGGCAGTGAATGCAATTCCATCTTCAGCTCCAAAACACACACCTAGCTGGACGCTGAATCAACGAGGATGGTCCCTCTCCTGTTTCCAGAGCATGTTGACCTGGCTGCTAGGCAGAAATGCCTTTTCTGTCCAGCATGGGAGCAGACAGACCCTTTCAAAGTTATGTGCCTGTGGGCTATCTGGAACTAATTACTTCTGCACTCATCAGGGCTCCTGTGGATGACACTCCAAAAGCTCTCTTGGGATTTAACCACAATTGTCCCATAGCATTATCTGGCTAACTAGGGTCCCTTCAAAGGGCAGCACTGGGGTGAGAGCTATCATTTATTTTCACCCCTCCAGGGCATCCCAAATGCTTAGCATTCTCTGTCACTGTGCTATCAGGTTGAGAGCAATATGAAATATTTACAATAAGCATTTTAAAGCAGTCAGTTCTGTACATAAATTCTAGTACCACAAATGATGCTGTAGACTTTGTCAGAAGATTTTCACTGGCAGGTAGGCATCTGTAGTTCAGGGAGCAGCATTACTAATTGATGATGGTTTTTGTCTCACGTTGCTATTAAATGACCTGTAGGTGCATGCTCTGCATGAAGCATTTCCCATGTTTGGGACCTTCATACCTGCTCTTTATGAAGATTTTATAATGTCTAATAAAATTTGAATTCAGGCTACAATCCTTTCCTCACTGGAGACATACTTCTTACTGGAAATTTCTTTTGTTCAGAATTGACTGAGGGCTTGGAAGTTGGGGTGGGATGTACACAAGTAAGCAGTTAGCATATCAGCTTCCTTCCTTAGGAAGGCAAGTTGGAAAAATGGTGCCTGGATACACAAAGTTTCCTGCTTCTTCTCAGTATTAATTGCAACCACAAGAATAGACTTTGTGGGAAAAGGATCACTTAAGCATGGAGAGGATATGTTATACTTCATCAGTGTGGCACATGGGGCAGACTATTCTGTAATCCAGACATGGTGTCACGTTTGAGTCCACTATGTGTGGTCAACAGTGCCCAGATCTGGCTACTGAAGCCTGTGGCAAAGCTGAAACAAGTTTTCAAATTGCAGGTTTGAACATGAAATGTGAATTGAGTATTAACATCTGTCAGAGATCTGAAACTTGAACTTTGTTTTAGGGACAGGGCCAAAGCATTCAGAATTTTTTCCTATGATGTGCATGGGTTTCAGTTCTATGCTGACTTCTACAGCATGTTTTCCTTGAGGGTCACTATTCCCTGAGCTACTTAAGTATATAAAATGAGGAGTGAAAACATAAATGAACAGATAATAGCAGCAAAGAACTAATGATGAAGCCAAGCTGTAACATTTAAAACATGCCAATTATTTGAATTCCATCATAATGGGAAAACACAGTTACCCCTCTAAAACAGTGCCTTGTACTTACACTGTGCTACATCCTGTGTATCAAAGGAGGGCACAAAAGTCCTTGCCATGCGTGTTCATACAGCAGCCTGCTCCTTTTTCAGTGCCAGAAACTGTTTAGGAGGCACGGTCAAATTATGAATTGTTTCTGCCCCCTATGGAGTAAGTCATTCTGTAGTGATTTCCTATAGTTCCCATGGCAAAATGGCTGATGGTTCTGCCCTAGTGATGACTTGCTGAATGATTAAACATTAAGTGCTGTGTTTTCAAAATGTTGTTGCTCCAACAGGCTTTGACCAGTCCTGTTCAAGAAGTGTGGTTAACATGAGCTGGCTTCTATGTGTCTGTCACCAATTTAACATTTATTAAGGCATTGTTGTGACAGATTGTTCGAGGCTCCGTTAAAGTAAAGGGTGTGAAATACTCACCTGTCACTTGAGATATATTTTTAAGAAGCCACTGAGTTCATGTCCGGAGTAACTCATCTGAACCAGTCAGAACAATAACCCAGAAAAGCAGAGCGTTCCAGGCCAGAGGCAGAGCCGTGTCACGGGATGCTGATTACAGGTGGGAAGGAGTTTGGTGGTGTTAAGATGTGAGGAGTCATTTCAGGGGCTCTGGGAGCCCCAGGAGAAGGTCAAACATGGGACCTCGCCTGGCAGAGCCTTCTGGAAGCCAGCCTGGGTGTTTCAAATAAAGGCACTTTTTCTCTAGTGCTCAAACCTTGCTGTGCCCAGAAACAGAATGATGTGTGAACAGAACTACATCAAAGAAGCAGCTATATCCATAAACTAATTCTTCAGTATGTACTAAATCCCTCTGAATGCTAATTGTTATCTTACAGCTCAGTTCAAGATTAATGCCATGTGTACTTCCTTAGACACTGAAAATAAGGTATAAAATCAACAAGCATGATAAATGCGTCTCTTTTCAACAAGCATGATAAATGCAAACCTCTACAATCTTTATACTAAAGAAACACCTTAGATGCTAAACATCTAAAATCTACATCAACTTTGTGCATGAAGACAGTGCTTATGTTTACCTTATGTTCCCTTAATCCCTGTAAAATCATTTCATACTGTGGATTTTGGGTGTATTTTTCACCCTAATGTGTTCAGACATTACAGGCTCAATTACATCTACAAATTACATTTTTTTTCCTAAGGTTTCCCCCCACCCCCAACTACTAAGTGGTTTTAAGCTTGCCATTTTACATACTAACAAAATATAATTTTTTTTAGTGGACTGTTTAAAATGCAATTATGTGTTTGCACAATCAATTAAAAGAGTTGTCGGCTCAAGACATGCTTGAGAAGGTCACACTGTTCCATAAAAAGCTTCTGTTCCAGTAACAAGTGCTTCTAAAATGTTCACCTTTTGATGAAGCTTGCTTCCAGGCACTGATCACTGTGCTAAACATTCAGTGTGTTAAGATATTTTCATGTGTCTAGCTGCTCTAAATGCGCAAGGAACTTGGAAAAAAACACTGTGGAAAAAGTATTTAAAGGTTTTCCAAGCTGATATTGAGGCCTGAGTATTTTGAATCTAATTTTTCTTGTCTGGTGGCTAAGAAAGGTAGATGATAACATCCCATTTCTTTACAGCAAACATTGACTATGATGAATTATTAATCTAGAGATGAAAAGGCCAAGGAGTGTGGATTTTAGATTTCCATCTTTTTTAGATTTCCATCTCTAGATAGACTGAAGAAGGCCATGCTGAGATATGGGCAATTGAAGAATAAGAGAGGAGAGTGATAGTATTTAATTTGTAAGCTGAAATGCAAGTACAGCTGCCTACTGTTAGAGAGTTGGTCAACTTCTGTGATATGCCCAGAAGGTCTGCACAGACCTCTTTCCTGCCTCCCAAATTGGATGAATGCTCTGAGGAGTATTTTTTGGGGTGGGAGTAGAGCAGGGCTGTGTACTTTCCTGAACAAATTCACACAATTTCCTGTGCAGTGTTCACCTAAAATTACATCCCTGTATTGCACTGTCTGATTTTTGAATTTTTAGCTATCAGGAAAGGCAGTTCTTTAAAAAAAAAAAATCAGTGCTTTTCTTAAGACAGTTTAAGGATGACTCATTTGTCAGGAACTTACTAACAAAGGGGATTTACAATTGCAAAGGTGTGGAGAAGATAAACAGTGAAGGTTTTCCTTCCTTTGAAGCTCTATAACTTGTCTAGTGGTTTAGGTGTCTTGGAGTCCCTTCTTTATTTAGTGGTGTTTACAGTCTGTGAGGTTTTGTGTTTTCAGAAATGTGGCTACCTGCATCAGGCTGTTTGCTTTGTCTGAGCACCGGCATGGGGCTGTTGGGTACTGAAATAGCATTTTCTGGAACTGACAGTAGTGTCAGCAGTTTGTTTCTGGCCATACCCTCTCTTTCTCTACAATGAACAAGTCTGTATTTTGCAGAAATGCTTGTATTAAATCAGGTACAACCACCACAATAACTGCAGCATGTCATGGAAACAACCTGTCAGCCTGTAGATCTTCAGTAGTCTTTAAATTTAGTCACATAACCATTTAAAGTGCCCTCACATAATTAAAATATATTACTGTTAGTCCAAATAACATGGGTGACGAGGTACCATGGTACCATTGTGTGCTAGCTTTTTAAAATTATTATTAATTTATTCAGCTGTATCACAGAACATCTTATTGATTTGGAATTGAATTTGAAAGTACTAAATGAAATCTAAAGTTGTCCTTAAGATTGATGGGAGTTACCTTTAGATCTCTTTTATGCACATGTATACATACATATATATGCACACATATTTATATGCATGACTGTGTATGTATCTGTGTGCTTTTATACACAGACGTATTTGGAAAACAAGATAATGCCTTCATTTCTTCATTTCTTATGTGTCTTTAATCCTGAATTCCTCAATGCACCGGGATTTGTTTGTTTGTTTGTTTATGCTTATGTTGGGCATTTTAAAAAATGGACAAAATAATTCCCGATAAAGAGCTTTAAAAATGTTTATTTCTCTGAAAAGGGAGTCTACATTGTGCAACACAGAGGACTGACGATAGGATTGCACCTAAATCCGAGGATTTGGGCTTGATACTTTCAGCCTAGCGTGACACAAGAATTCCCTATGTATCCATGCCACCCATCTGTGCTTTGGTATTTCTGCATTTAATCTAGGCCTATGTTCTTAGAGTTGGGTCTCAGTTTTTAATTCAGCTGAAGAACGGGAAAATACTAAAGAAGAAACTAAAAACTCCTGGAAGAGCAGTATACTACTTTTAAGAACACTTGAGGAGTTCTATTTTCCCATATGTGTTAAAAACATCTAATGCTCTGAAAGTGGATTTTAAAAATTATTTTAAACCAAAATATGTACTTTTAGGATATTAAAAACAAAAAAAAAGCTCCATGATCATCACTTGGGCAGTGCCTGGGTGGCTGAGCGCCAGAGAGCCAGCAGTGGGTTTGCTTTCCAGGCTGCACCTTTTGTTCCTCAGAGCAGCAGGGAATGGCAGCAATGCGGATGCAGCAGTTTAGCTCCTGGGCACAAAGGGATCCTTAATGCCAATTAAAAAGCAGACTTAATGAGTACCAAAAGCAGCCCCCAAGCCAGGCCTCTTTAGCTAAAAAAAAAAAAAAAAAAAAAAAAAAAAAAAAGATGGAAAGCAACATGTTGTAGGAAATGATGGAATTCTGAAAATCCCATAAGAAACAGGGGAACACCCTTTGCTTTCCCTCCTGCATCCTCAGCTCTCTTGCTGTGCTAAAAGCAAAGCTGTGTAAAAATACAGGGGAGAAACTGGTGGAACTGCCCTGTTTGGAAAGTGGCTTTTTGCTAGCTGGGGGATTGTTTGTGGTCAGTGTGTTATTTCTAACTAAAATGTCACTTCATAAAAATAACAAATTGTTGGCAGCCATTGCTCTTTGAATTCTATTTCTAGTTCTAGTCTCTATTTCTGTTCCTCTCGGTGACTTTTCTCCTAACAAATCAAACTTCAGGATTGCAGCAGGAAATTTAGATTTAACCTCAAGAGTCAATGTTTTGTCTCATGTCTGCTCTAATGTGATACAGATGTTGGAACTGCTGTACGTAACTCAAGATTTTATTGAACTAGCGCTCCCTGCCTAATAGAAAACACAGCTAACTGGAGTGCACATTAAACACAGATCACTCTGAAGGCACTGAGCCTGTGAATTTTAGAAATATATTGACAAAATACTTGGGATATTACTTCAACTGCACATCCTTCAGCTGTTGGATAGGGAGTTTCTGCCATGGTAAAGAAGCAGAGCTCGTAATTGTTTTAGAAAGCAAACCCAAAAAGTAAACATGAAAAAAAATGCAATACCTGAAATTATTTACAGGCTGCCTTTTCTTTTTTTCCCAATTCTTTGTTTCCTTCTCTTTAGCAGATAACCAGAAAGACTGGAGAGATAGATTATCTATTGCATCCCTTTTTACTTCTCTTTTCCAACAATTCTGATCTCCACTATTCTTTCATTGTTAGTTTTCCTTCTCTTGAGTTGCCACTTTGGCCAGGGCATGCTAAACGCTTGGATATGTCCTTGATGAGGACTGAAGGGTAAACGCTGACATTCCTCAAGGCACTGTTATGTCATGTTAGCCCTTCAGATGACAAAGTCATCTGAAGTCATCTCTTTCCTCTATTCATTTTTTGCCTCCCATATTGCTAATTATGAGATTAAAGTTTTCTACTTTTCTGTACAGGAAGCACAGTGCTTCTTAAATGAGATGTTTTAGGTCAAAACCAGAAAGTTTAACACATCAGAGTGCTTTTCCTGCCCATAATAAAATAGGAATTATCTATTAATTTAGTGCACCACACCCAAGTCTCATGCCCTATAATAAAAAAGCTGTGCAGAAATGTGCTACCCACAGCAATATCCAAGCTGCAAATTGACCAGGAAAAAGTCCTCAATACACAGGAAGTGGGGGAAAAAGTACAAACCAAAGAGCTCTACAGGGAATGACATAGATTTAAAAAGTCATATATATTTTCACCTAGTTAGGGCTGGCTCACACAGAGGCTTTTTTTGTATAAATCTCAAACTTCCACTTGTTGCTGAAAGTCTTTGATTCTTGGGTGGACCAGAGTATTTTGGATGTGGGTGTTAGAGGGGGTGCATCTGGGTCTTCAGGCAGCTCAGGGGCTGCTGGCAGCTGTGTTGATAATACCATCAGCAGTGCAGGGAGATACAGCGTTAGCAAAGGCAAAACCCTTGTGCTTTGTGGGTTAAAGCTGAGCTCCAGAAACATCACAGCTGTGTTACAAAAGAAGTAAAAAACCCCTACTTGTTCAAATGATGGACATGTCATGAAAATAAATTAATTTAAGCTATTGTATTATCAAAAAAGATCATTAGTAGACCCTTAATATTTTGAACTATAAACTTATTTCCCCAGTAATGTGAACAGCCCAGCTTGAAGTTTATTGTCTTTCTATTCCACTGTAAGGCTTTTGGTGTTAGATTTGGATTTTTCTTGGTAAACAGCAGCTCATGAAAAGTAGGGCTGTCCTGGGTCCAGCAGAGAGACCTGAATGAAAAATAATTGATCCTATCTATTAGCTACATCAGAATTTTTATTAAAAATTCTGGTCTTGTCACTCGTTACACAGGCAATTCTATACCAGCAACTATTTATAGCAGCCAGCTTTTGGAAAAAAAGAGGACAGTTTTATTATTGCCTAAAGCCCCCAAACTCAGTTCATATCCTGTAATGAGTACAAGATTACTGAATCATTTTTAAAATGCCCACAAGGTCTGTTATCATATGAAAAAATGGAGGTCATCAGTGTCAAATTACATATTAATGTTTTTCTCTTCTAGGCTTCAGTTTGTTTCTATCATTTCCACAAACACTATACAACATTCACAGGTAAGTTAATTAACATTAAATAACTTCTATCACCTCCTATTAAGTTCTGTATATTTAATGGTTTCCTAATTTACGAATACATGTACTGGTTGAAGCAGCCTAGCTTCTTTCATCCAGATGCTGTCCTGATAATATAGTAAAAGGTTTTTCTGGTGAGTTTTCAGAATCTGACTGGTTTCTTTTTCATGTTTACAATTCTCTCCTTTTCCTTTCACTTGCTGTTCTCCAGGCAGTCTCACAGTGGTCCTGCACAGTAAACTGTCAAAGGCTCTGTAGTAAAAAACATTGCATTTTATTTGCAATCAAATGTGATTTGTAACTTCTGCCTGTGCTGGGTGGAATTCTGTAGCTGACCATCCTACACTCTGTGAAGTACTTAATTGTCTTCCTGGTCCTTCTGTAAAACTCTCCCCTATGAAGTCTGCAGATAATTGCTATCAGACATAAGCTAGGCAGGTGGCAAGCTGTGATTACATCGAAGAACTGGCTTGCTGCACCCAGGAATTTTATACACAGTTAGTTTATACTCCAATGGCCTATTTTTATTAATGTTGCCTGCCTTCCACTAGTATTTGCTAGCGCATTTCACCCATCTGTCACTTCAGGTCTCTCAGGTTCTAACTGTCCTGGAGAAAGGACTGTCACCGCCTGTCTTCAGGAATTAGTGGAAACCAATATTAACATTTAAATTTTGGAGAGACTGTAAGACAATGTCGCATCTCTCCTATACAGCCCTGTTTGTGTGGTGGCACTCAGTGTAGTCACCAAAAGCATGCACAGCCCCAGGTCTGGGGCAGGAAGCGTGGAGAGTTGGGAGATGTGGGGCAGGAAAGGCTGAGGACCTGCAGAAAGGCTGGGCTGTGGGGCGGGGGGCTGGGAACCAGCTGTGCAAGGAAATCTGTTTCAGGGATGACTGAGAGGAGGAGGGAAGCACCTTGTTCATGTCAGCCCTTGGCAGTAGCAGTCTTTACCCCAATGAACATTGAGGGTTTGGTTTCCTTCCTTTCCTGTCAGGACTTTATTTTAATGTTTTCCTTTTCGAGTCATCACTTGACATAGTTCCTCTCAAGCCTTCCGCTGGGTTTATCATTCCTCTGGAGAGAAGAGCACAAAAATTTTTAACTACCAGTCAGGTTTGCTGGAATGATGCACTCACTTTGGTGAAGGATTTGAGTTTTCTAATCATCTCCTCTCTTTCTTCATCCTGATGCCTGGTCTCAGTTGTTATTTTAGGAGTAGATTATTCCTTTTTGGCATGAGAAAGATACTTCTTGGATTTTTGTCTAGCTGTTTCTATAAATATGTATGTTCAAAGATTTTAAACAGGACATTTCCCAGTACATTTCAAACACAGAATTGCTCTTCTGAACTAGCTGTATGAAGGAATGGTTTAGTGGTAGTGAACTTAGAGTTACCATTTCCCTAGCTGACAGAAAATGCAATCATTTACTACCTTTAAAAAACAGCTTAAAATACCCAAGAAAACACAATGCATCATTAATTTTCCTGTACTCTAATTAGCCAAAAAGCCTCCCGTTTAGGCTAAAGTACCTAAATCCTAATGTACAGGATTGTCAAGCAACATTACCTCCAGACCTAAACAACAGCAATACCTGCCAGCCATGTGCCTGACTCTGCTGCTACTGAAAACGTGGGTGTATTGACTGAAATAAGTTTATGTCTCATGTTAGAAGCTTCATCCTCTAAAGCTGTGTATTTTGAAATCACAGCATGTCTGCATACTTGAGAGTACTGCAGCTCACTTTCTGTGAGTTTACTCGTCCATTGCCAGACAATGGTGAGCAAGTGAAGCTGATCAGGAACTATGTGAATAAATCAGTATAATTTAACCCCAGAAATAAATGTTACTTGGGTATAGTACAATTTCTTGTAAAATGTCTGGTATCTAGTACGTTTGCACTGAATTCTTGGGCTGAGTTTGGTCTAGAGTTTGAAGTTGCTGTGTAGAAATAGAATGGATACTTTCTCTACAAAAGTGTTGTATTTATTTCCAGAGCACATTTAAAGAAAACACTGAAGCATGATTCTCTGTATGAAGGACTGCTACCTCTTGTGTCACCTCTGTTGCTGTTCGTTCTTCTTACAGTCTGGGTGGTTTTATCTCCAAGCAACATCTTAGCAAAGCAACCCAGACTGTTTTTATGGATGGTTGGGGTTGCTTTCTCAAATGTTATTGTAAGTATATTTGAGGTGGAGGTATTATTTAGAGATAGCTTTCTAGTTTTCTGTGAATAAGCAAAGGGGAGCAGAAAATGTAGCTAAAATCAGCAGTCACATAGCTCTTCTACTTCTGCGTTACACTCTGTCTCATAAAAATACACCACAACACGTGTCTGGACTTGGGACACTTGCAGTACTGAAATACCTCCTCTGACACAGTGTAACACTTTTATGAGGGTTCTGGTTTGTTTTCTGAGGGTTTATGAAAACCCTAGGTATGCCTTACTTCCAGAAATGTAACAGATACTCCCCAACACACAGGCAGAACTGTGGACTTGTCAAGTAAAAGAAAGGTCAGCACTGGCACAGATTAACTAGCAAGAGTGGAGGGCTTGTAGCTTTCCCTTGCTCTTGTATCCATTACTGTGGTGCATGCATTCCTGCATCCTGCAGTTCAGCTGATCCTTCACCATTTAGAAAAAGGCCATACCACTGACAGGGTGTTTTGGGGAAGGATGTGAAGAACTGTAGGAGCCTCGTGATGGCTCTCTGCTCACAGATTAGTTTCTCCTATACCACATCATGGTGACCAGCTTCCTCCCTTTAATTCCTGAGAGACAACTTAAACCTCTGTGCAGTTCTAGCACGGGCAGCCAGACAGTGGTGCTGAGCCCTGCAGGTAACCCAGGGCTTTCTTCTCTGGGGGAAACCAGGAGAGCAGCCAAGCAGAAAGGTGTTCTTGTATTTAAGGAAAAATACCCTGGAGGATAGTGACTAGTGTCATCTCAGGAAAACAGTCTCCAACACCATCTAAAATCTTGCCATTGAGCAATGCTACATCCAGTTTAAAAAGTGAAAGGCTAGAGGTGCCTTGTGCTATGAGACAGATCTTCAAAAATGTGAGGTTTCAAAAGAGAAAGCATAGCCCCTTTAGAAATCTGAATTCAGGAATGGAAAAAAGTTACAGTTGTGATGTTTGTTACATGTATTCTATAAACATTTCTGAGGGTTGCAAATCAAACAGTTTCATCTTAAGGACTTAATCTCACAAAAATTAGTTGGTTTTCAGATGTGTAAGTTTTATTGTATGCATGATTCATTACCTAATCTACCCCTTTATCTTAAGAGAATAGTGGAGATTCCAAAATGAGAAATACAATTGCTTCATGCCAGTAGGGAAAATGCCTTCAGAGTTTGGCAGATGGCACGTTTTGCACATTTATCTTAGCCAACCAAGAGTGATTGTGGCAGGATACTTGCAGAAGGAAAATAGTAAGGCAAACCAGAAGTTTCTTTACAGGCTGCAGTTTATCAGACATGGAGTGCAACACACACTCTTCAGGTTTTGTTTTTTCTTTTCCCAAAACACACGCTGCAGTGTTGGAGGCTTGTGTGAATTAAAAATGTATGCACGTTAGCTGAAAATTTTAACATTTTAAAAGCAAGCATTAAAAATGTATAGGTGTTAGTTGGAATTTGTAACATTCTAAAGTTGAAAATCAAGCCTGCATTTCCTTTCACCTCTTCTGGTCCCTTAGACATGTTTCCTCCAGCATCAGAGGAAAGCTTGTCATGGCAATACTTTTCTTCTCCATGATAGCCTGACACATTGGGTTTCCATTACCTGTTCTGCAGACCACAAACTGCAGACCATGTTTCTCTACCTGCCATTCCAGTTCCAGTATCTGGAACTTTGCATGCCTTTGACCATGTATTTGGTCGCCCAAATATATAATAATGGTTTAAAACAATGTGAAATCCAACCTATGGTCAGGTTCAGTTATGTTGCCAGAAAAATTATAGCTTATAGATTGCTTTAGCAATTTCTGATACTCTCTGAAATGATTCCCAAAGGACTCATAAAACCAGTGTTATTAAAAAAAATTCACAATCAAAAATACTTAGAATGTAAGTGAAAATATTAACACTAGGTACAAAGGCTTACTTCTTCCACCATTCAAAGTTAATTATTTTTTCATGTTTATTTTTGCATTCTTCAGCTTCTAAAGCACAGGCAGTAAAGCCAGTATTTCTTTCCTACGGTCAGACTCCTACTGCTGCTAAGATTTCAGGCACTGCCCAGGGAATGAGTTTTTCATTCTTCTGCTGTTTTCAGGATACATAAAATCTATTTTTAACCACATTTCAATTTTGAGTGAAACTTAAATCAATAAAATATTTCAGATGTGCTTAAATTCCTTTTCTTTTTTGTAACAGGCATGGTATATATGAGACACATTTCTTAAGGAGCCTAAACCAGACAAAACACTTTGGTGTGCTTAATTGCTTTTAAAATACTGAATTTCAAGTGAATTAATCTCATTATGTTTTCAGAACTCAGTAGAATTAAGCTAATTGCCTTCAGTTAAACCACCATATATTCATTTTTTCTGCCATTCTGAATGGGATCCCTTTCTCTGGGCCCCCAGCAACATCTCCAGGGAGCCCACTGCCACGATCGAGCCAAGAAATTAGTGTTTTAGTACATAAAGGAGTCCTAGAAAAGAGAAACAGGATGTGAAAATGTCATATATTGTCTTCCCTCCCTTCTATACAATGAACCAGAAGATATTTCTGTCAGGCCATGTGATTAAAATACCAGTGCACTCTCCCAGTGATTAAGTGGTGACACACTTGATTTGGGATCACAACTTTAGGAACCTCTGTGAAAACCTAAGGTGGCAAACAAATTCCCTTTTTCTGAAGATGTGCTTCTGCTAATCAAGGGTATCAAAACACTGTATCCAGAAAAGGGTGTATTTTAAATTGTAATAATGCCCTCTAGGACCCATGAGGCAGAGAGGTGTGTGCCCTCTCACCAGAAACAAGCCCCATTTTGAACTGTAGCCCTGTTTACCCCTTCACCCAAAGCAACTCACAGAGAAAATGGAAGTACTTTTCCTGAGACTCTTGGGGCTGGCCCAGCGCTTCTCACCTGGCCCCTTTTGCTCCCACAGTGCAAGGTGATCATCTGCCAGATGAGCAGCACGCGGCCGGAGCTGTTCCATTGGTTCCTGTTCCCGCTGGCGCTGGTGGTGTACGCGGCCATCTCCGGGCTGCTGGGCTGCATGGAAGAAGCGGTTCTTGGCGTGTTCACCGCCCTGCTCACGGCTGCCCATGTGCACTATGGGGTCTGCGTGGTGAGCAGAGGGCTCTGGAAACAGTTTCTGGCTGGGGCATTGTCTGGGAGTCTGAATATTTATGTTTTGGGGTTTGGTTTTTTTTTTTTTAGTCTGGTGTGTTGTTTTATTTAGTCTAAAGTTAAAAAAAATCAGTTTATTGCAGGTAATGCTTTTTTTGCATGTGCAGCAACTTCAGTGACTTGAATTAAACTCCAACGTAGTCAACCAATTTTGGCTTTAAACCCATCAGAATTAGAATATTTATGGACTGGTTTTATGTAGACTCACGCAGCATGAATGCTTCCAGCCCACTTTTTTTGCCTTTCTTCTTCCTAAGGTCACTTGACTGAAAAAATAGAAAGGTAAAATGCAAAGTGACATAAATAGAAATAATAAAATAAGGTCAACTTTGCTTTGAATCTGCAGGCAAAATAGCTGTCCCAATTTTTTCTTGGCCCTCTGCTAGCATCTCTCAAGCTGGTGATATGAATAGTTTTCCAGTTCATTCAATCTTACCAGCACATTTTTGTGTCTGCTAGATCTCAGTCATGTCACTGTCATCTGAACTACTGCTTAAATTAAGTATTACTTAGTTGATGCCCACTTTTCTAAATTGTCAAACGAACCTTTAGCAACTGTTTTAATGGCTTTAACTTTTAGATAAAACACCTTGCATGGCAAAGGTCTCATTTCAAAGGGACCTGGTCAGCATTCTTTTATTTAAGCCACACCTCTGGGATGTAAGGATTTTTCTCTGAAAGCAGCCTTCTATCAGCAGACATTAGTGGCACAGTAGAGTCGACTCGAGCATCGACATGGGCCTGTTGGTGGGGGTCAGAATGGAAATACCTGGTCAAAATTCATAATTGACTGAGGGGCCCAGCTCTATCACAGTTTATGTCGCCTGTCAATCTGGTCTGTAGCCATTTACCTTCCCAGAAGTGTGTTGCAATAGGAATATAAGGAAAACAGCTCCCTTGTTTGAATACTTACAGATCCCTGTGTACTTACAGATCCCCAAGTACGTGAGGACTGTGGCTGGGTCCTCCCCGCTCTTACTGGGAGAGGAGAGGCAGTGAATTGTGAAGCACATACAAACCAGGTTGCTAATCTCTGCTATTTCTCTTCAGGGTAGGCAGCTGAGTGAGCACTTGAACATTTACATCTTTTCCCTGAAGAAACGCGTCCAAGAGTGAACACCTGCACTATGATCAGACTGTAACACTTGACATGGAGATCTGCAGCTCTTCTGAAGTGATAAATAGTTGGAATGAATCTGATTAAAATAACCAAAGAATAGAATAGTACAGATATCTGAACCACTGCGACAATGAGCTATGCAGCCAGATGCTTCATCTCAGAGGAAGATGCCTGTCCAGCAGAGAACTTTACCAAGTTGTTCTGCCGATATTTATTCTTTTTACCAAGCCATGTTACTCACCTCTCCTTTGTCTTCCTCCTCCTTACCACTGTGTCCAAAGTCCTGGATAAATTCATGCTGGGTTACACAAGATCTTTGGTGGTTTATAACCAGCACTGGGGTTTTGCCCAGCCTAGTCACCAGTGGGACCCCAGCAATGGAAACCCTCCCTATACATCCTTCCCACTCAGACATCTGTGCCTGCTTCATTTGCCATATTTATTTTCTCACAACTCATTTCTTCCACACAACCTCCTGAAATGCTTATGCAGATTCAGTATTTTCCTCACCTCATACGAATGTGTGAAGACAAGAGAATGAGCTCAGAAAGCCATGGGGAGTGTAAAGGGTTTTTGAAATGTACAGTTTTTTCCCCTTTCTCAGCATTGAGTCTCAGCTGACTTGTCAGAAATGCAGGCTTAATACAGCAGCAGCTGGCCCTTCTATGTATGAAGCACGTTGTTTATATTTCAGTAGCAACAAACAATATAGCCTACAAAGGTAAACAGCTGAAAATAAATTTGGCCAGCAAACCTTTGAAGATTTGCATATTTCTCTTCAAAACTAGTTTCAGTCCAACATCATCTATCAGTGCGAAATGCTAAACAAGTAATTATTTGCCTGTGTGCTTGAAGCAAATTCTTGTGTCTTTAGAAAATGTCATAGAAAAAAGAAACAAGAAAAAAAATTTTTTGAACGTTATATGTTTGCATGCAGATGTGAACTGCTCCCTTCATCTATAATACACATGGGTTTTCTGGGTGCCTTGGAGGAGGGAGTAAGAATTTGAGTTTCATCTCTTTTCATATGCTGCCCTAGCCAGAGGGCTTTTGTGGCCTTGAAGCACTAATTAAACAATCTGTCCACTTCCCCAAGGTAAACACAGAGGGATGTGATTGACAGCCTGGCACGTTTATTAACTATTTAACCATCTCACTTGCCAGAGGCCAGGTGGAAGTGCAGTTTTTGAGCTGCTGACCGGAGTCTGAAGTCCATCTTTTTCAGTTCTTAGACCGTTTCTGTGGATTTATCACTAGCCTGATCATTTCTTTCCCCGCAGTTAACTTACCCTTACATCAGTAGCTCCTATTAATATTTTCAGCTGAGCAATGGCAAGTTGTACGAGCACCTTCAGCTTAAGCTGGTACCGCCTGTTACAGCAGTTGCCCTACAACACCACCAGCAGGGCTGATTTCCCCAGGCAGCCCTTACCACAGGCACCAGGGGACAAGCCTGCACATCAGCTTCCCCACTTCACAAAGCGGAAATATTGGAAAGTTCCTTCAGGTTTGAAAGAATCCATATTCCACCTACCAAACAAGCACATTGAGGGTCCCATCCCATAAATGAACATGAGATGAGTCACAGCTCAAGAAGCTCCAGGTGTGAGTTAGGCAGAGGGGCCAGGCCATGCTGTAATGCTGAGCCAGAGGCTTTGCCAAGAGCCGGGCAGGGAAGGGAGGACGCCATTCCATGGGGCATCTCCCAGCCTTCCTCCCCACTGGTGTGGCAGCCATATCCTTACCCTGTGTGATGCCCAGGGAGCATGGGGTCTCCACAGAGGCTGCCCTGCGCCTTCCCTAACTGCCCAAGGACTCCCCTGGAGTAAGTCTGAAGGCTCTTCATTTGATGAGGTTTGCCAACAAAGGCAGTTCTGACTGTATTTGAAGGGGAGTGATGAGTTTGACGTTGCTGCAAGCGCCCAGCGGTCTCAACGTTTGATGAAGTTAAATATTACATCCAATACCTGATACACTGCCACAAAAGTCTCACCTGCTTTATAAAGGTAGTTTGCATTTCACCTTTCCATCACAAGTATTGAGGAAATTCTGGTGAGAAAAGAATTAGGATACAATAGACAAAAATAACTCCAAATTGAATGTGGTTGTACTGGAGAAACTCTGTGGACAGGCTTCCTTTTTCCATCTGTCTTGCACTTACTTAGGAAACAGCTGGAAATAAGGGTCACAGAAGTAGTGCAATTTGATGCACTGGAACAGAGTATTTTGAAATATTCATTAAATGAAATTATAAAACTTGAACTACCACAACCTGCCTGCACTTGTACCTTTCTAAAGAGAAACCGAGTATCACTTTTAAAGGACATTAATCTCTGGCCAGTTTCTTTCATCTTCTATATGAAAATATGACAAATAACTTCATTTTTCCTCTTTAAAGCAATTTGTCACTACAATCTGTATCAAGCCAAGTATAAAAAGAGATCATGTATTGCACAGTGTATATATTGAATTATTAGCCATTGTAGATGGCAACTGGTTCAATAAATAGGAAGAAAAATGCTTTTGTTCACAGGGCTGTACAGTCACAGATTTATTTTGCAAAGTCAGGTATGCAGATGACCTAACAGTCTAACAATAATTTTTTTTTTTCAGTCACAGCATTATGGAGGAAAGTTTTCAACTATCTGAACTGGAAAATATATGGATTTTTTTAAGCTTTAGAGCATTTGCACTAATCCAAGGACATGCCTTCCTCCTGGTCTTATGAAAAGCAACTAAACAAGAGCTGCTCTTCCAGGTTTGAATACCTGGGTTGGAAATGGGCTCCTCTGGGCCCTGCTTCATCCTCCCCTCCTCTGTCAGAGGCCCAGGGGTACACCTGGAGCAGTGGGGTGCAGGCTGGTGGCTCACAACAGGGTCACTTCAACACAGAAGAAAAGGGTCCTGACCCAAGGCTCAGAACTCCTGCGCTTGAGCAGCAACTACCACAGGTACAAAAGACCAGAGCTGTGAGAACTATAGTCGATTTCCCCCCTTCTCTCCCAACAAAACCTCATACCTTAATCCAAAATCTAGGTGACTTTTAGGTACTGCATTTAAGATTCATCCCTGAATACCTGAATGCCACTGCGAGGAAGCCCACTGGGAACTTTGGTACCTTTCTATTGTGCTCTCTCTGCCTCATGGCTGCTGCCAGTTTTGCCTCGGACTGATACCCAAGGGAGTTAGCACTCCAAAATCTGAAAGCATTTACCATAAAGAAAAATGTGCTGTTTATGTGCACATACATACATACATGCGTTTTCTGTTTTGATTTATAAAAGGGAATACAGTTGCTGAGCTCTTGGGGAAACAGATGCTATCCACACACACAGGATAAGTGAACTTCTGGGTTTTTAAAGCAGCTGTCTTTTTCTTCCTGCTCCCATATGCAGCCCCTGATGAATCAAAAATATGTATTTAATCCAGAAAATTATTATTTTAGAATGTTCCGAATAGTCTCTAGAGCTAGACAGATTTTAACATATATTTTTTTATTAAATATGTAAAAAGATAAACGCAAGTCAAGTTATTCACATATTCAGACAAAAATCTACTCTATCATGCGACAGTTTGTGGATAATGTAAAATGACTGATACATCTGAATAAGACTTTTTTTTGTATCTATTATGCCATTACTTATCTATTTATAATTAACAATACATATGTTTACATTCCTTTCAGTTTACATTTAATATATAACCAAAGCTTTATGGTGTGCTATTTAGTAAAGGTAATTACAAATGCATATTAAAACCATAACAGAAGAATGGGTTACGCACAGGGGGTGGGGGGGAAGGACAACTCTTTCCCCTTTCAGAACACTGCTCTCCCCTCAGCACAGCCACATTTCTGGTGCTCCCAAAGAATTTCACTGCCCTGGCTCCCTACATCAGTCACTCCCCCCTTGATACAAGCAGTGAGAGGGCTATGGTCCTCAGATCAGAAACAAGATACAAGGAATTTTCAGGAAACGAGGTTCAGCCTTTTAATTTTTTTTTTCGTATGTGCTTCAAAAGAGAGAAAAGAAGAGAGGCACAACAGCCTGGCTATGAACTGTCTGGGGAGCTCAGCAACCCCAACCATTTGCACTTTCAGAAAAATGTTTCCCCTTGAAGTGCTCTCCATGCACCTGCTCAAGTATTGGCAGAAGGAGGAACTCCAGTAAGCAGAGACGTGCTGATGAAATTATGTTTATAGCCTGATCCCAAACTCCTTGCCCCATTCAGAGATCCCATAAAAGTTAAAGGACATTCTGGAGTCTGGAAAAAAATTAGTAACTGCTCTTCAACAGTATTATGAAGAACTACTGTTTATTACAATGACAATTGTAATAAGTACATATGCTCTAATAAACACAAATACAACAAAAATGACAATTCCCCCATTTGTGGTGATTCTTGGAAATAATTGTTTTGGAAAAAACACGATTTTATAAACCAGACCTTATTTGTAACCAATTGAAACGGGAGAGGAAAGCGCTGGCCTGCAGGTTGCAGTGCTTTGATTTCATCACTGGGTAGGATGTGAGGTCAATACTGGGTGCAGGGCTTGCAAAACTTCAGCCTGCAGGGTCCAGAAACTCTTCTGCTGTGCAGGGGGAGGATCAAGGAACTGGAAATACCTGTTCTGGTGCTCAACAGCATTTTATATATTGTCGGTGGTGCAACAAAACAGCAGGATTCTCACATTTAACTAAGAGCCACTTAGCTGCAGAAGATTGATTAGGAATGGAAAACTGCATGTGCATGTGTGTGTGCCTGGGGGCTGATTCATTGGAAACCTTTCTATGGCAGCATAAGCTGGGGACCTAATGCTTTAGGAGCCTAAGAACGCCTAAAATGATTTAGCTGTTCAATAGGCTGTGGAGTTTTTCAGTGAATGCCAATTGAGACGGGACTTCCACGTACCTGCTAAATCAGCACAACAAACCAGAATTCAGAAAATGAAGCGAGAGACCAAGAATACCAGGCATTAAATAACCAGAGAGACTACAATGCACAGTGGTAGGAGAACAAGGAATGCTTTTTATACTTCAAGATACTTCTGTTTATAAAATACCACCATTTAGAGCAGGGCCATGGGACCACACTGGAAGGGAACACTCCCACTGCAGACATCTGCAGTGCACACATGGTTCTGCATCACACTGGCCTCAAAGGAGGTAGGTCAGCCAAAGCGCAGAACCAGCTCTGTGCCCTAGTCAGATGGTCCCCCTCTGATGTGTACCCTGTCTCCAGGACTCCTCAGTGCTTCTCCATGCTTTAGAAGCAGCCTTAAACCTGCAAAGTGTCCACCATCCACTAACAGGGGAGTTTGGGGTACGGTTCGGGGCCAGTGCTGTTGCTATTTTTCCCCATACTTTGCACTAGTGACAAAATTTCTGTCTTCTATACTTGTATGGCTGGGGCAGTGGAAGGGGGAAGGAAGGTGGAAAGAAATGGCTGGCCTACTTTCTCCTTTTCTGAGAGGTGGGAAGCCACGGATGATGGTAGAGACTGTGTCCTGCAGCTACACTTCTGTCAAGGAGATTTCTCTCCTCCCTCAGCACTGAGCTCTTCGAGGTAGAGCTGCAGCTGGAGGCTGGGACTGGAGTCCTCAGAAAGGAAGAAAAGCTGGGAAATGTCTGTTGACTAGTTAGGAAACTGGGAGGGTTTTCAAAAAGCTTAAGTGGATGTATGTTCCTCCAGAAATCAGCCAAAAAACATACCATGCAGCTTTCTAACAAGCTTCCTAACACAGGGGTTAAATCTCCCAGTGAAACAGATGCTCTGCCTTCCATTTGTGGAGGCAGGAAAGGAATAAATGTGAGTAACACAAGCGTTTTCCTCCACAACACAACCTCATTGTTATGGCTTGAGTATGACATCCACTGTATCCCTTTATTTCAACTGTTTGGCCAAATTGATGCCCCAAGGCAGATGTACTAGAAAACGCAAAAGCACCACAAAGTGAGAGACACAGCTAGTGGTACAGAACTCCTTGCCACACAAAATGCCAATATAAATATGTTAGAACAAGTTACAAGTGTATCATACTTAAGACGAAAAAGGAAAAAAAATAAATATATATATTTTTAAAGAGCAGAACAAATCTCAAGCAGCCAAGTGGTGACGTTGCAGTGATGTACAGTAGGTGATGTAGCCCTACAACCTCTTGGGAAGATACACTGAAAGAAGACGTCTGCAAATGCGTCTTGGCAAAGTATTGGTACAGAATGCAGGGGTTGGCTGGCACTCACTATGGTACATGAATGTTAATGGCAGACTGGGAGTGAACTGATTTCAAGTTTGAGGCCGCACATGTTCCATTCTCCAGAAGAAAGTTCTCACACAAAACGAAAATTGTCAGAGATGCTGCGTGAGTCAGTACTCATCCTGCTGCTGGGGCTGTTCATGGACTTGCTCTTCACCTTCATGCTCATCTGTGTGGCTCTCCTGTAGGGAGAAAAAGATCCCAAAACACTCTTCAGCAGAATGCATTCCTCATGTGGCTCACTGGTGCTCACTGTAGCATAAAACTTTACAACTTTCTTGCAGGAAACTTGCAGGAAAGTACAAAATGAGCTGTTACCTGAGGAAAGCAGTATCTCATAATATTACATTAAAATGTACTTACTTTACTTCTAATTGAGGGATATGCAGTACTGGTATTTCTCTAGAAAAAATGTCAGCTTTCAACATCACTATCTGTTATCTGTTCTGGTGAGTGAACATTTTGAATAGACAGTGATATGCCAACAGTTAGATGCTGTACCATAGTATCTTGATGTCCTCCCATTTTCAGCTTGTCCAAGGTTTTCTGAACCTGTCTGCTGTAGTTTTCACACAATCTTCTCTCAATGTTTAGATCACTAAATGGACAAGACACTTCTACTATCACCTGCTTTAAAATTTCAACACAGCCTCCTTCTTGAGGCCAGGCATATTACTTTCCCAAAATAATGCTAACTCCCACGGACTTGAAAACACAATTTCTTGGGGCAGCTGAGGGGAAGAGCCCCATATTACTGACTTATAGAGCTACTGTAAAAAGCACTAATTACTAAGCAATCACTTCCATTCTTACGCACAGTATTATCCAAAGCTGTCTCTCTGAATATATATTCCCACTGGAAGATGAATCCCTGACACAAGGAAAGGTTGTATCCTCACTGCAGGTGACACCAGTTCTGAACAACTTTTAAATTAGAGGCAACAGGCCTAGTATCCTGAGTTGACCTCAATGTTATCTGAGCTCAAAAAGTCTGGCTGACTTTTAGAGCATCCCTTCTGGACTGCCATTAAGCACAGCTGCATTTACAGCTTTCCTCTCAAGTGCTTTCCATCTTTCCACAGCACGGTTCACTGAAGAGATCCTTCTTGTGTATGCTCTGCCCTGCATTAGTACCGCTCCGCCGTAGGCAGCTCCAAAGGAACACTTTTCCAAGACACTGAGCTGCCATTCAAAATCCAGCATCCCCAGTGGGCTACCTCTGCAGAACTCGCCTGGCTCCCCAACTTTGGTTAGCAGCAAGCGGCTTGAACAACAAACTTAAACAAATTGCTACTGCTAAGCTTTCAAATTTGAGGCAAGAAGCAAAAGAAAAGGAAGGCCATCATTTTAGTTTCCCCACAACAGTCCAGAGCAGCTTATGAAACATGCAAATTCCCTTCTGGCAATAAAATATCTATCTAAAGGGCAAAAGCAGAATAAGGTTCCTAACATTTGCTGATACAATGGAAAGAGTCATCCATTTACCACATATAAAACCAGCCCAATTTCAATTGAAAGCAAGCTTTCTATCACTCTGGTGCCATTTTCAGGTAGAAGTCACACATCAATCAGGGCAGCTGAAGTTAAGCACGATTTGGCTCCTTGGGGGAAATGATGCCCTTATTACATGCAGTAGGGTACATCACGTCAAAACAGCTTTGTGAGCAATACCTAAAAACTGCAGCTCCTGTGATGGGCTGCAAGGGTGCAGAGAACAGGAGGTTCACAGGGAGGAGCTGACAGCTGGGAGAATGTGACCCTGCCCTGAGGGGTGAGAAAACTGAAGCTGCTTTAGCCGCAGTGAGAGATGCTGACTTAACCCCATCTGTCCTGACCCTCCTTTTGTGCTGAGGTGACCTGCTCTGGAATGCACATGTTCTACAGGCCCTGTGAATGATGGCTTTAAGAGATGCACTATTAAAAACCCACCTGTCCAGACTTTATGGGTCATGTACATGCTTTCCTCTCATTCATACAATAGGAAAAGCCTCTAAGCATAGGGAGTGGAATCTACTCCACAGCTCTGAAGAGGAGTGGTGGCCACTATTTCGCCAGGTTTATCTTTGATGGAAACAGTGAATCTTATAATGTAACTACCTCAAAAGATGTTCTGAGACTTGGGACACGTTTTTCAGTATGTACAGCTTGTATAAATACATGAAATGGGAACCGTAAGAGTCCAGTTACTTTGGGACTGTGGAATCTCATTGAACAGCATCCCCTAATAAGGAAAGTAGTGGAAGATCTCTTTAGAGCATTTATTTCTGGCTTCAGCTACATGACCATGGTCATCTCTTTCCCACGTTGAGAGATGGTCCCTTTCGACCCTTAGATTCATCTGCCTCAAACTATTCAGGTGTGCCTGTAGACTGAAGAGTTAGACTACGAAAATCTGGTGTTGGGGAGCGTGAGGGCCTTTTCCAGAAGTAGCAGCAGATATAGAAGCTGCTAGAGCAGAAAGTTACCAAATCAGCTGCATTTGAAGCCATTGCTCTGGGAAATTGAGCAGAGCAACTGAGATACCCAACATGAGCAATTCTCCCAACTTCTACATGAACTGAACCACAACAGCCTGTATAGGAAAGCAAAAGCTTTCCTACATTTCTGCTTTATGCCAAGACCTAAACAGCTCTGGGATTCATGACCCAGACACAGAGCCCCTTCTCACCCACCACTCTGAAGCTCTTCTAGTGTAGTATACCACATGACCAAGTGCTTTACACATTGAGGGCTTGAAAAGTAGGGGCCACCTCTTTCCACCACTCAAATGTAGCCTTTTGAGCACTATTCTCTGGCAACTTTGATGTTTTTGATGAAGAAGTAGGATTACAAATGACCAATTCATAATTAAAAATTACGAAGGTCTACGGACTGACCAGCCAAATGTTAAATGAGGGTAGAAGACATGTTATCATGCTTGCTTGAACAGAGACATAATGATGAGGTTTAAACAGAACTGTAACAGGGAAAAGAAAAGGAAGGCTCTAAACAGAAGGAACCAACTGGACTGATATTTGTGCTGCCCAAACTCACCAAAATCAAGCAAAAAAAAATTGTTTAGTCTTAAAAAATTAGTTCTTATTGAATTAAGCAAAATAGAAGCTTAGGAGGTGACATAACTGAAACTACAGTATCAACTGAAATTCTGAGAAAAATAATTCCCCTATTCCCCACCCCAAGACATGAAACTGATCAAAATCTCTTCAATGCAATACTACAACAACGAAACACCTGGGGAATGATTCTTTGAGGGACTAAACCCTATACTTGCATTTTGAATCATTCTACACACAATTCACCTAACAGCCTCTGACTAGGAAAGCCAAACTGCTGTTACCAAGGGATTAACCTGCAAAATACTGTGAGGTAAAGAATTTAACTTAGGACAAATTCATTACAGAGAGAGAGACAAAAAACCCTAGATCTGAAGGGCAAAGCAGGGCAATAAGACAGTAAAGTCCAAACCCAAAAGGTAGGCAGGATCTGAATCAGCTCTAAGCTACAGTCTTTGGTTTAGTGCTAATGCATTTGGGTCTTTCCTCAGCAAGTCACAGCCCATCTGTTAAGATGAGGAGATCAAGTCTCCCACCAAAAGGAACAAAAAGATTGTGTGAGGAATGGCCTCCGTATTCCTCTCTGGAGGAGCAGTGCTCTCCTGCTGCAGTGACACACCCAGTCTGCAACAGCAACCACATTTTAGATGAAAGCACAGTTGTTATATGTAGTTCACATGCAGGCATGGATGACAATTTCAACAGAGAAAGGCTTGGAGGGAAGAAGCAGATAAAACACTGGGAAATGGACTGAAGTAGAACATTTTGTAATGCGTTCTGCCAGTAAGGAAGACTGCAGAAGGTAAAGCAAGAAATGCATTCCTTGGTGTGGAACCACTATGCTATTTAAGCTAACAGATGTGGTAGGGGTATGGGGAGAAGAGAGATTTTTCTGCCTTTGCTTTTTAAATAAATCACTGCTCTTGAATCCAGAAGACATTTTCTCTGACTGCTATATATATGTAACACTTTCACCCTGTTATCACATGCCTGGCTAATTTGTCTTATTGTTTATTCCTGTGAAAATAATGGCTTCCTCCTCCTTTTCCTCTCTAGCACTCGCTCTGCACTGCTGAACAAATCCTCTTTCCCTTGTCACGTCTCATCTGAGCAGTGGCACCTGTTAGCTTCAGACTCGTGGTTCTTGCACCTAACTTTCAAACATTTAGGCCCTACATTAGCCTCTTTTAGAAAAGGTATGTTGAATTAGTAGTTCCTTCAGCACTAGTTTTGATATAAAACTAAATCAGCTGACTACTGCTGCAACAGCTTTCTGGGAGCAGACGTAAGACAGCCTATGGTACCACAGTGCTGCCAAGGGATTAAGTTGATGCTTGTACACTCTGGAGCCAAAGCCTTCCTCCACTGAAGACTGAAGGGTCAGTTGTCAGTACAATCCATACAGGGATTTAGTTAAGATGAATGGGAGTAGTTCAGCTAAATCTCCACTGAATCATTATCCCTGAATGTCTCTGAGGAATTTAACCAGCACCCTTTGCAGCTTCTTGCTTTGTTCAGTGTCTACAACATTAAGTCTAAGATGCAATGAGATTCTTGCTTAATCTTGCAGACAATACAGTTCTGAAATTTTGCTAATAGAGGATTATTTAGTTTGCACAAGGAAGAATTTTGCCTATAGCAACAGGATACAAAATGCTAAAGAGCATTATCTTTGTAGATATAATTATGTATTTGGCAACTTGCACCATACAACACTGCCACATGGGCCAGAGAAGGTTCACAGCTGCAGACAGCAACAGCACTTCTGTCAGAATTCTTGTGATTTTCAACACATTAAAGAGCATGAGTAAAATACTTCATGCACATAGGGGGAAGACGAAAAAACAAAACCAAGGCTCAGAACCATATGAAATTAATTTAAAATTGTGACACAGACCCTCCCCTTTTAGATAAAGCTCAGCAAACCCAGAATACAAAACCTACGCTGAAGCAGTGAAAAGCAACAAACCTCCTGAATCCTCTCCCCAGGCTAAAAAGTCTGTTGTTTGCAATTGCAAATGCAAACCTCCTTGTTGGGGAGGAGCCACAGGAATCCTAGCTACTACAGTTCTGCTGGCCTAAATACAGGATATGATCCAACACTATACCAATAAAATTTTACGCAATTAAGCTTCTTTTGTTGAAATAAAAACCATTAAGCTTCAACTTACGTGTTCATCTGAAGCATAAAGGACTTCCATTAGCCGATTGACAAGGTCATTATTCTCTCCCCCGTGTTCTTGGCAGAGAAGTTCAATCTCCCTTAATTTGCCAAAGTAGAAATCCCTTTCCTTCTCCACGCCTTCAAGTGCAAGTTTTAATGAATGTACCTGCATATAAACCAAGACAGGATGCATTAGTTTTGAGGTGCACTGCAGACAAAAGAACACAGTCTAAAATTTTGTATGCTAAAAAATTTTAAATATCTATTCGATTTTATAGCTTAAAATTATGTCCAGTTTTCTTTCTGCAGTACTAAATTGAACTTTACCCCACAGAGAACAGTAAATCAGGCTCCCCTGCTACTCCCCCTGGATAGATCCTAACCTTGATCCTTAAAGGTCAATTTTCTCAGCACACTCTTATACTGAAGCTCAAAGCAGCAGTTAAGAAATCAGGCCTACCTAAGCCATCTCTCCTAACAGGGCTGCCAGAAATGCCATGTAGTGGTAACTAATAAAACTTTCATCTCAGTATTTGCATTATTTTGCCTCGATAAATGTGTAGTTGTTGGGAAACCTACAATTTCTCCCTGCCTAAAAATACATTGAACTAGCAGAGAAGAGAAGTAGTCTAGTTAGGAAATTAATAGGTCCTCTAGTTACCAATGTGGTATTGCTGTGCTGGTTTTCCAGCTCTCTGTTCTGCCTCCTCACTTACCACATTTTACAAACCTGTGTTTCAGCACTCTGCTGCCATGACTGGGTGCACCACAGCCTACCTGCTCTGACTGGTGTGCTGTTTCTACCAATAAATTCTCTCAAATGCCAAGTACCTTTCTCCTTGCAACCTTGTTCACAAGAGTCTTCAAGCTACGCTGTCAGCCTCAATTTCACCACTAGGACTGCTGCAAATAATTCATGGGCAATGTAGCCGTTAATGATTAGGCTTTGTATAAATCACGACAGAAGTTGCAATGTATTTTTATACATACTTATTTTAAAAAGAACAGTTTTGTGGGAGGATAACACACAAACTTTTGTGTAATGGGGTATATACAATCAGGATAACATCTAAGTGGCTTGGAAATTTGGAGGACAGCAGCGTAAAAACCAACAGAAATAATCACAGATAAAGCTGTCTACAGTAAACACACTGACCCAAATCACATCCAATTACAGCCAAATTAGCATTCGCATTTTAAAGCCTGCAATTATACAAATGGTTTTCTAAATAAAACATGCTAAATAAATTAAATCATATCAGAATGCATTTCAGTGAACTGATACGATATAATAGAAACTTCTGTGCTGCCAGTTCTACTGCAAGTTAATTTATTTCCTTCACTAGTAAAAATACCAGCAGAGTTCAAACAATGCTTTGATAGCCTACTAAATCCTTTCAGTTTGTTTTTCCATGACTGTTGAGCTAGGGATGCCTTTTTCTGACCTTTGATTGCACTCTCAAAGGCATCAAGCAGCAGAACTGACCTGTTACCAGAGCAGGATCTCAGGGCATCTCATTTATGCACTAATTCATTTCTGACCAGCTCCCTGAGTGTGACACTCAGGTCTTCCCTTGACAGTTTGAATCCATTATGGATATAATAGCCAATCACCTTAAAATTAACTATTTTTTTACAAAAGTAGGAACAGCAAAAATTAAACAAGAGTGTACAATATTCTGCTCTATAGATGAAGACCTCATACTTAGGATGTGCCTTCTGGAACTGCCACAGCATATTGCTTGAGAGCAATGCCTGAATCCAGCCAGAATAAGAATGTAACTGCTTCCAGATCTCTTTCTCTGTGCTTGCTAGAGCTTGGGAAAACAATGAACTTCAGCTGAAAAACTGGCAGCTAATAGCTGAGACTATCTCCCCTTCTGACCTATTTACTATGAAGACTTTCTCCTGTTTTCATTCTCTCACACTCATGTTGTTTAAAGAAGCAAAATCATTAAACGATGTACATATGCACAGAGTTAATTAACTACTGTATATAGTAAACATTGTTATAACCAAACCAGATATGCTTTCCTTCAGTTCCAACTACCTGTCTGTGCCACGTGAATCCATATTTCTTCAGATACTTTGCACATCTGCATCCTACTTTTTCCTTCCACAAGCATGCCAAAAGGCTGACACTTGAGGAACAGCTCACATCAACTCCTGTGCCCTATTTCTGGACCAGAAGTACCCCTCTGCAACCCAGTCAATGGGTGCAAAGGCAGCAGTTCTTAGTGCCTGGTCTTTTCTCTGATGGCACTTGCTGGTAGCATGGATACTCACAGGGTTGCAGAGACAGGCTGCAGATTAGGCCCAGCTCTAGGCGAAAAGCCTCAGTGATGCTGTTTTCAGAAACCACATGTACATCAGCACACAGGTAATAGTTCCTGGGACCATTCTCCATATGTAAAAGTCCCTCCTCTGTATGCAACAGCCCCTGGTTTGTGTGGTCACCTCGGCTGCACTCAAGACACTCTTTGAGATAGAGTTAGTTGGCACAGACCAAAGACGCAAAAGACACTTTGTTATTTTAATTCCATGGGTAACCAAGTTCCCGTGCAGAACGACACTCCGTGGAATTTAATTTTGGAGTTTAATTTACTGGCACAGTTCAAAGATGACTTAAAGAGAAACTTTAAGATTATAGGAAGCCATTAACTGGCAAATGCTAGGGATGGCTTACAATTATTGCAAATAGCTCATTAAGCTATGCTATGGTAAAACATAGTGTACAGACATCCCCACTAATTAAACTTTCTGCTACAAAATTGCATGGAAGTTCAGATGTTTCCATCTCCCTCAGCTGCTTTCATCCATGAAGGGGATGAAAAAACTATCAGAGCCACATAGGATCCTGATACCTGAGACACAATTCAGCACTTCTTAATCAGCACAGAAACACGGTAACGTGGCTGCTGCTCTCATCCCCACAACTGCTGCAGAGTAATAAAAACCAGGCAATTTGGCTCTTGCAGCATGTTCACACTGGGGGTCAGGAAAACCTGGCTCAGAGCTGCTTGCAGCAAAGCTTTTTTGGCTCATGTAATGTGGCCATGGGTTACAAGTATCCATTAGTGGGAAATGAGATACCAAGTGCTGTCAGCATTAAGAAAAAAAGCCTTCCAGACCATTCTAGCTAGATGATGTCTCTTAAAAACTAGCTATTAAAGAATCAGTTTTTCAAATCCTCAAAATTTCTACTTCTTCTCTTTGGTGGTGAGGGAAATCATCAGTTTTCCTTCAGGGCTGTTTGTATATAAAGCTTAAGGTTTTCACACATGGAACGTGCTAGGAATATGTTAGCAGTGGATGTGATAGTGACTGTCTATTTCAGTGAAGATCAAATATTTTTATGTTGCTCAGATGCCAACCAACTCTTCCTCCTGAAGCAAACACATTCTGACTCCTGAGTACAAATGTCACGGTTTAAGTTGCATTAAGCTGACGTTTGAACTCCGCTCGACATTGATTAAAAAAAAGATTCCATGAAAAACATACCCATCCATTCCTTGTGCAACATTTAAAAACTTTGCTGTTATAGCAACAATCTAGAGCCCATTTGGAAAGCTGGTGGACCCCGTTGTGCTCTGCTGCTCAGAATGCTACCCTGAATCTGCAGAATGCCATGCCTGGGATGTGGCTATCCATCTACCACCTTTCAGTGCACAATTCATCAAAAACTTGCAAACAGCACCCCAGAAAACTGAAATCTTTCCTGTTCAGGTCAATGGAAGTCTGAAACTGAAATGCTCTTAACTATGGAAAATTATTCTTGATCCAGAGTAACAACAGCTTCCTGAAAGCAGCTGCCAGGAACTCTAAAATATTATTTTTTTCCTTTCCATTTTCCCTCACCAAGGACAAAACAGGGATCAGGCCTCATATACAGTAGTGGCATTTACACCATTCTGACAGCATCTTAAGCCAGATGCAGGTATTTATTCTTGTCCAGTGCAGACACTCTTGCAGTTCAGAAATGAGAGAATGGTGTAAAGCTCCAGAGCACAAGCAAAAATGAAGCCCTTACATTCCTAACATTACAGAAATTCAGAACCTTTTTAATTATATTGCAGAACATTATTTATAATATAGCTAAGTATTCTCAGAAAGGTAGATCACATTTTTAAACGAAAATGGTGTGTTAGCTTCTTTAACACCTTCCTTCCAGAAAGCAGAGCACAATGCTCTAGTTTCACTTTAACTGAAAATCTCTTAACACCTTGGTATGACAAACAGGATTGTTTTCTCCAGAGTGGCACATTAAATGATTTATTTCAAATTAGTAATACACAAGAGGAAAGACACTATTTGGATTTTTCCTATCTAGGTGAAATAAAAGATATATTTCAACATCTAATAAAATTATCATGCTTCAGCAAGATTTAACTGTCTCTCCTAGGATCATAATTTAAAAATACTGGCAAAAATCAGTCATCTCTGCCAGACATTATTTTTTACAATAAATCTCTCTTTTGTTTTTTCCTTTTTTTTCTTTCCAGCTGAACTATTTCCACTTTTGTCCCTTCGTAATTCTGGACAGCATCATTCATCAGAAGACAATATTAGATTTCATGCCTGCCTGTGACAACAAATGCATCTACTTCTGTGCCTAAAGCAAATTTACCTGTTCACTGAGCTGTATGACTTGAGTTTCCAAATCTTTATCTGATTTGGATGCCGAGCTGCTTGGTGCAGCTTTTTTTGCTGAAGATGGGCGAGAAGGTGTTGATCCTGGTTTAGAAGCAGGACTGGATTTAGCAGCACCTGAAAATCACAATGAATAAGTAAACAATGAACAAGATTGATCTCTGTAATAAATTCATTCCTATTAACCTGGTACTAGAACACAAGTACTGATTTTACAGCCACCCATCCTCTCTCTTACTTCAAGGTGACAGTAGAGGAAATTCCACTACCGTTATGCCTTGGGAAAGGAAAAACCACATTTCCTACCAATCTGAGTTTGCTACTGAGAGTGAGGTAACTCTAAAACCAAAATAAACAACATCAAACCAGGAATAAAAAGTTTCCTTAGATCTGAGCAGCTTCCACCTTAAAGAAAATACACTGTTAAGAGAGGATTCCCCCAGCCCATTACTTAACATACATAGCTATGCTCAGTTTCCCTGGAGAAAGACAGAGCTGAAATAAACTCAGCTAAACTGCCTCTGTGCTTTTTTCATTTACAAATGCAAACCACCCCTGAGACAAGGGCATTGAAACTCAGACAAAGCAGAATTAAACCCATTGGTGAACTCACCATAGTGAGTTGGCCATAGTGACCAGAAGATGTGTTTTCATCTCCTTAGTTTTTCTATTTCTTTTTAATTGCTTACGCAGCAAATCTGTCAGACTATGGAGCAACATCTTCACCAGCAAAAATGGCAAGTAAAGAGTGCACATGGATACTCTTTTTCCACAATGACTTGGCACATAAATGCCCAAGCAGAGCAACAGTTGTGTGAAAGGGTTTGCAGTGCCTTCACAGGAACCTTCCAGCCAGCTCCTCATGCCTTGCTCTGCCTCTCCATCTTTCATGTCTTGATGCTGGCTGTTTGATACAGTCACTCAGCCCATACACGAGTGCCTGGCTCACAGCTTGTCCCCTGTCTCAGCTCCCCTCTGCACTCTGACTCGGCCTTTTCCTTATTCTCTCCAACAAGGAATAAATTTGAGATGTACTAGACAGACATCTGATACAGAAACTGGTTTGGTTAAGAAGAAAAACCAGAAACCCAGCCTCTCTCTGGCCTATTTGATTTGATTTATTAAGCAGGCATGTGAATCAGTGGTCCTGCTCAGCAGCACCCATGTTCATCATTGTTACCTACAAAGAGCAAAACACAGCTGTCCAAACATGCTGACAGGTTCCATGCCATCCTCCACTGCCAAATGCTGTCAGCTCTGAAGCCTGAGCCACACAGGAGACAGCCCTAATCTAGCAGGCACCCAGCTTCCAGCTGAGCTCTGAGCTTGCTGTTCCCCAGTTCCAGAGGGATTTTGCCCCAGCTTTCTCAGCAGCCACCTTCTACCCCACACCTCGCCAGCTACTCCTCCCACAGGATTACTTGATTTATGGCACACTGCAAATTGTTCTAAGTTGTCATTTCCACAATGTGTCCCCAGTGTCAGACAATGCTTTAATAAAGCAATTCCTTGTAAAACAAATGTATTTAAAAAAAGCCATGACATGGAAGAAACTGCAAGGAGGCAGGGAGAGGAAGACAGCCTGTGGGTCTGTCCATATGGCCAGACCGTGGAGCTCACAAAGTCTCACTGACCTAGAACTGTGGCAGTGGTTCATTGGAGGAGCTGGAAAGTGATGGGAAAGGAGAGCAGCAATGGATTGTTTAATCAAGCTTAAGCTTTCCTGATTTAGTCACAGGCCTCCCTTTGTAGCAAGCATCTCCTCCCACCCCTATGGATAACTCTGTATTAACTGGGTCACCTAAAGCCAACAGAACACAAACAACTTGATAATTCAGTTGGCATGTGTAAACATTTCCATCTAAGATAGCCATCCTCCTTTTCTGTGCTCTTTAATATAAGACAGATAAGGAAAAAGAAACACACTGGTGGGTTTTTTTGTCGTTTTGTTTTTTTCTTTTTGTTTTGGTTTTGCTTCTTTTAGAAACTGGTGACTCCAATTGCTTCCATGTCTATTGCATACACAAACTCTTCTCTAGCATATTTCACATATAGCACACAGGTTGCTAAAGTTGGGAAAATTCAGTGTTGTGTATATGTTTGAGATGAAACTTCACATCATACTTAGATCAACAAAGAATAAATCATTTGTTGAAAAACATTAAAAATGCCAAGATCTTTTGCTGCTATTTTTCTTTATGAAATTGCCTAAAATTTGGCATTCTGCCTTCAATGCTTTCTAGGTTCAGCCCATATTTTGACTAACTAAAAATCAGCTGCTTTAGAGCAGGATTGCTAAATTGTTCTCAAAGCCAGGAAAATAATTTTCATTTGGATTAGCTGATACACAGAAATAAACTAGTGTCAAAATATGCAGTGAGAACATACACATGAAATAAAATCACTTTGACTCTAGCATTCTAGTTGGGTCTCAAGTAATTTAATAATCAAAGCATCAACATTTACTTGTTATTCTATTATACAACTACAAGATGCAGGTTCAGGGTATTAACTGAAAAGTAAATGTTTTAAAGCTAGAGAGAGGTGAGGAAAGAGCAGGCACAAACATTTGATCCCCAGGTATTCTCTCTAATTTGCAGCAGTGGTGCCCTCCCAGAGCATGCTGAGCAAGCCTCATCGCCAGTGCCTGCAGCACTGATACGTGGCATTACATTCTGCCCTCCTTTGAAAACAACAAAGCCTTTTGAATTTCTACAGCAAAGTGCCACTAAGCTTTAAAAAGTCCAGACAAATCAAAAGAAATCCACTTTTGCTCCACTGCTCAGGATCAGCTCTTAAATGACCACGATATTCCAATTTCAGTAACAGATAAAAACCAGCTAACTGGTTACTAGGAGGTATCAGCGACAGCTGGATAAAACTTAATTGCAACAGAGAATGCTTAGGGATTTCTAATTTAACATTTCCTAGAAGAAAAAAAAGCTTTACTGCACATTTATTCTAAGGCATCAGTTTTATAATCAGCTCAGAAATAATTCATTTCATTCTAGCAGAAGTCTAATTTCATAAAATAATTAAAGGATGCTGGTCGGTAGAGTAATGCAAAGTACTTGAAACAGCCATATATCTTAAACAGAGACAAAAGATCTTGATAGACTTAATGACTTGGTGTTGAGCAATGGTTTTGCAGTCAATTAGTGCGATAATGGAATAACTCCTAATGCACTGCTCAGAGGGACTACATATTCAAATTCTTTCCAACATCATACCTTCCATGAAAATATTTATATATAACCCATTTATACATTCTGAGAAAGCATGGCATTTTATACAGGTATTTTAGGTAAAAAGTATCCAACAATCATCTCTTTTCCCTAATCAGTGAGAGAACTGCATTATAATCAGCAACGCAACTGTTTGCCATTATTAATTCCTCTTCAAGCTTACTGCTGATGTTCAAAAAGAAATGCAGGGCCCTTCCCTTGAAAGGAACATCCCCATGCCCCAAAACATGCTGGCAGCCAAAAAAACTGGAGAACACTGTGGCAGAAAAGGACTTGGGTGTCCTGGTGGACACTGAGTTGAACATGAGCCAGCAAAGCACTCTTCCAGCAAGGAAGGCCAGCAGCCTCCTGGGCTGCACTGGGAAGAGCATCATCAGCAGGCTGAGGGAGGTGATTCTCCCCCTCTAGTCAGCACTGGTGAGGCACATGAGGAATGCTTGGTTCCATTCAGGGCTCCCCAGGAGCCATGGATGAACTGGAAAGAGTCCAACAACGGGCCACAAAGAGTAAGGGAATGGAGCACCTCACATACAAGCCAAGTCAGAAAGCTACATCTGTTCAGTCTGGAGAAGAGAGGCTTCAGGGGAGATCTTATCTACACCTCAAGAGAAGGTAGGAAACAAGCTCCTTTCAGTGGTTCCCAAAAGACAGGAGGCAATGGGCACAAAATGAAATACAAGAAATTCCATTTAAACATAAGAAAAAACTTCTTCACTCTGAGGGTTATCAAATACTAGAACAAACTCTCCAGAGAGGTTGAGGGGTTTCCAGCTTCGGAGATACTCAAAATGTGAGTGGATATGGTCCTGGGCAACCAGTTCAAGGTGACCCTGCTTTCAGCAGAGCAGTTTGACTGGATGATCTCAGAGGTGTCTTCCCACCTCCACTGTTCTGTGAGAACTTCTGTGACAGCATGCTCTGATTTTAGGTCAATGCAGGGTTCCAATTAGAATTTATTTGTAAACAGTATTGCAGCTGTTTCAGCTAACATGTGGATAACTTTTTGTACCTGCCCACATAACACTAGCAGAGATGAGAAAAGTAAATTCACAACTGAAAGACAAATTATTCTGTTCTTGTACTGAATTAGGTTAAGATGAACCAGCTTTGAAATCCATTAGAGGTTTCCATCTGTGGTACTCCAGAAACAATTACCAGTCAGTCCACCATAATTAAATGTATCCCACGCAGTTTCAGCTTCACTACTCTTTTTGCTAAATACCTAAATTCTACAAACAGATGCAAACCTCTGCAACATAAAACAGTGGATGTTGGCACTGTGCAGGATTGGGTACAAAAAAGCTAGGCTGCAAATTCCAGTTCCCTTTACATCACAGGCACAGTCTTGCAGGCAAGAGACCTACTTAACGTTCAGAAAGAAATCTTCCTTGAAGCTATATGAGTAATTAGGATGCTGTTAAATATTTATGCAAAATTTCAAGAAAACACGTGCATGAATACAGTGTGGACGTGCATGAGGAGAATGTGGAGAGCAATGGAAGCCCTGAGCAAGCACAAGACTTGGCTGAGCTCTCACAACCACTGCTTCAGTGGAATTTGGGAATCACTCACAGTCTATTTTAGTCAAATTAAAGGATTTCAGAAAAAGAATATTCCTGACTCACGCCACAGGAGAAAAACCAAACCCAGCAAGAGGCCACAATAATTTCTTCATGAGCTAAAGAAAAACTCTCCACCCACTTAAACCAAGAGAGCGAGAACAGTAGATTAATTAATATTCACACACTCGTATTATTGTAGCTACACCAGGACACAAGAAAATGGACAATTTAGGGACACTTAATGAAATAAGCAATGACAAATGATACTTAATGGGAATTAAATGACCTCAGACAAAATCTGACTTTCCGAATCCCAACCCACTGCAGTACAGCTGTCCTAATTATTTTATGGTACTACCTTCCCCTGGCTGGCAGGACCCTTCTGTCCTCTCAGCTCCCCAAACCAACCTTCACTGCTGCTGGTCCATACAGCCTGGTGAGCTCTGCATTCATCCCCTCTGCCAAACAGCTGGCAAAGAGAAGTGTGTACCAGTACTTGAAACTTTCACAATTTCAAGAGAGCTATCCAAGTAAGAAAGCCCAGTGAAGGCCACTTGTCAAATGAAGAAGTTTTACCAACGGCATGACTGCCTGAGTTTGTCTTTAATATAAGATTTGATAGAGGGGAACTAACCAAAGCCTTTCCCCCATCATAAATGAAGACTTTACTCTAGATTTAAAATAATCAATATTAATTATTTAAAAGAATCAACAACTACTACTTCTTCTCAACTGAAACCTCTATTTGCTCTAGAAACATCTTTAGGTATGCAAACATTTATCTTCAGTGGATGAAACCATTCCACAGGCTTAACAGAAGAACACATTTTAAAATTTCAAGTACTCTTAAAAACCTGTATTTTCTAAAATCTCACTGTAAGCTTAGCTATAAGGAGAAAGCAGTCTCAAAAGGAAAATCTGAAAAAAAATCTGCAAAGAAATGCATGTTGGAAAATGAAAGAATGTGCAAATATTTGTGCAACACAGACATTCACACCCATGGTACACTGAAAATTAAGATAGCCATTCTACTACTGCTTTTCCAAACACAATCTTGAAAAAAGGCCCTGGCTCCTGCACTGCAAGCAGGTTGCTTCCTGGCCTAAATTCTTGAGCTCAGTGGGTTTAAAAATTAAATTCTCCACATGCTGGCAGGGAAGATGTGTCTGTAATACAGCAGAGCCACTTCACTTCATAGGCCGGGCACTGTCACTGCACATGCTGTTCCCCTGGGTTAGTACAATTCCTTGGCCTTGTATGAACTAGGGATGAAAACATTCTCAGTTTGTCACCCTGCAGCCCTTTCCATCTCTAGCTTTGCCACGTTGTCCCGGAGCACTGCACCACTGCGAGCAGAGATTGCCATTGCCAACACCTACTGCCTGCCACTGGGGAAAAAGGTAGCAGGTCTTGGTGGAAAGCGAAAAAAAAAGCATTAGGAGTTCTCTAGTCTCCCAGGAATCCTAATCATATCACTAACTGCTAAAATAAAGACCAGTCTCGCTGAGTATTTTTATCCCTCAAAATTAATTTACAGCACATCTGTCACAGCAGGATATACCATTTCCCTACAGAAAATCAGTATTTCTCTTGTGCAATTGGCTTTTCGATGGCACATTATATATAATGCATTCATGCACAAACAGTTCATTCTGCCCTGGTTATTTTCCCTGTCATAGTGTGAGTATTTTTAGCCCTCATGTGATCCTCCAGTATTTTCCAGCTCTGCTTTAGTCATCCTGCTCTCACTGAATATTTCAAACTAAAAAAATCTAACAGCTTTCAGATCTAAGAATCTCTCACATTTTTAGCTTACATGTAAATAATTAATTTTATTAAGCTGTCTTATACCCGTGTATTTTTGGCACCCCACACCCATACAGTAGCAAGTGCTCCATGGAGATTTGCTCTGACATACAGGAATACTTACATAAGACACTAAGCTAAAATCCGGACAACCTGATCACTATTTTCAATTTTGATCAGATGAAGCCTTTTCTGCTATTTCCTGCAGGGAGCATCAGAACTGGCACAAACAACAGTGCCCTAATATTTTAATCCTGTACCACAATTTTGACTCTACATCTGTAGGCTGTTTACATTAGAGAAGAGCGGAGGCTGTAGGAGATCGAAAGTCGGCTCAGGGCTGGCAGATGGCATTAGATCTAAAAGCAGCTGTGGTGCTGCTACCAGAGAACCTACAACGGTGGTCTGTGCTGCTCCTTGAAGGAGGAAAAGACCCTCATTTCCCCACCCAGGAGCTGCATTCACCTGGTGAAACCTTGCTACTCCTACTGTTTCTAGAAGCAGCCTGCGGCACGGTACCAAACCCACCCACCCACCCACCGTCAGCCCGGCCACAAATCGGCTCTGTCTCTGAAGGAAGGGACAAGGCAGCGCGAGGGTGGCACAGCAGATTAGTTGTAGGGACCTATTTATGCTTCCATTTCCGAGCTGCATTATCCTTGACCTGCGCTGACTCCCCACTAAGATCGCTTTTGGAATGGGAAGGGCTATGGCTGCTGGCCTGCTCACCAATTAACACAAAACCCAGCGCATTTTTAGACTTCTCAAGTTTCGGGTTGTTTTAAAAGTGTTTCTTTCTCAAATTAAATAAAGACCACACTCAGACTACTTGCATTTATAGAGATACAGGTTAATATCCATTTACAGGTACAGGAAGCATCTACCTGACACCAGGCATCCTGTCAAGGTTTAGAGTCTGATTAAAATATCAAAAATAATTTTAATTCATGCCAGTACCTTTCTGGGTAAGTTTTCAGAGCAGCCTTTAAGGATCTGACCACTTGTTAATTCAAGGACATATATCTTAGTCTACCTCTGAAAATACATTCTTAGAACAGTGTTAAAAAGCAGTTATGATTAGTCAACAATCATCTCCTAAATCACTCAGGCCAAAAATTCTGTCAAAGGGCACTGGAAGAGTTACTCCATGGAGCAACAGGAATCACCTGAAATGCATGTGAAACTGCTAGTAGCTAAAATAAATTATTCCTTTAGAAATACACATCTCTAATCAATTTAGAATAGGCATGTCTTAAAGCCTACCAAACCCCCAAATATGAATGAGTACCCATATATCTGCTTGCTCCTGACACCAAACAATAGATGCGTACATGTAGGTATGTCCACTGCACGCTGTTCAAAACCTTTTGGATTACGCTGAAACATCTTCTGGGTTCTTTATTTTTTTCTCACTAGTGCTTCCTTTTGTTTTGTTCAAGAACTGACTAGGCAGTGTTAAAACTTCAAAACTTCATTGTTAATGTAGAGCAAATCACACAAATTAATAATGACACCAAGCTGTGTGGTATGGTCACGTGCTGGAGGGAAGGGGTGCCATCCACAGGGACATGAACCTGAGACGTGAATCTGTACAAACCTCATGAAGTTCAACATGGCCAAGTGCAAGGTCCTGCACCTGGGTCAGGGCAATCCCAAGCACAAATACAGGCTGGGTGGAGAATGGATTGAGAGCAGCCCTGAGAAGAACTTGAGGGTGTTGGTTGATGAGAAGTTCAGCATGACCCAGCAATGTGTACTTGCAGCCCAGAAGGCCAACAATGTCCTGAGTTCTGTATTTTGGTTCCTATAGCAGCTGTAAGGAGTACTCCTTCACTTCCAACTAAGTGTGGAAGGCAGAGGCACAGAAGCACACCTTTCATGGTAATTTTCCAGCTGCCCAGAACTTGCTCCTGCATCATCCCAATCTACTTCCAAACAGCAGGAGATAAGGCACACACAAGTTTGCAGATGCATACAGAACTCCTCCCAGAGCATCAGTAAAGTCTCCCATTCCTTCCAATGTGCAGATTCTGTGATGGGGTGAGGCGAGGCACAAAGGCACCATACATCAGTGCCACAACAATGTGCTCACCCAGAATTCAGTAAACCCATGGGATGACTGACACCTAACTGAAATAGTTCTGTTCTGAAATGCAAGCAGCAAGAAAAGCTGGAACTCTCATTTCACCCAGCATCATGTAATGTCCATACCCCACCATCCTCAGAAATTAAACTAGTGTCCTGCCTGTTATACTTCTGGACAACATTTAAGTTAATAAGGAAGGAAGTTTTCCATGAAAAAGCTAACTCTCACAGCTACAAGATCTTCTCAAATCAGACTATCTCAGTTGTACAATCCCATACAAAGGCTGGGAAGGCATAGGACATACTCTTCATACAACCAACAACACAACATGACATTACTGCATTATCCTCCATATCAGCTGGCTGGTTTCATTCCAGTAGCTATTCAATTTCTGTGGGATTGTCACCTCCACAGCTTTAATTGAGATGACATATTTGTGACTTTGGGAAAAACAGACCACCTGTAAGAAGAATTAACAAGCACAGCAAAGCCTGTGTTTAATAAAAGTGTCTTTTCTGATTTCTGAATTGGACAACATCTTGACATTAGCACTTGGGTTTTCTGTTTCCAAAGGGAATGCAAGATATCTCATGGGAAATTGCAGCACGCCAGATCCTGAAATTCAGAAGTTCAGGCACAAGACGGTGCAAAACAAAGATGTAAACAAGCTTTAGAAGCCCAGAGTAGCACTGGCCTGCTTTTAGGAGCCCCATTTCCTGGAAGCACTAATGAGCTGAAGGCTGCTGGCCAAGTTTTCCCCACTTTGACGTCAGAAGTGATCAGAGCAGAACACTGAAATCTGGGTAGGATTCCAGAGCACAAGGCAGCCTAAAAGTGAGAGTGCTTCATGCTTCACACCTGCCCCTGCTTTTGTGAATACTGGTGCCTATCCGAACCCATGAGAGGACAGGTCACCAATTTAAAATCAACTAAATATTGATCCTTATTTGAGGAATGGGTCAACATAAACACAGGACAAACCAATGAAGGAATTGGGTGTGTGTGCATGTGTATTTCCATATGCACAAATCTACATCCAGTAACACTTTTTTAGTGACTATTTTTTTTCTTAAATGTTAGCTGCTCTCCTGTTCATTCAATTCTCAGTTATCAAAAATGGCATCTGCTTAGTGACTAGTCATACCCACATTCTGAAAGGGAAAGTGAGAAAATTCATGGGTTGAGATAAAGACAGTTTAATAGGTAAAACAAAAACCACGCAAACAATTCATTCACCACTTCCCATGGGCAAGCAGGAATTAACCCATCTCCAGGAAAGCCAGACTCCATCACCCATACTGGTGATTTGGCAAGACAAATGCTGTAGTAACTCTGAACATCCCTCCCCACCCTTCTCCTTACTCCCCCAGCTTTTCTGTGCAAGCACGATGCCATGTGATATGGATTATCTGTTCAGACTATTGGGATCAGCTGTCCTGGCTGTGTCCCCTCCAAATTTCTGGGGCAACCCAGCCTGCTTGCTGGCAAGGCAATGTGAGAAACTGAGAAAGTTTGGACTCTATAAGCACACATTAGCAATAATTAAGACATCCATGCTTTATCAGCATTGTTTTAGTTTTAAATTCAAAATTTAGTACCCATCTCCTCTAAAGCATTATTTCTATCCTAGCAAAACCCAATACAAGCAGAAAATAAAAAACTAGAAGACTGAGGTATCTTTGTGAAAGAGCAAAAACTACATATTTTTCAGTTAGGAGGACTAGTATACCCAAACAATAACCACACATAAAACCAAAAATGACATTACTTTTTTTCTTCTGGTCAGCCCTTAAGATCTGGAAACATTTTACTCACCAAAAAAAAATTAAAAAATAAATCAGCCTGTGCAAGCATTTTCCTATAAACGCGGAGGTGTGAAAGAGGAGCACACTCTCTTTAATGTTCTTGAATACACTTGCACATACCACATTCAGCAACAAGATGGTTAAAAGCCTTTGTCTCCACCACCAGACATTACCAGAGTCCATGTCATTTACATGGAGGGGGTTCAGTGGTGGAGACCCTATGCTCAGTTGGGCTGGGCCAAGCACACAAGATGTTAACTTTTTGCTGTCTCAAGATGCTAAGTCTATGAAAAGGTAAAAAGAATGGCACGAGCACCCACGGAAATAATTTTAAACTAGTATTTAAGTAGAGTGGACCACAGTTTATAATTGTCTTAAGAGACAAAAATAGAATTCTTTAAGATGCAAAATACCTGCAGTTGGAGAGTTTGCATGGTGAGACTTTTTGGGCAGGTTAAAGATCTGTTCACCAGGATCTGGTGGAGGAAGAGCATCTTGGCCTTGTCGAGCTTCCACAGGATCATACTCCTTCCCATCATAGTTAGCATCAAAGAACTTCTTAAACCATTGAATGAAATCTAAGTTGTCTTGGAAGCGCCCTTTGACCAGTTTTTCCACAGGAATTACCTAAAAGATAGATAGTAACATCCAATATTATGTCACTGCTGTTCTTAAATATAAAAATTACATATACACACTTATTTGAAAAAATTTACTAATTGCATCAACAATAAACCTCTGCCATTGTTTTGTTCGTAAAAGAAGAGGTCAATTTGCAAGTGCTCTTAAAAATGAAAACAAAACCCAATGAGACCTGGCCTTTGAAGCAGCGATACACTAGGTGAATGTAAGCCTTTATAGCTAGTGTTCCACAAAGGCACTCCCTTACCTCCTATGGGTACATCCCATGATGAATGACTCTGTTCTGGGAGTAACACTATATTCAGCCAACTAGGGATTTCTAGGTTTAATGGACATGGTACAGTCTGACGTACTACAAACAAACAATTCTTCAGAAACTCCAGACAGATGTTTCTTGCTCTCTGTCCTACTGTTTGAACTACAAAACCCAGCAGCTTTTCCAAGACACGCTAAAGTTCAAACCAACCTACATTTTGGTAGCACATGGTCATCATATGAACCAACCCTGAGGTTTTAACCTTGTAATTTTTCTCTCTTCCACATATAGCTATACATAGAACAGTGTGTGGACATGCAGAAGTTGACTTAAATGCCTCATAAAGTTCTAGTAAAACAAAGGAAAGGCTATGAGGGTGTCTCCATATCAGTATCTTAGAAAATTTTCACAGACATGAAACCTCCAAAAGGTGTCTTCAGTCAATATTACAGTACTCAAGGCTTCCAGACACTGTGGGCAGACAGGGACTAAACCTGCAGAAGAGCTGCCCTGCTTTGCTTAATTCCTGCAGCTGATTAAACAGCCAAGTTAGGTGGACCTTAATGCCTCTGGAATGTTATGAGTTTTCAGCTGGAAAAGGGTTTTCATTTCTTCTTCAGGATTAAGCCAACTGTACAGCATTTTATAAATCTGTGATACTTCTGCAAGAATTGACATTGCATTTTGCATGTCTTTTCAGGTTGTTCCATTTGTACCTTAACTCCACATTAAAAAGGCATGATAAGTTTGCTCTCTACAGGAAAATTGACAATCTTCACTACAATGTTCACTACTTCCCAATGTTTCACTAGCAAATCACACTGTAAATAGAAGTATGCATAATATTTCGTGAAACAATAAGGGTTTTCCAGTGCTTCATAGAAGTCTTAAGAGACTCTGTTATGACTGTTTAAATTTCAGAATAAGGCAACACTAAAAGCCAGGGCAGAACCTTAAAAGGGTAAACACGTAGTGCATCAGTGTAAAACTATAAGCATGATAACATAACTTTCATTATTCATTTTTATCAACACAGTAATTTATATTGGTGAGTCTGTCAAACTCCCACATCGAAGCATAAACCAAATACCTTAAAGCTGAACAAGGATTTTTCTCAGTGTCTTCCATTCTTAACTGTACAAGATCATGTGTGCTACCCAATCTATTAAATCACTGGGTAAATTACTGCAGCTTTTGAATAACTTAAATTCCTCAATAATATAAATTCCCTGCTTTGGACAAAAACCATGGATTACTTATAAGAACAGCATATTTTCAAGCTGTTTTGTTGGAAATTCAGGTCACCAATAATTTTACTTATCAAAAAATTAAGATTCACTGATGACAAGGAATTTCCAACACATGGTGTTGTATCAAAGGCTCTCTGATATTATGAGTTAGATGGCACAACTCCTCAGCAGGCATGTAGACTCAATTTTCAATTTGTACCTAAATGGAGCCAAATGCCAAACTTCTTCCTTTACACCCAAGCACCCTTTTCAGATGATAAAAGGTCAAGAACATCTTCATACACTACTTGCAATTCCAGTTCTCCAACCAAAAGTTGAAAAAGTGCATTTTCAAGTATTTTGAAGTTTGTTTCCCCTATTTATCATTTTACATAATTTATGTAACTTTTGAAACATGCAGTGTTCAAATACAAATACAGAGTGCCTACCTTATCCACATTCATTCTTTTAAATGACGCCTGCAGAAGTTTGAAGTTGTGAATGTACTCATGCTCCAGCTTTGCTTGAAACTTTACTTTCTTCAAGCTAATACACCCTGGGAACAACATGTCCATGAACTGGCAGTAAGCTGCTCCTATAACAAGAGAATATGTTGACGTTAATCCAGATGCACCCAGCTAAGACCAAATGGTGTTTAATGTCATTAGCAGAAAGCATGAGCAGAAAGCAACAGTGCTGAATAAGTCCCTGCTGTAATTCAGCCTAACACTATGCACCCAAGACCACTTATTTAATGTACATTGAGCAGAAATATGTTCAAGAGGTTCTTTTCCACTCAGTCTGGATGCACGATATGCTGTAGTGCAGCATCCAGTGAGGAATCACCTCAACTAATGCAAAGAGAAATGGATGTTCTTGGATACACATACAGGACTGTCCATACAATGGGAAGATAACAGTGAAAATGAAAATCTCTTAATAAGCTTCCTCAATCCCCACAGCTCTCCTGAGTTCAAAAAAGCCAGGATCACCTTTCTTCTGGCCCTTCTACCCAAATGCCAATCAAGTCCAATGCAATTATTTAAGATTATATCAAACAATGATTTAAAAAAAAAAAAGAATTGCAAGGCTCCAGCTTGTTAAAAGACACTAGTCAGTTCCCACCCTTCTGCAATGAACATCCTTACTGATTTTCATCTCCTGAGAAAAGCATTTAAATAAGCAGACTTTAGCGTAGTCCACCCGTAGCTTTCAAAACTGGGCTAACAGCTTTAGTTCTCACTCATTCAGGTTCCTAAGTCAAGTTCCTAAGCTCAACTTTAAGAGCTCTCTGAACTTACACAGATGGTAGGGGTGTGCATGTATAACTAATCCAGAACAAAGAAGGAAGTATATGGAAAAATCTCTAACCAGCAACCCAAAGATAGCTAATAGAGACAATATATCTTCCATGCCGGGAGCTTCCTCCTACTACAGCATCATGCCACTGTCATTTGCAAAGCCTTTACTGTTGACACACTCAAGTGTTTAGAAATCAAGATGAAAATGTTTGAAGAAATCAGAGGAAAAGCAATTTTCTTTCTTCTTCAGAAGATTTTTCTACAAAATACTTTATACTCTGCAAAGATTCAGTGACTTCCACAGAGGACTGTAAAGGGTGCATCCCCTGTGCTTGAGTATCAGGGCAGGGAAGTGATTGCCCCATTACCCCAGACAAGTTCAATTTCACTTCCACAAAAAAGACTGTTGTGCTTTTAGTGCACATCAGTTTTGACAAAGAAGTGTCCAGATCTCACCTAACAGTTCAGCCCACTATCAACAATGATTTTTTATCACAAATATTTGAGTGTTCACAGAGAAACCAAAGTAGCAAAGCAGACACCTGGCTTGCCCAGTTTTACAGGAGAGTCAAAAATAACTTGAACTTAAAGTCATTTTTCTCCATGGGTATGTATACGTTTTGACAGGACCAACTTTATGCGTGAGATGGTTCTCATTCTCTGTATCCAGTCAGCCATCAGGAAGGGTTACTGAGATCATCACTCCCCAAACAGAAGAAGAGTTTAAGAGAATAGTCCAAAAATGTTCTCTGAAGTACCAACACAAATTTTGCTAAGGGACTTACCAAGATTCAGCTTTAGTGCTGAAAACCACTGCCATTTAAAAAAAGAATCTGTTCACGTTGCCTAGCTTTGTGGGGAAAATGGTTATTAAAAATCCTCATTTTCCAAGGACACCTTCTGCTTAGCTGTTTGCAATTGTCTTGATAGGAATCAAAGTAAAATATTCCCTAAAGGGAAAGGCGCCCTCTGGCAAGTTACAAGCATCAGATGACAAATTTGCATCTTCTTACCAGAAACTTTATAAACAAAATTTTTTATTCAAAACTCAGCAAGAGAACTTGTAAATACATGGCAATTGAAAAAATACATTACAGTTAAAAGCATAGATATACAGATAATGCATAGCTTGAGTACACTTATTATTGTTTCATTTAATGCAAAAGGATTATTATGCAATCATTTAATGTTATAAATTGAATTTGTTCCTAACTCTGTCCTTTCATCCTCCCCATACCCCAATTATAAGCTTTACTCTGATATCTAAGTAATTGCCTGGAGGCCCTAAAAATGCACTGCACAACCTTTCATCTAGATCCTTTTAGAAAACTAGAAGCCCAAAGTGTTCACATGAGATTTTTCTCCTGCTGCTGGTAATGCAAATTCCTTCTGCATGCCTTTAGACAGTCTCTCTCTAGTTAGGGTATTTCCTTGTGTTTTCCCTGCTGGCAGTTGTTTCTGTGCCTTTGCCAGCCAGGAGGTGGTCCTGGGTCTGCACAACACTCGAGGGCAGGAAACACTGGACTGCATCCACATGGCAGCACAGACCTGTTCTCTGACACAACACTGGAGCGGCTGCTGGGCTGTCTCCCCAGCAGGAGGATTTTATTGCACTGACAAATACAGTTCATTAAAATACTCCTTCCTGAAGTACAGAGACAACAAACAAACATGGATTGAACTAAACATTGAACTACAAAGAGAGGAAATTCCTCCTGATTCCAAAAAGCCAGAGACCTGCCTACCACACCAAAGGGAGAAAGTAAAAGTATCATTACAGTCAATTGGGACTACCTGACTTTGGACATCGAGGTTATGCATGTATTTAATTTTATATAGGTGTTTATTTATAATTTAAAATTTTGCCCCCTAAAGCTTGTAGTAGTCAGATTACATTTAAATGGGAAACACCAGCAGAACAGAATGGGAACACTACTGTCTACACTGCCCACAGCTGAGATTTCCTGGAGGCAGCAGAAAGGGAAGCCCTGCTTAAGTGATGTGAGACTGCAATGCCTTTATCTTACAGCCACAGCATATCCATGTGGTCCTCTGCATATGGAACAGCACTTTAGGCCTATCCAATGTATTACACAACTGATGCTTCAATGCAGGTGCATGAGAAAGGAATCTTTTTAATGGAATACAAAGTGAACAGCAGTAGAGATAATGACATTATGGCTTGTGACATACCTCTTGCAATTTACACAACAAAAGAATTTTTATGCTACTGGATTTTATTTGGTATTAAAAAATTTCCCTACGTTTTCTGGAAAAAAAAATTTTAAAACCCCAACAATCCCCCCCACACCCCCCAAAAAACCAACCCAACTCTCCCCAAACCTGAATCTTATCAAATGTATATAGTGAAGCTGAAAACACACTACCAGAGCAGCTCTCACAATAAATCCCTCTGACCAAAAAACTTTTATATGCATAAACATGCACATATGCACACACAAAAAGAAATAATTTGACATCTACTCAAATGAAAGATGAAAAGTACAGCTGGTGGCACTGCAGAAGAGGGATCAATGTTAAAAACCTCTAATCCTTTATTAGCTAACAAGCAATTTAGAATCACTGGCTAAAAATCCTTTTGTGTTTTGATCTAGAATATTGATGCAGCCATTAGTTACAGCAGATATTCAGGGGACAGACTCTGAAACCAGTCTGCAAACTGTGCTGAAATCACCCGCAGCAGTTGCTATTTTTAGCCCCATTAGTGTGCAGAAAGAGCCCAGCAGCATCAGGGCTTTGCAGGTGTTTCCTGGGCATCCCAGGCTTGGGGTAGAGCAGGCAGCAAGTGGAGGGAGGGCATTGCACCCACCAGGCTGGGCCAGCAGCTCCCAGAGGAGGGGAAGGGATGCTGGGACAGAATTCAGACACAAGAGAACAAACTCAGAATTGAAAAGGTGGTTATATAAAGCTATGAAAATGCAAGAATTTTGCCACATGAAGTGGTAAAGCTGAAAATTACTACCAAATTTATAAAAACTGAGTATCTTACAGCCTTTTCAGAGTTGTAGACAATCTTCCACTAGTCCCTTGCAGTAAGCAATGCTGAACTAAGTTTAGCTTTTGTCCTGTATGTCTTCCCTGCTTCTGTGTTTCTTTCCCCAGATTGTCCATGCTGACTTAGCTTGCTCTGAAGCATATGAACTCTGCATCATTAGAGATTTTCAGTTTTTCTCCTCTCCTTCACCATCTGCAGGCTGATGAATCCACAAATGCAAAGAAGTATTTTCTTGATTATCAAAAATACTTCTGCTCCTGACTACTTAAATCAAAAGGAAATTAAAGGAGGTAACAATGAAGACAAGAGAATCCTGTTTGCAACCAGTTTTTACTACTCAGTAAACTTTCTGGATTTCATATTAGAGATCTAAAACCAAGATTAGATGCTCAGTTTTCTTTAGCATTGATGTTTATATATTTATAAACTAAATGGACAACTTTATTATCAAACTAACTGCTTTTAATATACTATAGTTAGAACTTACTATGCTAATAAAATATTTAGTAGAAACACAATAAATATAAGCAGGTACTGCCAATTTGTGTGAGCCCTACAAAAATCAGGTCAATCCTTCACACCTAATGTCAAAAGACTGTCCCTCACTGCTCCTCCCTGAATCCCTGCAGTGTGTGGGAGTAAGATCCCAGAAAACCATGTGAAAACCACACCAGCCAACATGGAGAACAAAGGGCTCATGAAAAGACCCTTGCTGGGACAGGGGTGGGGCTGATTTCTTTTAATTCTGGTACCCAAACCACAGCAAACAGAGCTAAGTTCTACACTAGAAATTTGGTATACATGTTTAATATTAGTTTTGTTCTAAAACTGCATAGAAATCAAGTTTAAACCTTTCAACCAGGCCTCAGTTTGATTTTCATACACTCCGATTTTGAAAAATTCCATTTGGGAAAAAGGTTGACTGTGCCTTTTTCTGTAACAAAATTAGTTTGCTTGCTTTAATGAAATATTTAGATAATACAAAAACACAGATCCAGTCATGTTAGATACAAACTCTTTCAAATTATTTATTCTCTCCAAAGCTGCAGCCACCTGATCATGCATTTGGAAAATACAGGATGATTTGTGTATGAATTAGTCATCAGTAATTCAGTTCACTATGTTTGCTTATGCTGACGGAAAGCTGCACACACCCCATATTTCTGTTGCTGGGACGACAGCAACAATGAAAAAAAGCAGTGACTTGCAAGGAGCACGTGTGACTTAACAGTTTTGATATGAAAGGGAGAGAAAAACCCACAAATGCCAGCAATCATTGTTTACAGTACAGCAGCACTTAGGGCTGGTCTTTTACCTTAGGCTTTCTAGAATTGCTTCCTCAGCAGTGACATTTAGGTAAGCACACAGCAGTAGGTTTTCAACTCGGATATCAGAGTACAGATATCATTTAGCTCTCAAATATGGGTGTTCTGTTATGCTGTTCAAAGTTTTATTTAAACTGGGCAATGAAGCTGGTGAGGGGACTGAAGCACAACTCCTACGAGGAGCAGCTGCTGGAGCTGCTGGGGTTACTTAGCCTGGAGGAAATGAGTCTTGTGGGAGAACCTTCTACAACCTCCCAAAACGAGGCTGTAGCCAGGTGGGGGTCAGTCCCTTCTCCCAAGCAACAAGCAATAGGACAAAATGACACAGCCTCAAGTTCTGCCAGGGGAGGTTTAGATTGGGTATTAGAAAAAATTTCTTTGCAGAGAGGGTTGGTTGTCAGCATTGGAAAAGGCTGCCCAGGGAAGTGGTGGACTCACCATCCCTTGGGGGTATTTAAAAGTCATGTAGATGTGGCTCTTAGTGACATGGTTTAGTGGTGGACTTGGCAGCTGGACTCCATGACCTTTACAGTTTTTTCCAACATAAATCATTCTATGATTCCATGTTTGCAAGCATAATGTTGTGTTACATACAGCCACATCTTTAAGAGAACACTTTATCTTGAGTGCTCCACAGCAGAGACCACAGTCTTCAAATTCCTATTTGCAGTTCCAGCAGCACCTATGTGACCTAGTATGTAGATCAACATAATTTTATTTCTCCAGTCAACACATCCTCCCCATCCCACTCCCCTCCCGCACCTTCACCACCCCAGTGAATGTTCAAGAACACATCAATTTACCACCTACTTAGTTGTAGAGAAGTAAGCTTTTAGGGGGCTGTGCATCAGTGAAGCCACTCTGGCCTAGCTTCACTGTTCCCAGCAACAGTCCTGGGAGGGCACTTAAAAAGCCCTAAAAGTGATGCAGATTAGAATGCAGCCCTGCACTTCTGCTCACAGTTGCATGAGCACAGCTGCCTCAAAAAGGGCAGGGTGAGTGCCTGCATACAGAATGGAGCTCAAAAAAGCAGTGCTGCCACCACAGGGAACAGCCTAAAAGAACTATACACCTCCTACCAACAGCCTCTAAGATAATGTGCACCTAAATAACATCTGCTTCCAAAAGTCCTGTTCCACACAGGTCGGGCATGCATGTGACGTAATCCAGAATATCCACTGATCATTTTAAATAATGGATATTGGAGGGAGGTTCCCCCTGCGTTAACTTGTATTCTCTTTTTCTTAAATACGTACATCATTAAGCTGCTCATCAATTATACACAGCAGAGTTTTTATTACTTAAATTTTTGGCAATAATTTATTTTGGAATTCATTAATTTTTAAACAGGAAGATGAGAACAATTTCAGAAAACACAGTTCCCATTTAACTTAAAATAGCTGCGTAACTCATCATGCCTAAAAAAAGTACCACACAAAATCTAACAAGCTCTTTAAACCAGAGGGAAATCAAGCAACTGACTGCAAGTGAATGCTGTGAGTAATTAAATAATTATTTTTAAAAAGTAAAAACCTTGTTCAAGTTCTATTCCTCCTGAATTCTTAATGAGTAACATCTAAAAAATTATTGGCTGGGAATCTCATGATACTGCTTTCCGAGCTTCCTCAGAAAGTTTTGGAACTGATTTAAATCCAATCATTAACATTCACTGTATCCCTCTAATCCTAAATATCATATGGAAGACATTAGAGAATCATTGACACTGAGTATGCTCTGTGTTGCATGACCTCAGGACAACATGCCAGTTCCTTGAAACATGCCTTGGTTACTGAGTGCAAATGGGATCAAGCCACGTTTTAATCATGTTCCCAAGTTGGGCTAGAGACCCAACCCCAAGGCTGCCAACTGGGGAAAAACCAAAACCACCAACGTGGGAACATGCTTTGGCTTCTCAGGCGCACTGGGCTGCGGAGGAATGCTGGTACCAAATGCTCCAACAGGGTCCTACAGTGGAGATTTTAGTAATAAGCATGTAGAAAGTTATAGGTTAATATAGGCATTGAGCAAAATATACCTTCTGAGACATGAAAACACAAATCCTACACAGCTAACTCCCAGAATAAACTGTGTTTGTGTGTGTTTTTACACAAATGACTTTCAAAAAAATTAGTACTGCGCTCCATTTCTCTGTCTGGCCAATACCCTTCTTCCCCAGCTCTCCTCTCCACCGGGGAGGGGAGGGGAGAGGGAGAGAGAGAGGGCTCCCTAGGAGCACTGCTCCAGAGGCAGCATGCTTGGCACGGTGCTCCTTGCTGCTGCCCAGGGTCCTGAGGCTGAGGGGGCTGGAGACACAACAGCTGCCCTGCAAACAGGCACTGCCCTGCCAAGGGGCTGGTGTGCAGTATTCAGTCCCTGGAAGCAGAACACCATGGACACCCTCCACAAGGCAGGAACCATCCTCCTCCCTTGCACAGCACCAGTCGCAAGGGACAACAGCCCACAGAGGTTGTGGTGAAATTTTCTGTGAAGTTTTCCTCCAAATCCTGAGCCAAAGAGGTGACACAAAGTCAAACAAAGAAATGACATCTGCCCTACTGTCACACTGCCTGCTCTCCCCTGACACCAGGGCAGCGGAGTGCCCACAAAATGCATATATAAAGAGACTACATATTTCCACAGCAGGAACACCAACTGAGATAAGGTACAGAAGTCACCACATGAGAAATTCCCTCTGGCAACACCCAGGGCATCTGCACAGAAAGCATCACAGTCTAAAATTTGAAAATGCCAAACCACATGCTTTCTTTATAATACAGCCAATTTATTAAAGGCAAGGAAAAAAACAACCCCGCATTCAATCCTTGATCTTTGCATACAAATCCTCAAAGACAGAGGGTCTGTATGCACTGGTCGCCAGACAACTAGCAAGTTTATAATTCTACTGAGAACTTTCAAATGCACAGAGTGGGGAGAGTCTGTATCTCCTTAATCTCATAGGATCCCAGAAGTATAGCTCAGGCAAAAATTATACCTTGCTCCAGGCCACATTTTCTTTTCTATCCATTTACCATTTCCTTGACATTATATAGCTTGTAGACATTGTGTTGTTTCTGTTTCATTCATATGCAAGCCTTCTATAGTCTCCTGCATGACTCTTATTTTGAATATGCTCTTGTGTAACACTCTAACCGTCATGAAAAGCCCTGCAACACATACACTTGGTATTCCTTAGAGATGAAAAACAGCCTTAGTACAGAAAATTCAGTTACAAGCTGCTTAGTCAGAATTCTTTCTAAGAAGTCATTGTCTATTCCTTAAAAAAATAGCATGACTCCTAAGAAACAACGGGTGTCATACTTCATATGAAACTCCTGTTCCCCAAACCTAAAGGTTTTGCACATGGGATCCTACAACATTACATCCTCCCAAGGGTTCTCTATTATATTTCATTGACGTATCAAATTAAATGCTCTCTCTAAAGGGAATGCCAATCTAAAGGGAATGCACTATGCCTTCTATTAAAACCATGGTTTATAAAGTTCATGTTCAGGTAAAACAACTTTGCAGGAAATCAAGGCCAGAGCCCAAAAACTGACAATATGAGACGTGTCTAAAGCAAAAAGAATTGTATTGAGATGCTTGGAGAGATTGTACCTGTTTAGTTGTCAAAACTAAATTACCAGAGGAGCTGCCGACTGAATTAAGACTCTCCAGGGCTGCACCCATCCATAATCTGGCTTTCTTGGCACGTTAGTACCACAGCAGGCATTCAGAAAGCTCAGGGGACACTGCACTTTGCTCGGCCTACTTAGCAGACACAAAAACCACATCTAAGACTCCCAAAGAATACAAATACTTTATGACTAAGCCAGCCTCTTCCTTTGCTGCTCCTCATCCTAGCAGCTCTTTTCCTCTAAGTGGAAATTGAGAAATAGGCTGGTATTGCTACAGTATGTGCATTATCAAAGCTACTTCTCCACAGCAATGAGGACAAGAAGGTCTGATCGCTTTTTCTGTCATTGTAACTACAGTCACACTAAGCTTCAGATATGTTTTGAATAAACCCTTTAGTAAAGGCAGAATGTCACATTATTCCTTCTTACTTAAACTCCAAATGTCAAAAATTATTGCTAGGTTGTCTGCAAAATGTGGGCACCCATGAGGTCTCACAGCCAGGTGCTGAACACAAGCATATGCCACATCTGGGTTGCTCCTCGCTTCTGAAAGTAACTCCTTAGAGCTTTTAATTCAGATATAACATCCTCCCCACTTTCCGTCTCCCACTTTTTTTGGCCCTGCATTTAGCTTTTTCTGGCATTTTGATTGCTCCATATTAACAAAAATGAACACAAACTGAATAGTCATAAAACAGCATGACTAATCATAATGCTTTTTTCTAAAAAAGAAGAAAATGTCCATACAATTTTACAGTAGGTTATAAAAATTCAGTTACAGTAGCTCTCCAGATCCCTGTTAATGCTTCATCGCTGCAAAGAATTTCCCACATATTCCTTCCCTTTGAAGTCCTGGAAAAATGCTCATATATTATGGAAACGAGCATTAATCTGCACGAAAGCTGCCAATGGTTCAAGGGATGTCAGCCAAAGAATGCCAGAATGAATGAGTTAGATTGGCCATTCTCAAACTGCAGGCCATACCATGCTTGCTTGCTGGGCTCTGCCTGCAGTTGGCTCATCATTTGCACTACTGTTCCCTTAGTTTCTCTCTTGAAAGCTACACTAGGAATAGGCGAAATAAAATACATGTACATTAAATAAACTGCTTTGAGTTTACAAAATAAACTATATTAAATGCAGAAAGATTCCCAAAGCTGCTTGTCCATCTGTCTTCAATCCCTACACATGGATGCCTTGCACATGAGAAATGGACTATAGTCTCAAATGGGAAGGACTTATTAAGAGTAAGATTACTGTGCTCTAGTGTCTGCAATAATCTATCAGTGTTTAGATTCGTCAGTTCAGAGAGTGAAGTCCTCCCGAACACAGGAAGTACTGCACTAGAATGCTTCTCTAGATAAGGAACTACTAAAGCCCCTTCTGGATTGTAAAGCACATGAATGTAAAAACAGGAATGTGTAAGCATCGAGTCCGACTACCACACCAAATGAGGAAAGTCAAACTAAAAGCTTTCACCCCTAAAGACAAGCATGTAGAAGCATCAGTTAACAATAACAATCAATACAATCCAGGAAATTTTAAAGGAAGAAAAGATTTAATTTTATACAGAATGGGTTAAGAGCTGTAATGAGATGACCCTTTTTCAGTTCTCCCCTTGAGGGGTGTCCCAAAATCCTCACTCTAGTCCACAGAAGAAGTTGCATAAGAAGCTGTGTAATGAAATGGGACAGTGGATTTGTGACAGTTCCCATGCTTTTCCCCTCCTTGCCCCACCCAGCTGAAGTCTCTCTATCTGATTGTCTTACATAACTTTAACTCATTTTATTCTGCTTAGTCAATATTTTCTTAGATCACTTCTCCCTTACTTTCATAAAGGGTTTTGGTGGAGTTTTTTGTGTCTTAGTTGGTTTTTTTTGGTTGGATGCGTTTTTTTGTGTTAGCCCACACACATTTAACTGGATTGCGAACTCACTTCAAAAGCTTCCTTTCAACTATTTACAAGCATTTAAATAGCTACACAGGAACAAGTCAATAACTTGTCTACTATGCTTCCCGTTTCAAACAATAGCAAACTTTGGGTATTTTGGGATGCAAGCGTCCATTTTCTTCTATGTTTCTATCTCCTTCAGTGCGTGCAGGCATGTATCTATCTATCTATAGCTATTCCCTGTGTGAATTCTGTCTCTATATATACCAAAATAAAATACTTAGCCTAACTTCCTGACATGTAAATATAACAACAGCTAGAGATAACACTTAAATTTCAAGTTTAATAACAGTTAAAAAAATATCTCCCATGGTCTATGTCTTCAGTTGTTCAGTTTATATGAATTGCTTACATTGACTTTACCCTGCACTTTTTCAACCTCATTTTTATGGTCGTTGTGCAAGGCTGCAAGTATGGAACTCTACTTCAGCGGCCGAAAAATGTTTTTTTAAATTTTGAAGAATAGGCTATGAGACTATCAACCTCAAAGGATTACTTGAATCTTTCAGGGAACATGTCTGAGACAGAAAATTTACCTGGAATGGTAGGTAAAATCAAATATATGAATGTAAATGCCATTTATTCATTCTGTCTGGACCAAGAAATAGCTGAAATCTGGTCATGTGGTTCCTCTTCCATATGCTATGAGCACTGTTGTCATAAGGTAAGATAGTCTCTTCATAAGGTATTCCCAGCATGTTAAGTTGTCTGGAAGTAACAATCTAAGTTTGATCTCCTCCACCACAAACAAACTCCTCCTCCACTAAACATCTTCAAATTTAAAAATCACAGTGGGAAATCAGAAAGAAATCATTCCCCAGGGGCAGTAAAACATCAGCCTTTTTGTGTGTCATTTCTAGCCACCATCTAGTTACAGACCCTACCGTTTAACTTCGATCTTCTAGTTGCAACTCTGATTAACCGAAATGTCCAAAGTATTCAAACTATTACCCTTTTTTCAGGGCTCATTACCAAATATACTAACAACAGTAACTCAGTTAGATTTAAAGAGAAACAAGCAGATTTTGACAAACTTCTAAAGCCCTCACAGCAGCTAAAGGCTCATTTCCTCAAATCCATGTTTTTTCTTCAGTCACACTTGTGTCTTTTTCCTGCAAACATCAGCAGGGATTTGAGAAACCTCATCAGGAAGGAAAAGAAGCTTGAGAACTTTGTTCATCTGGGGTGCCAGCTCTCTGTCTCTTTCTCAGTTATGTCCACTCTCCATCTGAAAAGATACCACCCCAGTGGCTTTAAAACACTGAAACTTATCGCTGTATTCTTTGCTTGCTTAGCCAACCTTTTTATTACTTCTATGTATCTCCTGCTACATTTGTCCCATTCACCTCTGCCTTTGTTATGCTTTCCCAAGGTACCTTATCTTCCCATGATTAACACAAACGCAAAAATGCTTCCTGTGCATATACATCAGACTCTTTTTTCAGAGTAACTGGTTTCTGTCAAAGTTAAAAGTTATCTATTTTCAACAAATCAGACTTTTAAAGTGGTTTTAAAATAAACATTTGTAGAGCATACTGTGCTTTCTTACCTGAACAGAGTTGTTCAACTTTTGTGTAGTTTAAAGCTAATATATCATTAACCCATGCAATGATGTCATGTCTGCTCATAGTCTCCTGGGTTATAGAGGTAGAGTACACGTTGACCGCCATTCCCCAACTAGGAAAAAAAAGAGAGACAAAAATATTTTTGACATTTTGGCAATTGTTTTCTGAATACAATGAATATATGCTTCCTGTACAAAACAGGGAAAGAAAACTCAACTCCCTCTCTTATTTATTGAGAAAGGAGGCATAGTTTTTATTATTTGATGATACATAACCTCCTCAATGCCCTCTTGGAATCTATGAACATATTTCTCTGGCTGTTACTGTGAACTTAAAGAACATACAAACCTATGGTACTCCACTTCATGCCAATAAGGTTGAAAAAAACCCCAGAATCAGATCTAAAGATATATAGACAGGATCAGAGACCCGAGACTTCGTCACATTGTGCTGCACCAACACAGCAATCTGACATCTGTCAGGTTTTTGCCACTGCAGGGTGATCAGGCTCCCTAACCCAACATTTAATTTTAGATAACTTCTAAATGATGTCGTAGTTGTTCTACTTACTGAAATACTGATTTCTTACTGGGACAGGGCCCTTTTGGATCATTAATTGAGTTCCTAAGAGTCACAGAGTGAATATCAGATAATCTCTGTTATCAATATTGGTTATCAATACCAGTTACCAATGTCTATCCTGAAAGCACCTGAGATTTGCACCCCCAACTGTCTGGTTGAAAAGCTGCCGTGGAGCCTGATTCTTCTCAAACATTAAGAACATTTCTTCTCAGCTTAAACCCATTTGTTCTTCTGCCAACATTATCCTCCAGCCCTAATGGCTTTTTCTTCCCCAGAGCAGATTTTCTAATGCTTTAGAGACAGCACTCAGTGTCTGTCCCAATGCCCAGGTAGTCTAGATTAAACAAATCAATGTGAGTCTCTTATATCAAGTCAGACATTCACAGACTGGTCATGCCAGCAGTCCTCCTTGAACAGTTTCAAACAGTGTTCAGATAACATTTCACTGAGACCTTGGTAAATGGCACTCTGTGCTTGAAGTTTTACAGCTACATCACCTTAAATAGATTCTTCTAGTTAGCAAAGGTCCCTGCCTGGAAGCTGGCAATTCATAGTAGCTTTTATCATCTTCCCAGGTACACAGACTAGAAACATACACTACTGAACTTTGCTCCCTGTTATCCTACCCTAGTCACATCTTTCTGCTGCAAGACGTTGCAAAGAGAAAAGATGAGCACACTGAAGTTTATCTCATCAGTAGTCTCAAAGAGCAGAATCAAGTTCATGGAGAGAGTAAATAATGTTCCCATGAGTAATGGACTTCAGAAAGTCCACTAGAAGCATTCCAAGTATGAGGTATCTCAGAAACTACCAAAGAATCAAAGTTGAACGATTACTCTTGAATAAATTGGTTTGCTGGGGTCTGCACACCTTCATCTCTAGTGGCACCCTGTAGCTAACATTTATCTGTCTAGCTTTGGTGCCAGTCCTGCCATCTCAGCTTTGGACTTCAACTTTCTCAAGTCAATACAAGAGGGTAAGATCTCCTCTGTACGACCCGAGGTCTGCATGGACTATTTCCATTGAGAATTTGCAGTGATGTAACCCTTTGAAGCCTGATAGACAATTCTGCAGGGAACACAAAGATTGCAGATTAACTCCACCATAGTTACGTGTGCTAACTAGGTGGGGCAGCATAGGTAAAATGTGTGGGAAAAACCTACCAGCACAAAACTTGACTCGGTAACAGGTAAGTGTATAAGTACATAACACAGAGAATAAATTTAAATACAAGATTACAAAGTTCATAATCCACGTCACTTTTTAGGAAACAAATCTCACAAACAGAAAGTTGCTCAAGTGGTTCCCATCTACGGACTTTAAGATCCAAGGCATAAAATCCTCCAATTTGCTTTATGAGGAATTAAAGAAAAGAGAGAGAGAGAGAGAGAAAGAAAATAGGGTCAAAAAATTCATGCTCCAATAGTCCGACAGAAATTCCTTTGGAACCAGGCTGCCTCCCTGCCTGCTTCTGTAGAGGCAGCTCTGGAGCACAGAAGAAATCAGCCTGTGCTCAGTCTGCTCCGTTCCTCCTGCGGGCTCACATGCAGCACAGCCAGTTGTGTGAACACAGCCCTGTATTCACTGCAAGAGTTAGCAAAGGTCGCTTTCTTGGCATGCACTAAGTGCTCAGATTGAATCAAATGCTAGGAACAAAGTTTTAGAAACAGGGAGTGCCCTTTTACTCTTAAAACTACAGCACAATGGCTAACTATAAAAGCTTAGCTTCAACATCAGGATGGAAGGCACTGAGCAGGCAAACAACCCCTTTGATACTAATGGCATCTGAAGTTTGAAACACGTGGATTTTATTTTATTATTTTTAGCTATTTATAATTTTCTTTTATTATTTAATAATAACAATTAATATATTGTTATTTATATTTAATTTTTACATTTTATACTATTTTATATTTTTTAAAAATATTTATTTTGTTATTTATATTCTTCTTATACAGATAAAAAACTAACAGAAAGATACTACCACTGTTACTATTAAACTAACATGTTAAATATTGTATGTAAGACCAGTTAAAATAACAGCTTAATAATGAATTTAATATTCACTTAGAATTAGGAATAGTGAGCTTAATGATAAACCAACAGTTCAATACAAAGGAGTCCACTGAATTCTACAGCAACTAAAGATACTTGGATGAGAACATCTGAAATAAAGCTACTCTGATCTGTAATTGCCACTATTTCAATTGGCCTCTGAGGGCAGGCAGAGCTCAGAAAACCATTAGCTACCACTAGTGAAAAGGGAAAGTTTGCTTTGTTAAAAAGATCAAGAAAATACACACATATAGAAAGGAAGCAGAACTTCCTTCATCACTTTTTTCCACAAAGAACTGCAAAGAGAAATACCCATCCTTCTGCAACCCACAGGGGAGCAAACAACTTCCTCTGCTGCATTGCACGGGGTGGGGAATTCTACTGCAGGAAACTGTGAGTAAATGAATAACCTTGAGTTTTACAATGCTACCCTGAAGGATACCTGTAATACAACTTATGCTGCATCTGCAAATGAATTATTATGGTCTAAGGGTCAAACAAAAGTTCAGACTATTTATCAGAGACCAGTTCAAGCTATTAGAGACAATAGCTTCAGATTTGTACACAAGTATGCACAACAGTGCGTGAGTACAATTGTACGCAAAGGTAAAATGAATCAGAATTTCTGTTAAAAAACTCAGTAACATGCCTCTGCATTCATTCTTAAGTGTTTTGTTGACATATATGTGACTATTGCACAGCTGCTTCTCTTGAAAGAGTTCACCCTGTCTTTGCATCTCTTGTTTCCCCCCACCCCGGTTACATTCTAAATACACTCAGCAGGGAAAGGTTTCCTTTACAGTAAGCAAGTTCTACTTTGGTGTTTAGATACATACATATCCTGTTTGCCACACAGAGTGACCTTAAACAAAATAAAAAAGAAGAAGGAAAAAAACCCAAGCAGGTGTAGGTAGTGCAGCTACCATGCTCAGCAACGGTCAAGAAACTTCTGCGCTCAACATCTACAGCTGGGCTGTTTGTGAGTTCCCAAAGTGCTGAAGTACTTTGAAAAATGTGATCCATCTTCAAAACACATTAATAAACATGTGTAAGGTGATGCAAGAGAACAGCTGGACAGGTGGAGACACAGAGGCCATACTCTGAAAAGCCAAGCAGATAACAACTTGATTTTATGTTGTAATACACTACTTCTTTCTAATAACATTATTTACATTTTCAACTTTTTAGGCTTTCACTTGTTTACACCATAGGCTCTGAATCATAAGATTGCAATGAAGCTTAAACAAGCCTGAAAACCAGTATCTACGTGGTATCTTCAGAACTCCATGGAGGTGCCTGGTGATTCTACAGTAACTGAAAGCAGACTGAAGATAGCACATCATACCTCCCACTTCAGAGGGCATAGGGGGACATTAAAAACCTCTGGCTGTTGCAGTACTGCCTAACCACAAAGGACTTTCCCTTGTTTTACTTCAAGCCCAAGGAGAGTCTTTACATATTATTCTAGGCCATTTCAGAAAAACACTACACATGCACAACTACACACCACAGACATGAGTTCAGAGGATTAGACAGGTGCTGAAAACCATGTACATGTTTAAGCAGTTTGCTCAATTAGAAATATACTGGCTCAGCATGCCTGACGGTAAACAATATACCCAAAAGTCTATTCATTTTTTAAGGCAATATATGCAGCATTGAACATCGAGACACTGGGTATTTTCCACTGCTCTTGCTACAGATAACTGCAGCTGTTACAAGATACTATCCTGCTGTTCTTAAGAATAGTTTTGCAAGAAGCACATTTACTTTATTTTTCCAGGGATAAACTAACAGTTGTTGACAGCAGAAGCTGTATCACAACAAACCAGTAATAATGACAAGATTAGAAGGATTACAGCAATGAATCTATTTGTAGTGTAAAAACTCACCACACTTGCCATCACCTCTGAACCTGCAAGGCCCTCACATTTTTGCAGAATAGGCACGGTTGGAAGGGATCACTGCAGGTCATGTAGCCCAACATCCCTGCTCAAGCAGGGCCACCTAGAGCACATTACTCAGCATTGTGTCCAGATGGCTCTGGATTATCTCCAGAGATGGAGACTCTACAACTCCTCTGGCAAACCTGTTCCAGTGCTCAGTCACCCTTACAGTAAAGAATTTCTTCCTTTTGTTCAGGTTGGACCTCCTGTGTGTTCCAGTTTCTGCCTATTGCCTCTCATTAAGTACAAATAGACATATTTGTATTAAATACTGGTACAAAGAGACAAATAGGTACTACGTTTTGAAAAGTCTGTGTGAAAGTACAGAGGAGCCTTCTAGAATCTGATAGGATACTGCCAATAAAACAAAAGATCTCACACCAAAAATTACTAAAGCAGGAGATAACAGCAGAAAGGCTAAGACGAAGATGAGTGAGACTGCTGCAGCTGCTGGTGAAAAGGCTTTCTAGATTAAAGCTACTGCAAAAACAAAGAAATCCCTGAAGGAAGAAACCTGCCAGATTCAGAAGATAAATCCCTGTACAAGGCAAATTCATCCTTTCATATCATCCCGAAATGACAACTGATTTGCAGCTGGACCTTGCCTGTTTCTTTAACACTCACTGCACGCAGCCACAGCCATTAGAGGCCAGTTATGCTCGAGGTTGTCTTTACAGAAAGGAGTCCTGTGGACAGAAAATCAACACAAAAAGCTCCTATGCAGTGCTGACAACACTGTTCTTACTCTCCCTTTTGACTTATGCTGTACTTCTGCAGTAAATACCGTGGCATCAGAGTGCTGCAACTGCAGTGATATTTGTAGCAAGCAACACAAAGGCTCTATCTAGCCAGAAATTGAATCAGAGACACAATTAATCACAATGAGGCACGGCCATGGGGGAAAGCAAAAAAAAAAAAAAAGTATTAAAAGAATTCTGTGATTAGAATACTGTGAGAAATTCATGTTTTTAAATGCTGAATGTCAAATCTCTTTTGCACTGTTCCCATGTTACTAAATAGCCCTGAAATGTGAAAAATATTATCTGTATATCTCCCTCACTTCTGAATGCCATCTTACATTTACCACATGGATCTGACTTGACCTAAAATGATTTGTGAAGTACTCTACAGAGTCTAGATGAAACTGAGGCAATCCATGTACATTTTATGGCTTGAATATTGCCGGATTATCATTGAACACAGCCAACAGCGTATTTTTTGTTGTTTTCATTGCACTTCCCTGTTTAAATGCAAGTGAAATCAGAGAAATAGAGATGTACTCTGATTGGATTAGGGAATTCTTTTCTTTCAAATTAGAGGCTTCCTGCCAATGCTGGGATGTTCTGACCTACATAAATGTTTATGGTGGGTCTAAAGGACCGATTTAGACCAAAATCTGAGTATTTTTTATAAAACTCCTGGTAATTCTGGTTTGTGCTACATATGGTTTTAGAAAACTTACCACCCCCCAACTTATTATCTGAGAAGCAGAAAAATACTGATTCTTTTTCAGATATTCAGTTTCCTCAAATGTGAAAAACACAACCAGAAGTATTCCAACAATATGCACAACTTGAGCCAAATCCTCTGATATGGCCTAATAACTAGCAATGCATTACACTGTATACCGCAGAGCTTTTAGAAATAGTTAGAAATTTATTCACTAACCAGTTATTAAACTGGAGTAGTTCACAAAAAATGAAAAGAACTGTTTCAAATTCCAGGACAATTATTTAGTGCTTTGAAGATTTCAGGGCACCTAAAGGTCCACCTGAGAAGGACAAGCCACATTCACTGACTTGCATCTGCCAGTCATATTTGCATTCACCTGAATCTGCCAGTCGTATTTCCATACCATAAGTAAGACTTTATTTCTTCAACTACATTCTCACTCCTGCTGCCGCTGAAACTGTGGCAATGAAACAGCAATGTCATGTCTCTACAGTAACAAAATTCCTTTCTTTTTCAGGGTTCACCTTTGCCATCACAAGTACAATGCAACAGTAACACCTAACTACATAATATCTAATTACAGCTGAAAGTATTTGCACACTCTGAAAGGTTCCTTATCAATTTCTATGAGGAAACAAATGTTAATTAAAAAAAAAATCTTGACAAAGGATAGAGGTCTAAGAAAGACAGACATCAATAGCTTACACAAAATGGAAGCAATGAGCCTCTGGCTGCCACCATTTCCATATAGGTATATTCATTCTGGTTAGAAATGAACCACAGCAGTGCACAGCATCCTCAAACCACACCTTAGAGCAGTTGAACAAAGCACTAGTAATGTTTTCTGCTGAACAGACAGGCACCAGTTAACATGGGGTAAGGACATATAAATTTCAGTATAAAAAGAATGTTACAACAAATTAAGAAGGCATTTTATTAATGACGAACAACAAAAAACCTTTGAAGTAGGCTGAATGAGAGGAACCTAACCGTGGCAAGGCTGCAGTGCTAAAAAACTTCATTGCTTCGTATTACCTTCCCCCTGCCAAGACTTTCAACTCTAAGATCTTAAGCTTGAATTGCTGCTCTGATGCCCTGAAGGAAGACATTCAACCTGTCAAATTTTCACAATAGATGCTGGCAACAAGTCTACCTTTCACAATAGACAAGGGGATTGAGAAGGGGGGAAAAAAAAAAGCTGATTCAAAGAAAAATAATTCTCGGACTTATACAATGAACTCAAGTCAATTAGAAAGACCTACATTTTAGAAAACTGAAGGTGCCTATGACCATTTTGTAACTAGAAAACATCTAGAAAGCTGGTGAATAAACTAACGTTTAATCTTCCATTAAACAAAGTCTCAATTCACCCAGACACAAGTAGGAACTTCAATCTTCCTTTTTTTATGTTTTTTTTCCTTATGGATAATAAATAACAGATTATCAAGCAAACATGCAGACATTGCTAAAGGATTTCCAAGAGATTAAAAACGTGCCATAAATCAAAGTAACATCACTGCTGACCACTGAGGAAAGGATGCCTTGAGAGGCAGCCCATGCAAGCAAACCTCAGTTCCTAGCCCAAATACTGAAAATAAAAGGGGAATCCCCAATTATTTTGCTCCCACGAGTTGATGGATGAGTAGTTTCAGAGAGGAAATTTCAAAGTTCTTTAGCAAATGCAGATTTAGGGGAAAATGAAGACAGCACTGTAGAAGAGCTTGTCCCCAAATCCCCTGGTCCCACGTGAACGCAGCCTGTGAACTTCCAGGCAAAACATCGTGGACACAGCCACCCACCTACGTCTACAGCAAGGAACACCTGCCCGTGACTAGGAAGGGCTAAGAACAAGCAGAGCCCCGATTAAGGGCAGGCAGCAGCGCTGGGCACGGGGCCTGCAGGGCACTGAGGCACTGTGTCAGGCAGAGCCCAGCAGGACAGCGGCTGCTCCCGGCTCCTGCCATTTCCGCCTTTTAAGTCCAGAAAACGCGGCGGGCAGGCGGGCTTGGGAGTGTCAGCAGGGATGAGATCCAACTAGAGACAGATGAAGTCACCAAATGAATTTAGTTTTGACCTATCCGGGGTTTCGCTGGTCCCCTCCTCCTCTCCGGCTCGTATACGTTCCGAGGTGAAAGGCTAAAGTAACACGCTGATTTACTCCGAGCATAATCTAATGGCAAATGAGATTTTGTAATACTATACAGCCCTCCTGACGGGGGGCCTGAGCAGCCTCCAAGCGCCTCACAACCCTGCAGAGCCAGGCAAGAGAGGCAGTGACTCAGCAGGAGACAGGCACTGAACATCCACGGGTTTCGGAAGAGGGCAAGGCTAGGAAGGGAAAACAGGAGGATTCAACAAGGGGAAATGCAATGCCTTTCTCCTAACACATAGCTGCTGTTTCCTAAGAAGAGACTGCAGCATACTTTAAAAACCCTGGCTGTCCAAGGCAGGCAAAGCTAAGGAGCAAAGCACTCCCAAGGGAAACCTCCTGCGCCAGCTAAGGAGGGACTGCAGCGCAGCTTTCCCACTCACAAGTGATGTATGGTACAGAGCACGAGGACTTTGTCATGCATCGACTCTTCTCTCTCCTACATTAAAAACAAGTGTAGATACACATTGATTTATGCATTGCAACGTTTATCCTAATCTCTCTCTCTATGTTGGAATCACAGGATATCATGAGCTGGAAGGCGCCCACCAAGGATCACCGAGTCCAACGCTCTGTTCTTGCAGAAAATGAGGCCCTTTTTAAGTGGTCTTCTAAGGCCACCTTCACTTCAAAAGCTCTCGGAGTAATACCAAGTAAGGGACAAGAAACAGCACAGCAACAACTCATGCAACCATCCCAGGACCCATGGGTAAAGGTGCCAGAGCCGTGTGCACAACAGAGCTGCTGAGGTATCAGCCAGGCAGCCAGCTCCACTCCGTCCCTGAACAAGTCATCCTGGCACGAAGGTGACGACACTGATCAGGGGTATAAGACAACATTTATTTTAAGCCCTGATGTTGTAAACAAGCATGTGACAACAGATGAAGCAACAGGCAACCATGCTAGCTGCTTTCACTGGTGCATCACTCTCTAAAACATGGCTGTGTATTTTCGTAATGAATATATTAAGCTTTAGTATGGCTGCCCAGGCTTCCTACTGCTATCACAGCTCTACTGCCATTTGGGGGGAAAGGAGAAGCACCAGGCTTTCTGCTGGGAATGCAGGACCAAGCTCCAGACACCACCTGTGACACTAATGAGCTGAAAGCACTGCCAGCACTGTTTCTGCAGACCACTGCACCAACACACTGCAGAGCTTTTTACCAGCCTCTGAGGCCAACCTCTCTCCCTCTTCTCCCTCAGCCACTGGTGAAAGCAAGACTAAAAATAATAATGATGATAATAATAAATCTTGGAGTTCTGACATCTCCAATGTTGTTGATTTAGGCCCAAATAAATACCCCTGTCAATGGCTTATTACAACTCCCTACAAACCATTTTTAATATTATACAGACTGCAAGTGTTAAGACTACCAGCCACAACACTTAATTTTGGTTTTGGATACCAAAGTAACTTGACCTCTTCCCTTGTTCTCATGAGTTAACACTATAACAGACAAAGAAGCACTCTTAAATTATTCTGGTGCTCAACATACTACTGGTAAATGACATATCTTAAGAATTAATCCTACCAAGTACTATCTAGAACAGAGCTGAATTTCTAAGTGCAATTGCTTAACTGCTAAATTAATTTTGGAGCAACTAAAACTAGAATTCACTAATCCCTCATGAAGTAAATTGCCCTGTAGGAACATTCTAGCTCAGCCATCTGTGATTTATGTAACATATTACTCTTGCTGTGTGCCAGTAACCACAGACTGATTTTACCACTGTTGCAGTACCAACATATTGGTGTCTACCAGCATTAAGTAAAGCTTCCCCAAAACCTTTTTTTTCAACCATGTTGGTCTTTGAAGGTCTGTGAAACTGCCACTTTCTAACAGATTTTAACTTTTAACATCTTCTGCCTATGTAAAGGAGAAAATCCCCAAAGATTTGTTTTCTAAATAATGTTCTTTAGAAGGTGCTTGCTGCTTTGATGTAACTGTGATTGTAGAAACTGAATTAGTTATAACACTCTTTATCTACAGGCCCCAGTAAAGCCTTGCACCTTAAGCTAAGAGAAGCATAGATGTACTTTTTAATAGGATTTGGCCTCCATTCATGGAATATCTTGAGGTCAATTCCCAAAGTGTATTGCTTCCAGCTGGCAAACAGTGACATTACCAAGTTCAACCCTCACAATAAACAAGGACAAAAAAAGTTTATTGTTTTAATTGCCTTCAACTACATGTAAGTGCAGTTAAGAAGGTAATCTGGGTTGCAATGTGAATATTTAGTTCCTTCCACCCTCTCAGCGTTGCTGCAGGCCATGCGACAAGACAGTTCTGCACCACTCCCTGTAAAAGTACATCAAACTAAGCAGGCATCTGACACAGTTTAAAAACTGTGCTCACAGTTAAAACATTTTCTGCAGATTAAACTTATCAATAATGCTAATATTTTCTGCATGAAAAAAGATACAATCCCTTAAAAGGAGAGCGAGCAATTTATCAGCTGTTAACTTCAACACATAATTTTTGGTTGCAATACATAATTAATTTTATGATACAGCAAAACGATCCCTTTGCTCTGTTGTGTCTCCTCAAACTTTTGATCATTCCTGGGTACTAAACTGCAGAAGTTGCTCCCAGTGATTTAGAGAACGCAGTATGAAATTATATGAATATGAATTAATATACTGCTGCAGCAACAGTATAGCTTCCACAAGAATTAAACAAGAAAACGTTTGATATTGATGAAGTCATACTGAGACTGCATACATGTATTTTTCTTTTCCATTTGAAAACTTTGATGACAAGGCTGATTGCACCTCCCTGGTGCAATTCAAACAAAAGTTGTTTCCAGATGATAGTCCTTTCATTTTTAAAGAACATAATTTTGTTTTTTAAGTCACGAGCTGTTTATGTTTATTAGAGTTACAGAATGGGATCACAAACTGACTCGGGCAGGTAGAGAGATCTGCTCCCACCTCCCAGTGACTGCAGAAACAGCAAGAGAAGGCTGCCAGTGATCCCATTTGTCTCAGTTTCAAGTCCCTCCAAGGACAGATATTTCACAGCCCCTTTGGGTAACTTCTGGTGTTTGATTGTCCCGTCTGTGTAAACATTTCTCCCAATATCCAAAGTATTTTTACTGCTGCAGCTGCTGACGGCCATTGCCTCTCATCGTTTCTTCAGAGAAGAACCTGGCTCCATCTTCTTTACACAGAGTCTCCCACCAGACAGATAAGACTGCAATGAGATCTTCCCCTCTTCTCCTGAGCTGGCTCCTATCCAGACTGACCAAACACAGTCCCAAGCTCCAGCCCCCTGACCATCCTGGTGTCCCTCTGCCATACTCTCTTCAGTACGTCATTGTCTCTCTCAAAGTGGAGAGGCCAAATCCAGACGGTATGTGAGATGTGGTCTCAGAAGCAACCAGAGGGGAAGAATCACTTCCCCAGAGCTGCTGGCTACATGCCTGCCAATGCAGCCCAGCATGGGCTTGGCCTTCTTCCCTGGAAGAGCACACTGCTGACTCATGTTCATCTTGTTCACCAGCACCACCAGGTCCATACTGTGTAACCCTTCAGGAACAACTGGGGGGTGTGCATAATGTGGTAGTGGAAAAAAACACCTCACCATATTAAAAATAGAGCTGCTTGAGAGACAAGGCAGTTATACAGCATCCCTGCTACTGTGGAACTCATTTCACACTTGGGAACCACAGATTAAAAATGTGCACTAAAGAGCCAAACCTCTGCAGGCAGAAATATGCAGAATAGCAAAATGGTTTGGGTTGGAAGGGACCTTAAAGATCATATAGTTCTAGACCCTCAGCCACGAGCAGCAACACCTTCCATTAGACCAGACTGCTCAAAGCCCCATGCAACCTGGTCCTGAACATTTCCAGAAACAGGGCATCCACAAATTCTCTGAGCAACATGTTTCAGTGTCTCATCACCCCACAGTAAAGAACTTATTCTTAATACCTAATCTAAACATAGTCTCAGTTTGAAGCAATTGCCCTTTGTCTTATGACTACATATCCTTGTAAAAAGTCCCTCTCCAGCTCTCTTGCAAGACCCCTTTCGGTACTGGAAGGTTGTTCTAAGGTCTCCCCAGAGCCTTCTCTTCTCCAGGCTGAGTAACTCCAGGTGTCTCAGCCTGTCTTCATTGCAGATATATTAAAGGAAGTAAAAAAAAAAAGATAGTATTTCTTATGCCTCCTTGAATCTGACACCTAGCACAATACGACTGCAAACAGTGTATTTAGACCCTGATTCAGAATCTATATCATGTATAACTTTGAAACATTATTATGGGCAAGCAGTGATATGGATCCCAAACAATTCAATTCAATAAAATATAACAAACACCATTCTGCAAAATAAGGTTTCCAACAGAATGACTAATTACAACTGAACGCTGTCCTTTTGGGAAAATGTATCCCTTCTATCCAACCAATTACTACTGCTTCCCTGTTCTCAGCACTCCTACACACCATGGTCTTTCTGTATACACAAGCTCCCGTGGGACTTTCATATCACTGGGTTATGTGTTCCACTTCCATACAAACAATTACTCATAGATTCTATAGTTATTTTAACAAGCTATGATTTGTGTAACACTGAATCCATAAGTAAAACAAATGAGTATTCTACTTCAAATATTTCAGTGCTTCCTATCCATGATATTACTGGACCAGCTCCACAGAGATTAACCTTAAGAGGCGAAGCATAACAACTGTGTAAGATTTGCCTAAAATGAATTTTCATTCCCCCAAAATTGTTTAATACATACTGCCAGCAAGCCCTTCTGAGCATCAACACTGCATTCCAGAGTGACAGGAAAGAATTTGCATTCATGTGCATCTCTGAATAATTACAGCTGCTTGGGTAGGAAATCCGTATGGTACTAAGGAACCCTGCTGTAGGGGTGAAAATTCACTTGAGTTGCTCCTAAATGATAAAACTGAAGTGCACAGATCTCAACTAAGGGTTCCACTGAGATGTCTCTCAAGGTTCCAAATTGCCAAGAAACATAATATTGAAAATTAAGCCTCTGGTCACACACAAGGCCAGAAGATCAACAGTACAACCTGCATAGCACATTTCTCTCCAGGCAGAATGATTTGGCACAGTTGTAGGATTTCCTACGGAAGCTACATCCTTAAGTCTCGATTCACTGATGAATGTTTACACTTCCTGTTTGGATAGGATAGCAAAAAACCAGATTTAACACAAAGGCATCCGTCACTAATCATGGGGTTCTATGGGAAACAAGAAATTATTTCAGAGTGGCTAAACTGAGACATCTAATGGATGTGCATTCAGCACACAGAGCCTTCTCTACAAAATATTTGATAACTTAGTATACCATTAGAAAACTAGACAAAGTTTTGTCAAAATATCACAGGCAAGATTTTAATCTGGAATTAAATATTTCATAGCTCAAAGCAGCAGAATTGTGCTAAAAATAATAAAAAAAACCTCACTCTTTTTAACCCCGACAGCCAAATGCACGTTTAGTAAACTTTTATAGCTGATATTCCCTTTCCCCTCCCACCTAATTGTAATGAAACAATACGAAGAAGATGCCTTATCGGTGAGTCAGGCAGCAGAGATCTGAGCAAGATCCAAACAGCTACACAGTGCGCAGCTAACACCATCCACAGAAGAGACACGGATGTTTTCCATTTACATTCCCTAGCACTGATCCTGGAAGTGAGCGATCAGCGCTGCTAGATGGAGGCCAGGATTCAGGGAGTGAGGAGGACGCAAGCAGCCAAAGGCTGTCCCGGCGCAGTGCGAGCCTCAAGCCTTGCTGCTGCCGCTGCCACCGCGCCACAGCCTTCGTGCCATCCCGCTCAGCGGCTGGCGTGATTGGGAACAGATGTGGCGAGACCACTCGTTTTCAATTATCAAACAAAGGCTGAAAGTTGCACTTCCAACATGAAAAGCTGGCACACTACTTATCTGCTTCCTTACCAAGACTTTGCTATAATTAGCTTTGGGCATGAGGAAGGAGAAGAGACTGTCAAACTAACCTCCCCGCTAAACTCCAAAACCTCTGAAGATATTTTTAAAGAGTCACACATTGAAATGCCAAGGCTTGAAATGTAGACCTACCACACATTTTCTTTTCTTAGTGGCTCCCAAAACAAGTTTTATATGACAAAAGGTTAGTCCAGGTATGCCCACTGGAAGAACATTCCTGTGGTCCAGATGAGGTAACTGCATCTCCCTCAAATGAGCCAAAAGAAATAGCTTTAATCAAGGTCTCTTGCTCCACAGCCCCGCCTCCAAATCACCTTTCTTTCACAATGCAGCATATTTTTCAGTGCCTGTTTTCTAGGAAGACTAGATTGAAGACACTAGGCAGAAGCCAGAATATCTGCTTCTGAAAGTGCCAGCATCAGGTTCAGTTCTCGCGTGTCCCAAACTTGCTCCTTTTTCTCTTAATATGCCAAAAACACATTGCTGTTGCTATGCAGCTCAACAAGGTAGTTTAAAAAAACCCCACATCACACAACAAAAACCAGAATGCAGCCTCCCACCTACAGGATGTTTCTGAAACCCACGGAGGCTGGGTGCAAATTAGGCGTTCTCAGACCTTTATGGTGAGAGCACTTGGGTGTACGCTGAGGAGTTCGTGCTCTCTGAAAATTACCTCAATTTCCTTACACAAACTGGGCTGTCTGTGGAGTGTCTTCTCCCCCCTCTCCCCCATCCCCAAAAAGCTACCTCCCTCTTTGCCTCTGATTTAAACAAACACCTCCAGCCCCCAAAACACTATGAAGGCATTTCCTTCAAGGAAGATCTAAATCCAGGTCAACAGAGATAGCACAATAATGCAGGCAGGGAATATCTCAGTTTCAAACTACTGCTGCAATATTGAGCAGAGGCATCGCTCCTGACCCTCAGAGACTTTTACATGCACTCACATGTGATTCCCAGTTGTCTTTAGACAGTTTCACCCTGTGCTTTTTGAGAGCTGGATCTGCCCAGCAGAAGATTCTCACCAAAACAGCTGTCTCTAAGCAGAGTACTCCCTAAGCAGAAAACAAGATTAAAGAACAGCAGTGGCAGCAATAGGAAGACAGCTTTATGAAAGTGAAAGAAGAGAAAATAGAGGGTACCTAAGCTGACAGGAATCAAGAAAAGATTTCTGCAATGGTCCCTCTTTAATGCTGGCTAGTAAGCTGCTGGCGCTAAGTCATCAGGATGGTCTTCTCCCTGAAAGCAACTATCTTGTTGCAATCCAGATGCTTGGCAGACAAGAGACAAGTTGTAGTTGTATCACAGCTACAACTTTTAGAAAAGCACAGGTCAGATTTATGGGGTGTAATTTATGTTAGTTTGTTGATTTTTTTTAACACTTGTTATTGCCTTTTTCTTGCTTTCAATGAAATCTAGTGCAAAATTCTCATAATCCACAATAAAACTGTTAGGTCAAGAGCAAATGCCTCTGAAAATAAAAATTCACTAACTAATATATTTAATAGCATTTGCTTTGACTGGTGTTTACAGTTTCAGAAGTCACACCTATCTGTACTGTGAAGTGAGAAGACAACTCACTGCTTTTACTCTGTATCATCTTCCCAGTTATGAAGCTTGGGCCTTTATATACTAATTTTATCAACACAAATGGTCTTTTCTTCTTTGGTGTAACTACCTGCTTACCATATTCAGTGGAACCTAATTTTAGAGCAAGAAATTCCTTCTGCCCAGAGTAAGGCAAAGCCATAGGTCTCCCTCTGAACCCTGAGTAAAGCCACACGTGCAGAAGGCACAGAGCCATCAGAGACAGGGGCAGCTCCTGCCGAGGGAAGGATGCTCTCTGCTGCCCAGGGCCAGCCTGCATCCGGCAATTCACTGGGAGTTTGGAAGGCAAAGACCAAAACAGATTTTGCTATAACGTAAATCTTGATGTTCAGCATGGAAGTCATCAGCTCATACTGCTGTAAAAAGGCAGCCAGATATGCTCTGTAACACCCCACAACTTATTCCAGCAGTGGGTGAGGAAATCACCACTGCTGTCTAGCTTTCATTATTATGCACAGCACCATCACTCATCTGCTTACACAATGATTTCTAGAAGAAGACAACACTTAGGAAAAACAAATATTTAAAACAGATAACATTAGAAAGGTACACACTCAGATAAGAAACTAAAACAGAAATACTCTTTCCTTTTGGCCTAGTGATTTGAAGAAAAATAAGCAGGAAGTCGGCCCCTTCCCCTCTGCTTCATGCAAGTTCTGGGTATAAAACTAAATATAGCCAGGGAATGAAGGACCAGAAAACCAGTTTTCTAGCAACACACAGAGACAAAGTGGAAGTTAAGCACAGTATCTGGCAAAGGAAGGTACAACAGTTTGTCTCTTTAGGACCAGGGTGATTTAGACTAGGTATACCATTTGAACCTAGAAGCACTCACTCTTAATGTATTAGCTTTTAAAAATATGATGAGCTGATCAGCCACACAAGATACCTGGAGTCCGGCAAAAAAAAACACTGCAAACATGTCTTATTTTTAAAAAAAATCTCCACACAGCTGTTGATTTGGTTTCTCATTTAATGTTTTCAGCCACCTTTGAACACAGAAGCAAAACTGTCATTAAATGTAATGCCATTCCCAGAAATTACCCGAAGTCTACTTCAGGCCAACAAAAAGACACCTCAGTACCAAATTTTAAACAGTCTCCTGATGTGAAGCACATGAAACAGCATTTCACTTGAGCAATACAGATTGATTACAGTTATTAACTCCGAAAGGTAACATCACCCTGTGACTAAATTTTATGCCAAAGTGCCTGGTTTCTATTTACCTGCTAAGTAAAGCTGGACGAGAAACTTAACACCTTGGGCCTGTATGTCCTAGTCTGCAAAATATAATATGTCCTTTGGAAGACTTGGGAAAACTATTTGTGGCTTTGCCTAGAGAGCACATGGCTGGGACTCGTGGTATAGGCTCAGTTCCCTGCTGCATCCTCAACTCCATGGATAACTTACAGCAGCTCCTTCCATGTCAGCTTCCCAGTCTGTAAACAGTGCAACCTGCAGCTGTTTTTAAATCTGCTTCAGAATTTGGATATAAAATCTTTGGTAAAACCTGGTATTAGAAATACCAAAGGGTTTTTTTAGGTATGAGGATATCTAACCTGATGAACACAGATTTTCTGAACAGTAAAGACCACTTCTGTTTTAAAATATTTATGAAACAGAGATGAGAAAATGAGAAAGCATTTCTTTTACTACAGGAGAGAAGGACTGAAAGGCAAATACTGAACCTTTATACACATGGTAGATGCAGGTTAACTTAGGAGCAAAGCTGGAGGACGCAGAAGTGTTTTAGCTTTGTACAACTGCTCATCTGCTGTCAAGCTCCAGGGTGTGTTTAATGATATATTTATTCCATATTCCTAGATGGAAGAAGCCAGCCCAACAACCAGAGGCATAGCAACTTGATGTGTCATATAGTGAGGTCCTACAAGCTGCTCTAGAAGTCTGGAATGGCACTGACAGTCCAGTCTGGCAACAGGCACTAAAGTGATGGAATTCATCTGTTGTACCCAGTCATCTCCTGCTGCCACTCGCACTGAACAAGGATCGAACTTGCCTAGCTACTAAAGGTTGTCGTGGAAGTTAAAAGCCATTTTTTCCAGCATCAAGAAGTTTTTCCAGTCTTCATGTATTTTCTGTAACATCTCCCTTCTGTTATGCTTGACATTTACTTCCTAAAGGATTTCAGCTACATATGGAAGTTAAGTATCATTCTCTCTTTCTCCCAGAGAAAGGAAGAAATCAACAGGTATGGGAGTTATGACTCTGCAGAACATGGTAAGTTTCCAAAAGGAAAAAACCCAGCCTAAATAGAATTCCCCAGTGGAAATTTTTATTTGTGCATTAAAGGTTTATTTCTGAAATATATAGAACTGGATTACTTGTTTACTGCTCCAAAATAACATGCAACACGAGTAGTTCTGTATTCCTTTATATTGCTCTAGAGAGGGATACAAATGGATACAAATCCCTAAAAGACTAAGGAGTACTTCCCTGGACAAAGGCTGTTCAGATGCAGAATATCTTAACAATTTCTGGAAAACTGGGCAAGTGATATAGCTATTCCTGTCAACATGTACTGAACACAGCAGCCTCACAAAATGTCTTTTCTAGACATAGTTCAGTATATGATATGACAGGCAAAAGGACAAGTAAGCTGACTTATTGATGACTGCAGAAAAACACATACAAAGCTACTGAAAAAGAAGAATGGAGAACCCCACGTAACAGAAGTTTTCCAAAGAATTCTTCTGAAGGAAACAATTTAGCAATTGATGGCACCTATGACATGTAAGAATAACTAAAGGTTGATACATGATATTTCAAATCTATTTAATATTTCTGCTAGATGCAGATGGAAATACAGCTTTCCCCTAAAACAGAATCTTGTACTACTCAGCTGAAATTTAGATACAGGAAGTGAGAGCTCCGGGCTTTCTGCAAGTAGAAATAGGTCCTTGCACAAGCAATTTTGCTACTTTGTGTTAAATGTGTGCACTGGGGCTCTACTGCACGAAGTATAAGCACTTTAAGAGAGAGTCACACTAGATTTTGTGCAATTCAAACTAACCACACACTGGGATCTCCGACGCATTTCAGGCTCGCCCGTCAGTGTGTGATCAACAATGAGATTCGCTGTTAAGGTTATTAATGGCCAAATGCCGGCAGCAGCTCCGTTATTCCTCAGCAGAAGAAAAAATACCGTGCTTTTCTTCAGACAAACAAGCCAAGTCATCCACGTTTGTTTTCACGTATTCGAGCTTACAACTCGCCACTTTAGTCAGATATTTGAGAGCAGCATCATTTCCTGCTGCTTGAAAATCAGCTTTAAGGGGCGTGTTCTCTGCAGAGGCACTGCTTGCTGTCATCCAGGCAGCATTTAAAATAACTGTATATTGACATAAGGAACCACCGGCCGTATTATCGCCCTTCGAGTCGGCAGCAAGGAGCACATCAAACCAGTTGCGTTCCGGGCTGCGCCGCGACCCTTATCAAACAATGCAAACAATTTTAATGAGCTTATCTGCCGGAACATATTGTCAGAGATGTTAATGCAGAAGCGCTGCCAGCACCGCATGCCTAACGATTCATCAAAAATGCCTACAACTGCGACAAAAGACGGGTGTCCCCCCCAAACGAGAGACGATAAATAAACACAAAATGGGGCAGGCGGGGAGCGGGGGGCGGGGATGGAGCCGCCCTCCCCCGCGCAGGCACCGGGAGAACTGTCACCCCCGCCCCGAGGAGCGGGGGGCGGCTGTCACCCCCACACCGGCGTGCGGGGGGCGGGCACTGCCGGTGCCCGGTGCGGTGCTCCCGGCCGGGCAGGGGCTGCCCGCGCCCCGCCATCCGCGGCCGCCGCCTCCCGCACGGCGCCGCCTCCCTCTGAGATCCGCAGCGAGGTGCTGCGGCTCCTTTCCAAGGGGAGCTGGCTGCCTGCGCGGGGGGCGTTCTTGCCTCCCTTTTTATTTCCCCCCCTCCTCTTTTTTTTTATTTTTTTCCCTTTTTTTTAATTGTCATTTTTAACCGCCTTTCTTCCGCCCGGGCGCGGCGAGCCCCCGCACGCATCCCGCCTCTCCCCCGAGCGCTCCGCAGCCGGACAATGCGGGGCCGGGGGGAGAGGAGGGGGCTGCAGCCCGCCCGCCTTATGCAACCGCCCCCCGCGCCGCCGCAGCCCCCCCGCCGTACCTGTAGGAGCGCTCCCCCCGCACCGTGTGCTTCCTGAAGGGGATGATGGTCCCGTTATCCTGGATGATGTCGTTGTTGTTCTCGCCATTTGGGGACAGGGCTTGGGTCGGTCCGGGCATTGGCGCTCCCGCCGCTCCGCAGAGCCCCGCGCTGCTGCCGCTGCTGCTGCCGCTGGTGTGCGGAAGGTGGCGGCAGCCGCGACTCTGCCGCGCGCCCGCCCCGCCCCGCCGCGCGTCAGCCCCGCCGCCGCCGCCGCCACCGCCGCCACACGTGACCGCCCCTCGCCATGGCAACCGGCCGGCGCCGCGCTGCGCCCGAGGACGGCGGCGGGCAGGGAAGGGAGGGAACGGGGAGAGAGGGGCTCGCCCCGCCCCGCGCCCCCACACAAAGAGCCGCTCGCCCCCGGAGTGCGGGGCAGCCGCCGGCCCCCCGCGGCGGAGCGGCCCGAGCCGTTCGGCGGCCCCCGCTCGGCGCAGGCACGGACAAAGCGCCGGGGCACCCCCGCGCACGCCCCGGCGGTGCCGCCGCCCCCGCGCTCGTCCCTGCGCCCGTGGGCGGCACGGAAACGCCGCCTCTCCCGTGGGGACCGCGCCGTGCCCCTGCCCTCCGCCGCCTGTGACGGCCGCCCGTGCGCCCGGCCGAGACCTCATCGTCACCCTCCGTGCCCCGGTACCTCAGCATCGTCCGCCTGTTCCCCGCACCAAGGAGCTAGCGGGCTCAGGCTCCTTCTTTTGAAGGAGCCCCCCACGCCGGGCTGCTCGGTTGCAGAGCGCCGAGCCGCAGCAGGGAACGCCGCCCAGCTCTCCCCAGCATCGCCCCTCGGCGCGGGTGTGCCGGGGGCTGTGGCCGTCCCCACCGCACAAAGCCCGCCCGCACGGGCTGCAGCTCGCAAGGATCATAGCGCGGGGTTGGTGGTTCATATGGTAAGCGCTTTATTTCTGAGACGTGCAGAAGCATTAAGTGACGTGAGACTACAAGATGTGAAAAAATCATGGACTCCTAATAAGAAAACAGCACACGAAGGTCTTAGTTATTTTATGCTCCTTTTCACCCGCTTCATGACTCTGCTACTCCACCTTGCATTTCCACCCCAAGCACCAGGATGTTCAATCTGTATCGCCGCTTACAACTTCACTGGAGAGGACAATACAACACCTGTCAAGCCGCAATGCATATTTCCAGCATTCTCCTGCTGTCAGGCTTACACAGAAAAAAAAAAATTGATGGTACATCCTTTAAAATCTTCCTTGGATCAGAAACAAGAAGGGAAGAGACCTGCCAAGGCAGCAGCACTGAACTTCTGGGACTGTTAGTACCACCAATCACACAACCCTCATCTCTTCCTCCCCTTCTTCTAGAAGAGTTTTTGCATCCTCCCCAGTCCATTTCCCTCTGCAAAGCTCTATGATTTCTGCATATCTCCCCTTGCCTAAATAGCAATATGCTTCAAAGTTTGACATTACCACAGATCAGTGCTGGTCATCCTCAGGAGCAGACCTGAACTTGAGGTCAAAACTTACCTCCATGTCCCAATACTGCATCGAAACCCACACTTCTACTACAGTAAAAAAATACTGTCCAGCTGCTTACAAATTGTTTTCTCTAAGCAGAAACCAACAAGGGTGGCTATAAGCACAGTCTCTAAGCAGATCTGTATGACCTCAAGGCTGTTATATGCAAAATATTTGGGCTGATCTATTAACATCTTAAAAAATACATGCCCCCAAATCCAATTCTCTTTTAAAAAGAATTTTAAGATGGTAGGTCAAACAAAGGCCATGTGAGTATTTCTAATATGTTCTCAGAGACACATGCTGGTATTTTAACTCTGAAGTTCTGAAGTATGAGTTTGATCAGGTTTCTATCTGAGATTTTTTTCTGTACAAGAAAGTGACTCAATGAAATTTTAACTAATCTTTACCTAATCTTTCAGACTGAAATGACACTACTGAAAGCTTGGTTTACATGATTGTATTCATAATATAGACCATTCACAGAAAGCTTATAAGGTGAATAAAATCAAAAACACCAACTGCACAACACTTCGATTGCTGAGAGTCTCCTTGGACTTAAATCAGATGTATAGATTAACACACATTTTAGAGCAATCTCTAACAAGGCTGAAGTTAGTCTGCGAATTTACCACTGTCCTTTGCACATCAAGATGGGATCTCACGCTTTCTGCCAGGTTTTCAAATATACTCAAATTTATCCTTCAGTAACCAATCTATGGACATTTGCAATTGGCACACTTCATTGAAAAATGTTTCATTCATGTGGTAATTGGAGGAAGCTATGTTCGAGCCTTTTTTCAAGACAAGCAATGAAAAATTCTGTTAAATTCTGTTAAAGAGGCCAGTAAGTGTCTTAGTAACACTCAAGAACATGGAGAAGCCAGAAATGCTATGTGGTGACAAAATATAAAAATAATCTATAGCAGGTTTTTATCTGCCAGACATAACCCTACCTGCTCTGCTAGGGAGCAAGCAGTAAAACACTCTGCAACCCTAACTTGTAAAAACATTTTTATTTCTTCACCAGTGGCAAAGAACAGAAGTTTCTTTATTGAAGTCTCTAAAACTGTTTAAAACATGTACCAAAAAAGCTACAGAAGGGAAGTGCAGGTGAGGAAAGCATGGCAGCCTTGCTTCAGACCTCTTCTTGCCTTTGCATTAGGACTCAAGGTCTGAAGAACACACACTGCCTCAGCACAATACCTTACCTTTATGGAGGCCAAGCCTAGCACCAGCAAAAGAAGCCTGGTACTGGTTTTCACAAAGCACATGTTTCAATGTGCTTCAGTTGATCTAGCACAGCCTGGGGAGCTCTGGGTGCAATAAGGATTGCATGGGTGCAATACGGGTGGAATATGCACAGCATTCCCTCTACCTGCATCTCTGTTTCTGGGCACTGAGTGGCCCACAAGCACAACTCCTGTCTTTACTTGCTGGAAGCCTCCAGCATCTTCTTCCCACTTCCATCATTCTAAGCTAAAAGGTCTCAATGAAAGAGGAAACCTGTTGCTGTTATTATCTGACCGTACATCTGTGCTGCCTTTATAGTTTTTTACATGCACTGGGCACACAACTAGAGAATTGATCTGAAGAATAAAAGGTCAGCCTTGGTGTTAATAAGAAACCCCACCTGTGGTATGCTGAAAGTACCAAAATCTGGTACTCACAAGTGATGTGCCGACTAAGCAAAGCAAAGAGCCAGGAAAGCAATTAATGCTAAAGGGGGTAATTACAAAACCTGATGTAACAGCTCTTCAGCACTGAGACCACAGAGGCTGAAAGGGACCTATGGAGGACATCCAGTCCAATCTCCCACTTGGAGTAGGATCATCACCAATATGAGATCAGGTCACATTTGGTGACATGATCGTAATCAATCCAAATCTTGAAAATCTCCAAGGATGGAGAGGTCATGTTCTCTCAGACCACCTGCTCCTGTGCCATGCCAGCCACACATCAAGCCCCAGGTGTACTGCTGATGCAAAAAGCACCACTCTACCATGTCACATGCATTCCAGTACTTTGATTTCTACTGTGGTGAACCAGGTAGAGAGAATACTAGCAAGTACTGGAATAGGCCTAAACATCATTCTCCAAAATCTGGTTCCTCCTTCCTCTTCAGAGCTTTTTTCAGTTCAACTCTCTTTACTTGCTCTAAGCCTCACTTACTGCAATAGGAAGGCCATGAGGCCTAATTTATAATGCCTGAGAGTAAAATCCTCTAAAAGACCAAAATGCAGCATTAGAAAGACCTCAGGCATACTCGAGCCAGAATTTTATATTAGGCAGCTAATGTGGAAATAAATTATAAATATTTTAATGCTGATAAGCGATCAACATACAGCCTCTGACAGCAGAGGTGATGGCTAGGCTAGCGACTTCTGCTGATATATTTGTGAGGGGATAAACCCCCCTACCCCCACGGTTTTAGGGAGTATTTCATGACATAGCCAAACTATAAATACAATTAATGATTGCAGAAATTCCCCACTGCTTGGATAACTTTGGGGTGGTGGGAGGAATAGGGAGTGAGACTAAGAAAAGCACATTTAACCCTAGAGTGGCCAGCAAGCATCCCTCATCTCTGACATCTCTGTTCATGTTCAAGCTTGTAAAGAAGTCAGTGTGATATTGCTGGCAGTCTTCTCAGAATAGAGCCCAGTTACAAACTGCAGCAAACATCATTTTAGTATTAGTATTTTAGGCCATGTATATCACTTTTCTGAGGAGTTTCATGAACATTCCTGTCACAAGTGTAGTTTTTTCCACTGGGGGAAAAAACCCCGAGACCAGATTTCAGAAAACAATTGGAAGGTAGCAATAACTTTTGGAAAGCAGCACTCCTGGGCAATGTAGTCTGCTTTTCTAATTTAACTATTCTCATAGTCTTCCTTTATCACAACAAAGATTAACAGAATTCTGTAAAGCCACAGATTTACGCACTGTAGATTAAAATCAGTTAATTCTAGCACTCAAGTGCATGTGTTTATAAGAAATCCATGCAGAAAGAGTCTCTTTCTCCTGAAGGAGTTGGCCAACAGTGTTTAAATTTGAAAATAAGTGAATAAAGCAAATCAGGAAGAAAGTTTGGGAAGAGCTAAAAGAAGTTACTCTCTTAAGTCTTGGGCACACCTTGGTTGTTCAAGGAAGTCCCAATTCATTAAGGTAAATTGACATACTTTATTCCCAGCATAAGGAGGTTCGATAAGATGCATATAACCAGGAGCATACTTAATTAAGCTGCATCAGAATCAGCCTAATTTCTAAACTTGCATTTAGCAGATTAGGAACAGAGGATTTAGGAGATCCAGATTTGCATGTTATCTGTGAGAAGTACAAGTGAGGTATCTGCAACTGAATGTCTATTAGAGAGCACTGGCTTGTGCCAGCCTAAACTTAGAGCACAGGTTTAACCTGACAATAACATATCACACAGAAACATCCATAAAGTTGTCAGCAACAGCAGTGTTACTTACACAGCAAACATGTATCAGATATGATAGGTACATGGTAAGTTTCAAGCTGACCTGAGTTACGCAGAACTCGGTTTCCTATTTCACTGACATACTGTCAACAAAACTGATCAACCCGAAGGAAAACAGTGGCATAAAATCACTTCAGGTAAAAATTCAAAACTGTAACTTTATAGGCTTTCTTTGTTTATGCAGCACTGAATAAATTGTCCCTCTGCCATCCCGCCACCTCATTCTATACCTTAGATTTCTGGGCATTTAAACTCACTATGACAAACAGCAAATGATAATTTTGTAAGGGCAAAGAAACACTTCATGAATTGTATTAAAACAGTTACTTATCACTCCAGACATCCTGTAGACAAAGAATGAGCTTCCCACCCTTGGGGATTCTAGTGTTGCCACTTTAAGCAAAGTCTTGATTATTTGCCTTCCCTGGAGGGACACAGATAAAGAGGGAAAAAAAAAAAGAGAGGGCTGTCCCAATTACACAATGTGCGTGGACCACATCCCTATGAGGTAATTCAAATCTATTTTTAAATATACAGACATATTTATATTTCAGAGCTCACATTTAACATTTTAAAAAGTGTTCTGTGCCTGTGAGGAAGAGTAAAATAAATCTTTGAGTCTTCATCCGCTAAACATACTTGAAAATTTAGTCTTATGAGCTGCAAATCCAATCTGACCATTTGTGCATTAATTGATTGATAAAGAGAGATATCTTGTAGAGCCACGGACTGCGGGCATTTTCCTTTAGAAAGACTTCAGTTACCTTTTATAGTTACTGTAGAAATCAAATAGAAATCAGAGGATTAATTCACGATTCAAGAACTGTCTACAAAACAAGGACTTATGTTCACAGCAAAAGGATTTCAAAAACCCTTGAATAAGATATCTGAAGACTAGTTGTATACTTTTAATACTAATTATTAGATTAAAATTAATAAATTGGTTTAGTGGACATTTATTAAATCCAATTAGCGAAATCCAGCCGCTCTAAAGAATAAACTTGCCAAATTCCTATTTAGAAAGAAGCATTCTTCCACATACATCAAAGGATTCCTTACTTAAAACATGAGAAGTTCACGCGGAACGTTTTTATCCAGTACTTTCTACATAACAAAAAGCTCCTGTGAGAGCAGGAAATACTTCAATGAAGGATGGTTCCAAAGAGAAGGAGTTTTTACTTCCATTAACTCCAGACTAATCCAAAATTTGGAATTCTTTAGTGTCTGTTATTTTTGTTTTCAGTGATATCCACTGTAAGGGCTTGGAAATGTGAAGGAAATGTGAAGGACTAAGTCTAGCATTTATTTATGTATTTTCAGCTGAGGAATTTATTTATGTATTTTGAGTTGAGGAATCTTTGGCTTTCTTGAGGCTCAGGAGGGGTGCCTGGAAAAAGGTAAAACAACAATAAAATCAAGTGGGAGTGGACAATCTCCATCTCTGATAAACCTTCTTATTGCTCTACACTGAAAATGTTTGCAATGCACTTTGAAGGCATTTCAGTCAATTGATATAGATCTGTCTGACCTGCCCAAGATGCTCACCACTGCTACAGAGGAAGGGAGAAGGCTGGCACAAGAAAGAAATGATTCCAGCAGATGGTCTATTAAATTTTAGTGGATCAAGAATGTTTCACCAGCTGCCAAAGACTGGATCTTTACAAACTACTATTTGAAGGGGTTAGTTTGTCCCAGGAAACTGTTAATTGTCTGTCCTCCCACATGCAGCAATAAAGCCAAAATAAACAGTATTACATGCTCTAGCTAATGTTAAAAAAAAAAACAACCCAAAAAACATCGAGCATTCATGCCTGACCAGGATCAAAATCACACCGCCAAGTCATTCAGCAGTGTGTAGGTGTTTCTGTGATTGCAAACCCCAGCCCAAAACCCCAGTGCCTTGCTGCAAAATACTCTACAGTTTCCTCAGGACCCTATAGTGCACTACAAATCACTCTCTTTCAGAGCCAAGGTGTCTTGTTGCCCATGAAATTAGCAAATGCCAAGAAGTTACATAGAAAGTTTTGTGCTTTTCTGTTTGTATGCAACCTTCCCCTTTCTCCTGATAACTGCTTTTTTTCTGGGACATTCATAGCTTTTTACAAAACTGATTTCTGTCAGCTTTCCTCATTTTACAAGCACAGAAACAGGCCCTGCTGTTATGACCAGCTTCCTCAAAACACTTACTGTCACAAGTCTGTTCAAGCATCATCCTCAGCACCACTATGGTGCATGTCCATCTTTTCTTCCATAGTTGGCTTTCTAATCTTTTCACACTCCAGCTCTACAGCTAAGCAAAGCCAATCCTTCTTCTCCATTCCTACAACTAAATGAGTGCCTCCTCCTTTTTATCTCAGGATTTCTTCCACACCTGATGTTTCTCCATTGTTCTTTCTCCCATTCTTTCCAACACTTCCTTTGTCAGGCACAATCCTTTGTAGGCTTGGGCAATTTCCACTTCCCTTCCTCAGCCACCTGCAGAGAGCCTGGGTCAAATTGGTTTCCTTCCCTCAGACGAGTGCCCAGCATACTTATTGTCCAGCTAACATACTGTTCATTAGCTAATTACGCCTCACTTCATCCAGGGCCAGAGGAATGGGCTGCAGCACTGCCTGCTGAGCTGCATGCACCTTCACACGAAGCCACCCCAAGAAGTGACACCTGTATTTAAAGGCTGCATCACAGCCAGGATTCACACACCTCGTGTGACACATTGCTGCCATTAACACACCAAAGAGCCAAAATCCCTGAGGCAGCTCAGCACCTCTGAAAAACTAGGTTGCCAAGGATTTGTTTGTGATCTCTAGCTCACAGAGAAATCTGGGAGTGCCTCCTCTTTGGACTAGAGCAAATACGTGCATTACACACAACATTTTAAAACAGAAGTTTGTCTTCCCATAGACAAATAGACTTGCTTTCAGCTATTTCAGGCTCCTTCCCGGCCAAATGCAAGCATCTGAGGAATTCTGCTCTTTACTTTCTGAGAATTTCTTACCCACATGCTTTTTAACTTGCTGTTAAGAATTTAGACCTGTAACACACTTCAAAAGTAATAGTTTCTATTTGCAAGTACTAGAGCATTTGGGAGCAAGAAAGTGTTCTTTGAGTACAATTTAATTGCTACTTAACACAATACCCTTACTAATCTGAAAGTTTTAGTTTTCTCAATTATTGATGGAAAACAGAGTCTTTCCCTTGGCAAATTAATGCTCATTATCATCTTAGTGTTTATCCTAAGTCTTTACTAATAAAATAGCTTTCACATGAAGAGGAAAAATAATTTTCATAGACAGCTTTAATCATGTTACACTTATATTAGTAGTCTGAATTGAAAAAAAATTAGAATACTTGAGAACTGTGTCACAAAAATTATGTTGCTGACAGACATTCTCTAAGAGGACTTTTGGGCTTGACCTATTAGACCAAGTTTCCATTAATACTTTGAGCACTTTATTAACCTAGTGCTGCAAGTGCTTTATTTAGACACTAGAACCCTACAGAAGGCTTACATAGCAACTTCTGAAACCCTGAAATTTCAAGTTACCCAAAAAAATGTTAAGAGTTAAAGCTACCTGGGAAAAAGCTACTCCTGGTCTGCTTTTGTGGAAGGTGCATCTGTTGAGAGGAATACACAGAAATACTGGGGGCTTGGGTAGGAGAAATAAAGGAGCAAGAAAACTTTTAAGCAATGTACAACAGTAAATTTTCCTCATGAAGTCAAATTAACAACTTTTTTTTAAAATCGCACATAGTAATTATATTAATAGTACCATAACTGCTGCCACAAGATCAGGTGGGATACCAGCAGAAGTTATACTGTGACTTTATTTTATTTGAATGTAGGGAAGAAATGAAATATAAGATAAAGCTCACACCCCTACTCTGAAACAGAGGGAGGGCCATTAAAAATGTACACGTCTCCATTCTGAGCAGACAAGAGCCTACAGAAAGCGCATGGTCTTACTGAAAAGATAAACAGCTGGATTTACTTGCTTCCATTAACCAATGACCCACTTGTCAAACATAAGCTGTAGATTTAAAAGAGTGATTATGTGAAGCCTCTTACATTACACAAAAACGATCCTAGCTATGAAATCAGATCAAGCCTGAAAATACTTGAGCACAGTCAATATTGTTCTTCTATACAGACACAAGACAAGAATTAGTTATTTGTTTAAAAACCTATGACATGATGTAAGGGTAGTTTCCTGTAGTGCTGTTCAGAAGGCATTTATCCCACACATCCCACTCAGGTCATTAGTGGTGTGCCAAATCCAGACCTTTTGTAAGAGGATGGAGTTCTAATGGAAGCCACTGCATAAACCTGAAGATGAGGGCACTGCCAGCTTCCTTCTATGAGGAGTGGGTACTGGTAGACTTAAAACTGGTGCTCCCCACAGTAAATGGTACCCATGACATATGCCTGGCCTGTCTGATCAGAGAGGACTTTTAACACTGGTGGTAGCTGTGCACACTTTGGTGACAGATCTCCAGCTGAGGCTTTTAAGGCTCAAGCCAGCTGCCATTGATTTTGCCCCTGTGTCCCTTTGCACCTCCCTCAAAATGCCTGTTCCTGTGACTGCTCCAGGCTCAGGTAGGAGCAGCCATGCAAGATGCTACAGATGATTATAATATTTGGATTTGAGTGAAACAAATTACTAGGTCCCAAGACCTGAAAACCTCTAATTTTGCCACCTTGTATTGTAACACAACAGCACTCTGTCCACAACAGTGGCCTTCTCATACTTGACCTCGTGCTAAACAAGTTTCTAAGAAGGTTGAAGAAGCCATTATTATAAGGAATAATTTTCCTGTAGGATCAACTTACATGTTGCTTCCACCTGACCTCATTAGTGTGCTGTGCATTGCCAGTGACTCCCACTTTACTGTGACTCAGTACATAGGGTGATTTTCTGCAAGCTGCAGATGATGGAGCAACTGAACAATATAAGAATCCAAGCAGCCAGCTAATGAAAACCAAAGTTTCCAGCTCTAGTGATTACTGAGAAATATTAAAAAAATGCTGATACTTGGAGCCTGTCCACCTCTGCTGCTGGAGGCCCTGAGCACCACAGCTCAGTATCCCAATACCTGCTGTGCAGATGCAGGCTTTAGCAGCAGCTTGGGAAAAGAGGCCAGGAAAGCTCCCCAGTGCCTACCACACCACAGGACGGGGGCACATGCAAAGTCTAGAAACCGCTTTGAAAAATTACAGTTATTTTTATAGCATCTACATGCACTATAAATACTTGATACATCTGACAAGGATTAATATTTTTTCAAGGTTCTAAATTTTATGGTTTCTTTTTCTGCTGGAGCAAAACTGAAATGATTACTTGAATCATCCTTTAATGAACATTCTCCAGCTTTTAAATGAAGCACTATTGATAGGCAAGATGCAGAAGGAAATAAAAGATGACTAGAAACAAGAGTATCCTTTTTTATTATATATATATTTTTATATTATCATGGCTTCAGCAGTCCCGGCATTAAGCAGCACCATTTTATAACCTCTGAACAGCCACATTGTGTATAAAATTATAATAATAATAATAGGCTCCTAACACTTTGAGTACAAAAGGTACTAGTGTCAAGAAAACGGTGCCTTTTCCTCGTTACAGTAGAAAATGAGGTTTCTATTTAATAAAAACCCCAACCACAAGGCTATGTGTTTTTGTAAATGTAAAAGTACGTCAGTGTGTTGACAGCTTCTGTGTTGGAAAGGATCTCATTAACTCTGAACAAAACCACACGTTATCTTTTTGAAAAGCAAAGTTACATTCCTGATGAATCATCAGCTGCTCTACTGAGCTCCTGTGGGATAATTTTTGGTATCGGGTACTGGAAAAATAAATATCACCCCAAAGTTCAGAATATCTTCAGACAGGACCATAAAAGGCTATCCAAGCTACCCAATTCCTAAGTTAAGAAGGGAATCTGGCTAGTGAGTGCACAGCCATAAACAAACATTCCATTTGGTTAACTTTGCTCCCTCAGGTTCAGGCCTTAGGGCTCTGGTTTTCTCGTGTTGGATCTATAAAGCATCTGTGTTCTGTGCACGGCTGACTCCTCAACAGATGTCCTCTGCTGCATTTTGGGGGACTTTATGGTGTTTCCACAGAATGAACATGCTTTAAAAGCACCCTGCTCAGCCCAGAAGTTCACCTATTTCACATTTTTTCAGTCTTTTGACTGAAGTTGCAAGGCATCCCTTAGGAATGTCAGATCTTCTCTGGTGCATGTTGTGAAAACCAGTTGAGGGAAACAAGTAGCAGGGAACTGAGTGGGAAACAAAGTGCCCTCATTTAGAAATAATGTTTATTCTGCACCAGTGCTAGTGCTGGGAGGTAAGGAGAAAGAAGTGAGCAACTATTTATTCTGCCTGGTTTGGGTAAGTACATGCACCTTTATCATGAACAACCAGAGAATATCTATGTCTGCAGGGAAGAAAAGAGCTCATACAGACCTTTGCTCAGATCTCCCCTGAACTGAATTAGTAACCTATCATACAAACATACTTTATATACACGTGTACAGATAGATAGATAGATATGCACACTTTTAATGTATTTTCTTTCTCTTCCCCTATCTCAAAATAACTGTAATTTAACAAGTAATTCCTGAGCTAATGTTCCAGTAGAAACCAGCCTTGCTTTCTAATGTTAGAATGCATTGTAATTTCTTTGGTGCATCAATCAAGGAATTGCTACTGCCAAAAGGCCTTCTATCTGCAGGTTGTGCATGAGAGCAACTAATACAAGAACTGTAAAATTTCTTGAATATTCCAATAACCATCCCTCATGTCCATATAACTTAACTCCATGAAAAAATACACACATTTGTCAGAATGTGACACCTGACCAGAAGGTTTCCTGAGAAAAGACTATAATATAATAGGATATTACATGGATTTGGAATTGTAATAGCTCAGCTAATTCTGCAGCAATATAATGAATCTATGGTATTAGAAGGCTGATAACTAGATCTTCATTTGGATATACAATAAGCCATAAGGACTAAAGGATTTGAAGAGGAAAGGCTAAACAGTGAGCAGCAATCCATTGGGAACACACTGGAAAACTGTCTGTTGCTTCGCAGAAAGGGTTACACATTGCAGGAAATCTGCACGTGTCAGATAAGTTTCTGTTAGACAGGTAGGAGTAGTCTGCTTTTATAAATGTCCACTTGGTGGTTGTGCACTATCTCCATGCTCACAGTTTTCTTTAGATTTCCTGTTGTTTCCAAGTGACAATGCCATTATAACCACAGTGACGAAGCCTGACTTTAGGGAGCAGCCTCTATTCCATGCCAGGGCAGAGAGCAACAGATGAAAGCTTCCTGGCCCAGGACAGGGCATTGTCCCACTGCACATCCATCTGCAACACCTTCCTGAGAAAAGCTGCATCCATGGGGAAGAGCATTACATTCTCCTAGCTCTTGCCCTGAGATGCCTCCTGTAGTCTAGATTTATTGTTTCATCCTTGAGGCATATGAGCCTCTTTTGACTAAATTATAGGCTGATTGTCCTGAGAATCTCCAAGTACACTTGAGCCCTGCATGTCTGCTAATTGCTGTTGAAGTTAGTCTTGCAATCTGATGAATCTGGACTGTTCACCCGTGGTGGCTTGTTCACCTGTCTCTCTCCTAGTCAGCTATGTCAGCACTGGTGAACAATTGCTGGTGGCAATCCTTGTATTTACCACAGAACTTACCCTGAATAATTTCCCACACCAATCAGGTATCTAGAGAAATCTTTCTGCAAACATATTTAAGTTTTCCTTTTTTTTTTTTTTTCCAGGGCATTATATAATCTAGAGCAACCCCCCAGTTTCACAGTAAAACAAGTCTTTTCACTTTTAGCTGTGAAGCACAAAGTATCACTGCAAACTGAGCTGCCTCCTACATCCAAAGTTAGCATTTATTTACACACTGTAACTTTGCAAGCATTAGCAAAAACGCTGCAGTATGTTTTGAAAATGAAAGTTCTTCATTACACAGCCTGAGCATCATTTCAGCACCATGCATATGTTTATTCCTAGCTATGCATAAAGAAACCCCACGATATTGCAAACCACTAATGCTGCAGCACATTCCTTCTGAGGCAAAAGGCAGGAATGGTAGCCAGCAGAGTATGGTGAGCACTGCCAATGGTAAACCCGTTCCGACAAGAGGTTTAGTACCAGGTATCCTATGCTCCATTTTGGCAACACTGGCATTTTTTGTTTAACAGCACCGATGCAGCAGAAATGGTACAAGGGCAGCAAGTGATGGCAACTGCAGGAAACACAGATCTGTTCAGGGCACATCCCTTCTGAAGGCTTTCTAAACATTGCCACCTTGTGGGCCTGCTGTCTGATATCACTGGTCCTTCCACTTTCCCCAGGTGACTTCCCGAGCAGATTTCACAGATGCCAAGTTTGAGGCTGGATGGTTGAAGTTAAACTCTCATAGTTGGGAACTAAAAAAGGGACAGCACCTTACGAATTCTATGTGGCATTAATTACTAACTCTGTACTTGTGCTTCATGTAATTTGCTCTTTTTCCACTTAACATTATGATGGCAGCACTAATGAAGTCCAGAAGAGCTAACATTTAACAAAACAAAAGCAAGGAAGGATACAATTTCTCAAATCTCCCAAGCAGAAGGGAGAAGTCAGATTCATTGTCCACTTCTAGGTTTTTATTAGTATTATTTTTAATTCCTTTCTGCCACCATTTCCTTCCTACTCCAGTAAAAAAAACCCAACAAATTACTTATTATATTTATTATAAAATTATTTATTATAAGATGTATGTGGTCTCTTGTTTAGCTTTCATCAGTTTTGTTTCATGACTATTACATAGTCAAAGATGATGGAAAGCAATATCACTTGTTATTGATACCAAGCTTATCTAGCTACTGCATTATAGACATCAAATACAAGTTCTTGGGTAAAAAAACCCACAAATGCACAAACATACTTACTTTGAGCATCCAAACACTTTCCCTGGTTGCCGGCTTGAATTGTTCCTTGCAGCAATTTGGCACTGAAAAGAAAACGTGAAACCTTTAGTTCAACTACCAAATAGGAGGGGGAAAAAAAAAAGATTCACTGGATGGTCTTTGTCTGCACTGGTTGAGCAGTGATGCAATAGTCGTATGCTGAAAATTGAAATGAGTAGAAATCCTTCATTACAATGCCCTAATTCAGCTGTGTTCACAATGGCTCAGTGTCTAACACATCTGCACAACAATCAGATGCCCCCTGATATAGTAGCAGGTCTATGAGCTCCCTTATGCAGTGCTGCATTTAGAGTTTATTCATGATTTCCAGGCACACTGGTCTTTCTTCATCCAACCAGCCTTCTTCCGAGCACAGGCAATCAGTTATGACTGTTGTGTCATGCAACTGGAGCCTTGCTGCACTTGCCTGAACAGCTTTTCAGAGGGAAAAAAAATCTGCCATTGAGAAGCACAGTAACTGTAATCCAGGAAAGCCTGTGTTTCTGCCAATACAGCACAAAAACGCTGGCACTCCTTTGAAGTGTCTCACTTAACAATAAAATCATGGTGCTGCCCCCTTGTAGCAGACACATTAAGGCCTATTCCCTTCTGTGTTCCTGGAGGGAATTGCCTGTGAATGCTAAATTTGTCCTCACATCCATTCTCTCAAGTGGTACATTACAGACTATGGAAACGTAAGATGGAGCAACCATATATGGGTTTCAGTTTGTGCCCTGGATTACATACTATGGTTATGTGGCTAAGTTTCTTAATTTGACTCCTCAGTCAGCAGGAAATATCATTCCTAGCAGGTAAATAATGGTTCACAGTCAGACCAGGGCTCTGGTTATTGCTTGTTTTGCATTCCTAGTCAACTAGTTGAGACAGCCCAGCAGGGAAGAGTATTCCAAAGACATCTATCTCTGCAGAACAGCACGAAACTACACCAAATAGGATCCCAGGGGTACTTGGACTGCATCAGGGACCAAGGGATGTAAGAAGCTCCCACAGATTAATTCATATTCATCAAATGCCCTGTTTTAAGAGGAGGAAAACGTTAAGCAATTCTCACTATAATTCACTATCATCTGGAAAAGGTAAACAGACCTTTAAAGATGGCTTGTCTAAAGGACGGGATCCCAGCTCCAGAAGCTGTGACTCATCCTGGCAGAGAACTTAGGAAGGCTGCTAGCAAACTGGAAGGCTGAAGCTACCTTAAAGCCAAACCAGAATGAGAATTAGCTATTAAACATGTTATTGTTTCATTTCTTTGAATCTCTCCAAGCCTCTTAAGCTTGGCTTTTCAATGTACTCTTTTTCCTCCACTTGTTTTATGTGGGAAGCGATTCCAGCACAGCTGACAAACCTCAGGCATCCTATTGGCAAAGGAACAGCAAATCCATCATGGTATATTTGCCCAAGTAGTGCCCCTATGAAATTAAGCTGGGATCTGACAGCACTACTCCAACAAGAGTGTCCCATCCTTACAAGTTGAGACAATGGTTAGAAGAAGACATCTCTCACCAGGGGGTGTTGACCAGAACTTCTAACAGGCAGCAGCAGTGGAGAAACATAGTGATCCCATTAGAAATATGACACTTAATTTATTCATGGAATAAAAATCCTCATAGCACATGTTCCTAAATTGTGGAAGCTGTTTCTGCTGATGCTTGCACAGGTCAAGCCAAAGAGGTACATCTCAGCAACAGCTCCTGCCTTTTTGCCTGCAAACAGGTACTTACCTGAGCTGCAGGGAGCAGTGCAATCGCTGTGGCCAGATGAGATAATTGGCACTTGCTGCTCTGTGCAGCACCACTGCCAGGTCTCCACCTGCTCCATAAGCCATGCCAACACCTCAACCCGTCCTTCTGGCTTGAGATGCCGCAGCAGCGCCCAGGCAAGGGAGTGGTAGGAAACACCAGATCATTAGGTTGGAATTTGATTTAGGTGGACAAAGGAATGCAGCAAAGGTCCTAGTTAGTGGGTGTGAGGAAGGTAAGGATGGAGAGCTGGAGTCTCGTTTGAAAAAGGATGGAGGGATAAAGATGTGCAATGAAGATAAGGAGAAAAGGATGCCACATCCTTTTACTTCATAGCAGGCCACATACAGCTCTCAGCTGCAGACACGGGCTCACATCACCATTCTACAAAAGTCAGCAAGCACAATTCAATTCCTCAAAACTCTGCAACACACACAGGCTGAACTGATTTTAAAGTAGGTTCCCATCTCCCAAAAAGTTACCTATCAATACACCTAAAGAAACTCCTTCTTCCACATTGGAAAAAATATGCAAAAGAGGTAAAATACAAGAGGATGAAGATGTAGTGGAAAAGACTTTAAGATACAGAAAAAAAAATTAAGATCAATTTAAAGAGTAGTCTCAGAAAATCCTGTGTAGTAAAACAGATAAATACGATTATGCTTTTTTCTTTTCAGGGCAGAAATTTATGATTTACTCTATGTTGTTGTAATGCAAATATTTGCAGGTATGTGTAAAGTTACCCGTAGCTGCAAGTTCCCTATATTAGACTATCCATTTCCCTGATGAGCAAATTACAGTGCGGGGAAACTGACCAATGTTTATTATAAAATGCTTTTGAGTTTAGCTGTTATTAAAAGAATTGAGTAGCTTTTATTGGTAGCCAGTGACTGTTCACATAGCGCATTCACTTCTCCCCATCCCACAAACCCTTGTTCCATCCAGCTACAGCTACATTTGGGAAGTGAAACCCAGGAGAGGGGATCGGACTAGTGGGCCACTGGCTTCCAGCGAGTCCCCAGGGGTCCCTTCCCTTCCTTCACCAGCTGTGTACACAGCTCTGTAGCCTACATTTGCCACTTTTTCAGATGCTGCTGGGTTACATATCCTGATTGATACTCATGGGTGCTAGTGGAGGCCTTGAGCAGGCTTGGCAAACTTTTACGGTTCAGAGTTTGTGAGATCTTGGGATGTCCAGTGGATTCAGCAGGACTGCTGCTCTCCAGGGCTTACCTGATCTCAAGAAGATTTCACTTGCTCCCCCTCAGTATATATTTTTTCTCCCTGTGCACACTAGCTATTCCTGCAGCCACAACACTGAACCTACTGACACAAATTGATGCAGAAGGGGCTTCTATAATAATACCCCTTGAAATGCTGTAAAGCATTGAACTTAATTTGAATTAATATTGACCAAAAAAAAAAACCCAAATCAAAACAAAAAAATCACCCCAAACAAAACACGAATTGGGAAAGAGGGATATGAGAACACAAGTAGAAAGCAAAGGAACTAAATGGGAGAAGAACTTACATCAGAGAATCTGTAGTAAACAAGGAACAACAGCATCCAGAAGCACATCCTACAATCGTAATATGAAAAGTAGTACCCATAGTTGTTAGTTTGAAGGACCAAGGAGGAAAAGTTAGGACAGAATGTAATTAAAGTGATTTAAATCAAATGCCTTCTAGTTCAAAACTTTGTCTCCAGAAACTGTGTTTCCCCTGTGGGCACTGAGCCCTGTCTTCTGCTACTGTGTACTGGATACTTTCTTCCATACTGCACAGATCTGTTTTCTTCCCCCTGCCAAAGACTGGAAATGTGATGTTGCATGAAAACAATTTGTAATATAGGCTGACAGTCACTGATTATTGCCTCAAATATCCTCAGTAGTTACAGAAAAAAACTTCAAAACCAACTTATTTTTAGCAACTGAAAGAATTCAAGCAACCCCATGTGGCTGCTATCCAGGCATTTACTGAGTGGAGAATAGCTTGACAAATTACAGAAATGGACAAACTCAGAGTGTAAATCAGAAAACCATGTATATCACTATTTACATATGCTTTCCTGTTGAAAAGATGAACAGAAACATTAATTTTACAGCTTCCAGTGTCAAAGGAAAGAACGACTGTTTTTATGAGCTGTGCATGAATCACAAAAACCAAAACAAAAACCCCCATCTACTTCACAGTTTGGCAGATTTCTCAACTTGCTGGTAGCTAACAGCCCAGCCCTATGCTGTCTCACTGTTCCTGAGTAATTCCTCTGCATGTGCTCAGGGCTCAGCTCTGCGGCACTATGGGGAAGGCACAAAGGCAAAGACCCAAAGCAAAGAAGTCAAGAAACAGAGCTGAGTTTAGTACTATCTCCAGCTTCAAAACTACAAGAAACCCACTCTGGGTCTGATCCAGAGTGCTTCAAAAGGAAGGCAGTACCAGAAGATGTGAGATGCTGACACCGATCGCCTCCCACCTCTTTTGCTCTTCCCATTCCAAACACGGATTTGTCCCAGCAGTTCTGCTTCTCTCCAGTGCTCTGATTTCAAGTAATCTACTGGCATGAAAAAGGTCCTAAAGATTTCATATAAGACTCTGTTCTCTCCCTCTCATTTACAAAGCAAACAAGATTTTTTAGTTATTTACATATAAAGTAAATCCAAGCACGTCCTACTTAGCAACTTTGTAGGAAAGAACATGCACCCTTTCTCAGGAAGAGTTCTACTCTATTTGGGAAGCCTGTAGGTTTTTCTTCCTATAGACCAGTAAACCAATTTGTGTCATTTCTGCTGTCCTCTCCTGTCTCCCCTCAACTTCTTGTAAAGGGGAATTTCCATGATCCAAGTGACTTGCAGACACTGCTGGGTTCAAAGATCCAGCCAACTGCAGTGTGACACCTACATTTTTGCAGGTCCTCCTCCTTCTATGAATAAATACCTTCACTGCCTTCCTGCTCAGAAACTCTGAGATGCAGTAATTATCTTCCAACTTGGAAAGGGTGTAACAGAGCTCAGTTTGTGTGATTTTATTTAGCTAGTGTGATAGATTTGGCAAACTTTTTTTTTGCATGACAAGCAATGCCAAACCAGTATATCCAGCAGTAGGTGGCAGACCTAATAGGATGACCAGATGAGACTGTGTATTTATCATTCTTTGTCATTAGCAGCAGGCTGCCACATCTCACTTATCTCCAAAAAAAAGTTTCTCTTTGCTCAATTTGGAGAAAACAATCTTCCTTCAATTATTTGAGGCATCCTTTTCTTGAAAATTTAGTTCAGAGTCATAGATGTCTGCATTTCACTTTCTATCACACAACTAAAAGTCTGTCCCACTTGGCACTGTCGGTGCCTGTGTCTGTTGACTTCTACATCAACACAGCCACCAATTTTGTGTGGTGCATGTCTACAGTTTGCACATTGGACTGCAGTTTGCTATTGATGCACTTCTGTATATACTCACGTATTATGGTTTTTTTGGTTTTGTTTTTTTTTTCTGGTAGTCATTATATCATCTTATAGAAAGCACTTGGTTTAAAAATAACTAGAGTTGATCAGTTTCTGCTTAGTTTCATGCACTAGAATAATTTAACACATTTCTTTTTAATATTTCCTTATAAACAAAGTTCTGCTGTGATGATGGATGTTTTATAGTGAGGCAAGAAAAGCCAGCACTGACTAAGGTTTCCCATAATAAAGAATTTGGCAATAATATTGCCTTAAGACATTCCAGCCCTAACTGTTTGCTCCTTATTTGTCTCTGGACTGCCCAGCAGTTTTGCTAGAACTCTGAATCCCATCCACTGTGAAGCAGAAACAAAAAGGGATCTAATTTCAAAGTCACCCTGTTTTTTTCCTTTTTCAGATTTAGAAAAGTAAATCTGGGACAGTTCATGGTTTTTACAGTACACAGCAAGGCCCCATCAACCCTTGGGATGTCACCACTGGGAGGACAGGATCTGTCTCACTGGCTGGTATTGCTGGCCAGAAAAAGGCATAGGGAATGACTCCACAGAGTGGGATGGCATATCAAGCTTTGAAAGCAGACACAGACTCCTCAGATATGGTCTAAAGAGTAGGGGATACACAGAGCTAAGGCAGAACATACTTCAGCTTTCCCCTGTTCAATGAGCAGGGAGTAAGAGACACATGGAAGACAGCCAGCAGCAGCTGCTCTGCTCCAGGTCAACTCATCACTAGCCTCCACGTTTATCATTTCCTATACTCAATTTTAGGCTTCATTTTGTAGCTGGATCTTAAAGACTAATCATCAACTTAGAATTAAAAGGGTTCAAGGGAAAAGCATTAAAATACACATTATTCAAAAGAAAAGGCGAAAAAAAAAGGCTGTCTTTTTATTCTGACCTGAGCCATTTTCTGAACTTATTTTATAACAGCAAATCCCAACATCAACTTGAGGAGTCCTGAAGGCATAATAATATGCTGAATTACCCAAGCTTTGTACATTCTTTGAAAACAAGCCTGCTGAACAAACACAGTAGGAACTGCCCAAAGATAACTTCCATAGGAGTGTTATGCAGTGTCTGGGGGACTCTCAAAATTGCTTCAGGGATATAAAAGCTTCAGCACCAGGAAAACATTTAGAAGAGCAAGTTGCTTTAAAAGACAGATGTTTTAACTCAAAAAGTAACTTATGCTTGAGAAAAATGCAGGTAGATCAGTTCGGGTGCCTGACATTAAATGGGCTGAATCCCCCACTACTGTGGGATTAGTTTTTCAGATCTCTCTTTACAGTGAGTGAAGAAAATTTAGCACATCAGAGAACATTTGGCAAAAATCCTTTACGTGGCTAGACAGAGGGAGATAAATGCTCCTACCAACCCGCTGTTTTAACCTAGTGATTTACTATGAGCACTTTGCCTACAAATTGTCTAAACTTACCAACTGGTGGTCTTTGCTAAGTTACAGAATTCAGTAACTTCCTTTAAAAAGTGAAAAAGTTCTCCAAAACAGTGCAAGATTCACTACCTGTGCATATATCACACCAAGAAAGAGATGAGGACAACAGGTCTGGAAAGCAAGTACACAAATTCTTGCCCCAGGGAAGGAATGACCTTGCTGGGTGCCAGCTAGCAGGAGACAAACTTCAGAAAAAAAAAAAAACAAAAACACCTGAGGGGTCTTGGTGGACAACAAACTGAAAAATGCTCAGCAGAATGTCCTTGCAGAAAAGGAGGGCAACTCTACACCAGGCTAGGCTTGCAGATCCAGGGCAGTAATTACTGTACTCAGGGCTTGCGAAAGTGCAGTACTTGTGTACTGGGGAGCCACAAACCAGTGACAGACACACTGGAGCCCAGTCTACCATACCAAGATAGTTAAGGAGATGGAGTGTATGATACAGGAGAGGCTGAGAGAGATGGGTTTGTCCAGCCTGAACACAAGAAGGTTTAAAGTGTGCAGAGGATATATGATTGCAGCCCTCAGCTACTTAAAGTGAGGGTGTAGGGAAGATGGAGCCAGGATCTTCTCAAAGGCACACAGACACAGCAAGAGGCAACAGGCAAGTTTCAACAGGGAAAATCCTGATAACATGTTGGGAAAAGTGTTTCCATCATGAGAGTGGTTGAACACTTGGTCCTGTGAGGCTGGAAAATCTGAATGTTTGAGATATTCAGAACTCAACAAGTTCCTGAGCAACTTGATCTGTTCGGGATAGCTTTGAACAGGAGTGGACAAGATTATCTCTTTCAACCAGTATCATCCAGTGATCCCATGTAGAAGTATCATCACTGCAGGCTGCTTGTTGCCTGCTTGCCTTACCCAGGAAAGAGAGCCCAGGAAAGAGTGAGGGTATGAAATGCCATCTCAGCCCTTTTAACAGTTCTGGCGTCTTTCTCTGCCTTAAATTGCTGAACAGAAGAAGGACACCAACTCAAAGATGCAATGATAGATTCCAGTATCTGTGGCACTAGTTAAAGCAGCTCAAGTTTTCTAACTTCATTTTTATTTCAGTCCTTAGGAATCTAAATATATACTATAGAAATATATTTATAATAAATTATATTTAATACAGAAACCTAAACTGAAAAGTTTTTCTCTTTACAGCACTGGTGAAGCAGGTAAGAGTTCTTGGACTCCTGTCTTATGTGAGCAGAATGGATTACTTGCAGTCAATTATGTATGTTTATAAAGCCTATAAAGGCTTTAAGGCTATAGTTTGTAGAAATGTCCTGTGAAGCTCTGATTACATAAGGTGCTCATGTGACAGCTGATGGGACATTGAAGGGTGTAGCATCACCTCATTTGTCCTGCACAGATCATCACAGGTGCTCCCATAAACCAAAAGCCAAAGAAGTCTCTCCTTTACATCTAATGAATCCCAACCATCCAGTTTCCCTTGGTGGGATGCAGGAGTCAATTTACCATAGATCAACAGTGTGATAACCATCCCTGCATTCCCATCTCTGCTGAAAGGACCATGTTAATCTTTTACACCACTTCATCAGTGTAGAAAGGTGGGCAGGGGGTCCCAGTAACATTGTCACAGCCCAGTGATTATGAAACAGTGGAGGAGCATGTTTTAAACCTTCTCAAACCTTCTAAGGGGCAGATCCCCTCTAGTATCTCAAGTTTTGGGTCAATCCTTCAGCCCTCCTAATCTACAAGGTGGAGGAACAGCCCACCAACACTTCACTCTCTTCCACACATATGCTGACTGAAAGCAGGAGGTGATTGTTGTGCTTGGCACAGGTAACAAAATCTGGGGATTTGATAGGATTGGATCTCTTGGGGGAGTAGGCAGAGAAGTACAACTTGGTATTTATTCACGTTTCAAAGCAGTGAGTGCTGATTCGCTTACCCTACCCAGGTGCAGTACCGCTTATCACTAAGAGAAGAACTTCACTGACCAATATAACAGCTGCCTATGTTCTCAGTAAGGATCAGAAACCTGCACTTGCACAGGGTCTGTCAGAAAGTGGGGGCCTCCTGCCTGCAAAATGGGAAAGCTAAAATACACTGAAGCTTGAGGACACTTGCATTGTGGTAATGAGACCACAAAAGTAATTAGAGCTAAAACTTCAAACCTGTATGTTTGACAAAGAGAGCACAGAACCAGCTGAGCTTTTTGTTATCTTGAGCATATGTAGAGCAAGAAGTTTCCACATTAAGGGAAACTAAAAGAAAACCATGGGGGGGTTCTTCAGGGCAGGACTGTATATGAAAACTGCATAAATACCTTTTATTTCTTCAGCTACAATGGCATTACTAAATGATCACAGCTTGTGAATTTCAAGTTGAAATTTTCAGTCTGTGAGATAAGAGTGACAGCTTGTTACCTCAAGTACTCCATGATATGACACAAAAAAGCAAGTCGTATGGGAGGAGGTTCAAAAGATGGATTTCTAAGCCTCAGCCCCTCAAGTTAATTTTGCTTTGTTCTGAAAGGCTAGCCTACCATATCAGAAATTTTTGGGCTGCATTATTGAGCTGCAATATTTCCTCCCAGAAGCTGCAGTACAAAGCTCACATGAATTACTGTTTCTTCATGTTCTGCAGACAAGAGCCACAGAACACAGTGAACCAGTCCACTAACATGAACACTTGCATCACTTACTCATTAGAAGAAAAGCTAATTAGGAAGTTTTCAAGTAATTTTACAGTATCAGATTGAACTTAAACTTCCACAACATTCTGCTCTGCAAAGCTTTTCCTTCAGCACATTGTGTATAAGTACTGATCTGGAAGAGCACTAAACTAATTTAAATAGTATACACAATTTAAGTGTAGATACTTCTCTCACTGCCTTTCCCAGACACTTATGTTTTATGTTTGCTGGCCAAACCAATCAAGAAAAATCATCACTTAACTGAAGGAACAGCTACTTTGGATTGGTTTGTCATTTACATGCACACTATTTCCCTTATAGATTTATACAAGAGCAAATTTTTCACATTTAGAAGACAAAGCCTTTTATCTTAGATTAGCAAAACTGGCAGTTTTGGTGTTTGGGAGGGTTTGGTTTTGTTAGTATCCTCCTTTCATAAACCTGTCAGTACAGCAGATTCTGTGCAGAATAACAAGCCTTACTGTTTCTCCTCAGGCACAGGCAATCTGCCCTTGAGAACCCAGCCCCTGTTGCAGATAAGCTCTCTTCAAACTGTGGCACTTGCTGTAGCAGCAGCCTCCCAGTAGCTGTTTTCCTTTGGAATGACCAGAGTGTCCTTCAGCTGAGCCTGAAAGAACAATTGGCACATCTCCTGCCTTGCATAAACTCACCCTCTTGGCATCAAAGGCTCCTGAAATGGCAACTGTCAGATATTTTCAGGCACGACTGCTTTAGTGAAGAGTGCTAGATATAAAATATATGTACAAAAGGTGAACATGCATTTTGGGGCTCTAAATAAAACTTGTGAAAACACAGTCCTTATTACCCAGGTATGAACTCATTTAACAAAGCCTTTCTGTTTTCGTCAAGATTAGTCAGCTATTGAAAGTCCCCATAACAAGATATTACTGAACTGAACATGCCCAAGGTGAATCAAGGTAGTAACAAGTGAACAAATGAGCAGCTGCATAGTGTCTGCAGCTGAAGCATCCAGCATCAGCTGAAAACAGCTCTGTCTCTCCCAAGCCAGTGAGCAGTTTTATGCATGCTGGTGGTGTAAGTCCAATTTTTCTCCCTCTTTGGTAGTCAGATTGCTTATTAACTCACATAGCAAAAATCCAAGATTCAACCTACATTTTCCTGTAAGATTGATTTCCCTGCAGGGCCTATCCCAGAGTCTGCTGCACTCTGCTGCAACTCTCTTACGCCCTTCCATTCCTGGTCAAAACAGGCCACACCTTCCACATGAGTCAACAGAGCAGGGCAGCATCTCCTGCAGCAAGCAGAGAGGGAGCTGAGAGGGGAGCCTGGCTGTGAAAACAGGGTCCATCCTTCAGCAGAGGGCAGGATGCAGCAGAGGTCAAAAATATCACTAGGAGAATGCAACAAGCTGCACTTGAAATAACCAGATCAGGCAAGGTCACTTCTGGTGAAATACTCACAGGGATAAATTCCAAGTCACCCAGATAGTTACTTAGCACACGCAAGACAGCTGGAAGTCTTTACAACACTCTCAAATGACACTGTTTGGCACCTTATCAAACTAAATGCCTTTTGCCTGTCGAGAGCACAAGCACATCATTTTACTTCAGCGTTGTTCTGTTTTCCCTCGGCATGACGTGTTGGTTGTGAGAAACTGCTGAATCCAAGACAAGACGTCAGGGTTCAGCTTTCCTACTCCTGTTTGATGACAAATTGATGCTTAAGTTTAATTTCCAAAATATGAAAATCATCAATATATTTTGACATACAAGACATGTAAAGAAAAATACAACTGAACTTGTCCCAACTTTAACCAGGTGACAAGACACTACTCTGGGAAGTTCAGTATTTTTTTATCCCAATAACACTCCTGCTTTCCTTATTCAGTAGAGATGCTGACAGCCTTTCTTGTTTGAAGTGCTGTGTTTTTTCCCCTACTAGTCCATGCAGGAAAACAGGATGTTCAAGCCAATGTAACAGTTCTCTGACACTAAGAACTCAGTAAGTCCAGGAACACAAGTTACTGCTTCTTTTATAGTCTTTTTCTTTTAAACTGGAAGAAGGCCACTGTTTTGTCAGTCACCATCCCAGAAAAATGGCCCTGTCTGTGCTTGATACCAACAGAAAGGCATCCTGTTGCATGGCAAGAGAATCCAGCTCAAAGAGATTTTATGTTTATACACACACACAGAGCTATTTATTTAACTGCTGTGGGTGCACTCCATGGGGTGAGCTGGGAGTGAAACCCCTCCGTGTTCGACGTGATGCACGAGTGGACAATGGGAGATGCCTGAGCAAAGTACTGGGCTTGTGCCAGGGACTTGAACCAAAAGGCAAACCCAACAAGTAGTGGAAATAAACAGGAGACAGCACAAAATTTCTTCAGAAGTCAGAAAATTAGACAACTAGAAAAGCTAGGAGGGAAGGACCCTCCTGTGCAGGATACATAGGGCATGGAAGGTATATATTATTAAAGAGCTTTAATCCCACCTACCAGATTTCTTTCCTGTTGCTAAGTGCTTTTTCCTCTCCCATTTAATTTTATGTTCTAATAAAATCAGTTTTGTGGGCTGGAAGCACCTAACACCTCACTTAAGCTCATATAAAAGAGCGTGTGGTTCCCCCATGAAGCTCAGGCCCTGCTGCAGCACCCTGCAAGCACACAGGCTGACACCCAGCTCTCACTGGTTACTCCTGAGTGGGCTCTCCAGCACCATCCAGGACCAGCCCATATGCTTATGGTGATGAATAAAGCAGAAATGCCTTTCTGTTTTACCTCAGACATAATTCTGAACAAATCTTTACTTGCTATTTCAAGTTTTTAACAGTTTCATCAAGAAAAAAACCACATATAAACACTACACTGTACAGCAGGACATATACAGAAAACTCAGAGGCCCTATATCCTGTATCACCAATCTTAGTGGATTTAAGTGGGTACAGTTAGGCTACTGCAGAACAGACACATTTTGTTTATGATTTATTATGTATTACTGAAACCAATAAAACCTGAAATAAGACCTTCATCATCACAGATCAGAGGGCAGCACTTCAAATTTCTTGCAGCAGCACCCAGTGAATGCTGCAACAAAGCATCATCAATCCCTCTGTGCCACATTGTTTTAATGGACAGAACTGTACCAGTAGCTACGCGCTCCTTTCAAAGGGGGACGAGAGATATCACTGCCATCCATCAGACAAATGTTTCTTGTTGGTCTGTTCCACAGCTACAGAATAAGTTCCCTGTCATCTGACAAGCCCATCATAGTATTTCTGCATCTGGTTTTTCTACCATGATCACACGTTGCCTGTAGTCCCTGCATCCCAGTGGAAGATTTTTTGCTGCAGCAGAGACAATACATCACCCTAAAGTCATACTCAGGAGACTAAGCACATCCTTTACCTGATGTGGCCTTCAAGCATTTTACAAACACACCTCAAAAACTTTATTTCAGGTCAAGTGACATCTGACTGGCAGTTATATTTCTTTCTCAGTTTATTATTTAGATCCCAGTTACTTAAGGAGAGTTTTTATTGCATACCGCATCCTTTGCAACTCCCAGCTTACATAAAGGAATTGAATTTCAGTCTTCCTCCTTGTTAGAAATTGTTGCCTATATGCATGACTGTCAAGTGGATAAAAACTGAAAAATTGCAAGTCTACAAGATTTACTGTTAAAACTCAGCAACTTGGTTTGACTGCAACTAAACAAGGACTACAAAAGCCAGCTGTCTCTGTCCTCTGACAGCATTGCCCTGAGAAAAAATACATTTTTTAAGGACATCAAATAATGTTAAAGAAACTGCAGTTATTTAAGAACTGTAGATCCTTATTTAAGGATCTCACAATCTAAGTAAATGACAGTTGAACAGAGGAATCCATAAAGCAGTAAGGCATCCAGCTGAGCAGGGTCAGCTTGGGTCTTCTCAGCAGTACAGGTAAAATGGACTTTGGCTGACCCAAGAATGTAGAGAAAAATGCATTTCTATTTTCATCCAGGAGTCAGAAAACTCCCTTTCTTGGTGGTAGTGGAACAGATGACTGTGCAAGGCCAGCAAGGTTTAAAGGCTGGGCCAAGACTTGGAAGCTGCTGTTGTGATAGGGCCTCTCCCCATCCTGGGGAACCAAGTCCTCCCTTTGGACCCCCTCAAGCTGCCCACACCGGACTCTTCTCCAGAACCACCCCTGCACTCATCCCAGCAGAACCTGCAAGCCGCCCCACATCCTTCCTCCAGCTTGGCTCTGAACACATTGGTGTTGCCATGCGTGAATTGAGGAGGGAGAATCCAGAGCCAGACTCAGTTTTAGCATCCATCTATATATGCTGAATTTTCTGCTTAGATCTTCTGATAGAAGTTTTAAAATGTGAAGGGACTAATGGGAATACCATGTCAAGGTAATGCCATTGCCAGTGTCAGTCTTAGTACACTGCCTCAAAGAAGTTACTAGGAAGTTAGAAGAGATTGCCATTGGCCGTCTGTCTCCTCATTACTCAGCTCACCACCAAGAAGTCTTCCTACATTTAATGCGTAAGTGGCTCCAAAATTCAAATCAGAAAAGGAAGAAGGCAGTAGTAGGCTTGTAGTTTGGCTACTCAAAAGTAGCCTTTTGAAGATTTATTTAAATTTATCAAATAAAATAAATAATCAGCCATAGGACAGTCCGTGTCACTTAAGTCATTTGTGTTGAATAACAGGTGCCAGAATTATGCTAGATAAGTATTCCACAATTATTACTTTCCAAGTCACTTTAGTCTCTGCTTGGGGGAGTGACCAAATTTATAAAGATGTTAAGCTATGCAATGATGTCAAAAAGTAACTCACTCTGCATTACTCACTTGAAAAAGCTTCAACTTTCTCCCTGATCCAAAAAACCCATCCAAAAGCATCCAAGAGTGGATACACCTAAGACTCTCTGTTGGTATTGACCATATTTTCCTCCTCCTTCATCTCCCCAATCTACTGCACTAGTACAGCAAGAGATAGCAGCAAATATTTTTTAACAGTTTAATTAACAGAAGTTGCTTAAAATAAATGCAATGCACTTAAAAATAGCTATGAACAACATAACTGCAACATGCCAACCTCCCGGAAGAATGGCAGTGGATAAAGCCAAGGGCCTGCCCTTGCAGGAGATGCTATGCTGTCAAACAAGACTCTTCCCACCACAATCCAGCACAGCCACAATTTCCTACATATCAGTGAAAACATATGGTAGGCAGCAGAAATGACCACACTGCTCCAGTTAAGCGTCCCACAAGCTAAACATTGACAGCAGAAGCTCCAAAGAAATGCCACAGCATTATCAAGGTGGAAAATGTGTCTATTCAAATGTAAGATGCATTTATTTTTTCACGTCTATTAATCACACAAAGTCAAAATGCTGTGACAATCTCTCCAGCTTGCATCATGACATTTTGCCCAAGAGGCCATCAGTCAGCTTTTGCCAATACATTAATTCACAGTTCTGCTTACAGCTTGAAAAGGAGAACCCATAAAGAGTGCCAGTTTTGTGGAAAACATTACTTTGGTTATTTCTCTAGCCCATGGTAGTTATTCCAGAATATGCTCAGAACACTGGTAGACTGGTGACCCTCAAATATTCCCATGTTTTGGATGCAATTAGTAACAAAAAATATTAGTGATTTCTACTCCTTCTATATTGAAGGCTTATAAAAGAAAACTTACTACTCTTCTCTGATCTAGTTACATGCAGATAAAGTAATTGGAGAAGAAAGTTAAGACACTTGTGTCTGGCTGCATATCAAGTTTTCAAAGAAATCCATCCACACTTCCTTTCAGTTTCCTAGAAGCCTGAAAGGAGCTCCTAAAAAGTACTTTCAAGGTTCATCCCCCTCTCTCCAATTCCTCACAGTTCTGCTTTACCATCACACCAGCAATAAAGCCAGAGTTAGGTAAACAGTGTAATGAGAGAGGTATTTTTCATGCTGACCAGTGTTCTTGCCACATCCATGCTACACACCCTGCATTGTTGTGATCACTTTTTAATACACTACATTTGACTTCAGTAGAAGACTATGAAAGATTTCACCTAGACATCTGGTAAACTGATACAGACCTGTCCTTAGAATTATTGTACCAACATGAACACCTGTGTTCAAGAGACAACAAAATTTATAGCACCTGATCTCATGGAGGGACATCCACTGACACTCACGAGGCCTCTGCTGCACAGAGTAACTCATAAGCAATCCCATGCATGTATATATAAGGAAACTGTGATACAGTGGAAACCAAAAATTATAGCAGGACTTTTGGGTGTATCAAAGAGTCATGACTAAGACACAGCAATTGTGCAATAAAGCACAGCATATCTTTTATTTGTATGCTTGAGAAGTTAATATTGGTATGACTGACAAACAGCAGCACAATTACGACAACCACATTAACCTCAGTTTTGTGGCCAGGTGCTGCAAATTAGCCCTCAAAGTCATCAGTCTTGAAAGCATAACCACCCTATGACAAAGAACAACCTCTTCAGGTTTGGAGATGCTTTTTTAAGGCTGCTTTTTTCTCCATTTGATTTAGGAATAGAGAATTACAAAGCTATAGAGAACAAAATTACAAAGCTATAGAGAACGAAACTTCAATCACAAATGGCACAGACCTTTGAAATGACAGTAATACTCCATTCTCTGACAGAGAAATATTGGGTGTAAAAAAGAAATTAAGGTAGTAAAGCAGACTCCATGACTTACCTTACCTTGCTGTCTCAAAGATTCATTTAGAGGAGTATCCCCAGTACGGGAGCCTTTAAGAAGCCTTGACATGGTAGGATTAGTATTATTTTTTAAGATTAAAACTAGTTAAATGAAACTGCCTGTTGTCATGAACTGGTAGAGAAGAGCTTCCCTTAGATAACCTCCCTTTATAAACCTCACCATGGGTGTGGCTAAATGACTAGCTCCACCTTTCATCCTATTTAGAAACCCTACAGGAAAAAAAAAAAAAAGAAACAAAAAAAGAAAAAACTTTTCTGAATCAATATAATAATTTTATCAGCTATTCATGTGCTGTTTTGGGGTTGTTTGTTTTTTTGAGTGGGTAACTAGTTGACAGTTTCACAAGGGAAATATAGACAAGATTAAATTTGTCTCCCATATTTGCAGTTCCTACAATGTGGTCTGCAAACATCTGGTGGGTGAACTTGCTCAGTTGTTTGCTTTTTAAAAGCAGCGTTGTAACAACCTGAGGAAAGTCTATCAGCTTTGGTTGTTTATTGGTATTAGAGATGCATTATACTGAAAAGCAGCATATCAATGAACTTGCAGCAATTTCCAATTGCATCACCTCAAGACAAGCCTCCACCACCAGTGGAGGCTCTTGTTTTCATCACTTAACAGAATGAAGATGATGCAACAGTAAAGCTTTTTGCATGACTCATTAAATCACACACATGCCTTCACTATGGAGGGACCACCAATAAAAAGTAGAATCTGTTCTTTTGTTCTATATTTTAAAATACCTCAACTTTCTTGTCTCTCAAGGTGTAATTCAAGAGGATGGAGCAATGGATGAACATGTTGCCACTGAGGCAATATTGCTTGCAGAGTTTTACATTGCCTTGGTGTGTAGTACAAATGCATCTGGGTGGCTGCACTCTTGTCTCTTAATTTTTTGTACTATCCCAACTGGTAGTTTTTTGTATTCAAGGGTACAAGTATGAGGAACTAGAAACATAGGGCTTAAATTTGGGGCTTATTTTTCACTGAATAGTTGAGGTTATCCTGGCACTCCTGAAGGAGGCTGGGTGTGAAATAAGAGTTCTTGAGGTGTTTGGCAGAAGTTCAACTATGCTTCTATCATCTGGCTTTGCTTTCACAGGAGCGATTAGGAAATTATATTCTTGTTAACAAGATCTGTGCAAGTAATGACTATTATACCCAACATTTCCTGTATTTAACTGAAGTGATTGCTCCATCTTGATACAAAGAGCAGAGGTATTTTCTTGAGAATTGGTGACTTGGGTCAAATCTTTAAAGAGTATTACAAGAAGAAGGTTCACCCTTTTTCACAATACCAGGCCATTTCTCTCGAAAAATGCTAACTGGTCTTTAATAATATATATCCATATGGAAATTTACTTCAATATTAGACACTCCCAGATGTCAGATGAAGGAAGAAAGCCACCTTTATTGCAACAAGAAATGTTGCATAATAAACTACAGCATTCACTTTTCACTGCTTTTGTACTTCTGCAGGTGGGATAATGCATCTTTGACTTTAAAATCCATATTTAAAGGGCAGAGATACCTATATCTTTTGCTGTGGCTGGAAGTCCGTAATCTCATGTTCTACCATATGTGAATAAAAAAATTCTGCAGCATTCTCCAAGGCTAATAAAACAGTTTCACTTCTTAGAGAAAGTCTGGTGATTCTGAGGAAATGATAAGTTTTGAGTGAGTTCACAAATTAAACATAGCATGCAAGAGAAAAGAAAGCAGTTCAATTGAAATGCAGAGTAGTGAGAAATTGAGACAAACTCATTTTCCTTCCTATCAGTGAGGTTCTCTAGCAGAGGTGCACACTCTGGGCCAGCTTCCTCCCTCTCCACTTCAGCAATGACTGACTAAACAGTTCTGACATTTTTGGCTGAGCTGTCACTTCTTTTGAATTGATGTTCCCAGACAAAATGGGGAAATCCACAGGTGTGGGTGAAAAGAGGAGGAATATCACAGAGATGAGCAAGACCAGAAATCAGGATAGGAATACTAGCATGTTGTGCTCAGTGCAGTTCACACTGTACAGATGCACCTCCACACTGGAACCTTGCTCTGTTTAGAAATACAGCACTGGGAAGATACCAGAGATGATGCTTTAATTTCCAAAGGACTTGCTGTTTCAGCTGGTAGTACCTATATCCCAGTACTGAAACATGAAACAGTGAAATGGGGTATAGTCATCTGTAGCAGTTAGCAAATAAAATCAATAGGTAAAATACTCAGTGCTTGGGATTCCTTCCTAATAACCACCATGCATGGGAAAAAAAAAGTCTAAAATCTTGTTTTCTGAGTATACCAACAGATCTTACAAAGACGATGGCACACCTGCACTGCCTGCCAGAACAACTTTATTACTGTCCTAATGCCAAACACAGCACTATGCAGCTGTAGGTGTAATCACACTTTTTGCCATTGTAACCAGAGGAAATTGCTAAAACTTAGTTGACCAGATCATATTTTAGCAGCCAAAAGCAGGAGAGAAGAGTACACGCCTGCAAGCAAGGGGCTGGTAGGTTGGTCTTTACTGGGGAGGCACTTCAGCAGTACCTGTACTGATAATGTCACTTGCTGTTGCCAGCTGCTTCCAGGCATGCAAAGCCCAGCCTTAAAAACACATTTGCTTTCCTGAGCAAGAACAGTTACAAGACGTCCTCTAAATCTGCCTGTACTTAGCAAGGAAGCAATGTTTTAAAGTACAGAATTAATCTGCCTGCTGACATTTCATGTTCAGGGGAAAACTTAAAACTGAGTTTTAGTCCTGATTTGTTTCATAGACCCCTCCCTCTTCATGGTCCCTCTGGATCAAAAGCTCTTGGTTTAATAAAGCAGCATGTTCAGCCTCTGAAGGCAGAGGCTGATTCTCATTCCTCTTGGTCAAGTACAGCACTTTCTGGCTCTGCTGCACAGCTGGGCTAAGGCTGACCTGTGGTACCCCTTTCCTACTGAACCCAGGGCCAGGCTGGTTAACAAGAGAGAGTTGTCATACAGCAACCAAGGCTCTGCCTTGGTAAAAGGTGGGGTTCAGGTGCACAGCAGCCAGAGTGGGGGAGTCTCTGTGGCACAAGCAGTCAGTGTGTTCACTGTTGGTCCAAGACCACCCAGGGTTGGGGGCTTGGAACTAGGTAACCCTTAATAGTGTTTTCCACCCCAAACCATTCTATGATCTCTTCTATGTTACTACGAAAAATGGAGGATCCTTTCAGGCAAAGGCCAGAGGAAGTTAAAAAGCAAACTGACAGAACAGAATTACGGCCAATTTTTTGGTGAAGTCAGGATGCAGCTCAGGGGAAGAGACACATCACAGATAAAGAATGTGAAATATCTCATAAGATCATCTTGTAAGATGAGAAAGAAAGGGGCACTCCACAGGAGCAGCCTGAGAGCAGAAGTGTGTGGATGCAGGGTTCTTTCCAGGCACAAAACCAACTACCCTGAAGTAGCTGGAAGCCCAGAACTTTTATTTTCTTAACGAAGATTTTTGTCATCATCTGGAATTATTTAATCTGCACTTCAAAGGTCTTCCAAGAGACAGCCTACCTAAAACTGCTGTTCAAAACTTCACCAAATGCAGTTTTCCTGTGACATTTCCCTGACTTGTTTCAGCTGCAGCTCACAACCCCTTCTTCTACAGAAATGTATATTCCTAGAAAATTTCTGGGGCTTGCTAATGAGACATAAAGGTGTTCACAACCAATTGCCAATACCTAGTCTCTTTTACCTCTAAATTTCCTGCTTTCTTTTGATAATATTTCCCATTATTATGATTGAAACCGAATTTCACGAGGGAATTAAAGGGTTAATGGAATGAAAGAAATAGCACTGACTATAAAAAGTTACTGCAATTAATAATGTCTGAGAACTTGAGCTGCTAGAAAAAGATGAAAAAGCTAGCAGAAAAGAACTAAATTAACAGCTTTAAGTGTTAAGTCTGTTTATATTGCACACTTTATTTGTGTCAATGGATTTAAATACCCGATTGTTTGGCAATCATTTAGCTCTGCTAAAGCAGACCTACAGACTAACCTGTCGAAGTAGAACAGAGCTGCATGGGTGAGATATCCTACCCTGACTACTTACAACTCCAGGGAAACCCTAAAGCACACAGTACTGGGGATCACCAAATGCCAAGGAAACTATTTGCTCTCTTGGTGCAGTCTGGTAGTTAGAATTTAGGCACTGATAAGTGATAAGGCAGGAGCTCTCTGCTGCCTCTGTGATTAGCTTAATTACAAACAGAAGTCCCCCGTTCTCCTTGTGTATGGGTCTATTAATACTAACTATGTGCTCATGCCATCTGCCAAGGAGCCATTTCCAACTTTACAAAGCACAGCGGACAATACTTGCAGGTGCTTGGAAACCTGTTTATTTGGCCATTAAACCCACAAGACTTAAACACTGCCAAACAATATTTGCATTTGCAGGTACTCCTGCAAGACAGTGTCTTCTGAACTAATATCAGACATGAAGAATTCTGGACTCTGATGGAAATCAAGAGAGGTATTCATCTATTGCTTCCATTTTGCTTCTTAGTCTGTGTTTTTGCGTCTGGCTCACGAATATTCTTGGATTCAGAACTGTAAGGGATGTCATTCCCAGCAGAGACAAGTCATGAGATCCAAGGTTAGTTTCAAGTGCCATATTGCAAAGAAGCTTCAAGAATGAGTGTTTCTACTTAGTCCAAATATAGTAAAGCCAAACAAAACACATTGTTTTCCTTTGATAAAACACAACATGCTTTACTTAGTGTCATTCAAACTCTCTGAAGAGATTGTCACTAATCTGTATTCAACCCAGGATTAACTGAGGCATAAAATGGTTACCAGACCAAAGCCTATTTTAATAAAACTCCTACGTAAGGAGCAGCCTGAGAAGATATCTAGCCATTTCACATTACATGTTGTACAAACTAACCATGCAGAGAGATGAGAGACACATTTGTCCAGTGGACTTTATTGTTTCTATCAAGATTTACTAGATTAAAACAATTTACGTGTCTGAAGCTTATAGCTAATGGACCTGTATTCTTACATCCTTCTCACCTGTCAAATTTTTGCAGGATTTGTATTTTCTGATGACTTGATATATTTATGTAGCTTGGCATTGGTAATTAGACCAACCTGAAAGTTTTTCATTTATGTTTATGGTAGATTATCCAGTGTTAGAACCCTACAAATTTTGTCATTTAAGGAAAGAGTAAACTCAAAGAAATTATGTACTCAATATCTGAAATCGCCCTGCTGAAGAAATGCTACTGCCTTCTTCCCAGAAGGGGGAAAAGTAACATGGTAAGCCACTCTCAGAAGAGACCAGGTTAAAGATTAAAAGCTGCCACTAAGAGAACCACTCCTGAACGTTAAATAGGACAAATTTGACATCTGGGGCTTTTAAAGGTTTAGGGAATGAAGTTGGTTTTACAGTTTTGACTGTAAAACTCTTCAGCACAAGAGACAAGAGTTTCTGGGACTGAGGAGGCATCCAACCAAGATCACTGAGGCTCTCCCCCCAGTTCTGGCATGTTTTCATCTTCTGTACTATATGTCCTCCTCCTCTTCACTACCATTGGGCCTCTTTTTTGGACCACTGTGAAGAACTGTCCCCTCTTTAGGGCAGCAGATGCTGATCGTATTTGAGCACACTTGCCCCTTCTGAAGCTGTTCTCTTGCTACAGGGGCTCTGTTAGCAGGATTGCTTTCCTTCGGTCCTCTTAAAACACATTTTGGTCATAGCCATAATATAAATAGCACAGGGCAGCCCTGCTGCTGGCTGCTGACACTGGGCACTGCTCCCAGAACAGGTCTGTGCCTTAATCCTGCCTGTGCTGCGACTGCGCGCTGGGGCTGTGCTCAGCTCATTGGGGACAAACACAACGTGAAACTGTTCTGAGATCCAATTAAATAATAATATGATAAACACTTCCCCTGACAACTTTCCTAGAACATTCTTGGGGTTGGGATCCTTTCCCTGCAGTTCAGGTTTTGCATTCTCCTCTCCCTCTCCTGAACCCTGCTGCCAGCACCCTTTCCTGTCATCTGACTTTCCCAAAGGCAGAAGACAAGTCACTGCTTCTTCCTTACAGTCAGTGAAGTGTCTTTTCAAACCCTTGGAAACAACACCTTCCCCACCTTTCCTGCAGGCACACTAAACACCAGTTTCTCTTGCTGTCCTAAGAGCACCCATTGTTCTGCCAGAGTTCAGTCTTCAGGTTCACTGCTCCTAGAGACAGACGTAGAGGAGGCTGTCAGCAGGGAGGATCTGCAGGATCCACATGGCAAAAGCCGTACAGGGAATTGCCCACATCCCCTCACCTTTCCATCAGTGACAAATCAAGCCCCACTGAAACTGCAAGGATTTCACATTAGCAGTTGTAGCTTTGCTCAGAGGAACTGGGCCAAAACGCTGACTTTTATATACATACACACGTACCTGTACCCGCACTAAAAGAAATAATATACATAAAGGTGCTGAAAGGCTCAGGATCTCACTTAAACTTCACCCAACACCACCATGTGTGCCATCATGACAGTTGTTTTTAAGGCCCCCAGTGACTCAGAGCAATGCTGTCAACATGCTCCCACTGGGACTCTCTCCATCAGCTGCAGTTCACCCACCCATGCTTCATGCCAACATCTGCCCAGCCCAACTCTGTCTGACACAACCACTTGCAGTTTTTAACATGATATAGTATCACTCTCCAGAACTGCCCGAGGGAAAAATGCATTCCACTCACCTAATTGCATTAGCCTAATGTTTCTCCCTCTTTTGGAATTAAGCTATTTAAAAAATAAAACTTGACTGTATTAAGGTTTCAATGTTGCGAGGCTTAAGGTAAAAAGGATCAAGATAAAAGCTATTCGAGGTAAATTTGAATTATGTGTTTCAGCCAAAGTTTTAGTAATTTTGAAAGCCCCCAAATTTGTTTTTCAATTATTAAGTGTCCCTGTTTGGGTAGGACGGAGTTCTTTTCCTCTTAGTAGCTGGTACTGTGCTCTGTATTTTGAATTTAGTATGAGAATAATGTTGATAACACACGAATGTGTTGGCTGTTCCTAACTGGTGCTTACCCTAAGCCAAGGACTTTTCAGTGTCTCTTACTCTGCAAGTGAGGAGGCACACAAGGATCCAGGAGGGTGCACAGCGAGGACAGCATATTTAATATTAGTGGTATGTGATTATTACTATATTTTGTTTCAAAACTTAAATTGTTCTTAGCCAATAAGGCTTACTTTTTCTTTCCAATCCTCTGTGGGGGCGGGGAGCGAGCTGCTGCATGGTACTTAATTGCCCGCTGAGGTTAAACCACAACAATAAATTATTGTGGTTATCCATTTGGGAGGGTGGGTGTGGTGTGGTGGAGGGGATATAATTTGTTTTTTAACTCCTCCTAATGTTTCACTGGCATTTGGAAGAATGTTCAAAAATTATACAGAAAATGCCAGATAGCCAGATGACAAATAGCTGAGAATACATGGACTTGTAAGAGCTGAGAGGAACCTGATTTGAGAGTTCTGATATCAGAGAGGGGCCTTAAATTTAGAATATCAGACTAAAACTAATAGAGGTCATTACAAACAAAATCATAAGGCTGAAATAACTATCCCAGCCCAAGACTATCAGTCAGCATCATCAATGCATATGTTATTTCCAATGCACTTGAGACAGATTTTATGTCCTCCCACGTGAGTGATGCCTGCTGCCCTTGTGGACAAGAAGTTTCTCCTGCCTGAGAAGCAATAGTGATGACACAAGGGACCCTTTTGCTTCTCAGAGGAAGAGCATGCTACAGGTGGACTTAATCTTCAATAATCACAGAATCACAAAATTACAAGAGGGGCAAGGCTGGACAACCACCACTGTGGACATCTGGTCCCACCTCCCTGCTCAAGCAGGGTCATCCTAAAGCACACTGCAGAGGATTGCATCCACACAGTTCTGGAGTCTGTCTATCCAGTGAGGGAGACACCACAACCTGTCTGGGCAATCTGTCCTAGTGCACAGTAAAGAAGTTCTTGCTCATGTTCAGGTGGAACTTCCTGTGCCTCAGTTTCTGCCCATTGCCTCTTGTCCTATTGCTTGGCACCACCAAGAATAGCCTGGCTCCATCCTCTTGGCACTCTTCCATCAGATACTTACAGACATCTCTTCTACAAAGCTGAACAGGCCCAGCTCCCTCAGCCTGACCCCATGAGAGATGCTCCAGCCCCTCAATCATCTTCATATCCCACTGCTGCACCAACACCAGGAGCTCCAGGTACCCAAACACGTACCTGGTAAGTGGCCAAATGCCAAAAGTTTTAGATAAGCAGAAGATACCACCAAATTATTAAACCATCAGGCATTTTGATACAGCCTGACAGGACAATTGGCCAAGATATACCATCCTCCCTTCCATGCCACATCTCACAAAGTGAGGTAATAGGAAAATATCCATACCTTCATGTCTTTGAAATATCTCCATAAGGTGTGTGTCTTGAAATATCTCCATGGAGCGTCTCACACACACCAAGCCTGCAAGACACTGACTGCCCCACCCGCTGCTGTCCCTGACCTTTGCTGATCTTTTCTCTTTAGGAAACTGAAGTAGCTCATGCATTTTGTAGGCTAAGTTTGAGGCAGACTGAAAGAAACCATACTTACCTTCAGGAAAAGCCAAATTCATCATTTGCTAATCATTTTTGAAGCCCTTGGTTGAATCTAAATAGATTTTATAGCATCTCAGTCAACTTTCCCTACTAGGGACAGTATGAAACTTAACTATTGCAGCAGTACCATAAATCTTGGATGTTTTTAAAACGATGGAGAGCTTCCTCTAACTCAAACCTTCACCCACAGGATAAAGCAGTAGGTGAATTAAGGGGTCGAAACCCTCCTGTCCTTGGCTTTGGGGATGATTTTCACTGCAAAGGCTTCACTAACAAGAAGCCATTCAATCACAGCAGTGGTTGCTGACAAACCCTGTGTGAGACAAAGACAATTTGTGCTCTTTGTATTTTCTCACTCGTTGGGTAAAGGCCCACCCTGCACATCCAGTTGTGTGAGTAAAGACATAAACAAGGATTAAAGCAGGGGTCCCTGTACATCATAGAAAAGACACAGAGTGTGTGTATGCCAAGGATTTGGAGAGCATTCAGCTCCTGACCTGGGCATCCTGACATGACAGTGCGTACAGCTGCTCATACAGCTGGTGAATAACAAATACCTCAACATGCCCTCGAGATGATACTTCTAAATACTTAGCTCTTCACTGAAGCAGTGAAGCAGCCTGACTAGATTCACCCTGCAATAGTGTTCCTGTAGAAGTCTTTACGTGGTTCATTTGACTTTTAAAAGAGATTGTCTTTCGAAGAGCAAGTGCAACTTACCAAAATAACCTTTGAGCTGCACGAGCCTTTGTTTGAAATACTATTCTGCTATTCTGCTTCTCAAATGTCATCACAGTCTCAGTGTTTATCTTCTCTTAAAACATAGCAAAATTGTCATGGTATTTCTTTTAAAAAGTTTTCACCTTCTTTACAGCTTTAGATTTCTCACTACATTAAGTTATGAGCTATGAGTTATCAGCCTCAATTCATTTGCTACATATTTTGGGGTCACAGATAAAAAGCAACTATCCCTGTGGGAAGCAAGTACAAAAAGGACTATAACTCACTCACCACAGAAAGCAGCTGAGGGTGGTTCATTTGAATTATCAGAAGAAGCTGTTTAAAATTAAAAACTGGTGGAAATTTGGGGGGGGGCTTGGTTTTTTTGCACAACCTCATTCACTTGTGCCACTACTGCACGGTAAGCTTGTAGCTTCAGGTAATGTTTACATCTGCCCGTAGTGCTGCATCCTTCCTCGCAGGAGCTGTCACCCTTGGTCAGTGGATACAGCATGCTGAATCATCAGGCTTTTAAGTGCTTTCCCTGGAATGGGATTTATTTACCACAAAGCTTTCCTACCATACAGCACACCGAAGGAACGCTCCTTTACCAAAAGCTGGTTTGGATGCTTGCAGCTCAGCAGGGACATGCAAACTGGTTATACATCGAAGGGTTTTAAATTCACGAACGCAGCGCACCACAGAGCCAGCCAACAACTCTTCTGCTTCCCAACTATTCACAGCAACAAAACAAACACACAAACACGTTTCTCGGTCCTTCAGCCCGCTAAATACTAATTACTCTCTAAGTGATGCAACTCAGCATAATACTCCTGGGATTTTTCCGGCTTCACTGCCATAGGATAGCGGACCCAGTTCGAGTCAGGAGATTGTTTCAGCACCGTCACAGCGCTGAATTTCACTTCCTTATTTTTTTTAAGAGCAAGGAGCAGTAAGCTCTTCTCTCCTTTCCCAAAGTACTTTCGGCCCCACAGGCAGCGGGTGAATCAGAGCGCCGGCCATCACCGCGCTCCGCCCCGGGCTGCCCACGGGTGAAGGGATGGCTCGCCCGGGACGCACAAAGCCGCCCCCGCCCCGCCACAGCCCCCCAGGCGCGGGGCCGCTCCCGCCCGGCCGCTCCCGGTGCCAGCGTGGCACAGCCCCGGCTCTCGCCTCACCTGCTCCGCTCCCTGCCCGCAGCAGCCGCCTCTTTTCCTTTCTCCCGCCCGCCCCGCGGACAGCCCGGCTTTGCCCGCCCGCCCCTCTCCGCTCCGCCCCGCGCGGGAGGCGCCACGGGAGCCGCTCCGGGCACGGCTCAGGAGCCCCGGGACAGCGCCCTTCCCTGCCCCGCCGACAGCATCCTGCCCCGGCGGCTTCCGTGCGCCGGAGATCCACTGCACTAACCCGCGCCTGGCTCCAGTCACTAACATAATTGTTATTATCATTGTTATCATCATTATTATTATCATTATTATTGTTGATGTTGTTACTTTGTTGCTGGTTTTATTTACTTATTTTTTCTAGATTTTCTCTTTCTTTTCTTTTCTTTTCTTTTCTTTTCTTTTCTTTTCTTTTCTTTTCTTTTCTTTTCTTTTCTTTTCTTTTCTTTTCTTTTCTTTTCTTTTCTTTTCTTTTCTTTTCTTTTCTTTTCTTTTCTTTTCTTTTCTTTTCTTTTCTTTTCCCCTCTCTCTCCCTCCCCCTTCGGCGCATGGTTAAGCTGCGGGTCCCGGCGGTTCCCAGGGGAGCACAGCCCAGCACCGTGCAGCCCCCGCGGCTTCCTCCCAGCCGCCGGTCCAGGAGTGCCCGTCGGACGGAGCAGGGGCTGGGAAGCATCTCCAGCATCGCGCCTCTTGGCCGGCTGGATCCCCAGGGCTCGGCACTGAGGGCGGTCTGACCCGCCGGGGGGGCAGAGCGCCAAGAGCCGGCTCTGCAGAAGGAGATGCTGATTTCCACAGGCTCCCCAAAATCACTCCCTGCGGCAAAAGCGTCCCACCTGCTCTCGAAAACTGAGCTAGCCAGGGAAGCTGTCAGGCCTATCTTTAGTTCTTTGCTCCACAGATGGACTGTTAGTCATGTCCTGCCCACATGGAGTCTAGTGGTTTGTGCTGTTAAGCTCTGTGTCATGTAGCCATAAATGTTGAGGGAAGGTGATCTCTGTGTAGGATGGTTTTTCCTATTTTTGTAAGGGTAGCTATCAATTAAAGCTTGGGAAAAAAGAGAAATAGTGCAGACCCTTCCTGCCCCTGTAATGACACTTGGTATTTCCCCCAGGAGTTATGCTAGGGCACATCATTTACATGAAGACGAAATTTAAAATGTGGGGGAAAGTCCCTCCCAACCCAAGCTGTTCTATGATTATGCATGTCAGAGGAAACTGTGCCATTCCCTTCTTAACAGTTCTGTGTGAAGGAGCAGGGCTGAGGTTCAGCTTTTCATCCAGTGTTTATGGGACCTCTCCTGCTGAGTAGTTTAAGGGACCCCATGTCCCTAGGGGTGAATGGACCCCATGCAGAACTGGTGCAGCAGCTCTGCTGTTCCAATTAACTGACGGAAAGAGTGGCCTGGAAATGCCATGAGGGATACCCACAGAGTCTCCAACACTTCCCACTTCCAGAAAAAGAGACCACCCCCTTCTTCAGGAGCAGTTTAGGGCTGAAGTTGAGGTAGAGAGGCGTTCACCACCACAGAGTGGGCTTGGACCCTCTGCTCTGAAGGGTGCAGAGCAGGGCTCATGGCAGCTAAATCTCTCATGGCAGAAGAGCAGTGACAGTGCCATGCTGCTGATGAGATGATGCTACAACTACGAAGCTGGGCCTGGAGGCCAGGTACACTCATGAGGTCATAGATGTCCCTTGGGGAGCAGAGGGGAATCCCAAATACAAGTGGTCACAGGTAATGCAGAGTGGTCAGCCTCTTAAACACCTTCCACTCAAAACCAAAGGAGTTTTCTGGGGTTTTTTTTTTTTTTTTTTTGTTGTTGTTGTTGTTGTTGTTTAATCTAAAAGCACCTGAATTTTGTCCCAATCCTTTTGCTTTGTGACAAAAACCTATTTCTGTGCCCACAAAACAATTAGAGGATTTTAGTGTTTCTGCAGACTGCATTTAACTGAGTTTGAAGATCAAAAGATATGCTATTTTTGTATGGTCTTCTCTGGGACTCCTCACAGCAGTGTTTGAGGCCCTGCTGGATGATTCTGCCATCAGCATGTGCCTAAGTATTTCAGGAGTTGTAATCTTCATTGTGCAGAAAGGAGGCTGCAGAGCCAAGAGAAAGAGTCAAGCTAAAAATCACCTCACCTATGAGCACATCCGGTCTAAATGCCCATGAGGAGATCTGCTGACTCAGGGGACCTGTGGTCTGGAGATTTAGCTGCAGGTGAGTGCTGACTGGTCCCTCTCTCCTGCTTGAGGCTCCCAGCATCATAGGTGAGAGGTGTATTCGGTCTCAGCTATGGCCAGATGCTTCCATATCCATCATCACCAGACCATGTGGGCAGAGTGGCTCCCCTGAACCTTGCACACCTGTGATTCCCAAGCCAAACCAGCCTGGCCTGATGGATATCATCTCTCACAGCCTTCAGGTACTGAATGCCCAAACCCAAGAACTTTTAAAAATAGAGAGATTCATTATGAGGTCCATGTAAGTAAGGTTTGGGGATTTCAGTCCCAGAACATGAAGGCTGTTGTCTGTGTAGACATCCTAACATGTTTCCTTCCCTCAGACACTTCCCACATTTCTGTTTTCTACCAACGCCAGCATGAGCACAAGAACCATTGCTGCAAAAACAGTCCCTTGCTGCTGTAGTCCCTCTGTAGTCAATTTTGTTTCCCTTGGCAGAGAGGTGTTAGGATCACACACATTCCCTAGCATCACAGACATCCTGGATGAGGCTAACAATATGTTTGTGGCCAGTTTGGTTTTGTGCCATGTTCCACCAATGGTGCTGGAAGTAGCAGCTGGCTCTGGGGTGGGCTAACAAACTGTCTTTACCTACCAAAACAGTTTTAAAACCAAATATTTATCTCTAAAACTGGATGTTTGCTTGCTATCTCTTAACAAAACCTGCTTTGCACCAAGTGAAAAAACAGAAGGTGATTCCAAGCTGAAAGGTCAAAGCAGCATGGGCAGGTCTTTGCTTTTCCTTCAAATACAGCAAGAGAAGCACCTACAGATGCAACTGTGACCTGGTCAGAGCCTCAGGGAAGTGCATCCATCTTCAACCTTGCTTCCACAAAGAAATGATGACTTTCAGTTTTTTAAGAGCTCTTTACACGTGATCTCTAATGACTGATTGAAGAGATGCAGTTAGGTTACAGGACATAATCCCAGTAGAATTTATTACCAAAGGCTTTTTCCTGAATTCCTTTGACCCTGTAACCTCCTTGATGTCAGCCCAGTACAGGGTCATGGCTGAGGAGGGAATATTGCACTTTCACTTTCATTCTTCATAGCTGTAATTAATTCTCTGCATCATCTTCATCAGTGAGTGCAGTTAAAGGAGGAATAAAAGGGACATCAGTCTATCTAATACAGAATTGATTTAGATGCTCTTCTGCCAGCTTTTGGATCTGACCCATTACACAAGCCCACAGTATAAGCCAAGTGTGTGGTTGAGTCTTCTAGCAAGGACATACACTAAAACATCCATGTAAATACATCTGTCTGATTATAAAACTTAGCATTCTCACTTGCAGGAGCTTCTCTGTTTCTTCATTTACTCTTTCATTATTCCTGGATGGTGACTTATTTTTTATTTATGGTATCTTGAAGTATGCCAGGTATTTACCACTAAAAGAAATGGATAGAGTTGAAATTAACATATCCTATACATAGCAGCAGCCTTTGTTTACAGAATATATAGAAGACAAATTTGTCTCAGTATAAGTGATAGCACTTCCTAAAAGTCACAATTAGTTTATGCTGTTGTTTTGTAGAACCTGTTGAAGAAACTGGGTTTTTTTCCCTCATGCAAAATTTCCACTCTACCTGAATAAAACCTTTTCAGACTTTTTTTTTTCCCCTCCCTCTTCTCCCCTGAGCAACTGTCCTCCCAAACCACATTTCTCACAAAATGTTGCATTTGGCCAAACCTTACCATTTGGTATCCAGAAGCATCTGAGAAAAATCCTCAGGAAACATAAACATCTTGGGATGTTTATTGCTCATTTCCTTACTTGCTTCCTTGGGATGTTTATTTACTTTTGGCCTTCTAACCCAAGTGTCCCTAGTATGGCAGGAAGCACCAAGCAGCCCACAGGTGATGACTCTGCCCAGCAACCATGAAGGTTATTCTGAAACCAGAGAAGGAGGTAAATTGTCAGCTTCACCTGGAGTGCACCATCCTGCTGCAAGGGTGCAGCCCTGCACTCGCACCTGTGTGTCCCACAGGGCACGGCACATTGAAGGTCACTGGGTCTCAGTTGTACACAGTGCCTCTGCTGCCTCTTTTCCAGTAGCCACAGTGAGCAGAGCAGAGCACAGGGAGGGAAGGGGAAGGAATGAGACTTGTGTTGTGTTGACAAGGTAATCTGATAGATGTGTTTCATGGCGCTTTTACAGAAGGTCGTTTCTCTGCCAAAGCCTTCAAAAAACAACCCCCAAATGCATTAGTGGGCTATTAAATAGTTTGGTTGGATACACACAGCCTATTTTACATGGTGTGTGTGGAACAGGAGCGATATATCGGCTGTCGCTCTTAATATTTTATAGAAATTGTTGGGGGTTAAGTCTGAAAAGTCTCACTCAAGGTCATCACCTTCTCTGTTCTGTTCTCAAAGGCAGGCTCAAATAGAGCAATTCCCAGCTCATACAGGATATCATCATTTGCTTCTGTTGCCATCCAAATCCAGTAGGGCCAAAGCAAGACTTTCTGGCGTGGTCCTGTCCTCACTCATCTTGCTTGCATCAGGGAAGGGCAGCATTAAGTGGTAATTGTCTCAGCCCAGTTCCAGAATTAAAAATGAGGTTCTTAGCTGTATCTACATATTTGCCCACTCTACCAGCATCCCTGGAGAACAATCCCTCTTCTCTAACCTCTCTTTGGCCCTGATATCCCCTTTCACTAGAATGAATGAATGAGTTTTAAGAGTGCATTTAATTTAAGGGGTTAGGACCCCTTTATGAGGTCAGACCCAAGTACAGCCTTTTAAAATGGTTTTCTCCAGGGAGGGAGGTTTTCAAACTCTGAAATAGTCAGATAGTGGTGATAAATGTATTCATTTAAAGGAAATTGGCAACATTTGGAAAAAAAAAAAAAAAGATGCTGCTGCATTCAAGTTCTTTACAAGCACTTATGCAATTGTATCTATTAAGGTCCTTTTCAGGGAAGGCCCTAAGTATGCACCATGTATCAGGCGATTTTTCTGACTAGGATGCTTTCTTGAATGTATGCCAAACCCCTAATTTCCAAAAGAGTGTCCAAATCCTGCTTAGCCAGTCTCTTCTGATTCACCTTCGACCTTAAAGTTTCAGGATTTGAGATTGTCTTTCATTGGAAGGAAGAAGTTTTTTATCAGTGAGAGTCTTGCTAATCAATTTGCTGAAATCGTGATGTTAAATCTCTCCGGGTCTGTGAAGCGTGAAAGATTTTTCAAGGCTAGGGAGTGCTTTCCTGATGCCAGGAGGATTTCTGGATTGGATTGTCATTACATAAGTTGGGAAAGAAGCAAGCCCCTCAAGATTAATCTAATATTTGTCATCAACAGCAGAGAAAAATTAGCCAGCAGTTGTAGTGGACTGGCAGGGGGCTGTTGTTCAGAAGGTGGTTATAGTGTATAAAGGAGCCCCACTGTGCATGGGGACAGTCCCCAGCTGCTGGGACCTACCAGAAGATAATCAGGGGGAAATACATTGAGAATGGGAAAAGCAGTGAGGCTGAAGATCTTTTTTCCTTGGAAACTTCACCTACCCAGAGATGGGATCACAGTGGTATCTGTGGGACAGAAGCAGATGGATGAGCAGACACTGTGGCACTCAGCAGAGGAGACAGATAGTACCTAACTGAGTGTGAAGCTGGTCCCTGTACCCCTACGGCACCGTGGGAAGTGCTGTTCCTGAATAGCCTCAGGGAAAGCAGCAAAAGTCTGACAAATCATTCTATGACTCTATGATTCTGTGGAAATGGTTGCTAATGGCAATATGCCATTATTCAAGGTCTCTCCTCCCTCTACAGGTGGCCCTCAAACTGTGTAGAATTCAGGAAACCTTCTGTTTTGAAGGGCCAGAGTTACCGTGATTACAACTGGAAGAAATTCTCCTCCCTGAGGGAATAATTAGGCAGCTGAGTTGGAACTCAAGTGTTGAACCACACTTTCCCTTTACAGTGGTTTTCTTTTGGAACTTGGAGGGTAATTCCTCTTTGAAAACATTGTGCACATCTCCCTGTAACAGATGCTGGAGGGAGCCATGTTGTTCTTTCCGTTACTCTCAGGAGAGGAAGCAGTGAAATAAGGGGCAAAGTGAAAAACCATCTCATCTGAAAAAACGGGGTTTTTTCTTCCTGTAAAGCTGAAGTCATTTTGGGCAACCACAGCAGCAAGATGCACTGCCATAACCAGATGCAAAGCTATGCACTTCCTTAGTGGCATGGGTTAAAACGGTTTCGTTTATGGCATCTGACACTGGGTTTTTCCCTAAATAAGGAAGCATGAGTAATCAGAAATCTCCTGTTTTAGTATTACCATAGAAACAAGCCATACAAGAAGTAAATGAACTGTGTGTACGGAACTGGATCAGGTCTTATTGAATCTGTAGGAATAAAACCGACAATGGTGGAAGAGTTCAGGGGACTGACTATCCCAGTCAGCAGAGCATTGAAAGCCCCTAACATTGTTCACGCTGCCACCATGTGTTTCTTTGTTCTCGATGAAATTAATTCTGTGCACTGTCTGTGTGCGCACATTTGGCTGTCTCATGGTAGTGACTAACAGTGAGAGAACAAAAACGAACACATACTTTCCCTGTCAGGCTGTAGATTTTCTGTGAGTGGTTCACAAATTATTTTGCTGTATAAAATATGAGATTTTGTGAAATATTACTTTTGAAAAGATATATCCAAAGTAGTAACTGTTAATATATTACAGTGGCTAATAGGAAAACTAACGACAAGTGACTAAACCTTTTCCCATGGGACTGAACAACTTGCATAAGCAATGTCTACCTCCACAAGTCACCTTCTCTCCCACAAAGGCAGTAAAATTTAAAGTTAAATGTCATATGAGAGAAACACACCTAAAAGGAAATAAGGGTGAATTAACAGACTCATGAGCAAATACCATCACTGTTGAACTTGAAAAGCTCCCTGGTTGTCACTTACATAAAAATATATATATTTGTGCCATCCTAATAGCACAAGAAAGAAGCAAACTAGAGGCCTGTATCATGACTGCTGATCAGAGTTACAGCTTCAGAGTTTCATTGAAAATCCAGGCATGCTGTTTCTGTAGAATGGAAACTTGCATATAACTACTGACAACACACATATCAGTGTAGCTAAAGTGATTTCAGTGATGTCGGTGACCATATTTAAACAGGTAATAGAGATCTCTGAGGAAAAATGGATTAGTATGAGATGGTGAAAGCAGCTCAGTTTCTATGGGATTTAATGGAGTTCTTTTGAAATGCTGTCATAAATGCAGAAAAGCACAAGTCTGGAGAGATACAAAGGGCAGACTCCTGCCGTTCTGGCCTTGCAGTGCCCTGCTGACACTAAAAGAGCAGCTTTCCTTCTCAGTCATGATGATAAAATACATCCTGCATCCTTGCCCTACACCATTGCCTCCTTTCTCTCCTGTGCCACATGCATGTCGCTGTCAGTAAGTACTGTGGGTAGCACAGCACCTCAGTAACTCCAGCAACAACATCTTTAAATTGTCAGGGACTGTATTTTGCAATGAGCTGAATATTTTGGCAGCTGTTTAGCAAAGGGTGTTATCCTTGGCTTTTGCTCTGCTTACAGGAGCAGGCAGCAGCTTTGCAGAGGGAAGTGCCTGAGAGCCACACATGTGCTGGGGAGGGGATATCCTGGACAAGATCTGGGCTGGTGGTGTAGATTGAGGGCTTTAGCACCTGATGTTTGTTAAATGCATCTCTATTTCTAGATGCATGGTATCATCTGGTTTACTTTTTTTACAAAATGAATCCATTTTGTGGCTTCTGTACCTGCTGCACAGTGGGAAAAACAGCCTTGTGAGGAAAGACAGGAGAGTCCCTTTAAAAAACACTCCTGATGTGAAGCAAAATCTTCATGTCAACACATCTTTTATTGTCTGGGCTTGGAGTTTCCAATTTCCGTTGAGAGCAAAAGGTGAACAGAGCTTTTCAAGTGAGCCAAGGAGTTCACCATGCCTCACATCTGCAGAGTTTCAACAAGATCTCAGTTCCCAGAACTTAATTCCCAAAGTCTTGCCTAAGCTTGCTTCAAAAATAATTAGTTGTCCAAAGTCCTAGAATCAAGAGACACCTAAATAACTCCAGAATTTTGTTAGTATTTGGCATGAATAATATATTGGCCTTTATTCTTGAACAGCCTCCAATTTTCATAATGATAATGATATCATAATGATAATGATAATAAGAAAAGTCAGATCAGTCTTGTCACTTTAAACCATCATTCTGGTTTTAATGATTTATTTCAAGACGAAGAAATATAACTCTTCATGGTATTATTTGTTAAGCTTGAAATTTGAAAGCAAGCATCACTGTAATAGACACAGAATATACATTGTAGGCTTAAACAAGGTGGGAAGAAATAAATTTAAAGAGACCTTAGCAAACATTTTTAAATTATTTGGATGTGTTGATTTTGATTTGTAATAAAGGGTATTTTCTGTATTGAAGAGGATAGTTGCCTGGGAGCAAAGCCAGGAGTAGCAGTGGTGGGAGGAAGAGAGAACTACACAGATATTTTTGTTACAAATTGTCCAAAAAGTTGCTGCTTGTAATGGTTTAGTAAACAAATAGTACTCATAATTCATTGCTCTACAGATGCCCTGATACTAACGAGAATCCATGGAAAGATACACAATAACAATAGTTATTGCTTTTTACTACACCATGCGCTTTGGGGGAAGTAAACCTAAAAAAGAATTGCAATTAAAACCCTCTCAAGTACTCTGCCCTATCCAACATTATTATGTTTTAAAAATTAGCTGTCCACAAAAGTAAGCTTCTCTCAGCTCGTCAGCGGCAGAGTAGCTTTTGAAAGGAGATAAGCTTTGCCATGGCCTGAGCTGCTGCATTTGGGCTGGAGCAGGCTATCTGTCCTTTGCACACACACAATCGTGCTCCCTCTGCCCTGCAGCACTCTCAGTGTTTCAAGGAGACAACAGCCCAAGGCAGAATTGTGGCTCAGGTACGTGTCCATCACCGGGCTGCTCCGTGCACCTCGGGATGAGTTGCTGGCGCTGGCGCAGCAGCAAGAGCCTGAGAACAAAAGTGGGCTGGTCTTCCATTGTGGAGAGGGGTGCCACTCACATGGCCCCGTGTCCCAAGGACTGTCACTTCTCACAAGCCTTGCCAGTGCCCTGGCTTGCTTCCTCTGTCATCCAACAGGGACAAAAGGGAGCAATCTGAGTTTGTGTCACTTCACACTCGGCAGTGCCCAGCTCTGGGTCTCCCTCTTCTCCACCCGTCCCACAAAAACTCAGGAGAACTGAAAACCAGGGCAGTTGGCACCTGAGCCAACATGAGGTGATGAAGAACAAGAAGGAAACACTGTGTGCAATTTCAGGGCTTTGCAGCTTGCTCTACATGGGGAGCAGCTCTGTCACAGTAACCTGGGGACTGATTGCCACTCCTGGATAGATACAACATAACTCACGGACTATCTGTCCGAGTTACAAAGAAGCTCTGATGACATTTGAGGGCATTTCACCTATGGACTCCCAATCATGTATTTCTGCATGACTTTTTATCAGTGTAGCTTCAATGCACTCCTCTCTGTGGTGCCTGACTTTGCCATTCCCTGTACAGAACAAACATTTCTGTGCATGATGGGTCTCTAGGCTTACTTAAATCACACAATCAGTTCTACCAAAACACTCAAAGTCCTTTTCAGTAACTGGAGCTATTCCATGGTAAATTTCAGTTTTTGGCACGGAAGAGCTTCAGCTGTACAGATATGCTGAAAAGTTGCTCAAAACAAAACAAACAAAAAACAAATCTGTATTTTTCCTAGTTCTTACATTTGAATTGAAATGATTTACACCAAGGGAGGACCACAAAGAATTCAAGTAAGATCTTGAAAATTTTACCAGTGTTTGAGGAGCTGAAGGCAAAAATTGAGCCTGAAACCCTAGCTGGGCCACATTGTGGCCTAAACTGATATATCAGACTGGAGTGTATAACATTTCCATCATTTCCATAAGACTTGAATTTTCTGAAACAGGTGTAATGCCTAATCTAGGGGAAAGTGTCCCTGCCTATGGCAGGAGTGGTTGGAACTAGATGGTCTTTAAGGTCCCTTCCAGCCCAAAGCATTCTTTGATTTTATTGTGCACAACGTTCTTAGGCTACTTATCATTATGCCATAACATATATAAATTCATAGTGCATCTGGATCTAGTTTCTCTCTCCCACTCTCTGTTAAAAATATACAATGACAGAAGAAAAGCTGCACAAAGAAGAAACCAGCCAGACCAAAAATGAGGCACCACTTCTGTTCAAGGAGTGACAAATAGATTTTCTACAGCCAGGAGAAAGGGCAAGTGAGGGAATATGATAAAGACTTCTATTAAGTCCTGAGCAGACCTGAAAAAATAATCTGGGAGTAATTGTTTGCATTTTCCCAGAATAAAGGAATTTGGGGTAAAACACACAGATTTAGGTGGCAGGCTGGGAAGAGATGCAAAACAAATGTGTTCTTTGCACAACAGGTATCTAGGCTGTGGATCCCAATGCCATGGGAGGTTATGGATCTAAAAATCCTAAAAGGGTTAAGAGTGATTGAATACATTAATGAAAGAAAAATCCACAGGGGCAATGGAATACCAAAATACCATCTCTGCAGCTGCAGTCAAAACAGGCTGGTAACTATATTAAGAGACTGCTTCTATATTACTGCCTATTTTTATGTTTTACCCAAAGTAGGTAATATCTGTAGCTGCCAGAGACAGGATCCTGAACTAGCTGGACCTTGAATCTGATCCAGTGTATCTGTTCTTGTGATCTTACATTAATTTCCAGCAAGTGAAAAAAGGTGGGATATTTTAGTACTCAAGACTTTTATACTTGTTCTATGTTCAGTTCCCAGATCTGAGTAAAAAACCCTTAAATCTTAGGATATCAAATCAATACAAAGATTTTTCAGAGACCTGGGATTCATGAGTAACAAGGCTATAATGCTTAGTAAAGCAGAACTTCTGTATGCTAAAGGAGTCCAAAATAGAGCATCAACAATAAACATATTCACATCTGTTTTCTGATAATTTTGAAGTACACAATGGATTGCATTATTGTTTTGATGCAATTTCTGATTTCAGATAAGTCTCTGGTAACATTATAAAAGAGAAGTTCTTTCTCCACACATATTTTCCTTCAAAAATAACAAGAATCAACTGAAGATTCTTGGCAGTTCGTTCCAAATTGTTCAGGACCTACCTCTGCTAAGTGTCACATTTCTGTTTTTATATTATCAAGTTAACTTTTAATGACTCTGATTAAAAAATTCAAATTAAACGATTAAGGATGTGGTTTGTTCTGCAATTTTGAATCCAAGAGAGAATTACTTGGATCACAGTGTTAATCTGAGCCACAATACAGTACTGTATATAGTTTTATTTCCCCCTCCTCTTTCATTCGAAGTTCTGATTAATGTGTCATATTCACAGGGGTCAGAAAAGGGAGAGAGATTTAAAAAAAAAAAAAAATCACACTGTATAGGATCCAGACTTAACCATCTCTTTGATTATCTCCCCTGGCCAGGATGAGATATGGTCTATAGTTCATGGCTTGTTCCTCATAACCAGTGAGGCAGAAGTGCAATGTAATGAAAATTGATCTACAGAACATACTCAATTAGCAAAATATGAGCAAAGAAATTACTTCTGAAGAAAGTGAAAATAAAGAGCATGTACCAGACAGCACAAAAAGACAGAGAGATGGACAGACACACAGACTGACATAATTTTTTGCTCCAGAAAGTCAGGTGGGGTAAGCCCTGGATCCATTCAACAAGTGAAGAGTTCATTGCTTCATCTACCTCAAAATCTCACTACAGAGATTTGACCACAGAAACAGAAAAATAAAAATTCCTGCTTTATGATTGTGTTCTTTCACTAATTATCAAAAGATGACATTTTTGAAAAATGAAGAGTAGCGTCACTGCTGAAGAAGACCTTGTAGCAAAATATGTCTTCAGTTCTTTCTTCCATGTTTTTCACTTGTAACATATGGCTAGTAGAACACTACAATTCTGTGAGAATTAATTTAATACAGGGAGTGCTTTGGTTTTCTTGGGTCTGTAACAGCATAAAAACATGTTGGGGAAATAAATGCGTTCCTTCTTATCTGAAACGTGGATCTCTTACGTGGTCACTTGTATGCTCTCAGCAGAGTAATAACAAATGATTTCCCCATCTGTGCAGGCTCACTGGTCTAGTAGGGAAGAAAAATAACTTCTGTTGTTTAGATGAGCAATGAGGGAACACGGATCAAATCAGGGTAAGCAAACATGCCAGACTAAAGCCATACAGCATTCAAGAGCATGCCTAGGCTGAAATGTGTTAATATAAAACATTTATGGACTACTTTAAAAAGGGAAATCATAAAGAATTGAGCCTAGTTGTTGAGAAATCATGGAGAGAAAAGAGGTCAAATGTTTATCATAAATTTTTCATTACGGGTAGCACAAGGCATTCCTATGCAATATTTTATAAAGAAAATATTTGCTCCCTTTGAGACTGCTAAGCCATCTCCAGGGATTTTCATTTTCCATGCCACGCCCTATTTCAGCACCTACATATGCTTGCAGATTTTTTGCTGTGATTTGGTATCTATGACTATTTCCCTGACAGCCTTCTAATTGAAGACAAACTGTAGGGAGCCGTGTCCCCACAGCCCCACTGCTGCTGCTGCTGCTGCAGAAAGCCAGCCTTGCCTACACAGCCCATTTCCGAGCTGTCCCTGAGCCACACCGTGCCCCGGCAGAAGTTGTAAGTCAGAAGCAGCCAGCAGTGTCCCTGCCACTGGCTTGGCAGAACAGCCACACTCCTGCACTGCTGTGCCCGTGGCTGCCTCTCCATGGCATTCCCTGTGCCCATGGCACTCCCTGTGCCCATGGCTCCACCAGCCTTGGCACTGGAGTGGCTGAGCCCAAGTGGTCCTGGCCAGAGGACACGCGGCAACAGCGAAAGCAAAGCGATTCCACCTCCACCCCTTCCTGTTACTTGCAGGAATACATTTGCTCATTTTGCTTTTTTTTGTACCAGAAATCAGAAGATTTCTTGTTTCCTCATCCCAAAAGTGATGCCAAAAGCGCAGAAAAGCAGCACACTGCAAAACCTGTGAACAGATACTGCAGGATGGGAAGCTTCCAGACAATGAGTAGGCGGGTACAGCTCCTGAAGGAAGCTGCTCCCTCTTTGTGTCAGGGTGAATTTGGTCAGAAGATCTCACCCTTGGGCTGATCCTTCCCTTTGTTTTCATGTTTCATGTACACAAAAATCATCTAGAAACCAAAGGACTAAAAGGTAGCCTTATTCTCTTCATTCTTGAGTTGTGCTTTTCCCCCTCCCTCCAAGGAACAGGAGAGAGAGCCTGTCAGCAAGACACAGCACGCTGGCTTGTCCAAAGCTGTGCCTACAGCACTGGGATGGTCCCACGTGTTACCTTGCAGCCACTCTGCAGCTACAAGACCAGACAGCCAGTAATTTACGTTTTTGGGCAGAGAGATAGATGTCAGTTCCTCTTGATACACAATTCGGTGGGAGAGAGTAAAGAGCTAAAAATGCTGCAGTGGAAGAAATCCACTGAAAAACAGGCATAAAATAGTACACATTTCAAGTCCCAGGATGCTGCAGGAGCACCCAAAAGCACACTTTTAAAACCAAATCATTTTAAACCACAGCAATTTGTGCTAATGCGACACCTGGCTGGACACAGATAATGAAATCTGTTTGACACTTCTGCCAGATCCCTGCCTTTGAGGTGACAGATGCTTGTTGTTTTCTGTTCCACATGCCCACAGGTCTTGAGCTAACATTTCTGGAAGCCAGTGGCAGATGCTGCTCTGCCTTCAGTCAACCAGGTCCAGAAAGACCCTGGGGCTGATGTCACCTCATGGCACTTGGCCTTTGCAAACACGTGGATATCTGTCAGGATGTAACTGCTTTTTGCTGAAACAGCAATGGCTGAAAGTATGCCAGTGTATTAATACACTGTATTATTTACAGACTTGCATGCTGGGCCAAGGTAAATGCTCAGCAACCGAGTCACCTCGGTCTGAACTTTTCTCTGTTGCTTAGAAATTCCTCTTTGTGTTCTCACACTATCTTCCACTACTGCTGTGTTTATTCAGTTTGCTGTGTTCTTCACATTAACCTATGGTTCTGAGTTTTCAGAGTCAACACAGCCTCATTGATGAATGGGAGATCCATGCCCAGCATTACTCATTCTCAGAAGAATGACTGGAGGAGCTCTCCAAGGCCAAAGGAAGCGGTGCCAGGTCTATTTCTGATTTGCTTTTATTCTGAGCACTTCCACTGACTCCCTTACACTTGCAGAACTATTGTTGTCTGGGGATTTTGCACGAACTATAAATAAAAGCAACAGAAACATCCCTAGTTTCTGAAGGAAAGATGCTCTAGGTCATATTTTAGCATGTGACTGTATTTAGAATACTGTGAATTTCTCTCCTTTGCTGCCAATGGGATGTGGAGGGCAGCTGGACAGAGTCTGGCCTTCTTGCCATAATCTCCCAAATTCACATTTCACTTGTGAATTAAAAATTGTGACTTAACCCCAAATTTCCCCCCGTCTTTGTTCAACCTGTGTACCTTGCATGCATCAATGTGGGAATCTTTTATATTACCCACAATTTTTGGTCTGAGAATCTTCTTTAAATATCCCTACTAGATATGTGTAGCTGTATTTATGTTGCAGAATGCAGAATCTCTTCTAAAAGTGTGCAAACAGAGGTCATAGTAATGACGTGCAAAAATCACGTAGGCTTTGAGTTTGTTTTTAAAACCTAGTTTAAGCACCATGGCATAAAGTGTAGGACAGTTGACAAGAGGACAAGAAACAAGATTAAAAGAGGGAAGGAGGAAAAGAAGGATGTCAGAGGCCCTTTAGATACTACATTGCATTAATTATACTTGAACTAGGTTATAAAAAGAGAAAATTAAGCAAAATGCCACGGGCAGTTGATGCACATGGAGATTTAGTGACATACCTAGAGCCACCCAGGAGTAAATAGGAATAACCCTTGCCTGTCCAAATGGTTTTAACTTTTGCTTGATACATCTTTTCAGTTCTCTGGGGGTATATCTGTGGGTCAGAATTGCCAGGGCTGCAGAGTCCATTAATATGGCTCAGATTCTGAAAACTGTTGAAAAGAGTAAACAAAGAGGATGAGCTATGCTAGTATTTGTGATAACTGTTTGAGCCTTGATGTGCTTGCAGATATTTGACAAGGCAGAGGTAAATACCTATGCATTCCCTGTGTCCTGGGCCATCCCCCCTGAGCAGTCAGGTACCTGGGTACTCAGGGAGCAGCAGCAGAACCAGCAGTGCATCTTGGGGCAAGCTGGAAAAAGCCTCACCTTATGCAACTCGCTAGCAAAACTCATTCAGCATAAGATTGTGCCCAGGATGTTTTCTCCAGGTTTTTCTTGAATGCTTTGCTTTCTCAGGTGCATCTTTCTTTTCTGCCTTTCTCCTGGTACACGATTGGGGTGGAAAAGTAAAGTTTTGGCTTCAAAGACTTCCACCTCCTTGCTTATTTCCATCCCCTGTGTCTGTCTGTCGACGAGGAGTTCTCCTTTGTACCATGTGACCCAGATAAATTTTTCCTTACTGTTCATGTTCTGATGTAGCCCTTTGAAAAAAAAAAGCATTGTAAAACCAGCATGCTTTTTTGTTGTTGTTGTTGATTTTAAAATACAGAAAAAGAAAATTAAATTAACAAGATATTTCAGAACAAGATATACATTTGTCTGACAGCTTCATGTACAAAAAATTCCATCCTTTTTAAGAAAAACTTTACACCTCCTACGAGCTCAGAATATTACCAAGCCTAGACTCACAGAGTGAAGCCATCCTCCTCTCACATCCCTGTCCCTAGACAACTTCATGCTGATTATCATATGCACCTGTGTAGAGCATACCATGCAACAAGTAATAAGGATTAGCTCAGATACAGCAAAATTCCTGAAGACTAATCTATACTTGTCCATATCTATAATAGATATCTATATGCCTCTTCATTTAAAGACATTCTAGCCTCCCCAGAGGCAGCCTCTGGCATGAGAAGTGCTTTTAGTAGGTAACTAAACCTGTAATGATGACAACAAGAAGAACAAAAAACACCCAGAAGAGGGAACCTCCTTCTTAGCTTATGAATTATTAGTGTTTCTTGCATCACTTGAGCGTAAAGTTGTCAGCACTCAGGGAACATGACATCAAAATAAAAGGAAGAAGAAACTTCCCAGTTTTGCCAAACCCACTTCTCACAAAAGGCAGACTAGGGAGGCCAGAAGGAGCTCTCTTAAAAAAATCCCATTATTCCTGGAGTTTATTCTCCCAGATCTGCTTATTTTTTCATCAGGAATAGATGCAGAAATTTGATGTTTGCCCAGCAACAAGGAAAAGCTCTGCTTTGTTTCCCCCTCCTCCTTGTTGGAAGCCCCATTTACACACAGTTCAGACTAATGTTGGGGGTTTTTTTTGCTAATTTCCCTCCCTAGGGTGGGTAACGATTTCTCAGAGCTAATACATCCTGACAGATGCAGTCATACCCGTGCTCTCACTCTGCATCTTTGTTGGCCATTGGGGCCATGGTTTGGAAAGCTGATCTCTTAATCATTTTATCTGATGGATGTTGCCTACTATAAATTGACAGTTGTTTGAGGTACTGATATCGACCTCTTCTGTTCTCTCTGATGCAGAAGACAGACTTTGTGTGGGGCTCAGTCAGCCAGAGACCAGGGTGTTTGTGTCAGAGAAGCTGCATGACAATTTTCTTATAGATGTAAAACTGAATTTGAATTTTGGTGGTGTGTTGGGAATTGGTGCACTCCAAAGCTCTGCAGTATTATCACATGTCCCACCTGCTGTAGGACTTTGAACTTGATGAGCTACAGGTTATAAGTAAGTGTTTACCATTTTATATGCTCAGTAGATGTGGAACTGTGATAGATCAGAACAGCTACCAAGCAGTTAAAATGCAGACATTTTTCCAGAATCCAAGTGCTCTCTTTAAATGAAATTATTAATTATAGCCAAAAACTATGCTAGTCTTTACATTTATGTACTAACGTTTTTAAAAAGGTGCAAGTCATCAGCTATAAAAAAGTACCTGTGGGCTCCTGCCCTGTTCCATACAATGTTTAGTTTTCAAATTGACTGTTCAAAGCCAAGCACATTTACTAAGCAAAAGACAGAAAGCAGAAGAAGGGGAATGACCAGAATGTAAAGGCACAGTCAGAAACCAATAGATATTTAAACTCCGGCAGTATTCTACAGGAACTCTACCTTGCTGCTTTCACGACCCCACTGCTGCTACTTAATAAAGATCCACTGAGAAGGAGGATCTAAAAAGACCTGTGGATATGGCAGTAGTTTTGTGATGTATTAGCCTGAATGGCTCCATGTGGAATTTTACCTGGCATTGATGGACTTTTACACAAGAATTAGAGCATTATTTAGAGTAGATAGGAAAGGGTGAGAGTTTAGATCTCATTCCAAGGTTAATGATGTTGCAGGAGCTCACAGCCTAATCTGGACTGTTTGCTGCACTGTACATTCCCTTTTTAGAGGTGTGAAAAGAGTAGAAACAGCAACTGGGAAGAGGAGCCAGAAATACATCATTTATATTACTGAAGCAGATTAGTACCAGGAGGTATTTTTCCCTTCCAAACAGGCCTCAAGAGACTGATCTAATTAATTACTTTTGGCTGTACAAAACTGACCTTTCTGCTTCCAAGTCACCCCAGCAGAGAGATGACTGAGTGCAAAGGGTGAAATAAATAGAGCTGCATCAAGAGAACAAAGCTGGAGAACACTGAGCAAGAGATTTGGATTGAGGGCATCTCCTAGGACTGGTAATCATGGGGTGCAGGTGGTAACCAGGCTCCCTCATGAGGCCTCAGGGGAATGAAGCCTTAAAATAGTTGTAACAGCAGCTGATGCAGCAGCAACCTGGAGTATGGTGCTCTCGCACAATAAAAATCGTTGTTCAAAGCATACAAGTGGCTAAACCATTCCTGCTGTAATTCTGCAAGAAATACAGAAATTGCTGTTTTGAATAGCTAAAATTGTAGGCTGGCTGAGAAAATAACTAACCCTTAAAATAGTCAAAATCAAACGGCTGCCTTTTGCTTCAACAACTTCACCTGTTGCTCCTTACTTTGGAGAAACAGGACCTGAGATGGCAGCAAACACAGTGTAGGCACAGTGCAACCACACCATCCAAGCTAAAAATACACTGGGAACTTGTCTCAAGAGGCCATAGAGAGAACAGAGACACCAGGGTTTGGGACTGTTTGGCTAAATTCAGTCTGATGACGAGCCAGAAAGATTTTCTGGTCACCTTATTCACTGAGTGCTCCAGGTCTGTGGGGGCAAAGAGAGAGATCTCACAAAAGGTTTGGTGCATGCCTGCTATAGGTAGCCTAAGGCAGAGGCATTGGACCCCATGGATGAATGAAGAATCTCATAATCTCTGTGATGAAGTGTAAGGATGGACTTAATTTAGCTTTGTATTATGAAAGACTATTATGACTACACCAGGGAAGGACCATGCAAAGTGGGACACAAATCTGGTTTCGTGGTATGGTGATAACACTTATTAATTTTTGGGTCCCTGAATACCCCATGCATTTGTATCTATTACTAGAAAATTTTAATCCTTTCCACAAAGTATGATCTAACTACTACTGAAATCAATTTTTTGTGGTAGAGATGTCACCATCTTCATCTCATTCTTTGGCTAAGCCCCAGTGAGCACAGTATGATCTGTGGTTCCTAGAACTCTTAATCAACTAATGAACAAGAAATTTCCTTAACACTGCTGTCCCATCCCATCAATCAAGTTTATTATTAATAAGCCTTTTTATTGCCTTCTGGAGGAATGGGGGTCACAGTCCTTAATTCACCAATGTGTTTTACAGCAATTTCTTCTAACAAAGCATCATGCAAAGGCATCGCACAGGGCAAATAATGAGAAATGCCTGTGGTAAAGGGTTAAGTGAAAAGTGCAATGGGATTATGCTGTTGAGGGTTTAGCTTTTGGGGCTATTCTGGCTTCTGAGTGTACAGGCAGAGCCAGGAGGCAAGTGGATAATTCAGGCATGTTCCCAGCAGAGAAGAGCACAGATATTGCTGACTGAACTAGTTTCTACAACCTGTGACTTTGGATTCAAGGGAGATTTATTTGGGTTTCTTTATGAGCTAAGCAAGGAGAAATGTGACCAGGGCAGACATATAAAAGCAATTCTGCTGAATAAGTAAGAGGATGGCATAGCTGGCCAGGGAGCTGATCTCTGTGATCTTTGGCTGAGCTCTGCAAAGTGTGACAGCAGCGCATTACCTCCTCTGCAGAGGAGCTGCGGCAGAGGTGGAACACTTCACTTTATGCATAACTTACAGTTCCAGTCGCTTACTCACCAATTGGTATGTTATTCCAGAACAGTGGATAAAGTAACTCTGGAAGTCTTGGTGGATGCACAAACAAAATAAGCAGGTTTAGCAAGTGTCCTGCAACAGCTTCACAAGGGCTAGTATAGCTATTAACAAATGGGAATCATGCTGTCAGGGTGTTGCCTCATGCCTGTCAACAGCCCCCAGCACTGCCCAGGCTACCAAAATCCCTCTCTCCAGCAGCAATGTATCCATAGAACAACACTGTGGATAGGCATTTGCTTGACTTGGACAGTCCCACAGGAACTGGAAAATATTTACAACAACATTGCTCTGGGTCATGGTGCACAGCACATATACATATCCTACACTTGCCTTCCAAGCAATCGAAAGCCAGAAGAGGGATGGATGGAAGTGCAGAGAGAGGAGACACCTGCTCTGCTTTCTCACAGGAGGTCTTCAAGGGAGCAGGCAGAGCTGGTAGAATTAATGTATTCGGATTTTTGTATTTCGCAATTTGTGTTTCGGCTTAATTTCTGTCCTGTGGGAATTATAAATAGAAACCAACAGAAAAGAACATATTTGACAGCAAGTCAATTTTGTTAATTAGAGTTTTCTCTTTAAAGCTGAAATAAATCTGAAATGCAGAAGGCACATGAGTGTCCCCCTGTTGTCTCCCCAGACACATGTGCACATGCAGACTGCCTGGGTCTGACATCTGTGAAGTTTTGGACTGACTGCATTCATTCAGATGTAGTTTATTAAAATATTTAGTATCTAAAGTAACTGTAAAGCTCTCACATTGGAATGAGTTAATGCTACCTCCTTCAGTGTCTGTGTGTGTGTGTGTGTGTGTGTTGCTAGTATCTCTCTAGAAAAAGAATTTTCTCATACAACTGGTTTTCATCTGAATAAATTTCAAATCCATAAAATAAAATATAATAGCAACAATATTAATATTATTACTCATAAAAAGAGTAGTAATAACAACAACAGCAGCAATAATAACAACAACAATAGTAATAACAATAACCACCGTCTATTATTTTTTCATGCTAAAACATGAAACATTTGTGTGTGCCAAATTGAACAGAGTACCTGTGTCATTCAAACAGATGTTAATGATGACCATTCGTAGCAAAGGTTTTTAAGAGGTGCTGTGGAACTTTGTAATCATTCTTTCTTGTGCATTTAAAAAGCTCAAATTACTTGAAAAAGCAAAAAACTGTCTCCCAGGTTTTTTCCCCTGTGACCTCAGAAGAATGGCGAAGCCAGATCTGTCCTCCACTGCTTTTCCAGGTGCTGATTAGCTGGGAACCTTGGCTGACACAGGTGATAATAGGAGCTGTGGGCTACAAATGTACACAATGTCACCATAAAATGTTAATTTACATCTGCATTAAAGCAGGTATTTGAAAAAATAAACAAATGAACAGAACTTGGACAAGTTTACAGTCTCTGCCCCAGGGATTTACAGGCTGCCTGGAAGCTCCTCTCCTACTTAATTGTTTAGTCTTGAGGCTTCTCTGAAGCTGTAATTTCTCCAAATTTCCAGACACCTGAATTTTTGAGGTTAGACAAGAGGTAAATATCGCATGAAGAAAACAAAGACACTCTTGAGGAAGAAAATATGCAAAGCCATGGGAGTAAAGGCCATTGCCGAACCACAGTAAGAGCAAAAGGAAATTGGGAAAAGCGATTCTTCTTCTCTCTTTTGGAGGTCACACTCCATGACTTGTGAGTCTTACTGAATTTCAGCCTTAAGTTAAACTGTGTGTTGGAGAAGGCAGTAGCCTCTGCTTCAATGGGGAGGAAAGTTGTGACTCAGGGCCAGGTTTCCTGGAGCCACGGTGGAGAGCATCCTCCTGGAGATTTCATGGTGGTGCTCTCCAGGCAGATACTTATCCTCAAGCCAAAGGCAGCACATGGAGATCAACACATCAGGCCTCTGGCTGCTGGAAGGACCGGGGTTACTGTCCCTGGGCATGAGGACGTGACTCCAACCCAGCTGTGTCCCACCAGTGAGACAAGCCGGGACAAAAGGCTGGTCATGTGGATTGACCAGGGCCTGGAGGAGGACATCATGGAGCAGGGATAGGCCTTGGAAAAGAAAAAAGCTTTTCAGGTTGAGAGAATGAAGGAGGAGCGGAAATGCAGCAATGGCAGCAAAAATTATGCTTTTTGGTCATAAATTGAAAATATAAGACAATAGTGGGGTTTTAGGTATGACTTTCTGCTTAAAGACAAGGCGTTAAATATCCCTGATGTCCCTGATGTCCTATTTGCCCATAAAAAAACTCAGGGAAGAATTTTGAATAATTCCAAAGTGATTTTATTCTTTCCTGACCTCATTCCCCACTGCCTATTAGTTCCCCTGTTTCTACTGAGGACCTGGAGGGATGCAGAACGAATCACGGGACCAAGATTTCACACCAAGTTGTACAGTAGCTGGAGCGGCAGTGTGGAAGGAAAGTGTGGCTGAAAATCATGCTGCGTGCCAGTGGCTTGGCTCACATTGCACCAGGATTATTGTCTCTACACGCAGTGAAAAGGGCTGTTGAAAATTTGAAGTGTGGTGTCATGCCAAAAATCTGTGCTTTTTTTTTTGTCATGAAGAATGTGGCAAAACCCCCTCCTTCATTCCTACGATTATTTTCTATGGGAAAGTCCTTATCTGCAATAAATAAACCCCAGGCTTTTGATTTTACTTCACTTCATTTTTTTTTTTTAATTCTTCTAGTTTTACAACTTTGCTACTTAATTTCTGTTTTTCTACAAGAAAAAGCCAGGATAGAGCTGTTACTGGAGATGCAGTTGTGCTGATGAATACTGTAAAAAAAAAATACATACACATTCCTGTCTCTCTGCATTTTCTCTAATTATTTGAATGGGTTTTGCATTTATTCTCTCCAATTTTCATGTCTACAGGTTTGCAGTTTGTAAAAATCAACTACTCTTTTTCCTGTTTCATATCTGTTGGATGTTACTTCCTAGATTCTTTAGAAATGTAAGGAAAAGATGAAAAAGTCTCCATATTCTAGAACCCAACAAACCAGCATATTTGCCTTGATTCCATGCTTCCAAAAATAAGATCTTTGTGTTTTACGTGATTGGGTAATATTCTATAGGCCAATATTCTTCTATGAGGACTGGGCTTGTATTAATTTATTTTTCCAAGCCTTGCTATGCCACATGTAAACAAGTATAAATAATATCAGTAGAGTGTAAAGACTCTTACTTGCAACTAAGATAGAAACCTTAACCTCTATAGATAGATAAAACATGTAAAGAAGACTTCATCTTCCTACAGGTCCTTGCCCTGCTTTCCAAGACTCTTCTCTTCCTGTAGCTGAAGTGTATATTGGTTCTTGTAACCATGAAAGACAGACATACAAATGAAGCCACAACTATGTAGAGATTATTTCTTCCAGGATTATGTTGCATAACCTGTGTGTAGCAGCAGATCTTCAGGGATTGTAGATTTATGTCAGGCAGAAAATACAGGAGGAAAGGCACTGGATGGAGCAAAGTACGGACTGGGACCAGCCCGGGTGGGTACTTTTAACTTTCAGTGTGAGTTAACTTATAAACACTTCCAACTTTCTGCTGAAAACAAGTGCTTCCTGAATGACAATTTTGCAGCTTTACAAGGAAAAGAAATCACTCTTAGCATAGAGGCTGGATTTTTAAGAATATTTAAGACTGCTTTTAGGACTGCAATATATGAGTGAGACTTCAGCTTCAGAAGCCCATCTACCATACAAAAAAATACTTCATATTCCTGCTATTTATTTATGCAAATGTATCCAGAAACTGAATGTGGTTATAATAAGGTGGAATCCCTTTAAAAAATAAAAGGATTCTCTTCTATCACATCGCTCTTGCTAATGATTTCCAAATTAGATTTGCATAACAATCTTTCTTTTCAGACTGCTGGTCCAACAAATCACGCTGTGGCGCTTCTGGTTAAGCTTTGTTCTGCAAGTGTTCTGTAACAGTAATTTAGTTGTCAGTTTTGGGGCTGAGGGAGCATAATTAGGTTTATGCAGCTAAAGACATGTCCACATGTCTCTGTGGGAAATTAGATGAGGGGAACTGCTGGGTTGGGCTGAACTTGCTAGAAGTCAGACCAGAAATTCTGGAGCAAGCTTGAATAGCTCTATAGACATACAGTATATTGAAAATAGGTTTTCCTGGAGTTACATCTGTGGTATCACTAAGTGGTGATGAAATGCATTCATGGGCCATGAAGAATAAACATTTTCATTACTACTGCGCCCTTTGAGAAAAGTTCTGTCTGGATTAGGGGAGCTGCACTAGTGCTGCTTCAATCAGATGAGGCTTGGTGGGCAAGAGCACCTTCTTGACACTCCAAAGAGCCACTGTCTGTGGCATCTTAGAGGCAAATTGGCCTGAGGCCAACCAATTATGTCTCCTGATACTTTGTGTTAGCAGGTGAATATCCCCATCACCTCAACTTTTTATACTTCCTTCATGCATTTTTCCTCATCTCTGGAGCAGGAGAGACACCTGTCTGTGTTTGGCATGGTGGGACCCTGACTTGCACCGCAGCATGTGCATGCTCTGAAGGCACAAAACCTAGGCCAGAAGGTTTGGTGGTCACTGTGCAGAAAAATCAGAACCCTCACACCAGTGGGATCTCACAAAAACAGAACTGGTGCCTGAACTCTGAGGCAAGGAAAGGCAGCTCTTGGGATATGGATGGGTACCATGTCTGGCAGGGAATGGCCAGCAGTGCTGGCATGAGGACACAGGCAGTGCGTCTCTCACTTTACCTGGTGGGGGCTGCTCATCCTCTTGTACAGTGAAAACGAGAGCAGCCCAATCCACACAAACCTCTCACAACATCTGACTCACCCCGAGCAATCTGGAATGCCGCTCTTTCCTCCACACAACAAGAGCAAACTCCTTGGGCTGTGTGCGCATGTGTGTGTCCGTGCCAGGGATTGCACAGGGCTGGGCACACAGAGCTGCCTGGGGGGAGCAAGACAAACACTTCCGCAGGGTACCTCTGTTTCTAGGTCATCATCCGACCATGAATGTCTAAATGAGCACAACAAAGTAAATACAGCAAGCCAAATTCGAGTCCTCTTCTCTTCTGCATCCTTAAAAGAGCTTGTTTGTCTCTCTAGCTCATAATTCCTAGAAACAAGTCCCTGAATGTTAGATGTAGCTACCTAGGCAACAGGGCATGACGCAGATACTCCACAGAACTCAAGCCTTGCCTTTCCCAGTTTTTTTTAATGTGTTGGCCAAGTTCTATATTCAGAGGTGAGACAATAAATATTATAGATGTTAGTACAGATAGTCTATAGCAAAGGAAAGGGGAAGGATCTGACACAAGAGTTCTTGCTTTCTGAATTAGCACACAGCTTGGTGGGAAACCTCACCTTCGAATTAGGCTGGCTCACATTTTCTGGACAAGGCCACCAATTCTTCTGTCTCATCTGCTAGGTGGCTAAAGACATGAATGTAATTTCCATCTTGGAAAAGATTTCAGCTGCCAATGAAAACACTCCATGGTTATTCATCCCATTTTAGTAAAGAGCCGACCAGATGCAGTCCTGCCATCAGCTGGAGAGAGCTATTCGGGAAAATTTCTGCCTGCTGTACCTCAGCTGTACCTAATGGCCCAGCCATGGCAGGACTGAGCCTGCTGTGTCCTTATGGCAGGAAAACCACCTGCCACTCAGCAGTGTTGACTGAGCAGATGAGATATTTCACTCTCAACTGTGCAAAATGTAAGGGGAATAATGAATTGCTTCCCAAGGAAAGCAGTAGCTGGCCACTGAACAGCTACTCGACCAGTGATCTGGTTCTCATTTGGTTTTAGTCCTCCGGGTTTGCTCCCGTTGGGTTAAGTGAGGCATCCCCAGCTAAACACAAAACAGTTTAATTTTTCTGCTTCCGGGCACCATCAGCCTCGGCAATCCCAACTTGCAGTCAAACCCAGTTAATTTTTCTGTTGATTATCACTTTGCCAGACAAACAATCAATACTAGAGCTGTGCAGACTTTGTATAACCTCTATAAACCCAGTTTTTAATTGGTGAACAGGTGTCTGCATAGATTTCTCATGAGTGCGACCTTACAAAAGTGTTCTGCATTCCTCCTTCTTGCATTTATAAATGAACTGAGTTAATTAATTTGTGGGAGCTTAGATCCAAAAGTAGCAGAAAACGTGTTTCTGGTGAAGTGTCCTCAACTAAGTGTGTGACTCAGAGCGAGTGATGAGAGGATTCCCTGGAAACAGCACTCCCTCAAGTACTAATTACCATCTGCACTAACTTCAGTATCAGCCTTTCAGATGAAACAAACAGCATTTGAGCCCCCCCATCTGCTGGGGGCTGTGAGGGTCTCCAGGCAAATGAGCTGAGAGCCAGGGTGCAGTTATTATAGGTAGCAAATGGAAAACACTCCAGACAGCACGCAGTGCCGTGTGAAAGGACTAAAATACAACTTTTCTACTTTGTGGAGAGGACAATAGGCTTGCTTGTCAGAGCTGAGGTCTCTTGGGGGGATTTCTGAGTTTAATTGCACATACATAATGAATATGATGATGGAAGTGCTTCTTACAGAACATGTAATCTCTTGCTTTTTCACATGAAGGCAGATGTTAAAGAAGTGCAGAGAGCAGTTAAGCACCTGATTCCTACTCATGGCAGCAGTGTAGGTGCAAACTGAGGGATTTAAGGCTACTGCCAGAAGCCTGAATAAACAATAAAGCAAAATAAGCAAAAAACCCCCCAGGAGTGTAATTAGACTAGGCACCATTGAGGGGTGTAGGAGGGGAGGTAACTCTGGATCACGGAAGTGCAAACACAGTTGATTGTTTGGTGGAACCAGGAAAGGATTTTGGATGTCCAAAAGGAACTTCTTGACCTGAACAAGGGATCCCATCCAGGAAAATCTTAGTCTGGGCCCTGCAGCAGCTCCCATGGGAAGTGGGCCAGGAAGGCAGCAGTGAGAAACTTCTTTCCCAGGTGAGCAGCAGCCCCTGCTCCATGAGTAGTTGCTGAATAGCACCACCAAAACCACAAGGAGAAGCGTTGGTGCAGGTGAGGAGCAGCCTGTCCTGAAATCACACTGAGGTGCATGAGGTGGAGGGAGGAGGAGCAGGGATGGATGCTCTGAACTCCTGCCTGAGGCTTGCAAGGGGCTGCAAAGACCAAAAGGTGAGAAATGCAGGTGTGCACAGACACATCCCCATCCTGGAAACCAGTTTGACCCTTTTTTTTTTGGACAGGAAAAGAGGGACCAAAACTGAACTGAGCAGTAACAAGAAAATCAGTCAAAACACAAGCTTGGAGATGCCTCTTCTCTGAATGAGCTTGCTGGCTGCAGGCAATGTTGGGGTCTAGCAGCAATGCTGGGCTGCAGCAAGCAGGGCAGAAGTGTAAACTGGGCAGCCTTCATGGCTGACAATTAGCATAACAAGCAGCAGGCCTCACACATCTGCCATCTGGCCACTGCTGAGTGTTATGTAAAAAACGCAAGCCATAAGGAAATTAATTTTCAAGTAGTCAATTATCTTATATTAAATAGCAAACTACATTCTGCAGCATCACATACCAATGACAAAATGCACCATGGCCTCCTTCATTGCCTGCCAAGACACACAAAAGCAGCTACGCTTTCACATCACCTATCTCCTTGGTCTTTATTATCCTCAAGCTCCATTAACCATCCTATGCACTAACCATCCTTGTATGATGTGGTTGCACAATTCTCCTCCTCTGCTGTGCACATCCCTCATCCTAGGAGCTTGCTAGTCCAAAATAGTCTTTTTAGAAAGCTCCAGAGTTTTGGGCCCTCAGAAAAACTTATTCCAGTTTGGGACCTGTTTCCTGGGAATGGGAAGGCTGGGAGAAGCGTAGCCTAATTCTGCTGCTCTGCCTTTTGCAGCCAAAGGCTCGGTGGTGCTGTGCTGGCACTGGGGATAGCTGTCCTAATCCACAGACAACTCAACTGGTGGCAGTAACTCAGGAGAAAGCAAATAGGAATCCTTGATCTGTGGATTATCTGGGGTATTAGACAGGATGATCCTGAGGCATATGAAATTCTTCAATACATTTTTTCTTTGTGGAACAATAGGGATTGCTCTTCCTACTCAACGTATTGTATTTCTCTGATAAACTCAGCTTCATATTCCTGCAATAGTCTCTTAAAAGTTTCACCCAGACCTAAGGGCTGTTTGCAGGGGAATATACAATTGCTGAGCAACAGGCCTAGGTAAATTTTGGAAGAGCAGCTGTAGAATTGTGTGCTGCTGAAGGAAACTCTCAGGTGCTTTCAGAGAATTTCAGATGCTTTTAGTCTCCTATTTCAGTGCTGATGCAGCTAAGGAGCTAACCACCCAGATATAAAGACCCCCATTTTATTTTATTATTAATTTAAATTTAATTTAAATTTAGTTTTGTTTTTATTTTTTTATTTACTATTTTATTTCCTTTTGCAAATGAAACTTATTATTTCCTCCTGTATGAGTCTACTTTCCTTGCATAAAGCAGTTAGAGTAACCAAGAGGCAAAGAGAAAAACAGCCCTTGCCTATAAATTAGTTTTCACTGGCTCCTTTGCTCCCCAGGGGCCCTAGACTTGATTGTGGGTTAGGAAGCAACACAGCAATTTGGGATTATGCGTGGATAAAACAGAGTTATCCTCATGAGCTGATGATATGTCATCATACATTACAATCTTGTGGATATGAATTTGGACTGGGATTGTGGAAGCAAAGTTCAGCAGATCTGGCAAACAATTTACAGTGTAAAATGATCATCTTTATTGAAGAACGTCAACATGTAGACAGGGGAATTAGGGCAAATAAACCCTGGTGATTTATAGGTTACCACAGCAGTCAGAGCTGAAGAAGGCAGCAGACTGGGCTTTATCTGCTTCCCAACACACTGGGGTATCTGCTTAGTAGATAGAGAGTATTTTTGGTGTGCTGCTACTGCTTTCCATCTAACAGACCCCTCCCTGGTGTAACTCACTGCCCAGCCAACAATGCTGTGCACAGCTGGGGATATTTTGGATGTCAGGGACACACTCTGGGACAGCAGCTGCAGCACATCTGCTGGGAAGGGTTGCCACCCCACCCAGCTGCACCAATGGGCACCCCAGATGTTGCCACGTCCTGATGAAGTAGCCCCAAGCACTGCATCGGAACACAAACTTGCTGCTTTAACTGTGAGCTCTTGCTTTGCAATTCCAAGCTCTTTTAGGTTAGCAACCACTTGCAATTACCAACAACTATAGGGAGAGACATCTTAAAAGTGTAATTGGAAAAACAGGCTTCGTGTTCGTCTGCAACAGAAGAACATGCGACTGTGTATGGTAAAGCCATTCAAATGCGCCTGTTACAACGTTTTGTTCCTTCTAAAGCCAGAGAAACACAGTGGTTAAGAAAAAATTACACTATTGCAGATAGTTTAGATTCTGAGAACCATGTACCACCTTCTAAGTTTGTACCAGGCACCTTTGTCAGGCCCTGATGTCTTCTGCTTATGGTCATTTCAGACAGGGAACTTCATTTTCAGGTTGTGAAATTGCTAAAGATACAGAGAATTAAGAAAGGAAGAAAGAAGAAACTGCTTGGGCCACTGAAGGGAGGTGTTGCTTGGTACCAAGTTCAAAGTGCTGTGGGAGGTGATGGAAGGAGTTCTCTCATGAAGTGGTGGAGTAGACAAAGACTGTTGCTGCACCACAGGGACACACCTTCCTTCATTAATGAAAAAAACCACTGTTTGGGCTCCATGGAACAGCACATCCAAAACCAAAATAAGCCACAAACATGATGCTCCATAAATTCCTTTTAAAAATCTTTTTAATGAAGAAATAATTCCATTCCAAAATATAGACACACAATTAAATAGTTTAATCACTTCAAAATATAACATGTCCCCAGTAGGTTCCAACACACACACACAAAACAATACTTAACAGCAATACAAAAACCCCATACAATAGCAGTTCTGTTACAATACCAATGAATATCGTGACATCTTTAGTGTCTCTGTATCTGTCTCAAATGGTGTCAAGTACAGTAGTTTCAAAAATGCGTTGCAGTTAGTAGCCTCAAGATGTAACTCTTTGTAATTTTTTTTTCATTTTTTATTTTTTTTGGTTCAAAGGTAAAAATGCCCTTTATTCTTCAGGACACTGTGGAGTGCTTGTTGTTCACAGCTCCGTCTGCTGAATTGAACCAATGTGATTACAGCAACCCGACGTTGCAATTATTTACAAGGTCTATCTACAGTAATTGCCAAGAACCAATAAGGATGGGAGAAGATGATGACTGAAAGTAAAGGCGGACACACTTATGATAAATTATGATGCAACGATTTGGCTCATGCATATAAGAAAATACATATTATATCACAACAAAGGCCACACACCTTTTTATGCAGTTTAGTTAACATTACTACTTACAGACAACCCATTCTCCACCTTCGCTTTGGACATTCAAGGACCCTATACATCTTCACATCCCTGTCTCCTGATTCCAAACCACTGGTTTTCCTCCAGTGACAGTAAAACCACCCGGAGTTTTGACGGCTGCGGCGGGCCATTGGTAGTTAAGAAAAGGGCCGTACCAGGGACCTCTTCTGTAACTGTGTTTGTTTTAATGACCGCAAACCACAACCAAAATAATATTCAACAAACAGACAAAGACCAGCTGGGTGAAAATGCAGCCAGCTTAACAGTTGGAAAAATGCTTAAAATAGACATTTGCAGAGCTAAGGAAGAGGTGCTTCATCTCAGAGCTCCAGGGCATAAGGGACCCAGAACTCCCCATTCTAAGGGATCATCTTGTTGACACCAGCCTAAAAGAAAGGGGCTTGATTAGTCAACTTCAGTTCTTACTCCTAGTTCAGAAGCTCTTGCAATGGATTTAGTCTAGTGCATCTATTTTAAGCATGGTGATAAGGAGCACGCAGACATTAAGGTGATGAGAGGGATCTACTACTTTGGGTACAGTTAAACATGACATGGGTTGAATTAATCAGCCATTGCACGTAGCTGTGTTCTAGCTTGTTTTCTCCCTTTTCAGGAAATGCTTGCCTGGAATCCTGAGCTGACAGCAATGTCTACAGGTTCACTGGAGTAGCTTAAAACATGGAGTGCTAGGCACTAGTGGAGGCTAACTCATTCCTGAGAGGAGGTTGGAGGAGAGGACAGTGGAGGATATGGTGCCTGCTTGCCAGGATGGCACATACCTCAGGAGCAAAGACCAGTGATTGCAAAAATGAAAAGCTTACATGAAGATATCTGGATCCCTTAGTATGCATTTGGATGTCTGAGAGCAAGCTCAGATACGCAAGGATATACAGACAAGAGATCTGCACACACAATAAAATGATATGAAAGTGAAAAATGGCAGCAGCTCTTTCATACAGATACTCATTCCCTAACACGTAGTGCCCAGGGAAACAGCCATGAGCCTGGAGAATGCATGCAAACAAGTGGACTTACTGGGTCAAGCTACATAGCAATCTCACGTAAATACGGCAGCACACATCCATGTCACCATGAAAGCAAGGACAGACAAGCCACGTTAACCTGCTTTAGATGGGCATCTCATCACTTGCTGTAGGCAAACGGTGCTGGTGTGAAATATCTGTATGAAACACCACTGTTTGCAGGGCTGTTAGACAGTGTCACTTCAGGCCAGCCAGGTACTGGAAGCCCAATACTGTATTAGGGCAGTGAAGTTACCCTGGCACAGACGTGGCCCTGAGCTAACACTGTGCAGCTCAGGAGGGCTGGGTGGCCAGCATGGAACACCTCCTGGTGTCCCTGCCTGGCTGCTGCTCCAGCTGTCCCTGGCCTGGCTCTGGTTCCTCTGCACGGCAGTGCCATGTGCCACAGAGGTGTCACCTTTGTTTCGGAGCAGGGTGCTCTGGGGAGCACATTGATGCTAGTTTGTGTCAATGCCTGCTTGGGAATATCTGTAGGTTTGTAGTCACAGCAGAGCAAAGGCTTTTTAGCCAGCAGCCTCACTGCCTAACCCTGCCTAACGGCCAGGTCAGTTCCCTTTCTCCTGAAATGCCTTGATACTGGAAAAATACTAAACTGGACGAAACTCCAGTTCTGTAACTGTATGCCTGTCCTTTCCAAAAAATCCACTGCTCTTCTTGTGCTTTTCTCTGATTGCTATTTCTCCATCCAGCTCTGAAAGAGTCTCACCACACATTTCCAAGAGGGCATGCAGAACATCTGGTGGCTGGCTAAGGCAGTACACATTCGGAAATCAAAAGAAAACAGTTGCAAGCGCACTTTAAGCCTGTACATTTAAAGCTGAAGGCCTCGAAAGTAACATAATGGAAGGGGGCGGGGAGGAAGAGGAGGGGCAGAGAGATGGAAAGAGCTGGTTTGTTGAACACATGCTTACTAAAGCTAAAACATCAATGAAACAATACCATGGAGGATTATACGTAACATCAGTCAGTTCAGGGATCTTATGGCACCTGTGGTTTATAAACAGCTTTAGCAACGAGTATTTCAAAACATAGTTCACAGTTTTAAGAAGATCTGTGCTGATTTAAAAACTAGATTCTATATCATTTGAATGTCACCTTTTGTATATGATATCTATTTGGAAAAAAAATATTTACACTAACTTCTATGGCTGATTTGTTAGATTATTTTGAAAGAAACATTCCTAAGTTACACATTAGCCCTAACTTAGAGAAGTTTATTATTATTATTAATTATATTATTATTATTTTAGTACATTTTGTATAAGCCTTAATTTAAAGACTTGCAAACAAATTGCAAATATAATCTGGTACTTTGTTTTTTGGGCTACTAGATATATACACTCAGGAGTATAATCATTCAGTGTTAAATGCATAATTGTCACTTTTTATTTCTCCTGTGGAAAAAAAAATGTACAGTGTATAGTAAAACGATCTACTAAAATCTCAAAGTATTCAGAAATCAAATTTCTAACTATAAACAGTATTGTCATTGTAAACTGAACAGGTTCAATATCATGTGCAAAGGGTTTACGTGAGTTATTAACAGCGCCGCCGTGTGTGACAGCAGCACGCGCGTCAGTCTGTTTGCTTCGCCAGTAATGAGCCATGTTACAGATGTAGCTAATATAAGTTAGCTTTAAACAAAAGTCTTGTCGTCAAAAAACACACATCTACTAACTACAACTCTTAGAACAAAAGTACTGTGCTACAGTCCTCAGAACTTAGTTATGTGATTTTTTTGTCAAGAGACGCTGCACCTCTTGGTTCCACTCTTCTGTGAAGTTCGCAGCTGAGTTTTCTTCATCGTCTGTCCGAAAGCAGCTCTCCTCATCATCGGTTCTTACGTAGCTTTCATTGTCTGTCTGACTGCAGCTTCCCTGTTGAGAAACGTTTAAGGAAGGTTTTTAAAGAGCGCTGATTTAATGTGCTGCACCCACACAGGCAGAGCAAGTAACGCCTCCGACTGCTGTTTTATTGAAAGAAAAAGAGAGCTGGCCAATTCCTGTGGTTATCCCTCAAGGAGTAGAAAAAGGATAAAAGCCATTCTACCTAGGTGAGCCATGGGTATTTGAGCTGTAAATAGAAACTTACAGGGCATGTGGGAAGTTGGAAACTTTCCTTGCCATGGGCAAGAAGACCGTTGCCTGCTCTGCTGTGGGACCTTGGGGTAACTCAAGTCTGCGTTGACACAGATTTGGAGTGTTCCCATCTTCCCTTCCACTTTCCCCTTCCAGGTCACTCTATAAATAGACTATTGAAAGTGAAACCATTGTTTATCCACCTTGTGCAGTGTTCAGCCACTTGATTTACAGTCACCATCATGAGCCTCCCCTCACATGTAAATGTCTTGTATGTTTTACTGTGTCTAAGAAAACCTGCAGTTACTTGAAAGGATGATTCTGGGTGCTATAGTTCATGACTGCCTAGACCACTAGTGCACCAGTTTCTGCTGGTGCTCTTCTGTATCCTGAAGCATTAGGATGTTAAATTCCTACAGAAGAGGCATCAAAGTTTCAGCTGGTAATAGAAAATGCTTGATAGGCTACTGCCACTCCTTCTCAGAACTGCGTCAGGATCTACAGTCAGGGAATATTGCAAACTTCTGCTTTTGGCACATTTATTATAAAGGCATTGTTTACACATTTGACCCTTCCTAAGTTAAGGAACTCATCTCTTTTTCTTTTGAACTACCTCAGAGAGAAAACCAATCTGCATTGCATGAGATATGATAATCACAGCATAATATGCCCTTCCCCACATATGAACTCTCTTCTACTCATTTCAGGCATAAAGCTGGTCTAAGGGATGGGAGATGAAATGCAAATTACTCCATCAAAAATAGTTAAGTTAAATCTGATGAATGAAGAAAGGTCAGGTAGTTTAGTTTGCTGCTTCTCCTTCCGGAGACCATTTGATTGTATTAATTATTCAAGCACAAACACTTCCACCCCACTCCTTAATACCTAAGCATGCCAAATGGTATGATGATCTTAATTTACAGTCTCCTTGTGTCAGATGGTTACAAAAGACAAGCATTACTGTTTGGTTGATAAATGCAAAGGAAACCTGCACTGCAAGTGTAGTGAGAGCTTCATAAAAATTTCTGAGGTACATCTTAAATGGTATCTTTTAAAAATCAGACATGCACCTGCACCTCCTAAGTCTGCAAACTAATTTGGTAATCTTAGCAAAGGAACGCTTTGCTCTTCGCAATTCAGACTAAAAAATGCAAATCAAAGGCATGGAAGAGGTCAGATCTCAGCTGCCTGAGACTGACTTTTACTGAATCAGCTTCAGGGTTATGTAAATAATAAAATCATTTAAGCTGGAAAAGATCATTCAGTCCAGCCATTAACCCAGCACTGCCAAATCTCACCACTAAACCATGTCCCCAAGTGCCACATTCACATGCCTTTCAAATATCTCCAGGGATGGTGACTCAACCACTTCCTTTGGCAGCCTGTTCCAATGCTTGGCAACTCTTTTGGTGACAATTTTTTTCCTAATATACAAAAATACAGGAACATCTCATATTTCGTGATGGTACCATTATAAACCACAAGAGTAAAATAAGAGTAGCTTGTGAAACATGGGATGCATTAAGATGCATTGACAGTAATGTTAAGTATTTGGGTTTCCTTCATATTTTCTGGATAAATTACTTCTCTTTGGTGGACTGTGGGAAGGGTTATTCTAAATTCTCTCTGTTCCACAGCTGGCACTGCGTAGAGATAGTTTCCTACAAGAAATACACTAATGAACCTCAGAGTTTTAAATTCACTGCAACATCTTGGAAGTGCCAAAATTAATTCTAAGTTAAGACTTGTATGATTTGTCATGATATAAAACTGTTTCTAGACCTCTTCTGTTACTTAATCCACAGGTTCTTTTCTGCTACTTGTCATTCAGTGATTTTTCAAAAAAACATCCCCATAACTTGTGTAATTTTAGAATTGAATTCACAAATTTAAGCTCCTTCTTCCCTGTTAACTTGGTCACAGTTTTTTACAGTATTTTTTACGCCTACATGCTAAGAAGAGGAGGACTTAGGGAGAAAAATAAACAACAACAAAAAAACCCAAACAAAAACCCACCAAAACACAGCTGAGTGAATGTAGCAGACATTTTTGAAAATTATTGTGCTGTTATCCTCCAGTTATTTTCAAATTGAATGGTCCAGATAACGCTGGCTTTTATGTATTTATTCAAGAAAAAACAAAAAAGACTGGACTAGACTGACCACACCATCTCCCCTGGCCCATGGGTTTTTCATGTGACATCTGATGATACTCCTAATCTCTGCTGGTAAACATGAAAACAGAGGTTCCAAAAAAAAATGGCAAGAGAGGAGAAAAATATGGAACTCGTGTTACTCAACACGAATTCTGTCCTGAAAACACAATCAGGTTAAATACACAGTATTTTTAAAGAATGGATTCATATCAAAAAATTGAGAGGATTTGGGTTTTTTGTGTTTTAAAACAATTCCACCTATTTCAATACAAACCATTCAGTCACTTTTGCAATGGCAAATGCCACCCACAGACACCCAAAGCCTCAGACCCCACAACAGTTCACGTTATAAGGTTTTGAGAGAGTGAGAGGGTTTGGAGTGGGAATGGAACTAAATCTTCAACTGAAATGATTACATTTTTGTCAAGACAGGGAAAATCACAGACAGAATGAGAACAAAACCTGCAATAAAGCTGCCTCTCTGTACTCCCTCTCAGTGGATGCATTAGGTCTGATTTCTATTAGCTTTTCACACCTTCTCTCCAGTTATAATAATGCATATAAATGAAACAGGCAGGACCAATTCAAATGTGTGCCAGCACTAAGAAAGCATAGCTTTAGAAAATCTAGGAAATTGTAGGTCTCGTGAGGACACGTCCGCTGCATGAGTCAACAGCAACAAATTGAAAATGACAACTTCCCAACCAGTTTCTGAAATGCAGGCTTTCTGCTCCCACTGGCCACCCTTGGCAAAAAACCAAACCCTATCAAGGGGATAAGGTAAAACAACATTGAAGTTGCAGTTTCACCTAATGTCAAGATCTGCCTAGTACCTGCTCAAAACAAACTCAAATTCATTCTGTTTCTTTACTAAAAATAAAACAAGTATATTTAACATAAAAAGTAAATTGAAAATGGTTAAATTATGTTTTATGTATTACTGGAATCACTTGCTGTCTTGGGAATTAGTTATACTAGATTCTATTTAAAATCAATTCTGGAAAACTGTACATAGCACTTTCAAAGATGCAAATGCAAATAGATTGCAAAAATCATCAATCAAGTAACATCAACTTCAGATGAACAAGCAAATGAACAAAACTCTGTGGCTGGCCATCAGCAGCAACATCACTCATAAGGAACTACAATAAATGGATCTCATTTCCCCCATCTTTGGTTTGCTTGTTTTTTTTATTTTAATAAGCACAAATGTAATACTGGTATGAGATAACAAGGTCTGTTGGCTTTCTACTTCCTATGGCCATTGAGGGCCATATCAACAGTATTTGTATCATTATTGACTGCATTAAGATTTAGAAATAAAACTCTTCATGCAGCTTCAAAACTTCAAGCAAGAACCCAATGAAAAGTGCAAAAGCACTTTACATACCATGACTGGTATAAACTATTTTGAAGTCATTTTTCCAGTGCTGTGAAATGTAAGTACCAAATAAAATACACAATATATGACAGACTTCCACATTCACAATGGAGTGAATCTTGCAAAGATTCACTTACCATGTGGAGATGTATTTACCATAATATTTACCATAATACATTTTGTTCTTGTAGATATAGGTGAAGTGCCAAGTCCACCAGTTTTGGATGCCTAATTCTGTAGGGCTGGGCTTTTATAGCTCCTGGGAATGTTACAGCCTTTGGTACTGGCCAAAGGGCTCCCCTGGGAGCTGAAATGAACTTCACTATGAAAATCTTTCTTTTTGACAAGGTTTCAAAAATTATCCAGGAGACAAGATAGTATCTCAGTCTCAGATATCTGCTAATTTGAGACAGGATAAGTATTTTCAAGAAAGCCATGCTTTTAGGGCAGTATGTTTCCCCACATCACTATGTTAACACTGCTTCGCAACAAAAAAGGAAACCTTAAACAGAATTGCCTGAATTTTGTAATTCTAATTAAAAAGGGTTTTTTGACTTACTATTGCAAATTGTAATTATATTCAGTCATATATAAAATTTCCACGATTTACACAGTTACACACACATGTTGTTGAAAGATCTACTTTCCTTTTCATGGTGACCTGATCTAAAACTGACAACTGCACCAAAACAGAGTAAGAAAACTTGTTTTCCTGGCTGTCAATGTTTAGGAAACTCTACATGGCTCATGTTTTTAATAAGACTACTGAGAAAATGAATGTAACCTGAGGAGCAATGTTAGGAGAATTTTTATGAGCAGTGATTTGGTGTTTATAGTACTCTGGGTATTGCAGTTTACTTGCTTTTCACATCCAGTTATTCTGCTTCAGCTGGAAGAGACACTGAGACAGATGCTTTGGAAATACCCACTAGCAGCTGCTTTCACAAGGTACACATTTTAACAGTCAAATTTTATTGTCATCAGAAGATGCAAACCCCTTGAATCGGGGTCAAGTTTTACCATCAAAACTGCCATACAAGTAAGGAGGTCCAGCATAAAACATGACACACAAAATCTAACAATATGAGCTCCTGTAAGAGTTGGCACAGGCTAGTTCACCGGTTTTGCTCATCTGAACATGACCCTGGCTCCCAAGCTCCAGTGTCCATTTGATTTTTGACCTCTGCTTGCTTTTGGCTCTGGCTTTGAGGAAGAGGCTCAGTCTGCATACCAGAATCAGATCCCTATTCTGATTTCTCCTCCCTTTCCATCCCCATTACCCCATGGTTCAGTGTCTCAGCAGGATGGACAGCACTGTCTCACTGCCATCTTCACAGCAGGGCACTGCACTCTCCTAGAAAATCAGAAATGTCAAGTCCACATCTTCAGAAGAGGCAAGAAGAAATGTGTGGTCTCCCATTTCCTGGGCAAATGCTCAGAGTAACAGGCTACTTCATAAAAATAGATGTCTGTCTTCTTGAGGAGAAACACAATTGCTGAACTTGGCAATAATCTTAGTGCTGCAACTGTGAGGTTGGCATGTGTAAGGAACGTGACCTGAACACGGTATGGCAGAGAATTTATAGATCTTGCCATATTTCTGAACTGCCAGCTTCTATCCAGTAGCTGAATGCCTTCCACTTGGATTAGGGCATTTTAAACTTCCACAACACATCTGAGGACACCTCTGAGGTTAAGCAGCTGGTGGATTGCTTTCTTTAATGTTTGTGTAAGCCCTGCTTCACACAGTAGAGTAGATGTTCTGATCTCATCAGAAATTATTTATTTCAGTTATCCTAGGAAGACTAAAGCATTGAAAGGAATTAAACTCAGGTCTCCTGAAATGTAATTTGATTCCTCATCTTCTGGATAAGGTTTCTCTGGACTGGCTAATATATTTGTCATCATATGGGATGGAAAAGCCCCTGTTCTCACTCTGATGGTCAACAAAGAAAGAATATAAAAAGGGTAATGATGGCTTAGCAGAAATCCTTGGGACTAGGACTACAGATCCATAAATTAGAACTGATTCCGAAAGGTTACAAGGCATCCCAACACGAGTTAAAAGGAGAAAGAAACAGCATTGTCACATACATTCAGGTGCTACAAGATGCATTGTAACTGAAATGCATATTATGAGGATATATAATATTAATTCCAAACTTTCTTCTAAATTATAATAATACTTACTTGAGAGGAGAGAGAAGAATATTGCACTCAACTTTGCAAACTGACCTGTAGATAACAAAGGACAGAAAACAGGAAGATGACAAATTAAGCCCGTGAGCAGCCAGGCAGTGTATTACTCTGAAAAAAGCCATGCACAAGCCTAGAAATAAAGGGAGCAATTAGGGACTCAGAAAATAAACCCAGTAAAAACTGTCTTACACAACATATCAGCAAAAGACTGCACCAAGAACAAAAGTGGAAACAGATGTGGGAGGATACACACTGTTAGCATTTACACTTGTGCATTAAATGTGTTTGGGTTTTTTTCTGATACAGATACTTGTTATTTACAACATGCAATTAAAAAAAAAAAAAAGAGAGAAGAAAGCCTCCTCTAAGATTTCATGTCCCTGATTTCCCTATGTATCCTGGTTTTTTTAAATAATACTAATTTAGAGTTTAGCACAAAAATCTTTCTTGGACACAAGGTGACACAAAATAGCAAGAGTGGGTTTGGGCCATCCATCTTTCATGCTACACTACATCTACATGTTTTTCTAAATGTGCTGATTTTACACAAAGTGAGACATTTAATAACATAAAAATGGTTACCAGATTGTTACTGAGGTGACCATTCTGCAACTGTAGTAGGAGTTCCTCCCTGCAGATTTTTTCAGCTGACAATTGCATTATGATAGCTACAGCTTCTGGCTTTTTTTGGCAATCCAGATGAATGCAGTGCATATATGAGTACCAACAGTAAAACAGCTTGTAATAAATTACAATGGTTTGATACAAATGAGAATAGTTGACTTGGCCTCTGTTCAACAGGATACCCTAAACAGAAATTTTCCAATTTTCCTTTGTTTTTCCAAGTAGAAAGCTGAGGCTTTTTTAGAATATCAGTGATATTAGTAGAAAAAGGGACAGAAGAGCAAAATACCACAAATAAACAGCAAATTGCAGAGAACAACCAATGCCAAAGTATGTCTCGGGATCAATGTATGATACTCTCCAACCAGCTCCTAATCATCTAAGTAGTCCCTATTAACTTAATACCTTTTCTTGCTTCCTTTAAACCCATTCCCTAATTTAAATGGCATCACCCATACTGGGGAGGACTTTGCATTGCCATTACATGCTTTGGGGCTGTGGTATCAACTAAAAATAGATTCTACTTACAGGTCACTACTGTCAAATCACTGCCTGATTGGAGCTGACAATCTCACAGACAGCAAAGTACATCATGAAATTTCTTTTGAAAAAATGCTGTAAAGCAGAACTTGTCTAGAATGAGGACTTCCTGTTCCCTCAGTGAACGTATTTTTAACAAAAAAAAGCTTTTCGGTTTTTTTTGGCTGGAGAGGGTGTGTGTGTGATGGGATTTCTGTCCGTCTTTGTTCCCTTGGTGGAAACAAATAATGTAAAACAATGGGGAATAAACCTCACTTGTGTGTATTCTTGGCTCACCTAAATTCAGGTGATTATTCTGATGTTAACAGGGAGAAGACTTCCTCCCCTTCTTCTGAGAATGCTGGTGGGAAACAGCAGAAAAACTGTTTTGACTGAAGCAAGAGTAACACCCAGTGTCTTCGAGTGACATGCATAACTTCTCCTGCCCTTATTTGCAGTGCACATACATACTGAATTGTATGCATGTACAAAATCCCCTTGTAACTTGTGAAACTCAAGTAATACTGTTGCCATATATTGCACTTCCATACTGTAATCAAAATACAGTCAAACTGGTTTGTTGTTCTTTCTGAAGAAAATGGAATTTTTACCAGCAAGAATAACATTTATTATTTGGTGCTTGACAGTTGTGACTATTTAGGCACTTCTTCTCTAAACAGACAATTGCTTTTCATTACATCAGTAGTAGCTGCTCATCCTGTTCAGAAGTTTAAAGGCTGTGATTTTTGACATTTCCTTTCTGACAATTACCCCTATGTCACTTGCTTTTGCCTTAGTAAATGATCTCTAAGAATCCTGCTCCTTTTGTCATGTCCTTAAAGACCTCTGCAATGAAATGACTTTTTGGCATGCTACCATGGGCATGCAGCAGGTCTACATCAACAACAACAACAACAAGATGTTCACATCAACCTCAAAGTTACCCCAAATTTTGGTAAGATGCAATGAACTTCTACAAGTCTAACATATCCTAGCAGCTTTACAGAAAAGAAGATCCAAAAGAGCAGCCAATCTTCAACAAACAAAAAATCTACAACACAAACCTGTCAGACACAGATTGACTCCAAAGTGACCAGTACTGAACACTAGAGGAAAACTACCAGAAAAAAAGGCTAGATTTTATTAGCTCCTAGAAATCAGCAGTATAAAGAATTCCTGCCCATAAAGTGATTTTGAACCTAATTTGCAGACATCTGATCTCTCAGAACATTTCTAATTTGGTCTTTTTAGCCCATTTAATATGTTTTTTAGGGGTGAGGTCCAAATTTGAGCCTATCATCATGTGGGAACAAAGTTATTTTTGCTTGCTTCAGCTCTGCACCCAAATAACTGAACTAGGTTTTCCCTCCTACCGACACTACTTCCAACTTTATAAGAAGTATTTTAAATTCAGATATTCCAAGTCAGAATAATTGTAAACATGGCAATAATCTGCAACACCAGGTAGAATTGGAGACCATGGTGCAGATATGGGCATCTACAGAATTCCAGCTCCCCTGGCATATTTGCTTTACTCAGACTCTTAAACAAATGCCCTTTGAGAGCCTCCTCAGGGAGGTGTTTAATAACAAATCCCCAGGCTTCTCTGCACCAGATGCTTGTTGAATACTTGGTTCTCTGGGACACAATTCATTTCAGACCCTTTTCTGTACCCTTCTCTGCACCAGATGCTTGTTGAATACTTGGTTCTCTGGGATATAATTAATTTCAGGCCCTTTTCTGTTCCTCCAGATTCTGCCAATGACAGTAACATACAGACTGCACTTGAGCTGCAGTTCACACTGGAGAAACCCTTACGAGTGTTTTTTGCTATTGGAGAAAAAAAGATGTACAAAGATAGCAGGACATCTCAACACCACCAACCAGCACCTGTGGTAGTGGGGAACGAGATCTAAGTGACTTGGTAGGCATGGGCAGAGAACGAGCGCAGAGGCAGTTCTGTCCCACCAGGCTCCCTGGTACCCTTATGGACTACTGCTGTGTGCCTCAGGCATGTGGCCTTCTTGGATATACACAAAGGCTGGTTGCTTGTGCGTCTGTGGAGCGGTGGCAGCAGTTTTTGGAATGTGGCTGCTCTGGTAACCCAGAAAATATCACACCTCAGAGCCCAGGGCTGGTTAGATGGCACTGGGCACCTGAGGGCCATCCTTTCTCACTTATGGAGAAACATGGGCAGCAGGTGATCTTCTCCCACCTGGTATGCCTCATCCTGCAGCTTCTGCTTCAGGTACTCCTCCATTTTCAGTTCATTCTCCAGCTGGCGGACAGAGTCGTTCTCGTAATTTTCATCATCTGCTCTGACATAAGGGTCTCCATCTTCTGTAACCCTAGAGACAATTATTAATAAATAGCCTCCTGAGATGAATGACATTCAGAGTCAATAAAACTTCTTTTATTGTAATCTATGAGGACCGTGGGATACTTTTAGTCTAACCACATGCTTCACTGGTTAGTATTTTTCTGGCAGTGGAGAACACTTTTGTTATTTCCCTCTCTCATGAAGTACACCAGAGGGCATATTCTGCTGAAGGCACTCCCCTAAGGAAATGAGTAACAAAAGTTCTCAGTAACTTCACGCAAAGAGGATGAACTAAAAATAACTAGAAAGATGCCTGTTATCTCTGAAAGGCAGGATCAGGTTGTAAAAATCAATCTGTTTGTTCATCAATTGAGTAGGTCAATGAAAAACATTCTGTCTTTTCCATTTACACATTTCTCCTTTTCCAGTGAGCCTCAACAGGTCTCTTAGTCTGCATAAACAGGGAATAGGACTGCAGGGCATGCTTGGGAAAACAGCTGTCCCACAGCCTCCATGCTGTCTGAGTGTTCCAGGCTGGATATGAGACAGCTCACTCCTGAGGGAGTCCTAAGTTCCAGGCTTTATAGTTTACAGAGCCCACTACCATGTAACCATGAATCAGTCCTCACTTGGATTTATGCTTTTTTTTTTTTTACCCAAATAATTGGGAGGGAGAGGAAATACAGCGTGCTGCACACTGTTTTCAGAGGAAGAAGAATGATCTCAGGAAGGGGTGTCAGGCAGGTACCCACATGTCACTGCGGAGGGAGCCGGTGGCAGCAGCGCTGTGGATGTATCCTGGCTTCCGGGCATGGATCTGCGCCAGGAAAGCCTTCTCAGACGTTGGGGATGGAACCAGGTCATCAAAGTGAGTCCGTCCAAACTCAGAATCCACATTGCTCTCTGTCTCACTGCCCACCTCTGTGAAGAAAAAACTCCCATTTAACTTCCACAAAAGTATACTTGCCTATTTCTTTAAGTATTTCTTTGCCTTTCCAACTGAGAATGCCACCTCCTCACAGTGAATAAAAGCATATTATTCTCCTTATATTGGCAAAGCTTAAAATTTTCTTCTTATAGTGGGACCAAATACTGAAGCTTTTGCATATCTCAGTTTTTAGGTAGGATATTTTAATGGTAAAACTACAGACTGCATTTTACAACAGGTCCTATATGATCTATGCTAAATCTAATTTCTAAAGAGTGAAATCCTACTCCACGTGGAATCACAGACAAACTTAAAAGTTTTCACTGTATCCAGCTGCAACTCTACATCCATGGCTTTGAGAACTGCTGAGTTCCAAAAGCTGTTACTTAGGGATTTTTTTAATAAAAGCATAAAAAGCTTTGAAGATACGTCTCTTCCTATCTCTCTCTCTTTTCATATAAATGTGAAATGTCACTGTGGTGACTAGTCCCCCTTGTTAGCCTCACTCACCAGAATTTAGTTCTTTTACCAAAGAAGACATGGTGTTGGTGATTGAATCTGCTGCCACCAGCAAATCATTTCTCAAGTTTCGTCTTGCACCTGAAGCAAGAGATGGACAAAGCACAGTGTTACTATTATTCACACAACATGTTTTACTATTGAAAGCAGTTTTGACCCTGCTGAAAGCTGTCATTGTGATAATTCAGGGTATCAAAGTCCTTACGAGGGGCACGCGCAGAAGAGTTCTCTGCAGAATGGCCTCATTTACTTATGCTGTATGCAAAAGCAGAAGCCTACCCTCATGCTTCATTTAATCACAATGCCAGATATGTGGAGATTATTCATTGCCATCAAGCTTGCATTTGTGTGGTGACACCAGCAGACCAGGCCTGGAAGATTAAATCCAGCGTGAACTCATTTACAGTGCCCGTGGGGGAGGAGGGAAGAAATGAAGTGTTTTCTCTAAGTTCCCACAGCTCAGTTTAATGACACCATTATTGCCAGGTATTTGCCAGATAATTATGGCAAATGTTGAAGAAACACACTTGACCTCATCCCTCATCAAGACTATATGGATTTCTCTTCTCTGCTCCCTCTCAGCCTCTCCTGTAGCTCAAGGACTTTCTTGTACATTCTATAATTTACTGTCTCTCTCTCTCTCCCCCCAACTCCCCTTGTTTTTTTTAATAAAGGAAGCAATACTGCCTCTCTAAACAGCCCTAGGCTGCTTTTAAACTCTTTCTAATAATGCATCTAGAAGTGTTTCCCTGCTGAACCTGGCAATATTCCCTTAACCATCAATCATAGAGATTCTTGTGAACTGCATGGAATACTCCTTCCTTAGGAGGGGTCTGTGGGTAACGTGTGCTCAACTCCCTCAAATCCCAAACACAGATACTATTGTTGAATAGCTGAATAATCAATATATTCCACAGAATCCCTAGGCTTCCAAGTGGAATTATTTACAGGAACAGGCTACTGGAGATTGTTTAAAGCTCGCCGAATGCAAACCAATATATTTTAAAAAGTTTGTCAAATCCTAAAGAGTTTTTTTTTAATGTATCCATTAGCAAATAGTTACTGGAATGTAAATTATAGTAGTTGAACTCTCTCTTACACACACACAGACAACCACTCCCTCTCTAAAATCTTCCCGAATTTGTGCCTCTGAACTGTTGCAAATGCTGTGAAAGAGAAACAGAAACAATGAAGAGAAAATGTCCTTTAACCATGGCTTGTCTGCATTAAGTATCTATAGGCAGATCTTTGTTGGTGCAGCAGAGAATGGAGCCATAAAATCTCAGCCCAAGCCCCCTCACAAAGTCATATGTCAAGATGTGGCAGAATGCTGGCTTCAAGTTCTTTGGGTTTGACCTTCCCATCTAGAGCTTACAGTAAATAATGACACAAACCTAGGTATTTATCAAATGCAGCACTTTTAAAATGTGATCACATAACTTCTTATATTGCTTTTGATCTTGAACAGAACACATTTTTACACTTAAAATGCATTTGCCTGAGGCAGACTTAGCATTGTTTATGGATATTTTATTGTGTCCACTACATTATTTATGTTACGCTTAACTCTAGAGAAGCTGTCTCATAACAGCATAGGAGCTAGGGCTCCACATTTTTGCCTGTCTTGATTTTTCTCATAGCAGAAAAAAGGGAAAACATATTGTTGGTTTTTCTTTTGCCACAGAATTGAGATTAGCAGCAACCCGTTATGTTGGGACCAGGAATTATACCTGTGTTCAATACTTGAATTGACTTCACTTTAGGAGAAAGTTCTTGATTGCATTACAGATTCAACCTTGTCCAAAAATATACACAAAGACACAATTCACAGGAAAATCAAGGGGAAGGGTGCATGGGCTGAACTGGGTTCCTGGGAAGAAGCACACCTCCACTGTAACAGAGGAACTTCTGAGCTTACATTTAAAGTTATGTTTAATTTGTGCTGGGGAAAGACAAAAAAAACTTATTTGGATCATAGAATTGCAATAATGTAAATATTTTAGAGAGAGCAGATTAAAAAAATAAGGAATATTTCTTCATTTAGATAACACAGACTACTCACTTCCTGTGTTATTCAACATAATAATTTAATTTGTGGCCTCAGAAATTCAAAACGGTTTAAAATTTATTCTTACTTGAAAAAAGAGTGGGAAGGCAGTGACAGTTTTTTGGAAACACAAAGAAAGGGTTCATCTAGACTTTCAGACCTGATTCCTGTCTAGTCTAACTGGACCCTTCTCAGGCCCAAAGGAAAAAGACAAGAGACGACAGTCACAAATTGCATCAAGGGATGTTCCAATCAGATAGAAGGACAAGGAATTTACTCAATAAGGAGAGTGAAACACTGCAACAGAGAAAATGAGTGACAGGAGCCATCCAGAACTCAGCTGGTAAAGGTCTTGAATGGTCTGATCTCGCTTTGAGGGGCAGAAGGACACAGTGACTTACAAAAGCCCTTTCCACCTGAACTAATTCTATGATTGTATCATTTACTTCCAGCAAAATCTTTATTTAAAAGCCAACACACTGACAATGCCTGCTGAGGTCAATACCAATTTTTCTGGTTAACAGAGCAGTGATAACTGTTCTCACCCTCTTGCATCAAAATTCCTTCTTACCCCAAACTCCATTAACTGGCATCACTGTCCAGTTTCTGCTTACCTGCTTGCTTTGGCAGCTTGCCTTGAAGGCTCCCAAAGTTGATTTTCAATGGCAAAATGCAGTTGTCACAGATATTTTTTGTTTTATTTTGTTTCATTGCACACAACTCAGAAGCTCAAGTACATTTGGTCAGTAAGCACAAGAAATAATGATTCTTCAGTCCCCAGGTGCCTCAGACAAGCTATTAATGAGACTTACTTTGTGCAAAGGCTTCCTGCACATCTCCTCCCACCCCGGTCAGAGAGTCCTGAGGTGCGTGGGTCGGGGTGGAGCAGGCAGAGGCAGACCTGATGGGCATGGGAATAGGCCGGCTGATGGTGTGGCTGGGTGAGGAGCGTGGGGAGCCTGCTCCCTGCGTCTGCAAAACAAGCAAGGGGTTAAACAGGGGCTCTGCAAGAGCCTGCCTGCTGTCCTGGTCAACCATCCCTAAGCTTAAAGGCATTGTGCTGTTTGCAGATCAGTTGGGTAATGTTAATTTTGCTAGAAAAAATAAACCAAAGTCAGTCGTTAGTTGACAGCAAGGCTTCTGTGTAGAGAAACAGTAAGTAGGAAAATATGAGTCAAGATCTGACTTCCTTTAAGCATGGGAAAATGTCAGGCAGCTAAATTAAAAAAAAATCCAAGTTAATAAAGACCACACTACAGACCTCTCTGCCCCCTCCCCTCTCAGTCCCCCAGTTCACATGCATGTCTGCTAAACTGTAACCCTTTCTGGCTGTGAGAAGGGGAAAGTTGCTGGCACCACCGTGGCTTTCAGCCTGGGCAAGAGACTGGAGCAGCCCCCTTTGGCAGGGCGCTGCCACGGGAGTTGATCAGAGCCCTGCCCTCCGCCTCCCTGCAGGACAAGTTCATGGCACGTGCAACTTCTCTGTCACATAAAGTCTGACACTTGCAATAAATAATACAAATTTCTGCTTTTTATTTGGAGCTAGACAACTAAGCCACTATTAAATTATCTGCTCCACAGGACATACTCAGGCACTCCCAAAACACTGTGGGGATAGGGCAATATAAATTCCTGCTATGGGTTCAGCTGCTGGAAGCGAAAATGTTTTAACACCACTCATATAAATGTCATGCTGTTAGCACCTCACAGTTAGAATCACTTAGCTGAAATTCAAGCAGACTTTAAAAAATTGCAATTTTTACTAATACAGCTAGGTGAGTGATACCAAGAGACACCACGCTCTTCCCATCCACTGTTCCACAGTCTTGGGAATGTGTATCCATGTAAGAAAAAACTAATGCTGGAGCCCACACCAAACTGCATATGGCTTTTGAAACCCAGTGTTTACCAGATGACAAGGATGGAGGTGGCTTGAGTGCTTTTAAAGGGGAACTGCAACACAAGCTCCTGGTTGTTTTCAGTCAAAAGTGACTGGAGGGGTGGTATTTCCCTTATCTTGGCTTTATTTTAAAAATGCAGGAGGATTTCTTAACTCTTTCCCTGGCATTTATTTTGACTCTGGTATTGGTTGCCACTGCAGCTCTGATTATGCTTGGAAAATATGTTCTAAAAAAGACAAGAGCAGGCCACTGCAGGATGAGTGCAACATTGCCCTTCAGATTTTTATAAATTCCTGGCCTGGACCATAAATAATATATCAGAATACTAAGCTATTTGTTCTTTTAGCCTATTACCCCTTTCTAAGGGACATTATCACCTGAAAGCCATCAAGGGAAAATTAGGTTTATGAGAAATAAGCACATTACTGATGGAAGAATGGAGGATTTAATACTTTTAATTTCTTTAATGATTGGTTTTAGAACATTTAAATGATGGCTGAAAGGCAAATCAAATATATAAAGGCCAGACGCTCTCCTGTTTCTAGAATCATCTATACCAGCTCCAGCAGAAATGAAGATATTTAGTCCTCCAGAGGAAGGACCCAGAGCAACTTGGAGATGCTCCAAGGTCCTTGTGAGTCATACCCCCTGCACATCAGGCAGGGCATCCAGAATCTTCAGCTTTCTTTCATGTCCCGACAGAGCACATTTCAGCCTCACCAAAACACATTTGCAAAAGGATCTTTGATTCTTAGCTCTCTGGAAGACAAGTGCCCTTTTTCACTTGCCTTTTCCTTAGCTCCCTTTTGCCTTTGATCTCTGCTCTGGGAACATCAACAACAGTGGGAACTTTCAGAGAAAGATTAGAAAAAAAAATGGACAAGATTTGCTTCCTTTCATCAAGTCATATTCAGGAATGAACTTCTGGATAGGCATTTTATTTCCTAAGAATAACAGATACCCACCACTACTTCTGGGCTGGAATTTTCCCTTAAGAGATGTGAAAGCTGCTGCACATCCAGTGCTTACTCTATGTCTGCTCTGCAGCTATGACTGAGACCTTGTGTCTATGATAAACAAACACAAAATAGTTGGGAAGCACAGGAAGATGAAGCATTCGGAGTTCCCCGTCCAGGAAAAAAACTGCTCACTTTTTATACTATTTTGACAGTATCAGACAGAACTGATGAACAGCAAGTTGAAATAGGAGGATATTAGGGAATGCCTGATTTCAGAGAGGTGAAAAATTAATATATTTTACTCATCTAGATCCACCTCAGCCCAGGTTTGTGGGAATGAAGTGGTATTAAGATTGGATTCCTGCTTAGTGGTTATCAGAATTGTGGTTTTCAAAGGCTAGACCTAATGGCCTGAAATCTGCTATGACAGTCAATCTTAACTTCTTGGTAAGATCAGCAGAGAAGACAAGCACTGAATTTCTCTCAAACTTTGACAGCTCTACCAGCTGAGGACTAAAGCATGCTGAAAGGGGAGCTACCACAGTCACCGTGGATATTTGGATGGCTTCAGCTTTTGTGTTGTACTTGGTTGCAGCTATCAGTGTACTCATGCCTTCCAGGAAAATTTTAGGTATTTTATTTAATTCACCATCCCTAGACAAATTGCTACAGATATTAAGTTAATTCTTGCTAGACAGAAAAATTTTCCCATTATCAAGTGTCGTGCATGCCTAGCTTAAAATGCTTGAAATGAAAACTGGCTTTCCAGGAGTTTTAGCCCATTGCTCCCTCTGCTGGGACTCAACTGGGATGACATATGGGGAAATCGCACAGCCTCATCAAGTGACAGGGATGTGAAGAACTCATTATCCTTTCTCAAGAAGGGCAATGGAGAAATAGATAATGCATATGCATTAGATGAATTGCCAGGCTGCTCATTCCAATTGAATTCCTCCAGAAATTAATTTAATCCTGTTTCTCTCAACAGATCATGAAATGGCATAGTATAATGGGGATCATTAAATGGAAATGGTGAGAGTAATTCTTTAGCATCATCACCTGGTATTCAGTAAGGCTATTACTCTTTGAAAAAAAAAATCTCATAAAAATACCTCATAGCAGCCTGAAAATGTGCTTTCACTTACACTGTCCAGTGAACATTTTATTTGACAAGGTAACTCCTGTCACACTGGAAGCTTCTCTTTTGCAAACAGATCTTCAGAATCAGAAAAGACAGCCCTTACACGGAGGTGGTATTTTATCAGATTTATTTTTGTGTGTGCAACAGACTGATGCTCTACAAAAATTAGCCAAGTGTTGATTTTTATGAAGGTGAGCATTACCTACAAACTCTGCCTGCTGTATCACAGACAGAACACATCAGACTTGTGACTGCACTTCTGCTGATGAAAGCAGGAGGGAGTGCGTTTTGTTAAAATGAAACACTTTTACTGAACTCATAAATCAGACTGCTATCTGAAAAGTGTCTTTTTTTTAAAGCCTAATATATTTCCAAGACCCATTACAATACTGAAAATTAATTATACTCTGAAACAATTAAATCTTCTAAAATTTATTATTATTAATGTAAATACTTTTTGATCTGGATTGCAGAAAACATTTATTTCCCTGAAGACTCATGGGACTGTTAGCATGAGTGCCAACTTTTAAAGATGTGCACACTATGCCTTGACTTTTTCTGGATAAAATGGGCTTTCAAACTCATTGCCCTTGTCTAATTTAAGCTCAGTTATGTTTTTCTTCAAAGTACAAAATTTCTCATTATGTTCTCAAAACGTTATCTATTTAACTCATATTCCAAGCTGGTTTCACTACATTTGAGGGGTGGCTTCTATACCTTACACGTTTTAATTTAGAGGAGTGAGAAAAAGAGTCCTTGTAGCCATGACTCACTTTCTATTGCTTTTTGAGTGCTAAGATGTTTCATTGTGAAAATTGCTTCAAGACACTAATGTGGGGAAGAACTGCAAAATATTAATTTTGGTCAGAAGAACACACATTTCTCAAGCAAAGGAAGAAACACAAATCACAGGAATACAATCACATTTAGGAGTTAGTAATGCCTCCAAAGAGAAGTTAACTTGCTACCTGTTTCAATTCTTCTTCCTAAAGAAAAAGAGGATCAGCACATGAGATGAGCCATGATGTAAGTGAAGAACAAAAAACAAAGCCAAATTTGGAGCACAGGGTTAAAGGTACAATCAAGATACTTGAAGATATGAGACCAGGTTAAGGTCCCACCTCTGCACACTTTGAAACACCAGAAGAGTGCAAAGTGTGCAGAAAGCTGTTGTCATTTCCTACTCCAAATATTCTCTGTCCAGGCAGTGACTAACAGCAGGCAGCCTTCACTGCTAGTTGTGGCACTGCAGCATTTCATGGGTAGAAGAAAAAGTATCCTGCCTACTTCCAGCTCCCAAAAATCTGCTGGCTCTTCAGTGGGCTCTGCTGCTGAGGTGCCACCAATTTATGCATTGCGGCTGCAGAAGCCTGTGTGTGAGGAGGGGCAAGTGACACAAGGTGTCAAACTCACCCTTTGATGCAAATGGATCCAAATGGATGCATGTTGCATCTAAATGGAGGCATGTTGCTAAATGGATTTCAGTGAAATTCCTTCTGCTCTTATCTGAGTCATATTTGAGCCAAGTTGCACTGAATTTCCATGAACTCATTTGACCTGTCATAGACACCAACAATACAGGCTCCTATGCTGCTCAGGGTGCTTTCTTCCAATGTGAATTTCTGGCACCATCTGTCCTGAGGTACATTAGGTAAAGATAGGGCTGCAAATAAAACCACATCTTCCATCTTACCCTAGTCTGTCTTTAAAAATGCACATGTTTTTTGATATCTTTGTTCTTAACTGAGATCCTTTGCTGAGACATGTTTCCTGTCTAACAAGGGCATGGTTCTGTATCCATGAAAATGAAACAAGAGTTGTAGAGAAAGCATCTCTGAGGTGAGAGACCTCAGAGATATGGTTGTCAAATGACTCAGATCTGATAGAACCAGCAACTGAATAAGTTAAAGAAACTTTAACTTAAGGGCAAAGTTAAAGGAACTATCATAGTGATTCTATACTGTCAGCTGTAGTGAATAATGGTGTACAGTGCTGAGGTTTTTCTTACAGCTAATAGTTAACTTGTTTTACATGTTGGTTCTTTCCTTTTTCTTACTCCTCTTAGCAGTAGGTGACGATGATGCAGTGCTGCTACAGGAACAACAGCATCTGAACATCATCTGAAACCCCTGAACTAAAAGACCAAGGCAAAAAATAAAAAGGGAGGGAAGCACAGCCAAATTTTGTGGGTAGAAGCAGTCAGGTTCTGCAGAATTCTGTGGTTACACATCCTCCCTTTTCTCTCTCACTTCACTTTGTGTTTTCCTTGGTAGTAACAGGTGGAGCTCCTTACCTTCAGCAGTTTCATGAGGCCTTCTAACTGAACCATAAGCTCCCTTCGGCTTTCCTGGAGAGCAGACATCCTCTGTTCCAGCTCATCCTTCCGCTGTCTGAGAAACAAGCACATCTGATCAGAGCTCACCCCTCACAGTAGCTGCAGCTTTTAACTGCACCATTTCCCCGTCCCTACCATGGGATACATGCCTACAGACCACAGGAAAGCAAACACACTGTATGAATTCAGCACAGGGCTTAGAAATGTGGCTACATGAAGGCTAGGGAGTTCCCTCTTACTGGGAATCCTTGTGGGACTGAATAGTGATTAGGGAAAAGACAGACACTGACACAGACCCTTCTTCAAAGAAAAAATGGGTTCAAACAAGTTTGTGCTATATTCCCTTGTGGAAACGTCTGGCAATTTTAGCTTTGGAACTCTCCAGTCAATAACCTCACTAGCTGTCAGGAGAAATAAAAGCCATGCCCCGAGGGACAGGAAATTGCAGCAGGGGCACAGTGAGATATGAGAGAAGCTAAGTGACTTCAGAAATTCAGAAATAGTGATCTGCTTTTGTTTCTATTTTTTTTTTTTTTGGAAGCAAGAAGAAGACTATCACATACTAGAGATATAACTGCTTGAAATTAGCTCTTTGCACTCAGAGTCCAGTGCTGGTTGTGTGAATACTGAGCCACTTCAAGTGTGACAGTCTCTCTGTGCTCCTATAAATCTGAACAGCTTTCACTTTGCACAGCTCCACTGCACAGGATAGGGAAACAGCACTTGCACATGTTAAATCACTAAATTGTGGGAGGTCCTCACCTAAAAACAAAATAAAATTGTTGCCTCCTGGAAGTTATGATTTAATTAACATTGCTATTGAAAAATATGTATTAGGTATATTTTATACTATTCTGCATTGCAAATAACATACCAAAGTATGTTGTTAATCTTGTACTACCTACAAAATATGACAATTTAATCCTACATGGAAAAGCACTGGAACCAACTTAAGACTTAAGTATATTTCCTGTATTTAGGGCAATATGAAACCCTGATTTTGAGCCTTCACTGTAAGCGAGCAACTACAAATATAGTCAACATTGATTTCTACAGGACTGCTCATGTGTGCTCTCTCTCACCTATATAATAGGATCATATAGTAACACTGCCAGGTTGCATTTACTCTTCTGAAAGATTGATGTATCTCCTGCTACAAAATGCCTGTGTTGGCTTTTCTTTTCCGGACAGGTAATGGAAATACTGTGAACGGTACAAAGGCAGTGGAGTTTAAGAAGCTGCTAACAAAAATAAGGTCTGTGTAATTCAAAATGGCAGGTCCGAGTACAGAGCTCTGCTGGGTTTTGGATTCATTCCACAGGGAGAGAGGATCTAAGCAGTGTGCACTGTACAGACTCCTCTGAGGTTTTTCTCCTGCTGTACTCCAGAGAAAATTCTTGGAAGTAAGAGATTTTCCAATCTGTCTCCAAGATAGTACTGGTGATGTGATGGAATGCTGTGTTCAGGACCTCAGTTCAGTGAGTGCCACACTACAGCAGCTTGTGAAAGATGCTGTGACAGGTACCCACAACATGATTTACAGATTCCAGCATTTCTTAATACAATGTGAACTAAATTTCTCTACAGCCCTAAGTGCTTCAAGCCTGAAAAATCAGCAGGGTAACAGACATAAATTGGGGCTGCTACCCTGAGTCCTGCTGTTTTACACATAAGAACAGCCTTGTGCCATCTTAAGTGTCTAGGAATTAGAGGTGGTGTCAAAATTCCCCAGTAAATCCGAAGTCTGACTTTTGCCTTTCAAATGGTGAACATTTCAGAAGGAATGCAAAGCAGTTCAAACCCACAGATTAGAAGTTATTTTCTGATTCTCACACTGCATATTAAATCAGGGAAGGTATAGTTGAGGAATGCCCTAAGGACATTGCATATCAAGAAATTAAAATAAGGGTATTATGCTTTAATACGTGTATCAAAATTGAAAAGAGGGAAAAGTTAAATAGTCAGCCTGCTAACACTGCACAATCACTCCTTTTTTTTTTAAGTATAATGAATTTTATTAGTCAACTACATAAAAAGCTGATTTCCTAAATCTGCTGAAAATAGACTTCCAGTTTGATGGACAAGAGCTATTGGTATATATTACAGTGTACATGTCAGGACAGTCAGTGTTATATACCTCACACAATGTCACTTGCCTGTAGATCTCTAGAAGGAATTACACATTAAAATCACTCAAAATCACTCATGGAAATGAAGAAGCTAATTCATATTTAATTTGGAAAGCCAAAGTAATGATTTGTGAATCAGAAAAATATTTTTGTGGAGTAAACTCCATAATAAAACTATTGAGTATTTGTAAAGAAAAAAATGTAGCACAATTTCTTACAGTAATTTCCTTTGGATATGCATCAGACTACTAAAATATTAGTTGTGTGAGGAGCGGCTAAGTGGCAAAAAATGTTCTTTAGTCAAGGGGCAGAGCAATCTAGCATCGTTTCATTGGAAAGAAAAGTGCTTACACTCTCTTCTCTATTCATATAGAGCATTTTGAATAGTTCTTACTGGATTCTCTGTCTGGCTCTCACAATATGAAACTCAGGACTTTCAAGGAGACTATGCATCTGGGCGAATGACAATTGCACTTCTTCAATGTGATATACATGGAAATTAGTAAATCCATGTAGAGCATTGTAACTAACATACAGTCACATCCATATCAATATTTTTAGCTTGGTGGGATAACTGGAGGAAGGATCCTCTAGATCATCAGCAGCTGCAGATGACATTACTCTTCACCCCCCACATGACAAGGAGCATCATTCTGCAGCCCGGTTTTCTGAGAACTGACCTCTCCTTAGAGTTCAACACATAGGGGAAATTTCCAAAGATTAACATCCAATTCTGGCTGTATTTTCATGTAGTTCTGTATTTTGTTTAGCATAAACTAGAAATCTTTCTAAAGGCATTTGTTCTGAACATTTTTCTCCATATAATTAATGGCATTTGGACCAGGCTGTGGAGACCTGTTCCAAATGACCTAAGGGCCTAACTCTGCAAATACTGCACATGCCTAATTTAATGTAGAAGAGTAATATGTGAGATTTCTCATGCAAGTAGTTTAAAGCTTAAGTTTAATTACTTCTAGGACAATGGGCTGTACCAAAAACGGATAAAAAATACACATTGGCTGACTTACGTTAAAAAGCCTCCAAAACCAGCCAGACTCATCTTTTATTTCTTCTCTTACTGAGAATGACTGTTTGGCCCCTGTCAAGGCCAGAGGTTTTACTGATGTGCACTTACCTGAGGAGCCGGAGCTCTGCAAGGAGAGTGGGATTTTGTTGGGCCTTCTCTGGTGTGGGCTGAGATGCTTGCTCATGCTCAAGTCGCAGCCTCTGGATCTCCTGTAGGATTTCTCTTGGGGAGGAAAACAAGCAGAAGATCGTAAGTCAGTAATTTTCCACAAAACCAGCTCCCTGGACATTACAAGAGGTGAAAAAGTATGACTGTATTTAGCTTTTTATCAATGAAGATGTACGTAGAATGACTTGTTTGCAGCCAACCAAAGAAGCCCTCAGTGATGGGAGAGGGCTTTGGATATCTTCTAAATAAACTCTTAGGATTTTGCCATAAAGGGAAATTGTTCTTCAAAACCCCCCCAAAAATAGAGGTAGACATAAAATAACTCTATGCTTGACTGAATTGCTCCTATTTAATTCTTCACCATGAACATTTCCAGCACCTCATGAACTTAAAAAACAATTGAAGTAACCTTTCTGGACATTGTGGAGTATCAGAGAAAATATTTAGCTCTTGAAAATACTTTTAATGGAAGCAGAGATGTGAGAGCAGTTGACAATTCATGGAAAAGCACTTTAACAAGACTTGTTACGACTGGCTTGTGAGCCCTGGAGTGCTGTCAAAAGGCTAATACAAAGCTTCACAGCAGAAGGTTGAAACCTTTGTGAATTTCGTCTCTTCCTCACAATGTGCTGGAAGCAGACGGTCAGGAGGCAGCCTCGAACTATGAAAGGCAAATCGAGACTGGAGCTGGTGGTGCTCATTACACGGTGACAGAAGGCAGTGCAGAGTTTGGAATAGGAAACCATCTGGTCTGGGCTAGCCTCTGTTTTATGGTCCGGCACTGAAAGCAGAGCTCTGCTGCCATACATTTCATGGCATCAGGCAGTCTGGTACCCAGGGCCAGGTTCTCTGCTGTTAACAAGCAGGCATCACTCCTTCTTGGGGCCGGCTGGCCTATTTCTCCTGGACACTCTCTCTCAGTCTCAGTCACATCTGTACCTCCTGTCTCATTTGATCAGCAGCCTAACTTGCTGCTAATCTTCCTGCAAACCTTTCCTAGGCAGACTGTGTTCTTTAGAGCTTTAATCATCTTTTTCCCAAATAAAAGCAGGAGAGCATAACATTACAAGCGTGACTGATCCTTTTATCATTTCATGTTATAGTGCTACTGAGAATCCAACTGAAAGTTAATCCAGTTTTGAAACAGGACAGGATTTTTTAAAAAACTCTTAACAAACAGCAGCTGCAAACAGTAAAGTATCCATGATTATATCATGTCATTGGACAGTACAGTTATGAAAACATGGGTTGGCTATGGATTTCAGAGCCTTTATCCTATTGTATGGACCTTTCAATGCTTTGGTTTTTTTATAGGGGGAGACGTATGTGTATGTATAAGCACATTGTACAGGTATAGGTGGTAAAAAATGCCAAGAAACAAACATATATGTAATAGATGGAACTGAACAAAACCAGGTACTTAGTGGAACCTTACCGGTTTTTGTTTTCGAGCTCTGCAATCAGCTGCCTTTGTTGCTTGTTTGCATCAATGGTGAAGGAGATATCTGATGCCCCTCTCTGCTGACTTGGCTGCTGTTGTAAAACAGAGAAGGCTGCATTGAAAGAGGAATAGCCAGCATGCACCATGACTTCAACACATATCTGTTCTGTGAAATCTGTTTACAGAAAGTGCAGTACCAAGCTTGCCTACACTAAAAAAAGAGCATTCATATTGTGCTCATACCAGTATGGAACCATTGCTAGTAAAAGCAGAGTGAGTGCTAGAGTAAATAAGCCTCAGTGTTTACCATCCTGTCATTCATTGCTTTTTCACGCAGCTTCCTCTGAACCTATCATAAAAGGCAATGACACTGCTGCAGGCAGTTGCTGTAATGTGGCTCTTGATATTGATGCTACAGACAAGAAGAGTGCACTGAAGCAAAAACTAGTGTCTGCCTCCAGAAAGAATGGGATGTTTTTCCAGTGCAGTGATGCTTTGCTCTCTCGAAAGTACGGTTTTACTTTCAGTTTGAAAGCAGTACTCAGTTTTCAGTCTGGCTGTGTGGCCCATTTGGCCAAGTTTTCCTATATGCTCTCATGATACTTCAGGAAACCTCTTTCCTCACTCTTTCAGGTACAGTAAAATCTTTTTTCCACCAATAAAATGAGGTGAGAATTTGTCTCTCACCAAACTAGGCACTGCTCACTACAGCTTCATTGGACTATGCTCTTTTTGTATGTTCATTGGCAATAATCAGTTATTGTTTTCCTTGTTCACACTCCTGTGTTTCAGTACTCCAACAACGACAACACAGAGCAGGACATAAAAAAGTTTCACAGCTATGAAAGATACCCATTTATTTCTAACTCCAACCTGAAAGAATCAGATATTTAAAACTACTCTGCAGAGTTACTGCTGTGATATGAGGATTCCTCACCACAAAAAGCCCTGTGAAGTGTAACTCTGGAGTGCTGTTTTATGTGATGCCAGGCATCTCCTCTGCCAGGAGAGGCACCCTCAAAAAGGATGAAGATACATCTCAATAGCCTAACAAACCTAACAAAGGGTAGGGCTGTCTTTGGCAAAAGGACAGTACGTTTCCCCTGTAACCACGTACTATTTTTTTCTGCTATGCATACATTTTCCCATTAACACATCAGCCACAGGGAAACAGAACAGTGCATGAAGAACTGATACATGCTGGTGGATGTCATCACTTATACAGGAGGAATCAGGATCTTTACCCTGAATGCCCACTGTTATTAATATATTTAGTTTCTTAAAATTCAGAATGACCATCAGCAAAGCTTTAAAAATTTCCACTGCCCCTACTGGATGCCACTCATTTGCTTGGAAAGATTTCTCTCTACAGATACCTTCTATTTTCCTTCAGTCTCTTTTGTTCAAAGAGCATGGATGGATGGCAATGAGAAATTCAGTATTTTCCTTCAAGTCAGCTCTGTTTATACTGTTTTCCCCCACATCAAGGACACATGTTATGGAACTAATGTTGACCAATTTTTAACCAGAGACCTTACTAATGGGAAATCATGTTCCCATAAAGAATTACTGTCTTTCAGAAATAAGACCATCATCTACAGGTTGCCTTAAATTTGAAGCACTGTGCCACATGTCTGGAAAGGACTGATTTGGGCTGGACTGGCAGAACAGGAGCACCCCTCTCTTCCCAGGCAGGTAGTGTGAAATCTCTGTGAGAGCACGTGCACAGGGCAGCAGATTTGTCTTCACCTGGCATGAATGTGACTCAGTGTCTTTACACCATGTGTGGTGCCCAATTTCACCCTTACAATTGACCCCACAGTGTAAATCTCAGTGTCGAAATGTTTCTGGGCACTCCAGACAAGCTGCTTTTCACTTAACCATCATTCATGGTCCCTTGTTCTATCAAATGGCCTGAGATTGAAAAAAAGTAGCTAGGCTGACCTTTTATGTACCATTTAAGATTTTATATACTTTGATTAGGTTCCTGCTTCATTCTCTCTTGTTCCTGAATGCAGTTAGTGAGGTTTTAGCCTGTCATCACCTTCTATCTTTGGATATAGAGAGCAGAATAATCATTGCTCTGAAATGAAAATGGGAGCCAGGGCTAATGCAGGGGGTCATTACAGTCATCCTGCTGAAGAACATTCTTTAATAGCCTTAGTACTTATGGCCCTAGTGGCTGTGATATTTGAGCTAGAGAGTAAAATGGATTCACCACCCCATTTTTCCAATGCAGTAAATCATTAACCTTTAACCAAAGCTAGTCCAGACAATATTTTATAGTCTTTCCTGAGTTCAAGATGTCAGACTCCCTTTGATGCAATTATTTAAATACCACTGCATTAGTATATAGATTATATGCATTAGCATGTGGCTTCTTTGGATTAAATGGACTGCATAAAAGTGTTATTATTAAAGCACAACAGCCTCTGATGAAAAGAATAGGGAAAAATAATCCATTAATCATTTGACTGTCAGATGTAATTTCCCTGATCTTGCCAAGCCCCTGGAACACGACAGAAGGAAAGTACCTTCCCTTAATTAAAACACTTACTGATGAAGAAGTTTCTGCTGCCAGCCTTGCTGCATACCTGGCGATCAGCTTGTGTTCTTCATCCAGGCGACTTGCGCTGTCAAGGACGCTGCTCGGGGGACGGGGAATGGGAAGACAGGTTTATACACGGCAAAAACGCCCACTGCCTCAGCCAGCCACCCCCAAATGTCAAAACAAAGGAGCAAACCCTCACCACAAGAGGAACAGCTGATGTTAACTGAGCAAAGGGGAGAGGGGGGAGGGCAATTTCCCTAGAAAGATTAGCTCTAAGGGCCTGGGCAGCACCTTCCCTTAGAGGGGGAAACAGCAGCAAGTCTGCAATTCACAGTAAAGGTTGTACGGGATGCAACTTGCAGACTACTCTGCCCAAAAAGGTTGGCAGGTGGTTAGGACCATCAGTCAGCATCTATTTTGCAACTCAGCTTTGTCATATCACCTGGAAGACTGATTACTTTTTGAACAGTGGATTAGCAGGAGCCTCGGTGTTTGTTGAGAAAAACTTTAGAAGCTTTGTCATATTTGCACCAGAAAACAGTGTTTAGGACAGTTTTGCAGGGTACTTACCAAGGTCTCATGGATCACTGTTTGGAACCACTGATCTAGGGAATTTATAATCAGGCTTTCTCTTTCATTCTTGGTTTCTTGCTTTTTGGGAGCAAGACTTCACAGTGTCATGACTGTGATCAACAAGTGTAAAAACTTCAGCAAATATGCTGAATTTCCTTAAAATACTGCATCTTATTATTTTTTCTCCCCCAAGAATATAAAATGCAAATATTTCTCTCAGGCTAATGCTTTTCCAGCTGTCCTTATTTTAAATGGAAGCTATTATTTAGTCAGATGATCAGGAAAAACGTAATATAGTGAGAACCTTCACTATTTCTAAACATTTAGAAGTTTTGCAGACAACTATCAAAACAAATAAACTAACAAACCCAGAAATCTTAAGAGGACTTAGTTGACCCTGGATAATCCTGGGCTTTAGAATCCTATACTGCATTACTTTTAATATATATATGAGAGAAAAAAATGAAGTCCCTATGAAGAGGTGAGAGGAATGAGAAATTGCCACATGGAACACAAGGCTGCCTTTGGACTATCCCAGAGTGAGGCAAGTCTGGCTTCTTTTCTTATCCTTTGGCAACTGTATAATGGTTTTTGGCTGAAAGGAAACAGGAAGAAATCTCCCTGCCCACGGGCTCTTCTGGGCATGCAACTGTTTTCTGGCAAATGAGCTTCAAAAGAGTCTGAGCACAGGATTTTATTCTGATTTTTTCCCCTGAAATTGTACCTTGAGCTTGAAAAGCCTTTCAGAGAAAAATGGCACTTGTGCCAAAAGCTCTGCTTTTGAAGAACTGATATATTTAAAAGGAATATTTCTCTAAAACTTCTCAGTGAGTTCAGATGCCCATGTCCCTCAGGGAACTACAGTGCACATGTTGTTTGACCTGATTAAATCCACTGGGATTTAAAAGTTGTGTAGGAAAGATGAGCAGTGGTTGATATTCACTGATCATGACACTAAAGCTGGGTGTCTTGTGGATTTGCTACAGCTTACTGATGCAAGAGAAAAGAGACAGACATCATTTTTTTCTCATTCTGATAATAACCTGTGAGACCACAAACATTAAGTTTAGAAAAACAGTAAAGCTCTGCAAAGTGAGGCACGGAGAGGTTCTGTGTTAATGAAACTTGTACTGCAGACTGCACATAAGACTTCTGGTGGTAGACGAACACTGACTTTCTGGTTTTGGTTATGTTTATTTTGTTACATATACAGCCTAATTTTATGCTTACTGAGATTCTGGTGGGAAAACTGGTATACCTTTGGGAAAGACCAAAGCTAAAGGCATTTTTCTGAATTTATACAGTTCTGCTTCTTACGTACTCATGCTTACTGTACTAATATGTCATCCAGAGAAAGGGGTAAGCAATTCTTGCAGACACATAAAATTATGTAAACTGGATAATAAGGGTTACTTTTATGACAGTTTAATTAATTTTTAATTTTACCATAATGACTAAAACATTGCATCCTAACAGATGGTTGTGAAAACAGCAAGCATTCAGGATCAATTCTCCTTTTTATGGCAATGTGCAACCATATCCATATTGGAAAAATGGATTAGTGTTCCACTTGTTGGCATAATGCAATCTGCATCAGAGTTCTGAGATGTGAGCTAACATCTAAGCCAACTGCTTTACTGAATGACCAAGCCACTGCAGCTTTTTGAGTCTTACTTGTATTTAATATCTTTGCTATATATTTATGCGTGGGTAGATGTCATAAAGTAGATGTAGCAATGCATCAAATTTGGTCTATGAATGCCGCAAATCACTAACCCCAAAGCTTTGAAAATTAAATTTCAATGTCTGAGATAAATTTATTTCTGGAGTATACCTATTCTATGTGGCCATTAAGCACAGAAGTATGCACAGCAGCATTAGCCTCGACTGCCAAGAATTTTATGTCTCAGAGTTCTCAGATTTACCGTAATTCACTTCTGTTTTACTTCACCAACTTCACAGAAAACCATACAGTGATACAGTAAGACAATCGTACACAAAAGGTTTAAAACATCAAGAATGTGTGTGCAGAATTTGGGACCCCAGGGGAATGATTCAGTCATCCTTTTGAGAGAAACTGGACATTTTGCATACAAATATCCTACTGTTGTTCCTTCTTTTCTAAAAAACACTGCTTCTCCATTCGTGACCATTTCTTTAAACACCTTATAATTATTAGCAGTAATTGGTCTGGCACCTACCACCATTCAGATGTACAGTGAATATCCAATATTAGCACCTGTACAATAGGACTTCTGTGGTGGTCTAAGGTAGCTCCATTAAAAAAAGGGATCTCAAAACTGCAGGCAAAGGCTGAAACACATGATAACCTATGAGCAAAGGAATGACTCTGGAGGATCTCTGCTATTTCTCAGGCATCACATGTGTCAGACCAGCCCGTTCTGCAGTAGACACCTGGCAACAGCTGATGTGGATGTGCCCTGCTGGTTTTATAACTATATCACCACTGGTTAGAAAAGTCTCTTGTGAAATTTTTGCAAGAGAGTTATCAGTGTTGTCTTCATGATATCCCCTTATTCTACAACCCCTTGCTTAATAAATAATTTGCTACAGAAAATATGGACAAATTAAAGGGTCAGTTTCTAAGCCTTAGGGCTGTAAAAAAAAAAAAAAAAAGGCCTAACAGCAACACCAAATGTATTCTGAGGACTGTTTAACTGCCACACTTTCAAAATTGGCTTGGTTTTAAGACACTTTAAACCAAGACAAATCATCTGAGTCCTCTGCAACTGTTAACTTGCCCTTCACTTTATAATCTCCAAGATTTTACCATCAAAATGTTATAACACTCAGCTATGTGGGAATAATCACAAAAACGAACTCTGTTCAAGGGAGCTAAATATCTACACACTTCCTCTCTAGCAATTGGTCTCTGAATGTTTTTCCTTTTTCAAAGGAAGATCAAATCAGCCTTCCCACCTAGAGCTGTGCACACTCCCTAAATAGACATTTTTAAAAATGCCCTAGAATTGCACGGCACTTTTATACAGAAATAAGATTCACATAGTACTATGCAGTATAACATAAAACCCACAGAAAACAGCTCTCTATGGAACCAAAACAGCCTTTTACTTTTAATTTATTTAATCTTTTTTTTCTGTACCTGAAAAAGACTGAAATATATGGAATTAATATTCAAAGCTACGCAAAGTCTCTAACTTACAAAAATGGAAACTATTTGCAGTTAAAAGTTCTTTTTAAGAATCAGACACTAAAGATAAAGTAAAGTAAGTCTCAAATATTGGTTTTAAATACTAAAAAAGACTTTGCAATAAAACTATTCAAAACATCTGGCTAAGGGCTATTTTTTCTACCCATGCAGTTACTATAAATAATAAATGAATTTTTCCTCTTGTTTATTAATTTGCTCTGGAGTACAGGCTTCTAAAAAACCCTCAAGTACCTTATTAGCCTGTGGTAGAAGGAAAGGAGAACTTGTACTTTTACTTGCAGTATCAAATAACTGCAGATGAAAAATAAAGATAAACAGTAAAAATTAATTAAATAAATTAAAAATACCCCACAAAGTCCAAAATATAAATACTAGCTGCACTTAAAACAAAAACAGAGGTATACTGATTATATTAGACTGATGATTACCTATAAATTAGCCTGACTCAATATCTAAAAAAACCCAAATCTTGTTTTGAGATGTTACAATACAGCTCTTCAGATAATTTTATGTATTATCCTCATAAAGGATCTTTGCAGGTTTTTCTTGTGGATAAAGGTCCAGCTACAATCATTCCTCTTATCAGCTTTGGCTGCCAGAAGCACTTGAATTATCTGATGTCTGGGTGGGTACAGGTAGTATTTTGCAGGCAGATTCAACAGCAGAGCTGGCCAGCTGCTGCCTCCCCTAAATCTGAAGCTACCTCATTTTGGTTAACTGCATGCTTTATTCAGGTCACCAAATCTCCTTAAGATGCAGGATGAAATAACTTGAACTCAGCACCATCCTGACACAAGTGTGTGGATTTGGAGCAAACTTCATCCAGCCACTTTGGGGCATGGGCAGGAGAAGTTCAGCTTTGCCTGAAGATGCCACCCCAGACTTTGAGATGCAGCAGCTGAGCTTCCTGCAGAGGTCTCACCTACTCCTCTGGAAACTGGCTTCACACAGGAGCTTTAGGATGGCAAGACGTTGTTCTTGTTTTTACCAAAATGTAACCATTCTATTTCTCTCTGAGCAGTTTCAGTCCAACAAAGCAGAAAATGGCAATGCAGTATGGTCTGATGCTTGACTAAGACTGCTGTCCCTCTAGGTTATGTTTCTGTCAAAATCTAATTATACAAATAACTGAGACTGTTTTTCATTCAGGATGCTGTGACTGGAGTGATTTAATGTCAGTAATCAGATGTTATGTACTGTGCTTTGCATCAGTTGTTTAAACAATTAAGGTTGTTATCAGTCACTCCCCCATTCATTTCTCAAAACCAAATAAATGTTGGCTATCATGGCATATGATTTGTATAAGCATATTTGGAAACAAAGGTGCTATGACTTGGTGAGGTTGGCTCAAAGTCGTGAGGGAACAGGTTGGAATATAAAGAATAAAATTTGGAGGATGAAAACAGTACAGATAAGGCAGGGCACCCACAAAGAGGTCTCAGGAGGAACTGCAGCCCTCACTGAAGCTAAATGAATCCTAGACATGGCATCCAAAATGCCATGCCTGGCAAACCAGCCTAGCACCACGAATTAACCTAAACCATGTCCATTCTTCACTCCCCCCCTGAACAACCATACTAAGTAAGTCACTCATGGCAGGCAGAACATTTCCTTCTCCCTGTCACACCAGACTGAGTGGCAGCATATTCCTATCCTCAGTCATGGGTAGGCAATGACTGGACACACACATGCCCCCAAGAGCCTGCTTTCACAGCCACAGTGTCACTATTCCTCAATAAGCCTGATTTCTGGAAGTGCTTCTTCAAGTGTTTCCCCTTGAAAACATTTTTGTTTGTGATAAATGGCTTTCATTTTCCTCACTAAAACCTAGTTTGCTTTTTCAACCCTCCACCACTGGCACATTCCAGTGGGCTACAGAGTAGAGAATCAGACCCAGGACAATGGAAGGAGACTTTTTTGTCAACTGAACATGACAAATTACTCCCATTTTTAACAAAAGCTACATGCAGAAGTGAAAATGAAGCTGCTTGTTGCCTCCCACATACTGGAGTAAATGGCGACTTCCTTCTAACCCAGGAAATGTTCTGTAGTGGCAGCACAGGAAACTGAAGGGTTTGCTGTGAGCAAAATAAACCTCCTGAGCATAGTTTTGGTAGAAACACTGCACAGTTTTCTGTTCAGCACCACATTTTCTAGGGCCATATACTGCTTACCACTTTGGTGGTACAGGGCTGCAAAGTCTATGGAATTCTGTTGCACTTGGAGAGGTAAGGCAGTGTTTCCCTTCCCTGGCCTGGCGGGCTGCAATGCCAGCATCTCAAGTGCCAGGACAGCTAATGGGTCTAGGAGACAAAGCTCTATAATCACTCCAGAAGAAACAATGAATTATGTTCAAGACACCCATTTAAAACCCCTGGGTCTAAATTTGAGAAGGGAAAATTTGTATACAAGATTCAAACAATGCAGCAATCAGGCAGACTTTAAAGCAATGCCTGACATATGTAAAAATGGAAACTAATTTCTCTCACTAGGTTAGTACAAAAATTATTATAGTGATTTAATTATTTATGTATAATTACAGTTTCTAACTTTCAAGGAAGGTGAAGCTACAGATTATATATGGTCTCAAAAATTAATACCTTGAAAACATAGGCTTGTTTAATCATAGTTGTATTAAGATTTCTGTACCACCACCAAGTCCTGCACTGCCTAGAGCTAAGTATCCCAAAGAATTTGCATAGCCATTCTTAACTAAGCTATTATTTGCAATACTTGGCAATACCTTGCAAGCCTCAGTAGAGAAAATAGCAGCCAGTGCCACAATCCACCAACTTTGGGAGGACACACCCCATATTCATATCCATTCACTTCAGTTTAGTGCTCATGAAGAGCTGCTCCTGCTTGTGGCCAGGAGGAAACAGTGAGAGCATCTGTCTGAGCAAGGTCCCTTTGCTGGGTCCCCCAAAGGTGCCAAACCTGCACTAACCGTGTGGGGCTGCTCTGTAGCATGTTGACATACACCCCGATGAGCACATGTTCATCAGCCAGCCTGTCTGCAACATCGAGGCTGTACTGTAACCTGAAACGGGGGCGGGGACAGGGTGTGATCCAGACAGACACAGAGAGAAACAGAGAGAGCAGGAGCAAGTAAGATTGTGAAACGGGAATCTAGGAATGAGTACTTCAGTGCTCTCAGAAAAAAAAATCAGAACAAAACAACACACCAAGTGCAGAAGTTATTTTGTTATTATCGTAATTTACATGTTTAGTATTTAGTGATTTAGGATGGTAGCATCCGCTTGGTGATAGAGCCAGTCTCAAAAATCAGTGAGATGCAAGATCAGGCCAGGGACTGAAGCTCTGGAGCCGTACAGTGGCATTCATTACAAAATACAGCAAATTGTGAGGTCAGCATTATTTGTTATAATATACTATATATTGCACACAAACATTAATATAGATATGTAACATATATGGCTGACACACTGAATTCACAAGCTGGATTTGCCTAGAAGTGTCTGATCAACACCTTATGCATCCAAGTGTACATAAATATATTTAAACATGCCTTACTTAGCTCACTGGATTAATTGCTTATGACAATTTTCTCAGGAAAGATACATATACATTAAAAATGGGAGAAATAGAGGAAAAGGTTTTGGTTTAGCTTTGTTAGTACAAGTTAAAAACATACTCTCTCTTTAACTTACCCTTTGCCTTTCAAGAAAGCTGGAGCAGCCCTAGCCAGAAGTTTGCTCTGCTCTACTTCAGTATTCTTGGAAGGAGAGCTAGTTAATGAGACAGGAAAACTAAGAAGAGGGTAAACAGTGATGTCTAAAATTCATTATAGAACAGAGTTTGGAGAAGCTCATTTGAGTGCCCTGGACTGAATAAAAATAATAGAAACTTTAAAGGAATTCTAGAAAGCTTCAGGAAATGCAAAATCAGGAATTATGAGTTTTCTCTCCTGCTCTCCAAAAGCAAACTATTAAAGCCTCCACTACAGAAATGACAAACAAAATGTGCATCTCTCAGAAATGGAGAGATGAAGGCTTGAGTATTTTCCAGATGGAGTCCAAGATAAACACGTCTCAAATGCAGCTTTCAAGCTGGGAAGGCTTTATCACAACAGCTAAATTGCTTTTCTCCACATCACCTGTAAGCTGGTTTCAATAATCAATGAAAAGGCATTTATTTGGATGCAGTGATGGGATACAGCAGTGTAATTTCCAGAAGTACTGTTCTTCCGTTGATTTAAAATAATATATAGTTCACCAAACACACTTTTTTCCTAATTACAATATTTAATGGATTGCAGTAACTACATCTTTCCCAACACTTAAATATCCACGTTAACAAGCTACCACTGGCTAAAAATACGAAACATTGAAAATGTTCTTTTTTTTCCTCATGCTGCAGCATTTTTTGGTTTAAGACACAAAAAAGCAAAACAAAATCATATTTTGCTTTCTTCTTTATAAAAATTATTCACCTTTTTTTTGGTTTGGCACCTCATGGGTGAGTGAGCATGGATGCACCTGTGCACCCATGCATCTCACCTGTGTACGGGTCTGTGTGTGTGTAGGTAGATGATGTTGCACAAATGTGCATGGTAAATCTTCAAAACCTTCAATATTGGGATAAAGAAGGAATTCAGTGAGGTGAGACGTGTAATTCCCCTCCTTTTGGGAGGCCAAGGTTGGCAGTGGGGTTCTGAAAAGGATGGGGCCAAAGGTTGTCCTAAGAACTCAAGCCCATTTACTTGTAGTAAATTTGTAAGATCGCTGAATGAAATGCTGTACTGCACAGTGAGAAAAAATGCTTGTTTCACATTTCTCTTCTCATCAGCATGCTACTTATGTGTATTGCACTTCCACTAGGGCAAGATCCATGCAGATAGACATGCTCCATGCCATCTAGGAGGATGTGTTTTCCACACGTTTTCTTCCCAGTTACAGAAGGAAAATGCATTCAAGGGGTACAGGGTGTGCCATTTCAGCCAAGAATGCACCTTTCAGTTCTGAAAGAACAGATAAATATGTTGCCACAGTGGGAGACTGGAGGCCCCAGGGCAGATTTTGTGCCTTGCTTTCTAACAGTGTGCCCTCCACCAACCACAAGTTCTCCTCTCCTATGCTCCAGAGGCCACACAGTGTGGAGACAAGCAAGGAAGGATTACTCACTGAGAAACTGATACCATGTCTATCCATGTCCTTTTCCTTTTTAGTTGATTAAACAAACTTTAATCTTCCAACCTTTTCTCATGAGTTACATTTTCTCTGTTTTTCTGATGTTTGGGTGTCTCCTCTGGACTCCAGATATGCTGGTTAGCATAGCTACCCCTGTGCTGTTGCCCTAAACTGCATGCAAACCTCTAGGCAGACGTCTCCTCCTCTGGGGAATGTTTTAATGGCTTTCCAGATGATGTTCCAGGGTCAAATGCAATCTAACAATTGTATTGCTGACTTCAATTAGTTTGTGGTTCACTGCAACTGCTAGGTTCTCTGTTAAAATATTTCTATCCATCCAATTATGCTCCCATCTTTTATTTGACTATTTGCTTCCTTGCTACAGCACTTTTCACTTATAATTACTGAATTTCCTGTAATTGATTTCAGATCATTTGGACATCAATTACTACCATTGCTACTGAGCTGCTTTTTTTTTATTTAGAAACTGCTCTCCAAGCACTCCTTTCCATAACTATTTCAACCTTTGTACCACCTACAAATTGGATATATTCACTCTATTGCTTCCATTAAGTCACTGTGAGAAATAGTGCAGAGTGTCTGATTTAGGATAGCTTTCAAGAGTCCCAGCAGATGTCCTTCTTCTAAAGCAACAGCAAACTTCTGAAAATGTCATTATTCATTTTCAATGTTGCTCTTTTACTAATTTCCCTACGTCTGTATTTCCTTTGGGTACTTCTGTGTCATCTGGGACTGTGTTTAAAGTCCTTTTAAGGTCAACCTGTATTGTATCTGCTGCTTCTTTTTTTACCCACTGGATCAGTCATCCTGTCAATGAAATAAATTAATTTGGTTGATATAATTTGTCCTTGACAAATCTATGGTGGTTGTTTATTATCCTCTAGATGCTTACTAACTCTTTTATAATTTCAGTATCTTTGAAAACCAAGGTTAGGCTGCCTCCTTTATAATCCCTTTCACCTTTGTCCCTGATTCCACCTTCAACCCTCCTTCATTTGGAAGAACTTACATTTGTCCTTCTTGTTCTTCTGTATTTTCCTACATCTTCCATATATTCCCCAAAATACAACTAATACTTCAGAGATCATTCTGGCCACAGTGGCTTTCCAAATGGAACAGGGATTTTAAAAATATATTCCTGCTAAAATGGAACATCTTGTAAGATGCCAAATAATGCTTCTCCATCCAAATTTAGAGACAAATCATCCAGCTATGAGCAGATGTCTATAAAGGTATAGACCTAACAATATTGGTGTAAATTTTATACCCTCATTAATGTTTACCTGGCTACTAAACAGTCAAACATATAAACCTTTCCTTTAGCCATATTGCTGATGCCAACATGCAAAGACAACACACAGTTGAAGTCTACCTCACTCCTTAGAGACAAGAACATGGAGAACAGCAGCAACCAGTATGTTTTGCTCCAAATCAGTTGTTGACTAGAAATCTGGCCTAATCTCTTGTTATGCCCAGGTAGAATATTCAATTCCTTTAACTTTTATGTGGAGTTCAAAAAAGGCACCAGCCATTCTGACTCAGCATCAAATAAGACTCAATTTCTCCTTGGCTATGGGTATCTGATATCATAATGCATTATTTTTATCACACAATTGCCAAGTCATTTCAAGTTCACCAGAATGTTTTGCATCACACCATTTATTCCAGTTTATTACTCCTTTAGAAGAACTAAATGCATTAGCTGTGAACAGGGGACTGAGAAAAATGCAAGAGAAAACATTCTGTTTCATCTTATCCTACCTAAGCTCAATAATTCAACAGCTTAAAAAAAACATTTATAAGAAAGAGCAGGAGATTGCACCCATTACTATGGCAGCTATATACTTTAATTCAGCATGACAGACTGCAGCTGGGGAACAAAATTATATAAATAAGGAAAAAACCCATTAATTCAGTGTATAGTTATTTCTCTTGACTGGACAAAAGTTTCTATAATGCTAACTTTGCTTGTTTTGATGTAACATATCCAAATCATTTGGTTTGCAAGGGCATTACCTACTCTGCAGTAATATTCCCTTGTTCTGCTGCCCTCTAGGCCACCAGAAATTGCAAAAAACAAATGAGAGAAAACCCCTGAATATTAGCTACAGCAAAAGAATTACAGGCCTTGTGGTTTTAATCATGTTAGCTGTCAACACAGCAAATGACCATGATTTGGTACTTGGGAGAAGATCACAGACATTTTTGTTTCTTTTTTTCCAGCACAAGTGCTTTAAAGCTGTTCTTGAGCTGTACAGAGCATATTGTTGATACCAATTTCCACCCCGTATATGTTAAGAAAAAAGGTGCTCGCAATTGCTAAGCCAACCTCCTCATTAAAGCTCTCTTACGGACTTGCTGGCTTAAACTAAGCAAACAAGCAGAGAAATTTTAAGTGGACTTTAATTCTAAAGCAGTTTGAAGAAATTAAAAAGCATCTTTGGGAAAGACTGAACCCAACTTCCTTTGAGCTTTGGAGTAATTGTATACCCACCTGAAATCTTTGCTTCAGATGCAATTAAAGTGTAAATTGTATATAATGTTCCATCTCCTTTCAGCTGTTCCTTGCAATTTGTCACTGCATTTACCAATTATCAAAGATCTTTCCTCTAACAAGATTCTCCATCTTCCCAGTTAATTTCCAGTTAAATTCATGTATCCAGAAATAAAGATGGTAGTGTGCTATCGATTAAGATGTTATCCGTTTCCAGCAGTAGAATAAGCTGGTGTGCTGAATTTAGCATTTGCTGCTGCAGGGAGAAACTAGTTACAATGGCTATGTTCTTATGTGAACACAAGTAGCCTAAATAAATACCATGGGAATGCTATGAATGACATTCTCTGCCAATTCTCCTTCGAATAAACATTCAAATTACATAAAAACTTCACTTAAAGCTATCTGAAACCTCTGGACTAGACTGCAACACAAATTAAAGTAACCATAAGTTATCTGCAGTGAGAACACAGCCAGCAGAGCTTTTAGTGTTGATTACATCCAGCTAGAAGTTTTACTCTGAGTTTGTACTCTTCTTATAATAATATGGATCATGGAGTATTTAATATAAAATCTGCACAATTGCAAACAGAGCCATCAAAGTCTGTTTCTCTAGTGTTCAAGAGGGTGAGCTTCCACTAATGAGGCTTGATTTTCCCAGGGCAATAGTAACAGTAACACTTAAAAGAATGAGTGAAGATACAGTTATTAGTCTAACCCAGATCTTGGCATTTAGCAGAAAAGTACCTTCATATTGATAATTCTTACTGAATTATAGTTAATGCTCATGGATTAATAAGAAAAAAACACCCTAAAGGATATTATACTCCATGTAAATAAAGACGGGGAAACTGTTCTTATGCAATTGCATATTTCTTTTATGCAGAATGAAATAGAATCTTCCTTTAGGCCACTGAGATGTGAGGGAATGCTGGAAAAAGGGTGCAGCAACGAGAGGCATGGGTCCAAATCCAGCGCTCACTATGCAAATGGGAAATTTTCATTAGCTTCAGCAGGACTTAGATCCGCCTTTCCTGTGGTCATTTTGAAAAGCAAAGCTGAGGGGTCTGGGGAGGGTTATTGGCAAGCAGCACTCAGGGCAGAACAGCAGCCACCCACAGTGAGAGCTGAGGCAGAGGAGGCTGGCTGTGAGACCTGGAGTCATTTCCAGGCTTTTGTGCAAGCCTCTTTCATTCCTTGGTCAAGAACACAACAGGCAAGTCATACACTGATGATGGAACCATAGAGGTGCAGTTTCCTCAGTTTTCAGAAGCAATGTTTCCAACTTCCACTGGACACATTAATATTAATCCTACGTGAAGGGGTAAAATGAAAGACTTGTACTGCGCAGAAGCAAGAGAAGTTGGCAAAGCCCACAACCAGCAGGAAGTCTATTCAAAAGACTAATTAGAGCCACAGAAACCCTCTAGCCCATCAGAGCCTTCCTTAAGGAATATTTTGAGTAGTTTAGCAGAATTGCTAATGATTTAGTGCGTGAACTATAGAACTACTGCTATTAGTAGGTTAGTGCTCTCATACTGACCGTGAATTGTTGTGAAGCTGATTTACATACAGCTTTATAAGAGAATGCTCATCAGCCACAGGACTGGCTGCATTTATACCCCCAAGTAACCTGAATGATTCAAACAATGAAACCTTGTTAATACCTCAAAAAGAATACACAGAGAGCAGAGTGTTCAGAGAGGATTTGTAACAACAAACCTAATTTATTTAGAAAGAATACTGACTTGGTTGTTTGTAGGGTGCTTTTCCTTTCCAATAAAAAGATGCAAATTAAATTTGTAAAAGGTGAAAATAAAAACACTGAGAATAAGCTGTCAAACTCCTAAAATCCTGCTATGTCAATGAAACAAAAGTTACAAAACTTCTAATATACAATCAATGTCAGTATCTTACATATCAGGGTACAGTTAACTCTAAAAGAGTTGATGTTAATGTCCATGACTGCTGCACCATGGAAACTTTTAACTGTACAGGGATGTCACACTATCCACTAATAAGGAAGTCTGGGGTGGTGCAAGTCTGTGTTTGAGGGGGGTGGTACTGTCACCTGGCTTCAGGGGATTCTCACCAAGGAGTATTTCCTAGGAAAAAAATGGAATTCTAACAGCTCAGGAAGCATGTAAGTTTAAACCTTATAGTTAAAGACAGTCAGTTACTAAAGAAGACAAAAGTAAAATAATTGGCTATGTTTTACAGGCGAAGAAAGACAAGCAGCACAGTAGACAGTGCTGTGTTACTGCAGGTCCCTGGCCTAGGGAGCAAAGTGTTTGTTGATTGAGCACAGGGAATACACAGACACATCAGCACACTCCTGAAGAGCGCTGCTTGTAGTGACCTCTCCTGGAGAGGCTACAAATACATTACCCTGCCTTGCACATAAACCCCCATATATTACAACAACAGAGGTTAATCTGCATTTGCAGTCTCTCTGTATAGGCAGCAGATCTGGCCTTGGGGGCTGCTTTGGGACTGGCTTTCAAAAAGCATCTCAGTCATACCTGCTTGCACTAAGATAACACTGAGAATTTACAGTTTACAGCTCGTGGTAACAAAATTCATAAATCAAAGAAGTAGAAAAACATCTTTACTCTGACTTTGCAGTGTACACTACAGGTTTGGTTTCAGTTTGGGTGTTAAAATATGTAGCTGTGCATACCCAGAGATTGTGTTTAGTCATTTGGTAATGCTGAAGCACTGACACACAGAGCAGGAGTCAAGCAATAAAATGCACCCAAGGAAGACACATTGTTCATCTTCCCTAAGACAGCAGGAAGTTATTTTCCTGCCATCTTCTTACCTACGTACGTTTGTAGGCTTACATAGATGGGTCAGACAGCTAGCAAATGCTACACACATATTTTGGCTGGATGAGCCAAAATATTGAGTCAAAATGTACACAGTCAGCTGCAAGCACCTCTTCTTTAGGATTTATGTTTCTGATGAGACTTCCCTGGCTTGTTTACTGAATTGTCAGTCACTATATTCCAAGACTACTCCTTCTCCTTTGCTGATTTTAATGAAAATCAGAATGGTTTAACAGGAGAAAGGATGTCTTGCTATATCTTGAAGTATGAAGACATCTTCTGTTTGTTCACCCATACCTTGCAGTATGATGCAGGCATTCCCAGTAGGCAAAGGCACGTCCCAGTTCCTATTCCCATAGTGCTGTTACAAAATGGTTTTCACCAGCCCATTTTGGGTCCCTATGTGAAGGTGCCTGGGATTGCTTGTGAGCACATTTTAGTGGGTCAGAATGGTTCAAATGAGAGCTGAAATTCAGTGCTGTGCTGTGGGAAGCTTGGGGTGCCTTAACTCCAGCTCTCCCTTCAGATATCTGGGTATTAGTCCAAACTGACCAAGGCATTTCTCTCCTGATTTTATTGTGTGAGAGGGTTTGGGTTTTTTTACCTCTTTGAGAGAAATGAAAATTGAAACTTCCACCACTATCATATAATGGTTTGATATAAATAAGGATAAGAACTCACCTTCTGTTTGCAAAAGGACTTCCTGAGGGAACAGAATGGGAGAAGAGTGTGTCGTTCATGCTGGTTACAGGTCGGGGGGGCCTGAAAGGCAAAGTATTCTGCTGCATTAATTTTGCACCAAAACCCCCTCCAGCAGCAACACTATTTATGTAGAACAGAATGAGCTTTTTAAAGTAACATTGCAACTGGCATCTTCTGCTTCACACAGTAATAGTTTCAAATTATAGGTGCTGCGGTTTTAAGAAGTTGATAAAAATACATTGGTATGTAGGCCTGGAGGGAAATAATGCCTTTGTGTGTTCTGAGGTGAGTTTTAAGCAACCTGCTTGACTTTTTCCCCCTGCTTTGGCAGAATAGCCACAATGCCATTGTTCCTTTCCAGAGGCAACAGTCCAGAGTGCAGTCCCTGCTTTCAACGAGCCAGGATGAGAACTGCAGTCAGTTTTCTATGGTAGCATGGAGGTCTGCAGCATGGAACTGTTAATAAATGACACGTCTTTTAATGAAATTATTCCTGGTGCTAAACTCCATGCTATCACATCCACATAGTGACCACTGTGTACCCAAGCCCTCAGCATCCCATAGAACACATGCAGAATTTTAAAGTTTGATGGGAAAGCTTTTCAACTGGTATATCAAACCCCAAGTCAAAATTTAGAGTAACTATTTATTTCAGGAGGACTCATTAGTAATGATGATTTCATTATTACATTTTTTATTTCCTGCTTTTACAAGAAATGAAACAAGAAGGATTTTTCCTCTGCTTTCTTTTACTGCCTACTTTAAAAATAATCTGTGTGTAATTTTCTCCTTCTGTATCCATTAAGGAGAAATTTCCCCTTCTTAGCAGACTTCTTATGGAACACTGGGCAAAAGATTTATCTGCTCAGGAACAACTAAAAGGTAAGTTATTCAAATCACAGGGTGTTCAGATATGGGCAGAATCTGAAGCCACATATAATTCAGACCTCAATTTGATTAATATTCCCCTTTACGCTCTTTGGAACTTGCTTTTTGAATTCAACCTATCTTGCTTTTTGAATTCTGCATATGTGAAAATTGAAATATGGTAGCACAAAATATTCAGTGGGCTCCAATTGTGCAAGACAACTGGTCAACCAAAGCATTTCCAAGAAAGCCAGCTCTGCATGGAAGTGAACTATTACTATATAGTTTGTCCTGTAACTTGTTATGAAACAGGCAAAAAATACGATATTTGAAAAATCCAAATGAATTTCTCAGCATGATAATGCCTTTTAAGTTTTAAGACGTTTAAAACTGTGAAAAGAAAGAGGTAGGATGTGGAGTGCTATTTATTTAATTATTTATATCAAAATACATTTTTAACCTAACTCTGCGTATGCAGAACCACATGAAAACCTCCAGATCTGATCAGCCATGAATTTGAGAAGCAGTCCTTTGTCTTCCATGTACTTATGGAGAAGTGTTTAAATTTTTTTTTTTTTGGTAATACCAAGATTATCACAATTTTTCCAAGATTTTCCTCCAACAGGTACACTAAAGAAGAAAAATACTCACCAAGTATCTCTTTCGCAGGCAGAATAAAATGGAAAAGAGATCATTAATTAAACTGTCAGTTTAATATGTGTAATTAATGGTAATACATTGGACAGACTCCATTCTTATGATCCTGATTCTGCAAAAAGCATGAGAGCCTCTATGCATAAAAGGTCATTAATCTGTTTACAAAAGCGAAGTTACTCTTGTGTACAAATGCCTTTAAACTCCAATACTTTGCTACGGTTTCCTGATTAGCATTACTTTGTCAATCCTTATAATGAAAAAAATGGTATTAAATTAATCCAGAGCTTTCCCAAGGCAAGTTTCTTAAAGGCTGATGCCCACTGTCACAGTCCTCAGGTTCCACTTGAATATCAAATGGATGTTCAAACACATCGAGTTGTGTGATGCGGTAAGACAACAGACTTTATTGCAAAGCAAAGGAAAACTCAGCTATTGACTATAAATCATATTTTTCTGAGGATATTTTTAAATTCCTGAAAGTGAGTGATTAAGCTTTCTGATAAAAGTGAGCTATTGATACTGAATTAACTGTCCTCAAGGAGACAGAAAACACTTAATGCTACTGAAATATAATATGTAATAAAAGCATGGTATGGCACAACATATATCCTTAGTAATAAATCAAATTAAATAAGAGGAATTTTCCAAAGTGCTCCAGGCTGCTCTAACCTGTTTACACTGATGTCAAAAATAATGCTTCCACAGGCTTAAGATGAAAATGAAATCAAGGTCAGTGCAGAATGGATTTGAAAAATACCTCCATGATTCACTGGGCATGCCATTTGTTATCTCTGTAGTCTGGACTTTCTTTCATGTTGCTAATCTTATGTACAGAGAGGAAAAATGACCCTTGCATCAGTGGGAGGAGTTCTACCATTCAGGTTTATGACACCTTAATAACTACTTATCTAGATGAGACCTTTTATGAATTTCTTGCTTAATTCAAGATTTTGTGGGGCACCAGTAAAACAAAAAAACCATGCAGTCTTTCTGTCTGGTGCCAGTCAAAGGTGGAAGAACAATCAAAAGGAAAGTCTCTGTAGTAATGCAGGGAGCACTTGTCTCCATTTAAGCTAGAAGCTAAGAAAAGGATACTGTTTTGTTGCCAAAATTCTTCCATCTAATGCAAATATAAACCTCTTTTTTTTGCCTGGATTCCTGCCCAGAGCTGTTTCTCTCAACTTCCATTATGTTTAAAAATAAAAATTGCATCAGTGAGAAGATATTCTCGACAAGGTTCTGTAGCATTCCTCTCCCCTCAGCTAATTTGTGTCAATTATGCTGTAGATCATGATACCTCCACAATTTACAGGTTTCTCACTCATGCATCGTTGTAGCCAATATATATTGCCAAGTTACATTACCATCAATCTATGAATAAAGAGAAACTGTCATAAACCGGAATAGATGGTGGTTTGTTCTCACATCCCATCACTCTAAATTGTCTGTATATTTAGGAATAAGGGAAGGTTTGATTTCACAGCAAAAATTTGGATCAGTTCCTACTTAATTATGGTACCTTCCCCTTGCCTTGCCTATATGCATTTAATCCATTCACAGTAGCCCAGTTTTCACTACCTTTTATATTCTGACATGTCACCAGGCCATCAAGATCCCCCAGCCAACAGGGAACAGAGCCTTCTCTTTCAGTTTCAAGCTCTCTGTCTCTCTCCATTTCCCCTTAACGATGCCCAAAATCTGCCCTGTGAAATCATCACTGACTTGCCAGCAGGGCCAGGCACAGCAGTGAGGGAGCTCAGCAGACCCAACTCTGGATCATTTCTGCCAAAGAACATCCTCCTAGTACTCTTCCATAAAGAGATGCAGGGGTTTTAACTAACAATTAAGTGTGACAGGGACTTGGCACTATGTATCTGTCAGAGGCACCTTGTCTGTGAAAACCAAAGCACTCTTTTACACCTTGAAGAAGTTCTGCTGTAACCACATAAGGAAGACCATCAGCATAATTCATCCTTAAAATGTCAGGCAGGTTGGGTGAACTTTCCAGGTGTTGCACCAGCCCACAATGGCTGGTGTACATCTGCCCTTAAAGATGCTACATACAAAACATTCAAGATGCACAAAGGTAAATATGTATAATAACAACAGATAATAAGAGCAGTTCCAGCAGCCAGTAATACAGATATACAATTCTAAAAACTGCTGCCTAAAATGCTTCAGTCAGGAGCCCTGGGAACATGGTTAAGAAAGATACTTTCTTAAGAAATATACCAGAATAAGAGAAATACTTCAAAGACAGTATTTTTGGAATATTTTTTCCAACTTAATTTCTTTGTACCTTTCTTCCAACCAATGTTTTTATTTTTCCTTAGTTTTATGGGAAATATAATGGTTACCCCCCCCCCCCCCCTTTTTTTTTTTTTAAAGGACCAGGAAGCAAAGGTAAGCCAAGTTGATAAATGAGAAAATCTGAGTGTCTGCCACTATGGGTAGTGGACATGCTTTAGAAAAAAAACCATCAAAAGTGGTATTTTCCCCACACTGCACAAATACATTTTCTTTCTGCTTTGGGTTTCTTGATTCCTGCAGAAAGAAAGTAGTGGCATACTACTATACCAAAAAATAATCTTGCTTTCTCAACATATCAAAACATAATGATAATAGATTCTTCAAGTGACTCGGCAGTTGAAGGCACACTTTTTGTGCAGACTAACACAATTCTTCAAGGCTGGGTGAAGCCACTGTTCCACTAAAGTCAGTTAGACCTCTGGCACCTTTTTTTACAAAATTGGTCTGATTTCACTTTTCTCTGGTGTCTTGTATCAAGACATACCTATGGTACACTAAGAGTCTCTACATGACAGAACTGATGCTCTCAGCATCAATACATCTCAAAGTGCTGAAAATCCATGAAATTGCATGGACATCTCTTGAGGAGAACAGGGACATTCCAATGTTGTGTCCCAGTATTTGATTGTATGTATATATCCCATTGATTTTTCAAGTGAAGTCACACCAGAAGAATACTTTTACACTAAATATCCCTACCAGCAAATTTGCACTTGTGATGCATTGAGCTGGACAAGCCACATCTGCCTCCTGCTTTGTTCAGGGCTGTAGTATCTACACTCGGTGCAAGCAACTCCTACAACAAAGCTTACTTTGTCTACAGCACACAGATACTTACACAATATGAGCCAGGTTTAGAGGTTTTTCAGGCTGGTCAGGGAACATTGGGTGCAAAGGTTCACGGCTGGAAGCACAGCTTAAAGACTTGCTAAGTGCATTAGTTAGCTTCTTAGCAGGTGATTTCTGGGAGGAACAAGGAAGGTAGAGGTAATCTGGACAAGTAAGGTGCATACTGTTTCTGCTATAGGAAGCACAAAACAACAGGAAGCTCTAACAGCTCAGGTACCTATGGACTGACATCCCCCTTGCCCCCCTCCCACACTGAGAACCTGGTAAGGCAGAGTGCTCTGCTTAGGGAAGGACTATTGTTACCTTCAACGGCCTTCAGAGCAGGCTGGGGGTGTATCTATAGGGACAGAGTTCCCTCTCTGCTGAATGATGTACAGCACAGTTTCTGTCACCTGGACTGGTGCTGGCTTGTACCTCACCAGCTTGGGAGTGCAAGGAGAACAAATCTGAGTATCCTTGTCCCCATAGATACACTGTATGGGACACCATCTCCCTCCTAGATGTGGGCCAGGCACTAAGCTGCTTTGTTCTTCTCCATCGCTAGTATTTCCCTCCTCACCTCCAGTACCCTGTACTGTTCAGCTGCCATTACAAAGCTTCTCTACCACCTCCTGTGGCCACTGACCACTGGAGAATGGAAATCTGAGACAGGAGCTCGCCAGGAATTGCCCCACTGTGGCAACAGCACTTCAAAAGAGACTGACGTACTGTCACTTTCCCCAAAAGATGGGGAGGGTCTGTGCAAGAAGCATAATTTTCATCAGTGTGGCAAAAAAAAAAAATTTAAAATCGGTATTTTCTGCTTTCTGTTTTGTTTGGAGACTATGTGGCTAAAGGATCTCTGAGATCTAGGGTGTCTTTTAGGCTGTGTGAGGGATTCTCAGGAAATTCAACTCAGCTTTCTGTGATTCAGTTCTCTGCCAGTAAAAGAGGGTTACTGATCCTTACACTGTCTCCTCTCCCCAGAACACAGCTCTACAGGCTGAAATTGAAAAATCTTTCTGGAATTTGTCAGAAAGGGTTTTGCATTTGTGCATACACATCCTGCATTGACTTACAATTGTCACCAAGTCCATAACGAAATATTTCTATTGGAGAAATCCACCCTAAATATGTAAAGTTCAGGCTCTTTCTCTTTCATTATAACTGCAATTTCACTCTGAATTGAGAACAGTTGATTTCCACTGCATCCATGAACACTTCCAATCTGCATGTGGAGCTCGATAGTGATACATTATGGAGAATGGTAACCACGTTTGAACAAACTCTAATAAATGAAACAGAAAGGCAACTTCAAACTTGAAGCAAAACATTTGTTTCTGGCAAGGAAACATTTGAAAGCACTAGGCATGTGGTCACATTTTTGTCTTCTGCTAAGCAGAAATCTTCAGTTTTCCAATTACTTCCTACCTATAATTACAGCTCCCTGGCTACAGCAAAAATGGATTTTATAGCACAAATTGCTATTAGGAACAGAGTCTGAGCTACATAGTGGGCAGTTTTCCTATTCAGATACTAAACTCTGGCCATTTGTGTCTATGCAACAAGCAGCAATTAGGACCCACAGAAACAATTACAGACCCAGGTCTGCTGGGATACAGTGCAGGGCTATATGACTGGCATACAGAGCACACCATGTCAAATTTAACCCTTGCCTGTTCCATCAACAGAAGACCAAACATTTTAAAAGTATTAAACTTCAGAACTTTGCTAAAAAATAAGCACAAAGCACTGTACAAATGGGAGCTTTTGCTGTATGCATAATTCTCCTTTTTTTTAACAATATACTTTTGAAACGTTTGAGATGAATTAGGTATTTTCTGCTAATCTCTGAAAGCTTGAACCTGAAGGGTTTTGATGCTCTGTAACCAAGGGGTTCTACTGGGGCTTTGCTCCAGTCCATGGAAAGCTGAGTCCCCAGGTCTCACGCCCTTCAGGGAAGGTTGAGGTTCTGGCAGCTGTTCTCTTTCAGCTTAGAAAAAACACTGCGTTATTTTGATTAACAACAAAAAGACTAGAAGTGAGCTTTTCTCTATAGTAAACACTACTGTGGATCTAAGCCTGTGACCACACTCAAATCTACAGTGCCAGGATCATCCCAAATGCTACGCATATGCTGCAGCCACTCAACTGAAAATATTGATGAATGAGCATTAAGTATTCATCATTTCATTTACACGTAGCCAAATAGAGCAAGCCAATGACGATTTTACCGTGAGTCCTGTGGGAACGGGAGAAGCTGCCATGAGCCTGGTGCCCTGCTGCCAGCCCCTCCTGCGCTGCCCTCACCGCGGCACACACCGTCACAGGCGCCCCAGATCCTCACCCAGAAAAGATCATTCCCACCTCCACACTCTCCTGATGGCTCCCAAGGCCGGAGCCTCCCAGACAGGGTCACTAATCCAAAGTGCCAGCCCGGCTCCCAGCTCGCCTGAGCCAGACAGCTGCCCAGAGCTGTGGCTGGGGACTTCTCTGATGGCTGGAGGGCAAAGCAGTCTGCAGCGAGGCAGGAGCCTTCCCTTACCCATGACGTGTACTCTTTCATTTGGTGCTGGTTGCTGTGGGAACCGCTGGCATGGCCCCTCCAGAAGCAGTCCTGACAGAGCTGGTAATTGTGACACTGCTGGCAGCGGTAGCGAAACCCCATCATGCTCTCGCTGTGGCAGTAAGAACACTCCACGGGGTGGAAGACTGTGCGGGAGAAAGTAGTGGTGAGCCAAAAACCAAAACAAAGAAACACCCAGAAAACATTTATGGACAAACACCAAACTGAAGGGTGTTCCCTTCTTTGTTCAAAGCAATCTGCAGCGTTGGATGCTGCTGACAGCTCTGCCCCGTGAAAATACAGCAACCTGTGCTAAGCCATGGGCAACAATTCCTACATTGGGCACCAAACCCTTCTTCGCTTCTGAGCTGGCATCTGTACCTCCTGCTCACTGCAGCAAAGAAATGTGTGTGTTTAGTGTTCAGAATACACAACAGATTACAGAGGAGGGCTACAAACATGAGGGCTTTCCTATGAAGACAGGCTGAGAGAGTTGGGGTTATTCAGCCTGGAGAAGAGAAAGCTCCGCAGAGACCTTAGAGCAGCCTTCCAGTACCTAAAGGGGCTACAAGAGAGTTGGAGAGGGACAAGGACATGTAGGGATAGGACAAGGGGGAATGGGTTCACTGAAAGAATGCAGGTTTAGATTAAGTATTAGTGAGAAAATCTTTACTTGATGGTAAGTAAAGTGAGGATGGTGAGGCACTGGATTGTGTTGCCTGATGCATGACCCATCCCTGGAAGTGCTCAAGGCCAGGTTGGATGAGGATTTGAGCAACCTGGTCTAGTGGAAGGTGTCCCTGCCGGGGAGTTGGAATTGCATGATCTTTAAGGTCCCTTCCAACCCAAACTACTCTGTGATAGAGGACATCTGTATGTGGGACAATCCGCTGCAGCTGCAGCACTGGGAGAAGCTGAATGTTTTGTTGTGCTTTAACCAGCTGAAGTGAGGCACCTTAGAGGAAAAGTCAAACTCAGCTGTATGACTACTGAAAGGATGAAAGTGTACTTAGACATGTTATTGACTCTTAATTACTGCTGTCTCATCTATACAAGTGATGTCATTTAGGTACCTATATATGGAATTCAACACGTTGCTTTGGATGCTCAGATTTGGAAAGCTGGCCTTTGGAGAGACCAGTTCTCTGTTCAGAAGCAAAGAGTGACAAGAAGGCAAACCACTGAGGATGCTAAAGCACCAAGATATTTTGAAGCACTTTCTGGGCTATAATGCTATTTCTGTTCCCCTTTCCTTGCTACAGCATGTACCCAATTTACCACAGGGTACTGAACATCTCCTTGTTTCCAGGCACCCTCTGCCTTTCTGTCGTAACGTTCAGTCTGGAAAAATTTGGATCAGTGTTGAATGTGTCAGGGGTTTAATGCCTTGCCAGAATTTTGCAGCAGGAAGGGTTTCTGCTCTAGGCTAGGAAACACTGTCAAGCTGGTGAGGGACAGGGATGGATGACAAGAGCTTGAGGAAGGTGTGATAGATAGGTTGCTCTGTAGCCAAAAAGGACTTGGGAACATCACCTTACCCACCTTGGTGCCTTTCAGTGAAAGAGGGATTTGTTTGGCACAGGAACACATACAACTTTTCCTCCTTTTCCGTTTATCACCAAAAATGGATGCACACCATCCACAGGGAACTTCCTTTTGAGAGGATATGGTCTGGCAGTGTAGACTTAGGAGTAGATCCTTCTTAAGCACCTTTTGGCTGGTGTTTTGCGCTGCACTGGACATCTCCTGCCAGGAATACTGCACAAACGGAAACTGCCAAACTGTTCCCTCTCTGTTGCCATATGTCATAGCTAATAAAAGTTGTGGTCTTTATAGTTTACCAAATATAAGTGTGGATGAAATCCTATTGCTCTTTGCTTATCCAGACCACAGGAGGAGACATGATCAGGTTAACTTCCTGAGCACAGCCAAGTTTAAGCCATGTTCCTGGCTGAATGACCAACAGACTACTTCAAATATTTTACCAGTCACTGTAAAAATAGCACATGGAGTCAATGAACCCAGTACAGTAGCTTTTACAAAATCATCTACAGAGTGTGAAAATTGTCACACCAAAGTTTATTCTTGTAACTGTGTTTTGGCAGCATCTCTTTACTTACCATTTTCAACATTTGCCAGTCGATGCAGAAGTGGTAACCACACTAGACACTGTGGCGGGGGATCAGACATGAGAGTATCCAAGAAAGTGTTTAATGTGACTTTTTTCTGCTCAAACAAGCAAACAAACATGCACAAAAAATCAGTAATTAGACATCTCAAAATGATTTTATCTTGTCTCTACAGAAACACTTGGGAATAAGTTTCAAACACTGTTTGCCTGTAGCCCTGATTTACTAAAAAGAACAAGTGATACTAGCAAAGCTTTTCCAGACTATTTTTAGTCGGTACAATGATACAACTGATGACTAGAAGTCATTCTCACAAGGCTGGGTTGGAGACACTTAGCTCCCACTCACTTCCAGACTCTCTTCTAGAGTCACTGCCTGAAGATGCTTTGTGGTTACGGGTGGTATTCAACTCTGCATGTTCTCATCTGTTTTGAGTATTGTGTGACAAGTACAAGTGCATGTAGGCTATCACTGTGTATGACCAGTTTTCAAATGAAAAATCACTGCTGACGGTACTCCGAAAAAGAAAATGAGAGAAAATATTGGCAAGGGAGTACAAATTCCAAAGAAATATAGGATAAGGAGAGACCAACACAGGCAATTTGTTACCGTCATTTACGAAATTTAGTCTGAGGAATAATGGCAACTAGTTATTGGTGAGCTCTGATTGTGGGATGTCAAGATTGCATATGCTTAGGGACTGCAACTGTTCCTAAACTCTTCACGCCTTTAAGCACTCAGAGATCTATGCCCCTTTAAATTTCAAAGAGATTTAAACTCTGACATATCCCTGTTGATTTTAAAAATGCAATCTAGGGCCTTAAATATCTTAGGTGTCTGGAAAAAGTAATCACAAATCTTAGTTCATTTGTTTTTTCAATCAGCAACTGAGCCTTCCTTGAATAAAATTTAAGATGTAAAAATATTGAGTCCTGCTGAGAATGTATGTAGATATGTTTTATAGACATACATATTTAAGTAGTATCCCCATATCCAAAGGGATGGCTAAATTTTCATATCTGATTGCATAAGCTGCTGCTTTAACTTGCTAAAGAACTGTGGTTACCCCATGAGGAAGCTAAGCAGCAGTTATGCAGTGACATGTATCATCTCTGCATGTTGTGGAATTCTTTTAAGAGCTGAGATTTCCAGATGGAGTATCTGTGCTCCACTTATACACAATTACCACCAGATGTAAATAAAAACATTATTTCTCTTATACACTGAGTGATCAGTGGAAAACATCTCACACTGCAACAGTCTCAGGGATGAAATACTGCAAAATATTTGGAAAGATATAAAGATGTTTGTCCCTAGGAGAAAATACCTCTGGCTACTGTGAAAATGGGCTTGATTCTTTACTGAACAGAAATAGCCAGAGTATGAGCTCTAAATCTCACTGGAATACTACCTTTCCCCACAACAACTGCAGTGTGAAAGTCCAGTCAAACGCTACCACCTGCTTGTTGTATGAATTATCTTCCCAGCCATGGAGAGTCAATAACCACTTCCCAAACAGGCATCCTATGACATAGGCATCAGCTCAGAGAAAAGGATCTTTCTTTTGGAGATGTGGATTTCTTTTTCTGCTGTGGACGCTTGGCACAGCTTTGCTGACCAATGCTGCCAGCAAGTGTCTGTATTGTCTGCAGCAGAACTTGAGAGCACAAGGGAAAAAAAGGTGGAAGGAAGCCCAGGAAAAGAAGGGACCTCCAGTGCCCCATACTGCAGAGCTGAGTAGCCTTAGATATTCCCTCCGCTCTTGAAGGGATATGCACAACAAGACAACACATAACTAGGAAACAGATGAGGAGACAAGAACAGCTCTTCCACAATGCAGTGGGCTTTTGAACACAGCTGTAACGTTAAAATCTGATTGGCACCAAATCAGGCAACTTAGCTTCAATGACAGCTTTATGGCCAAACTGCTCCGGTGATCACTGATTTTATGGATTAGAGAAAAAAAGCAGTGTCCCTTAAAAGGACACCATCAGAGCAATTTCCATACATCTTCCTCCTGCAATTTTCTTTCAGCTGCTGGGAAAGTTTAAACTGAAAGCTGGTTTCTAAATATACACTACACACAGATGGAGTCTAGGTTTGTGGAATAACACTTAGACAAGTGCTAAGAAAATGAAGTTAGCGTCTATCTTTTTAGTTTGGGATAGTTTTTTTTAAAAAAATTGGTTTTTACAATAATAACAGTACTGTTAAATACAAATACATATCCTATCCATGGGGGAAAGTGGTGATGGTAAAACTCCTTTTTGAGCCGCAGATTTGTATTCTGAAACATTAAGTCACTTGCTCCAGCATTTCTGTCCCACAAATTTGCTGATGAGGAAACACTGTTGTTTCTAATTTGAATAGCCATTCAATCTGGCAGTCGTTCACAGGCAGAGGAAAATACATGGTTGGATCAAGTAAACCAGCAAAACTGGGAATAATTAAACACTTCTGCGAAGGAGAAGTCCCTTCAGATGTAAACTGAATGGATTTAACACCATAACCAGGTAATTCCCAGAATTTTTTATTTCCCTGAAATTGAAGAATCTCTATGTATCAGGGGGTTGAAAGGCTTCTGGTAAGCAAAAGTGACCCATTGTGAGAACAAGTGAGAGTGCGAAACTTATTCCAAGGTATCAACTTCTGATAATGCTACATGCAATATAAGAGAGAGAAAGAATGACTTGTGTGTGACTAACACTGTAAATGCCATTTATCATGGTGTCATAAAGATCTGAATTTCATTTCAAAACTCTGGTCCATCCCTAGGGAGGATGTAATGAGAACTACATAAAATAAATTTAAGTGAAATATCAGACCAGATTTACAAGATACTTGGCTCCCTCCAGATGCAAAACAGTGGCTTTGTAAACCTGCTGTGTACCTACATCAGTCAGAGACTTAACTCTTGTTAGCTCTAAGTGGAGCTTGTAAACAAAACCATCTCATGCCTGCTTGAAGATGCTGTTTCTAAAGATACCTTAATGCATCTGGTCCACTCAGCTGGATGCAATCTCAAAGCAAGTGCCATTTCTGATGGCTACTGAGATAAAAAACAAGGCCTGAATTACATTTTTTCAGGAAAAGAAATTCCTTTTTTCATCTATAATAACAGTATGTCCAACACGCAAGCTTGAGCTCCCTATTGCCATGCAAGAGCACTCTTTCATTATTTTAACACAGAACTACCAGAAGTCACTTCACCACGTAAATTCTTCAATGCAAGATGAAGTGCTGTTTTAAGTCTCCCTATGTGAAACAAGACTAGTTTCACATATGCAAACATTACCATTTAAAATGAATTGGGAGATGACTCAATAAATGAATTTCAACATCTCCTTTCAGTTGACTGGAGTGCCTATTGATTGGTGATGTGACTGAGAGAATACAAAAAATGAGATTCTATTTTGCATGAAAATGACACTGTTCCTGCTCCATTGAACTTACCTGTTCAACAGTATTCAGTTAGTAATGAAAGGATAAAGAGAAGGAAAATACAACTTTATTTCTAACACAGTCCCAGTTTCAGCATATTCCCTTACTACATATTTATGGAATTACACAGTTTGATGTGTGGAAAGAGCCAGAGGAATTCTCTCTTTTGCCACTGGAGAAGTGGATAACCAGCCACAATTATGGAATCTTGTGAAGTGCTATGTATTAGCTAAAGCCAATGTGCTGTACTCACTGTACCTATGGAGTCTGTTGTGTACAGAGTGTACCTATAGAGTTGCAGAAAAATCTTTTATCTTCTTCAGGATAAATTAATTGCTTTCCCAACCCTATCTCACTGGGGATTTTCTACTGATACATACTGATTCCCATTTACAAAAAATGTTTTAAGATGATTTTCTTCTCACTCCTAAACCTGTGTGTCTATCACTGGGAAAACATGAAGTTTGATTTTTTTTTTTTGGTGGGACTTCAGCTTTGTATGGAGAAGTTAGTCTTGTGTATGCTTATACCAACACCAATTTAATGGAGTGGAGGACTGCATGCCTTGAGGTATAAATATATAATACCTAAAGGTATATATGTAACAGGTGCTGAAATTAGGAAGTTCCCTAATTTAGGATCGTGTACGTCAAGATCCTGCTCTGAATCACTTTTTGACTAAACCTCTCTCTTTGTGATAACCAGTTCCTTTTGAAGACACCAAATCTACACGTCAGAAATCAACAGTGTACCTTCCCCTCATCCAGCCCTGTGTTTCCTGGGCAAATATGCACATATGTGTAAGACAGGACGAGTCTTGGCCTGCTCAGTGGGATGACTGAGATCCTGTATCTCCTCATTTACCTGTTGTGAGAAACAGGATTTTGCCGACTGCTCAGTGTAACCAAATGAAGGCCCCTCGAAGACAGCGGTGGGCAGCTTGAGAACCTCGCGCAGAAACATGTCGTACCTGCCATAAACCATCACCCCGCTGGAGTCAGAAATCATGGAGAAAATATCTGAGGGGGGGAAAGACAAGGAAAGACCAGCAGCTTCATTATGAGCTACAGATTTGCTCTGAGTTCAGTATCATCTGATTTGAAAGAGAAGTACCAAACATGTTTGGCTTATGGAAATCTCCATTATTACTGCATCTGTGATTCTGACTTCTTTCAATAAAAAAACATGAAAAATTATTTGCATATTAAGAAATAGCTGATTTTAATACTAAAATATCCTTGATTTGTTTTTCTTTGTTTGTGGTCATTTTTAAGCAAAGTCAGATGCATGGCATGATGCAGTAATTTAATCAGATAGGAAGGCTCTGATTTGACAAGATACGCTACATCAGCTTTTTGCCTAATGCCAGCTTACCATGTCAAATCAAAATCTTGACAATCGGTTCATTAAGTCAGTTATTATTGTCTTGGACACACAAAGCAACAAAGGTCTTGCCAATATATTACTTTTCACTCTTCTCCCTTTTTTATGTATAAAAATATCACACTTTTATTATTGCAGTGATGTCAGTTTGTCAGCCCTTACTTCTCTTGTTTAAAATTATCCTCTGCTTAGCAGGGGATCTCTGACTAAGGAACATTTATTGTTTTTTCAGGCTGTCATGTCAGCTGCTTCATTTCCAGGAACCTGGAAGGGAAATTCTGACAACAGGACTCTGGGACTGCTGACCCAAATAATCATTATTGTACTCCAGCCTTTTACTGGATGGACCCAGTTCCTATTCTTAAAGCAGCTTAGGGCACAAATGGTGCCCAATTCATAATTTACAACTTTAGTTCAGTCTGTATTTGAGTTTCTACATAGAAATAATATATTAAGAAATGGCAGCAAATCTGGAAGACTAAATCAGCACAAATTTCTATTTGTCTCCTGTAAGCAACTGTGATTTGTAAATTCAGTTTTCTTGGGCTGAGGTAGGCGGGTCAGCGGAAACTGAAGGTTTTTTGGTCAAAAAGTCTGGAAAATGCTGTTCTGGACCTGAGCTACAGACATCATATCACTAAACAGAAAGTGTTCCACTGCAGCCACAAGTAAATGATGCCTTTGCTATTGGGGAACTGCGAATAAATCTTATGAAATGAGAATCTGTTCACCAAAATACATGGCATAAGAATGCGCTATGGAAGAAAATATAAATAGTAAATATACTGTTCTTCTATGTGTGAAAAGACATAGACATTATTAAAAAATAATCAGACGAAATTGTTAAATTTTGCTTCATGATGTTGAGGCAGTTATTTGTATTCTGAATTCAATAACCCCAATGGGAAAAAAAAATCCACCAATAAGAACCTCAAAGTATGTAATTTGTCTTTATAAACTTCAGCGTGAAGTTCAACCAAACATTTAGTGGGATTTACTTGGAGATATACATAGGGCAACTCCCAAGAAATTGTAACTTATCCTAATTCCCCCTTTTCTAGCTGTGCTGTTATTTCTCCCCCAATAACAATTTTTAACAGGTAAAAAACACCACTTACATCTTAATTTGTCCATGATTTTTCCTCCACAAAGAGTTGCCAAGGCCATTTTGACAGCAAAAACGGAGATTTTTCCATGTCCTTCCCTGTTTAAAAGTAGAGCATAGAGATATTTTATGTCATTTTATGAGAATCTGTTCAATTAAAATGCAGATTTCTGACATCATCTACTGAAATTCACAATGTGGATTGATGTACAGAGAAATAAAACCTTTAAAAAGAAAGATTGTTTTGTGGGAACATACATCAGTACACTGTTCTGTAAAGATCTCAGAGCAGATTTATTATGTATATGAAGCTCAGTATTAAACAGTTTATCTCATTATACTGTACAGTGATAATTATTACTACTATTTGTGGTACAGTAGCACTGGGAAACAGCTACCACATTCATGTTTTCCCTATCCTAAGTGCTTTGGGAATTTTTTGGACCTAGAAGATTGCAAGTAAGTGAAAAAATCAGCACTGGGAACAAAAGTGGATCATATCATTGCACAAACTTCATCTATACGTGTCAGTAGGTCCTGACAATTGCCTTTAAATGATATACCTGACCCCCAGGAACCTTGAAGAAGGACTTTGCTGAAAAACGGGGAACATGCCTGCATCCAGAATGAGCAAAGGACATATGTTGTTATATTGAGAAGAGTTTTGTCCCTGGTTTGTTAAAGATGAGGCTGTACCTGGCTCTCTACTTTCAGTTTACATTGCATAAATGCTAATAAACTCCAAATTCACCCAGGAGTTTTTCTTGGGGCAAAAAGGCACACTGCCAACTCTTCCACCAACTGTCTTGAAGCATGCAATGGCTTAACTTCATTATTTCTCTTGCTATCCTCATTCTCCTTTTACAGCCATTACGGTCCCCAATGACCACCTGCCATCACAGAACCCCTGGTTTATTTGAGCTGCATGAGAAAAAACATGACTTCACACACTGCATGGCACACTTAGCCCCTAAAACACCTATCAGCCCCAGTTTAGTGCTCAGCCCCTTTCCAAAGATAAGAATAAACATGCTCTCATAAATTCATCTACTTCTTAATGTTAATTTTCTTGACATCCAAATGGTGAAATGTGGTTTTTTTTTGAATTCTCTGACTCTTACTGTAAGCCAGTAGGAGTCCAGAGTTGCACTGGGCCAACTTCTGTCCATCATCCAAACTCCTTGGCATTATTTCACAGCTTCCCACATGAATTAATGACACTAATTAATGACATCAGTGAGAACATGTCACCATGTTTTAAAAAACAGACAACCAATATTTGTGAGATTAGCAAAATGGCAGCCATGTTCCCTTCTAATTCTCACAGGATTAATGATGGGGCTAGATAATGAAGTTTTGTGTAAGTTTTTGGGAATGGAGATTCTGTGATCTTCAGTCTACTCTACCAGGGAACACAATGTTTATAAGAGATTTCCTGTTTAATGTACACAGTCATGCCCTATTTGAGATGGTCTAACTGCACTGGCAATTCTAGTATATAGAAATCTAGCTATTCAGCAATATTTCTACAATTACTCTGTTCATTGTCACTCATAAATTTAAGGAAGAAAATTGTGTCTAATCAGAACTAAAAGATGAAATGGTTGTGGAATGACAGGGAGCTTGTGACTGTGCCTCTCTCTGCTAATCCCAAACCACACTAATGCAGTAACATATACATGTAAGACAGACATGAATGGTATACTCACATCTGTACACTAATGCATGCTACATGCTTCACGGCTATGTTCATTAAGTCACTTAGACTTTAGAAAATGAGACAGCTCCCTAAGCTTGACTAGCTAATAATCTTTAAAGTTCATTGAATTAGATTTAGTTCTACATCAGTGTAACCCATAATTCTAAACATCAGTTCTAATTATCCTTTCCACTCATCTAAAATTCTACTTTTTGCCAGAAAATCAACTAGAAATACAGGCAAAAAGTAATAAATTCACTATTTTAGTATTTAAGAAAGAAATATTTACTGTGTTCTTTAATGCTGACTTTTGGGCACACCTTTTCATTACATGAGTTCCCTTTGAGTGGCTTCATAAGTTTAAAATCACAGCATAGGAATTTCCAGACTTCTGTATTTCCATCCTTTGTTGATTGGATTCTGATTTGTGCAAACCAGACTTAGCACTGTTATGGCTGAAAATGTGGTCCTTTCGTATTCTTTTTGTGCATGCTGCCCTTTAGACCCTTAGGAATTTTTCTGCACTGTTTCATCATGAGGTTTCCATCTGCCCTTAAAAGATTTGTTTTATATATATATATATATATATATGTATATATATAAAAGCCAAGTAGAGGCAATGCCATTACTAAGAAGCAATGGAAGATTTAGAGATTAAAAAAAAGTCTATGTGGAAGTGCTTCAGATTTAGATTCTTTTTCCCAGGAGGTTTAGTTACTAATAGGATTATATTTTTGCATGGCAGACACATATCAACTTATTGGCTTCAGCTTTCCACCCTAGAGCCATTGGCTTTTCCCACACTCAAACAGTTATGGAAGAGAGGAACATGAAAAGATATCATTTATCTCTTCAATCTCTCCATTTGAGTTGATTCGTTTTGACACTGTATTTTGTATCGGTCATTTATGCTCCTAAAAGCATCACAAGAGCCAGTAGAAACCCAATCTGCCTTCCAAATATGTATGTCAGTGTGTTTGTGTGTGTGTGTGTATATTTAAATACACATGCATATTTAAATACATCTGACTGATGAACGGACAGGGTAACGGGGCCCAAGACTCGCCAATATCATTTGGATCCAGAAGTGCTCCAAGCTATGTCTGAGCACCACACATGCCCTTGGATGGTGGCACTGGGGCCTCACAGTGTTTGCTGTGCAAGAGCAAATGCTGAAGCAGTGGCTCACAGCAGCAGGAAGATCTCGGTAGAAGTCGGCACTCCCTGAAAGCAGCTTTGGGCTCGCTGATGCAAAGAGAAATGAATTTTACTAGTGGAAATAGGATAGGACAGAAAATATTTTGATTTTATATTGCACCTCTCTTACTGAGGTTACTCTTCAGCAAGAAGCATAAATGATGTCAAAAGCAAACCTTGAAGCTGATGTGCACTTAACAACAACACAGGATGGAGTACTTAGGAAAGGGAATGATGTCCAGGGTTGAAGGTTATCTCCTGCTGCTTAGGGAAAAAGGGCAAAAAATTATACATGCTTTTAGACACCAGAGCAGAGCTGAAGATTTCCTCTTCCACTGCATAGCTGCAGAGAGAGACAGCCCATCCCTAGAGCAAGGAAACCCCACAGACTGCCTGGCAAAATCCACAGACTACCAAGGCTGAGTCCAGCTCCAGGGCCTAATTTTGCCTATTGGATCACCAAGGAGAGTGAGTGGGACAAATAGATGACACTGTCATTTGTCAGGATCTCTAGCAACACCCATACTGAGACAGACATATGGTTGGGAAAGCTATCAAGAAATAGCATCACATCTTTAGAAAAAGCAAATGTGTCCCATGAAAAGGACATTGAGAAAATATAATTTTTCTCACTAAAGAGGTTGAAGTGCCCCCCCAATACTTTATGGTATCTTTTGCGAAAGTAACAAAAGTTCTTCAGCTATTGGTTACTACCCACCGTAATCAAGGCAGTATATTCTGAAATGTCAGAGGCTGTAATTACAAATTCCCATTTTCACAATGAGGTTCTGGAGATGAAATTATATTGACAATTAGCAAGATTCTTTCATGTAGGAGAGAAAAATGCATAATGTCCAAATCTCTGAAATGCAGTTTTTTTGCTAGACTTCCTTTGTAGATGCCTCTGTGGCTTTCAATGAGTCGCAGAGGTGGAGAAGAAAGGGAATTAAACATTTTACATTTAAACATTAGAATAGATCAATGAGCAAGAAGTTGTATTTCCAAAATAGATATTGATCATCTTTATGTACTGAAATCAGTACAATTCAAATGTTCATTTGATCAAAAAAGGGCATGAATATTTCCTCTTTTCTCTCTAGAAATCAAGCCCCACCCCAGCCAGACATGGTCTCTTTCACAGCCCAGGGCCCACAGCTCCATTCATAGGACAGTGTATGTCAAGGAACAGAGAAAATTCAGCAATTTTCTTATCAGGTGAACTTTGCAGCAAGAATAGCTGGAGATGATCTAGCATGGAATATTTCACACTCTGTTTAAAAGGAGTTTTTTGGAGAACAACTTGACTGAATGAGGCTGACATTCCACCTGGTTGCCTAGGCTTTGACACTAGCCTCGGAGGTATTTTTCAGAGGTTTGTACTTGTCAGCTTTTTATGTAATACTTGGTGTGCCAGTGAAGGAAGTGTGCTATTATTTCATAAAGCCAGTTCATCACCTTAGGCCTTGAAACAAAAGCTATTGCCCAATTTTAACATGTAGTTAAAAATGTAGATCAGGCTTGTTTCTGTCTAGATTTTCTTTAGTCCTGACCACCTCATTCTGCTCACTGGTTTTGATCTGTCAGGGTCATCTACCACATGATGCTGACTTCTCATACTAATGATAAATTAATTGGAGAAGTTATTTCTCTTTGTGAATTTTGAATTTGTTGGCTTGCAGTTTTATAAGGTTGTACTTTAGTTTACTTTTAGCAGCATGAAGGAACATCACATTCAGTCTCATATGAAATTCTATACACTATAATTTTTCCCCACTTTTTCTCCTTTCAGGGTTGAGCAGCAGAGAAACATAATTATCTGTGAGCCTAATGAATCCCCACGGCCATAAAAAACCCATTAAAAATGGGATGTAAGCTCAGCACTGGCAGTGGCCAAGTTGGCCCACATGCCATGGCAGTACACTGTGGCTCCTTTTGTGTTTTGCTAGCCAAATTTTAGCTTCTGAGAAGACATCTGTATTGCAGGCCTAAGGAAACACTCGTTGCCAGAGGGCAGAGAAACCTGCCAGGTTTTTAGCAGGCTATAAAAGAAGGAAGAGGCTCTGTTTAAAGTTTGGAGGATCTTCAGCCAGTACAGTACACAAAGAGCAACATATATATTAACTAGTACTGAATAAATGAGACAGTGGTGGGCTTATTAGATTTTAAAATACAAAGTAACTTGTCCCTTGTGGTCTTTCATTTATGTTAGGTCGCAGACTCCATTTCTCCACTTTCTCTGGATTCCAAATTGGACATGAAAAACTGCACCACATTCTCTGGACCTACAGCACCTCTCACTTGGCCTTGCTAAACCTCATAAGGAGATTCGCATGGGCCCACTTCTACAGCCTGCTGAGTCCCCCTGGATGGCATGAAAAGCATTGCTACTCTCTGAGCATGAGACCACAGGAAAAGACCTTGCTCCTCCTCCCACCAACTTCCAACTTTCAGCAGAAAATGACCTTTCTGCTGCACTGGAGGGGAGAGAAAGGAACAACAAGGGAAGCAGAGACAGCAGCTCTGGTTACACCCCAGCAGCTCTCAAGCTATCCTTGTAGCATGTAGAGCCACCTCCCTCCCTCCATTTCCCATAAACCAGGAAACCTGAATGACCAGTGGTTGTTAAACCAATATCCAACATAAAACTTCAATGATATGAGCCACACTAAAGTGTAGGGTATATTCTGAGAATCAGATACTTACCTGGTATGTCTTTATTTGTGACAGGTGTCTGGACTTCCATTACAGTATAGAGAGATCCAGCTGACATGTATTTCCATGAAACCTGAATTAGGTATCTCAGACTGCACCTGAACCTCATATGTTTGGTGTATTTAATATGGGGCGATAGGCAGCTAGTCCCTATCTCTGACCTCAGAGCTAGGATCCTCTTCCTAGGGTTTCCCTGCATGTCTCTGCCTTCTGGGAAGTGCACCCCATGCACTACACTCAGAGTCAGCACAACAGACTGAGCTGCTGCTTGAGTGGAGTGAGGGTCACAGCTTCCTCACCCCGAGGGGGCCCTCCCTGATGGGAGCCCAGAAACAGATCATGAACCATAGCACATGGGATGTTTTCAGGGAAAGCAAAACCTTATCCCCTTAAAAACATTCTCTGATTCCCTCCAGGGGACTAAATTCCTCTACTCCATTTTGCTGCAAGTAGCTGTGTTGTGTAGTTGAGATCTTTACCCTTTTACAGTGAGCTACAAAATAAGCATATTAGCACAGATCTTGCTTCCACAGTCCAGAGTCTTTCCCTGTGTTTACCAGCCAGGAAGCAGTTTACTCATGGCATGCAGCAATAAATGGATCTGGTCATTTCCAGCATCCTTTAGTGTGCTTGTCACAGCCATAATGGTATGAATTAAAGCGCCCGTTCCATCTTTTATTGCCCTTGAGGGGAGGAGAATATTCCTGAAGGCTGTGATTTCACAATGGTTTGGCTTTTCTTCCTCTCAGAGGGGCAAGAGGAGAGGTTGAGTGCAGCCTTTTCATGTGGCACTTTTTCTCCCTGTTGCCATGGTGACTGAGCCACTGGCTGGTCTGGCACTGAGAGGTGCTCAGTGACACCCAGTACCAGGGCAGCAAGACAGAGGACTGGGAAGAGACAGGGGAAGCATCCTTACCTTAATGTTTAATGGCCAGTGTTTTCTACTGGTGAATTTTCAAAAAACAAGCCATAAAGTGACAAAATCTGCATCTCTCAGACTTTAGCACTGTTCTCCAATAACTCAGTTTTGAGGACTGCAAATATTGCAGTACAGGTTACCAACTACGTATTCAGAAACTGTAATAGGTATACACAGAACACTCATTAATGGGAGTGGTTTGCTCTATCTCAAACTTGTTCTTTGTGTAATATGAGTCCCATGCAGTAATAAACAACATGAATTTCATCACCTCCAGGTCTTTAATCCTATTTCTGTCATGGTCTCAAAATCATGCTGCACTGGCATGAGCCAGAAAAAAAAAATTGCTTACAGCTGCAAGAACTTGCAGGGAAATGAGCTCTTTCAAAATAATGAGCTATTAACCCATGGCACTGCTGCAGAGGCATTGCAGTGGTGTCAGCCACTGGTGTGTCAATAAACAACGAGACAAATTAGAAGCGCATGTGAATTTGTTTCTGTAGATAATTCTTCTTTGATATAAACTGGAACAAGTCTGAGTAGCTGGATGAAAACACAGTTGTGCTGAATTTGGCTCGACAGAAAGGAAAGCAGAGGCCCATAATTTAGGTTATCTCCCTAGTTAGCACTATTCACATGCTGAATATTTGGGACAGAATTGAGCCTGCTCAATTGTTTTCCAGAGATATTTCTGGAGGAAGTAAAATCCTTTCAGCCGCTGGGAGAGGAGGGAAGAAAGGCAGACTTACGGATCAAAGGCCGCTAGCAGGAAGTTGAGCAGCAAGCTGATGGACTGCTCCACGTTGATCTGATGGGTGGTCGGCATCCGTTTGTTGAGCTGGTAGAAGATGGTTGAAATCACAGCTTCCAGGCGAGCCACGTTCAGTTCGATGCTGGGGTCCAGGTTGTTCAGCGCGTTCTCCCGCAAGGCTTCGATCACATTCCAGATGTCCACCAGGTGCACTAGGGGACAGGACACAAAGACTCAGCTGGGAAAACGTGCTCCTGAAAGCAACTGAGAAAAAGAGTCACCTCCCACGGGGTGGGGAATAACACAACCATGCACAACATGCTTCATGAATAATTAAACGAATTAATGCATTTTCCATCACCAAATATTGAATCTGGTGGAGGAATGAGCAAATAAAATTTAAATCCGTTAATAAGCAAACAATACATTGATATTAGTAGTTGTAATGAGTACGACCTCAGCTTGGGAAATCATTCCTCATTGTATAAAGTATTCAAATAAAAGTCTGTATTTTACAGAAATCACTGAAAGGTAAACATATGCTATAATTGTTTTTCTAAACCATGCCTTTATGAATCCCCATTCAGAAATTACTCTTAGATATTAATTTGCATAGCAGATGGGCTTTTCAGAAGATCCTACGAATACTAAGTGCTTATCACATACTGATATTTTGAAAATTCTTTTCAGCAATTTGTATGGAAAGCAAAATATTTTACAGAAACAGAATTGTAATTGAGTCAGAGTACATTTAAACAAATAACACATAATGAAGTGATCTGAAAGTCATATTTTATGCCTTCTAAACATATTTGCCAAATGATTTGTTAAATCTCTCTCTTTGATGAAGTCCTGGTCAAAGCTGAATTTGATGGGGCCTGTTTTTACCTACAAGGACAGCTTAGAGGACATTCTCTGCTCACTGTTCATATTGTACCCAAACAGAAATCTTGTTTGCAGAGCACTGTTATTGTGGTAGTACGATTGGCTTGCCATGGATTGTCATTTCCAGAAGAGATGCACTGTGCTAAAAATAAAGAAACCCCTATAGTAATTTAAAATTTGGATTTAGTTCAAACCTGAACTCAAAGGTTCATCCCTTAATCTTAAGTATTACCTACTGTCCTACTGAAGTGTCAATAAAAAAAAAAAACCAACAAAAATCAGGAGGCTCAGGGTGAAAATTCTCTTTTTTTCACCAGAGAAACTACTGCACAGCTCTCATTACACAGCATGGTGATATGTTTTATGATGTATCAAAAGCTACCTGTATGTGGAAGGAGATCCTTGTTTTTGTAGATAAACTTAATTATAATCCTCCTCATCATATTTTTACTTGATTTGTTTGCAGGTGCTGTCTCAGACTGCAATGTGACATGATGGTCTGATGGCAGGGAAATAAGCTGCTAAGTAAGCTGATAGTAGATGGATGATGAAACCAGATACAGTCATTTTACTTAGTCTAGAATTTTGCCCTGTGATTGTGTTTCCCTTCTTTTGCCTCAGGAATAAATAGCCTCCAACATCATGCCAGTGCATATGTAAGCCTGAAGAGGAAGATACACCATACAGATCAGCAACTACTTTAGGGACTACACATGGCACTTTTCCACTTCTTCTTGCTGTTCCTTGGCACGTAACTCTGAAAACCTGCAAGATACAGCTCCATTGTGACACTGAAGTATTTATTTTATCTTTATATTAAAAGGCAACTTCCGTAGGTAAATTGTATGCTGGTAGGTTGCCTTCAAAATGTTATCCTGAATTAAGCTGACGTTTGCACGGCCAGGTTTTAGTAGCTGGGGGGGCTACAGGGGTGGCTTCTGTGAGAAGCTGCCAGAAGTTTCCCCATGTTTGGCAGAGCCGGTGTCAGCCAGCTCCAGGATGGACCCACTCCTGGCCAAGTATGCACTATCCAGAAACGGTGGTAATACCTCTGGGATAATGTCTTTATAGGAGGAATTAAAAAAAGGGTTTTGCACAGTTGTAATTACTGCCAAAGAATAGCAGGGTGAGAATATGTGAGAGGAACAGCCCTGTACACACCAAAGTCAGCGGAGAAGAAGAGGTAGGAGGTGCTCCAGGCATCAGAGCTGACATTCCCCTACAGCCCATGGTGCAGACTGTGGCGATGCAGCTGTGCCCCTGCAGCCCATGGATGTCCAGGGGGATGCAGAGATCCACCTGCAGCCCCTGGAGGAGCCCCACACCAGAGCAGGTGGGTGCCTGAGAGGAAGCTGTGAACCTGTGGGAGGCCCGTGCTGGAGCAGGCTCCTGGAAGGGATCTGCAAACCTACAGAGAGAGGAACCCATGATGGAGCAGCGTCCTCATAAGACTTGTGACTCTGTGGGGAACCCATGCTGGAGCAGTCTGTCCTTGAAGGACTGCATTCCATGAAAGAGTGACCTGTGCTGCAGCAGTTTGTGGAAAAATGTTGCCCATAGGATGGAGAAGTTCACAGAGAACTGTCTCCTGTGGGAGGAACCCCAGGCTGGAGCAGGGGAAGGACTTCTCTCCCTGAGCAGCAGCAGAAACAACCTGTAATGAACTGGCCATAATCCCCCGTCTCTGTCTCCCTGTGCCACTGAGATGGAGGAGGTAGAGCTTGTGAAGGACGGAGGGTGGGGGAAAGGTGTTTTTAAGGTCTTATTTTACTTCTCATTATCCTGTTCTGACTTTGTTAGAAATAAATTCAATTCGTATCTCTAATTACAATCTGTTTTGCCTATGATGTTATTTGGTGGGTGATCTCTCTCTGTCCTTATCTCAACCCTTTGTTATATTTTCTCCCCCTTGACCAGCTGCAGAGGGGAGTGATAGAGACGCTTTGGTGGGTGTCTGGCATCCAACCAGAGTCAACCCACTACAGCTGGGTGGGTGGAATACACAACCTCTGAACTCTTCTGTTTGTTTTCTGGCTGGAGGAAGAGCAACTTCCCGACAAAAAATCTGGCATAGGTCTCAGATCCTTTTAATGCAGTCATTCCCATTTCTACTCAATCACTTTTCACTGTCACAGAGGTAATCTGGATAAATGGAAGAGGAACCGTCTCCAGGAAAACAGCTGGCACGTAATAACTTGACTCTTTCAGGGCAGCTTCTCCACATGGCTCAGAGGCCAGAGAATGGAGGAAGCCACCAGAAAGCAAGCCATTGTCTGGTCCAGCAGAGATGGATTAATGGGCATTCCACCACAGAAGGCAGCCAAGGAAAATACCAGAAGTACAGAGCAACATGCCAGAAGATGCAGGAACAGGCTGGTCCATGTGCATGTATTTTGTGGCAGTATTATGAGGGAAGGACAGGCAGAAAGCAAAAGCTGGAGTGGGATGTTTCCCTCAAGGTCTATGGCCATGCAGGCTGTTGCTGGCCATGAGGGCTGTCTCTGGTCATTCAGACCAGGCAGATGAAGAAGGTGCTTCCACCAGCAGTTTCACCAAGTTGGCTTCTGGTTATGTGTGCAAATCATCAAACATGAACTACAGAAAGATAACAACATGAGAAATTACCAGGCATAACAAATTGCGAAAGAATAATGCCATATGCAGATGGCCCACCTTGACTTGAGGCTACACTAACAAGAGAGCAATCCAAGAAACAGGACAAACGGGGTACCAGCACTACAGACCAAGGCAGAAATTACTAGGACAACCTTACTGTAAATATTGAATAAGGATGTAAAATCAGCAACATTAAAGCTGGTGGGAAAAGAATGAACAGGGACAGGCTGTTTATCTGGGAGTGCATGAGTGTGGTAGCAGAAAAAGCATGAGAATAGAAAAGGGCAGTTTGAAGGGTAACAAATCATGTCATCAGAACTGCTGGGGTACCTTTCAAGCAGCCTGTGCCTGAATTGTTTTGACCATACATGTCCACTTCTGCAGTCATTGGAAAGTGTGATGGTTTCCCTGACCTCGATAAAAGGTTACCCAGGGAGGAAGAACCAGACATCGAGACTCCCTAACAGTGAGAATTCCATGCTGTAATTAAACTTTAATTGCTGCAGGCTAGTAGTGGAAAATTCTTGAATATGGGAAAAGAGCTGGCACTATGAATAAGGCTGAAATGGGGGATGGTGTCTTTATTCTTTACATGATTTAGTACTGATACTGTACTGTGTGGCTGTCAGATTTTAATGTGGGGATTTTTGCTGTTTTGTTTTCCTACTGATATTATATTTTTTATAATATAGTCATATCCAGAGTTAGTTTTGATGATGGTCTTGGGAAGGAAAATGTCCAGAGGCTCGCAGATGTGGGACTAATAACATCAGTATACTAAACACATCTGAGAGAAAATTACTGGTTTTATTGTTAACTCTAACTTGAAAACCTCATAAGCTCTCCTGACGTTCATTGGTATGCCAGAAAGGTAGGGCACAAGACTAAGAAAATGACTTATTGAAGATTACACAGCTGTAAGAGTTCCATACCCACCATGAAATATTAGTCTCAAGGAACTGCTGTGTATTTGTGCTGTAAATAATTTTACTTGGGCATTTTTTTTTCTCCAGAAACACTTTGGTTCCACATGAAGCTGAATAAACAACAATCCTACTGCACTATTTTATTTTGCATTTTTTTCATTAACTTTACATATCTCTAAGAGGCTTGAAAGGAATATTTCCTGGAGGAGGAGATGGAAGATGGACATAAGCCAGACATTTAACAAGAACTACTGATTTCGAAAATACCTGCTCAAATGTCTAGCTCTAAATCACAAGGACATTTTGTTAGGCTGCTGTACAGATGACTGAAGTCTCTGACCTTTACTGAAGTCAGTTGTTACGGACAAGAATCATGCAGCCAAATTAAATGTAAAAACCTAAGTGTCTACTGATGACCAGTGACCAAGGCTTCTACTCATGTCAGTGAAAGGAAAAAGCACCTTAAAGCACCTGTTGGGAGACAGGTGGGATGAGCAGTGCTTTGAATCTGCACGTATTCATTCAATGACTACAGACAAAGCCTAAAGCAATACGTTTACATGAGACATGTAACCTCGGAGCTGGTAAAGTTAACCGAGTTGAATCCCACAACTTCCTCCTTAAATATTAAGAAAAGATGTCTTTTCTAGTCTGACAACTACATGACCTAGAATAATTCAGGTTTTATATAAAATATGAATAATAAATACTTCAATCTGTATGAACAGCTACCAGATCCTGTCATAGTCACTACCTTTTACATTGCATTGCTTGACCTCGTGCAGATTACATCCAGGTGTAGTGCCCTACTGATCACCTCAAATTCTATTATTTTTTTAAGGTTACTCCTACAGTAAGCAAACTTTAATGTATTATATCATGCTGCCAAGTCAAACCGTCAGTATTGGCAAAAGGGAAGTAAAACACAGGACTCCGCAAGCTCCACTCATTTGCACTAATAGAAATTGATGCCTATAGCTAATGTGGTATCTGTATTCTGTTCAATGTAATAACAGAATGCCAACCTTGCAAACTCTGCATAAGCTTACATTCCTCATCTTCTCTTCTACCCATTTTCCATAATACCTGCTATGCTCATTTATTTATTTATCCATCCCTGAGACTGTTTTAATCTCACTGAAGAAGGCATATCTCCTTAGTTTGTTTGCACAACACGTAGTGCAATAAACCCCAAATCTGATTTCTACATGCTACATGATGCAAACAAGAAGAGTTTGCAGAGTAACAAAGCAGCATATAAACGCAGGAGAGCATTCTCTCTCCTAAAATCTGCCTTGAATTCCCACAAGAGACTAAAACTCCAAAAGTTTGGCTTTAACTTCTAATTGCTGTTGTTGCTTTTGTTGCCTTGCCTACGTTTCCCACTGAAAACTGAATTATGCCTCAGCATGCGAAAGATGCCCCTTTGGAAACAGATCTGGAAAACTAGAGAAATCTGTCAGTTGTTCCTTCAGTGCCAGCAGATGAACACTATGCAGTACGAGTAAAAGCTGCTTGTATCTAGTGCCTGTGTGGTATAAGGCTATCAAAAATCATGAAGCCCAGCCAACGTTCATGGACCCTTCAGAAAGGCCTCACACTGTAAACAGCACAGCTACCTAGATGTAGATCTCACTCATTTGCCTGATGTCTGGAAAAAAAATGTAGACAATCTCCATAAGCAATTGCTAAACTATGTTTCCCTTTAGATTTTCTGTTAAGTGATCTCTAAGTCACAGCTAAGCTAAAGCTCTGTGTTTTTACATTTCTATGGCAAACACTGTCTGCTAATTTAACTTCTATGACATTATGTAATATTTAAACAGCATCATAGAAAGTTTCATATTTGAGCATGCTCAGTAACGAAGAGTGATTAGTGAACATAAATAAAGTTCAGTGTCCAGACAGAAGTGGGACAATGCAGATGAGGAGCACTACAGATGGCTGCCATTCACTCCACAGCAATCATTACCAAAAAATGCACTCCTTGAGGAGATTCGGACTGAACTGCAGAGAACTAAGATTAATGCATGAAAATACACTCCAAATAGAAAATGTTATTTCCTTCAGTGGACTCCTTCAACTGTTAAAGCAACATTTGGAAAGTGCCTGTTGCCAATCCACTGAGCCAGAACTGATCAGTCTTTTCCTGCAGGATGCAAGGGGAATGAAGTTGGCTGGCTCTCTTTGAAAGGAGTTTTGTATTTTCCTCAAACTAAAAAGTTTTACATCCTGCTCTTCTGCCTTTACTTACGTTCAGAATACCTCTTCCATTTACCTTTTACTATTTTTATTATGAAAGTGGGCAATTAGTAGTTACAGTGCAGAATTCCATCACCTACAACTCTGTCAGTTGGTGGAAGAGATGTACTCTGGATACATTTAGAGAAAACACAATTTAGCAACCTTATGTTGCTTATTACACACACATATGTCAGTTTTATTGATCTTGATTCTCCCTCCTTTTTTAAGGCATTTTTATGCTCTTCATTCTTCATCTTAAAAAACCAATGTATTTTTAATTTATTGTAACTAGTAACTTTAATTTATTTGCAATAAGCAATTTTCTGTTTGGTAGATACAGTATCTTAATAGGCAAAATAAGAGAAGATACGGACTACATTCCTTTTTTTCAACTGAAAGCAAAGAAATTAATATTTACTTATGCAGTGAAAAATGAGTATTTCTATCCATCATGCAATTTATAATTATGGAAACGCTCTGAGATATAATCTTGGATATATCACTAATCTCAAAGGAGGCAGATTACTTCAAACATCAGCTGCCAAGAAATGATGTTGCCCTAAGCAAACATGAAAAAGAAAAAAACTGTAGCAAAGTTTATCTTCTAAGTAATAAAAAAAAATTAAAATTTTAAAACAGTCTGTGTGCTTAAGCTTTGCTCTTAAGCTTTCTAACCATTAAATGGATCTACTTATACAAAAATCCTCCTCTGCCCAATTTCATTTTTTTGTATTACACCCTAACCATGAACTTTACAAAGTTACCTCTCTATTTATTACTAAATGAACATGGAAGAGGAGATTACATTTAATCAAATACAGGAAGTGACTAAATCAGAGCTTTAACAATCAATTCAAACTGATTTAACATAGAGTAGGTCTAAGTACATATAAGATAAACATATCCAAGTGATAGTTAGGACCAAAATTCTCCTTGATATATTTTCCTTTGTTGGTGAATACAAAAAGAAACTTCTGAAGAAGTATTAGTTTAAATTATTTCCAAAATTTTACTATACATTTCATGAAGATTTTAGTCCAGCAAAGCTCTTACACACATGCTTGAGTTTAAGCATACTTGTACTGTCATTTGAAATCAATGGCACTTGACTGTATGTCAGGTATTTGAGGTGGATTTCATTAAAAGGGAAAGATTTATGCTACCTTGTCTAACAATCCTAAAAATATTATAAAATATGTTAGATGATTCTTCTTCTTTTTCATTAGAATCTATGAACCCATCACAAATTGGGGTATTGGAGCCATTTGCCATCATCATTGCTAGGAGGCCCTGGGAAGTTATTCACATTTTCTGTTTGGATCCCTCTCTCCTGTTGCCAAGCAGTTAACAGGAGGACTGACTGAGACGTGTTTTTCCTCTAAACTACACCTGTTGGTGGGCAAGCTGCCCTGCAAATCAGTCAGCTGTAGAGTTACCTGTACATCCCACCACTACGCAGATCAAAGTGCCAGCAACAAGGCTTGCAGTTTTTTACACTCTCTGGATACCAAATTACATGAAAAAGATGTACCAGGGTGTTGCTTCTGCTCAAGGCTAAAATATGAGGTACTTTTTGGCAGGGTTCATCTGGTGACAGCTGTCACTCTACGCAGTCTGGCACACTCAGACTACTCACGGCCCAAATATCTGATATTAAGAAGAAACTTCTCACTGTGAGAGTGGTGAAGCACTGGAACAGGTTGCCTAGAGAAGTTGTGGATGACCCATCCCTGGAAAAATTCAAGGCCAGGATGGTGATGGGCCATCCCCATGGATGGGGATTTGAGCAACCTGGTCTAGAGGAAGGCACCTCTGCTCATGGAAGGGAGTTAGAACTAGATGACCTTTAAGATCCCTTCCAACCCAAGACATTTTATGATTCTATGATCCAATGCAAGGCAGTAGAGAACATGGAACCACACCCTTCTCAGGGATATGATAGTGAAACGACTGAAGGAAAAAGGCACAAATTAAAATACAGGAAAGCATTCAAACATAAGAAAAAGATTTTCCCAGTGAGGATTTTCGAACAGTGTGATAATGCCCACAAAGGCTGCAGAGTCTCTATCCTTGAAAATAATCAAACCTTAACAGGAAAAAACCCTGAGCAACTTGCTGTAGCTGACCCTGTTCTCTCCAGAAGTCCCTGCCAACTTCACTGATTCTCTGATGTCCCCATTTGAACATGAACCTATACTGCAAAAACACAGCAGCTCTTGCTAGAAAGGAGTCAGTGTTGCCTCATTTACTCAAGTAAGCTGTTCTCCATGGCCCTTCTCTTACACACGTAATAAAAAAAACCCCACAGAACCTACCCTGAGGCCTCTTGAAAGTTTGAGAAAGAGTCCTGCACATCCTCAAGAGGTTTTGTGTGAGGTGTACTGTGGGCCTTCACAGCACTGTGTGTACTCAGGTATTCCCTTTAGCTTTCCCCTGAAGGCCAAGGGATTTTAGAGAGAGGCCATGATTCCATTTAATTCCCAGTCAGCTGCATGCATTCTTCCTCCTCCTCCTCCTCACCTTTTTGCCTGTGCTGTGAGACTGCACAGGTGTGTGGTATGCACTGGCTCAGTAGGAAGCTGGAATAAGGCTATCCACTTCTACCTTCCCATCCAGTGGTGAGGAGGAGTGCCCAGATTAAGAACTAAACATTTAGACCAGCCAACAGAAACAGCTTTTTCCTGAACCAGTGTGCAGACAGAGTAAGTCAGCTGCATTTGGACTCACTGGATTCACGCAGATCACCAGTCCCAGTGAGGCCACACGGGACAAGCGATGTCCCAGCCATCAGGAGCTGGGTTCTCTGTGCATATGCCAGCCAGCTGCACACTGCATGCACAGAAAACATTCCTGAGTGGGTGCCAAACCTGGCTGCTGGTTGTTTGGAAATCTGCAGGACACAATGTGTACAACTGAGGCACTGAAAATTCAGGGAAAGTTTTAAAGGTTCCCCTGTCTGCATGCTTGGGCTGGCATCCTATTATATTCGACCTGTGTAGTGTCCAGAAGGTAAAATTAGTTATTCTAAAACCTCCTGGGATTCTGATTACTAAAGAACTTTGGTCAAGTGTTACTAATGAGGAATAATCATTAGGCTAACAATACACTGAAATGTGGTCTTTTCACTTTTAATACCGTACCTGACAAATTCACCAAGGTGTACGAGTGTGTAAAGATCTCCAGTAAAATTTTTCTTTTATACACTAATTTAATTTACAATAGAAGTTCCTTCTTCCCCTGCTGTCAATTCCTGACTATCTTGTCTTACCTATATTTAACCTAAGACTGAAGGGCTCTCTGTGGGTGGCAAAAGCCATCGGTCTCTCCAAGGAGCAGCACTAATGACAATCAATTCTGCAAAAGGGAACAGTGGGTGATCCACCCTGAGCACTGGGCTGGGAAACTGTTGTCATCTACTTGTCACCCAGACGCTGGCAAAGTGTTTCCTTTTCTTGAAACGTGCTTTGAAATAATTTATTTGAAATGATGAATGAAGTATGACATATATAAAATGAAATAATAAATTATCTAACTCTAGGATTCTTAATAGCTTGATGACAACTAGGAAAGAATTAAAACTCTGCCCTGTTGCTAAGAAGTCAACAACAATGGCTTAAATCCACTGATTACACATAATTTTCTTATTTTAAGAGTTAAAGGTATCTATGAATTAAAGACCAAGGTGCAAATAGCAGACCTATTGCAACATGTATTCCCTAGTCAGAAACTTTCTAACCACTCCAAGACAATGTTTTTTCTCGACTCTGTGTCTCCATGATCCTTGCGATCCCACTACGGAACTATTTTAATGAGAAAGGCTTTGTTTGAGGCACTGTTTGATCAGGTCTCAGTTATTAGTTCCTACAAAAGGGTTTGCAAGTGTCAGCTTTCAAATAGCCAAAGAACTCATGAGATAACAAGACTTGGTCAATAGATATGCACGATACACAACAGCTTCCTCATTTCTCTTAAAAAAGGTCAGTTTGCTTTACATTTGAGCTCTCAGGTCAGTTTGTAAAATACAGGTCTGGTGAACCTGACAGTGGATACAGCAACTGAATCACGGAGACTTTCAAAAACTGTTTCTAGAGAGAATCAGAAGCCACGTGTGCACCCTCCTGCTTCGGAGATGAAAGTGGAAGTTCAGAAATGCCTGAACATACGAGAGGAAGCCCCAGCGTGCAGGCTGGCACAGCTCAGATGGTGTGTAAGAACGCAAGACACGCCAGCTGAGATCTCCGCCAGCCGGCGGGACACGCTGCACAGCTCCCGGTGGGTCCTCGCCACAGGATGGCACTCCTGGGTGTGTTTTAAATGCAGCCACACTCCTCCAACATTTTAACTCCTGGCACAGTGCCAAGCGAGATAGCGCGAATCAGAGGCGGTGCATCCCCGGCGCTGCCTCCCGAAAATGGCCTTGTCCCTGTACTGAGTGGAATCAAGACTGCGCGGGGAGATCCGGCTGTGTGCGCGTCCTGCACAGGCGTTCCCGTGCGACAGGCAAACAATGCCGTGCGGTGGAAAAGGTACAATGTCTTCATGTCGGATGCCTTTATTACAGTGATAACATCTTCTCCAGAAATATGCTTCTGCAAATGCCAAGTCTGACTTATACCACATCTTTCTTTCATCAATAATTTCCTTTTTCCCTCTGATAAAACCGCTGCCAGCTCCATCCATCTCCCCCTTAAAACACTCCCCATGCCACAGGAGGGCTACAGCTTGCTTGGCACTGTTGCCAGCCAAAAGCAACCACAGAGTGAATGCAAATGTTAACAAATTGGGTTATTTACGTTTTTCATTAATTTTGAAGCAGTGCATGTTACCATCTTAAGGATACAGGGTATTATCTCCAATCTCACATTAACTGCTGTTTCCTTTAAAAAATAGCTCGTGATGATAAGGGAAAATACGATTTAACAGTTCTTTACAACAATTTCTTACCTAATAGCTATAGAAAACAAGTTGAGATTACATTATCAACCTTTAAGGTTCAGTCATATCACAAAGGTCAATGAAAAAGAATGAGCACCTATTATACATTTAGAACTGCTTGAAAACAAAAGCCCTCTTTGGCATATAGCCTGTTTTTCAGAGTATGATCCATGGTTACTTTGTTTTCTGTAGTATTATTTTTTAAAATCATTTAGGGTTGGCCAGACTGTAAACAGCAACACAAGCTACAGAATACTAATGAAAGATGAAACGTGCACTTTCTTGAATATAAAAGATGTGATATTTTACATATATGCAAATTCTTAACCTGATCCTTATTCTATTAATTTAAATATTTTCTTATGTAATGTGGACTGAATTTGACCCATAACATTTTCATCTATTAAAAATAATTAGAGAAATTCTTAAGCTGAACTTAACGCTTGGGTAAACAGTCTGATACCACAATTGCAGTTTTTCATCCCCAGAGCAGAAGAGACATACGAAAGACTATTAAGATACAATTCTCTCTTCTGAAGAGTTTGGTTCAGTCCAGAGGGTTTCTGGGACAAAATCCCAGTACCAGCTTCAGCTGTTCAGAGCAAGAGCACTGCTATGAAGCAGGATGTTCATACGACACACAGGACCTTGGTGAAAAAGCATCTTATGCCTGAAGTCATAAGGACAGCTCAGATTGATCTTACTTAACCTTTTGCTGAGATCAGTAATCAAGTTGCTAATTACTGTCATAGGTTCCAGCTTTCATAGGTATTTAATCATGAATTGTATTTGAAAGCAATGCAATTGATTAGCCCCAAAATCTCCTGGAATATGAGCTATAATCAACTTGGAAAGAGGGAAAGATGGATCCTGGTATCTGGAATATCCATTTCTGGGGTATCAATTTCATTTGAATAGGCAGCATCTTATTAGGGAAACTATCCAGAATATTTGACTAAACTATGTCTTTGTGTTCACACAACCTTTCCAGATTTTCTCTCCTGACATTACTCACATTCAAAGCAATGTCTTCTGCCAGAGTGGGTCAGTGCTCCACTTCCCCAGCTGATTCCCTCAGTAACCAGGACTCCCAAACCAGAAGGCAACTGCAGTGTCTCCCCTTAAAATATCATGCTCTAAAACTTCACATCTCTTGAGGAAATAAGGACTAGGCCAAGGAGAAAAGCTCCAACAGATACAAACATAGCTCAACAATCAGCAACACTGAGAAAGGCAACAAGACTGCGGAATGTGAAATGGCAGATAAATGAGATTTAGGTGAAGTTTCTCACATCTATCCTTCCCCTTGTGTGTGACAGAAGCTCTTTAATGATGTTGTCAGGGCCCCTAGATGGAGTAAGAGTCTTGATGTACATGGCCACTTATCTGTCATCCTTTAATTTACACACGCAGTCCTTAAAGATATCCTGCAAATCCAAGACAAAATAAAGAGTTTCAAGGCAAAATATAGATGAATGAACTGTGGAAAATTAAACTTGGGGAAGATCAGGACCTTTACAAGAGATGCAGTATGATACTAGTGTCAACTTCATTTATCAGAAATTGAGTTCAACCTCCTCAAACAATACAGACTGAGAGACTGATTCATTCTTTCCTTTGTGCCATAGTGATGTCAGTGAGTTCAAAAGAGTTGCTTTCAATTTACTCCCTGTCAGGAAAAGAGACATCCATCTATCCATCCACATGGACCAAAGAAAAGGCTGAGCAGACAGAGAACTTCTGTGGAATTAGCCTACACTGTTCTCGGTTACAGGGCCAAACACCCTGCTAGAAAACCTCAGCAGACAAAAATATTATCACAGATACAACTCAGCCTGAATTCAGTCTAGGAATGCCTTGATTCAGCACAAGGAAAATGGCCTCTGTAAAGCCATTGTATATCACAAACGTTAATGCCAGGAAGCTGACTGTTCATTGTATAGAGACCCAGAACTGTATTAATAACAATACCCGCTGAGGACATTATATTGTGCACTCTCTTCCCACTTATAAAAGCAGGAAATTATTTTTATAGCCAACATCTTCTGTTCTCACAATTTGTCCTAGCATACCAGATACTTGCTGTATGAAATCTTCAACTAAGACTTAATGAAAATAAAACTAGACACAGTAAAATATGATATAATGGCTAAGTTAAAGCTTCTCTCTGAATATTCTAGGTGTTATGAAGTCGATCTATATCACTAGAGTTACACAAACTTTTGATGTAACAGAAAACAAATGAGCATAACTCTTTGGGAATTACAGGAGCAGAGAATTATAAAAATGACATCAGATCCCACATTCTGACTTTCTTTCTGGGGACTGTTTGCTGTCTTCACTCTGAAGAATCCCATGATTGCTGAGAACTTTCACCACTGGCTGTGGCTGGCTCCACAGTGGGCTTATTTGTAAAAGTTACTGGAGATAAGAATGAGGAATGGCTGGAGACAGACCAGACTTTCTGTGCCAGGTTGTGATGAAGACCACTGTTCAGGCAGGAAGATGGTGCAGACTGTGTGGTTAAGATGGGGGAAAGCTATGTATGCCTACTCTTTCTCCTGAGTTGAATGATAGCTTAAAAACCAGGACAGGGTGAAAAAAAGATCAGCAAAATTCCCAACTTGGCAGATGCAATGGAGAAGGAGTTCAATGCATGAGGAGGAATTTATTTACTGGAAGGGTTGTTAAGCATTGAAACAGGGAGTTAGCTGGTAGAGTCAGCACCCCTGGGGGGGTGGTTCAAGAAATGCCTCAAAAATAACTGCTTCGAGTCCAGAATGGAGACACAGTGCTTCAAGATGAAGGTCCTTAGGAACAAAGGACCACAATCACCAAACTCACTGATAACTGCCCCAAAGATGACTTGTTACTTCTTTTCCCCCTTGCCACATAAACAGGATGCCATACAGAAAAACCCCCGAGAGAATGACCCATATGTGACAGGCATTAAGTCACACTGCTTAATGCACTCTGACACATTATGGAGGTGCTCATGTGACATCAGGGCAGACCCAGCAAAAGACCCAAACAGGACAGATCAGAACAGCCCAAGGAAAGGGAACAAAGGCTCAAGTATAAGACAGGGTTTGCCTGAAAAAAAGTTCTTGGAACCAAGAGAATAACAGGAAAAGAGAGAGCAGACAAGGGAATGAGGGCTGCAGGGAAGTCAGAGATAAAGCAAATGCCACAGATAATGACATGAAGCTGAAGAAGGGACAGGGAAATAGTGAAGGAGACTTAAAAAAACAGCTACAGATTGAGGGGAAAAACATGAGGGTGAAAGAAGAAAAAGCTCTCATGCAAAGAATCAGAAGATACAGTGATTCTGTGATCACCAAGGCATTGGTTTGTTTCCATTAAACAGTATGTCTACTTTTGCAATTTGCAGACAAGAGTAATAAAATGATAATAACAACAACAACAATAATAACAAAAAACTATTTTGTTTGAAGAATTTATTAAGAGGACCATTGTGAAACAGGATACAAAAACTTTCTGGCTTGAGGAAACTAAGCCAAAGGCTGCCAGACAAAGGTGAGTGATGCCTATTACCAGCAGCAGATGTTCAGAGACATGAGCGGGGAACAGAACAGACTGTCCAACCTTACACGTTCATCAGGAAAGCCATCAGAAATAGCACAGTGAATGGCAGTCTTCACAGAGTTCAGAAAGTCAGTAAGAAGAGATTTTCAGCTATGATCCAATTACAAAATCTGTCTGCATTCAGGCAGAGCTGTGCCACCTGTGTAGCAGAGGGCAGCATGTAGGTATACTTGTGACGTGACCTAGGCCACATGTCTGTCAACTTCTGGCTTAAAGAAAGCCAAATCAGTCATTTTCCTTTTTAAAGGACAAAATAATATTAGCTGACAATCTTCTGCAACTCCTGTTTTCAACAGGAGCCACTTGGGATCATGGGTATGTTTGAAAAATCAATCTCTAAGCAACTGAAAATATAAGAGTTTTAAGGTAGATATCCTTGTTTTACTCCTTTTGACATTAAAATTAGTGCCAAATATCCACTAATAGTTCTTGTCTCAGTCTTGGATGAGACAGACTTGCAGTGGCAGCCTTTAAGAGCAAATAGGCAGGGACATCTGAGAATAACACAACCCTCTTATATAACAAGAGTACACTTCATGCTAACACTGAAGAAAAGGCTGAACAGCAGTCCCTCAATGAACGTGCCAAATATACAGGTTATATGCCAGCTCTCTAACAGCTATTATGATTGTCAAGCATATTAATAAACTTTTACAGTTGAAAGGAAAAGAAAATCTGAACCTATTTTCAGGATATTGTGCTCTGAGCGAACACTTACAGACTAAGGATTTGTCTGCGGGGAATATGCTAAATCAAGCCCTTTTGAACTTTTGATTAAATAATTGATGCATAATGCAGAACATATAATATATGCATCCTTTTTCCATAGTTGCCTGGAAACCCATATGGAACAGTACTAGCAATTCCAGAAGCATTTAGTCTCTAAGTCGTTGGTGAAGACAAAGGAACAAGAAAGTTTTTAAAATCATTAACTCATCTCTCTTTCCATTCTTTAAATACTGCAGGATACCAGAATTAGTAACTTACACAATGGTATCATGACTCTTGTAACACAGAGTGGTTTTTTTTTTTTCAAGCTGTATCTCATGGAGCCATGTGAATAATGTCACTCACTGTAAGGGAACTTTCAAGACTCAGCCTTCATTAAACTAGAAAATAAAGAACCCAACTAATACCTCCAGTCTCTACCTTTATAAGCAGTAATAATAGTAATAAGCAGATCATAGGATATCCAAGGTGGTCAACAATGAAGAACAACAATAACAATGCAAAATGGTGATTTTCTTCCCCAATATAGGATTTTAAGCAAATCTCAGACTGATCACTCAGGGTTTAGAAGAATATGAGAATCCCATGATCACAAATTCAAGAGGCAGATTGCTTCAAATTGCAGCCAAGCAGACCTTTTGCACTTCTCAAGTAGGCAACACTGCTTGTCATTCAGTCTGATTGCTCTGTGACCCAGCCTGAAACTATCTTGTGCTTTATTGCTTCCAAGATGAAATGAAAAACAGCATAAAACCCAACAATGAGAACAGAGCACTAACTAACCATGGAAACTACAGTGATGAAGGCTTAAATTACTTAATCTAACCAATTCTGTAATCATCATAATTTGGTGGCTCTGTTTTTGATGGTAAGTTTCCTGAGTAAAAGAAAAAGAAGGGCAAGTACAAAATTGCATGGGCAATACAGTTCTTGGGATGTAAAAGGCAGGATATTGACAGCGAATACCTCCTGCCATTCACTGTCACTATCATCTTCACATCTTCACGGGATTCTTGCACCTTTGCACATTTGTTGTGCACTCTATTTCACATTTGAGAAAATCAATGCTCACTGAGTTAAAGGACGAATGTCTTTGTACTACACTGGCAAGAGGTCTCGTCTGAGCAGAAAGAAGCAGTTACATGGTCCTAAATCAATCAACATGGAAAGATGAAAGACCTGGTGGTTAAACATCAACAGGACAGACTGTGAACATCCTCTAGTGTTGTGTTTAGGGAACTCTTTTGGATATATAAGATCAGCACAGGTTTTCTCATGCAGAAGAAGAAAGTTTAACCTGGATGTCCTGTTAACTTCCTCAGCCACTGGATAACACAAAGGTCACAACACCATTTCCAGTGTGGAATCAAGACTTACTTATCCTTTCCTTTTACTACAGGTACCACATATTGTGACTTCTCGTTTTGAGCTGAATGGTATGTTGAATGGGATGGGATAAAATTATATTTTAAGTGTCAGCCCAGCACAGAAAAAATACAGTCAAACCCCAAACCATGGTGATTTTATTTAGGTTAAATCAAATTATTTTTTAAAAATTGCTTGCCCTGATGAGGGGGGCCAGTAGCTCATACAGGTTGATCTTATAGTTTCATACCCAGATTGTCAGTTTCTAGGACAAACCCATTTTCAGCAGCTTGCTGTAGCACTACAGGAGGTCTAAGACTACAGACAGGAAAGAGCTTTAAGAAAAGCATCTAAAATAATGTATTTACAATAACTGTCATTCATTTTCACAAGGAAATTTCAGGAGGGGAGAAATTATCCTAACTTAACACAAATGTAAAAAAGCAGATCAGATCAGAGAAGCACCCAAAAGCTGACATGTCTACATGCCTCAGCTGTGATTACACAAGCCCAGAGGAAGCAGAACAAAGAGCAGGTGGAGGAGACTGCCTTGGACATACATAAGGTTTCCACAACAGTCATGTCAGCTGTGCTCACTATGTGGAAACTGCAGTACTACGACCCGGATAGGCCAAAAGAAAAAAAAAAAAAAAAAAAAAAAAATATATATATATATATATCACTCATACTGAACAATATTAAAGGGAGAAACAAAGACACCAACATCCTAAGGTGTTGAGATTAAACTGCCAGAAAAACAAGCTCCCTTTTTGTCTGCATTAATTAAGCCACATGTTACCATTACCAGCACAGCTTTTGATTCGCACTTCCAACTGTCAATGATTTATTCTGATCTAGGGAAATCAGCAAAGTCTGCTTTTCCAGCCACAGTCACAGAATGATCTCACAACACATTTAGGATAGTTCATCAAGGGCAGCAGTAGTTTTCCAGCCATACAATTCTGTATTAGTGAGTGATATTTAATGGTTTTGATTATGATATGTTGTTATGTCCTGCTCCTGGCTGTCACCATACCCCAGAGGCAATTTGCATGTGAACATGGTATTTCATCTCAGCATGTTAATAAATTCACTGAGAAAGAAGTCTTAAAATAAACCAACTGCACAATGATCACTGGGGATAATTAAAAATTGAGGGGTTTGCTGGTTTCTGGATACTAGTGAAAGACGAGAGATAGATCTAACTGCTGTCACTGGTCTTTCATCCTTGTTTTAGGAAAGCCTAAGATGCTTCTGTGCCTGGATGCCATGGATAAACAGCAGCAAATCAACCTTGCCAAGACGGCATTTTCTTGTTAGTAAGGGGTGCTGAGCAGGAGTCACGTTTGCTGAGAATGTACTCAGGTGCTCCAAAACCTGCTCCAAAGCACTGACAGCAAAGTAAAGGACAACACTCTCCTGTCTGACTAGGTGAGGAGAGGAACAGTGGTTCATAGGGTTTTCAGGTTCTGTGACTGTTTCAGACCTCACGATGCTCATGGTAGTTTTTCCATCTCCCTCTTTGATTCTTGCAGTGTGCACTATCTAGGACCACGTTTAAAGCACATTTAGAAAGTCTATATGATAAAGTCAGCTATTCCCAGTTGGTATATTTTGTACAGTACAGACTGAAATAAACACATAGCATGTTTGATCAAGTTCCTGTACCTGCTTCCTCGTTGCTTTTATTACCCCAAATAATGAAATTTAACCTCAAATTTTTAGGATGTTGCTATTTCCAAGACTATATCCAACACTCTCCACGAGTAAGGTGGCCACAGTCACCTCACACACTCCAGGCTTTACATTTTGGGATTTCAAGATGACATAATCACCAGCAATGTGTCCTCCAAGGTCCATCTGTCCACAACTCTTCGTATTCATTTGAAATGAATGCCCAAATCTCAGTATCTTCTCAAGACTTTAGTATTTATTTGATTTCTTTTCTTTTTTTTTTTTTCCAGAAAAGGCATCTATGTCTTGTGCTGGTATTTTTAACTAAGGGAAGACTACTGCTATTGCAACAGGTCTATTGCTTTGGAATTCTGCAAAGCAATCAGCAAGTAGCCTGCAATTATCTTTTTCTATACCCACCGCATCCTCAAAAGTACCTACATTACCTACAGAGTTTCTCTTTTCATTATTTCCAATTTTAGAAATTGTCAGCAGAAATAAAATTAGTTTATATTCATGGTGAATTAACAAGGTTTCCCAGCTTTTAGAGTTTCTGCATTCAGAATTCCGCATGTCTCTTTGGGATTTTTGCCACATATTGCATATGACTTTTGGGCACTTAGCAGATTCAGAGGTGTGGCAACAATAATTTGCAAATGTTACTATTATTTATTTGCACTGTTAACGTAGGTAAAGAGGAATACTTAAATTTTCAGGAATTTTTCTTTGAAAGATAACATCAGAGATTTTTCAAATTTATCTACTTTTTTTATGAGTCCTTAAGAAGAGTTTCTTGCTTTTCTGAAGAACAAGAACAAGGCTGGACTGGACTAAATTTCATCCTGTTTGACAAATAATTGCAATCACTGATAATGATTTTTCACACTTGGATGACTGTATTTAAACTGTCACTTTAAAATGCTCAGAAACATTTTTATGAAAGAAATACTTTCCATACACAGAGTGTTTTCCTGAAGTTTTACAGAATTATCAGAAAGACATGTATTTGCAACTTTGAAGACTGTTGGCTAAATATCTGCAAAGAAATCTTCTTATGAAAATTAAGTACTTTCACAAAGCAAATTATTTGATCAACAGTGATAGTACTCAAAGTGCAACATATGTAGTGATATTCTGGTAAAAGGTGGTAAACTGTCATGTTCTCTGTAATTTTTGCCCAGATAATTTAACTAGTTTCAGGAGAAACTCTGCAAGAGAGAATAGCTCTCAGAATATGATTTTTGCCCATCACACACTGCCTACTTTGCCAGTAAAATCCAGCCTACTGCTGAAAGTTTCAGCAAAAAAATGCTTTTATACTGAGAGAAGAATTCACAAAGGGAGGCCAGGAGATGAACCTGTGTCTGTGTCTGCATTAAAGGCAGCAGAAACAAACAGTGCACTGTGTGTGATAAGTGTAGCTGCCTGTTAAATGATATCCCATGACTGCCTATGCTAATGGGCACCTCCGGGTAAAAAAGATGGTGCTAATAAAGCCTCTGCTCTGCTTTCCTTGGAACAAACACTTCTGGCACTCAAAGCAGCTCTCTGCTTCCATCCTCATACACCTTCAGCCTGTAGCCAAGAGCAGCTCTCTGCAATTTATTAAATTAGCACTTTAAAAGAACCCCTCAAATACAGTCTTTCCAAGCCAATTTTTCCCTAGTAAGTCTGGGCCAGTGTGCCAGGGCAGGGCAGGAGAGCAAGGAGACAAGGATGCCTTGAGTGACAGGAGGTACTATGCACTGGGAGTGGAGCAGAACTGTCTTTGAGCTTTTTCTTGTTATATTCTATCCTAAATGACGCAGCTCAGATGCAGCAGAAAGGGTTTTTTTCCCTATGACCCCTTTTTCTTTTTTGTCTCATTACTGTTGGGTAGTGCATAATGACAATTTCTGTAGGGGGGGGGGGAAACCAACCCAAACCAGTAGCTGACATGAGCCAGAGGTCTGATATTAACCATTTCAAGGGCAGTGCTCACTTCAGTGGCTCTGTGTTTAGCAGCTCTTTCTTGGACAGCCATAGCTTGAATACCTGTCAGGTGAATGAATGACTTCTTTTCCCACTGATAAGAGAAACCCATCTGGGAGAGCTGCAGTCTACTCGAAACGAGAAGAAAACTGTACTTGATGGTGAAAAGACACACACAGTCTAGCCTGTTCCAGGGCAGCAGGCACTATTCTTTATGTTGCACAGAACCTAATACTTAGGATGACATTTTAAGTTTCTCCTTTTCTTTTTCCTTAAGAAGAGATTGATACAGTATAAATCTTTAAACAAGATCAGCAAATTACTCCTCCTAGGTTATCAATGGAGACCAGAATCTAAGTCCTGTCCGTGAGTGACTTGGCACAAGCTGGCAAACTGCAGGGCATCTGCACTAATTCTCTATGAAGAGAACCAACGTTCCACAAAAGCAGATTGCAGTTGATAGATAAGAGGCACAAAATTAAAATTAACAACCAGTATATTTTCAGCCAGCCAGACACTCCCAGCAATGAGGCTACTGTTAGCCCTTAGGGGTTTTTTTATTTGCTTTGTATGCAGTTGCATACATACTTTGCTATCAGTGTCCATTTAATTGGATACTTTTGTCACCTCAGACTACTGTATTCTGTTACCATGAAAATGTAGTGAAAATGTCATCCTCCTAAACATAAGATTTTAAAAAATAAACAGCTGAATACAACATAATAGTCTTTCAACAAATTTGCTCCTGAATGGGAGAAGCCAGCTGCCGGGCAAGTACTAAACCCCCCACTGGGTTTTGTGACTGGCAGACTGCTTATAATGCGATACCAAACCTTCAATTCATACTTCAGCTAAGGACATATTAAAAATACAAGAAGTGTGCTACAAAAGTGATTAAACATTCAGCTTTGCGGCTAATAACACAGTAAATACTCTCCAATATATTTTCCATCACAACCTGGTCTCTCCAGTATGTTTGGAGAGCATAACCTGAACATTTCTGTAACACAGACAGTTGTAACCCTAAACTTCTAGGAACTAGGAACTTAACAGGGAGGTAAATTTCTATCTACAGTGAGTGTTTTTTAACATACTTACCACTGTGTGTAGCACAAGCATAGCCAGGTTGTCATTCTAGTCTATAAGTGAGGACTAAAACCCACTTGTTTTCTCTGTGTTGGTCCTCTCCCTACTGCTACTGCTGACAAAAATACCCTTGGTTAGAGTATTTTTGTACATTGGTGTGGAAAGGTCCAGTAAAGCACATACACCCAAACCTGCCCTTTTAAGTATTTGCATATTATTTTGGATGGAGAAGAAAATATACACTCCATTACAGATTTTATATGTATTTCCCCTTTAAAGCTCACAGCACATGACTGTGCTAATGGAAAATGCAGCCATGAAGGGAAAAAGACTGAATCTCTGAAGAGAAGTTAAAAAAAGTCACTAATCAAGTGGGAAATTTCCCAATAAAACCTAGAGGGAGTAAGACAGATATGCAGAGATTACAAGCAGGTTCGCTCTCTCAGAAGAGCTGCATCTAGCCGGCCTTCTGGAAATAGAGGGGGTCTGACCAACACTGCAATTACTTTGCTGCACCCTAAATAGAAGAGGACTGCAAGCAGCATTTCTTCTCACAGAGCTACTATAAAAGCATTTAATTTGCAGGGCTCTGCTGAAACTCACAAATGCAATTTCACAAGAACACTGGAGAATGCAGTTAACATACTTACTAATTAAAGCTGTGGCCTGTATCCTGACCCACCCTTCTACGACTGAATCACTGGCGTATTTGAAGCAAGTTCCTTATATAAACAGGTTAATATTTGAAGTCTGCCCAGGCACTCTGATTGGTGTCCTTTGCAATGCCAGATCACACAGTCCTAGTGTGAAGGACAGACCCGGGAGTGCAGTGGAAAGCTTGTAACAATGGTAGGTGAAAGAACTGCTGGCATACTTACAGTTGCATTTCTTCTGAACAAATCTAAGCTTGCATGCTGTTCGGTAGGTGGACAAACGGATGCGATCCAGATCCTGAGCCCCTAGTGGAAGAGAGTAACAGTGACATTTGTATGGAATATGACCTGTGCATATCTTTGCAAGCAGGGAAGCCAGAGAACAAAGAGGACACATGAGCTGCCTCCGTTTAACAATTTTCAAGGCTCTCTCCTTTGCAGAGACAGTAGAGAGGAGTGAGGAGTAACAAGGAGAACATCAGGAGCTACAGTGTTAAAAGAATTTTATAAAGGAAGGCATGGAATAGTCAACCCACTGTGTCTGTCACTTTGAAGAACAATCTGGTCAAGCTGCAGGCTAAAAGACACACTGGCCAGGCTCCAACAGCAGGGAAAAAACCTCAGTCGAATTTTAGTATTTAGCAAAAAAAGCTCATAACAAATATCTTTAGCTGACATGCCACACCAGAGCAAGGTATTGCCAGCAAACCAAATCAGAAAACATACTTTGCTATAATGTAAAGACTTATGGCAATCTGCAGAAGGGGGCAATAACAAGGGGTGTGAGGCCTTTCTCTATTTTGTGGATGTATATTCTCTGCAAGGGAGATCTCTGAGGGTCAGCCCTATGCTCCACACAAAGCTCGGCCCTGGCTGCCACAACGTAAAGACCTGGTAACGTTTCCAAAGTAGCTGTCCAAGAGATGGGAACAAACTAAGTGGTAGCTACCTCACCAACAAGGACAGTACACAGGGGCCAGTTTGGGGCAGAACCTGGCACAGTGTCCAACAAACTCATCCAAACAAGGTACAGTCAGGATGTAAGAGGAGTGGAATACAGCCCTGATCTACACAAGCTTCCTAAATGCTTTAAGATTTCTCAGCTGAACTGCTGAACATATGGCTACCTCGGCATCTGTAGCAGGATACTCTGTCTAAGTGGGGGTAAAACACCTCATATATTCTCCCATTTGCATAAGTTATCAGTGGGGGATGGAGAAGGTGAATCATGCTGCTTTAGGTATTCAGGAATGCTGAGACCAGCCTGACTCCACAATTCCAAAGCTAAACCTTCTGGGGACATGAATAAGAGTCTTCCCTGACAGAAATCAGCACTGATGAGGACGTGGCACACAAAGTTCCTGACAAAGGAAGCAACAAGTGGCAGTACTGATAACTTATCTAAAGCTGCTGAGCTGGCACGGGTAGCCTAGAAACACTTGACTGACAGTCAGTCACGTTATACTATAAAAGCTCGGTTCCATTTCTTAATGGCAGAAACTTCTAACACACTCCTTCTGGATATGTATATGGCAATTCCTCCCTTGAGTGGGGACGCCTCTCAAGGTTAATCCTTGAGGCCAAGTGGAAGAGATCTGCCCACAATGCTGTAATGGATGAATAACAGCAATCTTTACTTAATTATTAAGCTACTTTTGAAACAATTTATTTAATAAATAGTGCCAAATAGAATTGGTTATAAATATCTATACTATCTGGTAAGTGATTTTGATTTATATTTTTTAGTATTTTTTAAATATTGGTTTTATTCCTCTAAATATATTTGGTTTTCTGTCCTTAATCCTGCATGATGAAGTCATATAAAGTATCAATTTATCAATTACATCTATATAATCCTTGAGGAATAAACTCTTGACCAAGTCTGGGACTAGGCCTGGATCAAGCTCTACTCAGGCAACTCTCTGAGGAGTTTCCAGAGTGAGAGGGGTCCTTTCGCACTTTGTGACTCAGCTGGAGCGCACCCTTCCCTGATAAATCTTGCCTGAAGCTTCCATTCTGCCTGTGGCAGCATTGTTCACCCACACCTTCTTACACAACGTCCTTCAGATAGTCCTTTGGACCCAAATTTTTCAAATGTGCTCTGGCCTATGAGATGAAAATGAGAATGATACTCTCTATTCTCCCCAGATTCTGTTCTTTTCCTGACCAAATTCTCCCACACAATCTTCCCAGGGCTCCCAGCTACTCCCTCTTGCCAGTTACACCATCTGCTCCTAGGAGAAATTACCTTTGACTACTTAACATCAGGTATGGTAAGTGTTTTTGTGAGTTTTTTCCATCATATCCTCTATTGTTAAAATTATACAGGTTTTTTTTTCCTTCTCCATTGCTATCTCACTGACAGCTTCTGGAAAATTTCTTTACAGGTGAAAGAAAGAATAAAGCTTGCAACTCTTTCTTTTTAACAGGAAAAGATTAGTAAAATGAATGTAACTTTTCCCCTCTTAACTTCAGTGAAAGCTATCAATAAACTTCCAGTGCTCCTTTATAAAACTCCAGCCTTTTAACAAGATTTAAAGAGTGAAAGCAAAGTGAGACTCTGGCTCATGGAGCTTCTGAGGTTGCAATACTAATCCTAAATAAACAAATTTGTAGGCAATGTTGCTTTTTTTTTTTTTTCTTTTTTATTATTTGCACACATAGTGGATGGTATTATTTTGATATTATTTGGGGAGTAGGTGTTGCTGGTAAGACACTGGAACAGACAATTTAATTTTGTCATCACATTTTGCCACAGTCAGAGATCTATTTGTCAAATAACTTCTGTAGAAAAGTGCTATCACTTACATGATGAAGAGTCCTGAAAAAAAAAAAAGTGGAAAGATGTGCAGGACTGAGCATGGCAAATGAGACAGCGAATTTGTAATTCCCTACAGGATTGCCAGTGGCCTCTCCTTCCTTCTGTCTGCTGGCAGTGCCTCACTTTGTTTCCTTTGAATATGCTCATGTCATATAACACTGTTTGCAGTTTGCAAAAATAACAAAGGGACACACTGCAACTTTGGCTGCTGTTTTCTTGCTGGATAATATGTGCCAGCAATGATGTACATTTTGAACTCTTCATCAGCGTGGACATACCTGGGCATGTCAGGTCAGACTAAGGTAAGACAGCTTGATGTCCAATAGAGTATTTTGAGTTATAAGACAAGTTTTAACCACAGGACTCTACATGAGGCGATAATGATTATGATATTAATTCACAAAAGTCTGTGATTTGGAACTAGAAGGATGCCTCTTCTGAAGGAAAGGAAACAAAAAAGGTTGAACTGGACTTCTCAAAATACAGGGAAAATCACAGTGGTCCAAATTTCAAGTCAGAATCAAATCCTTCTATTCCTTGTTCAGGACAAACTTCCCACTTAAAAAGGCTTGAAAAGTTGGATGTACTTTTTTCTTTTTTTTTCTCCTCTTTTCTATCTTGTGTAGTCTGGAACATAACTCACTTTGTAAAATTATTGTGGGGTTTTAATCACAGATTTGCAGATGTAGGTCCCAAGAACCGAAATCACTGGCAAAAGCCTTTATATTATGAATCTTCTTCGTCTGATATTGGCAGTATGTGGAGTTTACCTATAGGCTTATGCCTACACAAACATTAAGAAGCTTCACATGGCCCACAGTACGCAGGGCATCAGGAGCACACAGTTTTTGTCAAACGTGGGCTTGCATACAGCCAGGGCCAGCTGAACGCAATGCCAGGACAGACTTTGCTTTCAGTGAAGCACACCCTCCACACAAAGAGGTATCTGAGGGGCTCTCAGAATGCAAAGTTCAGTGTTTTATGAATATGGCTAAAATACATTTAGTTTTCTCCAAAAAGACTTCATATTTTCCCCTCCTTTTACCTAGTTGGAATGTCCAGTTCTCTGTGTACATATGTAGTAGGTGGAGGAACAGAGGTAGGCAAACAGAAACGGGAAGCACATGTGAGATAAACCAGATTGACATAAATATGCCAAAATACTAAATGTGAAAGAAGAAAATAGTAGACTATAACTACTGGTGTACAATACAGAAAATAGTCCCTCCTCTGCCTCTGACTGCTGATTTTCCCAGCACCTCCTTAAACTCCTCCAAAACAATCCAACATCAAAACAGCCTTCACAACTGTAGAAAAAAACTATAAATCCTCACAGTAAAGTACTAAATATTTTAGGAGTATTTCAAACTAATTGAAATTAATGGTACCTATGCCACTGACTTTAGCTGATAAAAATTCAAGGCTCCTCTGTAATTTTAATTAAAACCACAGTATGCTCTAATAATGGACAAACATATTTTTTGATTCTGCCAAAGTACACCACCTCCCTCCAAGGGTCTAAGATGCTGTACACAAGAGACAACTGAATCACAGAATATCCTGAGTTGGAAGGGACCCTCAAGAATCATCGAGTCCAACTCTTAGCTCTGCACAGGATACTCCCAAAAGTCCCATCATGTGCCTGACAGATTTGTCCAAATGCTTTTTTAACTCTGTCAGGCTTGGTGCTGTGACCTGTGACCACTTTCCTGGGGTACCCTTTCCAGTGCCCTCTGGGTGAAGAAACTTTTTCTAATATCCAACCTAGCCCTCCCGTGAGACAGCTTCATTCTATTTCCTCAGGTCCTGTCACTGGGCACCAGAGAGAGAAATGATCAGTAACAAATATTCATCAGTTACAACAGCAAGTGCCGTGTGATACTAAAACAATTACAGGGCACAATAGAGCTAGTGGACACTGGAATGGGCCAAAACAGTTTTTGTTAGGTCATCTGAGTGGGAAGGCTTTAATCTGGAGAGCTCAGATGTGGGGCTCACTCCTGGGGAACAGTCCTGAGCGTACTGGATACACCAGCGCACACCTGGCCTTTCATTATGCACAGTAACTCCAGCCCCAGTAATGCCCACCTTAGTCTCCCACCAAAGATCAGGGAGATCCTCTGTCGTTGTTTACTACATGGCAGGGGACAAACAACAGGAAGCTTAGTAATTACACACAAAAGTCAGGTAAATCTAGTAACAGGGTAACAGTCTCAAACTTGACATATAACAGAATTTCCTGGAGAAACAGTGGATTGGTTGTAAGAGAAATCAGAGATAACCATCAGAAGTGCAGAACATTGTTGGTATGGTACATCCCTGACACACTATGGTGCAGAGAGCACAGAACTTCATTAGGAACTATAAAAAATTACGCTGAAGTAGGGTATGAAGTACATGAGTCCCTGTACTGTGTCTGGCTGAGATGCAGTTAACTTTCTTTATAGCAGTCTGCATGGTGCTGTGTCTTAGATCTGTGGCTAAAAAAGTGTTGATAACACAGCGCTGCTTCAGCTGTTGCTGAAGAGTGCTTGTACAGCATCCAGGTTTTTTTGTTTCATACTCTGTCCCCTCCCAGGGTTGTCTGGGGATGGGCAAGAGGCTGGGAAGAGACACAGCAAGGACAGACAGCCCCACCTGGCCAAATGGTTAGTCCACACCATATAATGTCATGCTCAGCAATAAAACTGGGATAGGGAAAGAAGGGGGTAGGGAGTTTTATCTTCCAAGGCAGATACTGTTCTGTGACTGGCTGGGCATCAGTCTGCTTTTGGGAAGTGGGAATAGCCACCTTTGCATCACTGGTGCTTGGTTTCTTTTGCTGTTTTTTCCCTCTCTTCCTGTCACCTAATCAAGTCTTTATTTCAAGTAACAAATTTGCTTGCTTCTGCTCTCCCTATATTCTCTCCCATTCTGCTGGGGGCTGGTTAGGGTTAAGCAAGCGTGTGGGAGTTTGGCAACTGGCTGGGGTCAACTCACTACAAATACCTCCAAAAAAAGACATAGCTTTTGGAGACCTTTATCCCTCTTCACTGCAACCTGTGTATTCCATCATCTTTGTCTTAAGAAACTACTGATTAAAATAATTCAATCAAAAAATCTGATGTAGAAAACCCCTCTTTCCTGCTTTGGTCAAATCAGCCCATTTTCATGCAGTTTTGGTCTCATGATAATCATTTGTGCAGTGGAGATTTGAGGTGGAAAGCTTGCATAAATTTTACTGACATTGCATAGCAACTGGCTTGGTCTATCACAGCAAAACATTTCCAGGAAGTACTTACGCATTTCTGCAAACAGCTGCCTTCTTTCTGCCATGGTATTTCCTCTTTTCCCACAATCTTCAATCATTCTGGAAGACAAAATCACGTGAAAACATTAACTATTATTCCCTGACTGAACATACGTACACAAGCATCCAAAACTGATCCTGAAGAACCTTTGAGGTTGACTGCTTCTCCACGTGTATCCGATGCCTTTTGCCAGCCTCTCTGTGGCGTGGTTTGTGGAGAACATGGTCCCCAAACTGTCCTCCATTCTCTGGACTCCGCTTTCAAGCATTTGTTTCCCCCCCCACCCCTCTCTCCCAAAGGCAGTGTTCAGTTTTTCTGCTTGATGTAACTAACTGGCTTACATAACACAAGCTCTGAAATTCATTTTAGGTTTTCTTAAATAAGGAATCCTCCGTTTAAATTATGTAAGAGAAAAGAAATCATAAAAAATTTGGATATTATTTTATAGTCTCGAAAACTACATTTTAGCCAATTCTATGTGAAGGAGACAAAAAAATAACAAACAACAGAAATTAAATCTCTACTCCATAACATAATACATGTTATTTACCCAAGCAAACACTCTCCCAATATTCATTCAAATTCAGGACAGTATATCTCTGATTAAATGAGTTTCACAAAAAGCTCAGAAGTAAGAATATATTTTCCCTCTCTTTTCAGATGAAAAGATCTTTTGACTATTTTGAAGAGCACTACTGCTGGATAGAGCAGAGAGAAAAGTGACAGCTTCTCTCACAGCCAGCATTCAAACCATAAAAGACTAAAGCTTTCAGGGTGAAGATAAACATCTTCAGCAGCACCAAAAAAATTAAAACTAGTGTCAGCATCACCACTTCCTACGGGTAATTACCTTGTCGAACCAATATCCTTTCCTGCCTGCCAAGTCTGGTTAGAACTTCTGACCTGCATTTTAATCTACATCCTCATGTCAACTAGACAGTGTAAAATAACATCACACTACGATGTTCTATAGAAGCCTGCAATCAAAAATATTGCATTATATCCCATAGCAAACCTCCTTATGTATACAACAGGAAGGATGAAAGTAGTGGATGCTGAAGTCTACCATCACCAAAGAACTCAAGATAGAAAACCAGTTTCCTTTTATTTCTCAAAGACAGAAAGGCAATCACATAAGAGGTGTTTTGTTGTGTGGTTTTTTTTCTTCTCCTTTCAAAATGCACTGTTCAAATGAAGTGGTGGTATATTATAACTGCCTTTTCCAAATAGCCTATTCAGTTTTCAGAGTACTGATAAAGACTCTGCTAAAGTGCTATCTATGGTGGACATTTTGTGATGTGTGCAGCAGTCCCACTAGGAAGTGGACAACGGGTATGGATGCAGCCTCTTTGCAGGGATGTTCAAGTTCACCCCATATTCAAGTACACCCTCATTTGTCTGGGACTGATAGGGATATGCTTAGCATGGCATTAAGTCTGAGCTAATATATCCTCCCTTTCTGCAGAGATAACAACTGTCAGGATAATGTTTTACAGAAGTGGTCACTCAGCCTCTGATCTGAGATAGCTGGTGTCTTGCTAGCTTGGAGGTATATCAGGGAAGACTCAAACCTCCCTGCAAAATGAGACACCTCAAGATACGTCAGGCCCAACCACCATCTTAATTAGATGGCAAGAAGTAGTATCTTTTTTACATGAATCAGCCTTAAATCTCTGCCCATGTAAGATTAAAAGCAATATAATTCCACTAACCATGGCTTGAGTTCCTTACTCCTTTCTGTTTCTAATGAAACTCATAGTAAGAGACAAATTTGCCATGGGAAACGACCAGATCTTGTAGGACATGTGGGTTAATAAAGATAATAAATTTTTTGAGAAGATAGCTCTGTTTACTAGGCAGGACAGTTGAGTGAATACTTCAGAGGAAACACAATTTTTGATTAATATTTATTGCTTGTAGAGTTGGTTATAGGCCATCATTATTTTCTCTAACTTCTCCTATATTCAGCATTATTCCACAAACAATGTGCAACTTGTTTTCAGACCACATAATACTTGTGTTGACTGAGATTGGGTTAATTTGACTTTGGCACAAGGATGACATCATCTTCTACTTGACACAACTGACACTTAAATCTTACAGGTGTTTGTCCAGTTAACAGTTTGTCTTGCTGTTTTCATTCCACCAATGTTCTCTAACATTTGTGAAATAATTAGAGTGATTGCTACAAATTTTATCGAAAACATAAGGGGTGCAACTTTATTCTCACTTGCCTCATATTGTCACCTGGAGAAAAATATTCCTTAGTTATTCCTTTTAAATATCTTGCAGAGCATGGAATGTGGCTCACCTGTGACCTTACTCACCATGCGGAAGAATTTTGACAGTCCAAATTAAGTAATAAAAAATATTTTTCAAATAATGCAAATTGTACAGTATGTTTTCCACTTCCTTCAGAAAGCCTGTTCTAAAAGTGTCCCTTTAGTGGAGGGAAAAATAATAATTCTTTAACTGTTTTTCTGTTTTCTGCAATTCATCCTCCCTTTACCTTTACTGTTTATATCTCATCATATAAAAATGTTCCCTGGACCTGATCATCATTTTTCAGAATGTCCCATTACCTTTTGAAATTGAATCACCCTTTTCACTGCTAGGGCTTATGGGGATTACCAGGCCTGACAAATAACTTTGCATTTATAAACACACAACTCAGGCTTCCTCGGAGAAGGGAGGAACTTCATATTTATGTTTTTAGGACTCTTCTTGCAAGATATTTTGCAGATTTTAAAAGAGCCTTCACCCCAAATGACAATCCTAAAATTCTCTGTAACAGGTATATACCATTAAGCTAATGAGAACATTAGTGGTGGCAGTATTTTCAGACAGATACATTCTATTCCTCTTTCCTATCTTTTCCTGATAGAAGAAAAGTGATAGATGATGCTCATCTACCAGGGTATTGGTACTTCTGAGTTGTCATTGACAGGAATTCACTCAGCTGCGTTTTCCAAGCTTTTCACATGCATTTTTAACTCCAGAATGTGCTACAGCCCAGGCTCAACTAATGCCATTGTCAAGGGGCTGGGCATCTCCCTTTTCAGCCTTGTTCCCTGTGACCCAGCTCACAGGTACACAGATCTACTCTTCAACTCAGATTACAGACTCCTGCTTGGAGCCCATCATGGGTTCACCTCAGTCCCTGGGGCTGGCCCCGAGCTAATTAACTACAGTTGTGTTCCAGTATTTCTCAGTTTGCTCACAGCACATGTCACATCACAGAAAAAAAAAGTACAGTTTGTTCTACATGGGAGAAAAGCAAATCTTGAAGCAAACTTTAATGTGCTTTACAAAAAAGAATGCACTTCCATAGACAAAATCAATTAATTCAAAAATTAAGAGACAAAAATATCAATTCATGTATACATTTCTCATAGTAGGGATTATATTTGTCTTCCATGGATTCCTTTCACTATCTCTTTCCCTTCACTTTTCTTCCCAGGAAATAGCTCCTCCACTGCAGGTAAGGAGAATACCTATTGTGTAGCTAATTAAAATTCTAGTCACAAGCTAATTAGTAAGGTACCAATTAGAATGGTATTAAGGCTTCAATATATTACAGACATTCCAAAGCAGAAATCATTCCAAGCGTGAGGTTTCCAACCTCTGAAAAAGATAATGTGAATGTTTCATTTTACCCACGTTTGAAGCTGAAAACTTTTATGACATTAGCAGTGCTACAAAGAAAAGAATAAATAAACAAAAAATAGTTTGATTTGAACTATTTTGACTACAAATATAATCTTCATGCTTATCATGTATCAGAAGCATAACTGGTCTGCTTTTTAATATACTTTTCTGGTTTATAAAATGTGGGTGGGAATATCATATAATATGCATAAGGTGAGAACTAAATGCCTCATAGATGTTTCCTTTGCTCTTGTGCCGCTTGGATTATAAGCACTGCAATAATCTCTCTCACAAATAAGTGTTTTTCTTGTTTCAGTATTTATATGGTAAATAATATTTTTATTAACCCCTACTATATGTCATTCTTTTCATAAATAGTATATTTCTATTACATTTCCATTTCTGGAGCTATGTGTGTGCATGATAAAAGGAATGCATGCTACATTTACATCATTAGCTCCAAAAAACCAATCTGTCCTGGTTTAGGCTGGAATAGAGTTGATTTTATTCCCAACAGCTGGTACAGTGCTGTGTTTTGGATTCAGTCTGAGAATATGTTGATAACACACTCATGCTTTAGCTGTTGCTAAGTAGTGCTTACCCTAAGTCAAGGACTTTTCAGTTTTCCAGGCTCTGCCAGTGCACAGGTACACAAACGACCGGAAGGGAGCATGGCCAGGACAGCAGACCAAACTAGCCAAAGAGAGATTTCCATACCAGAGAGCATCTTGCCCACTACATAAACTGGAGACAATTGGCTGGGAGGTACCAATTGCTGCTTGAAGATGGACTGGGCTGTGGTCAGTGCGTGGTGATCCATTGTATTGGGTATCACTTACTTCTCTTGGGTTGTACTCCTCTCTCTGTCTCATTATTATTATTATTATTATATTTAGCTTTGTTTCAATTATTGTTTGTATCTCAATCCACAAGTTTCACTAATTTTTTTCCTGATTCTGTCTACCACTGGGGATGGGGATGGTGGTGGAATAAGCAAGCAGTTGCATGTGACTTAGTTTACAGCTGGGGTAAAACCACCACATCATCAAAAGAAGCAGCTGCCTATATGCCTGGAAAAGGCACTTCCCTCTGGAAAGCCCCACACACGTCCCAGGAGTTCCAAAAATTCCTGACCTGACACGTCCACACGCAGTTTGATGGGTCTGAGAAGAGCCACCCCACTAGCACTTCCACAAATCCCCATCCCACTTGTCTGTGACAGGTGAAGTGCCCCAGGGAGGCAGGATATAAACACACATACCAGTGAGGAAAACTACCCACTGAAATTGTTTAATTCTGGCATGAAAAAGTTATCAAGTCCCATGTGACGATTGTGACGCAGCTGGGTGTTTGAAAAAAGAGGCTCCAAATCCCGGCCAGTGACACTTCTGACAGTCTTTCAGGCTGAACAAGAGTTGCTTTTCTGTCGGAGCAGACACACAGGAAACAGGGAAACACCTCTCTCTGTCCCAGTCTTGGTTCAGCTGAGTGTGCAGGGGCTCTGAAACTCTTGGGAGCATTTTGGGACCCAACTAGGTGGAAGTTTTGCACCACAAGACTAACACTGTTGTTGGGTAAACCCAACAGTGAGTATCTTGAAATCACTATTGGAAAGAATACCCCCATTTGGTAGAAAATATCAACCAGGATCAAGCATCCTTTATCTGAGCAGTCCATACTTCCCTAGTGAGGAAATTTCAAACTCCTGCTGTAGAAGCTATTTTTTCTTCCATGAAATTATAGAAGCCTTGGTATCTCTGGGAATTAGAAGCATTAGGATGTAGAGAAATGTTCTGGTTTCTCAGTGGCTATTTTTTATGCTGTTGACAAATCTAATGCTATTTTCTATGCAGCTGGTCAATATTTAAACCTAGCTTTGAGCAGACAGCAGTACCATTTTTCAGCAGCACAGGCTTCTTGTCTGCCATTGCTCGGGACAGTTTTATCAAAATGCCTTCCATACATAACAAACTGCTGCTTCTTTTCAGGATTTACCAGCATCAGAAATTTAGATTTATGAAAATGAAAGAGCCCGCTAGGGTCTATCTAACAGTGACTTTATGACAAACTTAAAAGCTGTAGTCAACATCTAGGATTCTGTTCATGCAGGATTCATGGCATTGCGAGAGATGAGATTTTCCACTGATCTTTTATTTTCTCCTATTTTCTCCAAATTCAGTCGCGTTAGACAGATTCTGCTCTGCTAACTAGAACAGTTATGGCTGCTTATTTCAAAGTGAACTTGCACTGGAGAGAAGTGAGTTAAAAAGGACAGTGAGTGCTGGCTAAAACCATATTTCTGACATCACCAACCTCAGCAATCCTTGTAGTTAATAATAGAAGTCCTGAAGGGCCATTTCAGAACCCTCTTCCCCTTAATGGATTTATTGGTGCCTTATGAATGTCTTGTTCCACATGTTCTAATGAAGCAAGTCCCTAATAGGCCTCTCTCAGCTTTACACTCCAGGACTAATCTTTGGCACTGTAATAAAATTGGTCAGTGCTCTTTCCTGAGGCTAGCTATAATTGCATTGCAATTGCACACTTACAAAGTGTGCTTGTATTTTATCTAGATGAGATTTTTACAGAGAAGAAAGAAAACAAAAGCTGTTGCTAAGTTCATCTCCAACATGAGTCTCAGCAAGTCTTAGTCTTCTCATTTTTGTTGTATTTTTCAATTTCAATAGCACCAAAAAAATTAAAAATCTGTCTTGATTTATTCCCTTAGTGAAACGTGTTTTTGTTTTTAAGAAAGAATTTTCCAACATACTTTTCATCAGCTCCCCTTTTGGGAGTTTTGCATCCTTAGTGGGAAACTGTCAAAAATGCCTAATAAGGCACCCACTGCAACTCATTTCCATAATGCACAGTCTTCAAGGAAGTTTGAATGCTATGCAAATCTTATCTCTCAGGTCTACAAAACAAGCGTGAAGGGATTAATAAAAAAAAAAAAGGCATAATTTTGAGACAGAAAATGTGAGAGTCAAAATAGACTAATTTCATGTTTAATACTATATGGAATCAGCACTTTACTAGAGGATGCCATGACAAAGGAAACATCAGTTGTTTTCCATGTGCACTAGGCATTATCAAGTTCAGGAATTCAAAATCTTCCTAACTAGGCCAAAATATATACCAAAATCCTTATTTTTGTTCTTTTCATGGGCACTTGTACAATATAATTTCCAGCTTTTCTCTGCAATACGAAGAATTTCTCTTAAAACTACTCCAGACATGAAAGACATTCAAGAAAATGACTACTTGACACTTAAAATATACATGTGAAACTTTAAGAAGCTGTCTTACTGGCATTGCTTAGATAAATTTTTCTAACCATGCTCTTTTTGAGTCAGCCTTCCTGATACTACAAGAAACTACTCTGTTGGATGAAACATGGAAAGAAAACTAATGTTCAGTGCTTCAAATATGTTTTCATCTTTTAAGAGCATAAGAAAATCCAATAAAATAATTTTGGTCACCTCCAAAAATCTTTTCTCCAGGGCTTCACTGCCATCACTTCTGATAAACATTAGGGGTTGATTCCACCTAACTGCTACAGATTTAAATGCAAGTTATATTCAACTGCGATTAAAAATTTGCATTTTGTCTAAACTTTATTAAATATTTTAGAACAATAAAGAAGATGTTGATTTCCTTTATATATGACCTTTCAGAGCCTTAGTTCAACTAAGGGGTAGTTAGAAATAACCTCCACTAACAATACAATTCTTTTTTGTTATACTCAAAACACATCCCAGGAAGAGAAGAAGCCCCCAAAACTCAGATACAAAAGCTGATGATATACAATACCAAATCTGATTTGTCTGTGTGAATATTTTTATGGAGTTTTTCCATGAACTCATTTTAGAGATGTATTTCACTGGCATTGTAGCTTTTCCTTCAAAATATGTTTTTTGAAAACTATTTTTCTAAAAGCCAAGATCACTAAAGAACTGATGAACTTTGAACACTCAAATATGAAGTTCTACTTCTTTCAGTTGGTTAGAGAAGGCATAATTCATAGAGAAAACTGTAATCAAACTCAAGGAATAAAAAATTATATGGACTTTATCACAGGAAGCATTTAATTGATAATCTGATACTTTGGTAGTCTGGTCCTCTTTCTTTTATATTTGCCATTGCAGAGGTAAAAAGGAGGTTGCAGGATTTCAAATATAATTAAACCCGTACTTAGGCAAAGGGATCTTTCAGTTCTTCTTGTGCTGCCATAATTAAATCCAAATTCATCTGAGAGTAAGCTGTCAGTGATACAATTGTGTTAGGAAGCATTTCTTGGCTTCTGCCAATTTTAATAATACAAATTGTCCATTTTTGTAAATACAGATTTGATGATTATTTGCTGTAGGACAGTAGGTACTTTCATGTCCTCAGAATTACAAAAGCAACTAAATAAACCAGAGGGTAGCTTGCAGGAGAAAATGCATTCCTAGGCACTAGAAATTATTGAGATTCTTTGCATGTACAGGGAAAATCTCACTAAAATTAAGTACTGTGAGTAGTAAAACAAATTAGTTAATAAAACGGCTACTGGCTTTTGTAAATTTACCTGATGAAAAGTTTTGGCACCCAAACAATTAATGCAATAGCCACTGATCCAGAGAAGTTGCGAAAAATCTTATTAGCTAGGAAGTTTTCCATTTTACAACTGACAACCAAAAAGTATTTAAGCTTTTTTGGTTTTATGCCTGAAATGGATGCCTTTTTTTTTTCACTTTTCATTTTTCTGAAATGGTACAACAAATAGATTTATAGAAAAGAAAGTCTGAACTGTATCTAAACAACAGAAAGAGAATCTTTAAAAACAATCCCATGGAATTTCAAGTCTCTCCAGATCTATTTGCCATAAAGGTAGAAAACAAATTACAAATGAAAGAATGATGAGTTACTGCTGACATTTTTCACATATACTCTTTCATAGTGGTAACTGTTAATTTGTCTTGAAGTTCAGTGAGATCAGGTACTATGAGAGAAGAATGGTACTAGGATGGGAATTAAGGCATTTAGGAACATATTTGGGTTAAGTATATACCTTCTGAGACAAAGAAAGCTTTGATTACTGAGTCTGTATGAATCTCACACAGAGAGAAATCACATCCTTAATGCAAGTAGCAGCAGCCTTCAGGCTGATCTAATTAATATCTGAAGAAGGCATTTTAAGCAGTTAGCTGCTTTAAGGGCAAGGAAACGTAAGATTTTATCTTTTTTACCTGGCCATATCCCTTCTGTGAGTGGCCCTTGGGTAAAAGGGATACAACTTGATCATTTTGGTGGCTGCATTCAAATGATAATGCTTTGAAAGCAGATGCCAACTTGTTAACTTTAATCCTGTTTTCAAGTAGCAGATCTCATTGAAGGTCACACCTCTATGTCTCTAATTTTGTGGTGGAACAAGAAATTCCACACGCACTGTTAAAATGATTTCACTAGGCAGCCTTAGTTATAATGAAGTTCAATCCTCAAGATATTCAGTTAAGAAACTAACTCTCCTGAAGTCATAATGTACAGGGTCTGTACATTCTTGTCCCATAACTGCCTGCCTGCATACCCATGAATAACCACACAAGCAACACTGCAATACAGTCCTTATACACAGCAGAAGCAGACCAGGTAGCTGGCAGTACCATGTGATAACAGAATAATCAGCAGAGAAAAACAGCAATGAGATGTCTAAATTTGTATAAAATGTAAATGACAGAAATTACATGCCAATACAAGAATTTCTGAGTCTTCTAATGGTGCATACATAGAAAAGCCAAGATGGGCTCCAGTTCCAATAAAAACTTTCTTTAACCTGTCTTTATCCTGAAAAACCTTTACATACACGCTGAACCCAAAACATATGCTTGAATTCCATTGTGATTACCATACTTAGCCAAAGAGGAATGGGCTGCTGAACTGGGCTCAAAGGTTTTCTATTTAGTTCTTAATAAATGTCTAACAAAAAAGGGCAGCCTAAAACCAGTAGGTTACATAAAAGGGAATGTACTTGGGAATGACACTTCAAGGAGGAGTCAGTATCTCCCAATAAAGATAAGCTTTAGTCACGTAACAGAGAACACAGCTCCTCTGCATGTGATGTGGAAGTTTACAGAGTACTGAGGTCACTTTGAAAGCAAAAGGAATTAAAGAATTAAAGAGAAGGGCATTAGGAAAGAGAAGAATCTTTCCCCCCTTCATCCTTCTCTTCATTATTTGGATGTATGTTGAGATGCTATTCATGGCACTCTTATAAAAGTAAATTACAAGGAGCACTATACTTTATGCCAGTTCCTACATCACTGGTTATTCCTAAAGTATCCCACAACAAAGGTTAGCACAAGCTTTTCTTTTCCAAAACTGTCTTTGATGCAAATGTATTGTGTCTTTGCCTCCCAGCAAATTTAAACCTCCCTTTGCTGGAGTACTCTCATACAGTATTATCACACACTTTTACATTAGTCTCGATAATTTATTTCAGTGATTAAAAGGTTGCAGCTATTATCTAGGAGCAGAAATTTTTGCAAAATTATCCTTCCAATAAATAGAAAGTTAGACATCTTATGTCCTCACTGGAACATCAATATGTTAGACTTAAGGCTGTGGAGGACTGTAATAACTTAAAACAATTGAAGAAAAAAGCCCACCCTTATTTCAACAGGTAAAGGATGACAGGAAATGAAAGCGAATGCAAACAAACAAACAAAAAATGGACAGCTTGATATGCACTATCAGCTAGTTTATTTTCTCAAATAAAAAACCTAATATAACAAATTACTTTAAACCTAATTAAAATCTGACATTATTTTATTAGGCAATATCATTATTACAATAGCATACAGAAGAAAATGAAATACAATATAATTATGTAGCAAATAGTCTCATATATTAAGCCAGAACAGAAAGCTAATGCTTGAAATATTGAATTCAAACATAATGGCTGGTGAGGCTTGTAAATGGACACAACAGAAACAGAAACACATGTGATCCACTCTACTGTGTCTCTCCTCTCAGATAATGCACATTACTTCTAACACTGGTTGGACCCTTCTAAACTTGAATTAGTGTTGTACATGCTTGAGGAAGAACACTTTTAATAAAACAGTATTAATTATATTGCAAGAGAACGTTTAGATTATAAAAATCCCTCCAACACTGCATAAACATTTCAGCTACTAGAAATGGGCTTGTAAGCACACTCTCATCTGGAGAAATTTCAGTGCCCTGAATTTACCTCTCCCATGCCAAGAAGGGAATGTGAAGAGAGCCAAGGGAAGCACATGAAAGCCCAGAAGAAGCACATATAAGCAGGCTGGCACTTATGGCTGCAAAGATTCCTGATGTGCTTTGAATTCCCCAAATGGTGGTTTAAAGATTTTTCTTCATGTAAAATGAAGTAGATCACTTCTTAGAAACACTCATCTAGGGTAGTCAAGACAGAAGATGCACTCCTATACAAGCATTGCTCTATGACGCAGACAATGCATCAACTTTTGTGGAAAGATGACATTTGTATCATCAACAACAGGAAACAAGAGGTCCCAAACCAGGCAAGAAACCATCACACAGCACTTTATGTCTGTATGTCACCTTCCCCCAAAGATAAAACATCCCCAAACTAATTTTTCAACACCTCCTTCCTTTGAAAAGATCTCATTTTCCTTCTAACACAACACAGCAGTTCTAGGAGAACACCTCAAAAAACACTCCAGGGAATAACCCAGTCACTGAACTATGAGCTGTAAAGGTGCCATTCCCAAGATCCACCACACTTAAGAGTTATTTCACAAAGACCAGCCACCAAAACCCAACAGCCATCAACTATGAGAAGGCCTCACAGCTGGCAGGAGAAGAGGAAGGGGTGGTTAATGTGAAGGCATAGAGACATCCTACAGAAAAGCATGGGGCACTAAGGCCTCCACCAACTTGCAAGACACAATATACCCTTGGACAGAGAATACCAACGAACACTGTTACAAGCCAATTTTTATGTGAAATGTGTTGGTTCTGAGCAGATAAAACACTTCACAGGTGCTTTCAGTATGAAGCACTGACCACACAGAGCCATGTACCACAGCAGCCCAGTGGCAGGTACTTGTGGCTGCTGCAGGGGCACTTGAATTAGGCCACGAAAATAAGAGCATGAGCTTACATAAATCCTTGCAGAGAGCAGTAACGTCTACAGGCCTGCATTTTGACAAGAAAAATGGACCTGAATTCACTGCCACAGTGACAATTTGCCTGAGCAATTACAGCCCGCTCCAACCCCGGAAGCTTCGTGTACAGCCACCTATCCTCTGAGCAAGCAGCCAGCTCTCCCCAGTGATGCTCCAGCCACATGCCAAACCACTGCTGTAAGAGAGGCCACCAGCCTGCTCCAGAGAGCAACAGAAACTGGCTCTAAGGAGTAATCCACGTGAGTTACAAGTGCCACACCACTGCCTGGACAAAACCATGTCCAATTCGACCATGTTGGTAAGTGGACACAGTCCTTAAATTGGTCCAGAGGCATCTAAATTGAAGGTGTTTGAGTTGGTAATAAGCAGATTTGAGCTAAGCTGGTTAATGATAGATATTTGCAAACAAGAGTAAGTACATTCGCACCTCAGGTGTCATTTGCTTAATTCTGAGAGCATGTCTAATATTCTTCTGGGTATTCTGGCAAGAAAGCAGCAGTGTATTTTTGGTCTGCCTTATCAAATGCATCACATCAGAGTAGGAAGCAAGAGACCTCCTCCTTCTGTTTGGCTCTGGTTCAACTACACTCAACTATTACATTCTAGTTTAGGCACCAAGTTGTCTGGAAGCCATTGACAGAGTGCAAAGAGAGAGGCGGAGAGATGGGAAAACACTCAGAGGACTGAGACGGGAGAGTCTGATTTCTGGGAAGAGAGTAACATCAAATCTATAGTTTTGTTACATGCTGATGAGCTGGGAATAAAACAGCTACCTCCTGTTCATGTTGGGGAGAGAATTATTAAGGTGTGATATACAGGGTTTAATTAGGAATAACAGGAATAATATTTAAACACAGAAAATGTCTGATCTCAACAGGGGAACTCTGAAGTGAAAGATGTATGAGGCTGTAGGCAGTCTCTCACGAGATATGGTGAACACCCTACAGACTGTGGCTTTTAAAACTATCCCAATAAATCTTTTGAAGCATATATTGCAGGCCCAGTGCTATGTTCCATGAGGTGAAATGGAGACTCCAGACATATTTCTGGATGAGAATCTCAGTAGTATAAAATAACATGGGGTAGAGTTTTATCAGCAGAGGCTCATATTGCATTCCTCGCTTGTGGATATATTTTTTTCCTCCTACATATTTCATAATTTAGTTTCTTAAACATAGAATGTTCAAAACAGACTATTTCAGCAGCCACATCCCACTCCCCCATTGCTCTTTCTGCCTTCACAATTACCTTTGGTTTGTCCCTTCTCTCCCAAACCATTCATTTGCCTCTACTGACTTGTGATTTCTCGGGAGTTCCCCTGTGTTAGATCACGGGGTTGTGACGTCCAACAGCAGAGCGCTCAGTGACAGCTTACCCACTTTGTTTCTTGCTGTAGTCCTGTGAGTGTTAAACAGCAAAAGGGAGCAAACCATGCAGCTGGATTTTGGGCACTGGGCTCAGATCTCCCTTGTGTTAAAGAGATGCCAAAGGCTGACACATGAAAAATACAGAAGAACTGGCAAACTCCCCTATCACCTGTGACTGAGGTGACAGTAACACCCTCTACAACCGTGAAATGCATTAAAGACACAAGCTGACTGTGCACAGTGTTAAGAGTTGTTTGGAAGCTGCCTCTCCCTTAGAAAAGGGGCCTGGCAAAGCCTTTTGGCACAAGTGCCTCCTCAGGTGCTCTTCACCTGCTACTACAAGAAGTGCTGGTGGGCAATATTTTTGGACTAAATTAGCTGGTACTTAACTGATGCAGGAAGGCTGACAACAGGCCTGGAAAATACTTCTGAACCACTATCTAAAAAACCACTTTTCAGCTCAAAAATTTCCATTTCCAAACCCCAGTGAGACAAAAGATCATTCTGTCTTGCCAATCCATTGCTTATTGACTCAGGTTATCAGTTATCTCAACTGATTTCAGCTCTTCTCATACCTGCATTTCACTACAGATGCCCAAAGGCAAAGGGTATTTAGGAATTAGAGGTGTGAATTCATTTCCAGAGGCAATGAAACAGATTTAACAAAATCTATTGGGTAAATATTTAGCTGCAGGCTTGGTTTTAAGCAATCCTGTGAAATTGTGTTTTACAACACAAATGAACGGAGAAGGGGACTCAAAAGAGTCAGAGAAGCACACTTTTCCCAGTTGCTTACAATTTTTTTTTTTTGCTTACAGTTTTGCCCCTCAATCCTACTTTCAGAGCAGCTAGAGAGCACAAACACCTTTTCTGGGGAGTGTTGAAATTTTGGCCAAGGCCTTTTGGTAGTCTCTTGCATACACATCTTTATTCTGCAGTTGAGGAGAAGCACTGAAAGAATTTCCAATGGCAATCTCCAGCACCAGGAGGTTTGTTTATATCAAATGCCAGTCATCCCCCACTATGACCCTCACTATTTAAGGCTGTACCCTCTAATGCACAGCATCACAGAGATTTGGGAGAGACAGAAAAGCATTACAGGGTAGCATTTCTGTAGGTATTATTTGTAGTCAGTCCTATGAGCTGGCTACACCAGCAGGGTTTCCCAGAGCAGAAGCTCCAAAGAGTCCATGGGAAGCCAGGATGCTGATCCTACTTGACATAGCCGAAACCTCAGAATTCTTTCAAAAATGCAGTTTCTGATAGAGTCAGTCAGCCTGCAAAGGTTTTGGCACAGCAGTCATGTAGCCATAAATAACCTGGCAGCATTAATAAGGTCAAAATAATGAGGAGGGAAAGAAACAATACTGGATCCCGTCACACTTCAGTTTCATCTACGATCTTGCTTTTTTGATAATCATGTTAGATATGTAAGAAACATACTCAAGGTTGAGACGTAAATAACTAAAATTCATCAGATCCTTTCAAAGTGTTCTGCTGAAATTGTTCTGATTGAGTGTTGCTCCCTTGAGGGGGTCTTTGGAAAATATCAAAAAGCTTGCAAGTTTTTAAGATTATATATTTATAAAACTGTAAAAATACATACACATAAAAATTATAAACGAAAGTACTTAATAAAGAAAGAGTTGGAGAATCAACATTTTTAAGGCCCTGGAAGTTGCTGAATCTGTCAGCAACAGTTTGTGACATCAGCTGGATTCTTGAACACGGCCAAAAACCCAGATACTGGAACAGTTTTAGGTGAGCTACTCTGAAGAGGAAGAACACTGAGCACGAAATCCGGCACTTCACATCTGAATGCTTTCTGTTCACCTCTGAAATCTCAACAGAAAAGCCAAGTACAAACATTTTTTAAAAATCGGCACTGTATCCAATTTGAATATTGTATTTGCTACGATCAAAATGACACATCACGTAATCTTAGTCCTAACTGCTAAGTCCTTGACATGGCAGATTAGAAAAACAATGAATACAGTACTCTCTCAAATGTCTAAGGGAAAGATGTTCCCATTCTCCTCATGCACACCAGACAAACGTGGTCACATCTGCACACATTTTGTTACATCAGGATAAAGAAAGTGTTCATTTTATATTTGTTCCCCTAGTGTTATAAACACTGACTGCAAAACAGGTTAACACCTGAATGTTTATGGGATAGAAAACCTCTTAAAATTAAACTTTTTAAGCTTCCCACAGGCAACACCTACTCAGAATAACCTATTCTTCTCTACTTCTATGCATGGAAAAGATTTCCATACACATTTTCAGTCCTTCCAGGCAAAATACAGCAACTGGACCATTTTTGACCTTGTACAAAGGTATTTTACTTGTTCCTGGAATCATGAAGCATCAAACACAAACTTCAGTATTTGCCTCAATTTATGCTGATATTTATGGGGGGAAAGTACAGATTTGGAAAGAAAGGGACCTTAAAGTATATTTTTCAGCGTTTTTACAGGGTGACTTTTAAAAAGAAAAATGTCTTTTTTTTTTTTTTTTTTTTTTTCCCTCTGTAAACAATCCTCTTATGTTCCAGGTAGGTAATTGTATGGGAAAGTAAATGTTAGTTCTTTAAAAGAAATGGTTTCGGTTTCTTCAGAAGCTGAGACAAAGCTGCCTGAATGATGGAAGAGCAGGCACTTAGATTTGCATTTGATGGCTCCTAGCTAGATTTACCACGAGTCCCGGAGCAAAATACTGTGGTGAATTTCTCTTGTCTGGAACAAACACTGTGAATTTTATTTTGAAAACATGGCATCCTGGTTCCCTGCTTCTCCCTTGAAGATATCTGCTGTATAATGCAATAGTACTTGCTCTATTCCTTGCAGGCCCCTCAGGTAATCTCCCTCAGCATCAACACCTGGGACCAGGCAGACGTAACACTGCTCCTCTAATTTCTGCCACAGAGACAAAGGTCAAAATTAACATCTCTCCAAAGAAACAAACACTTCTAAAAGTCAGAAGCCATCTTCTCTGAGTATTGCTATCGCTTAGCTTGCTGTAGACTTACTTCCTTGAGCTGATATCCAACACAAGCTGCTACAACAATATCCTTTCACAAATGCAGCCGGCACAATGTCTTATGGAAAATGTCTTGTGCAGAGCTCAAAACCCCAGTAAACATGTCTAAAATCTCTCCCCGTAACGGTGGGCACTGAAGCCTGTTGAAATCTACCTGGAGTTTTTTGCTGCAGCCCTGCCAAGGGAAACAGCCTCTTGTTTGTGGACAAAAGGCACCGGCTGACATCTGCAACCATGTCAGCCTGCACTGACTGATGCTTCTCCACTGCCGGCATGCCAACTTTCCCATAGGTCGTGAACTTAAGAGTAGCTCTTCTCCAGCACAGTACATTTAGAGCAAAAAAAGGGAATTGAAAGGGTGCATATGTCTGCAAGAGAAAAAACACCTTCTCTTGAAATACAGAGTTTAATCTCAGTTCCACTTCATGAAAAAGCTTGCAATTACTTCAAAGACAATGAAGTCAGTTTTGCCAGGATTTTACCTGTGTTTAATTTTAGCCATAACATCTTGTGTTTTCAAAAGTAACCTATGACTTAGGACACCTCTGTTTCTGGATATATTGTCAGACATCCATTAGATGTCCACTTTCACAGAAGAAGCGTTCTCATTCTTGTTCCAAAAGATCAAGCTGGGCAATGAGAATAAATACCATCCTTTGAAAACAGTCTCGTCTGTATGTTTGTTTATTTTGTAGTGTTGCAGTGTTAAAATTAGAATGCTGCAAGGTTAAATTATAATACGATCAGATTCAAAATCAAGGGGGAGCCAAGACAAAAGAACAGCAACATCAGAAATAACAACCGGTAAGAGATGAATGACAGCAATGTGGGGATCAACAATCACTTCAGCTCTTCAGTCACTCTGAGGTCCTCAATGAAAAAAGTGGCATTTGTCAAAAACCACAGGATCCGGTTCATCCTGGAGTGGCAGATGTGAAACAGTCACTAATGGAGACTCTATAGACCATTTAATCAGCTCATTTTTTTCAACATCTTTATCCACTTTAATAACTTTGGATTTAAAATAATATGCTGGTTTTATAAAGATAGGGAAGTAACCTAATAACCTTGAGGTAATAATTTCAGTCACTGATTCCAATGAAAGTAATCTATCCCTTAGCTGTCCAGAATTTTGACATGAAAAGTGTAACCAGAAAACAGTGAATACAGAAAAAAGAGGAGGAAAAGACATAGAGTTTGCTTGGGACACTCCCAGAAGAGAAAGGTTTAAAATATTCTTTATCCTTATGCAATAAATCAAAGAAGGGAGGGGGAAGTATTCTAAAATGTGGGCATATCAACTAAAACTCTTCTTCTTGGCCTGCAGGTGTTTTAGGAAACAGTCATGGTCTGTTCTGCCTCCAGCACACCATGGGACCTTTCTGTTTGCATCTGACCAGCTGTAGTGGAAGGGAAGATGGACTAGCATTTTCCCAGGCAGAATGTGCTTAAAGCCCTGGTATTACTTCCCTAAAAGATCAGTTCCAGAAACCAGAATGGGGCTTCAGATTTTTCCTATTCCCTTCCAATAGGTACAATTGCACAATATAAATGCCCTGGCTTGACAGTTAATTCAAGATCAGAAACATCACTACGAAGACATATTCTCTCATGTGTTAGCACTCAATTTAAAATAAACTATGTAGAGTATTTTATTTCTGTTGGGAATTACAATTTATACTTGAAAATTTAGGTTTATAGACAAGGGGAGGGCATTTCAGCTCAATAGAAAATGTAATAATTTTTTTTTTTTTTACAAACTGGTGAGATCATTGCAATGTTCTCCTTACGCTATTTACAACTTTTTATCATCCTGGTTTTGATCAGAATTAAAAATATAGTAAACTTAGTAAAAGGGAGCAAAAGCACTTTCTGCTCCTTGTCTCACTATTTTCAGATCTGTAACTGTTCTCTACGTTGCCAAGTCAAACTCCAAACCAAAGAAAATTTTCTGAACTAATTGCACAGGTGGGCTGCTGAAAAAACTTTTTATTTTGTAGGCTTTAGAAAGACAAATGGGAACAGAATGGACTGGCTACATCCTCAATTCGCTTTCTGGAAGGATTTCTTTGAACTTCACCCAAAACTTAAGGGCCTGGGATGTTCTGCTATTCAAAATACATTTTGGAACCACAAGAGCTATTTCTGCACCTACCCGATATATTCTCTGCCTTACATAAAAAGGACTCCTACAATTTCAGTAGTTTAAAGTCTCATCTCTCCATGCAGCTCAGTTAAATGTGCTGAAATGAGTTCCTTGTTTAACTGAGAGAAAGCAGAGAGCAGGCTGGAAGAAAAGCCCTGCAAAGAAAATACTTCACTGTTAGCCATACACAGTCTACTTGTGTGGAGCTACAATCTCTCCTGCAAGGAAGATCCCCCAGGTCTGACACCTCCCAGAACCACTGCAAGCCTAAGCTGGTGATACTCCTGCTCATGGGAATCTACTTCAGTGCTTCTACCAACTGGGTGTGCTTGATGGTTTGACGGCACAAGGTCTCCTGTTGCAGCCAGCTGTTTGCTTTAAAACCATTAGAAGGTCCCTTGTGCCAGCATAATTACACTTAGGCTCTTAAACACCAAAACCTGACCCAAAATGACTAATTATTTAATTCAGCTTTTAGTCTTTTAGGTTATTTATGTGATTTATGGACTTTTATATTACCAACTCAGAGAAAAAAACCCTATTAATGGGTAGCCTAAAACATACTCCCTTCTTTAGGTTCTAGTCATCGCTCAGGATATTACTCCATTTTCCTGCATTTAGGACATCACTCTGTAAAGGAGACTCTGCACTGAGGAGTGGCAACAACACGAAAAAGAAGGCATGGCAGGAGCTGGTTTCATAACCTTACTGTCCAGCTGTGAGACGAGGTATCCTCTTTCACAAGCAGTGCCCTGTCTCTGTGCTCACAATCCCCCATCATCCCCTTCTGTCATGCGCTCACAGATTCCCCTTTCCAAAGATCATTGTAAGGTGTTCAAGGTGCAGAGACTACCACTGCTCCCCTGTAACACATTATCTTGGCAGTTAGGGAAGGGATTTCCAAGTCTCCACTACAAAAGCACTTAAGGGTACTTCAGAAATAAGATGGGAGAGAAGGGAGTGACAATGCAGACAATGGAAGGCAGTGGGGATACCAGGGGAGAAGAGAAATACAGGGAACATGCAGCCTGGAAGCTAACGGGTTCCTATCAGTGCCCTTCACATTAAGATATTGCAAGTATTTTCAAAGCCCACGGAAGACAGGGAATTGTACCTTTGTACACAGAGTTTTCAGAAGTCAACAGTTACATTTCTAGCAGGGAACAGACACAGGGGGTTTATGGAATAAAACAAGAACAGCAGGTATTTTTGGTCAGCCTACTGACTGACGAACAACACATCAGTTTGAAGCAGGGCACCAGAGCAACATTTGGGTACTGCTGGATGGCTGCTGGTGTGGGAGCTGTGTGGGCACTGCTCAGGAAACAACGAATGGCTGGCAGGAAATGATCATAATCAAACAGTAACTCTTTTGCTTAGAGGCCAAAGGACTAGGCTTTGTTTCTCAAGACACAGGAAGCAGCACATTTAAGATGCTCAGGACAGATGCAGTTAGTTACAGGGTAGGATAACATTCTTTGAACATTGCTATGGCCACATTTCCAGTGAAACAGGCGGCATGTCCACATCACTGCCCAACACTATCATCTTCCACTCTGCAGTGCTGCTAAGATGTATAAGCTCACAAAATCATGTATTGAGATGAAAGCCCCATTCCCCTGTGTCACAAACTGGTGGTGTGGGTATAATACTGTCCCAGTACATCCACCTGTATAACTGGGACAAATGCTATAAGGAGAAAATTACCTACTAAGATGTGAAGAGAAGTTTGAATGCTATAAATGAGGTCTAACTGGATACTTGCTAAAGATTAAAAAATTAACATAGTTTCAAGACCTCAGTGCTTAAGTGTATTCCCTAAAGCCTGATGACGGAAATCCTCTAAGGAAACTAATACAGGGGATGAGGTAGAATTTAAAATAGTCTGTCTATTAGATACTGGGGGGAAAAAAATCCATTTGTGTTGCTATTTAGGACCGTAACGTTTCTTTGACTAGGGAATCCCACAATACCATTTTTATTAAGCTTAGGTGTTTTCAAACATAAACTTCTTTGAAATAATCCAATTAAAGCACTTTTTCATGTTTAAACATACTCCAAATAACGTGTGTTATTCCTTATTTTGGAAATTATTGCAGCACTTGTTCTGTCTAAAAACCACATTTGTATTCATACAGATGAAGTCTGACCAGTTAAATTTTGGTGTTATTATTGCTGTTGAATTTGCCCCCTAGATTAGGAATACAGTTTGACTGTGCTATTAAATTAGGCACTCTTAGAAAGCCAAATAACTGAAATATGGTTTCTTCCAGGAAATCTGGAAAGGATCACATTTTCCCCTTTCCAGGAGTTCCCGACCCCTCTCCAATTAGAGAAAAGAAAAAGCAGACTGATTTTTCTAATAACTCTTCCTCATGAGGATCTTGATGATCATTCTCAAACGGTCCACAAAGAAAACAAGAGAATGACATGGTTATCTCCGGTCAGGCAGAAGATCTTACCAGTACTTCCTGCCCCGAGCATTTGTACAATGTAAGCTCTTTTCCTTGACACCTTTAGGGACTTCATTGTGCTCATAAATCCTAAAGAACTGTGAAGAAACTGGTGACTGATAGGAAATCATAAAATAACTAGTGGTTAGCTACAGAAAAACATTCCTTATTTCAGAAATACACTCTTACAAATTACTCTTTTTAAGGGTTATTAGTGGGTATTTACCTTTTGAATTCAAGTACATTTACTTTTGTGTCTGTGGAAATAGATGCACAACTTTTTTTGTCTTGGTTCTGTAAATATTCAATTAAGCTAATAAGCATTTAAACTGAAACAAATTAACTGTGCCAGTGCAATATTTCCGTTTCAATTAACCTTTTAATTTAAATGTTCATCTGCCTACTTTCAATATCATCTAAGGCTGGTAAAAATCCAAGAAATCTTCAGTATAAGTGAAAGATAGCCTGACTAGAATGATAATAAATCCTTAGGTGAGATGTCAGCAATGATTTTCCAAGCAAATTGACAATAAAGAAGGGTGATGCATTTATGAAGCCTAAGGGTTACAAAAACGATAAAAAACCCCCAACCCTTTTTTGCTTTGCTCTGCTAACTTCAGCAGAATTAACAGTCAAGATGTTCCTAGTTTTCCAGTATTAGCATTCCTCAGTGCACCCTCAACTTCAATGCTGTTGTCAAAGGGTGCTTGAAAGTCTAATCTGTCCCTTTCCATTCTAAGAAGCACTCCACACAAAAATACCCCTACACAGCTAACAGGCTTTTAGTTCTCACCTAGTGACATAAATGTTTAAGAAGGAACATTCCTAATTACAGTTAGGGTGGGTGGCACGTGCCTCTCAGCCTTGCAAATCCAGCTGCTTTCAGTCCAGTGCTCAGCTGCAGCTCTCAGTGAGGCTGGGGTGGTTGGCCTCAGAAGCAACCAGAGCTGCTTCAGCATCTCATAAGAACAGCACACAATTTGACACCATTAACAGACTACCTGCTCAGCAAAAGGAAAGGGAGACTTGCAGTTAGCACTTGTTTTACTCTCCTTCACCCACTCTGACCGCATTTCTTAGGTCACTTATCTTTAATAAAAGAGCTCATGACATTTCATCTTTTTGTTAGTAATTTTTCTTTCTGAAAATCATGAAAACCAAAGTAATTCAACCCAATAATTTGTGTCTAACGACATGAATTACTTTAGCCGTGTCTGCGTGTGCATTTGTGCATATTCACACACACAAAGGCAAGTATATGATGCTTGGGCTACATGGGAGAGGCAGACAGGGAGGGAGGTGTCTTGTCATATATTAATTAATTAGTATAGCCTGAAGTTGATGGAGGAGGTGGTAGAATCACAGAGAAGAGCTTTTCCTTAGCTCAGCATCTGGACAGGAGCTTTAGTCTTTGATGTTCAGAGCTACAGACTATCCCAGCACAGGTTTATCAGGCGACAAATCAGTTGAAAGAAGATGTCCTCCCTTTCAACTCAAAGACCTAGCATCTCTAAGAGCCACCAAAGGCCCTGAGCTTCTGGCCAAAGGAGCTGATTTTCTTCTTTCATGGGAAGTTAACTTGCTACTGAAAAGAATAATTTCCACATATTCCCAAATGCATCTCTAAGTTTTAGGGTCTCTGCACTATATGCCCACCTTAAAAAGCTTTTCTCTTGGCTGCACCTCTACCACTCCATCAGGATAAGAGAATTTTCTTCTTAGGGTGTCAGAGCATTTGGCATTTTTTCCTTAGGAGACCCTACTACTGGAAACAGGAGGCTGAACAGACTCTTTTGCTCTGCAAAAGAACTAAGAAATTCTCCATGGTTCACAGCTGCAGAAAACAACATGCAGCAAGCCTAAAAGCAGGGGAGCTCCAGCCATCTCATGACTGTTCTGTAGCATAGACTCGTGATCTGTGAGCACTTGGGACTTGGCAATATTGAAAACAAGCTCCTCAGAGGAAAAAATTACTGGAAGTCTGACCACAGACAAATGTGGCCAAACGGCAGCTTTATGTCTGTCCTTGAGGCATTAATATACAAGCCTCCTTTCCTTGCTCAGTGGCTACAGCAGTCCTGGACCACAGCCTCATTTTCCACAAGCTGTTGAATGTGTTTGACCTGTTTCAGCACACACTTAAAGCTGAAATAGGTGTTGAAGCCAGACCTATAGACATCTGAGATGAGCATCTTGATGCTACAAGCTCTTGTGTTCTATGAAGAACTCAATCAAGTTCTCCCAGGATGATTTCATAGAAAACTTTCTTCCAAAGAGAACAGTTTTCTTGAAATTTCCATGCTGAATACTTTAAGTGGCTGGACCTTTTGGAAATAACTGTTCCTGAGAGATCCTGCACGTGAAGAAGACACTCTGGACTGCTGCCAACGCCCACTCGGCCCTGGAGATGTTAGCCCTCCCTCTGGAAATGCTTTTGTTCATTTTGATTGAGCCAGATGAACATTTGGATATGGAGCCCAAGCTCCTAGAGTTAGCATCTGCTACTGTAATCATCCATGTACATATTTATCCCTAGAAAAATATCTCAGCCATCTGATGCCTGAGTGAGGGACTGGCCTGCTCCTACTGGTGCACATATTCCTATATCAATTAGTTGCTGCAAGTTGTTCCATATTGGAATTTTGCCTATGTTACTATTTGCATACAAGGCATATACACATCATATCACGTAGCCTTACGATTTTGTGTCTGTTTTGATTCCTACTAATCCAAAGTCCAGATTTCTTTCTTCTCAGAGGCTGACACACATATATGTCAGTTCAATGGATTATTTTTTTTCTTAGTAGTCAAGTCAGTTAGGTATTTCTGCTGTTTTCCACAAATCCAAATCTAGTAAAAAGATTATCACATCAATAAATTGTGTGATTTAATCTGTAGGAGTAGGCAGATGAGATCTCCCTTGCAAATCTGTTGACATTATTAATGAGTTACAGTTTTAATGCTGAATAAAATCTGAATTGCAAAACTGTGCAGTAAATTTATTCTCATGGCACAGTAGTGCATTTTAGCAGTCTTCCATGACTTTCTCAGCTGGTTCATGTACAAGAGGCACCCATAAACTAAAGAATTATTGTTTGTTTTATTGCATCTTTCAGGGGTTTCAGCTACCAGTGAGTATTATTTATTTTGAAGGTTTTAGTAAAGATTCAGTGGAGTTAGTTAGACAGTAGAAAGTAAGGGGAACAAAGGTCCAGGGGGAAGGTTCACATGTACTCACAGATCCTACAAATGAGTAAAAGTGGTATTTGAAAACACACTGTCCTTCACCAATTCATGACCAGGTTTCTAATCTTTGAGAACATTTGTATAGTCTAATATGGTTCTAGGAAAAAAAAATGAAATGGAATGCTATTTGGTGAAGGAAACTACCTTTTCCTGACAGTTCTCATATTCCTCCTGTTCATGAGGCTTCACCGAGAATGTGATGGCATGCCTGGTGCCTTATACTTTGGGCCACTTTGGATGGGCTGTGTTAGTGAAAGAGCTCTTGGGTGTTTGAATTAGGTTCCTCATTCACCCAATCTAACAAGGTCCCTAAATCTAGACAGATTAAGCCCCTTTGATTGCTTATATAATTTGATCTGGACTCCCTTGCTCTGCTCGAAGTGGTGGAATCAGAGCTAAATCACTGTCCTACTTCACTGGAGCTTTCCCTTGTACAGCTAGTCTTCCCCTTCAAAGACTTCCATCCTTTCTGAATCCTCATTTTTTTTCAAGAATCCCTTCTTGCAAACCTGTCTCGTTCTGGGATTAGGGATCATTAATGGGCTGCAAGTTTATATGGGTTTTTTTATTTCACAAATTCTCTCCTGTGAGCTGACAGGCAGAGTGGCTGCTTCCTTTTTCAACAGTGTTGAAGTCACCTCATGACAGCCAGGGGAGCCTGGCTCCAACCTGAGCTGTGATTGTGCAGTCCCCACAGTGCTGCACAAAGCACACTTGCTCAGTGCTGTGAAAAAGCTGCCCACCACTCAGACTTAGCTCAGTTATACCCTAACTCACACCCTATAACCTAACCCTTCTTGCCACTAAAAGGGGTGAGTGAAGGGAAGGTTTGGCCTTTTTACCATCCCTCAGTTTCCACAGGAATGTGCTTCCAGTCTGCCAACAGTGGCAATGAGCCTTTGGAACACTGGAGCACCAGGGGTATAAATGTGTGTGGAGAAACAGAAAGGTTGCTTGAAATATTTTACTTAGGGCAGTGGAGAAAGACTACACATTTCTGCACACCCTTGATATGTTGCCTGATGTTAAAGCAGTGGTAAGTCCTAAGAAAGAAAGATGTTCTAAGCTGTAGATAATAGAAAGCATTCAAAATGTTGAAAAACCTTCATGGGAAGCAGGAAAAGTACTAAACCATCTAACTTCAATTTCAGGAAGGCTCTCCATCTTCACCACTACCATTTCGGTCCCCTAGTTTTTCCCCTTCTAAAGTTCTGTTGTCTTCCTTGATCTAATGGATGCCGCTTGAAAGCCTGTCACATTTAACCTAGTGATGGGTGAAAGCAAAAAAAAAAAAAAATGCAGAAGGAACATGGAGGAGTAAATAGTTTTTTGAGTTTGACACGGGTCCGAATAAACATTTAAGTTCAAGGCTGACATTAATTATTTCTCTTTACCTCAGTGGATGAATGGTTAACAGGGTAAAAATCACAATAACCTGTGGCACTGTTTCCACTTTCATGTCTTTACAGGTGCACTGAAGTTTGTTTAACTGCATTAACAACGCTGCTGGACTTAAGGAGGCAGCATAAAACCTGAAGGAGTAAATGACATGAAAATCAACTTCCAAGAAGACTCAGACAACCTGATGAAGCAGATTGGGAGGGAGAGAGGAAGAAATGTTAATAAATGCTAAAAAGAGCAGACCATTAAAAAGTACTGGCAATAAAAATCACTAAGTAGATAATGCACTGAATTCTGACTGATAAGGGAGATGTTCTGAACCACTGTGCAGATAGTAACAAAACTTGTTCAACATCTTCAAGTGAAGCTGAAACAATGAAACTCCCTACATATACTTTTTGCATTGATTTGAGGACAATCCCTTCCTAATCTGTAAGACTGGTCTCTCTGCAGTAGAAGAATCTCTCTAACAGTTCCAACTGTTGTCAATGTTTTCACATTGTCACATTAGCAAAGCAACTTAAAAAAACCCCAAAACAACACACTTGGAAAAGCTGAGAGAATACTCTGGGAAGTTGAGCAGCCACACGAAGGAGGGTTAAGATCTCAGGTTAATTGATACAGCTGTACCTTACCTGGGTCTTCAGTTTAACACCTCCACACGCCTCTACCTTCCTCTGTGCACAAGTACTGGGATCTGGAGCATTTGACCTTCCTCTGCTCTCCAGCAGAAACTCCAGTGCAACCTTTACCTTCAGCAAGGAGCTGTGCTCCTTTTCCCCCTCGTGTTCTGCGCAGAGCAATCTAATACACCTCATCATGTGGTGTGTTGCTATAGCAGCAATGAATCCAGCTGCTGCAACACAAAAGACTGACAAAAAGTTGGGTTTTTTTCCTGTCCACCCACCCGGTAAAAGTCAGGGTTGTTTTCTTGTGCAGCAAATCTAACCCAGATAGGCTCATGTCACCTGTGAGAGCTAACTAATGGCAAAGTCTAAAAAGAGAGGCACAACTAAACTATAGGTTTTGCTTTGGGGGACAACTTGGGGTATATTTTTAAGAAAACAAATGAGTCAGTAGTATGAAATCAACACCCCTTAAGAAGATAATCATTATTTTTCTGCTCCTGCCATTCACTGGTTTCAAAATTTAGGTCCTTATCTCCATAGGAATTGCAATCACAAAATCATGCACAGCAGTCAGACATTCACTGGTAATTCAGGTACAGATACAGAGCCAGTACAGGTGATGAACACCAGATTTACACCTTCAGAAACTAAACAACTATGCACTTTCACCATTGCGGTCAGGAAAAATCTTCTACAAATTTTTTTGCTTGGGGAACAGAAATTAATGTATCTGGAAAATGCTAAATAATCATTATTAATTCTGCCTTACTAGATTAAGCATGAGGACTAACGATAGCAGAGCCTTTTGAGTTAAACATTGATGCTTTACAGCTTCAAATATATTCCTGCACTACTGAGACATCTTAGTAATATGATTCAAAGTTTGCCTTGGGAAGTGTGCTAGAATACATGAATTACCACTCTAAGATCCCAGTCTAGTAACTGAGTCTTGGAGAACAAATTCTTCCTGCAAAGCAGGGCCATGCTCTTCCTCCAGCAGTTGCAGCAGAGAAAAGGATAGAACATGTAATGCAGCCAAGCCTGCAGAAAGCTTCTGCAAGAGCAGGGACTGAAGTGGCAGCAACCTGATACCTGCCATACAAACTGGGTCTTGCTTTTCTAAAGCAGTCCTAATGAGGGCTTCCCAGGAACCTGCCTTCCCCAAAATGTGCTAGACATTTTGACTAGGACTAACTGCTCCTCATTTTCAGGATTAAAAGCCTGTTCAAGGTGTGAAAGATACTATTGCTCCAGAATGTAGTCCAGCAACTACATCGTCAAAAAGTCAGCTTTTCTATTTAGTTCTCCCTTTGTCTAAATGTAATGGAAGATGTAGAAAAAACAGCTACTTCTATCATGGACCTCAACCCACTCTGTTAGAGAGTCCAAAATAAAAATAAAATCCTAATTACTAATTCATTCTCTTTTACTGCTTTATAAGTAGAGTCAAACTCTATCCAAGTTAATTCATAATATTTTTACCCTGTTTTCATACAAGACTTGCCAAAGCCGTTTGTGGAATCTGCATCCTGCTGTATCTGTCAGCAAAAGCTGGCTTTGGAGTTTACAGATCTCCAGTTTTGAAGATGCTCAAAGTGGCAGCTGTTCTAAGAGACCTCTGAAGATGGAAAATAGCAATGCAGGCTCCTGAAAGAGTCACCTTACTTTGCCTTGAAATAGTTATTTACCTATTGATTCACATTTAAAATTCTGTCTGGCACTCTGGATATAGGGTCAAAACACATGGTGCAAAAGAGGATTCTCCTCACAATAACTTCCACAGTTACTCAATGCCATCCTCTTTTTAACACACAGTGAATTTTCTTCCCCGATGCTGACGACCAGAACAGATAGACCATAAAGTACATCCTGAAGTTGTATAATGTGTTTGAGTTTCAATTACCAAGCAGTTGTTCGCAACTCTGCGTTAAGTACTTTACCCACAAACAATTGCAGAAAAGTCCCAAAAGCTGAAAGGCAAGCAAACCTTCCATGCACATCTGTTAATATTACAGTCTGTCTTAAGTACTTTTAGTGGCTTCACTCAGATTCTGTATACAGTAAAAAAAGTAAAAAAGAAAACCTACTGAGGGAGTCTAATGGACTGTTTAACAACATCACCTGTTAGAAAAGAAATGAACACAGGCTTTTGAAGACCAATATCCCTCACTTTGAACCGACAAATGATCCAGGTCAGGCAGCTGAAGCTGCAGGCTGGAGCCCCAGCAGAAGTCTCCCCCACTCCATGACCAGAGGGCTTTCCCACTCAACAGGACTTGCAGTCGTACAGCACCTGCTCACTGCTTATAGAAGGGCTGACAACACACAGATTAAGAGACATAATTTCAATAATTCATGACTGCTCTGATGTCCCAAGGCCAAAAGCAGCTTCCTGTTTCCCTCATGATTTCACACTTTCACAGTCTTGATCTTTCCTGCTGTGTTCCCCCCAAACCCAGTTTTCCTTCATCCCATGGATTTGTAAAAAACTTCAGGGGACCTGCAGGAAATTCCAGATAGTTTTAGAAATTGTGCCTGTCAGTAATGGAAGGCAGCCCTGAACTCTTCAGTTTTGGTTTTTTTTTCAACACAGGTAGGTACCTGGAATGTGCTAAGAATGGAAAGCAGCTTCCAGATGGCGGTTACTTTTGCACAGAAAGGGCTGGGCATGGCTTGAAGCATCATCGCGTGCTCACTGTTCTGGAACAGAGTCAGTTAATAACTACCTGGGAAATGCAACAGGAGAAGGAGCCAATGTCAAATGCACTCAGAGGAAGGTTACTCTGCCTTTCCTTAAACACCTGTTGGCCAGGGGCTGCCTGACACAGATGGCATCAAGCATATGTGCACTTCTGAGATGAATGGCTATTTTCCCCATCAAAATATTTTCTCCTAAGAAATGCTACTGAACCTTCTAGAGAGCTCTGTTCCTACTGCCTTAGGATAACTGATCCTTTCCCACAATACTCGAGCCATACAAAATAAAGGTAGAGCCTGGGTCCTGTGAGTGCTGACTCCCTCTGGATGAATTCAGCCTGCAGCAGCTGCCAAGACTTGACTTTCCCTTTAAAAAGCAGTTTGAGCACAAGGGATGGAGTAACGGCACTGCTTCAGCACTTCCAAAGCCAAGCAGGAAAAGGCACAGGGAATCACATCTCGCTGCCCCACCTGCCTGACAGACAGCATGACTTCCCTCACAGCACCCCTGCCCAGGCACCAGGCAGCTGCTTGGGTCAACAGACAGAAAAGGCCTCCCTAGTGCTGCACAAAGGGCTGAAGGCTGAGCTGCAAACCCAGGAGATGGCGAGATACTAAAAGCAAACAACTTGTGGTCGGGTCTGTTTCCTGCCAGATTTCTGAGCCAGAGATGATCAGAGTTTCAGGCTTCCTTTATACAGAGATCAGCACCCACTCTTCTTTCCTCATTTAATTGCTTTCACAAGGAGCCAGGACCATTAAGTCCCATCGATCCAAGATGCATCCTGGCTGAGCCAGCCTCTGTGTCTCAGCAGAGCTGCTGGGCACAGCGCAAGGGCACCCAGCTGGCTCCTGAGGGGCGTCAACAAGACGCTGTGCCAGCTCTGACTCACAGCCTGCTATGCTGGACCCAGGCAAATCTTGCAGTCACTTGGACATCACCACCAGCTGCTCCTCGGGGATCTGGGTTCTGCAAGCCCCAACAACATGGATCCAGCATGGCTTTGCAGAGCCTCCAAGCCTCATGCAAGCCACTGCACGGGAGGGCAGGGCCAGCCAGAGGGCACGGCTGTGGCTGCACCAGTGCTAACAAGCCCATCTGGGCTCCAGCTGACCCGGATGCCCTTCTCAAATTAAAATGCCTCAGGCCACAGCGGTGGAAATACAACGCAGAATCCTCTCTGTGGCTGAGACGCTTCACAACACTGCAACTATTTTGTTCCGGTTCCAGCACTGCTGGAAGGCGGAGAGAAGAGACAGGAGAGAGCAGCCCCGGGTTGGCAGGGGAGAAGCCTTGCACTGAAGGCAGGCAGAGTTCGTGTTAGGAAACTGCACCCTTATCTCATAAGAGCTGAAAAGAGGTTGTGACAACACAAGGCTTTACAGCTCCTCCTTCCCTCTATTCCCTCCTCCCTGAGGATCCAACTATCTGGTAACTGGCAGTGCATGCCACTGGCAGCCAAACAAACACTCAAGCCCTACGGTGCAAGGACCCACAGTGTCCCAAAAAATTATTTCGATTATTTGATGAGTGGGATTTCTCACACAGTGTGTGCCTCTGGTTGAGATTAAACTCTGAACGCAAAATAAAGCATTTTAAGCAAAATAGGTCAGAATGAACAAAAGCTCTTTGAAGCCTGGGCTCAGCCTCTCTTTTTGCCTACCAGCAATGGCCTCCTGGGGTGGCTCGGAAGGCAGGCGTGCCACCCAGGTACGCTGCCACACCAGGGCAAATGAGGAACCCTACCTTGGCAGAGAGCAAGTGCAGAAACCCTGCCTGCACACATCTCCATGGATTCCTGCAAGCCTGCTAGCTTCTCAGCTGGCTCCTACAGGACCTGCTGAACAACTGTGAAAATCCAGATACATAGGCAAGGGGAGAGAAAAAGAGAGGAAGAAAGCAAACAAGCGAGGAGGATATACATGATTTCCAGCCTATTTTTCAACATTCCTACCTCTTCTCCAAGAGTGCCTGTAAACAGCCCAGGAACTGGAGGGTTTGACGTGTGTTACCCATGCTGTTACAGGCAGCACATTCTTTCCAACACAGGACTGGTCTATGCAATCCCCTTGTTAACTACTGGTGGGCCACTCGGATTTTTTGCTCACTATTTTGAATTGTTTCTGTGTTTCTTCTTCCTGGGGAGAACTCACTGGCCACCATTGTCAAGTATTTGTCTTCCGTGTCAAGACTTTGTCAAGTCAGGCTTTGCATTTTTTCTCCCTCTTTTAGGTGCTTGACATTCAAGGTTCCTTGTCTTGTCCTGCTGACCTTCCAGAGAATGGTTACTATGGCACTGAATACAAGGCCAGGGATGAAGGAGCATTGTAACACTGGGGGGAAAAAAGTTTGAAGACTGGACTACAACTCTACAGCAGAGTGGCAGCTTGAGCACTTCCAAAGTAACAGAGCAAACATGCAAACACAAGGGGCCAGGGAGCAGTTTGATAAAACAGCCTATTTCTAATGTTTCTCAAAAGGATATGTTTAAAAAAACATCCACAAATAAACTGGCAATTAGGTTCCCTACTACCATGGTTGCTTCTACACCCCTGCAGAGATGGTTTTATATGAAACACATTTCTTCATTTATATTTTAACATATTTCTGCAAAGGCAAAAAGGCAATAGTTCAAACTGCCTCAAAAACCATTGGGGCTAAATCAGCCCAGCACTGGCCTCTGGCCACTCCCCCAAAAGCAGTGGGGCTGCTGCCGCTCCTGCCCAGACCTCCTGCTCTCTTGTCCCCCACCACTGCCCATCCATCAGCACCTCAGGCCCACCCCCAAGCAGCTCAAGTGTGAGGAGTGTGCTGGGGGCACACATGCTGTAGTTGACATACAGTCATGGCCCAACAGAGATGCCCTTTTTTTCACATTGGGCAGACAATTTTAAAAGAGTGCAAGGTCTCTTTCAGCAGTTCCATGATAAATCACCTTTAAGACATAAACAGACGTAGGCAATGGACGAGGTGAAGGCAGCAGACAGTCTGAATTTGCATATATTCTATATTAAGCATCTAACATGAATGACCTGAATTGCCCATGTAGAGACACCTGCCTCTCTAGGATGAAGTTACTGGAAATTGCTGCTCCTAATGCTGTCATCTGAAATGCATCCAAGTTGGATGCTTAAAGCAGATGGTATCAGTACATCTCCTAAGGTTCTGCTCTAAGCAGACAAACCCTAACCTCTTTCAAAATGAACAAAATAAATTGCAGGAGTGCAGGCTAAAATCCAGGTGATCCAGGGGCTATAGGGACCTTTTGCAGAATCCCCTTATGCCAGAGTGGTTATAGCTGCTGAGAGAATAGCGATGAAGCTCTAGGTCACTTCATCCATCTATCTGCCCTTACCTCACCTAACTAGCACAAACTGAAGAAGGTCAACCCAGCACAGAAAAATAAACCTTGTGGGCAAAATGGAGGACAGCCAAGGAGGTGGGTGGAAGTCAGGAAGTGCCACCCTTCCCTCTGAGTCAGTGCTTGTCCCAGGGGTGGATGGTGATTGACAGTGGATGTTCCCAGAACCAGGGCTTTTACACAAGGAGCTGAGAAATATTTCTGATCACCTATCATCATGAGTCATGCAGTTCTTCTCCATAATATTCTGCCCTGCAGTATTGTTATGTTATCAGTAGATAATTTTGATTGCTAAAGTTTCCTCAGCAGTTTCAGTCAGACACAGCAGTCTTCCTTGCTTTCTGATCCTCGATCCAGGTTCCTCTGATAGGAAGGGGTATTAAGATTCCTGCAAATATAAAGCTTAATACAGTCTCTCAGAATGTTTAATCCCTATGATTATTAGGGATATATTTACATACTGTCATTATCAAATTTTGTGTGGTTTTTTTGAGTTTGAGGGAGGGGTTTTTTGCCTACATCTGTCACAAAATATAAAAATTCTGCCTTGTAAGAGATCTAAGGATTTCCTTTTTTCAACTTAGCATAAACTATACATGGTGATGTTTGCCTCAGTAGATATGCGGTAGGACTCCTGTTAGCATTTACATATGCCTCCCTAGATACTTATTCCATGCTTTAATTAACCCTAGGATTTGAGTCTTTCATGAGAAAATTATCAAGTAGGGCCACTGTAGTGTGATTTAACCAGTCAGCCAGAGGGAGACAAGGAGATTTTATTCTCAAAATTACAAAGGATATGCCAACAACCTTTTAAGTACAGTAGTTCACTAGCAGTTATAGCACAATGAGAAAACCAGAATCACTGAAGACAGCACCATGACATTAGTAGTTGAAAAGCTAAAATGGATATGCATGTCTGGCCTGTTTTGTTTTACCTAGTTTAAGGGTATCAAGGGAAGTGTGCCATATATATCTGACAGACTGCTTTTATAACCACAACCTGGCATTTTATTTACAGCTTGGCACATACTATGAGGGAAACTGATGTGCAGCGCTCATCCGGTTCCTCATCTGTGATAAACACTAAGCTACCACAAATTTCAGAACAGCTAAGAATCTCTCTTTGAGAGTAATCCTGCAGTTTGGCAGGTGGAGTGGGACTGGAGCAAAGAGGCCACCAGCTAAATGAGACCTCAGGACCACCCCTGATCTCGCCCGCCAGCCCCAGGCCCTGGGGACAGCAGTAACAGCACCGACCTCTGTGGGCCTCCTGCTGCTAACCCAGGGCCAGCTGACTGATTAGGAGGGGTTTAGGCTACCTGAAACACCACTGAACAGATAATGCACACTTTACCATCTGGAGCTTTCTTCCTCAACCACGAATGCCAAAACCTTATTTCAAAGAAAAGAAAAAAATAATCCATACATTTCTTGTCCATATGCTACTGGGAGCTGACTGCCTCTCTAAAGCTGAACCTGGCTACAGGTCAGGTCTGCAGGTTTCCAGATGACAGAGGAAGAACCAGACTCAGCTGATAGGTGAAGTAAACAGAGTCCAACACCATGGCAACGAGAACAAATTCCTATCCATCTGCTTTCATAGATGTCTTCTCAAGCTTGCTGCTGCGTTCCTGTGCTGCCAGGCAGCACGAGTATTCTTGCTGTGGAGCTGCAACAGCATGCCTCCCTCAATGCTATGAAAGTTATTTTGCCCTCAAGCACCAGAAACCCGAACACAATTTTGTTTGACAAGGCTTCTCACTAAAAAAAGAACCATTGTATTTACCATGAACAGTCCTTAAAAGATACAATCAACTTTACTTTTTTTAAAAATAATCGCATCTTCAACTTTCAAATATGCTATTATTACACAGTATGTAAAATGACTTAAAATAAAAAATTCTATAAATAAGTATATATTTATTTTCTTTTGTTTGCTTTATAGTTTGAACAGCATTTTGTACTTTTATTTGTGCAGCTTTTTATAAAAAAGCAGAAGAGAGTACTAACAGAATAAAAGTAACACGGACAAGAGATTAAGGGAAATGCATTAAGCTAAAAGTATTTTTAACTCTTACTTTAATATTTGATTACACTTCATGGCACTCATCTACATTTTTGAAGGAAGGCAAAAAGTAGGATTTTGCTGCAATTTTACACATTGCTTTATTATCTTACCCCCAATGTTTTTACTTATAGTGCTTTGCCAATAGCCATCTTTTGTCCTTTTTAGCAACTTGCCTAAGCAAGTCTGGGAGATCAACAGGAAGCAGCAATGTGCCCGAGATACTCCCACCTCCTCACTGCTCTTAACTGAGCGAAGGTCTCCCTGTAAGCAAGAGGAGCCCCAGAATTCTGGAGAGGATCCAAAACCACATTCACGCACGGAATCTAGGGATCAGATTCAACGTTGACTTACCTGGTCCACCACCTTGCTGTTTGTGCTGGCCCAAGGCAGTCTCCACCCACATCACAGACAAAGCACAAGATAAGGCTGTGTGTACAAGCCTAAATCCTGTGCCATTTTATACATCATATTTTGAAGAACACATCTCCATCACCTGGTTGACTTCCAGCAGGCAAATCAGATGTAAACTGGCTCTTTGAAGGTCCTGTGTCACATCTAACAGAGTCAGTATTTCTGAACAGATTCACTGCTGGAGGTCAGTGTGCTCCCATGCAGCCAAAGCATAAGTGAGGCTCACAGAATCTGCTGAAATTAGCTGGCTCCTGTACCCCTGCTCTGCTGTATGGAAGAAACTCTGCTTTTGAATTCAGTGAGTCCAACTAAGCACGTTCCTAAGCCTTGGGAGGACTGGAAACCAATAAATCTTGCATTGACAGAGATGCAACTGTTTGAAATAAAAACAACTCTTGATTTTCATTTATGGGCCTATTAGCATTTTTTTTAATTCATGCACTGGGATATAGTGGTTTCCCTCTCCCTAAATCTCTTTGAAAGCATGTTAATGTGTCTTCTTTTTAATTTAGCAAAAGCAAAAATGGACAGATTCAGGAAATCTATTACTACACAGAAAGAAATGGTGTGAACTAAATAGAGCACCATCAACAATTACAATAATATGTAGGTATAACTGTGTCTATCTGCTATTAGCATGGAAGGTAGTACAAGGAACACAACTGTGATGAATGTAAAAGCCTTCCTAGAGGAATCTTCGAGGAAAATGTGATTACAAACAGTAGGTAAACCACAGTGCAGGTTTTTACATGCCTTCTACTGAGGCAAGCCTGACTTTCCTGTTGGGAGTATGTTGGGAGTATGGGGAACAAAAGGAAAGATGCAAGAAGACAGAAATAATCTTGACCATCATGTTTCAGTGAACTTTGTCATTGTGCAGTACATGGAACACTCTCCAGTGTTCAGTTGAGGGCACTGCAATGGGATATCTCACTGCTTTCAGCTAGCTAGCCATATGGTACACATGCCAGTGTCCAAAGAGCTCTGAGTGCAAGTTGGGACCTTGTTCATAATATCCACACCTACTTTCACTTTGACTCATTTAAGTGTGAAAGTGCATCCTAAAATTAGTCAGGCTGGATGCCTGCCATCAACTCAGGTGGCTGAACAGGGTTCTGGCTTCAGCTGCAACCAGTTTGCTGCAATCTTTAGCCATGAAGCCTGAAACAAACTTCACATTTACTGTAACAACCCTATTCCCAAAGCGCAACCAGGCAAGTGGTTTCCACCCATATATGCTGGGGTCACCTGGAAAACCCTTTCCTGCATCCACCCTCTTTTTCCCTGTGCATGGGAGGACTGAAAACCAATAAATCATTGGAAATATTGGATATTGGAAACCAATAAATAAATCTCTCTGCACGGGATGGGGTCCCCAGAAAGGCTGGGAGAAGCTGCGGGCAGCTGCCCCCTTAACAATGTGTGGAAAAACTCAACCACAGCCAAGAGCAGCTTGAAAATAGAGGGAACAAGATGGTGAGAGAAAGAGAGAGAGAGAGTAGGAACTAAAGTAGCCAGGAGAGGTATCACCCCTGAGCTGGGTTGCTGGGGACTCCATCTGGGATTGTTGGACAGAGTCAAGGCTGTGGGTAGCACAAGTACTGCTGAAGCCAGCTGTCTGGTTTGCCTTCTCCTGACATTTATCCAACTGATTTCCCTTGAAAACATTCCATACAGAGTTTTGGCATAAAGCATTCTGGCAGAAACGTCTGTAAAAAGTTAATACACTTGTTTTCCAGCTCTGCCAGGCTGGATTTATTTCCTACTTACATTCAAATGAAAATCTTCTCCCTGTGCTTTTCCAAAAGAAGAGAAGTTCCCATTCCATTTGAGTAGATAAGCAGCCTTTTGCTCTAGAGAGGCCAACATGGGAAAGTGAAGGAATGATGTTGATTAAAAGAGAGGCAAAACAGTCCCTGCATTCCTGAGGAGACCCTACACAATTCTTGAAACACCACACTACAACAGCCTGGAGGTTCATATTGGAAAAGTGACTCTCAGGATTGGGTTCCTAATAATTTAAAAATAGAGCATCAACCCAAACTGCAATCATATTAAGTAAAACATTAGTTTTAACTAATTTTCACTGAACAAGGGAATTTCTTAATTTTATTTTGAAGAATGTGGTCAAATATATTTTAGCAATTTCACTGCTGTTAATTTTAGCTCTAGTTTTAGTATCAGCTGAAAAGTGAAGTATTCTCAGTTTATCACCTTTGTTTTGGAAACATTTTATTTCCTTCATTTTTATCTAAATTTAACCACAGCTGGTTTTCTTTCAATAGCAGCTTTTGGTATTTGTATCAGACAATCACCATAGCAAGAAGGTATTTGTAACTGTGAACCCAACAGAACTGAGTGTTATCAAAATAGTTTTAGAAACAATGCTTGACAATATATAGAATGCCACATATTACAGCAATACTCAGACCCATACTTTTCCCCAAAACCAAAATAAATTAAAATTAATTTCTGACTAAAATGAAGACAAAATTAAGATAAAACAAAAGATAGATGACCTATGCCCCCCATGCTTTTTCATCTGGTCCCCTGACCACACTAAACCTCATCATTTAAATGAAAGCATGATCCCTAAGTCTTTGAATTTTTCCCTGAGAAGAATACATAGCACTGCCATGCATAGCACAGAAGACGAAAGAGGACAAAAATTATAAAATAGGGAGGCTTTTGATTTGATTGCTTATGAAAGATCAGCAGAGATATTTGGGAAGCCAGATCTCCCAGTGCCATGTCACATTTCACCTAAAGCTGTCCTAAAACTTAGCATTGTGCGCTACTATCTTTTTTCACTGACTGTCAGTTGCCTCATCAATGAGCTGTATCTAATCATGTCTCACTTTGCCTGGAGCCTCAAATTTCCCACTCCAGTTCTACTGAAAAGATGCATGCCAGTGTGAGTGCACCACCAAACTTAATTAAACTTCTCCCCTTCTGCCTCTGCTCTGTGAAATCTTTTTTTATTGCATGTGTACTGGGCAGGTGGGAAAAGAGGCCAAGACTCCAGTAATCTGAGAGAAACTGGATGTCCCCAACTGTGTATGGGAGCTGGAGGACACACAGACCTATTCCCTTCCAGATCCAGCCCTTTCTGAAGACAGAAGTTTCTAGTCTTCTGTCTAGTGCCGTGCTTGCAACAATCCTTGTTTTCCTGGTACATGGATGTACAAGGTATAGTGACATTTCTTCCCAGGCTTATGCAAGAACCCCTGATCTTGACTTTATTCCAGATGAAAATCAACAAAACACATTTATATGACAGGAAGAATTTCTCTCAGCTACTATTCACCTGTGATGGAAGCTGTAAAGTACCCCTAAAAGACCCTCTAAATCCTGTACTTATCCTGAGTTTTGAGGGATCCATTCCCCCTTAGCCAGCTTTGAACATATTAAACCCCATATTTTTAATATGCATCCCAATGCAACTGGTTCTTCTTTCTAAAGCACCTCTTAAGCAATTTTGGACAAAAGGCAACCTGAGTCACTGGATGTTTGTATAAGGGGGAGAGGATGTTCAATATAACACAAGAACCTTCTTACATTTTCATCTGCAAGCAGAAAGACCAGAGCCTGTCAGGTGACTAACAGGTGTCCATTCTCAGGGATGATTCTCCACATCAAGCACTGCAGGAGACAACCCTCTATGACCTGAAGAGTTAAAACCCTTTATGACCTGAAGAGTTAACTGCTGTCTGGTCCAGGAAATGGAGGTGACTGCCCTCCTAGAATCCAAGCACTTGGGAATGACTGGTACATTACACTATGGACCTCCAAATGAAGCACTTGCATAAATATTGATAATCTTGGCATTATCCTTATCTATCTTTACAGATGTTATTATCTGTTATCTGTTATCTACAGATAAATGCTGGAGGAAGGTAGCTAGGGATTTGTATGTGAAGAAGTCAGGTTGAATACAGGTGCAGATGACTAAACCAGTTTTAATTAACTAGTACCGAGCCAGTCAGCAATTGAGAGCAAGAATGCAAATAAAGCATTTGTGTGTCCTGGGCATCTGGCCTGGGCAGCCAGGGCAGCAGCCACTACAGAAACTGCTGAAATGTCTGCAGATCATAGAGCAACCACAGCCAACATGAGCATGACAGGTCATTCAACTGTGGTAAAAAAATGCATAATTAAATGGATATGTACTCCTGCACTGGAAAATGAAAGCTTTCTGTGGTGGGGAAAGCAAGGCCCAAAATGCAAACCACACAGAGCAATATTTTTATCTCTTTATACTGTAGGAGAAGGGACAAATATACCCCACGGGTTAAGCACTGTGACTACATCTGTTCTGACTGTCCTCTGGTAGCATTAGTCCATCAAATCTGTTTGCTTTGCCTTCAATGGGGTCTTATTATGACTAACTATGACAAATTTTTCAGAAAAACTGTAATTAAAAATTGGTTTTTAAAGGATTTGTCTACATTTACCTTGAAAATACCACATTCAACCAGTTACTTAAAAATCAAAGCTACTGATGGTCCAGGGAAAACTGTCGATTTCTGTTTTTACTTTTTCCTTTGAAATTCTGGTTCTGAACTTGCCCCACTTGACACTACAACTTTTGTTTCTCTCCAGTGCAGTTGTTTCTCTCCAGTTCAGTTGCAACGAGGTTGCTCTCCATACAAAAATTATTTTAACAGTAAAACACACCAGACACTTTGCAAAAATACTTCAAAATGAAATACAGCTTTGAAATTATAGCAAATTATAATTCATATTTTGGTATCACTGAGAACATTGTATTTTAAGAATTGTTCCAGCAAGGGACACGAGGCAAGTTGTAAAGTCTTAAGGAATACAGTAAAAGCAACATCATTCTTAACTCCGTGAATTATTTTTAGTTTACAACAGGAAATTGGTTTTAGAAAAAAAATTACAAAAGGACACTCACATTAGAAATCACCTGCACTCAAGTACTTGCAATAAATACTTAAAACTAGTAGCTGAGTGTGGAGGGAACTTTCCAGTTCTGCTGCCATTCTTTATTTGAGCTGGCCTAACAGGGGATCCTGGGCTCAGATCCTCTTGAGCCTGGAGACATGAGTGGGGAAGTGTTTCTATGACTTGTTTCCAGCATCATGATCCTCACCACACAGACGCAAAGGACCAGTTTTTGAGAATATGCCAGGCACCTGGGTACCTCACCTTGTCTGCAAAGAGCAAATGGCTCATAGACAGCGCATGAGAAAGCCCATGTAGCTCTGATTTTCCAAATGGGAAGCTTGCCTAGGAGTTCTTCTGTTCGGTCCATTTTTCTTGCTTAGTACAGTTGGCAGGAAGGAGAATGAACCAACTGAGAGAAGGGCAATCAGGACTCTCTCCTTTGTGTAGTCAGCCCACACCTGGCACTATTTGCAGCTCAGTACTGCAACCTCTGTGTCCCTTGAGGGCACCTCAAAATCTTTGTTCAGTTCCTGATTTATTCTCCTGTGAGGTAAGCTTAAACCTCCATTCTCCCCAGCAGTGATTAACTTCACTTAACTTTTGCTGCAGCTAAACCCAGTACTGGTACGTTTAAATAAATGTTGGGTTTTTTTGGTTGGTTTTTTTTTTTTTCCCCCTGTTTTTTTTTTTCCTAGTGACAGTGCTGAAAACAAAAAGAAAGCAATCAAACGAAAGATAATTGAAATCAACTTATCTGCTCAGACACTGCAGCAAGCATTGCTCAGAGAGTTCAAAACTTGCACCTGAAATATGAGATAATTTCTTACAATGTACTGTGAAAAGCCAGGCTGGCTGGGACTTTTCCCAATACAGATTGATGGGTTGGAAGAGACTTTAAAGATCATGTAGTTCCAACCTCCTGCCATGGGCAGAGACACCTTTTACTAGACCAGGATGCTTAAAACCTCATTCACCTGGATTCAACCTGGCATTGAACTCTTCCCAGGATGCAGCATCCACATCTCTGGGCAACCTGTTCCAGTGCCTCAACACCCTTATAATAAAAAAAATTCTTACTTACATCCAACCTGATGTCAGTTTAAAGCCATTGCCCCTTGTCCTTTCACTACCAGCCCTTCTAAAAAGTCCCTCTCCAGCTTCCTTGTAGACTGCCTTCAGGTATGGACAGGTTGCAATAAGGACTCCCTGGAGCCATCTTTTCTTAAAACTCAACAGTCTCAACTCTCTTGGCTTGTGTTCATTGGAGAGATGCTTCAGCTTTCTAATCATCTTTGTGGCCTCCTCTGAACTCACTCCAGCAGGTCTACGTCGCTCCTGCGTTGGGAACCCCTGAGCTGGACATAGGAGTAGAATCCCCTCTCTCACCCTGATGGTCAAGCAGCTTTGGATGCTGTGCAGGACACAACTGACTTTCTGGGCTGCAAGAGCACAGTGCTGGGTCATGTCCAGCCTCTCACCAGCACCCCCAAGTCCTTCTCCTCTCAGCTGCTCTTAATCCATTCTCCACCCAGCCCATATTTGTACTTGGAATTGCCCTGACCCAGGTGTAGGACTTTGCATTTGGTCTTGCTGAGCTGCATAAAGTTTGCACAGGTCCAACCCTCAAGCCTGTCCATGTCCCTCCAGTGTACTGATTGTACCACACAAGTTTGTCATCTGCAAACTTGGTGAAGGTGCACTCGATCCTACTCTCCATGTCACCAACTGGTCCCACCACCAATCCCTGAATGCCACAAGTCACTGCTCTCCACCTGGACATTGAGCCACTGATCGCAACTCTTTGGGTATGACCATCCAGCCAATTCCTTATCCACTGAGTGGTCCATCCATAAAATCCATTCTGTTTTCCCTTTTTAAAAATGGGAGTTATGTTTCCCCTTTTCAGTGGGAACTTCATCAGACTGTCACAACCTGTCAAATACAATAGATAGTGGCTTAGCCACATCATTTGCCAGTTCCCTCAGGACTCACGGATGCACCTCATCAGGTCACATGGACTTCTGCACCTTCAGGTTTTTCTGATGGTCTAAAACTTGATTTTCTTCTATAGTGGGTGTTTCTTCATTCTCTTAGTCCCTGCCTTCACCTTTTCTGACCTGGCTGGTGTGGTGGGAGCATTTGGTAGTAAAAATTGAACCAAAAAACAGAGCTTAGTACCACAGCCTTCTCCACGTCCCACATAACCACATTCTTTTGCAATCATACTTAAAAAACTATCCAGGCAAATTGAAACAAAGAGCATATTCATAAAGATTGCACTATGCTCCTAATTTGTCATTCAGGAGGATTCTGGCTTAATTCCCTGTTTGTTCTGATTTCAGTCCCCTGTCTATAAAACAGGATTAATAGCACATCTTATCTCATAGCATTTTTCTGGGGACACAGACACTTATGAGCCTGGTGTGATAATAAGATCACATAGACAAGAAGCTTAGAAATATCAAAGACAGACCATTCCTGCTACTACTGTCTGGACAATAACCCAACAGGCTCAGCAACAGCCGGATGCGAATACAAGGACCACCTGGTTCCTTTGGGCCCTGGGTCAGTGTTTGTTACAGCACAGGGGAGTGCAAGCAAGCCAGACCAGACAGAGACAGTCGGGAGAAAGGGGAGTTCCTGGGCAGGAGAGTGGCCTGGGACACCAGAAGACATTGGGGAGAAGAGAAGAAGTGGGCTGAGTAACAGGTTTAAAGATAGGATCAGAGCAGGAGAGAAGGGACACAGCAGAGGCAAATGATGGTGAAAATGGAGAGGGGAAGGTGTAAGCAGCTATAAAGGAAACTTTCTTGCAAGGCACACATCCCTCGCCTATGAATCATAACTATTATTAACATGAACCTATCAGTAGTTTCTGGAGCTGTTCAGTAAACCCAGCCTGGAGTCAGTCCAGGTCTTAATGGAGATTTTCTCAGAATTTTCAGTTCCTATGTTCCTTGTGTCCTGTAACAGCACTGGCAGTGTCACCTCTAAGCAGCCTGAGTACTTCACATTTTTCACTCCATGCAAACACATAGAAGTGCAGTTAAATTATCTCACATAACACACATAGAGTCTCCTTGTAGTGTAGCTGCACAGAGTAAAACACCATTCCTTCTTAACCAAAGACACTTAACTCCCCCCACCAGGATCAACATAAAGATTACTGTGAAGAGCATGAGGGAAACTGATTGATTGGTTGATTTTCACTCATCAACCATGTGATAACCACATGTCCTGAACACTCAGCCCTTAAGAGTTCATCAGTTACATACCTGTTAGCCTCTCTCTAAACTGTTGCATAAATAAGGAGATAAGAAAATAGCAACAAGCATTACAACATGCCTTGGATTTCACTGCTCTGTGTGAAAAAAATAAATGGACTGCACATAAAGGTTGTGCTGGAGACGAGGGCTCCTTCTTTCTCTCACTAACTTGGACAGTATAAAAGCTTTCAGACATTTCTTCCCTCAACATGAAAAGGATAAAGCAGCTGTTAACACAGGTTGTTATTCGGGAGGCTGTTAACAGAAATCAGGCAGAAATGTATAGCTCTCTCTGTCTCTCACACATCAGTGTCAGGGCACAGTCTCATAATTGAGTAAGAAATCAAGTGAGCACCAGTTTTCATCCTTCTGCCTAACAGTGCTTAATCCTCACCCAAGTGACATGAAAGGCACCATTTTCTGAGGAAGGATTCCCCAAGGAGTTCACTCAGGTAGGCACTAAGACCAAATACAATGCGTGTGTCTGTGAGAAATCTCCTTCTTGTTTATTTTGACATCTTGACAAATTTATTTGTTAAAACAATAAATACAGCTCTGGCATTGTTGTATAGCTCTTCTAAACAGTATAGGCTTTTGTAGACCTCTTGTTGTAGAGGACCTCTGAATGGTACCGGATTTTGTAGTAATTTCCAGTATCTTACTGCAATTTCCAATCCAATCAGCTCAAAAACGAAACGGTAAGACACAAATCGAAAGCCCATTTCACCGAGCAGAGACCTTCAGATTAAATTTCTAAACTGAGTAGCTGCAAATGCCCTTGGGAAAATCTTTGTTTATTCTCAATAGTTTTGTTTGTGAATGCTCTATGTTTCACTAACTACTGAACACATCAGTACTTCAAATGTAGGGCACAGTACAGTACTTGCCAATGTTTTTACAGACCAGGTTTCCCCTTGCCCCAATGCCCAGAGTTTCAAATACTGTTCACACACATATTATTATGTTCTTGCTAGTTCCACTAAGGCCTTAAAATTACACTGAACACTGGCCACTGAGTGAAAGTAAAACCATGATTCTTCTCCAAATCTCAAAAGGCACTTGGCTGCAGGACCTAGAGTGCCAATGCACACACAAAAGCAACTGGACCCAGCTCCTTACTCACAGCAGTTTAAACACGGTGATGGTACTGATTTTGCTGTGGATGTTTCTGGTCCAGCACAACTAAGCCAAACAGCTGCTAACTTCCAGAGTGTTCTCTAAAGGTGAAGTAAGTCAGAGTAAAAATGTCTATGCTTATTAGACTGGAAAATCAACATTTTAGGGGAAACCCATTATAATGTGGGATGGTGAGTGAGAAATGAACTACTGATACACAGTAAAATTGTGTAGCCTCAGGATGACACTGAGACACACTGAATTAGGCATAATACTGAAGAGTGGGATTCTTACATCAGAGAAAAAGAAAGTTTCACTTAAGTTCACACATTTCTGTGCTCGTGATAAGACCCAGGACAAAATGAAGGGAAAGCCTTCATTTTTTTCCCACAAAGCCCACTTGATCCTCCTGCTGTGTGTACACAAAGTGCTGAACCTGCTTGCTCCACACTCGAGCTGATGCTGGGATGCCATGGCCACTGAAGCAGCCTGTGACTGACAGGTCACTTTAGCAGCACAAACCTGATCTGCATCTGAGACTGTCACACTAGCACATTGGTGTCAAACCTGCCTCAGCACACAAGGCACAGCTTATGTTGGCTTGACACTGCACACAGGAGATCACCCTGCTTTTTGAGTGACTGAGCCTGCAAACCAGGGATCAGTGTTTTGCCACCTCCTCTCCCAGTGCTAGGTGTTAAGATACCCTGAAGCTGTTTCTAGAAACAAAATGCCTGATATTCTGTACTGTCAAACAGTCAAGGATAAGCTGGCCAACACCTGCACAAGGATGCCATTGATGCTGCTTCCCTTCTTTGATGCACTACAGCTTTTTGATTTTTACTCTTGATCCAGTACATGTTCCTGGGTGACAGAAACTGTTTGAGGCTATTCTGTTAATTTTTTCTTGATCCCTTGAAATGGCAGAGGAAAACTCTCCATGATGCTGTGCATTGTGTTTGTGTGGACAGGTTTTGGTAGAGGGCAGGCTACAGGGCTGGCTTCTGGGAGAAGCTGCCAGAAGGTGTTCCGCCATGTCCAATGGAGTCTATGCTATCCAGCTCCAAGATGCTGGCCAAGCCTGAGCCCACCAGCAATGGTGGTAGCACAAAAAATGACTGCAGATGGAGAAAGGAATGAGAACATGTGAGAAAAACAGCTCTGAAGACTCCAAGGTCAGTGAAGAAGGAGCGGGAGGAAGTGCTCCATCATGAGAGGAGACTCCCCTGAAGCCCACCGAGGTCCATGGTGGAGCAGATACCCACCTACAGCCTGTGGAGAACCCCACACCAGGGGCAGGGGGATGCTTAAAGGAGGATGTGACACCATGGGAAGCACATGCTGGAGCAGGACTTGTGGCCCCAAGGAAAAAGGAGCCCATACGGGAGCCAGATGGCTAGCAGGACTTGTGAACCCACTGGGAGACCCATGCTAGAGCAGTTCATGAAGAACTGCAGCCAGTGGGAAGGACAAATGCTGGAGAAGTTCATGGAGAACTGTCTCCCACGGGAGGGACTCCACTGGAGCAGAGGAGGAGTATGAGAAGTCCTCCCCCTGAGGAGGAAGAATCAGCAGAGACAATGTGTGGTGAATTGACTGCAGCTGCTATTCCCCATCCCCCTTCTGCTACTGGGGGGGACAAAGTACAGAAAAATTGGAAATGAAGTTAAGCCTGAGAAAAAGGGAAGGGGAAAGTGTTTTTAAATTTGGGTTTATTTCTCATTATCCTCCTTTGATTTAGCTGGATAATGAATGTAACTAACATCCCCAAGTGTTCCTTGACAATAACTGCTGAGTGATCTCCCTCTGTCCTTATCTTGACCCACGCACCTTTCACAGTGTTTTCTTTTCCCTGCCCAGCTGAGGAGGAAAGTGACAGAGAAACTTTGGTGGGCACCTGGAGTCAATCCAGGGTCAATCCACCATGTGGAAGTGCTCCCTCCTGTATCGGTGTTTGCATGGTTTGCTCTGGTGCCATCTGGCTATAGCCTGGGACACCTTATGGATACAGATACATCCACAGTGAATTTGAGAGTCCAGCTTTGCTTGGTCAGGCCTAGGCAGTCCTGGGTGCCGCATGACTACAAGGTACATATCAAACTCCACCAGTTTCTTTGCATTTTGCTGTGGAGAAAAAATGGAGAGGAAAAGCGACACTGAGAACACAGACAGTCAAGCCCAGCCCAGAGAATGAAGGCTGGGGACATTCACCATGTCATCATATTCCAATGCTGTTAAATGTGGAGACCTCACCTTTGGCTCAAGGAGTCACCAAGCCACAGTCATCTCTGTGCTGAGAAAATATTTTGAATGACCATCAGCATATTTTCCCTACCTCTGACACCCTGATGAATACATGTATGACACCTCAGGGCTGCCTGCAAGCTCTTACATCCACAATATGCACAGCTGTACATTACTGCTCTTCCAGCAGCAGATCTGGGGTAGCAGCTTCCCGGGAGCCAAATGGATAAAGGAGCTGACACAGCTGTGAGGATGGTGGCACGAAGAGGGCTGTGTGGGAGAAGGGTTCTGCCACTGAGAGTGCGGCAACACGGACCCAGAGCCCACAAAAGCTGTGCTGTCAAGTGCAGGGCAGATTTTCTCCCTGCTTATCAAATGGAGAATATGACTCCTGTCTTGGGACACTCCCTTGACTGTTAGTGACTGTCACACACCCCATGCGGATGTTTCAGGTTGTGCTGCCTGACAAATCTCCCCATGGATAGGAAAACAAATCCTTTCTTTTCTCCCTGACAAGTGATTTTGTTTGTTTTAAATAAAAACCAAATTCTTGTTCTTCTGCTGAATAAGATACCTGGTATTCAGCAGTGACTTGTTTGTTCCAAGGGAGCAGAAAGGGATAAGCTTACTACATTTTAGCACATCTCAGAATACAAAGGATGCCTCTTCAAAGGCTCTGTACCTCCCTCAACCTCCCTCAAAGAGTGGATCCAATGCTTTTACATATTACTGAGTGTTTTCCAGGGAGGCTGCGTCTATTGTGGCTGCTAGAAGGTCCATCAGCTAAGGTATGAAATCAGGATTATTTTTAGAAAAATACAGGTTGGTGGAGGAGGCAAGGCAGCATGCGATCAGAGATGCAAAAGCCTTTCTTGGCAATGCATCTTGACTCCACAGGGCCTAAAGGATATGGCTGTAACAAGACCTTTTTATGCACAAAACCAGGAAAAAATCTGGCTCAGCCTAAGAGCCTATTTTCCACGGTATTTTCCTCTTTTCCTTCTATGGTCCAGTTTGATACTCTGCCCACTGAGCAGCTAATGCATGGCTCCCTTGGTTCCAGAAGTAAACATTCAGGAAATAATAATTTTTTAAAAGCAATTTACATTTTTTAGGCACTATTTGGGAGAAATCCTACCAGGTTTGCCTCAGATAGTCTCAAATTAGCTTTCTCACAAGGAGCAATTTCTCATTTGTCCTTTGATAGAAAAATCTTCCTTACCTATTATTAACAGCTGCATCCTGCAAGGGTCTCTGCTGTGTGATCCCACTCACACAGGAAGGAAAAAAATAGCATAAGCTAATAAATCCATTAGCTAAAATCATGCACTGACAGTAAGAGTGTAAAGTCCCCTGGAAAGTCATTGTGAAAGTCCTTCTTGCCACCCATCCTGAAGAAGCTAAGAAGCAGGCTTTTGCTGCACAGGGGAATGACATTTAGCTGGAAAATAGTGCACTAAAACCTAGTGTCTGCTTTTAATATAAAGTTGAATGAATTATAACTCATGTGTCCTGTGAGCTGATTTCAGGCACTAAATGACTAACTTTCTCACTATCAGAAAAAATTCATGTTTCCGTTGCAACGACAACTGAGCTTTCAGGAGTATCTCAGGAGGCCAATTTGCACCAAATTTCTGTTGTAAGCTTGGTTCAGGCAAACATTTTAGACACAGCCCACCCAACAAGCTCCTAAAGCTTCCCAAATCTGAACGTGCATGGGTGGCTATGTTTAAAAAGATTAAATCACTGCCTGTCCACCATAACTTGGAGACCATTCAGATTTCCATTCCTAGTTATGCCTTTGGTCAAGACAAAACCTCTTTTTTTTTCAGGCACAAATGCTCCTTTCAAAGCTAAACTCGCACATCTCATTTAGACAACATGAAACAGACCCAGCAACTTACAGCACTCAGTCTTTGCATTTTGAGATGCTGTATCATTCCAATTTCCAAGAGTAACAGACTAGCCTCTGCCTTGAGAAGGGCCAACAGGTTTGAAAATATCTCCCATAGCAAGTTATTTCCACATCATTGAAAATCTGCTTTTAGTCTTTTCCTGAAAAAATTTTTCCTGCTTGTTAGGTAGTTTCTTTGGCCTACTGATTCAAATGCTACACAGGAAGAAATGTGAAAAGAAAATGTAGCCCAAACAGAAAACTTGCACTGAAATCCAGCACTGAACTGCAAAAACAAGCAAGATGGAAAACAATGCAAAGTCAAATATAATTTGCGTGCTGTTTCTCTCAAATACAATTTTCTGCAGTTTTGCTGGCTATACATGAATATATAAAAACATATATATATATACACACACACATACACACAAAGACAGAGCGATACATTGATGCATGTAAGCCAAATCCCACAAATCTCAAAGCTCTTCTGAGTGTCAGAAGAAGCTGAATTCAGAGTGCTTTACAATGGAGGTTTTTCAAGTAAGTCAGAAAAAGGACAAACAATACAATTTTCATCCTCTGTTACGCAAAATCAAGAGGAACTTCTACATGCAGAAGTGAAACTTCGGCTATATAAAATATTCACCTGACATCAACAAATCCAAAGGATTGCACTTTCATAAGGTTCCAAGGGGAACATGTTGGTATAAATTATAGTGCTCTCCTTCCTGGCAGCATCTGAAAATAGAACTCTGAGGGGGAGTGAAAACTGGGGTGCCTCATGAAGATGTTGCCCTCAAACTTTGGTTAGCTTCAGCTTTCATTCTGATCTTAAACCTAGAGTACTAGGTTTATTCTAACTGCATTTTCCAATCCCATATCTAAAATTAAAACTGCTGTTACCTAACCATATGTATGGGTTTTGTGTGTTGCATGGCAGTTTTAAAGCAAAGCCTGTCATGCATCCACTACCCAGTCTCTGATACCACAAAATCTTTCCATGAAGTGTCATTTGGGACATCAGTGAGTGCTGTATTTATTTAGTTTAGTAAAGACAGCAAGAAGAAAAGAAATCAGTAACAGCATCTCACTACCAGTGGCCCCTGCAATCAAAGCCATAGCAAGTGTGGGATGAGTTGTGCGTCTGGCTTGTTTTGCCTCCTTTGCAGCTGGGCCCTGGCAAACACACTGGACACACAGAGAGCATGTGAGGTTTGGTACATACACACAAACACTGGGAATACAAAGTGCTCAGACAGACCCCCAAAATTCAGGTGAATGCCTGAACTTGTCAGGTTACCTGGTACAAAGTAGTCTAAACTCAGAGCCAAGAAGATTGATATTTTCTGGTACTGACAAGGCTAAGCTACTACTTGCTGCTTGCTAAGCTAAGCCTCTCTCATGTCTCCACATCAAATGTCTATAAGCAAAGTATCCATCAGTATTTTAGATGGCAATTTTTTCCTGCCTGGGTGAAGAAAGATAGTATAAGCATGCATTAATTCAAGAGCTTTCCTTGCTTTTGGCCCTTGTGTGTTCTTCCTGTTGAGCTCTGCTTCTTCTGTAGAGCTCTGCTCAATTGTCTTTGCTTTGAGAAACCAAAGTTTACAATGGAACAGCACAAGGAGTCATAAGCTGTCCCTTTACCATTAACTTCTGATTTTGTGACTGTTAATTTTGATTCCCATCATTCCTGTATACAGAAAGCACCTACTTTTTATGTGGAGTTGTGTCCTCCCTGTCTGTTCCTTCGCTTTGCCCTTTGGCAGGCGAGACACCCTAGAATAATCTGACGGACAGAAACACAATTGCTTTTACAAGCACAACACTTGATTATATATTTGTTTTGAAAACAGTTTCCAGAGCCTAGAGTATGTCAGCAAAAGCCAAAGAAAGAGTGTTGATGTTGTTACAAGGTCAGCTCTTCAGAGACAGTAGGCAGCAGTGTTGGCACTCTGACAAATTATCACCATGGCAAAGATGGCAGCTCTCAGGCAGTGATTCAGCTGCTTTGACAATACCAAGGCTCCAGTTAAATGTGAAGATAAGTTACTCATACTCCCTCGCACACACACACTCGCACTCTACTTTGGGAGTTTCTTAATGTCTTTTTTTTTTTTTTTTTCTTTTTTTTTTTAATGAAGTTGCAGGGTTTAAGGAAAAATAGAAGCCATGTGCTTAAAGCTGACAGACCACAGTGAAAGTTCTTTCTACTCATACACATATATTCTGTGCATCTGTACACCCACCTACACAGACACCTCCTATTGACAGGATACTATTATAAACAAGCCTTTCCTTAAGCAGTTGAAAGAGTGAAATGTGATTCTCAGAAGACTTCCTTCCTCTGTAGATAATTTCCGTCTTTCCCTCTTATTAGTGTAAGGGCTTTTGCACGTTTGTTTGTGGGGGGACAGGCTGCAACAGCTTTCCCAGGCAAGAGATGGCATGCACAGGGACTACACACATAGGGATGCTTCAGTTCCCAGAGCCAACATCTAACTGCTCAGTCCTGCTCCTCTTCTGCTCTCTGGGGAACACATTTTGGCTTTTCCCCTGTGCTCAGTTGCCTGCCAAATTTTTATGACAGTAATAGCTGCTGCGTAATTCCGTAAGTATTTTATACATACCTTGTCCTCTTGCTTCTACACAATGAATACTTGCGTCTCTAGTGTTAGCAGTACCATACTTCTGCACTCCACATGGCACCAGAAAACTTACTGATGGAAGGAGATGTTTAGAGGCTATGCATAAATTTCAAGTCCTCCCAAAGCTACAAATTATGGGCAGGCTTCTGGAAGCGGCTATGTAAAAATATAAGAATGTCACTTGGGCTTTTTTATTGGGATATTTTGTTTTAAAGTCATTGCTTTTGTTTAATTTAGTGGGTTTGGGAGGACAATTTAAAATTTGCAGGAATGAAAAAACAGCTTGAGATAAACTACCTCGAGTAAAACCTGCAGACTTGTTAGGAGACATTGCCAGCACTATCTGTTCTGAAAAGCCTTTTTCCAGGCTGGAAAAAGCTATAAAATTCACTTTGCTATACAAGGTGCTTTGTTCTTAGTCTTGATATTAAAAAAAAAGCTTTTGTATCTATGTGTGCCCTGCAGTCTCGTCCTCGCTCCATGTTAGGGCAAGAATGAGGTGTGCATCAGCTGCCTCCTCTGCCTCTGCCTTGGCCTGCACCCAGCAGCTTGTAGCTGTTCCAGAGGAAAGGAAAGGAAACCCAGTGCAGGGAGATCCCACGCATCCTCACCAAGCCCCAGCTGGGACCATGTGGGGAGGATTTAAGCCTTGATTAACCATCCAGGATGTGCTCCAACTGGGAAAATATTTCAGCATTTCTCTGTGAGGAGGTTTTTCCCCAGGAAAGGTACAGCGATGGCTGCTGAACTGTACAGGAGCAAGGGCCAGGACTAGGACTGTGCTGCAACTACTGGGGTGATGGGCAAGTCCACACCTCCCAAGCACACATGACACAGTGGAGACTCTGCTGCTTCTTTGCTCAGAGGAGTTTATCCAAGAAAGAATTCTATCTTTGAAGCATGACATGACCCAACTAATCAACCTCCCCGACAATGTGGATCCCCACTGCTCTCTCCCCACTGGTAGCCCTTAGACTGCAGTGGGTACACAGTGTGAAGCAGGAGAATGCAGACATCTGGCTGCTTATAAAACAGCAGCATTAACAGAGTTTTCCTAGCAGTTGCTGATTCCAGGAAGTCTCCTCATTTTCCTAGAGAAGAAGAGCCATTACGAGGAGAACATTAAAAAATACTCAAAAGTGTTTAGAAACGTAAGGGTCTCTTTCTAGCAGTACTGGGGTCTTGGAATGGTTCAGAACTCTCAGGAACAAATCACTGTCTAATGATGATAAGCATCTCTGTGATCTTATGCATCTAACACTGAACGCTGGATTTTTGCACAAAGTCTTCCTGCACCAACAGCTTTCGTATGCGTGTGTCTCCACCCTTCATAATCGGAGGTCATGCAGCCATGCACTCACTGCCCTATTGCTTCTTTACCCTTCTGTGGTTCTGCTGCTTGTGAACAGAATAGGCTGCAGACAAGCACATCACAGCTGGATGCTGTGCCAGTCTGCCTACCTTCTCCCCTTCCTCCTCAGGATGTCTTTTCAGCAAGACCTGGACTTCTCTGGATCAGCCACTGTGAGCTGCAGGAAGGTCTCAGTTTGCTCAGGCTGAAGCAGCACAGGAAGACAGGCAGAAAGCCAAGTCCGCTGCAAAACCTGGCTGTTTTTCCAAAGGAGAGATTATCACTTTTTTTTTCCCTTTCAAGAAGCTACTTGTCAAGAGAGTATTAGTGGGAAATGGAAAGACAGAGCTGTGTCCCTATGCCTGTGATCAGGTATGATTACAGACAGGAAAGATAAATGGACTTTCAGTGAGCGCAAGGGCCACTGTCAAAGCCACAGGAAAGGTGGAAGCATTCTCCCATTAGGGGAATACATAAAAGGCAGGAGAGAAAAGTAAGCCAGGCAGTGTTTTCAAAATGAGAACGTACATATGGATGCAGGAATCTAATTTTAATCACCCACATATGAAATGTTTGGCCCAGCTCCCAGTCTTTTCTGAGCAGGAGCAGTTGTGTAGGATTCCCTTTCCTGGCAGGTGTGCAGGTTGTTCCCTCTCCTCTGCAGCGGGGTCCAAATGAACACTCTTGACTCTTCTCAAGGGGAAAAGAGATGCAAAAAGGAGAAGCCGCCCGTGCAGCAGAGTATCGGCTCCTCTCCGGCAGTGAGAACAGCGATCAATCAAGACTCGCGGCCTGCCGGCAGGTGGATTCCCCTCCCACCACCATCGCTGCTCCGCAAGCAGGTGGCCAGGTCTGGAGGAAGCCTCATTTCCCGTCACCCACACGGATGCCAGTAATACTCCTTTATCAGGGTGGAAGGCAATCACTAACTCCTTGAGCTGGGGGAGAGTCTCTGAAAGGAGGGACTTCTTCCTTGCTAGGGGTGCCATATGCTGCCTTTTACTTCAGAAACTGTAAATGCACAAAAAAAGGACTCCCCCTTTCTTTTTTTATTCTGATACCTATTTATCCCAGACACGCTGTTCAACACACGCTGTTTACAAGCAACAACATTAAGACTCTGTTATTATTCTTACAGGTCTTAGGCCTTAAAATAAAAACCATCCATGTTTAATGAGGGGAAAAGATACTACAAATAACTGCAAATTACATTGCCCAGATGCAGAGCTTCTCCTTTTGTTACCGTGAGGCATCAGTCTGAAGATCAGCAGAAACATGTTTGCTAAAAATTGGTAATCACTGACTTCCTGTTTTATTTTTAATACATGCTTTGCAGATTGTCTTACCCGTTCAAGGAAATGATAGCTCTCATTTCATTGCTGCTGACACTGTTCTGCTGCCTCACAGGAAAGAAAATCAAGGAAAATAAGAGCAATCTCACAAGGAGGTTAAAATGCATGTTTGTTGACCCAGGAGTAGTGGACAAGAGCTGCAAGTATTGACCAGCAACATCTTGCAAGCCCACTCATTACCCAGCTGCTGGAAAACCAAGTATCATAAATATTTCATTGATTTTCAGGAACCTAAAGCATGAGCCATGGTACTGACGTTCAGAGACCAGGGAGGAGGGGAGAGGGAAATGCAAGAGAGATTTTTTCAGCACCAGCTGTGAGTAGCTCATCCCATCTCTGCTTAGAGATTTAAGGCCCAGTCCTAGCAATACTATTAAAATCTTGGATAAAAATATTCCTTTAGAAAAATTGGAACTCCCATAATCTAATGGGAGCCAAAATCAAAGCAAACAGCAACAAAAGCAACTCCACAATAAAAATCTGAAAATGCTTATAGATCCTGAAAGCAAAACACTCCCAACTATATACTGTGAATCACAAATCAGTGCCAGCAGCAGGAAGTATTTCAACACTCTACTGGTTTTGGAGTTTGGACTCAGCTCTACTTAAAATTTCATAGGGGAAAAACAATTTCAGTAATTCCCCTTTGTAAAAATAAATTTCCACAGGCAGGCAAGTCTTGGGTTAACCAGCTCCAGGACTTCAGATCCTGCCTCAATGAGAACATTTTCAGAGATGAGATATAAAGGAACATTAAATAACTCTTCCCTTGCAAGCTAAAAATAAAACACGTGAATTCCTGCTTCCTTTCAAGATGCTAAAACAAGCCTTCAAACAGTTACTTGAAGCAGTGTTTCACCAGTTTGTGCTACAACTCATCCTTCCCTTCAATTTATTTTCTGTCAGTCCTCGGCAATTTCTACACAAAGTTCAAAAAATGACTGGTGTGGGTATTGTTCGCCTATGGAAAATACTGCCCCTCTTAACTCAACAGGTAACTCTTGCTGTGCTTGTTATATTAGTGGATGCAGAAAGTATATCCAGTTCCCCATCACAGGCACACACTTGGCCAGTGCCCCAGCATCTAACACAGGCAAGGCTCCCCTCCCTCCACACTATGCCCACCCAGCTCTCCACACACACCCAGCATGGGAGTTGGTAGGTGATCTGACACATCCCTCATCCAAAAAGGCAGGGGGTACTTTAGTGTCCAGAGCTGGGCACTGCACTGAGCACCAGCCCCTTAGCCTACACCAGGTATGTCTCTCCCCACCAGTAAAATCTTATTTGCATGCAAGATGGTGGTATGAAGCCTTTTCCAGCACGCTCAGTGCAGCTGAGTGTGGATTCCTTGTGCTGAAATACTGCAGGAGTGTCTCCTGATTGCCTGCATCGATTCAAGGAGCATCTGCCTGCCTGCAGAGCCCGGGGCGGTGAGGAGAGCTGGAGCCAGCTGTGGGTCTGCCCTGGCTTACTGCTGCCAAGCGAGCAGGATCCAGCCAGGACCAAAGCGCTCTGAAATCCCACCAAGATCTCCATGCATGGTGGGAGGGAGGAAGGGGTCAAGGCAAGCTAAGAGCTGTGGCACACCAACCACAGAGCACGACAGAGGAACAGCCAGGCCGCCACGCTGCCCTGCCAGTCCCACAGCCCCACAAGGACAGAGCCAGCTCCTAGGGAACCGACCTACGAGCAGCAGATTTATGAGGAGGCGGAGGTCCACGTGTGTGCTTCAAGCAGATAAACCCTGGTAGCCTCCTGATTCATAGGCAGGGTAGTAAGAAGCTTTCCAAGGCTGAACACCGGTCAGAAACTATTTTCCTTAATCGCCTATTTATTTTGTCCCTTAAAAATATGCTGTCAAGAGACAAGGCTGAATTACAAAAACACCTTATCTGTGTTTTTCAAAGATGTCATATTACTTAAGGGACTGGTAAATTTAGCTTTGCACACTGAATATTCAACTGACCTGGTCCATTTAATCTGTAAGACCATTCAAGCATGGACAAGGCTGTGCTAGAGCCCCAAATCCTAGCCTATGAAAAAACCCTTAAAGTTGATGTTAAAAATGAGAAAATAATTTATTTTCATTTCCAATTGGTTAGTGAAAGAGGGCACTAAATAAATATCTTCTAATTCAAGGAAACTGAGGACAAAATATGACATTTAGGAAGGGCATTTGAGCACTTCTTTATTAGCAGAGTTAATTACCTGAACAGAGTAAAGCACATACCCATGTGTTTACAAGATCATTGGTGAGAACAAAAGAAAAATACCTACAACACCATGGGTTCCCCTAGTGCTACAGAAGAATTCAGTAATGGCTGGATAAAATCAAGAACTAGTTTGCCATTTTTAAGGACTACACAGACAAACACATTTGAATACTTTTTAAACACTTTTTTTAAAATACTTTTTTTTCTACTAGTTTTTAGGAGTGTCTCACAGTCTTTACAGTAAACTTAAGTATTTATCTGCTGGCAATGTTGTATGTTCAGTGGTGTCTAGTCTGGGGCTAGAGGTAAGCCAGGAAAGTGTGAAATGACGGGAGAAATACTCTAAGATTTAGTTAGATCTATCTAAGATCCACTAAGTTTCAAAAAAACCTGAAAACCAAATGCAGTACCAAATACTTCAGTCTTCAAGAGTTGATTGACTCTTTTCTAAAGAGAATGGAGTTTCACACAACACCCCTGCCCCCCTTACATTACCCATCTTCTAAACAGTTACTTGGATAAATCTGGTGGGGATAGCAGCAGAAACGACACAATTTCCATCTTAATCATAACAATATACATAGATTTTTCCAGTCTGAACTCTCACTGTCTGAGCAGTGGTGGTGGTTGGGTGTATCCCCTCCTTGCATTTGGCTTTAATAGCAATTAAATGGATTGGGTAATGACTCCAAAGCCATTACAAATGAAATGCTGAGGACACCAACAGGGCTTGGTGGTCACTAATTCCTAAAATTCCTAAATTCCTTGTTTTAGTGGTCACTAAAACAGGGAAGGCAACTACAGCACTTAAAGCACATGATTAACAACAGTGTTCAGAGATCAGCCACATGAAATGATGAAATAGTTTCTTACTATTTGGAAAGGTCCAGCAGTTCCCAGAAGGTAATTCAGACCTCCAAAAAAAAAAAAAAAAAAAAAAAAAAAAAAAAGGCAGCTTGTGTAATTCTTTGATGACTCTCAGGTTCAATACAATGGAGCACAAGTTGGGAGACCTGATGAACTGATTACCAGCTGTAGTTGGCAGAGACAAAACTTAGCAAGAGAATCCCTCCCATTCAAGGGCATCGGGTAAAATGGAGAAACAAGTCTCTTCCCTGTAGACCTTCCATTTAACACAAACAAACAAGGGCCAGAAATAACATTCCAGATGGAATGCCTTTCTTCTTTTTGGACTATATTTTTATAGAAATTGGAACATACTGGTTTACATCCTAGGACCCCACAGCACTTTTCCTACAGATACTATTATTTTTAAAAACCACTGGGCTGGGCTGTTTGTGCAATGTCCAGATCCCCCACTACCAGCTGACCCATATGGCCACACACCATGGCCAGAGAATGCATATCCAAGGTTTCCTATGGAGACAACGCCACCAGAGAGAGATTTTGAGTTTTAATCTTCTTTCTGACAGCTAAAACAATGGAAAAATTAAGCAGGTGGTTAACATCCATGTTCAGGTGGCTGCTCTCACAGGGAAAGGAGCTATCTTGTGGAGGCAGCAACTGAGCGGTGTCACAGACCTGCAGAGTGGCTGCAGCTGGGAGGGACCTCGGGAGGTCATGTGCTCCCACCCCCTGCTGGAACAGGGCCACTCAGAGCTGATGGCCCAGGACTACTGATGTCCTACCCAGGAACCCCTCAGTTCTTTCTAGCATGATAGTACTACATCTACAACATCATTCTCAGGATAAATTTTAAAAGCAGGGAATTTGTAAATGGCAAACAATAACAACGTTAAAGAAGAACTAAAATGCTCTTCAAAGTTTAGTTTTTAAGCAAAACAGATGCTTCACAGTGCTACAGTTCAGCTATATGTCCCTGCACAGATGCAACAAAAAGCCGAAATGCTAATTTTCTGATTTGAAAAAAATCGTGTTGTTGAAGTTAAATAACAGCTGAACCACAGAGAACCCAGGAAACAGGGCAGTCTATTTAGAGCATTAACGACATTTTGTTTACTGCTTAGGATGAATTCATCATGCAAACAGTCCAAAGTGAGATCCTGGCAGGCTCTGAACGTGCTCAGAAAGGCTGAGGCCAGAGACATTCTACATCCATATTAGGCTGTGGATCAAGTCCTGAGCTAGATAAAACAGTTCTGCTCTGCCTGAGACTTTAAAAGCCCAATGATGGTAAATTACATGCAGAATCACCATTATCCAAAAACTTATTTGATCACACTACGGGTGTGTTAGCTATAGAAACATGAAACTATGAACATTGAACTGGAAACCAAAGCTCACACATCACCAGACTGAAGGAGGATGAGCAGAAGGATTCTTGTGCCCAAGGAAAATGAAAATATTTGCAAATTAAACTAGAAACTTTACCCCAAAGCATGAATCTCATATATACGTCAAATCAAATTTTTGATTTATGCCAAGGAAACTACAAAAGTAGCCTGCTTACTCAGCACAGAATTTATTTCTAAGAAAGGAAATAAATCTACCTCCCTAAAAATGTCACTATGTTTATTGTTATGATTAAACTGCAGAGTGCTCAGCAGTTTTAGCTGGCCTATGCAGCAGTGAATTTTTCCTCCCTTAAGTCTTTGGGTATTGTGGGTAACATGGAAGTATAGAATGGTTTGTGTTCAAAAGGGCCTTAAAGATCATGTATTTCAAACCCCCTAGGCCATGGGCAGGGACACCTTCTGTCACACTAGGACACAAAATAAGCACGCACTACACGCTCAGTCGCTCAAGGCTAAAGAGCTTTATTTACAGCTTTTCAGAATTTATAGAATTTCTAAAGTGATAGTGGATTGGAGGATGAAATCCCTCCTTTAACTCACACTGGCCAGAAGTACAGTCTATCAATTTTCTCCTCTTCTAAGAAGGAATGTGAACGACACATAGTGTTTTGGTAAAATCTGTGATAAAGTCTGACTCTAAGAATGTAAATATCAGAAGGCTTCAAAAAACAGGGCGACACCTTCCACTAGACCAGGTTGCTCACAGCCCCTTCCAACCCGGACATGAACACTGCCAGAGATGGGGCATCCACAACTTCTCTGGGAAACCAGTGTCTCACCACCCTTACAGTAAAAGGATTTCTTCCTAATATCTAATCTAAACCTACGCTCTTTCAACTTAAAGCCATTCCCCCTTGTCCTATGCCTACATGCCCTTGTAAAAAGTCTCACTCTCTCCAGCTCCCTTGCAGGTCCCCTTTGGGTACCAGAAGGCTGCTCCAAGGTTTCCCTGGAGTCTTTTCCAGGCTGAAAAACACCAACTCCTTCAGCCTGTCTTCATATGAGAGGTGCTCCATCCCTGTGATCATCAGTGAAACAGGTGCAAACAAGATGGGAAGCTCTACTACATTTAAGCTTTCCCACAATGCCCATTATTATGTATTTGAAAACAACAATTTGGGCAACCAGAAAACTGATCTTCACATTGCAGTTAGAAATGGATACAAACTTCAGGTACTTAATTTTAACAGTCTGTGTGGAATGAATTGTCTGCTTAGTATCATGTATATGAACAAATATTTCCTTCACAGCCATGACTCAGGAATACTCTTCTGAAAATTAATGAAAGCTGCGCAGTGCTGGTCCTTCAGTTCACCTCCTGACTGTCATTTCTCTCACATCCAAATGCAAGCACACCCTGACGCAATTTGGATCAACTGGAACCGATGCTGACAAGCCCTGGAAGCTCAGTGTCCTTCCAAAACCCAATTTTTCCCATTTAGATTGTTTAACTATTTGCACACATGCATCAGTAATATCTTTTTAAGCAAAACAGATGCTTCACAGTGCTACAGTGAACTCCAGGACAACTGAGCTACGTGTTGTTACCCAATCCACAGTAATATCGCCACGTTATATACACTGAGGTACCAATAAAAATAATTCTTTGCAAACAGGGAAAACAGAATGCCAGATATAGAGGAATTTGGGAAAAAATCTGCCAGAAATTTGGGCTTCAGTGATTTACTGCAGCATGTCAAGTACAGTGCTGGACCCAGGAGACAAACTTTTTTGTACCAAATGTCAAGATTTCCCCACAAATATTTTCATGGCTTTTGAAAGCAAATGTATAACGTGTCTTGAAAAACCCTGCTGACAGCAAGATCCTGCCCAGCAGAAGAAAAGCAGTCAAGCTGGGCTCTGGCTTTTCCCAGGGCAGGTTTGTTCCAACTTAACTCTGGAGCTTGTTAGGGGGGCAGGCTGCCCAGAGTTATTCAACAACCTATTACAGCATTCAACAGGGTTCATAACCATGTCTTGCAACACAATGGAGAGTGACAGCAACCAAACCATGTTCCCATCTCCCTGATAATATTATGTCTATATTAGTAAGTGACACTGGGCAAGGACGTGCTCCTGAGAGCTGGAGCTGTTGCCTGCACTGCTACAACATCAGAGTGTCCCTGGCACGGTTTTGGGCCTAAACAGCCCTCCCTCCTTCAGAGGGCTCCTGAGCAGAGTTTGGGAGTTTGCAGAGTACAGAGACATTTCCAGCAGGCTGTTTGCTTGTGGCCACCCAGTCTAGAGACTGAGTTCAGCAGCATGGACACATGCTGTGCCATCCCAGTTTGTCCCAGTGCCAGAGGCAAACCTCTGGTGTGTTTACTAGAACAGAGTCAGTCAGTGAAGTATTTAGTATGTTGAGGTCTGCACTTCTTCAGCTAGATATATTAATCTGGATGCCAGAGCTCTTTCCAAAAGGATGTAAAAATGACACTTTGCTTCAAAAAGCTCATTTCCAAATCAGCTTTTTCCCTCTAAAGTATTAATAATAATGGCAATCAGACCAGCTGATTTATCTGAAAGAACTGCAGCTTCCTTGCAGTCTTTAAAACATGCCCTCCACAGCCATAAGTGAGAATCCTGACAGGTTGCTCAGACCTAAAGCTACTTTTACAGAGATTATATCCTTTATACTCACTGTTTCCGTGCTATTTTTTTAATAAGCTGAACACTAAGGTGGCTCTCAGAATCTGACCCACATAAGGAAAACTCTGGCCTTCTTCTCTAGCACTGACCATATGCTTGGAGCAAGAAACAAAAACAAAAATCACCTCTGCCCAAGAAATTGCCATGCTCTGGGATATACAAACAAAACTGTTTGGCAAGCCAAAGCAGTGCATAAACAGAACTCATGTAGGCTGCTTTGCCTCATAAAAGGTAAACTTCAGCTTTAACAGCTTCTCTAAGAATCAGTATTTTACATTCGAGTATCCTCAATTCCAAACAGAGGTTATCAAATGAAAAGAGGTGGTAATAAGGTAGGACACATCCTAGGAGAGTATGAAAACAAAGATGCTCTAAAAATACTAGCTTCTGCTCCTGAGTGTAGAAGGACTGAAAGGGCCATTTAGCTAGAAAGAAAAACCTCGAACAACGCAGTATTTTTCAAAGCAGTTTTGGTATATGCTGTGCTACCTATTAACTGATGACATATGCCATGGCACTTTTTATGAATGAGATGTATCTCATGTCTTCATGCAGTGCCTATATTGGTTTGTTTTTTCTGCTGCATAAGGTGCAAATTCCTGGGATGAGGAGCACATCTCATGGTATCACATATCCTGAGAACTACATACTTTATCAGACAGTGGGAGTTTTATTTCCTTTATCATGCAGCCAGAGGCAAAGTTTCAACTTCAAAGTTATGTTTACTGTCAGTAGAGTGAGTCTACTTGAGCTGACATCCCAGCTTCACTTCCCAGCTGATAATCTGAATGGTTTTGTTGTTTAAAGGCCACTTGATTAATACGATTGGAGAGTAACTGTCACAGAGTTTTACTTGCAGTTGCACTGCCAAGATTTTAAATCTTTGTGGACCTTAGACTTTTTTTTCTCTTTTAAGCCTTTTTCTCTGAACCCATTTGTAGACAGAAACCTGTTTGCTAACAAAATCACAGAATAACAGAATGGTTTGAGTTGGAAGGGACATTTAAGACCATCTAGTTCTAACACCCCTACCAAAGGCAGGGACACCTTCTGCTACGCCAGGCTGCTCAGAGCCCCATCCAACCTGGCCTTGAACACTTCCAGGGATGGGATTCACAGCCCCTGTGGACAACTTGTTCCAGTGCTTCACCATCTATATATTTCTTCCATATATCTAACATAAATTTCCCCTTTTTCAATTTGTACCTATTAGTCCTTGTCCTGTCATTACAGCTCCTGATGAAGAGCCCTCTCCCACTTCCCTGTAGGCCCCCCTCAGGTACTGGAAAGCTGCTGTGAGGTCTCCACTCAATCTTCTCTTCCCCCGGATGAACAGTTCCAAATTTGTCAGCCTGTCTTCACATGGGAGGTGCTGCAGTTCCCTCACCAACTTTGTGACCCTCCTCTGGACTCACCTCAACAAAATGCTGTGGTGAGTCTGTCGTCAGAGCACCTGGGCAGCGGCAGGACACCAACAGAAAAATCCTACTTGTGCTCTGCTCTCCCACTCCCTGCTCTGGCCTTCAGCAAACACCCAGCTGCTGCTTCTCATCACAGACGTGAAGATTTGTATCTCTGCTGCTCCTTTTGTAAAGGAGCTGCCTATACACTGCATTGTATTTCAGGCATCAAAGCGAACATTCCGAGTCTCCGTTATGCCAATAGCTACGTCAGTTTTAGGGTAAGTGCTGGCAACCTCAGCACCATACAAGCAGAGATGATGACTCTGGCACACAGCCTGGCCTGCACAGCAGTTATTTCTGTACACATGAAACCACTTGCAACAGCAATATAAACTCACAGTTGTTCGTATCCGCACACCAGCTCGTGCTGTTCAGCACCCTTCCTTTTTGTAACATGAAGTTAACAATTTTCCTGCATTATTACATGGGAAATATGTTTATCCATGGAATTTACCAGTTACTCTCCTGTCTTAATTGAAATATTTTTGTCTAAGCAGCTGGTAATACATTTATTCAGGTAGGATTTAAACTGAAATAATGATTGAGTTCAGTACAGCTTTCTGAAACCCTTAATACACTGCTATACCAAGGCCTCTGGATCACGACACAAATTAGAGTATGTAAAACTGATGGTTTTCCTGAAGACATCAGGAAGGCAACCTTTGTCTGGAATAAATTGCTGGGATGTAGGATGTCTTCTTTTTACTTGTTTCCAAACATGTATTCCTCTGTAGTGGGAAAATCTGCCTCACATTAATAAAAGGCTCTTTAATGAACCACTCAACTATGGTACTTTTAGTTGTCCAGTTGATGAATTATTTTATAACTTTGTTTGTAGAGTGGAGTCACTGAGATATACCCTCTCCATGCTCTTTATGCCTTGGCCAGGACATTTCTCATCAAGCAATCAAAAAACATGGGGTCCAGTGAAGTGAAATGCATGACAAGCAAACACAGAAAATCTTATGAAGGATATCAGAAAAAATCCCAAAGCCTTGTTATTACAGATAACTGGGGGCAGGACCTGTTGATTTATGCATCTCTTTAAGATGCTACGACTCCCAGTTACCAGAATTTTGTTCATGTTCTCATCAGGTACAAGTTGAGTTTGTAAAAAACACGATTTCCTGCAAACTTTGCCTATTATTTATCCTTAAACCATTACTGCCAGAGAGGAAACTGGAGCAGGAGCAGTGAGTCTGAAAGCAAGAAGGACTATATAAAGATGATCTTTTGAGGGAAAAGTGATCTCATAGCTTTATAAATTGCAAAGTTATTTTCCATCATAAAGAACTTATTTAGGCAAACCTAAGAGGATTGGGGGATCAATAGAGAAATGTATCCAGAAGTATTAAGCAGCTTGGTAAAAAATATTAACTCTTTGCTAACCCCACCATTCAACATTCACGCTGATCTCAAGCAAATCTACTCAAGTGAATAAAATACAGTAAGCATGGGGTATTTACTAAGTAGGAAGTAACATTCATCTGACCACTTCGAGCAAAACAGACATTGAATCAAAACACTCTTTCTGAAGAAAAGGGAAATTGCTAAAAGAGAACAGCAACAACAAAAATTGCAGAGCTGAACAGAGGTGTAATCCTAACATCAAACACACTAATGACAGCAGGATTATTTTCTACTCAGTACTGGCCAATGTGCCATAACAATAGTTTTGAAATGTTTACATATTTATCTTCTTTCTGTTTGTCTTTTTCTGACATCTGTTCAACTAAGGGCTGGAAGTATGGCAAAACTCAGGAGTTTTGAAAAGCTGCACTTCATAAACTAAAATGGAAATGACCTTAGAATGTAAGCCACTTTCTTTCCCCTGAGACAGTGTTGTCCAAGAACAAGTAGAGTTCCTCTCCCGCCCCCCACCTGTCCTACCAGAATGCTGCCAGAAGCATAGATGTCATCTACACTTCATGTGAGAAAGATGGGAAAGCTCAGTGTGCTCCGAGATCCTCGATCAAGGTTGTTTTGAATGCTAAGCAGCGTAGTTATTACAAAGAAACTGGAAATTCTGTCACCTTTACTCCACAAAACAAAGACAATACCACCCTATATGCAGAATTATTCCTGGAATAAGAGGAATTCAGGAACAAGAATGCCATGTGTTTGGTTTAGAAGCCTCAGTATTAAGGAGACTGGAGATGTCAAAGTTCAGGCTGCCTGTAAAGCTGCAGCTTTGCCCTCACTGTGTCCAAGACTTACTGGTACAGCATTTGTCTTCTCAGTACAGACCTGTGCACCTGAATCCACCAGAAGACAAATACAGCAGAAACTCTGACAACTGCTCAAGGACCAAGGAACAACTTGGGTGCCACGAGCACACTTGGAAACTCCCCAGCACCTGTAGAGAGACCGGTTCCATCAAGGATCTTCATCTGCAGCTGGTTCTTAACATTGATAGCTGCTCTGGATTTATTTTCCCTTGAGGGCTACTGTACAGGCCAAACACGCAGATTTCCACAGGGACAACTAAGAGAAGTACTACTCATGCAAAGGTCATGTGTTCTACTGAAGTTTGCATCCTTGTTCCAGTGTAAAATAACACTAAAGCACACCAAAGAAAAGAACCCAAAGTTT